>CM057344.1:670248823-671619786 GCA_030015575.1 Agapanthus africanus | reverse complement strand
AATATCAGAATTCTTTATAATTGGTAATATTTGAGGAAATCACCTGGGTTTTGCCTAACGGAAAATATTTGGTTTTGAATATCCGTTGTTATACAGCAGTTTCAAACCGATATATCTGTACGTTTAATTTATAAAGTGAGATATAATCTTTTGAAATTATGTTTATGACGTTTACTTATATTAGTTGATGGTTAGGTAAAGTGCATTCAACAATGGTGTAATTCTTCTTAACCATAACACAGTTTTCAACCTACGACGCATAGGGTTTGAGTTATTAAACTCACCGGACTTATACAAAATATTGTATGTTGTCCGATGTCCATTAGGACAAAGGGGTTGGTACTCGTACTATATTCTGTTTACTTATGATTTCTCTGGTTTTAGACAAGCATTTCATTGAAATACAAGATCCAAATTTTGAGAAGTTATTGGTATAAGAATAAAGTAGAGAACCATACGTTGCAAGTATCAAGATTCTTTGGGGTGATCGAAGGTGTAGATACTTATGCTAGGTATTCCGTCGTGAGTAATATATTTGAGAACTTGCTTCTCTCTCAGGTTACTTATCCGTGCGTACGCTCCTTGATGAGTAATACTGCTTGGCCTGCTTCCATTTAGTCGTTATGCACTGAAAACAGCTGCATGTTTTTTTTGAATCTGGTTCAAATTAAATTAGTGCATTTGTTTCTATATTGGATATAGATTGGATTCATATATTAACGATGTTAAGGTATATGGAATAGTCCAGCTTATGCTTAAAACCAGAATCTGGATAAACTCAAGGCACGTTTCAGTAACAGCAGTTTGTGGGTTATCCCGGGATTTGATGAGGGTTAACATTCTACCATTTGGAGAATCAATAGTTATATTGTTCTTGACTCGCCACCTCTTTAGTAAAATAAAATATTTTCAGAAAACACAAGTGGGAGTATGGTAGAACTGGAAGTGATTCCAGAACCACAAACGATTACTGAAAATTTAGTAGAACCTAAACATTCAATTGGATTCGACAATCCATTATCCACTCCACTGATTTGGTGGGTAACCTCATCCATCTGAGAGGTACATTGGTTTCCTCAAAGACGGTGACAAGGAGGTTTTGATGACCCAAGCTTGCCACTACTGCTTTCCTAGGCTATGAGATTTGGCAGGTGGATGAATATAACATCGTTCTAAATTAGCTTTAGAAGGGCACAGGTATATGAATCTGCCAGTGAGTTGTTGTAGTCAGTGGGAGCAGCGGATGTATGGTGGGCCAGTAGCTTATGTCTATATATAGACTAAAGCAAGTATAGCGAAGATATATCATCTATTTTGATATGACAGTCATAGAGTTTGACTTCATCAGAACAATAGATGGACATGGTAAGAAGGTAGCAGGGAGTGATGTCCAATTATTTGGATGACATACTCCTTATAGGAAGTGATATTCTTATACTACGATCGGTTATACTATAGTTGTCACAAGATGTTTCTCCATATCGGATCTGGATAAAATATCAGGGATTCTGGTCACTAAATCTATGGTTTTAGATCTAGATTTGGAAAGTGTCCCGGTTTGGGTACTTTGACACTATTCTAAAGTGTTTTAGAATGGACGACTCTTGGCTTAGTGGTGTACCCGCAGGTGATGGAGTCACCCTCTCTAAAGAGATGTCTTCTAGACTGATAAGGAGAGAGATTTGCATGATTGACATATCACCTGCATAAAAAATTGAGTCAATCATTAGATGTCAAGTACCACATCCGATATTGCTTTTTCAATGGCTGTAATAAGCATATATTAATCCAATCCTGGAGAAACATCGGAAGCAATTATGAACATAAGAGAATGTTCTTGGTATATGGTAACGGCAGCCTCCTTTTAGGAGGCCGTTATCATTTCAGACTTCCAAACTGACCTGGATGAAAGAGTGGCTGTCAGAGTTAATAGTTTTCCCTCTTTTTGAGGGGCAGTATGTTGGACAGGTGGTCTAAGCGGATACTGAGAAAGGCATGGCGCAGGATACTGATTAAATTCGGTAGAAGCTACAGTCTAAGAAGTTTGGTGCATTTGGAGTTTATTTATGAACAGGGTCCCATCAGATATCCAGAAAAATTCTATGACATGGATCGCTCATTTCAGGAAATAGTCTTTCTCCTCGAAGTTGAGATATAGAGAGATAAAGATAGAAACATTGGAGCGGATCCACTCACTGAGGCTATTTCTCGAACGCGATAGTTTCACAAATTTGCTTTGCGAGACTGATTAGTAGAGAAGTTGGATGTTCGGTATCACACGGGCTGTAAGTATGCGACGCCGCAATAATTAGCCTTTAATGCAAGTGGGAGATTGTTAGATATAGTGCCCTCAAGTCAATTATTGTAATCGCAGGCACGCGATTGTCATGATTGAGGGAGGAACTATACGGGTAGAACAGTCTTTGTCGAGATCATAGTATGTATCTGGTTTGTCTTTATCATCATATACATGCATTATGTGGTATTATAGGTCACTATTACATGTTGATAGAGACCATAAGATTCTTTCTTGACTACCAGCGTTATGATGGCGATCATACATGTGGGGGCTGGGTTGTCCATAAGCACATCCTTAAATGTCCCTAGTCGTGAGAGTATCGAGACTGGGCATCAATATTCCAGGGTAGACTGGTGTATACGTTTCTAGACCTTGACGAGGGGCGATGGTTGGTCCCACAGCCATTGTTCTTTCGCAGCTAAGATCGTATACAGTTGCTCACTGGGGATAGTACACTGACGGACTCGCCGGGAACATGCTAGATGTTATTATACCTATTGTCAGATAGCAGTTCTCATGTGACATGAGTATAAGTTAGTCCATCGACCTGAGATGATCATTTGTCTCGTGTGAGTTCCCACTATGTTTTGATTACTACACTACCACGACTGAAAGGAGTCGTGCAAATAGGTTTTAGTTGGGTACAGTCCCGAGCCACATGGAGGCAGTGAGCGGATTATCGGGGATTCGTCTCTCCCGGTATTGGGGGTTGATGTCGCGCTGTGCACGGATGGACATCACCAGAAATGCTTGGCTAAGGTGGATGAGAATTACTGATTTGGATCAGTAGTTTCTCCGTAGGTGATGGGCTTCACACCGACACGAAATATCACATTATTAGGGGTCTGACTTTATCCACCCCTACATCCGATATGCGATACTCTTAAACGAAGAGACCGGACTGTACGGAGATTATCACAGATAGGCTCAATATGGATCCGGATGAGTTTGCTCGTCGGCTTCCTTTTCGACAGGTACCTGGGTAGCCGTTACGTTCAGCTACTGTTGTTGATGTGCTTGTGATTGTAGATTTATCCAGTAACTCCCTACCGGCGTACTGTCGAGTCTTTAGTGTCCCACACAGAGGGTTTTCCTTATTTAGGTTAAATGATGTAGTAGCCGTATTTTGATACGTGCAGGGTTTTGATCGAATGATTGTACTAGTTACCTGGACTTTCGATCGGACGGTTGATAATAATAGCCGGCTTAGGATTGAGCCGGATTATTAAATCAGGTATTGATTTAATAATTTACTTATATATATTTTGATATGTATATTCTATTATATGTTCTTTGTATTATTCTATCTCTTTGAGTATTCATATTTTGATACGAATATGGGTATATATATACAGTTGAGTGTGTTTCATATTTATACGAAAACATTCTAGAAGGTGGACACCTTATTTTGGTTTATCCATTTATTAATTTAAATGGAAATGAGATGTAAAGGTAGTGAAGAGAGAATGGTGAGAACCATGTTTGAATAGTGTTGACAAATGAATTGAAATTTTATTTATGCAAACTATTCAATTATGGTTGCTTTATTTTAATTGGAAAATGGTTTTGCAAAACTATACTCTCGTGTTGGATGAACACTTGGTTTTATGGTTGGAAAAAAGAAAAAGACTCTTACCATTTGCCTCATATCTCTTCACCAGCCTTTCTTGAGCTCCTCCTCCTTCTTGATGATCTTCCACCCTACCATTTCATGTGTTGAGAACCAAGGGTGGATGAGAGATAGAAATACACTAAGAACAACTCATTACATCCTAGACACTTTAGATTAGCAACCTACAGTCCCTAGTTGCTCCACTAGACTTTTAGGATGGAGCTAGAGCCATGAGCTACATCTTTCGGGTGGATTATATTCGACGGAGGAAGACCGGCGGTCAAGCTCGATCAAGGAGACCTCAAGGAGCTAAGGAAGAGGGTAGAAGACAGAAGGACGCATATCTTTTGGTAATACACTTTATCACAGTAGCTGGAACTTCTATAGCTTGCTCGTTTCATATTTGGTTTCGATTCTAGGTAGTTGTTTCTAGCGCCATGTTTTTAAACAACAAAAATATTCATTTCGCAACGGCCGCGGTCGATAGCCAGGGTTCTAGGAACCCCAACGGTATCCTGAAGATCCATCCATGAAGTAGAAGATCTCATGGGTAGACGTGTTATCAATCATCAGCTCGGTAACAGGTACTGGGAAATTATCCCTTGGGAAAGCTTTGTTGAGGTCCTGAAAGTCCACGCATATGTGTACCGTCCCATTTTTCTTCCTCACTGGAACGATATTAGCGATCCATTCGGGATATTGAACTTCTTGGATGAAACTGGAGTCTATTTGTTTCTTGACTTCAGCTTTGATACTCATCTCAAGTTCGAGCCACATTCTTCTTGCCGCCTATTTAACTGGCTTTATGTCCGGCGATATGGCCAGTTTATGTACTGCCACCTTTGGATCTAGACCTGGCATTTCGGATAGATCCACGCATAGCAGTTTTTATATTGCTTGAGCACGTCTTTTAACGTGGCTACCTGTTTTTCAGATAGTAGCTCACTCACGAATGTCGGCCTCGGATCATTTTCTGTCTCTAAGTCAATTTTTCTTAGGTTGTCCGCCGTAGTATGTATCCCATCTTCCAGCTCTTTTGGTGCTAGTGGAAACTCTAATATCACCCTTTCCTCGTCTTCATTTGCGAAGCACATGTGGAGGTCATCCATAGTCTCGTGCCCTGTGCCCTCCGTCTTTTGAGAGCATTATCATATGGCAAGTACGAGTTCGCTTCCATTCTTGATGTTGAGCTGGTCCTATCCTCACGGTATAGATCCTCAGTGGCTCATGCTTTTGCGACGGGGTTACCCTCCAGTAGTCGGATAAAAAGAACCTGTCTTGTTGATACTGATCTTCTACCCAGTTTTTGAAGGTGAAGCAGTCGTCAAGAAGGTGACCTATTGCTCAGCGGTGGGAGCAATAATCCCGATGATGGATCTCTTTTATTTGTTCGGGATGCCGAGACTCCGGAAGCGACATAATTTGATGCTTCATGACAAGGTTCAAAATTTTCCTTGTCTTGTCTTGGGGAAAAGAGTATTCTCGACCCATCTTCTTTATAAAGGACTGGCTCCAACTGAGTTTTTCTCGATTGCATGGCGTCTTGGATTCACTTTGTTGTTTTCTAATGTTGTTGCGTTCTTTGCCTTGTTTTTGCCTCTATTTCGGATTTTCCCTTTTCGCGAGAACACACAGTAGGCCGGGATGAAGAGCATTATAGTTTTCCTTCTCCTCAGATTGCTCATTGAGGCGCTGCGTCCTGGCCTTTTCATAAATGGTCATTCGTGCGTGTTATTGTCGGCCTCTCTTTTGAAAAGCTTCTTTTATTAGATTGTCGATTTGTTCTTCGAGTGACGGACTTAATGTTCTTAGAGCGAGGTTTCTATCTATTTCAACGTCACAGCTATTTGGTAGAGCATTTCCCCTTTGCTGGAGTTGTTTGTGACGCGGCAACTGTAGAGCCACTCCTATTTCTTAGACCGAACGTATCCTAGCTCGGTTGTCTCCATCTTTCCGTTGGGCATCTTTCGCTGAGTCCCGGGAATATCCCAAATCTTTTGTAGAATTGTGCTTGTCGAGCAGTTTGTTCGAGGGGTACACATTGGCATCCTAACAGCCTCTTTAATCCCTCCGTGTAATATCTGGGCAGACGGATTGGTTGAAACCTGTCGAATGCAAAATCAGCACCATGCCAGACTTCTTTTTCTACTTTATTTTCAGTAGATTGGTAGAAGAAGTGTTCTCCGCCGAATACAGAGACGGAACCGCGTAGGTTCGTCTTGCCTGAATTTGGAGCAGATGCGATGTGGTTTTATCCGTCTATCATTCCGAAGATGCCAAGTTGATTTATGGCATCATGTATCGAAGGTTTAGATGGATGCGGCCGATGTAGCAGACTTCGTCAGATTCCCCTCGTTTGAGGGGTTTTTGATTGTGGGGACGCTCTTCCCTGCAGGCGCAAGCCCCTACAGTTAATTACGCTACCGCATCATGGTAACTACTTTCTCCTTCTCCAGATGGTCACTTCGTGTCATGTGTGTTGTTTTATTTTTGGTGGAGACTAATTTTTGTCATTGTCCGTAGGGTGTGGATTAGTCTAAATACGTATTTTCTTAGATTTGGGTTTGGGTTGGGTTTAAGGATCATTAATCCCATTTGAGACTAAGATCAACTTAAACGTTGTTGAGGATACATTAGTCCAATTTTAGACTAAGATCTACTTAACAGGATCATTTAGATCCAACAAAAGAGCATTTGGGCTCAATTGTTTTAGTTTAGGGACGTTGCGGTCCAAAAGTTTAAGGACATCATAGTCCGTGACAGTTTAAAGACGTCATAGTCTGTAAAGTTTAAATACTCATAGTCTATGAGTTTAAGGACCTCACAGTCCATAAAGTTTAAGGACATCACAGCCATGAGTTTAAGGACCCCACAGTCCGTAAAGTTTACAGACATCATAGTCCAGTCTAAAGATATCATAATCTGTGTGGTTTTGATTCAACCGTTTGGGGATGCACCAAAAGTTATTGGTTATTAGGACCTTCCATCTCTCTGAAGTCGTTGAAGAATTACAACGATATATATCAGAGGTATGAAGAGATGTAACCTTGATTCAATGTCGGTTGGGAGATCTGTAGTCAAGTTTGGGACTAAGATCAAAGATTTATGAGCATATTGTTAGTTATATGTATGCCCTAGAGGCCATTACTGTACATACGATGTATATTGCAGTGGATGCTTGGACATATATAGGGAGGACTTTCTTGCTCGACATGATAGTATGCTATCTGGTTGCTCTTTATCTTAACATGTACTCTGATTGTCTCTATGTTACATTTTGATAAAGCCCTTAGGATGAGTACTTGACTACCAAGACTATGATGCAGATCATACTAGTGGGAATAGAGTAGTCGCTAAGTACATCCTTCAAATGTTCCTAGTCGTGGGTGTATCCAGACAGGGCATCGATATACCAGAGTAGACTAGCGTATAGCTTCTCGACCCACGTAGATGGGCGATGGATGATCCCATATCCATTGGTCTTTGACATCAGAGACAGTATACGGGTTCTCAATGGAGACTGGGTATACTGAACGGACTCACCGAGAACTCCCAGATGGTATTCTACCAAACGTTAGATGGCAATTCTCTGATGACACTGGTACAGGTTAGTCTGTAGACCCGAGATCGTCATAGAGTCTTGTGTGATTCCCACTGTGCTTTGATTTCCACTTTACCACGTTCAAGAGAACATGCAAAATGGTGGCTTTTGGTTACAGTCCCGAATCATATGGAGGCAATGAGCGATAAGAGGGGTTTCATCTCTCTCGGTATTGGGAGTTGATGTTGCGTTGTGCTCGATTGGCTATAACAGGAAGTCCTTGTCCAAGGCTGCTTCAGAGATATACTGGTAAGTGTTATCAGTAGTTTCTCGACCCGTTATGAGCCTCATATCGACACGACTTATCGAGTTACTGGGGTCTGACGTTTACCACCCCTAGACGAGATATGCGACATATCAGACGAAGCGACCGGACTGTACGGTAGTGTTACTGATTGGATTCGCAGGAGTGTGAGTAGGCTTGCTTGTTGATCTTCTGATCGCTCAAAACCCGGATGGCCGTTACGTTTAGCAGACCGCTTGTTGCTTATGGGTGTTTGATATGATCTTCACATACTGCCGGCGTATTGACGACTCTTTAGAGTCCTACACAGGGGTTTCTTGGCTCAAGCGAAACGGAGTAGGAGCACATATGTTATATGTGCTGGACCGAGATTGATACGATATGAGATACCGTATTATATTCTCGCGATATGAGATATCGGTCGGTTATATATGATATAGCCGGGTTATCGGATCAAGTGTTGATTCGATAAGTTGATTCATATGATATTAGTCGGTTATAGGTAATATAGCCGGATTATTAAATCAAGAGTTGATTTGATAATCTAATTTATAATTATATATTTGATATATTACATTACATTAACTAGTATTAGCTCACTTATGATTTCTTTTCTCACTTTAGATACATTGATATATATGTGATATATGTTAATTGTATCATGCAAGGTTACAAATGCAATTAGGGTTAATGAGGGTTAAACTAAGCAAGAGTTAAGATTAGGGTTTAAATTTATGATTAAGTAATTCAAATATTATGGATAATAGTCATGGTTGATATTTGTTGAAAGCATGTACAAGCTTGTAAGCATCTTTGATTTTGTCCATTTTCTTTGTCTTGCTTAAGATATTTTTGACCTAACTTTTAACCATAGCACATGGTTAACTCTCTACAAGGGTTAAGCATGATATGCTTAACCCTTTGTTGCATTATTAACCTTACCAATAATTCATTTTGATGAGGTATGAGAAAAAGTGTGAGAAAATGAAATCTAAAGTGAGCTCACTTACTACTTCATCATACTCTACTACTTGCCATTTGATTGATCTTGTTTTAGTGTAGTAGTTTAACCACAATCAATAACGGTGTCGCGCGTAGCTAGACCGAGATGAGTACGGGTCGTCCTCTGGGAAACGTGGAACCTTTTACTCTTACTTTAGACGTATTGAAAAAGAGAGGAGGGATAAAGAATATTGTAGAATGGTTGAAGGATCTAGATCTACGTTAAACACGGATGCAAAATATAGATCTAGATTAACTACGGATGTAAGTTTATATAAGAAGAGGGCTTGTAGGGTTCATTAGGATTTAGTGGTTATGGATGATTAATTAAAGATTACTTTTTCTATCCTTTAATAGATTTAAAACTAGAACGACAGTGATGCATGTAGATTAGGGTTTCTGGAGGGAAAAGGAATCCCACTCTTAGCCCCTATCTCGACACAGAACTCCGTTCATATCTAGCCTTTACCAAAACAATCATTAATCTAATCTCTAATCGCGGTCGAGACTAACAATGAATTGGTAGCACGCCCGATTAGGATGTTAATGATTCTTTTGATAAAGTTTATAAACTTTATAGGACGTAAAAAGAGTTTAGATATTTTCATCATCCATTAACCTACCCTAATCCTACGAACCCTAACAAGCGGAGAATTACTCGCGCATGTTGGGAGAAAAAGAGATGGAGAGAGAATTCATAATAAAACTACAAAGAAATAGAATAAGAAAAAGAACTACTTTATTAATCAACAAAACTCATTAACTTTGTTTCCTTAGAAAATGATTACAAATACTAGTTTGCTTCTCGATCTCTTCTAAGGAGGTAGATGAACTGTTGATGATCAATCTGGATGCGTGAGCCGTCGTGGACTTCATGATCGCATCAACTTGATAATTTTTTCAAGAGGCTCTCGGTCTTTATTTATAGACCCAAAGCCAGAAATCTAGCTTCCTAAATTGGAAACCATCTGTTATGATTCTACCAACCAAATCCCAACTCATAAGTCCTCTGCCACGCGGCGGATCCGCGGCCAACAGGAGGGTTTGGCTGCGGATCCGCGGCCCTATGCTGTGATCCATTGATTTGGTTTTCTAGGTTTTTCTCTTCATGACACGTGGAGATCTCTGGAACCTTTGGAAATTGGAAATCTTTTCTTTGTTTCTGCCAGACTTGATTTCTTAGTTTGCTTTCTTAATTAGGCAGGTTTGCTCTTAACAACTTCGATTTCCTTGATTTTTAGCCTTGAAAAATTCTGCACAATCTCAACAAATAATATTAGTGGAGTTTTGTTTTATTGAGATATTAATTTCACCATTAAGATTTGGTCAATGGTATCTTTGCATACATTTTCCTACCGAATGTTAATTATAATATATCAACACATGAAAAATAGTATTTTTACAGATAAACCCTCATATGTATCATATATTATAATAAACACCTTTACTAGTATAGAAATAGTAGGAAACATGTAATAACAAATCTGCAGTTCTATCAACAGAACAAATACCCCCAAACTTATCTTTGATCGTCCCGAGCAAACTAGTTTATTCAAAGAAAGGAGAAAACTAAGCACACTTTCGTAGGCAAACACGATTGCACTGAGCACGTGCAACAAGCCGTTAAACCTCTAGGTGTCCTTAGTAGGAGGAGTGTTGTCTCCTGAGGGTTTTCAGCGGATTACACCCACAAAATCCTATAATAAAAGAGAGATGGTGAAATTTACATATAAAGATAAGAACCATAAAAGAAATACTTTGAAAATTTAGAGTTTCCAACAACACTAGCTTTAGACATGTTGAAAAAGAGAGGAGGGATAAAGAATATTGTAGAATGGTTGTAGGATCTAGATCTACGTTAAACACGATGCAAAATATAGAACTAGATTAACTACGGATGTAAGTTTATATAAGAAGAGGGCTTGTAGGGTTCATTAGGATTTAGTAGTTATGGATGATTAATTAAAGATTACTCTTTCTATCCTTTAATAGATTTAAAACTAGAACGACAGTGATGCATGTAGATTAGGGTTTCTGGAGGGAAAATGAATCCCACACTTAACCCCTATCTCGACACGGAACTCCGTTCATATCTAGCCTTTACCAAAACAATCACTAATCTAATCTCTAATCGCGGTCGAGACTAACAATGAATTGGTAGCGCGCCCGATTAGGATGTTAATGATTCTTTTGATAAAGTTTATAAACTTTATAGGACGTAAAAAGAGTTTAGGTATTTTCATCATCCATTAACTTACCCTAATCCTACGAACCCTAACAAGCGGAGAATTACTCGTGCATGTTGGGAGAAAAAGAGATGGAGAGAGAATTCATAATAAAACTATAAAGAAATAGAATAAGAAAAAGAACTACCTTTATTAATCAACAAAACTCATTACACTTTGTTTCCTTAGAAAATGATTACAAATACTTGTTTGCTTCTCGATCTCTTCTAAGGAGGTAGATGAACCGTTGATGATCATCTTGGATGCGTGAGCCGTCGTGGACTTCGTGATCGCGTCGACTTGATAATTTTTCCAAGAGGATCTCGGTCTTTATTTATAGTCCCAAAACCAGAAATCTAGCTTCCTAAATTGGAAACCATCTGTTAAGATTCTACCAACCAAATCCCAACTCATAAGTCCTCTGCCACGCGGCGGATCCGCGGCCAACAGGGGGTTTGGCCTCGGATCCGCGGCCCTATGCTATGATCCATTGATTTGGTTTTCTGGGTTTTTCTCTTCATGACACGTGGAGATCTCTGGAACTTTTGGAAATTGGAAATCTTTTCTTTGTTTCTGCCAGACTTGATTTCTTAGTTTACTTTCTTAATTAGGCAGGTTTGCTCTTAACAACTTTGATTCCCTTGATTTTTAGCCCTGAAAAATTCTGCACAATCTCAACAAATAATATTAGTGGAGTTTTTTTTTATTGAGATATTAATTTCACCATTATGATTAGGTCAATGGTATCCTTGCATACATTTTCCTACCAAATATTAATTATAATATATCAACACATGAAAAATAGTATTTTTACAGATAAACCCTCATATGTATCATATATTATAATAAACACATTTTCTAGTATAGAAATAGTAGGAAAAATGTAATAACAAATGTGCCATTTTATCAACTGAACAAATACCCCAAAAGTTATTTTTGATTGTCCCGAGCAAACTAGTTTATTCAAAGAAAGGAGAAAACTAAGCACACTTTCGTAGGCAAACACGATTGCACTGAGCATGTGCAACAAGCTGTTAAACCTCTAGGTGTCCCTGGTAGGAGGAGTGTTATCTCCTGAGGTTTTCAGCGGATTACACCCACAAAATCCTATAATAAAAGAGAGATGGTGAAATTTACATATAAAGATAAGAACCATAACAGAAATACTTTGTAAATTTAGAGTTTCCAACTACACTAGCTTTTCAGTTATCATGAGCCCTATCTTAATAGTCATGAAAAGATGTTAGAAATCACATCATCACTCAATAAAACATTGTCTTTATTCTTCATTCCTACCTTTCATCCAAACATCGATCATATAACCCTATATGTGTGTAATGGATATCCCTACACTCGGAGAATTCAGTTCAAGCTATCATACTCTTGTCCATCTATCTCAGTACTTTTTAATTTGATGAATATTTATGGATTTTCTCACACATTTTCATGCGACCGTTAATACTTCTTGAGGTACTAACCGACCGATTACTTATGTGCTTGCTGATTAGGTTATAGTATTTTTCTCGTCTTGCACCACCTAAGGCTTAACAGTGACTCCCAAACCAGTTGGTCTAAGCCACTAGGTGATGAAGCACCCTTGCTATATTTTTTTATTGCTGCCTTGGCGATAACAAAACCAGTGTTCATTTTTCTTTTCACCATTTTTATATTTTCTTTATTTATTATTTCCTTCATACTTTGGCTTTTAGACAAGAGCATTTCAAGGTATCCTCTACTATCCCGAGTTTCAAGATGTTTGTAAGTGCGTATAGTAGGATATCAACATTCAAATGTTTGGCTTTCAGAATAGAAGCTATTTTTCAGACTTATTTTTATGCTCAGATTAGTGACTTCCTTCATCTTACTAACCCTTGGGACAACAGCTCATAACTACTTATTACCAGTTCGTTTAAGAAAACTTCTAATTTTCTTGGTTTTCTTAAACTATTCCTATCTTTTAAATATAATTTTTCACTTCTACTCTTTTGTTATAAAAAAAATTTGAATGCCCAGTGTCAAAGATAATTTAGTGAATACAAACCTCCTCCCAAAACTATTTTCAGCAGTGTCCTCACTGATGTTGTCTTTTGAGAGCATGGACCTGTATACTAGGAGAGAGACACAAGGGGTAAAATAATAGTTAAATGAAAACTAACCCCAAAGTTATTCTTTGGCACGCACAGATATTCAGTTAAGTCCATTTTTACTCACCTCCATTCTTAAAAAGAGAAAATGTTACCAAAACATGGAGGTGAGGCGGAGGAAATTCACTTCTGATAAAGCGGCTTCTGTAAAAACAGGAGCTCCTCCGCGGGGTCAGCAGAGAAATACGGTTTTAATCTATACCCATTTACTTTAAAAATTGAACCGTTTTTCAAATTTTCAACTTCTACTGCCCCGTGCGGGTGTACATACCGCACCACAAAAGGTCCTTTCCAACGGGATTTAAGCTTACCCGGATGAAGATGGAGACGGGAATCGTAAAGAAGGACTTGTTGCCCCGATGTGAAAGTTTTTCTAAAAAGGTTTTTATCGTGGAACACTTTAGTCCTGTTCTTTACTATCACCGCATTATCGTAAGCTACATCACGGAGTTCGCTTAGCTCATTCAATTGCAGCTTCCGATAGCTGCCTGCATGATCAAAATCGAAGTTAAGCTCTTTAATAGCCCACATTACTTTATGTTCGATCTAGACAGGAAGGTGGCATGCCTTCCCAAACACTAGGAGGTATGGAGACATACCAAGATCGGTCTTATAAGCGGTGCGGAATGCCCAAAGAGCATCCGTCAATTTGGTTGACCAATCTTTACGGTTTTTAGAAACTGTCTTCTCCAAAATTTGTTTGATCTGCCTATTTGAGATCTCAGCCTGCCCGCTTGTTTGGGGATGATTGGGCGTAGAATATTTGTGAGTGATTGAATATTTCCGCATCAAGGTCTCGAAAGACTGATTACAGAAATGTGTCCCGTTGTCGCTAATTATAGCGTGAGGGTGTCCGAATCGCGAAAAGATATTAACTTTAAGGAACTTAATGACAACTTTGTTGTCATTAGTGCGACACGGTATTGCTTCCACCCATTTCGAGACATAATCAACCGCTAACAAGATATATAAATTCTCAAAGGAGTTGGGAAAAGGGCCCATAAAATCAATACCCCAAACATCGAATATTTCCACAACCAATATAAGTTGGAGCGGCATCTCGTTTCTTCGTGAAATCCGACCCAAATGCTGACATCACGGACAAGTTTTGCAATATTCATTTGCATCTTTAAATAATGTTGGCCAATAAAAGCCACATTGCAAAACTTTCTCCGCCATTTTTCGAGAACCAAAATGACCGCCGCATGCTTGATCATGATAAAATGATAACACACTCTTGAATTCATCGTTAGGGACACACCTGCGAATGATTTGATCGGAACAATACTTAAATAGATAAGGTTCATCCCAGTAAAGGTATTTTACTTGGGATAGAAATCGAAGTTTGTCTTGTTTCGACCAATCGCTAGGAATAAGTCCCGTCGCAAGGTAGTTCACAATATCCACGAACCAAGGTTCGTAGGATACAGTCAAGAGCTGTTCGTCAGGAAATGAGTCATTTATCGGCACGGTCAAAGTTGGTGAAGAAGTGATGCGTGAAAGATGGTCGGCTACATCGTTTTCAAATCTACTCTTGTCTCGGATGACAAGATCAAATTCTTGTAACAATAGGATCCAACGTATTAGCCTGGATTTAGCATCCTTCTTCGATAAAAGATGTCGTAGGGCGGAGTGATCAGTGTAAACCACAATTGGCGAGCCAATCAAGTAGGGCCTGAATTTCTTTAATGCAAATACAACTACCAAGAGTTCTTTCTCGGTAGTTGTGTAATTTATTTGTACATCATTCAAGGTCCTACTTGCATAGTAAATTACATGTGGCATCTTATCAATGTGCTGTCCTAAGATAGCACCAATAGCAAAATCTGATGCATCACACATAAGCTCGAACGGATGGTTCCAATCCAGAGATGATAGAACGGGGGCTGTAGTGAGTGATCCTTTAAGCGATTCAAAAGCAGCCTCACAATCCGAATCGAAGTGAAATGTAGTATTCTTGGCTAATAGAAGGGTTAAGGGTCTAGCAATTTTGCTAAAATCCTTAATAAATATCCTATAAAATCCTGCATGACCAAGGAAGGATCGTATATCTTTGACGCAATTGGGACGAGAGAGGTTATGAATGACATCTATTTTAGCTCTGTCAACCTCAATGCCTTTTCGTGAAATTATATGTCCAAGTACTATACCTTCTTGGACCATAAAATGGCATTTTCCCAATTCAAAGTCAAGTTCTTATTCTTATAGCGGGTAAGAACTGCGTCAAGATTATGAAGGCAGTCCTCAAAGGAGTCCCCAAAAATGGAGAAATCGTCCATAAAAATTTCCAAAAAATTTCCACCATATCTGAGAATATCCCCATCATACACCGCTGAAATATAGCAGGAGCGTTGCATAACCTAAAGGGCATGCTTCTATAAGCAAAAGTACCGAAAAGGACAAGTAAATGTTGTTTTATCTTGATTCTTTTCGGCGATGGGGACCTCGTTATAGCCAGAGTATCCGTCCAAGAAACAGTAGTATTCGTATCCAGCTAATCGTTCTAACATCTGGTCAATGAAAGGTAGAGGGAAGTGATCTTTTCTCGTCGCGGCATTGAGTTTCCTGTAATCAATACATACGTGCTACCCAGTTTGGGTGCGTGTTTTGGATTAACTCATTAGCCTCATTAGTGATGACCGTGATGCGGACTTTTTAGGGACCACATGAATTGGACTTACTCATTGCTATCGATATAGGGTAAATTATTCCACTGTCAAGGCACTTGACGATTTCTTTCTTTACCGCCTCCTTCATAACAGGATTCAACCGTCTTTGTAGGTCTCGGGTTGGTTTGGCTTCATCCATCAGATGTATGTAATGTTCAACAATTAAGGGACTAATCCCTTTGATGTCAACCATTGTCTAACCAAATGCTTGCCGATTCGATCTCACACTGCCAAAAGTGCGTTCTCTTGCTCTAAGGCTAGAGAAGCAGATATAATCACTGGAAAAGTCTCATTCTCCCCTAAATATGCATATTTAGATGAGAAGGTAGCGGTTTGAGAACAAGAATTGGCGGAGAGACATTGAAGATGGGGGTAAGGGAATGATATTCGGACTCCCTAAGAGGGTTCAAAACTTGCATAAGATATTGACTCGGAAAGTGCTGCTGACTTTTGCAACGAGTCAACGGGTTCAAACTCAAGGACGGACTCATTGAACATATCGTTACTATGAAGTAGTGCAAGATCAAACGATGTCTCATTAGTATTGTCGAGATCATCAAAGCAAAGTTCCTCAACCATGCAGCTTTCGGGTGCTATCTCGTGGATGGAACAAACATCCAGTATATGAGCAGAAGGTTCTGATGGCTGACTTCCTAGCTTGTAAATATTAAGCTCAATTGTCATTTTCCCGAAGGATAAGTTCATAGAACCGTTACGACAATTAATTACAACATTAGAAGTTGCTAGGAAGGGTCGGACCAAGTATCACCGGGATTTGATTGCGTGGGTTTGCCACAGGTTGTGTATCTAAAACAATAAAGTCACGGGAAATATGAATTCCCCGACTTTAATTAACACATCCCTCTACTTCACCCGAGCTTTGGTGATCAATCGGTCTGCCATCTGGAGAGTACAATGGGCTGGTTTTAACTCTCCAATTCCTAACTGCTCGTATACTGAATAAGGAAGCAAGTTAACGCTAGCGCCAAGATCGAGTAAATCACGATTATATTTTTACCCTCGATAGAAATAGAGATTCTAGGACAGCCAGGGTCCTTACGTTTCTTTGGTATTTGCTGGGTAAAAGCTGTGCTAACATTACTCGTCATGAAAACCTTCTTAGGCACTTGAGTTTTTCTCTTCTTAGTGCACAAGTCTTTAAGGATTCTTGCATAAAATGGGACTTGTTGAATAGCATCTAGGAGAGGAATATTCACACTAACTGGCTTAAACATTTCCACAATCTTCTCCATTGTGGGTTAGGTCTGTTGGCCCTTAATCT
This sequence comes from Agapanthus africanus, assembly GCA_030015575.1. Taxonomy (NCBI): domain Eukaryota; kingdom Viridiplantae; phylum Streptophyta; class Magnoliopsida; order Asparagales; family Amaryllidaceae; genus Agapanthus; species Agapanthus africanus. Next base: position 671,602,708 of record CM057344.1, on the reverse strand, counting down.
GTTTGGAAATGGGAGCTTGATCAATAAGTTTTGGGTCCAACATTTGTGGAGAAGATTGTGGGGACGGATTCGATCCCAAAATTGGAGTGGGAATTGACTTAGATAGATTTGGCGAAATGTTTGAGCCTTGGGGAAAACGGAGAATAGGCCGGATGAAGGTGGGAAACTAGACGAATTAGGGGAAGAAGAAGAAGCTGGGGTATCATTGGTGTCACTAACATCAAGTTGCTCACCCACTCGGTTATTCAGCACTCTCCCCGATCTCAACGTAGTAACAGCATTCACATTATGAATTTTGTGAATGGCCAGGATTCGGTAGGGGTTTGAGATGGGAGTTTTCCCTTTCTCTCTCGCACTCATTGCGGCGTTTAACTGTGCAAGTTGGTTTTCTATTGATTTAATACTCTCGCCGTGGGAGGCGGAATCTTTCTTTATGGTATCAATAGAAGACTCATATCAGCCGACATTTGAATGGTATGTTTCATAAACATATCCAAAGTTTGTACGAGTGAAGAGTTGTCAGTACCGGCCAATTGCGGTACAAAAGTGTGGCCGGATTTTTAAAATTTTTATGGCTGAAAGGGGAGCTGATTCTGTGGTTGTGGTTGTTGTGGAGGAGGACTTTGATAATTTCTTTAGAACTGATTTTGATTTTGGGGTTGGTTTTGGTTCCAAGCAAAGTTACGATGATTCCTCCATCCTTGATTGTACGTGGAAGAATAAGGATCGTTTTAGGTCGCTGCTGAAAAGCAGCATTAGTTTGAAACGATGCATTCATAGCACATTCTTCCGTTAAGTGTGAAGGATCTGAACAGCAACCACGGACGGTCTTAGGAAGCGTGACCTGATTTAGGGAGACTGATGAGAATTTGTTCTCAATAGCGTCGAGTTTCTTCTGTATCGCTGGCATTTCGGCTTTCACTGCGATGGAAACATCGAGCTGGTGAATACCTCCCCTAGATGAAGCTGGTCTTACGCTTTCCTACTGCAAAGTGTTTTCAGCGAGGTCTTCCAGATACTACCAAGCTTCACCGTCATCTTTAGACATGAAATTGCATTGACACATTATTTCAAGCATCTGCTTTGTCGCTGGATTAATGCCCTCATATATTATTCGACATAAATCACATCTTTGTATTCCATGATGAGGACATTGGACAACCAGATCCTTGAAACGTTCAAAGCACTTCCAAAATGGTTCATTGGGACGCTGGGTAAACTGGTTGATCTCGCTCCTAATATGGGCTGTCTTATGGTTTGGGTAAAACTTCTTAAGAAATGCTATTACGAATTCATCCCAATTAGTGATAGAGTGTGCGGCAGTATTATAAAGCCATTTTTCTGCCAAGTCGCACAGAGTGAATGGGAGAAGACGCAAGCGCATAGCATCCACAGTCAATTGTGAAGTACCCATCATTGCGCATACGTTTTCGAATTTAGTGATGAAAACGTACGCGTCTTCTGACTCAAGCCCGTGAAATTTGGGCAACAGATTGATGTAGTGGGGTTTAATTTCGAAATTATCCACGTTAGCTGGTGGAATAGATAGACAAGTGGGAAGAGGACCACGAATAGGATAGCATCTCTCTTGGAGAGAGATGCACGGTGGATCCTGCGTACCTACGGGCGGTGGCAGCGTGGTGTTATAATCTGATGGAGTACCGTCCATCTCGGTCGTGGTGTGTGGTGGGGGAAAAGAAGATGAAGAAGTACCGAATTCGGCGTCGATAGTAGCAACGCGGACAAGACGGGCACTAGAATCCCGTGTCCAGCCAAGCATGCACTAAGCGGGATTAGTGCAAGTGGCAGCGTGTGTGTGCTTTAAAATTAGTCTGTTTTGAAAAAAGTGGGACTTAAGACAAATCACACAAAAATGCACAAACAACCTTAGAACTAAGGTTACCTAGGTCCAGTCTCTAGACCGCTCCTAGACTTCCAAAGTACAAGCCGCAGGATCAATCCTCTACCACCTCTTTGCTACTCTTGTAGCCAGGTAAGTGCCAGGTAAGTGGGAGGTTGTCCACTACGTAAGTAGTGGTCCTAATTAAGTAACCACTTACCTTAGACACACTTGCCTAGACACCACAAAAGTAATGCAGATAAGCGATAGATTACCCACGACCTTCCTCTTTCCTTATTGAGCGCGACAGTCCTTAGAGTCTGGTCTAGATATTTTTTCAATTAATGTAGGGTTGATGCAGATGCTTGGTTTGTGATTTGTGGGGCTTAGGAAGGGTGATGAAATCCCTACCTAATCTGAATTTTGGTCTTGCCCCTTACAAATCCGTATTAAAATATGAAATAAAAAACCAATAACAAAACTTTGCAAAAATATTTTCGAGCGGTGATATTTTGCAAAGAATCCTGCAGAAAAGATATTTTATTGGATTTCAGAGGAGAGAGAAAGAGTTGAGAATCTTACCAGAGAAGTTTGGAACCCCAACTCATCAGTTGTGCCGCGTTTCCGCTGCCACAAGGGTCTTCTCGCCGCGGTTCCGCCGCAAGGAAGAGGGTTCAGGTGATGATTCTAGCTACGTGGCCTTCTGTACTCCTCTGGATCTCAATGAATGTCTCTGTCTCCTGTTTGCTCAAGTCTGTGACTCCAGATCTCCTTGCAAAAATTTCACACACTTCGTTAAATATACGATTTGCAGTTTTGTTTTAATTATGAAATAGATCGAATAAGAATTCAACACAAATAGTAAGACTAAAAAATTGCGCACGTATCCTCGGCAACAGCGCCATTTGATTGATCTTGTTTTAGTGTAGTAGTTTAACCACAATCAATAACGGTGTCGCGCGTAGATAGACCGAGATGAGTACGGGTTGTCCTTTAGGAAACGTGGAACCTTTTACTCTTACTTTAGACGTGTTGAAAAAGAGAGGAGGGATAAAGAATATTGTAGAATGGTTGTAGGATCTAGATCTACGTTAAACACGGATGACAAATATAGATCTAGATTAACTACGGATGTAAGTTTATAAAAGAAGAGGGCTTGTAGGGTTCATTAGGATTTAGTAGTTGTCACGCCCCGCTTCCCAGAGTACGCTAAAATAGGCACGTGACATAGCCAACCATGCTACCTGTGGTTAGGAAAGATCCTTTCACAGTCACATTACGGCTATAGAGATATCAATAACAGGAAAATAAACTAACTATCTAGTACATGTCCATAAGCCAGAGTAAAAGAGTCAAGAAATGCTGTAGTATGCGGAAGCAAAAGATCAAATAAACACCTGGAAAGTAAGACTGGATACCGACATGATCCCTACCGCTCGATCTAACAGCGGCAAAACTCTTGATCAGTCAGCAACAAAGGTGGAGGATCTGGGCCATGCAAAACCCAGACGTCAACGCGTCATAACATCAAGCAATAATAAATGAACAGGATACACGAGATATGCAGGCATGAATCATAAATAGTAACAAGTCAACAGGGATGTATAACAGTGAAGTGTATCAGTGTATGTGACGTGCAGTGATAGATCTAAACTGTGCTACTGGGTTGTCTACTCTAAAGTTTGTTTGAAATCAATTAATGTAATCCTCCATGTAACTCAAAGGATATGTCCCATTACCCCCCGGGATCACGGATCAGGAATATATGAACCAAGAGTGGTTCTGTCCCGTTACCCCCCGGGACCACGGATCAAGATGTAAGAGTCACGAATGGCTCTGTCCCGTTACCCCCCGGGACCACGGATCAAGTAATACCCTTTTAACTTACACTTTAGTTTACACTTTTGATTTCCCCATACCCCCAAGGTTATGTGTTCAAGTCAGGTATTCCGTAATCAAGAACTATGCCAACACAGGATCAGGTAGGTGCAGGTTTGTCTGGATAGATAACAGGAATGGTCCGTAAGGACTACATGTCAGGTTTGTTGGTATTAGACACAAGATCAGGTGACAGGTAAAGCCATGGTACGTCAGGTCAGGTCAGGTAGTGTATTTAGGTGCGAGGTCATGTCGAGAGTGTACGGTACCGTGTCGGGTCAAGTAATATGTGTGTAGCAAGTCATGTCAGGGTGTAAAAGATATCATGTGGGTGCTCATAATCAATTAACATAATCATAGTTATAAATAAACAAGCATGGGTATTATCAGAGCAGTAAACTGGCACATGTAATATGATATGCGAATAGGTACAGATTAAACTACTTGGATGCACGGTTATCAGTTTGGGTTTAAGAGATAGTTTCGACATTACATGCATGCAGTATAATAAATGTGGATGATAAAATCATATTAATATGTACTAAAACAATCTAGAGATGTGTTTGAATATGAATTAGACTAGATGTATGCAACCGGTCATCCGATAGGGTATAAACTACAAAAGGGTATTATAGCTATGCAAACAATTGGGATTATGAGATCTAACATATAAATATGGTTATTAGGTTTAGTAAACTAAATGCAACAGTTAGGTTTCAAGTTCTAGATCTGAAATATGTAAACGGGACATCGTGCTGCTAGCTTGGAACTCATGGATTTAGATTCTATTTACAGATTTAATAAGAAAATAGATAAATTAATATAGGAATAGTATGAATAGCATGTAGCAAGTTTCACTTGCCTCGACGGATCGCGAAGCGGTAAACGGAACGTCACGCGTCGGCGGGAAAAGTCGTGACGCGCGCACGGTACACGGAATGAGTCCAAACAATGAACAGTGGGATCACACGGGTCAGATGTCCTCGCTGGGTCGTCGAGATCGTCGATGGCCCGACCGGATTCCGGCGATCTAAAAACAACAGTGAATAAAAGAGAACAGAAAATGCACAAAGAAATAAGAAGAGAAGAAGGGAAAGAAAGAAAGAGGAATGAGACTAAACTGGCTTACTGGGTTGTAATGGGGTGATCTGGTGATGGCGAGGTGAGGAGACGACGACGAGGCGACGGGCGCGGGCGAAGAAGGAAGGCGGAAAAGAAAAATATAATGGGGAAGACGGAGAGGGAGGAGAGAGAGACGTGTTAAAATTTAAGGGTAACAAATTTTTTATGCATGTGCAGAGAGAGAGATAGAGAGAGATATAAACTGTTTAAAAATATAAAATATATTTTTTATTTTTTTTAGAGATAGAGAGAAAAAGAGAGAATCGGGAGAGAGAGAGAGAGAGACGAGACAGAGAGAGAAAGAGTGATTCAGCAGAGAGAGAAAGAGAGAGACGAGACAGAGAGAGAAAGAGAGAATTAAGAGAGAGAGAGAGACGAGACAGAGAGAAAGAGAGAATCGGGAGAGGGAGAGAGAGAGAGACATAGAGAGAAAGAGAGAATCGGGAGAGAGAGAGAAAGAAAGAGATGAGACAGAGAGAGAAAGAGAGAATTAAGAGAGAGAGAGAGAGAGAGAAAGAGAGAATTAAGAGAGAGAGAGAGAGAGACGAGACAGAGAGAGAAAGAGAGAATCGGGAGAGAGAGAGACGAGAGAGAGAGATTTCAATTATATTGAATGATTAAAAATATTTATATAGTTAAAGAAGATTTGAATAATATTATAATATTAGTCCGTTTTGAGATTTTGGCAAATACAAATTTACTCCAAAACACGCCCGGGTCGGGTCTAAAAATTCAGATTTAAAATATGAAAAATATATGTGACTTCCGAATTTCAAAACGAGTGCTCAGGTAACGAAAAAGCATACCCCAAAAACGGATGCACGTACGTGCGCGTAGCCATCCAAACACGCCCGTTTCACTGAACGGCACGAGAACAAGATGCGCAGATGCTACCACAGGGTTAGGGGTATCATGCAGGCTATGAAATGCAATTTTAAATTATTTTACGTGATTTAAATTGTTATATGCAAAATATGCGATACTAGATAAAATACCAGTATGCAGTATACATGAGATGCACGTGTCTATATAACAAGTCAGGGTAATCTATAAATATGAATCAACCAGTTCAAGTAAGCGGGTCGGGTCGAATGCAATGTAAAAGTAAACTACCATTCGCATCCAAACATGATAAATCAATAAAATACCACAGACAAACATATACAGAAGCAGGAATTGGTATAACTGAACTCGGTTGTTACATTATACACAACTACAAAAAGAATTTCGTCCTCGAAATTCTAAGAACAAGAAAGGATAAACAATCAACACACTATAAGAATAGATGTGGAAACTTCTGCCGGATTTTATCTTCTCGTTCCCAAGTTGATTCTCCATCTGAGCGATTACCCCAAGAAACAAGTACAAGAAGGATAATTTTGTTCTTAAGAACTTTTTCTCTTCGATCCACAATCGATATCGGTCGCTCCTTAAAAGTCAAATCTTCTCGGACAGTTAGCTCCGAAAGATGCAGCACGTGTGTTTCATCTCGAACATATTTACGGAGTTGAGATACATGAAACACGTCATGAACATTCTCCAAAGATTGTAGTAACACCAAACGATATGCCACTTCTCCAACACGCTCAAAATCTCAAAAGGTCCAACGAATCGAGGACTAAGTTTTCCTCGTCTTCCGAAATGAATCACCCCTCTAGTCAGTGATATCTTCAAGAATACCAAACACCCACGGTGAACTCTAGAGGTCTTCTCAACGTATCTGCCCAACTCCTTCTGTCGGTCTTGTGCTGCTTTCATATGATTCCAAATAGTATTAACCTTCTTAACTGTCTGCACAACCAAATCTGGTCCCAATAATCTTCGTTCACCAACATCGTCCCAACAAACGGTGAACGACACTTGTGACCATATAAAGCCTCGATGGAGCCATCTGAATAGCTTCCTGGAAACTGTTGTTGTAAGAAAACTCCAACAAATGTAGATGATCCTCCCATGAACCCTTGAAGTCTAACATGCAAGCTCTCAACATGTCTTCAAGAGTTTGGATCGTTCTCTCCGACTGGCCATCTGTTTAAGAATGATAAGCTGTGCTAAACTTCAATCGAGTCCCCAAACTTTCCTGTAAGCTCCTCCAAAAGTGTGATAAGAAACTAGTGTCACGGTCGGACACGATGCTCACCGGTACTCCATACAATCTTACAATCTCATGCATGTACCGTTCTGCCAAAACTTCTGTTGATTGACCAACTCGAAAAGGGATGAAATGAGCTGCCTTGGTCAATCTATCAACAATCACCCAAACCGTATTGTGGCCCTTTGGACTCCGCGGTAAGGCCGTCATGAAATCCATGGTTATATGTTCCCACCTCCACTGAGGAATCGGAAGTGGTTACAATAAACCAGCAACCCGTTGATGTTCAGCCTTAACTTGCTGACACACCAAGCACTTTGCTACAAAGCGGGCAATCTCCCGTTTCATGCCTTCTCGCCAGAAATACTGTCGTAGATCACGGTACATCTTTGTTCCTCCTTCATAACTTCTTCGTGAATATTTTCCTTTGGCATACACAAACGACCACCATACCGTAACGAACCATCTTCATGAATCAATAAGTCCGTTCGAAGTCTAGCTTCAACCTGTTCTCGAAACTTTTTCAATCTAGGGTCCTGTAACTGCGCTGCTTTAATATTCTCGATCAACAACGATTGTACTTGCAGCTGCATCAACTGTCCCCCAAGAATGCGGTAGCACAATCTCCAAATCAAAATTTTGAAAGTCTTCAATAAGTTCCTTCTGTGCAGTCAACATCTGAATTGCTGGCAACCGACTAAGCGCATCTGGCACGACATTAACTTTCCCCGGATGGTACCTAAGGTCAAGATCGTAGTCAGCCATCATCTCCAACCATCTACGCTGCCTCATATTTAGCTCCTTCTGAGTGAACACGTACTTTAGGCTTTTGCGATCGGTGAATACTTCGACCCTTTCACCCAATAGGTAGTGTCTCCACATCTTCAAAGCGAAGATCAAAGCTGCAAGCTCCAAGTCATGAGTTGGGCAATTCTTCTCATGGGTCTTCAACTGTCTCAATGCGTACGCTATAACCTTCCCATGCTACATCAAAACACATCCCAATTTTTTCCCAGAAGCGTCGCTGTGAATCACCAATCCTCCAGAACTGTCTGACACGATCAGAATATGAGTGGTTATCAATCTCTGCTTCAACGACTCAAAGGCTGACGCACACTTCTCCGTCCACACAAAAGGTTCCTCCTTGCGCGTAAGCTTGGTCAACGGCTCCGCCAGACGAGCAAAGAAATTCTCCACGAACCTTCTATAGTATCCTGCAAGTCCAAGAAACTTCTGATCTTTACAACGTTCTTCGGAATCGGCCAGTCTTGAACTGCTGCAATCTTCCCTGGGTAAACGGCAATGCCATCTCCAGCTACGATATGCCCCAAAACTTTACTTCTTCAAGCCAAAACTTGCACTTGCTCATCTTTGCATATAATCTTTCTTGCCTCAATGTCTGCAGGGCGATCTTCAAGTGTTCTGCATGCTCTTCAATGCTCCTCGAGTAGAACAGAATATCCTCAGCGAACACCACTATAAACTGGTCCAAGAATGGTGAAAAGATTCGGTCCATCAAGTCTATGAATATCGCTGGTGCATTCGTAACTCCGAAGGGCATCACTAAGAACTCGTAATGTCCATACCGAGTTCGGAACGCCGTCTTGCAAATATCTTCTGCTTTCACTCGGACCTGATGATATTCGGATCGTAAATCTAGCTTCGAGAATACCCTCGCGCCACTAAGCTGCTCAAATAATTCGCCAATGCGAGGGATCGGGTACTTGTTCTTAATAGTCACCCGGTTTAATTCTCGATAGTCGATGCACATCCTTCTTGTGCCATCTTTCTTCTTGACTTGAAGAACTGGAGCTCCCCAAGGCGAGTTACTGCTTCGAATCCAACCCTTCTCAAGTAATTCGGTAACCTGCTTCTTAACTTTTTCCAACTTCACTGGTGCCATTGGATAATACGCTTTAGAAACTGGCGCTGCACCAGGAACAAGATCAATCGCAAACTCCACGTCTCGCCTCGGCGGTAAACCTGATATGTCTTCAAACACATCTATGAATTCTCGAACTATAGCCGGCGCTTCTTTCTTATCAATTTCCATCGACAAAAGGACACTGTTTGTCGGTCTAGCCCTAAACTCGACTGCCCCGACAGAACTGCTTCCTCCAACAAAACAAACTCCGGATGTCCGGAAATCTGGAGAAACACTTTCCTTTCCTTACCATCAATATAAGCGTGGAAAGTGCCGCGAAAATCCATTCCCAGGACCACAACAAACAAGGGATGCACCAGGATTGAATGATCCTAATGCGGGAAAAACAAGAAGAAGTAAGATACCAAGATGACTTCATCCGAAGTCAAGATACCGAAAAGGATTAAGCACGGGAAACATGATTCAAGCTGGCGATAAACCAATAGCTGGTAAGCAATGAAACCGAGAAAAACAAGGTAATACAACGATCATGAAATAAGGAAGTGAATCAAGACCAGAACTCCAAGTTACTCAAATAGAGTACAGCATTGTAACCATGTTGCAGTTCATGGGTACAATTACATAACTCCACTCAAGTCGCCCAGATTCTAGTATTAGAATCAAGGAATAGGGAGGGACAATAGTGAACCCAAAAGGTTTCAAGCCGAGATGTAAAGTCGTTTGCATATCGTCAAGAAAAGGATCAAAAGAAAGATATGATTCAAGAATCATGATAAGAAGGTGGCAGGACATATTCCTAATCACGAGTATTCTGATTCGTGTATTGAGTCCAATACCCAACTATAAAAGAATCAAACCCGATTAACCTATATCCCATGGCTCTGATACCAAAAAAAAACATGTCACGCCCCGCTTCCCAGAGTACGCTAAAATAGGCACGTGACATAGCCAACCATACTACCTGTGGTTAGGAAAGATCCTTCCACAGTCACATTACGGCTGTAGAGATATCAAGAACAGGAAAGTAAACTGACTATCTAGTACATGTTCATAAGCCAGAGTAAAAGAGCCAAGAAATGCTATAGTATGCGGAAGCAAAAGATCAAATAAACACCTGGAAAGTAAGACTGGATACCGACATGATCCTTACCGCTCGATCTAACAGCGAAAAAACTCCTGATCAGTCAGCAACAAAGATGGAGGATCTGGGCCATGCAAAACCCAGACGTCAGCGCGTCATAACATCAAGCAATAATAAATGAACAGGATACACGAGATATGCAGACATGAATCATAAATAGTAACAAGTCAACAGGGATGTATAACAGTGAAGTGTATCAGTGTATGTGACGTGCAGTGATCAATGTAAACTGTGCTACTGGGTTGTCTACTCTAAAGTTTGTTTGAAATCAATTAATGTAATTCTCCATGTAACTCAAAGGATATGTCCCGTTACCCCCTGGGACCACGGATCAGGAATATATGAACCAAGAGTGGTTCTGTCCCGTTACCCCCCGGGACCACGGATCAAGATGTAAGAGTCACGAATGGCTCTGTCCTGTTACCCCCCGGGACCACGGATCAAGTAATACCCTTTTAACTTACACTTTAGTTTACACTTTTGATTTCCCCATACCCCCAAGGTTATGTGTTCAAGTCAGGTATTCCGTAATCAAGAACTAATGCCAACACAGGATCAGGTAGGTGCAGGTTTGTCTGGATAGACAACAGGAACGGTCCGTAAGGACTACATGTCAAGTTTGTTGGCATTAGACACAAGATCAGGTGACAGGTAAAGCCATGGTACGTCAGGTCAGGTCAAGTAGTGTATTTAGGTGCCAGGTCATGTCGAGAGTGTACGGTACCGTATTGGGTCAAGTAATATGTGTGTAGCAAGTCATGTCAGGGTGTAAAAGATATCATGTGGGTGCTCATAATCAACTAACATAATCATAGTTATAAATAAACAAGCATGGGTATTATCAGAACAGTAAACTGGCACATGTAATATGATATGCGAATAGGTACAGATTAAACTACTTAGATGCACGGTTATCAGTTTGGGTTTAAGAGATAGTTTCGACATTACATGCATGCAGTATAATAAATGTGGATGATAAAATCATATTAATATGTACTAAAACAATCTAGAGATGTGTTTGAATATGAATTAGACTAGATGTATGCAACCGGTCGTCCGATAGCGTATAAACTACAAAAGGGTATTATAGCTATGCAAACAATTGGGATTATGAGATCTAACATATAAATGTGGTTATTAGGTTTAGTAAACTAAATGCGACAGTTAGGTTTCAAGTTCTAGATCTGAAATATGTAAACGGGACATCGTGCTGCTAACTTGGAACTCAAGGATTTAGATTCTATTTACAGATTTAATAAAAAAATAGATAAATTAATATAGGAATACTATGAATAGCATGTAGCAAGTTTCACTTGCCTCGACGGATCGCGAAGCGGTAAACGGAACGTCACGCGTCGGCGGGAAAAGTCGTGACGCGTGCACGGTACACGGAATGAGTCCAAACGACGAATAGTGGGATCACACGGGTCAGATGTCCTCGCTGGGTCGTCGAGATCGTCGACGGCCCGACCGGATTCCGGCAATCTAAAAACAACAGTGAATAAAAGAGAACAGAAATTGCACAAAGAAACAAGAAGAGAAGAAGGGAAAGAAAGGAAGAGGAATGAGACTAAACTGGATTACTCGGTTGTAGTGGGGTGATCTGGTGATGGCGAGGTGAGGAGACGACGACGAGGCGACGGGCGTGGGCGAAGAAGGAAGGCGGAAAAGAAAAATATAATGGGGAAGACGAAGAGGGAGGAGAGAGAGACGTGTTAAAATTTAAGGGTAACAAATCTTTTATGCATGTGCAGAGAGAGAGATATAAACTGTTTAAAAATATTATATATATATATATATATATATATTTAGAGATAGAGAGAAAAAGAGAGAATCAGGAGAGAGAGAGAGAGAGACAAGACAGAGAGAGAAATAGAGATTCAGCAGAGAGAGAGAAAGAGAGAAACGAGACAGAGAGAGAAAGAAAGAATCGGGAGAGAGAGAGAGAGACGAGACAGAGAGAGAAAGAGAGAATCGGGAGAGGGAGAGAGAGAGACGAGACAGAGAGAATTAAGAGAGAGAGAGACGAGACAGAGAGAGAAAGAGAGAATCTGGGAAAGAGAGAGAGAGCCGAGACAAAGAAAGATATTTTAATTATATTGAATGATTATAAAATATTTATATAGTTAAAGAAAATTTGAATAATATTATAATATTAGTCCGTTTTGAGATTTTGGTAAATACAAATTTACTCCAAAACACGCCCGGGTCGGGTCTAAAAATTCAGGTTTAAAATATAAAAAATATATGTGACTTCCGAATTTTAAAACGAGTGCTCAGGCAACGAAAAAGCATACCCCCAAAAACGGATGCACGTACGTCCGCGTAGCCATCCAAATATGCCCGTTTCACTGAACGGGACGAGAACAAGATGCGCGGATGCTACCACGGGGTTAGGGGTATCATGCAGGCTATGAAATTCAATTTTAAATTATTTTACGTGATTTAAATTGTTATATGCAAAAAATGCGATACTAGATAAAATGCCAGTATGCAGTATACATGAGATGCACGTGTCTATATAACAAGTCAGGGTAATCTATAAATATGAATCAACCAGTTCAAGTAAGCGGGTCGGGTCGAATGCAATGTAAAACTAAACTAACTTTCGCATCCAAACATGATAAATCAATAAAATACCACAGACAAACAAATACGGAAGCAGAAATTGGTATAACTGAACTCGGTTGTTACAGTAGTTATGGATGATTAATTAAAGATTACTCTTTCTATCCTTTAATAGATTTAAAACTAGAACGACAGTGATGCATGTAGATTAGGGTTTCTGGAGGGAAAAAGAATCTCACTCTTAACCCCTATCTCGACACGGAACTCCGCTCATATCTAGCATTTACCAAAACAATTATTAATCTAATCTCCAATCGCGGTCGAGACTAACAATGAATTGGTAGCGCGCCCGATTAGGATGTTAATGATTCTTTTGATAAAGTTTATAAACTTTATAGGACGTAAAAAGAGTTTATGTATTTTCATCATCCATTAACTTACCCTAATCCTACGAACCCTGACAAGTGGAGAATTACTCGCGCATGTTGGGAGAAAAAGAGATGGAGAGAGAATTCATAATAAAACTACAAAGAAATAGAATAAGAAAAAGAACTACCTTTATTAATCAACAAAACTCATTATACTTTGTTTCCTTAGAAAATGATTACAAATACTAGTTTGCTTCTCGATCTTTTCTAAGGAGGTAGATGAACCGTTGATGATCATCCTGGATGCGTGAGCCGTCGTGGACTTCGTGATCGCGTCGACTTGATAATTTTTCCAAGAGGATCTCGGTCTTTATTTATAGTCCCAAAACCAGAAATCTAGCTTCCTAAATTGGAAACCATATGTTAAGATTCTACCAACCAAATCCCAACTCATAAGTCCTCTGCCACTCGGCGGATCCCCAGCCAACAGGGGGCTTCGGCCGCGGATCCGTGGCTCTATGCTGTGATCCATTGATTTGGTTTTCTGGGTTTTTCTCTTCATGACACGTGGAGATCTCTGGAACCTTTGGAAATTGGAAATCTTTTCTTTGTTTCTGCCAGACTTGATTTCTTAGTTTGCTTTCTTAATTAGGCAGGTTTGCTCTTAACAACTTTGATTCCTATGATTTTTAGTCCTGAAAAATTCTGCACAATCTCAACAAATAATATTAGTGGAGTTTTGTTTTATTGAGATATTAATTTCACCATTAAAATTTGGTCAATGGTATCTTTGCATACATTTTCCTACCAAATGTTAATTATAAAATATCAACACATGAAAAATAGTATTTTTACAGATAAACTCTCATATGTATCATATATTATAATAAACACCTTTTCTAGTATAGAAATAGTAGGAAAAATGTAATAACAAATGTGCAGTTTTATCAACTGAACAATCATCTTCGGCCTCGAGGACATCGAAGCAAGTTTGTTCTATTCTTTTTGTGGAGCCTCTCTAGAGCCCGGAGTTTATGATCACAGCGAAGGCACGTCTACACGGAGCTAATGAAGTGAAGGACCGGTCTATAAAGGTTGTATTCATTGTTCACTTTTCATTTGCAAATTAGTTTGCATGTTTTTCCGTCAATTTCAAGTTAACGATTCGATGTTAGAGTTAGCTAGAACGGCAAATTTTTGAATATGGCATGAACGATGCCTTCCGAAACCTTGCTGCCGTCTTAGGTAGCCCTGCAGTGGTATCAGAGCCATGCTAGAAATTTATACGGATTTTGTTAAGATTACGAAACCGAAACACTCTGAAACTTGAAACGCAAAATCATAGTTTCTGTCGATTTTTAAATGTTGTCAAAAAAATTTTCAAACAAGTGCAGAATGTTGTATATGATATACCATGAACACATAAGGAATTTCACCTCCCCTCCTCGAAAAATGGCTGGCGAGACTCCAAGGGATTCCGGCGACCTCGGTTCATTAGTAAGGAAATGGGGTAAAATTTTTGGTGTGGTCCAGGTACTGGGTTTTGGTGTTTCAGGTGTTGTTTGTTTTTGCTAATTTTACATATGATGTAATATTACACTATAAGCAATTCGAAGTGTTTCATATTCGTAGTTTTAACATTGTTTCGGGTTATTCAAATATTGTATAGGCGAAGTTAAAAAGTTCGATCGAATGTCAAAAACCCATTTTTCCAAGTTTAACGTATTCGGAAAAACATGCAAGTGAGTCTATGAACCCTTTGGAAGAATGAAACCCTAACTCGACTTTTTGGATCGCGGAATGTGGTCAAACCCTAAGGTTTTCCGTAGTTCCATGGTGACATGACCGAGGCTTGGGTTTCCCCTTCTACGGCTGGTGCATATGTACTGTGGCATTTTCTGGGTATTATTGAACTGTGCTCAAGTGTTGAGCTGTCGGGAAATTGTGGGACTTTGATGAATCGATCGAAAAGTTTAACGTCGTCCGGATATTATGTGATGGGATACAATATTTGGAATCCACAAGTAGTTATGAGATAACTAATTTGAATGTTATAAATCTAGCAGTTTAGTCTCATTTGATCGGTTGTCACGGGATTTTGATGTGATCAAAAGTCCGTCGCAATCACGTAGTGTATGCGGATACTCGCCGGGTAAACTTAATAGATAACCACGCCCCATTGCCCCGACCAAGTGACTGTAGGAGAACCCTATCGCCAAAAGCATCCGTTCGGGTGCTCGCGGCAGCGGTGTTCTGCCTTTGTGCACTTCGTTGACGGCATCAGGGGTGCGGCCGTCTACTAAAGTTTCCGACGAGCATTCGATCAGGATGTCAGGAATCTTGTTGAATTGCCCGACTTGTTATTGAAAAGTGTTTTCGGTATCGTGACTAAAATGCGTAGTTTATAATTGTTAAGCATGCAATGTCGAAGGAATTCATTTGGTTAGGCATGAAATCCAAAGTATGAGATACGTTGGGTTTATGATGTCTAAGGTGGTTGCGGATTCCAACTGTTGTAGCTTTTCACTTTCTTTTCTACGACCGTAAGTGTAATATGTGGTGTTTCACCGGTTTCGGTGCTATATGTCAACGACAATTAGGATACGCATATTTACTTACGTTGATAACATGTGATGTTATGTGTTGCTATGATATGTTATATTGGATCGTCGTGATTGAATAGCCGGGGGTTTTATGTGAGATGAGAGTTTTTCATTTTCATTCATGTAAAATTCTTTGTATGTAATATTCTTTTATTGGGGAACTTCCGGGTTGAGGATGATGTCACCATTGTATATTATTTACTTTTCCGCATTATGATAGACCCAAGGCGGGGAGCACAAGTAACCGGGTTCTAGGGTCCAGTGGAAGACCATCTCGAGGAGTCGAGACCGGTTCTCCTAACTCTAGAACTGGTAGGGTTGCTTGCCGCTCTCGTAGGGGTCTAGGGGTGTGGGATTGGCTATTCATCGCGACCGTGGAATCCGTGTTTTATACAGGCTTAAAATAAAACCCGAAAATCCTAGTATATCCAATAGTTCATATGTTTTTATTCTTCTGAGATATTCTGTGATGTGATCATTGATTATATTCTGAGAAAAATGCCTATATATTATATATATGAGATATAATTAATATTGCTGCTTTCGTTTCATATCTGATGCTTGGGAAGCATAATAAATAGGAATTCATTAATGAGATTAATGAAATTAAAGAAACCTAAAGATGTTGTAGAAACTTGTCTCGAAAACTGGTAGCTCTAGTTCTTGCTTTTCATAGTGGTATTTTTGAAATATCCTACACCTTATTCGATAAGGAAAGAGCCGAGATCCCTTTACCGGGAGTGACCTCTTTAGCAAAACTAGTAAAAGCCTCAAAAACACTCCAGTTAAAATCACTCGATTATACGACGATATCAAGTTCATTACGAAAAAGGTTTTCTTAAAAACCTGTCGTAGCCCTCTGTCATTTCAAATAAGTAATAGTTAGTATTCGTCCTATATTTGTTGACCTCTGTCAAGGCGTAGTGTGCGGTAGCTGATTAGTGCTTATCTGCATAGCATATGATATGATTGATTTAGGGTAGTCGTGTGACCTTGTTGACCTCTGTTAAGGGTCGTGCGGGTGGGTTTATTTCAATCAGGAAATGACGGGTTGAACTTGACTAGCAACCTATGGTTTGTTGACCTCTGTCAAGGTCATAGGACGCTTGGGACAAAACATTATCGGGAATTTTAAGTGTTGAAATTTACAATGAGATTCCATACCTCCTATGAGATAGTTGGATCCCGATATCCGCTGCTAGTAAGAGTTACCCCTGGGAGAGTTTTACACATCACAATTAGCCGATCAAATAGGTGTCTAGAAAGGTGTTAACGGGATTACGCCTCTGCAAAAATGAGGTTTATTTTAATTAGGTCCGTGCGAAAGCACAGGGAACCTCCCTCAAAGTAGTTGGCACTGGCCTGGCTGAAAGATTGGTGAACTTGTAGGGTGTAATTAATCCCGGCTAGTCTTTCGTTTTAGGGCTTGAAGGAAGAGTTGACTAAAACAGTGGGAGCCATCCCGATTAGATAAATTAATAACTAATCTAATCTTGCAAGAGCATACGCTGAGTGTTTTCTTCTCTCTCTCTCCAGGTAGCGACCATGTCACGCCTTAATCAAGATAATAATACCGATGTATTGACCAAACCCGCTTGTTATATTAAGCTTAGGAACGTTGGTCCCGCTCCAACTTATAATTGTTATAAGACCGAGCAGGAAATAGAAGATTACCTGGATTCCCGTACCGCCCAAACGAAGAAAGTGCATGTTGATGCATCTTCTTCGGGTATGTTCATTACAGAGAACTATTTCTCAGTATCCTTTACGTCTTGGGTATGAGATACCGGATCAGGATCCCACATATATAATATGTTACATGGGCTATAGATAGGTAGAGAACTGAGAATGGATGATAAGTTTCAAGTGTTGGAAACGGTGCAAGTGTTGCAGCCAAGTTTGTTGGCAGTTATCACCCTGTATTACCAAATCCATTGATTCTGAACGAATGTAATTAGATATCGAACCTGATATACAATATCATATCAGTCTCTTTATTTAGTAAAGAAGGATATAATTTTGTATTGTTGGATAATCTTTTGAACATTTCCTATATCAAGAGTTGATCGGTTCAGGCACGTTATCTAATAGTATATACGTTCTAAATCAAACTACAGTTCTTAACGTACAAAACACACACAAGGGGAAGAGTTCAGAAATGAACGAATCCTTCTTGAGATATTGTAGACTAGGTCATATCAATGCGACCCGATTAACTAAGTTACATTTAGATGCATATTTAAATCTGTTTGAATTCACATCTTGTGAAACTTGCCAGTCATGTCACAAAGATAAGATGGCTATAGCTCCGTTTATTGGAAACAGAGAAAGAGTTAGATGAACTTTTGGGATTGATACATGATGATGTATGTAGATCCCCTGTCTACACATGCCAGGACTGGTTCTTTTTACTTTATTACATTCATTGATAATCTCTCAAGATTCGGGCATATGTTCCTATTGAAACACAAATCTGAAGTTTTTGAGAAATTCAAAGAATATAAATTAGAAGTAGAGAACCAAAATGGGTATAAGTATTATGTTCTTTGATGTGATCAAAGAGGAGAATACTTGAGCACGGAATTCCTGGACTATTTTAAAGGAGAATGGGATTCTCTCTCAGCATTACTCCTCCGTATACACCACATCACGTCGGTGTATCGGGACGGAGCAATCGCACCCTATGTGATATTGTGTGCTCTATGATGAGTACTACTGAGTTCCCTATTTCCTTTTGGGGGTTATGCACCTGTGAAGCTGCATACCTATTGAATAGGGTTCCAATCAAATCAAGTGCCTACCACTCCATATGTGATATGGTATGGGAAGAGCCCATCTCTTAAGGATGTTAAGATTTGGGGTTGTCCGGCCTATGTCTAAAAGCGAAATCCGGATAAGCTCGAGGCAAGGTCAGTTCTGTGGAAGTTTGTTGGATATCCCAAGCATTCGCAAGGGAATATCTTCTACCACACTGAGGAACAAAAAGGTGTTTTGTTTCTCAGCATGCTACCTTTGGGAAAAGGAATTTCTTATGAAGAAATTAGTGGTCAAGAGGTAGAACTGGAAATAGTTCCGGCTATACAAACTACAGCTGATGATTTGGTAGGACCGAAGGATTCAATATTTCCCAACGAACCTTAGCCTCTCCACTGATCTAGTAGGGTTCCTCACCCGCCTGAGAGATACTTCGGTTTTCTCTATGACAGTGGGAGCGAGGATTGCATCATGAGATGATGACCCAACTGGTTTCGAGCAGGCCATCAAGAGTGGGGATTCTGTAAGAATGGCTGGATGCTAAGCGATCTGAGATGGAATCCATATACACTAACAAAGTATGGACTTTGGTTGCTATATCTGAAGGGTTAAATCACAGGAGCAAGTATATCTTGAGAAGATTACTTGGTGTACATGGAAAGGTTGAGACTTTCAAAGCTAAGGCTTGTTGCAAAAGGTACTCGTCATCGACCAGGAGTGGTTAATGATGAAACCTTTTCTAGTGTCTATGCTTAAGTCCATCCAGATCCTACTTGCCATTACTACATACCATAACTACGATATCTGGCGGTTGGGTGTCATGACTGCTTTTCTAAATAGTGATTTAGAAGAGAGCGTCTATAAGTACATAGCCAGAAGGCTTCGTAGACAGTGGGAGCAGCGAAAACGTGTACAAGTTGTTTTATGGGATAAAACAGGCATCGCGGAGTTGGAACATCTGCTTTGATGTGGTAGTCAAAGCGTTTGACTTCATCAAAATGGTAGATGAACCTTGTATATACAAAAAGGTAGTAGGGAGTATGGTGGTGATCCTCGTATTGTATGTGGATGATATACTCTTGATAGGAAAGGAGTTTCTTATGCTATGCTCGGTAAATCTCCTCTTATCACAAGGATTCTCCATATAGGATCAAGGTGATACCTCCTAAATCCTGGGGTTTTGGATCTATGAGATAGATCTAAGTGGAAGTTAGGATTCTCACTAGGTGTAGTGAGATGGTATCAATCGATCTTGGAGAGAATCACTGGATAGCTTCCAGGGTGGTAAGATCGATTGAATGTCAGTCACAGGCACTGTCTTTACCCTCAGTGGAGGGACGGTATGTTGGAAGAGTTCCAAACTAGATACCGTGGCAAAATAGACGATAAAAGATGGATACATGGCTACCAACGATACTACCAAAGATGTAGTCTGGATGTATATTAGTTCATTAGATGAACTTCGTTCCTACCATTACGTGACAATGGAGTTGTGGCTTAGGCCTAGGAACCCCCGTCCCATCAGTGATCCAGACATATTCTTAGGCAGTATCACCTGATCATGGAGATGGATGATCTTCAGGGAGATCGAGGTAAGGAGAGTAGACACAGAGGAGAACTGGGCGGATCCACTCACAAAGGCATATTGCCAGGAGAGACTTTTATGGGATGGTTGAGTATGAGATATTTCAACCACTGCTGATTGTTGGGTATGGGATATTACAACAGATGGTCTAGTGCAAGTGGGAGATTGTTAGTTATATTTATGCCCTAGAGGCCATTACTGTAAATACGATTTATATCGTAGTGGATGCTTGGACATATATAGGGAGGACTTTCTTGCTCGACATGATAGTATGTTATCTGGTTGCTCTTTATCTTAACATATACTCTGATTGTCTTTATGTTACATGTTGATAAAGCTCTTAGGATGAGTACTTGACTACCAGGACTATGATGCAGATCATACTAGTGGGGACAGAGTAGTCGCTAAGTACATCCTTCAAATGTTCCTAGTTGTGGGTGTATCGAGACAGGGCATCAATATACCAGAGTAGACTAGCGTATAGATTCTCGACCCATGTAGATGGGCGATGGATGATCCCATATCCATTGGTGTTTGACATCAGAGACAGTATACGGGTGGTCAGTGGAGACTGGGTATACTGAACGGACTCGGCCAGAACTCCCAGATGGTGTTATACCTAACGTCAGATGGCAGTTTTCTGGTGACACTGGTACAGGTTAGTCTGTAGACCCGAGATCGTCATAGAGACTTGTGTGATTCCCACTGTGCTTTGATTTCCACCTTACCAAGTTCAAGAGAACATGCAAAACGGTGGCTTTTGGGTACAGTCCCGAGTCACATGGAGGCAATGAGCGATAGGAGGGGTTTCGTCTCTCCCGGTATTGGGAGTTGATGTTGCGCTGTGCTCGATTGGCTATAACAGGAAGTCCTTGGCCAAGGCTGCTTCAGAGATATACTGGTAAGTGTTATCAGTAGTTTCTCGATCCGTTATGAGCCTCATATCGACATGACTTATCGAGTTACTGGGATCTGATGTTTACCACCCCTGGACGGGATATGTGACATATCAGACGAAGAGACCGGACTGTACAGCAGTGTTACTGATTGGATTCGCAGGAGTGTGAGCTGGCTTGCTTATTGATCTTTTGATCGCTCTATACCCGGTTTGCCGTTATATTTAGCAAACCGCTTGCGGCTTGTGATTGTTTGATATGATCATCACCTACTGCCGGCGTATTGACGAGTCTTTAGAGTCCTACACAGAGGTTTCCTGGCTCAAGCGAAACGGTATAGGAGCACATATGTGATATGTGCGGGACCGAGATTGATACGATATGAGATACCGTATTCTATTCTCGCGATATGTGATACCGGTCGGTTATATATGATATAGCCGGGCTATCGGATCAAGTGTTGATTCGATAAGTTGATTCATATGATACTAGTCGGTTATAGATAATATAGCCGGATTATTAAATCAAGAGTTGATTTGATAATCTAATGTATAATTATATATTTGATATATTACATTACATTAACTAGTATTAGCTCACTTATAATTTCTTTTCTCACTTTGGATACATTGATATATATGTGATATATGTTTAATGTATCATGCAAGGTTACAAATGCAATTAGGGTTAATGAGGGTTAAACCATGCTAGAGTTAAGATTAGGGTTTAAAGTTATGATTAAGTATTTCAAATATTATGGATAATAGTCATGGTTGATATTTGTTGAAAGCTTGTAGAAGCTTGTAAGTATCTTTGACTTTGTCCATTTTCTTTGTCTTGCTTAAGATATTTTTGACCTAACCTTTAACCATAGCACATGGTTAACTCTCTACAAGGGTTAAGCATGACATGCTTAACCCTTGGTTGCATTATTAACCTTACCAATAATTCATTTTGATGAGGTATGAGAAAAAGTGTAAGAAAATGAAATCTAAAGTGAGCTCACTTCCTACTTCATCATACTCTACTACTTGCCATTTAGTATAGGGTGTTTG
Source organism: Agapanthus africanus (assembly GCA_030015575.1). Lineage (NCBI taxonomy): Eukaryota > Viridiplantae > Streptophyta > Magnoliopsida > Asparagales > Amaryllidaceae > Agapanthus > Agapanthus africanus. The sequence continues at coordinate 671,580,921 of CM057344.1, read as the reverse complement.
CTTCACTAGTTCAGTAATTAGTGAAGAGATAGCTTAGGTTAGTATCTCCTCGACGTAGATCATCTTCGGCCTTGAGGACATCGAAGCAAGCTTGTTCTATTCATCTTGTGGAGCCTCTCTAGAGCCCGGAGTTCATGATCGTAGCGAAGGGACGTCTGCACGGAGCTAATGAAGTGAAGGACTGGTCTAAAAAGGTTGTATTCCTTGTTCACTTTTCATTTGCAAAGTAATTTGCATGTTTTTCCGTCGATTTCTAGTTAACAATTCGATGTTAGGGTTAGCTAGAACGGTAGATTTTTGAATATGGCATGGGCGATGCCTCCCGAAACCTTGCTGCCATCTTAGGTAACCCTGCACATATAAGCTCAATTAGGGATCTATGGCCAACTTGGGCTTGGCCCATTCAGTTAAAATGTTGGACATTTAATTAGGCTCAGTCCTTTTTCATTTAACAATGCTGAGCATTGGTTTGGGTTCTGACAATATTTTTGTCTTTTATTGAGTGCTGAGCACTCATTATGGCTCTAGGGCTTTTATTTAAAAAACAATTTATGTTCTCTCAGCGCACTCGTGAGGAGTACGTGGCGCGCTTGGCGCTGAGCGTCAGTTAATGAGTGTAGCACGCTCCTTGCGAAATAGCGCACATGTGAGGAGCACGTGGTGCGCTTGGCGCTGAGCGCCAACCTTGAAGAGCTGGGCGCTTCCTTTAAAATAACGCTTGTAGCACTGGGCGCTGAGCGCCAGACTTGAAGCGCTGAGGCGCTTGTTTAAGTTGGAGCGCTAAGAGCGCTGCGGCGCTGTACGCCAGACTTGGAGCGCTAAGGCGCTTCTTCAAATTGGAGCGCTAGGGCTCTGCGGTGCTGTGCGCCAGACTTGGAGCGCTGAAGCGCTTTTTTAAATTGGAGCGCTAGGAGCATTGCGGCGTTGTGCGCCAGTTTTGGAGCGCTAAGGTGCTTTTAATTGGAGCACTAAGGCTCTCTTTAGGCAACTTTGATCAGTTCTGCGCTCTGAGAATTAAATTCTCATTCATAGGAGACTTTGTCTCATAGATCTAAGAATAAGGTTTTTATTTTTATAGGAGATATTACAATCTCTTATTTTTTTGTGAAAGGCTTTGCCTTTATGGATCCGTGATTTTAAGAGAATTGAATTCTTCTCCCCCACCTTTTTATGATGAGATATTATGATCTTTTTGTGAAAGACGTCTGTCTCATAGATCGATGATCTAGAAAAAGAAACTATGTTCCTCTTCATTCGATGAGATGCTTTGATCTCTCTATTTTATTTACCTTGAAGAAATTCTTCTTCTTCCGAGAGCTTGATCTTCTCTCTGAAATTTCTCAAAATTTGTGAGGGGGTTCCTCTATGCAAGACTTGAAGTCTTGGGTCCTTTATACAGGGGAGGCTAATTTGTTGAATCAGTTAAGAAAATCTCCCATAGAGAGATCTTCAATTGATTTGCGGAATTTATCCACCGTTGAATCTTTGATCCGAGAGCTTCTGTTTTATAGAAGATAGTTTTCTTGTTATTAATAAGATCAGGAAAATATCTTCCCATACAGAATTTGTTCTGTATCTTGGTGATTTTTAATCACCATTGGATCTTTGATCCAACGGTGCTCTGATTTACATAGTACAATCTTTTCTATTTGGAAAGTTTCAACAGAATTTTATTCTGTTAATTTGATGATTTTTAGTCATCTTTGTTGGATCTTTGATCCAAGGGTGGGGGATATTTAGTTCCAGCGCTAGCGCTCTTATACTTTGCATGTGAGCGCTGCATCAGAGTCTTTGACTTTTGGTACGGGAGCTACTAGCGCTGGCACTGCTTGCGCTAGCGCTCTCATGCTTTACGTGTGAGCGCTGCGTCAGAGTCTTTGACTCTTGGTGCTAGCGCTCTTAGCACTAGCGCTCTCGTGCTTTGCACGTGAGCGTTGCATCAGAGTCTTTGACTCTTAGCGCTGATGCATTTAACGCTAGCGCTTTTATGAAGCGCTGCATCATTTTAAATTTCAAAATTTGAACAGAGTTTTGCTCTGATTTGGGGAAACAAATGCCCCCCACCTTTGTGCTCACGTGGCTTATACGTGAGTGCAGCGGTGGCAGTATCTGCGCCATTAGATCAACTTAAAACTTGAAACGGCCCTCAGTGCCTATAAATAGGGCATTTGGCCCTTGAGACGACCTCTATTCATCTTCTTTCTTGTTTTTCTGAGAATTAATTCTCTTTCAGAGCATTGCTCTCTGCCTCAAAGACTCCTTTAGAGTTAAGACTCTGTCAAATTTTTTAGTAAGATTTGAACCCATTAACAGAGGATTGCTCTACTTAGATCATAAATCTTTAAAGATTTTTAGGGTTTCTTAACCCGTTAATTAAAAAAGAGCTTTGCTCTCTCTAGATCATGGATCAGAAAAAGAAATCCTTTTTAGGGCTCTTTTAACCCATTAACGAAGAACTCTTAGAGTTCGCTTTGCAGATTTTAAAGATCCTGAAGTTTTTACTTCTGTAGAAAGCTTTGCTTTTAAGGGTTTTTTTTGGATGAATTATTCCATTTTCTTCACAGAGCATTGCTCTTTAGAAATTTTGGGGGAATTTTATCCCCTTCATGATTAATTATGACAGATGTCATATCTGCTGCAGAGCACTGCTCTCAAGAGAGATTTACTCCTTAGCCCAAGGGGCCCTCATTAAATGATAATCCTTTTTTAGGATTTCCTCATTTAATGACTGTCTCATCAAATGATGATACTGTTTTATTAATGATAAGCCATCATCTAAATTGTGTGGGTCCCTCTTGGTTCCTTTCCGCTGCATTGCAGTGTGGCACGAATTTAAAGTATCAAGTGCCAGAACTTAAATTGTAGTATTGACAGCTAATTTTTTTGTTCTTTTTCACGCAGGTACTATGTCTTTCGACATTTCTTTCCCGTTCGTCCATTCGGAAAGAGGATTCCCTGAAGCTCCTGTAGACAGGGAAGTCTTCGCGTTTATCAAAGATCAAGATCCGGAGCAAAAAAATCTTCATTTATGGGGAACATAGTACAGTCAGATCATCAGGGGTCGGCGGAGCTTTTCTTGCGCGGCACCTTCGGAGCCTATTTCGGCGATCCCTTATGCTGACGCGCCTCCGGTGAACTATGCCGTGGAGGAGGTCAACTGGACCTCTGAGGGTTGCCTTTAACTCTCTATGGCTGCGATACCCGTACAGCCGCCGCCGGCTTTGGATACTCTGGGGCGGCGTATATATCAGGGCGAGTCGCGCCCGTGACGGCAGCCGTATATGATAGGCCTAACTCCTCGCCATCCAGCCTGGTATTTGCAGTGGGCGCGCTACATTTTGTTGGCCAAGATATCGCAGATGCTGAAGCTTGGGTTGTATCCTGCGATATACGCTTCTCTCTTTCAATATTCCGCGCCTTCTACATGGGAGGTCAAGGCTTTTCTGGAGCAATAGAATATTCCGACCCACACCTTCCTTTTGTCGGATTGAGAAGTCTCAGTATCTTTGAAGGAGTTTGGAGAAATCTCTGGCTTACCCGTTAGAGGAGAACACTACGAAGAGTTGCTTCCTCCGGACGAGTTCATCTTTGCCACCAAATAAGTAGTAATGGGTCTTACCCCGGAGAACGCCATTCAACACCAATTTCCGAGCCTGATCAAGATGTTAAATTTACATGAAAGTCTATTTCTGGAGTCCGGAGGGCATGGAGTTAGCTACGCAGACTTCATCGCTCGCTTTCTTCGTCCGGAAGCCTTATCGAAGCAAGCCGCGCTGTTCGTCAAGCTTGACGACCCGTTTGGTTTTGGTTTGGACCAACTGACGGTGGAGATTGATTTAAAAGGTTTCTTTATTCTAACTGCTCCTGTTGTTCCCTTTGCGGAGCTTGCTTCTCCGGACGTCAATGAAGAGACGTTCGTGCTGGGGTTTATAGGCTTATGGCTGAACTGGTCCGTGCTTCTAATGCACCCACGTTATATGAGGCCATCAATCTTTTATCCAGCCCATCGTATGGTTGCAGGAATGCAAATGGCTATCGGAATTGCTGGGTTAGCACACCTATACCATGGTTTTAGCTTAGCGGCGGACACCACCGAGCCGGGGGTACAGCTAGTAACTTTCTTGCTGCACTATTTTATGTCATGGATCGAGCTGCATATACTTGGCGCTTTTGGTGCTCACAAACGGCCTCCTTTCTACGACAGTTACAACTTCCCTCGGATTATGCGCATGTTCCCCTCCGAATCACAGAGACGCGACCGCGTAGGCCCGTCTTGCCTGAAATTCGGGACAGATGCTAATTGGTGCTATCCGTCCACCTCTCCGAATATGCCAAGTTGATTTATGGCACCATGTATCGAAGGTTCAGACGGATGCAGCCGATGTAGCAGACTTCGTCAGATTCTCCCTCGTTTGAGGGGGTTTTGATTGTGGGGATGCTCTTCCCTGCAGACGCAAGCCCCTGCAGTTAATTACGCTACCGCATCGCGTTAACAACTTTCTCCTTCTTCATATGGTCATTTCGTGTCATGGGTGTTTGTTTTGTGTTTGGTTGCCCGTGGATTGTATACGGAGACTAATTTATGTTGTCGCCCGTAGGGCGTGGACTAATACAAATCCGTATCTTTCTTAGATTTGTGTTTGGGGGATTTGGGTTTAAGGATACGTTAGCCTCATTTGAGACTAAGATCAACTTAAACGTTAGTTAAGGATACGTTAGTCTCATTTTAGACTAAGATTAACTTAACGGGATCGTTTAGATCCAACAAGAGAGCAATTGGGCTCTATTGTTTAGTTTAATGACATTGCGGTCGATTAGTTTAAGGGCATTATGGTCCATTGTTAGTTTAAGGACATCTCGGTCCATTGTTAGTTTAAAGACATCGCGGTCGAGGTTAAGGACATCATATTCCATGGGTTTAAGGACCCCACAGTCTAATGTTAGTTTAAAGACATCACGGTCGAGGTTAAGGACATCATAGTCCATGAGTTTAAGGACCCCACAGTCCAATGTTAGTTTAAAGACATCATGGTCGAGGTTAAGGACATCATAGTCCATGAGTTTAAGGACCCCACAGTCCAATGTTTAGAGACGTCATAGTCTATGAAATGTGTGGTTATCGGGACCCGTCACCTCTTTGAAGACGTTGAGGAATTACAACGACAAATATAAAAGGAGTGAAGTGATGTACCCTTGAACCAAGGTGAGTTGGTTGAAAGAGCAGATGTACTCAGTTCAAGATAAGTTGAGGACTTATGGCCAGAATTGGGCTAAGTCTAATTAAATGTTTAACATTCTTTTTTGTTCTAGCTATTAAGCCTTTATTTGGGCTCAGCCCTTTTAATAATACTAAGCATTGGGTTCTGTCATCTTTTGTCTTCATCAGAACAAATTGTGTTCTGACAATACGCCACGTGGCGCGCCAAGCGCTTTGCGCCAGTTAAAGAGCGCATTGCGCTTCTATCAGGTAGCGCACACGAAGAGGACACGTGTTGAGCTTGGCGCTAAGCGCTAGTTCATTAGCGCATTGCGCTTTTAATTTATGAGCGTTTTGCGCTAGTCTGTTGGCGTGTCAGTGAGTGACACGTGGTGCACTTGGCCCTGAGCGCCAGCCCATGAGCACAGTGCGCTATTTCAGAAGCGCAAAGCACAGATTGTTTCTTTGGTTGACACGTGGAAGGTTTTGGCGCTGAGCGCCGGTCCCATGAGCGCAAGAGCGCAATTCATGAGTGCAAGACACTTTCAAGATCAAAGAATAAATTTATGTTCTTCTTAAAGGAGGCTTTGCCTCAAGATTCAAGAACAAAAGTTTTTGTTTTATAAAAGGGCTCTGTCTTTATAGATCAAAGATCTATGAATGAAGTAAAATACTTCTTTTAGTTTTTTATAATTGGATCTTTTGATCTTTTTTCTTTTTATCAAAGAGCTTGGTCTTTTTGTAGATCTATGATCTTTTTAGAAGATGGTTCTTCTTTTTACGAGATGATTTCATCTCTGTGGTTCAAGAACTAGTTCTTTACCTTTAAGACGAAGAAATGATCTCCTTTTTCTAAAGGCTTGCATTTCTTTCTCTTTGAGTTTTCTCAAAATTTGCAGAGGGTTTTTCTTATCTCTCTTGAAGTCTTGGAGCCTTTATATAGGGCCAATTGATTTGTTGAATCAGTTTATGAGATCTTTCTCTGATTGATTTGGGAATATTTCCCACCGTTGAATCTTTGATCCTAAGGCTTCTATTTTACAGAAAATAATCTTCTTGTTTTAATGAGATTGGAAAGATCTTTCCATAACAGAATTTTAGTTCTGATTAATTAATAATTTATTATTAGTAGAACTTTTGATCTAACGGTGAAGGAATTTTAATTCCAGCGCTGGCGCACGTTGCGCGAGCGCACCTACGTTCGACACGTGGCGCGCAGAGCACAGCGCAACTGCGCTAGCGCACCCATGTTTGACACGTGGCACGCAGTGCAGAGCGCAGCGCAACTGCGCTAGCGCACCTGTGTTTGACACGTAGCGCGCAGCATAGAGCGCTGGATCTGAAGCGTTGCTTCAACTTTTAAATTTTGAATTTAAAAACAGAGCTTTGCTCTGATTGGGGTGTGCTGACTATGGTGCAGCGCACCTGGCGCTAGCGCGTCTGTGTTTGACACGTGGCGCTCAGCGCGTAGAGCGCTGAATCTGAAGCGTTGTTTCAATTTAAATTTTGAAACAGAGCTTTTCTCTGATTGAGGGAAACAAATGCCCCCCCACCATTGCGCTCACGTGGCGCACACGTGAGTGCAGCGGTGGCAACATCTGAGCCCTTGGATCAACTCAGAAGTTGAAGAGGCGGTTCAGTGCCTATAAATAAGACCTTTGGTCTCTTAGATGATTTCCATCTTCTTCTTTAGAATTTTCACTCAGAGCCTTGCTCTTCTGTTTAAGAACTTTCAAGAGTCAGAACTCTTTCCAAACTTAGGTAAAATTAATTTTTTTTAATAAATTAGGGTTTTTACCCATTAACAGAGCCTTGCCCTTCATAGATCTTCGATCTAGAGAAAACCCTTTTAGGGTTTCATTAATAGAGCCTTGCTCTCATGAACCTATAGATCAAAAGAGATCTTTTCTTGGGGTCTCTTATCCCATGAATCAGAGCTCTGCTCTTTGATAATATATGGATCTTTTGATCTTTGATAAATAACTCTTAAGAGTTTTTTCATGGATCATGAAGATCCCAGAATTTTTAATTCACAAAAATTAATTTCAATTAATCCTTGATGGATTCTTCATCATCATTATAGAGCCAGGCTCTTGGCATTCTCGGGGAATTTCTTTAAATTCCCCTCATAATTGATCTTGACAGGTGTCACTCCTATCTGCAGAGCATTGCTCTCGAGGAGTTTAACTCCTTGACCGAAGGGGTCGCTCATTAAATGAGATCCCTTTTATTTTAGGATTTCTCAGTGATTCGAATTTATTAAGTGTTATAATTAGAATTCGTTTTCTCCATGGGGATATCATGAGCCGTTTAAATCCCTGTGCCTGTTTTTAATAAGAATTCGCTTATTCAGTCTGTTCGTTAATTCTTGTTGAATTTCTTTTTCAGGAGTAATGGACGCTCATATGTATGACCTCGATGAGATTATCTCTTACGGAGACATCCGCTCACTCGGCCATTCTCAAAATCGAGAATTCACAAACGCCCAGTGTGCCGAAATCATGAGTCTCTTTGACGCATACAATGGTCGGCTGCTTCCTCGACGTTCCTCTCTCCTGAAGTTTATTGTGGGAGCGATCTGGGAAGCGCTTCCTTTATTCTGTACCGGTGTGCCGCTTAGGGGATTGGATGCCGCCGAGGATGAGGTGCACTCGGTGTATCTGATGAGCCTAATCTCAAAGAGAAGGCGAAACAATCTTGTCGATCTCCTGCATTAGGCTTTTCAACAGTCGGCCATACTTGCTGCCTATCGGAGGGTGGAGGACATCCGTGGGGATCCTGACGCTTGTGATCACGAGAGAAAGCATACTAGGATGGTTCGAAAGGCCTGGATGATTCTGGACAAAGTCACTTTTGAGTTCCTCAATCCATGCCCTGGATCTGAGGTTTTTCCATTGTAATTATTTTGATAATGTTTTTGTTTACTGCTTTCCTAATTGTAAGAGCTTTTTTGAAGTATGAATGGCAAGTTTCTCATTTCAGCTTGTTTTATTTTACGTACTAAATCTTTCGCACATGCATGAACGGGTCTGCCTCGAACACTTAATTAAATGCGAATCAAATGTTCTCCTTGTAGCTTCCTTCTCTTTGTTGCCGACATGTTATCTTAGTAAGCGTAGCCTGCAGATGGTATATAGCTGTCCATCTTGGACTCTCTGTAGGGCGGTGATGGCTTAAGAAATAGGGTTAGGATCTGTACCCTAAGACTTTTCAATTTTATGAGCCGTGAGGGTCTCATAAAAATTTTCTCCCTACGAGTCGTGAGGATCTCGTAGGTGTATTTTCTTCTTAGGAATCGTGAGGATTGCTAAGTGCATTTTCCCTTATAAGTCGTAAGGATCTTATAAGAGAGTTTACTCCCTTACGAGTCGTGAGGACCCGCAAGTAATGGGTGAAGTTTTCCTTATCCGCATTTCACGGAGTCAGGAGTTGCTCTGGATGCTTCCCACGGGTTCACTGCCGTGTTCTGCAAGGACCAGGCTCCGCTCTTGGACGTTTCCCACGGGGTCAGGGTTGACATTATCCGCATTCCACGTAACCAGGAATTTTGCTCTGGATACTTCCCACTGGTTCACTGCCGTGTTCGGAGAGGACCAGGCTCCGCTCTGGATGCTTCACACGGGGTCATTGCCGTGCTCTGCGAGGACCAGGATCCGCTCTGGACGTTTCCGACGGGGTCAGGATTGACATAAGCCGCGTTCCACATAGCCAGGAATTTTGCTCTGGATGCTTCCCACGGGATCACTGCCGTGTTCGGCGAGGACCAGGCTCCGCTTTGGATGCTTCACACAGGGTCATTGCCGTGCTCTGCGAGCACCAGGATCCGCTCTGGACATTTCCCACGGGTCAGGATTGATATAAGCCGCTTTCCACGTAGCCAGGAATTTTGCTCTGGATGCTTCCCACGGGTTCACTGCCGTGTTCGGCGAGGAACAGGCTCTGCTCTAGATGCTTCACACGGGGTCATTGCCGTGCTCTGCGAGGACCGGGATCCGCTCTGGACGTTTCCCACGGGGTCAGGATTGATATAAGCCGCGTTCCATGTAGCCAGGAATTTTGCTCTGGATGCTTCCCACGGGTTCACTGTCGTGTTCGGCGAGGACCAGGCTCTGCTCTGGATGCTTCACACGGGGTCATTTTCATGCTCTACGAGGACCAGGATCTGCTGTGGACGTTTCCCACGGGGTCAGGATTGACATAAGCCGCGTTCCACGTAGCCAAGAATTTTGCTCTGGGTGCTTCCAACGGGTTCACTGCCATGTTCGGCGAGGACCAGGCTCCGCTCTGGATGCTTCACACGGGGTCATTGCCGTGCTCTGCGAGGACCAAGATCCGCTATGGACGTTTCCCATGGGGTCAGGATTGACATAAGCCGCGTTCCACGTAGCCAGGAATTTTGCTCTGGATGCTTCCCACGGGTTCACTGCCGTGTTCGGCGAGGACCAGGCTCCGCTCTGGATGCTTTACACGGGGTCATTGCCATGCTCTGCGAGGACCAGGATCCGCTCTGGACATTTCCCATGGGGTCAGGATTGACATAAGCCGCGTTCCACGTAGCCAGGAAGGGTTGACTTTATCCGCATTTCACGGAGTCGGAGTTTGACTCTCGGTCATCTGTACACCGCCGAGTCATAGAACTGGGAGTTGCCGCTGTTCCGCTTTGCCTGATGTTGTGTCTGTTATAATGAGACGAATGTTGAGATGATCTCCAGGCTATCTACGAACCGTTGAGATTTGGCTTCTTCTTCTGATGAAGCTTGGGGAGGAAAGGTGTGATTCCTTCTTTGTTTGCGCCCCTGGATTGTATACAGAGATTGATGTGATATCACCTGTAGGGCATAAATTTCATTCATTTTTTGTATTTCTTTCCGCAATGCTCTATCATTTCAGCTTTTAAATCGCGAAGGTCGCGATTGCCCAATCATTTCGGCTGTTTTTTCGCGGTGCCCAATCATTTCGGCTATATTTTTTTATTTTTACTCGCTGCTTTTTATTGCGAGTTGCCCATTCATTTCGGCTATTTCGCATGCATACATTTTTACTTGCTGATTTTATTGCAAGTTGCCCCATCATTTCGGCTATTTTGTATGCATGTGTGGCTCGCTAGTTTCTTTGCTGCAGGCTTGGAATTGGACACTGATTTCGGCATCAGCACCGCTACAATTAGCATATTATCAAGAGCGAATCATCATTTGCCTCTGTCGATGTCGAACAAAGGTGGCTTAGCGATCAGGGTTAAGGTCCTGTTGACTAAGGCTTTTGACTTCATGAGCCGTAAGGGTCTCATAAAGGTATTTCTCCCTGCGAGTCATGAGGATCTCGTAGGTGCGTTTTCTCTTTAGGAGTCGTGAGGACTCCCAAGTGTATGATCTCTTGTAAGTCGTAAGGATATTACAAGAGTATTTTCTCCTTATAAGTCGAGAGGCCTTACAAGGGCTATTCACCATGTAAACATATCCCTAGTCACGGATGGGACCTTGTTAGGGAAATGTTTATTCGCGCACGTGGATTGTATACAAGGGTCAGCATTGAGCCGCTTGTAGGGCAGTATTGGAGGTTGTGTTGGCCGCTTAAGAACAGATTCAGATCCCTGTAGCTTAAGACTTTTGAATCTTATGAGCCGTGAGGGTCTCATAAGAGGGTTCTCCTTACGAGTCATGAGGATCTCGTAAGTGTGTTTTCTCCTTAGGGATCGTGAGGATTTCTAAGTGTGTTGCTCCCTTGTGAGTCGTAAGGATCTCACGCGGGTGGTTTCTCCTTACAGGGTCGAGAGGACCTTGCAAGTGTCTTTTTAACGAGGTTGCGCCCTTTCGGGTTTCACAAAAACTCGCCGGTAGCCCTACTGTTTTTACTCACGGAGCCCTCTCGGGTTTTCATCCGTGCCCATTTTGCTTATGGACGTACCGTTTTCTTTTTCTTTTCTCTTTTTTTTTATTTTAACGAGGCTGCGCCCTTTCGGGTTTTCACAAAACTCGACGGTAGCCCTGCTGTTTTTACTCACGGAGCCCTCTTGGGTTTTCATCCGTGCCCATTTTGCTTATGGACGTACCGTTTTCTTTTCTCTCTCTTTTTTTATTCTTTTTTTTATCAGGTTTGGGACGCTGCAATCCATCGTAGTTTATCGACGTCTCGGTCAACAGCTAGTTTTAGGACATAGTGGTCCGTCGTTAGTTTAGGGACGTTTCGGTCTGTTGTTAGTTTAAGGACGTTCCGGTCCATTAGTTTAAAGACGTTTCGGTCCACTGTTAGTTTAAGGACGTTTCGGCCCGTTGTAAAGGAAGCCGATTACTACTTATAGCGTTTGGGCTTAGAAAGATAGAGAGCGAACATAGTCATCGTCATCTATCATTGACCTAGGCCATGACTCTTCAAGCGTAATATTTCTTCAGGAAGCGACCGTTTATTGGCCTGAAAGGTCTTTCACCATGCATGTCCATGAGTAGATAGGCCCCACCCTGGTAGACCTTGTCTATAATATACGGGCCTTCATAATTCAGCTCGAATTTTCCTCGTTTAGCACGATTGGGGATCATAGGTCTTTTTACCACTAGCACGAGTTCGCCTTGGCGGAATGTCCTTGGCCTGGTCAATTTTTCATATGAACGCGTCATCTTTGCCTTATAAGCCTTCAGATTTTGTTGCACTATGAGCCGGGTTTCATCAAGGGCATCGAGCTCCTCAAGCCGAAGGTGAGCGTTCTCTTCATCCGTTAGCTCGTAATGAACTGCCACTCGTAGAGAAGGTAGCTCTATCTAGAGGAGGAGTACCGCCTCTGTACCGAATACCAATGCGTACGGCGTTGTATTCATGGCTGTTTTGAACGTCGTTCGGTACGCCTAGAGAGCTTCATGCAGTCTCTCGTGCCAGTCCTTTTTATTTCGAGACACCGTCTTCTTTACAATCTTCGTCAATGTCTTGTTAAAAGCCTCAGCCAGACCGTTAGCTCGAGGATTATAAACTGATGAGTATCTCCAGTCTATGTTGTGTTGTTGTGCGAAACGGCTGATTTTGTGGCTTTTGTAGGATGGCCCATTATCGGAGATGATTCGTCTCGGAGTGCCAAACCGATAAATGACGTGTGTCTTGAAGAAATGGAGATATTCTCCGTCTTCACTTCCCTCAGCGGTACTGCTTTTGCCCATTTGGAGAAGTAATCAGTTGTCGCCAAAATGAACCGATGTCCTCTGGACGACGCTGGTTCGATGGGGCCGATTATGTCAGTTCCCCACATCTCGAACGGCCAACTGGCCACTGTCGATGTAGTGGATTCGGATGCTGATGGATAAAATCCCCATGAACCTGGCACGAGTGGAATCGCTTCGCGTACTCGAGGCAGTCCTGGATCATCATGGGCCAATAGTAGCCCATCCTTTTAATCTTCAGCTTCGTTTTTGGCCCGGCTTGGTGAGAACCGCAAAGTCCGTCATGAGTTTCTTGGACGACTCTCTTTACTTCTTCAGTTCCCAGGCATCTTAACCACAGAGAATCAAATGACCTCTTGTACAGAGTATCATTGATGAAGGTAAAAGACAGAGCCCATTTCATAAGTTGATGTCTTGAGGACGCATCTTCGGGCGTTCGATGGGATTTGAAGTAGTCTATAAAGACTTGTCTCCAATCCTCAACCATTTCTTGGTCTTTTACTTGTAGAGCCGCTGGCTTGGTCGTTCCCTTTTCCTTGGACGTCTCTGGAAATATTTCTACCGGTGTGAGGACTCGACGGCTTTGCACAACGATCCTTACATCATCGAGGTTCTCATCAGCCAGTTCCTTAACGAGCTTGGCTAATACATCCGCCTTGCTATTTTCCGCACGCGGTATGCTTTCCAAGGTGTAGGAAGGAATTTGAGTCAGCAGTTGCTGTACTCTCTCACCGTACTTCACCAATTCTGGTTTGCACGTTTGATAGTCGCCGTTTTTTTGACTAACGACCAGCTGAGAGTCTCCGTATATGAGGAGGTTTTCAATCCCCATGTCGATGGCGATCTCGAGACCTGCTATCAAAGCTTCATACTCGGCTTCATTGTTCGTCCTCGGCTCTGTTAAGGAGAAGGCAAAGCGCATTATCCCTCCTTGTGGAGTTACGAAGATGAGGCCCACCCCTAATTTGATTATGGGGGTACTTTGTTTGCGCTTCTTCATGGAGGATGCTCCATCGAAGTAAATTTCCCACCGGGTATCACTTCCGTCGATCGTGTCAAACGCATGTTCGTCTGGCAGTTCGCAATTCAAAGGAGAGTCAGCAGGTATCGGGTGCTCAGCGAGGAAGTCGGCGATGGCCTGGCCTTTCACTGCCCTAAGAGGCTGATAGGTTATCGAGAACTCCATCAAGAGCAAGGCCCATTTAGAGAGCCGCCCTGTGAATATGGCCCTTGACATCAAATATTTGAGGGGATCCACCTTCGATATGAGACGGATTTCATGCGCCAATGCATAGTGCCTGAGATTCGTTATTGCGAAGATTAATATCAGGCAGTGTTTTTCGATGGGAGAATAATTGCTTTCTGCCCCCAGTAGAACTCGACTCAAATAGTAGAGGGCTCTCTCCTTCCCTTGGTCATTCTCTTGTGCCCATAATGCGCCTAAGGAACCTTCAAGGGCGGTTGTATACAGAATGAGAGGCTTTCCCTTGACCAGAGCAGCCCGCACTGGCGGGTTTTGCAGGTATTGCTTGATTTCATCCAGTGCATCTTGGCATTTGCGATCCCAGATGAAAGGAGTTCCCTTATTCATCAGGTGACTGTAAGGGCGGCATTTCCCTGAAAGATTGGCTATAAATCACCGGATATACGCGAGCTTCCCTTGGAGAGACCGCAGTTACTTGAGAGTCCTTGGCGGAGGCATTTCCATAATCGCCTTGATCTTCGACGGATCTATCTCGATGCCTCGGTGTCGGATGATAAAACCTAGGAATTTGCCCGAAGAAACTCCGAACGCGCATTTTAGAGGGTTCATCTTCAAGTTGTATTGCCGAAGGCGTTGAAACACGATTCTCAGATGTTCTAAGTTCTCCTCGTATGATTTGCTTTTCACCACGAGGTCGTCGATATAGCATTCGAAGATTTCATGTATGAAATCATCGAAGATCTTCTTCATAGCCCTCTGATAGGTGGCACCAGCGTTCTTTAGACCGAAAGGCATCACCCTGTAGCAAAATATGCCCAAAGGGGTCCGAAAAGCAGTATGCTTCTGATCCTCAGGATGCATTTTTATCTGATTATATCCTGATGATCCGTCCATGAAGGAAAAAACTTCGCGAGTGGACGTATTGTCTATCATCAGCTCGGTGACCGGTACTGGGAAGTTGTCTTTCGGCCAGGCTTTATTGAGATCCCGAAAGTCCACACATATGCGCACAGTCCCATTTTTCTTCATCACCGGGACGATGTTGGCGATCCAATCAGGATACTAAACCTCTTGGATGAAACCAGAGTCGATTAGTTTCTTGACCTCGGCGTTGATGCTCATCTCAAGCTCGAGTCTCATTCTTCTCAGTGCTTGTTTAATTGGCTTGACGTCCGGGGATATTGTCAGTTTGTGGACAGCAATGTCTGGATCTAGTCCTGGCATCTCGGAATAGTTCCATGCGAAGCAATCTTTATGCTGCATGAGCACATCCATTAATGTAGCCACCTTTTCTTCAAATAGCACCTCACTGAAGAATGTCGGCCGCGGATCACTTGTCGTTCCGAAATCAATTTTCTTGAGATCATCTGCAGTAGTATGTATTCCATCATCCAGCTCTTTCGGCGCTGGCGGAAACTCTAAGATTACCTCGTCATCATTGTTTTAGAAGCACCAGGGGAGGTCATCCATATTCTCGGGCTCTTCTTTTGATAGCGTTATCATATGATAGGTACGAGCTCGCTTCCAAGATTGGTGTTGATCTGGTTCTACTCTCGCTGTATGTGCGGCTTTCGGTTCGTGCTTCTGTGGCGGATTTATCCTCCAACTGCTGGATAGAGCGAACTTGCCAAGCTGATATTGGTCTTCGACCCAGTTCTTGAAGGTGAAGCAATCTTCGAGAGGATGTCCAATTGCTCAGTGATAAGAGCAATAGTCTAGGTGAGAGACCTCGTTGGCTTGCTCGGGGTGTCTAGGCTCCGGAAGTGTAATCATTTGATGTCTTATGGCGAGATCAAGTATCTTCCGTGTTTTGTTCTGAGGAAAAGAGTATGCTCGACTCATCTTCTTTCTCGAACGCCTTTCCCGCTCTTTGGTTTGTTTCTGCCTCTGCGTCGGGCTTTTTGTACAACGGGTTGACAGGGAGGAGCATTTTCATCTTTCGCAGCCTGTTAAAGAAGGCGTTGCGTCCTGGCTTTCTCGTAGATGGCCATTTCGCGATTATGGTCGTCTCGAACCTTTTGACCCGCTTCCATTATAAACTTGTCCATTTGTTCTTCGAACGAAGGACTGGGCATTTTCACGTTGGGAGCTCTTTCTGGTTCAGGGTTAGCATCTTCCCATAGAGCATCCCCTTCTTCATCAAAGTCTTGTACGATGTAGCAGTCGCGGAGTAGCTCCCGTTTCTTAGATTGAACATTCCCAAGCCCATTCGTTTCCATTTTCCCGTTGGGCAATTTCCGTTGAGTTCCAGGGACGTTCTAGATCCTGTTATAGAACTTAGCTTTCCGAGCAATCTGTTTGAAAGGTACGCCTTGGCGTCTTAACAGCCTTTTTAGTCCATTCATGTAATATCTGGGAAAACGGATGGGCTGGAGCCTGTCAAGTGTAGAATCCGTGTCGTGCCAAATTTCTTTCTCCACTTTGGTTTCCCCGGATCCGTAGAATAGGATCACCTTTTCACCTTCTCGCCCGGGAGGGACATAGAACGTCTGTAGCTCTTCCACACTATAAGTTTTAAGTGCATCGAGATTTTTGTAATGCTCTTATGGAACCATGGTGATCTGCAAACTCTGATTATCGCCAACAGAGGCTTGTATTGATGGCCGAGCGGAAAATATGGCGTTAACCTCGTCTTCCGAGTCGCTGCCGAAGATCAACATGGGGGCGGACGGTCCCGGGTCGTTGTGTTGAGGCGGCCCCGAATAAATTATCTCTTCCTTTTCCTCGGTATCACTTCCGAAGACTGGAATAGTGGTGATAGCTTTGTCCTTTGGTTTGTGACACCTCTCCGTATCCTCGAAATCTGGTAAGAAATATTTCGCATCTTCGTATTTTCGGACTTCGTTCATGGAGAATGGGTTCAGCTCTCCTGTTACGGTATACTCGAGACCATCCTTGAAATACTTCATACACTGGTGTTGTGTAGAAGGGATGATGTTGTACTCGTGTAACCAGGGTCGACCGAGCAAAGCATTGTAGCATGTCTTGGCGTCAATGACGTGGAACTTGATATCAGTGACGAGCAACCCAAAGCGTAACGTCAGTATCACGGACCCAAGCGTCCGTGATGACTGAGAGTCGAACCTGGAGATGGTGATCTTATCCCGAGCAAGGTGTTGAACGCTCATGCAGATTTCCTTCAATACTCTCACGTTGAAGAGGTTGACGGAAGACCCATTGTCGACCAGGATTTTACCTATCTTGATGTCATGACAGTATCCAGAGACATATAGGGGACGGTTGTGCTCGCATGTCCCAAGGAGGAGATCTTCATCGCCGAAGGTGATATCGACTGTGTGTACTTCTTCCAGCTCGTCCTTCATCTTTTCTTCGGCGAGGAAAGCTTGGAATTGCTCAGGTTCTTATAATGCCTTGATTAAAGAATTCCTCGCCTCTTTGGATAGCAGAAGGGCATCGAGAATACTGAGCTGCGAGGGTATCTTCCTCAAGTGTGCGAGAACATTGTAGTCCACCTTACTCTTCCTCGGCGGGTCCTTGGCTGTCAGCTTCTCGACGGCTTGGTCATCAAGGATGATATCCTCAGGGACCTTTTCTTTCCCATTATCTTTTCTATTTGACCTACTATTCGAGGGCCCAAGATTCTTTTCGGGTAGCGTACGATTGCGTAGCTGAATGTTTTCACAGGCCTTCTTCTCGTCCTCTTTTCCCAGAGTGGACTCTTTAAAGAGAGGGCCAAGAGCCATTTCCTCGTCAGAGTCGCTCCCGTAGGTGAGAACTTGCGATCCCCCGGCGTTAATCACACGACAATTGCCAGTGGTTCTTTTATGCTCCTCGGTTGTATTTCTTTGCTCCCGACGAGTTTTGCATTTCATTCGCTTAAAATGTTGTCTATGAGAAACATATCCCTGCCACCATCTTTTAAAAGCGTCGCACTCTTCGGTGGGGTGCGAAATATTTCGATGATATGAGCAGTAACTAGGATGTGTTTCTGCTTCACCGGGGGCATTCGCTTCGAACGATGGCAGCTTCATTCCTATTGATATGGCTTTGGCGAACCTTTTCCTCGTCTTGAACCTGTTTTTATTCACGACGGATGTCCCTTGATTCGGCGGGACTCTTTCGTCTAGTCGTCGGCGTTTGGCCTTTTCAAATATGGTCATCTCACGCTCCCGATCAGCTTTACTTTTCAGAAGAGCTTCGTTTAGGAATGCGTCGATCATCTCGTCTGATGGCCCTGGAAGTTCCGGTTCAGGCCCTGCCCCCAGTCTCTTGGTGCGCAGGGCTTCTTCATCGCCTATAGACGAGTGAGAGATCATATGGCAACTTGCTATGTAATCATCAGATTCATCTCATGAGTCTTCTCCATCATCTCCGTCTTCAAGGACGTGGCTGAGAAATTCCTAGAGCGTGATTGGAGTCCGCGCCTTCTGGTTATACTCTTCCAACACGTCAATCTGTTTCTGCAAGTCCGTGTGCCTGTCGCCAGGCTTTACGGGCTTTTTGGATTTCTTTTTCTTTTTCGAAAATTTCGACGGCTGGGTATATGTGCTTTGGCTATCACTGCCGATTTTTGGAGTCGGGCGTGGCTTCAGCATTCCTTCGATGATCTCAGGTTTCAACGGATTCTTCCACCTGATCGCTGGGCATGTCTGGAGATCATTCAGCATCCTTTTGGTTTTGGCCGAAAGAACGACCTCCTATGGAGCTTCTTCAACAAAAGAGCACGTTGCCCCCGGTGTGTCCATCTTCTTAGGAGTATGTGGTTGTGGTGGGCTCACTTTCCACTTCTCAGACAACGCAAACTTGCCTTATTGGTACTAATCCTCGATCCATCCCTTAAAGACGAAGCAATCTTCGATTGGATGGTTTACCGTTTGGTGGTAAGGGCAATAATTAGGATTATTCGCTTCGCCGGGTTGTAATGGTCGCTTTGGATTTGGCAGATTGATAAGCCTGTTGCGCATCGCCGGCTCGAATAGTCTCTTCGTTTTGTCCCGTGGGAACGAGTAAGAACGCCTCATCTTCTCATTATAATAGCGCTGTCTCTCTTCCAGTTGATTCGTTAGTTTTGGAGCACTGGGCTGTTGTTGGGTATTTGCAACGGAGGTCGCCTTCCCTTTACCCTTTTCGCTCCGTGGCTCCGGTTTCGGAGGAGACGGTCTATGACCCATCTGATCCATCTAGGCTAGCTTGTCGATTAAAGCCTGAAATGTGGTCGGTTTGAAGAACATCATGAACTGTGAAATAGTTGCATGAGGGTCTAGGGTGCCCACGAACATACCCACCGCTGGTGCTTCTTCGATGCGCTGTTCGCACTTCGACCATAGATTCCGCCATCGGATCGCGTATTGAACCCACGTCTCGTCCGGCTTCACCCTGGCATTGATCAATGTCGTTATTGGGGTGCGTTCACTAGCACTTGCGAATCGCTGGGTGAACAACAACTCTATTTCTGTGAAAGTTTTGACGGAGTCGTTTGGAAGTTCGGAGTACCATTCAAACACCGTCTCCGACAAGCTGCCGACGAATTGGCGGAGCAAAAGCTTAACATCACCACCGGTGTTGCCACAAAGAGCCCTGAATTGAGTGACATGTTGATGGGGATTGCCTATCCCTTTGTACACATGGAATTTGGGGATCGTGTAACCCGGCGGGTACTTTATCTGATCATACCAGCCTGGATACGGTCGCCCAGTTTTAACAACTTGGCCGGCCGCTTCATTTTCCTGGTGAACTCTTATTTGCTGAGCAATATAGTCATCCAGGGCAGCTTTGGAGATTGTCTCCTCCTTGGCTGTTGACAGAGCCGACAGAGGATTCGATGTTTCTCCTCTGTCATCTTCAATTATTACTGGAGGATTTTCCGCTGGGGGATCCGGCTGGGTCATCATGCCCACCATATCTTGGAATAGAAGGGCCATTTGTTTTATATTGGCCGCTTGTTCTGCGGCCTCTTTGTCTTTCTTCTCAAGCATTCTCCGAAGGAATTCGACATCAGTTTCCTATTCACGGCGTTGCTCCGAGGATTCCTCTGGGCTTGCTTTCGGTCCTGTGAATTCGGCCATAGTTATCAACATCTCTTGGAGCTTTTGTTGTTGTTGCTCCTGAGCCTTAGTCACTGATCGCGTAAGCGGTCGATGACCTATGGAGATACAACTATCCTCTTTTCCGGATGCCATATAGACGGTATACACCACCATGCCTCTAGACTTGGGGCATTTAGGCTTAGTGCCCTTCACATTTATCGCAGACATGGGGATCATCTCCGGCCTTCTTCTCTTGTGGTCGGTCGAAGTTGAGGGAGCCGTTGCAGTAGGCACCCGAGTAGCCGTCGCCTTCTGTGGCTTAACAGGACGGTTTTCTTCCTGTCGGACCTTTAGCTTCTTCTGCCGGGGGGGGATAGTCTTGATCAACCACTGACTCTCGTACTTGTCGCCATATTTTGTAAACTTTGGAAGACAGCCGTTGAGGAGACTGCTCCAGCTTTATTTCTGTAACAGTCTCTACCGGTGGCGGATTTCTTTTCAGCACGGCGGTAGGCGAGTTCCTGCGTACCTTGTTCAGCAGCTCAAACCTGTTCCCGGTTGGAACAACGGCATTAACTTCCACTGTTGGAGCTGGTGGAGTTAGCCTAGAGGGGGAGTTGCCCCCAGCCTTCCTTTACTCGGCGCCAGTGGCGACGTCGAGCATGTCGAGCTGTTGGGGTTGGTTCGGTGATGAGGGTGGCTTTGTCTTGCCCCCTGTTCAGGTGAGGCGCCGCTCGTGCCAGCCTCTTGAAGACTGACGTCTTTTGAGTAGCGATATCCAATCTGTCAAAGACAGACCTTTGAGCAGGAACGGGAGCCGGGGTGTGAGCTAGAACAGTCAGTCTTGTAAAGACCGACCCTTTGGCAGGCGAAGCCGCCATGATGACTTCGGGGGAAGGGTTGGTTACTCTTTTCGGAATAACCTTCTCTTGAATCGCAGGCTTCATCTTGGGCCCACAGGAACATTGGCCCAATCTGGCGAAGACTGAGGCGCTGGAGCTGGACGACCCGTTGTGAGGGGCCGCAGTAGCTGTAAGCCGATCGAAGACCGACTTCTTGGGAGCTTCCGGCGTTGGTATAGGAGCGCTGAAGCTCGTTGGCGGGAGCATGGTCCCGAAAAATAATCCAGTAGTGGCCTGAGTGACCTGTTCCACCGGCATCGTGAACAGGGAAGCCGCTTGGGGCCCGTAAGCTATGCCTCCAGATGAGGCGGAACGTGAATTGCAGTTGCAGCTGGAGCACTTCACGCAGGTGGATGCCATTGATTCTTCGCTTTCTGCACCAAGCAAAACGCCAAATCTTAGTATCTCGAAACCCAAGGGAAACCATTAGCAAACCGCGATTCGTTCGCGAACACAATACACGAAGTGGGGAGTGGAAAGTGGAAAAGGTCCCACCGGACGTGCCAGAATTTGTTCCCCTCCGAATCACAGAGACGCGACCGCGTAGGTCCGTCTTGACTGAAATTCGGGGAAGATACTAATTGGTTCTATCCGTCCACCTCTCCGAAGATGCCAAGTTGATTTATGGCACCATGTATCGAAGGTTCAGACGGATGCGGCCGATGTAGTAGACTTCATCAGATTCCCCCTCGTTTAAGGGGTTTTTGATTGTGGGGACGCTCTTCCCTGCAGGCGCAAGCCCCTACAGTTAATTACGCTACCGCATCGCGGTAACAACTTTCTCCTTCTCTATATGGTCACTTCGTGTTGTGGGTGTTTGTTTTGTGTTTGGCTGCCCGTGGATTGTATACGGAGACTAATTTATGTTGTCGCCCGTAGGGCATGGACTAGTCCAAATCCGTATCTTTCTTAGATTTGGGTTTGGGGGTTTGGGTTTAAGGATACGTTAGCCTCATTTGAGACTAAGATCAACTTAAACGTTAGTTAAGGATACGTTAGTCTCATTTTAGACTAAGTTCAACTTAACGGGATCATTTAGATCCAACAAGAGAGCAATTGGGCTCTATTGTTTAGTTTAATGACATTGCGGTCGATTAGTTTAAGGACATTACAGTCCATTGTTAGTTTAAGGACATCTCGGTCCATTGTTAGTTTAAAGACATCGCGGTCGAGGTTAATGACATCATAGTCCATGGGTTTAAGGACCCCACAGTCCAATGTTAGTTTAAAGACATCACGGTCGAGGTTAAGGACATCATAGTCTATGAGTTTAAGGATCCTACAGTCCAATGTTAGTTTAAAGACATCACGGTCAAGGTTAAGGATATCATAGTCCATGAGTTTAAGGACCCCACAGTCCAATGTTTAGAGACGTCACAGTCTATGAAATATGTGGTTATCGGGACCCGTCACCTCTTTGAAGACGTTGAGAAATTATAACGAAAAATATCAAAGGAGTGAAGAGATGTACCCTTGAACCAAGGTGAGTTGGTTGAAAGAGCAGATGTGCTCAGTTCAAGATAAGTTGAGGACTTATGGCCAGAATTGGGCTAAGTCCAATTAAAATGTTTAACATATTTTTTTGTTCTGGATATTAAGCCTTTATTTGGGCTCGACCCTTTTAATAATACTAAGCATTGGGTTCTGATATCTTTTGTCTTCATCAGGACAATTGTGTTCTGACAATGCGCCACGTGGCGCGCCAGGCGCTTTGCGCTAGTTAAAGAGCGCATTGCACTTCTATCAGGCAGCGCACACGAAGAGGACACGTGTCGCGCTTAGCGCTAAACGCTAGTTCATTAACGCATTGCGCTTTTAATTTATGAGCGCTTTGCGCTAGTCTGTTAGCGCGCCAGTGAGTGACACGTGACGCGCTTGGCGCTGAGCGCCAGCCCATGAGCGCAGTGCGCTGTTTCAGAAGCGTAAAGTGCAGATTGTGTCTTTGGTTGACACGTGGCAGGTTTTGGCGCTGAGCGCCGGACCCATGAGCGCAAGAGCGCAATTCATGAGTGCAAGGCACTTTCAAGATCAAAGAATAAATTTATGTTCTTCTTAAAGGAGGCTTTGCCTCAAGATTCAAGAACAAAAGTTTTTGTTTTATAAAAGGGCTCTGCCTTTATAGATCAAAGATCTATGAATGAAGTAAAATACTTCTTTTAGTTTATTATAATTGGATCTTTTGATCTTTTTTTCTTTTTATCAAAGAGCTTGGTCTTTTTGTAGATCTATGATCTTTTTAGAAGATGGTTCTTCTTTTTACGAGATGATTTCATCTCTGTGGTTCAAGAACTAGTTCTTTACCTTTAAGATGAAGAAATGATCTTCTTTTTCTAAAGGCTTGCCTTTCTTTCTCTTTGAGTTTTCTCAAAATTTGCAGAGGGTTTTTTCTTATCTCTATTGAAGTCTTGGGGCCTTTATATAAGGTCAATTGATCTGTTGAATCAGTTTTAAGAGATCTTTCTCTGATTGATTTGGGAATATTTCCCACCGTTGGATCTTTGATCCTAAGGCTTTTGTTTTACAGAAGATAATCTTCTTATTTTAATTAGATTGGAAAGATCTTTCCATAACAGAATTTTTGTTCTGATTAATTAATAATTTATTGTTAGTAGATCTTTTGATCTAACGGTGGGGGATTTTTAATTCCAGCGCAGGCGTACCTTGCGCTAGCGCACCTACGTTCGACACGTGGCGTGCAGCGTGCAGCACGCAGCGCGGAGCGCAATGCAACTACGCTAGCACACCCGTGTTTGACACGTGGCGCGCAGCGCAGAGAGCTGGATCTGAAGCGTTGCTTCAACTTTTAAATTTTGAATTTTAAAACAGATCTTTGCTCTGATTGGGGTACGCTGTCTAGGGCACAGCGCGCCTGGCGCTAGCGCGTCTATGTTTGACACGTGGCGCTCAGCGCGCAGAGCGCTAAATCTGAAGTGTTGCTTCAATTTAAATTTTGAATTTTGAAACAGAGGTTTGCTCTGATTGGGGGAAACAACGCCTAGTTGATGCGTCCGTTGTAAATCCGACACAGCGGGAGGCTTGGGGTGTGCTCCTTCGTCCGCGTATGGTTGGAGATGGCATGACCTTTGTCGATAAGGTTTTAACTATCGGCAAAGAATCCGCAAAAATGGTGCAGCCTCTGCGCGATACTTTTAAAGATGGGGCTTCTACCTTGAAAGCTCGGGAAATTCTTCATTTATACACCATCAGGCCGGGCTTTCTCGTATTTAGGCAGAATGATTTGGCGTTGTTCATGAGGTACAACTCGCACCGTTTCGCCCAGCAATCAAGCTATAATCAAGGTATCCCGCTCGAAGCTTTCTTAGCTGAGCCTACTACCACAGAAGAAGGTATTCGGAATGCATTGCATCATTTTATGCGGTTGAACACCGGCTCCAATTTCTTTATCAGTGAGCCGAGTTGCGTTCCGCGAATCTTGAACACGTATGTGGCATGGTATCAACGTTCGATAGGCGCCGTCATTAAGGAAGAAAAGCGATTATTGCTTGATCGCAAGGGGACCGCCCCCGCTGGTAATCCAGCCGTTCCTTTGAAGCGACAGACCATCGTCCGTTCTTCCCTAAGAGAAGCTGCTGTGGCTGTGGTACCACGTCTTATGCCTGAGCTGCCTTACCCCGCGTGCCTGTAGAAGCAGTAGCTGTGGCGTCTCCCGAGTCTAGCGTGGGTGCAGAAATCGGGAATCGTCGCCCCAAATTACCCGCCAAGCACAAGCTCGTGTTATCGGCTGCCGGTACTCGCTCACAGAAGAAAAAGAAGTCAATATTTTCTGCAGACGTCGTATTCGGCCAGGAGCCTCATGCTCCTTACAGCGAGGGCCAAAGTGAGTACGGGACCAATGAGGGTTTATTTATGGCGCCGGATGATACCGATCTAGATACTGCTATCGCGGTCTCAAAACAACTAGCTCGCGATGAAGTAGCACTAATCACCATCGCACAAACAGGTATCCTTCGGTCATATCTTTCCGCGGCTATTTTAATTATTATGTTTTGACTGACGCTTTCTACTTCAAAAGGTATTTCCGCTGAAGAAGCTCTCGCAGCTTCCCTCAAAATTTTTGAAGAGGAAGAGAGGCTTCATGCTTCCTTGGGCCTCGGTATACTTCGGCTCACTGTGCCTTCATTCCCTTTTCCTTCATGAGTAGTCCGACTCTTCTTTTTCATCTTATTACAGGGACTACTTCGACTCAGGTTATCCCGAGTGCAGTGCCAATCCTGCATGGTGGCGCAGCGACGCTTCGAGGGCCGACTGCCGAAATCCCAGCTCCCCCAGTATTGCTAAAAGAGGCTTCACTTAAGCAGCCGATGACGGACGCCGTAATGGCTCCAGAGGTAGCTCCTGGCTCGGATGATGACGTCACTTTGACAGAAGTCTTGAGGCGGTCTTTTCTCACTTCCAAGGCTGACAAGAAGCGCATAAAGCGTGCGGCAAGGGAACGTGAAGACAGCTTGGCCGTGGGTGCAAGTTCAAGCACCGTTCCATCCGTCACTATTTCTTCCGAAGACACCCCAGAAGCCTTGTCTACCGCTCATAGACAAATGGTGCGCGCGACTCGGGAAGAAGCCGAAAAGCCACCCCAAGGTAACATCACGCTGAGTCCTTTCTTAGAATTTGATGTTCAAATTCTTATATACCATATCTTGCAGGGCCAAGTCCTGACGATGAAGCGGCAGGTGAGATGACGGCGACCAAAGAGCCCGAAGTGGCTACTCTCTCTCGGGAGTCCGGGACTGTCCAAACCGCCGCTCTTTCCCTCTGCGGTTCCCCACCCTCACCTGGCATTGCGAGTGTCACGACGGCTCTTATAGAATCAGGGGATGAAGCCATTGGTGCTGAAACCATTCCACTGAAGGAGAGCGAAGAAACCGCAACGCCGAGTGATGCTTCCATTGCAATTTTGGCAGATGACCCATCAGGTGGGTTTCGGGTTGCTGTTTATTTTCTATCTCACAATCCTTTTCAGCTTTTTCTGACGGTATTTTATTTGTAGGTGTAGCGAACATCGAGATTGTATCATCTGAAACACTTGCGGTCACTGCCATAACGGTTGCTCCCTCGCCTTATCCTATGTCCTCCAAGATGCTAGAAGGTATAGATTTGCGGTCCATTTGATTGAACTATGACCGCCGTCTTTCTTGTACTGACCATGTATCATCGCAACATTGCAGGAGTTCTCTTTGATCATCTGTATCAAGTGCTGAACCCGCATTTCTCCTTCCAGTCGGAAGTCACTTTGCCTGCTAGTGCCGATGAGTATAGTTTTTAACCGACGTCCGTTCCTTTCTTTGACGAACGACCCTACCATTGTTAATTTTAAATTGCTTGCAGCACTATAAATTGAAGGAAGGGACGAGAGAATCGTCGCACCACCAGTATTCCAAACTCTACCCCTGTCGCAGCCAGTATAGTAAACTCTATTGTTTGTGCATTCTCTTTATCTCTTGAGCCGACATTTGATCATAATTCGTTTTGCAGCAATCGTACCAGCTCCTGCTCCGTTCTAGTCTCGCATCCTAATGCCGGCAGGGCCCTTTTCTAGATGTCCATCTTCTAAAGGTGCTGTGAACAGCCTGCGTATGTTGAGTGAATACGTCGAGGATCTTGCCGCAGAGGCCCCTACACTCGCTGCAGATTTTGTTGCCGATGTTAATCCAATGCTGGCGACGCTTGTGAACATTCATAACGAAGGCGTCGTTGAGTATTAGGTTAATCACTGTAGGAAGATTGAGGCCTGTCTGTATGAGATTGAGCTCAGGCGTCCTGCTCCGGAGGTGTTGGCTTCGAATTCCCCGCGGGGCTGCATGGGTTGAGCAAAGTGCCCTTTTCCTTCACCATTTTGAACAAGAGGCGACCCTTAAGTGAAAGGAACGTGAGGCGACTTACGCTGAGTCTTTACAACTGCGTGCCCAGGTCGAAGCAAATGCTGCACAGCTGAACTCCATCTTTGAAAGCCTTCAACGATGTATTTCCGACGGGCTGGTGCTGAGGAAAAAGCTTGACTTTACTGAGCAGGTCGCGCAAAGTCAGAAAGCTGTTCAGTAGGAAATTGATAAGAAACTTTCATCCTGTCTGCAGCAACGGGCCCAAGTCGAAGCGGAGCTGGCCATGGTGGCTGATCGCGAAAAGGAGTTGAGAGGAGTGCGCGAGCAACTGGCTGATTTATTGAAAACGCCACCTTCTCAATAGCTGCCTTTGTATCGATTGTAAATTTGTAACTTATGAATAACACGTATTCATTTCATTCATTTTTTATTCCATTCATTTTCATATGATGCAACTTGTATCCAATTGAATTTATGAATAAAGGACACATTTCTTTTCTATCTTGTGTCATCGTCTTCTTTTCTTTGCTTTGTTGTCATGTGATTTTAGCAAATTTGGCCTGTAAATGATAGATAATAGTTCATCTTGAACTCTTCGTAGGGTAGTGATGGCTTAGGAAACAGGTTTAGATCAGCTGTCTAAGACTTTTCAATTTTATGAGTCATGAGGGTCTCATAAAGATTTTTCTCCCTACGAGTCGTGAGGATCTCGTAGGTGTATTTTCTCCATAGGAGTCGTGAGAACTCCTAAGTGCATTTTCTCTTGAGAGTTGTAAGGATCTCACAAGAGAATTTTCTTCCTTACAAGTTGAGAGGACTCACAAGTGGTTGATGAGTTGACTTATTCCCGAGTCAAAGCGTTGCTTCGACGGGGAGGTTGAGGGTTGACTTTCTCCGTTTTCTACGGTGTAGGGGATCGACTTTCTCCGTTTTCTACGGTGTCGGGGATGACTTTCTCCGTTTTCTGCGGTGTCGGGAATCGACTTTCTCCGTTTTCTACGGTGTTGGGGATCGACTTTCTCCATTTTCTACGGTGTCGGGGATCGAATTTCTCCGTTTTCTACGGTATCGGGGACGACTTTCTCCGTTTTCGCGGTGTCGGGGATCCAATTTCTCCGTTTTCTACGGTATCGGGGATGACTTTCTCCATTTTCACGGTGTCGGGCATCGACTTTCTACATTTTCTACGGTGTCGGGGATCGACTTTCTCCGTTTTCTACGATGTCGGGGATCGTCTTTCTCCGTTTTCTACAGTGTCGAGGGTCGACTTTCTCCATTTTCTAAGGTGTCGGGGATCGACTTTCTCCGTTTTCTACGGTGTCGGGGGTCGACTTTCTCCGTTTTCTACGGTGTCAGGGATTGACTTTCTCCATTTTCTACGGTGTCAGGGACGACTTTCTCTGTTTTCTGCGGTGTCGGGAATCGACTTTCTCCGTTTTCTATGGTGTCGAGGATCGACTTTCTCTGTTTTCTGGGGTGTCAGGGGTCGACTTTCTCCATTTTCTACGGTGTCGGGGGTCGACTTTCTCCGTTTTCTACGATGTCGGGGATTGACTTTCTCCGTTTTCTACGGTGTCGGGGGTAGACATTCTCCGTTTTGTATGGTGTCGGGATCGACTTTCTCTATTTTCTACGTTGTCGGGGGTCGACTTTCTCTATTTTCTACGGTGTCGAGGATCGACTTTCTCCGTTGTCTATGGTGTCGGGGGTCGACTTTCTCTGTTTTCTACGGTATCGGGGTTTGACTTCAGGTTGTCTGTGAACCGTGGAGTCTTGGAACTAGGAACTTTGCCATGGCTCCGATTGGTGGTGTCGCATCCGTGTCCTGGTGGCATGAGGAGGAACGCCGTTGCGGGTCTTCTGGGATGCAGATATTTCCGCTGAAACTTGACTCTACCTTTTGACAGAGTTTTTTGGGACATGTGGTTCCTTTTCGTTTATGCTCATGGATTGTATACAGGGGTCAGTATGGACTTACCTGCAGGAAAAAAGTTTCATTTTATATGTATTTTTTTTGTTTTTTTTCTGCGATGCTCTATTACTTCAGCTTTTTGTATCGCGAAACTCGCGATTGCCCAATCATTTCGGCTTTTTTTGCGGTGCCCAATCATTTCAGCTGTTTTTTTCTTTTTACGTGCTGCTTTTTATTGCGAGTTGTCCAATCATTTCGTCTATTTTTGAATGCATATATTTTACTTGTTGATTTTGTTGCAAGTTGCCCCATCATTTAGGCTATTTTACATGCATTTTTTTCCGAGTGCGGAACTTAAGATCTAATACCAATATTAGCATCAGCATCGCTGCGACTAGAATATTTCTAGGAGCGAATCATCATTTGCCATAAAAAGTCTTGGAACTTGATACCGATGTAGGCATCAGCATCGCTACAACTGGGACAATGCCAGAAGCGAACCATTATTTGCCTTTTTCAATTTAAACAAAGATGGCTTAGCAAACAGGGTTAGAATCCTGTCGACTAAGGCTTTTAACTTCATGAGCCGTAAGGGTCTCATAAAGGTGTTTCTCCCTACGAGTCATGAGGATCTCGTAGGTGTATTTTCTCCTTAGGAATCGTGATGATTCCTAAGTGTGTGTTCTCTTATAAGTCGTAAGGATCTTACAAGAGTGTTTTCTCCTTATAAGTCGAGAGGACTTACAAGTGTTTGTTCATCAAATGAGGGCATTCCCTGTCATTGGTGGTACTCGGAAAGGAAATGATTATTTGCGCCCGTGGATTGCATACAAGGGTCAGTATTAGACCGCTTGTAGGGCAGTCTGGGAAAGGTGATGACTTAAGAACAGGTTCAGATCCCTGTAGCTTAAAACTTTTGAATCTTATGTGCCATGAGAGTCTCATAAGAGGGTTCTCCTTACGAGTCGTGAGGATCTTGTAAGTGTAATTTCTCCTTAGGAATTATGGGGATCCCTAAGTGTGTCACTTTGTGAGTCGTAAGGATCTCACACAGGTAGTTTTCTCCTTATAAGGTCGAGAGGACCTTGCAAGTGTCTTTTAACAAGATTGCGCCCTTTCGGGTTTTCACCAACACGCCGGTAGCCCTGCTGTTTTTACTCACGGAGCCCTTTCGGGTTTTCACCCATGACTATCTTGCTTATGGGCGTACCATTTTTTATTTATTTTTATTTTTTTATCTTTTATCTTTTTATTTTTTTACGAGTCTGCGCCCTTTCGGGTTTTCATAAATATCGCCGGTAGCCTTGCTGTTTTTACTCACGGAGCCCTTTCGGGTTTTCATCCGTGCCCATCTTTTTTTTTACGAGTCAGCCCAAGAATGTTGCGGGTTTGTAGTAGTTTAAAGATGTTTAGGTCAGACCCTAGTTTCAGGACATTGCGGTCCATTGTTAGTTTTAGGACATTACAGTCCATCGTTCATCCTGTATGCACATGTATCTGTCACGTGACGGGATACGTAACGATAAAATGGGATACACCCATTTAGGGTGTGATTTGGTTTGGTTGGGGTGTTTTGTGATCCATCCCTACCGTGACTTCTTCCACTTGACGTCGATGCCTGGCTTTTTCGGATATGGCCATTTTGCATTCTCGATCAACTTTGCTCTTCTGACGGGCTTTGTTTAGCAGCACGTCAATCGACTCATCGGACTGTTCCAAGGATTTTGGTGTCGATTCTTCCCCCAGCTTCTCTGCATCAGGAGCTTCCTTATCATCTATTGACGAGTGAGAGATCATATGACAACTTTCCACGTGATCTTTCAGGTTTTTCTGACCCGTCGTCTCCCTCGTCATTCTCATTGCCTCTGTTCTCAAGGATATGGTTGAGAAACTCTTGGAGTGTGACCAGAGTCCGTGTCTTTTGGTTGTATTCCTCCAGCCCGTCAATATACTTTTGTAGGTCCGTGCGCTTGTCATCAGGCTGTGCGGGCTTCTTGGTCTTCATCTTTTTCTTCGAAGACTTTGACGGCTGGACCTGGGTATTTTGCCCATTGCTACTAACTCTCTGCGTCGGGCGCGGTTTCAGCATTTCCTCAATGATCTCAGATTCTAGCGGGCTTTTCCACTTGATTGCGGGGCATGCTTGAAGATTCTTCAGCATTCTTTTCGTTTTTGCCAAAAGAACTACTTCCCACGGAGCTTCCTCTATGAATGAGCATGATGCCCTCGGCGTGTCTACCCTTTTAGGAGCGTGCGGCTTGGGCGGGCTTACTTTCCAATTCTCGGATAGTGCGAATTTGCCCTATTGGTATTGGTCATCAACCCAGTTTTTGAAGAGGTAGCAATCTTCGAGTGGGTGACCCATTACTCTGTGGTAGGGACAATAGTTAGGATGGTTTACGTCACCAGGTTGCGATGGAAGTCTTGGATCCGGCAGAGTGATGAGCCCATTGCGCACCGCCAGTTCGAACAGTCTCCTTGCTTTATCCTAGGGAAATGAGTAAGGATGTCTAAACTTCTTATCAAGGGATCGCCGCTTGTTTCCTTGACGAGCAGCTGGTTTCGGTTCACTTGGCTGTTGTTGAGCATTGGCGACAAAGGTCGCTTTCCCTTTCCCCTTTTCATTCCGAGGCTCCGTCTTTGAAGAGGAAGGCCTATGGCCCATCTGGTCCATTTAGGCCAGTTTGTCGATCAAGGCCTGGAAATTGGTTGGCTTGAAGAACATCATAAACTGGGAGATGGTCGCCTGCGGATCAAGGGTTCCCACAAACATGCCAACTGCAGGAGCCTCTTCTATGCGCTGTTCGCACTTCGACCATAGGTTCCGCCACCGTATCGCGTACTGAACCCATTTTTCACCTGGCTTCACCCTGGCGTTAATTATTGCGGTGATCGGGGTGCTCTCTCTAGCGCTTGCGGATCTCTGTGTAAACAGTAGCTCCATTTCTGCAAATGTCTTAACGGAGTCGTTCGGGAGTTCAGAGTACCATTCAATCGCCGTCTCCGACAAGCTGCCAACAAACTGGTGAAGCAGCAGTTTGGCATCACCCCTAGTATTACCGCACAAGGCCCTGAATTAAGCAACGTGCTGGTGTGGATTCCCCGTCCCCTTATATATATATATGGAATTTAGGGATCATATATCCCGGCGGGTACTTTATTTGGTTATACCAACCCGGATATGGTCGTCCAGTCTTAACAATTTAGCCGGCCGCTTCGCTCTCCTGATGGGCTTGTATCTGTTGAGCGATATAGTCATCCAGGGCGGTTTTGGAGATCGTCTCCTCTTTGGCTGCTGATAGAGTTGGAAGAGGGTTCGACATCTCCCCTCTACCGTCTTCAAGGATAGTCGGGGAGTCTTCAGCTGGAGGATCCGGCTGTATCATCATCCCGACCATATCTTGGAATAAAAGTGCCATTCGTTTTATGTTGGACGTTTGTTCCGTGGCCTCTCTGTCTCTCTTCTCGAGGATTCTGCGGTGGAACCCAGCATCGGTTTCCTGTTCTTGATGCTGCTCTGACGACGTCTCCTGGCTTTTTTTGGCCCAGTGAGTGCGACCATCTGTGTTACCATCTCCTGGAGATTTTGTTGTTGTTGCTCCTGAGCCTTTGTCACTAATCTGGTGAGAGGTCGATGTCCCGTGTAAATACGGCTATTCTCTTTCTCGGATGACATATAAACAATGTGCATCACCATGCCCCCAGATTTAGGGCGTTTAGGTTAAGTGCCCTTTAGATTTGTCGCAGACACGGGGATTTTCTCCGGCCTTCTTCTTTTGTGAGCAGTCGAAGTTGAGGGGGCCATTTGTATATGTGGAACTTGGGGATCGTATATCTCGGCGGGTACTTGATTTGATCATACCAGCCTGGATACAGTCGCCCAGTTCTGACGATTTGGCCAGCCGCTTCATTTTCTTGATGAGCTCTTATTTGTTGAGCTATATAATTATCATGAGCAGCCTTAGAGATTGTTTCCTCCTTGGCTGCCGAAAAGGCCGGAAGAGAATTTGATGTTTCCCCTCTGTCATCCTCGACAATTATCGGCGGGTCTTTAGCATGGCGTTCTGGTTGGATCATCATTCCAACAATGTCTTAGAACAAGAGAGCCATCTGCTTTATGTTAGCAGCCCGCTCAACCGCTTCTTTGTCTTTTCTTTCAACCGCCCTTTACAGGAACTCTGTATCGGTCTCCTACTCCTGGCGCTATTCGGCTATTGTGTCCTAACTTTCTTTCTACCCGGTAAGTGCTACCATTTTGGTCAGCATTTCCTGGAGTTTTTGTTGTTGCTCCTGATCTTTTGTCAGCGACTGAGTTTGCGGTCGATGACCTACGAAGGCACGGTTTTCTTCTTTCCTGGAAGCAATGTAGACCGTATGCACAACCATGCCCCCATACTTGGGGCTTTTGGGTCCATCACCTTTGGAATTTGCCGCAGAAGTTAGGATTTTCTCCGGCCTCATCCTTTTGTGGGAGGTTGAAGTTGAAGGAGCTGTTGTAATAGGCTCCCGTGTAGAAGAAGCCCCTCGCTGTATGACGGAGAGATGGTCTTTCTCTTGCCGAGCCTTCAATTTCTTCGGTCGACGAGAGTATTCTTTTTTGATCATAGAGTCTTGGACCTTCCGCCGACTCTATGAATTTGGGAGGAAAGCCGTTGATGGGGGCGCTCCGGTTCTTCCTGAACAATGACCTCTGTAGGTAGGGGCGATTTCTTTAGCACCGCCGTTGGAGAGTTCTTACGTACCTTCCTAAGCAGATCAAAGTAGTTCCCGATTAGAACAGCAACGTCAACTTCGACCATTGGAGTTGGTGGGGTAAGTCCAGACGGGGAGTTGCCCTTATCTTTTCTCACTCGGCGCCACTAGCGACGTCGAGTGTGCCTTCCAGAAGGAACCACCTCAATTTTGGAAGCGGCTTCTTAGTGCCCCCGGCTTTGCTGAGAAGCTGATGTTGGCGTTAACCTGTTAAAGACTAACATCCTTGGCAGGGTTTGAGGAGGGCTGGCCAATCTTTCAAAGACCGAGTTTCTGGTAGGGGAACCACCTTTGACTGCTTCGCCCATAGCAAGAGTTGGGAGGGCTATCCGATTTGGGGCAGCCCCTTCAGGTATCACGAGCCTCTTTGTAGGCCCCTTTGGGGTTCTTGCCTAGCCTATTGAAGACTGAGACGCCAGCTTTGGACGGCCCGTTGAGAGGGGCCGTTGTGGTTGCAATTGGATCGAATACCGACCTCTTGGGAGCTTCCTCTTATGGCTCTGAGGCACCGAAACTCATTGGTGGGAGTATGGTCCCAAAGAACAATCCAGTAGTGGCTTGTGTAACTTTCCCCCACCATCACTGAAAAGATAGAAGCCGCATTGGGCCCATAGGTCACTCCTCCAGCTGGGGTGGAGCGAGAGTTGTTGTTGCAAGAGGTGCAGCTAGAAGCCATCGATTTTCTCTGCACAGGAGCAAGGCACCAAATTTTAGTACCTCGAATCTAAGGGCAACCATAGCGAACCACGATTTTGTTTGCGAAACACGACACACGAAGTGTGGAATGGAAAGAGGAAAAGGTCCCACCGGACATGTCAGAATCTGTTCATCGCCGGAGACAGAGACGAATTGGGATGGATCGTCGTGCCTAAATCTGGGGCAGATGCTACCATCCACCTCTTCGAAAATACCAAGTTGATTTATGGCACCATTTATCGGAGGTTTGGACAGACGCGACCATTGTAGCAGACTTTATCGGATTCTTCCTCATTTATGAGAGGCTTTTGATTGTGGGGACGCTCTTCCCTGCAGGCGCAAGCCCCTACAGTTAATTATGTTACTGCATTATAGTAATCACTTTCTCCTGCTCCGGCAGTTCACTTCGTGTCGTGTGGTTTTTATTTGTTTAGGTTGCCCGTGGATTGTATATGGAGACTAGTTTAAGTTGTCGTAGGGCGCGGATTAGTCCAAATTCGTATACATTTTAGATTTGGGCTTAGGTTTATTTAAGGACCGTTGATCTGGTTTAAGATTAAGATCGACTTAAAACATATGAGCATTTGGGCCCAATCATTTTATTCTAAGAACATCACGGTCCATTTTAGTTTAGGGACATTTCGGTCCAACATTCCTATTTTGGGGATGAATATTAGTTTAAGGACATTTCTTTCCAACATTCATCTTGCACGCGTGTGTATTTATTACGTGGGAGAGTGAACGATGGTGATATGGACTACGCCCAAATTGGAAAGCGATCCGATTTGAGGTGTGCACATCAATTTGGAAGTGCATCAATGTATGATGAAAGGAGTTATTGGTTGTCGGGACCCGCCACCCCTGTGAAGACGTTGAGGAATTATAACGACATATATCAGAGGTGTGGAAAGATATACCCCTGAACCAAATCCCGTATTTGAGGGACAGGGGTTGTGGTGGCCCTAAGAATCGTTAGTTATATTTAAGACTAAGATTACTTTAGGAGATATAGAATGAATATCATTTTGGATATCATCAATGAGAGATCATTAGTCATGTTTAAGACTAAAATCAGTTTAACAATGTTTTTAGGATCATTTTTTCTTAAGATCCAGCAAAAGAGCATTTGGGCTCAGCTGCAAAAGAACTTTAGAGACATAGCCAATTTGGGCTTAGTCTGCTTATTCTTTTTTTTTCCATTCAAAAGTGTTAAGCACTTATTTGGGCTCTGTTTTATCAGCCCTTTCTTTTTATGTAAAAGTGCTAAGCACTTATTTGAGCTCTAATGCTCACATATATGTCATGTCAAGCATTCAGTCATGGGCGTTGCCCAATGATTATTGAACACTTTAGTCCTTTTGACTAAATGTGAAGCACTAAGCACTTCGTATGGCATCCACGTGAGGTGTACATGCGGCGCTGGGCGTTGCCCAATTAGTACTAAGCACTCATCCGTTTTGGCTGTATATGGAGTGCTAAGCACTTTTTATATGGCGCCCACGAGCGGAGCATGTGAGGCGATGGGCACTGTCCAATCAGTACTAAGCACTGTCCAATCGGTGCTAAGCACTTATCTGTCTTCGGCTGTATATGGAGCGCTGAGCACTTTTATTCAGCGCCTACGTGTGTTTCACATGAGGCGCTGGCCTTCTGTTTTGGGCGCCCACGTGTTTTTCTTGTGAGGCGCTATGCGCTGTTAAAAGAGCGCCCACGTAGGAAGCACGTGAGGTGCTAGTCTTTTTTAATGGAGATTTAAACTCTGTTGATATTTTTAGAGTGGTTAACCCCCTTTCAATGGTATTTTGACCATTAACGCTCGCCAAAATCACAATTTTTTTTAGGATCTTGAGTTGGGTTTTTAAAGAACTAAGTTCTTGATTTGAAGAAACTGAGTTCTTAGAGTATTATAGACTCCATCTTCTTTTTCTTTAAATTTGTTCTTCGCTGAAATTTGATTCTCAAGAACAAGATTTTCCCGATTAGAATTAAATTCTCAACTTATGAGAGACTTGTCTTATGGATCTTAGATCCAGAGAAAGAACTAAGTTCTTTTAAAAGGGTTAAACCCTTAAATGTGATATGATATGTAAATGAGATATTTTGATCTCTTTTCTTTTCCTAGGATTTTGAGAAGGAAGATCTTCTTCTTTGAGAATTGAATTCTTTGTTTTTTCTATCTGTGGTCTCTCCGTGTCTATGTCTCTCTGTGGTTGTCGTTGTGTGAGATTTGAAGTCTCGGGTCCTTTATATAGTGGAGGCAGATTATTAATTAGTTTTGAGAAAATCTCCCATTGAGAGATTCCAATTGATTTAATTATTCTCAAAATCGATTTGGGGTAATTTTACCCACCGTTAGATCTTTGATCCAAGGACTTCTATTTCACAGATTATGTTTTCTTGTTTTTAACAAGATTGGGAAAATATTCTCCCATATACAGAATTTATTCTGTCAAGTGGTGATTTTTAATTACCATTGGATTTTTAATCCAAGAGGTCTTTTTTACAGAGAGCAGTCTTTTTTGTTTAGAAAGATTGAGAGAATATATTCTCAAGATAGAATTTTATTCTATTATTAGATCATTGATCCAACCGAAAGTATCTTTCTTATTTAGAAAGATTTGGAAGATATTTTCTCCTAATAGAATTTGATTCTATATTTTGATGATTTATCATCTCCGTTGGGTTTTTGATCCAATGGCTCTGTTTAACAGAGAGTATCATAGAGTTTAATTCTACTTCGGCGCCAGCACTCACGTGTTGTGCACGTGGGCGCCACTTAAGAATTTAATTCTTTAGATGGGTATTACTGTGCTTTGCACATTGGTGCCCACGTGAGGAGCACATGCAGCGCCATATAAGAGTATAACTCTTATATAATAAATTCTCTTGTGCTTTGCATACTGGCGCCCGCATGAGGAGAGCGTGAGGCGCCACCATAGGATTTAATCCTATAAGATTGGCTCTGGCGCTGTCGCCCTCGTGGAGAGCACGTGAGGCACTGCCTCATTAAATTCCAAAAGAGCTTTGCTGTTTTACTATGTTTAAATATTGGGGGAACACCAAGTATCACTAAAAACCTATAAGTTAGAATAGATACGTATCTGTAATTCTAATTCCGAAAGAATATACAATCTGTGGTTCCTAAGTCTACCAATGTATATAGTCTGGTTGATGGAGCTTTTAACTAGATACAACTAAATAAATATATACAAATGGTGGTCACGATCCAAAGTGTACCCCACTTACTAATGCAAATCATCCAGAAGGAAGCTATATGCCAGCAAGCTGCTTCTGAATCCGTGCGGTCAATCCTGCAAGAAAACCGTGGCACAACGGGAGTGAGCTGCCACCTAATGAGTAGAAGACATCACGAGGTAGAAATCTAAAGTATGATGATCTCCTAGATCATACAGTTGAAAGTCGACCCTAGCACCAACATGAGGCCCTAGAGGCATCAAGCTTGCCAAATTCAAATTTTTATTGGTGCTAAGCTAGACTATACAAGATCTTTGCTAGAATATTAGGGTTTGACTTTGTGATATGTTGAACTAAAGAGAAGAAAAGAGCATACAAGCTTTGTAGTTCGAGTCCTTCACTTCACATGCTCCGTGTAGTAGTCCCGCAACTCCACTAGGCTCCACTTAAGGCTTTGGACGAGCTTCCTCTGATGACCTTCGTACCGAAGATGATCCACGCGAAATCCCTCCATCTCAAGCTACTTCTATACTAAACTCTTTAGCGTAATAAACATGCTACACTCGATCGCTAGTCAAGTGTAGGATGGTGAAGTAGCAGATGTTAAAAGCTCACAAGTTTGTGTTCAAGCATCATGGTTCACATCACATGTGAGTGTTGGAGCTTGAACTATAGCAATTGAGGAAGAAGAAGAAGCTAGAGAGCAACCATAGGGGAAACTCAAGAAAATGGCTAAGTGTTGAGAATGAGCTAAGAATGAATGGAAACCTTTGACCCCCACTCATTCAAGTATGAAATTTTGCAATATAAAATTGCAACCATGCTTGAATAGTGAGTCAAGATGAATAAACAAATATAACTCCTATGCTTGCAACCATGCTCCCATTTTCCACCTCATTTCTATTTTCACAAAATAGAATTTTATGCCATGCTTCATCATCATCATCATCATCATCATCATCATCATCATCATCATCATCATTATATATATCATATATATTAATATATATATATATATATATATTATGAAGAATAATTAGTGAGCTAATGATATTAGTTAAGATATAATTATATCACATATAATGTATATCACATTATTAAATCAACACTTGATTTAATAATCCAGTTATATCACATATGACTGACTAATATCATTTATCTTTATATCATATTATCAAATCAACACTTGATTCGACAATCTGGTTATATCACATATAACCGAACCGATAAAAGATAACTGCCAGATTACAA
The DNA here is from genome assembly GCA_030015575.1 of Agapanthus africanus. Taxonomy (NCBI): domain Eukaryota; kingdom Viridiplantae; phylum Streptophyta; class Magnoliopsida; order Asparagales; family Amaryllidaceae; genus Agapanthus; species Agapanthus africanus. The sequence continues at coordinate 671,542,843 of CM057344.1, read as the reverse complement.
TACGGTATCACATACACGTATTTAATCAAGCCCATACACATATCACATATGTGTCGTACTTCATTTCGCTTGATCCAGGGAACTTCTATGTGGGACTCTAAAGACTCGTCAATACACCAGTAGTAGGTGATGATCACATCAGTCGCCTACAAACTGTCAGCGGTACTAGCTGGGCGTAACAGCTACCCGGCTATTAAACGATATGAAGATCAACAAGCAAACTTGTCCATAGTCTCCATGAAGCCTATCAGTAACACTACCGTACAGTCCGGTCTTTTCATCTGATATGTCGCATATCATGTCTAGGGATGGTAAACATCATACCCCAGTAACGTGATAAGTCATGCCGATGTCTGGCCTATAACAGTTCGAGAAACTACTGATAATTCTTATCAGTAAATCTCATAAGCAGCCTTGGCCAGGGACTTCGAGTTATAGCCAATCGAGCATAGCGCAACATCAACCCCTAATACCGGAAGAGACGAAACCCCTCATATCGCTCATTGCCTCCATGCGACTCGGGACTGTACCCAAAATCAACCTGTTTGCATGTCTCCTTTGAGCGTGGTAGGGAGGAAATCAAAGCACAGTGGGAGCCACACAAGACTCTATGACGATCTCGGCTCTACAGACTAACCTGTACCAGTGTCACCAGAGGACTGCTATCTGACGATAGGTATACTACCACATAGGAGTCCTCGGCGAGTCTTGTTCGGTGTACCCATTCTCCAATGAGCACCTGTGTACAATCTTTGATGTCCCACACTAATGGTTGTGGGATCAACCATCGCCCTCTAAGGGACAAGAAACGTACACACTAGTCTACTCTAGAATATCGATGCCCTAGTCTCGATATTCTCTCGACTAGAAACCGATTAAAGAATGTACTTTTGGACCACCCTGGCCCCACTAGTATGATCTCATCATAATCCTGGTATTCAAGTACATATCCTAAGGGTTTTATCAACATGTAAGAGATGGACAGTATAAATACCGGTCTATATGTTAAGATAAAGGTAATCTGATAGCATACTATCATGTCGAGCAAGAAAGTCCTCTCTATATATATCCAAGTATCCACTATATCAACAATAATAGCCTCTAAGGCATACATATTCCTAACAATCTCCCACTTGCACTAAGGCCAGTTGTTGTAGTATCTCATACCCAACGTCCTAAAAGTCTCTTGAATAGCATCTGGGGATGGCCTCGGTGAGTGGATCCGCTGTGTTATCCTCTGTGTCAACTCTTCTAACCTCGATCTCCCGGAGATCAACTATCTCCCTAATCAGGTGATACTGTCTAAGAATATGTCTAGATCACTGACAGGACCGAGGTTCCTAGGCCAAAACCATAACTCCATTGTCATCACAATACTCAGGTATTGGATGCTCAATGGTAGGAACCAAGTTCATCATCTGAACATTTTCATCCATACAGCCTCTTTGGAAGCATCATTGGCAGCGATGTAATTAGCCTCTATCAACGAGTCTGCTACGGTATATAGCTTGGAACCCTTCCAAAATACTGTCCCTCCACTGAAGGTAAAGTCAAAACCCAAGACTCACTTTCATTCGTCCTTATCTCTCTGGAAGCTCGAATTGGTAAAGGACTCCATCTGGAGTTCACCATTACTATACACCAAGAACATCTCTTTAGTCCTTCTCAAGAACTTAAGAATGTTCTTCAGCTTTCCAGTGGTTTTCCCAAAGATCTTTTCGATACTTATTCACTACACCTAATGAGTAAGCTACATCTGGTCTAGTGCATAATATCGCATACATGATTGACCCGTCTGCCAAAGCATAGAGTATCCCTTGTATGCGAGCCCTCTCCAAATCAGTCTCGAGAGACATCTCTTTGGAGAGAGTGATTCCTGAACAAGCGGGTACATTACCACGCTTAGAATCATGCATACTAAACCCCTTTAGCATCGTGTCTATGTACCTGGATTGGGACAATCCCAAATCCATTTAGATCTATCTCTATAGATCTAAATCCGCAGGATATAGGAGACATCAGTTAGATCTTTCATGGAGAACCTGTGTGATAAGAGGTGCCTGATCGAGTGTAGCATAGGAACACCTTTTCCTATCAAGAGTATGTCATCCACGTACAATACGAGGAAGACAATCATACTCTCTACAACCTTCTTATTTATATATGGTTCATTTACCTTTTTGATGAAGTCAAACTCTTTGAAAGTTTCATTAAAACAGATGTTCCATCTCCGCGATGCCTGCTTTAACCCGTAGATGGATTTAAGTATCTTGCACATGCTTTCGCTGCTCCCACTGTCTATGAAGCCCTCTGGAAGTCTCATATACACGCTCTCTTCTAAATAATCATTTAGAAAAGCCGTTTTGACGTGCAGTCTTCCATATTTCGTATTTATGATATGCAGCAATGGCAAGTAGAATCCTGATGGACTTAAGCTTAGCGACAAGTCTATTTTTGAGAGTCTCAACTTTTTCATCTACACCAAATTATCTTGCTCAAAGATTCTCTTGCTCCCAATGGGTTTTATCCCTTCAGGAGCAACATCCAAAGTCAATACTTTGTTGGTGTACATGGATTCCATCTCAGATCGCATAGAATCCAGCCATTTCACATAGTCTCCACTTATGATGGCCTGCTCAAAACTAGTTGGGTCATCTTCTCCATGATGCAATCTTCGCTCCCACCGTCTACGAGAAAACCGTAGTATCTCTCAGGTGGATGAGGAACGCTACTAGATCTGCGGAGTGGGTGCGGTTCGTCAGGGACTATTAAATCCTCTGGTTCCACCAAATCGTCAGTTATAGTTTGCATTGCTGGAACTTCTTTCAGTTCTACCTTATTGCCTCTAATTTCTTCCATAAGAATTCCTTTTCTAAAACGGTGGTATGCCGAGAAACAAAATATCTTTTGTTCCTCGGTGTGGTAGAAGATACACCCTCGCGAATGGTTGGGCTATTCTACAAACTTGCACATGACTGACCTTGCCTCAAGCTTGTCCGGATTTTGCTTTTCAACATAGACCAGACAACCCCATCTCTTAACTCGTTTAAGAGATGGTCTCTTCCTATTCCATATCTCATATAGAGTTGTAGGCAACGGATTTGATCAGAACTCTAATCAATAGGTATGCATCTTCTCAAGTGCATGTCCCTGAAAGGAAATAGGCAACTCAGCAGTACTCATCATAGAACGCACCATATCTCATAGGGTGCGATTTCTCCACCCCGATATACCGTTGTGCTCTGGTATATACGGAGGAGTAAACTGAGAGAGAATCTCATTCTCTTTTAAATAGTCTTGGAATTCCGTGCTCAAGTATTCAACTCCCCGATCATATCGAAGGATTTGAATACCTTTACCCATCCGGTTCTCAACTTCGTACTTATATCCCTTGAAATTATCAAAATATTCAGTTTTGTGTTTCAACAAGAACACATGTCCGTATCTTAAGAAAACATCGGTGAATGTAACAAAGTACGCGGAACCGGCGTATATAGACATAGGACCTCATACATCACTATGTATCTGTCCAAGAGTTCAGTACCTCTTTCTCCATTTCCAGTAAACGGAGATTTGGTCACCTAGCCTTTGAGACATGACCGGCAAGTTTCATAAGATGTAAATTCGAACGGATTCAATATGCATCCTTATGGAACTTTAGCTAGTCTTTTTCATCGATATGATCCAGTCTACAATACCACAAGAAGACTTCGTTCATTTCTGAACTGTTCCTCTTGTGTGTGTTCTGTACGTTAGAACTGTGTTTTGATTTAGAACGTGTATACCGTTATACAACGTACCAGACCCAATCAACACTTGATTCAGGAAAATATTCACACTATTTTGGTACGGAATAACAGTTGATTAGAATCAATGTATTACCAGTTAGTAACACTAGGTGATATCTGCCAACTGCTTTGGCTGCAACAATTGCTCCATTCTCTACTACTTAGAGACATATCATCCTATCCCAGTTCTCTACCTGTCCTTAGCCCATGTAACACATTACATATATAGGATCTTGATCCGGTATCCAATACCCAGGACGTAGAGGTAACTGAGAAACAGTTCTTGGTAACGAACACACCCGAAGACAATGCATCATCATGCTTTTCCTTCGTTTGGGTGGCGTGGGAATCCGAATATTCCCCTATTTCTTGCTCAGACTTATGACAATCATAAGATATAGTGGAACCTAGTCCACTACAATAAGTAGGTTTGGTCAATACATCCATATTATTATCTTGATTAAGACATTTCATTGGTCGCTACCAGGAGAGAGAGAGAAGGATAATCACTTTGCGTGCGCTTTTTGCAAGATTAGATTGGTTATTTTATCTAATCAGGATGGCTCCCACTGTTTTTATCAAATCTTCCTTCAAACCCTAAAAGGTAAGATTAGTCGGGATTAATTACACCCTACAGGTTCGCCAATCGTTCGGTCAGGTAGGTATCAGTACTCCAAGGGAGGTTTCCCGTGCTTTCGTATGGACCTAATTAAAATAAACCTCGTTTTCCTAGAGGCATAACCCCGTTGACACCTTTCTAGACACCTACTTGATTAGCTAATTATAAAGTGCAAAACACTCTCAGGAGTAACTCTTACTCGCAGTGGGTATCGAGATCCAACTATCATATAGAAGGTATGCGATCTCATTGCAAATTTCAACAATTGAAATTCCCAATAATGGTTTTAGCCCTAGCTTCCTATGATCATGACAAAGGCCAACAAACCATAGGCCACTAGTCAAGTTCAACCCGTTCATTTCTTGATTGAATTAAACCCACCCGCACAAACCTTGACAAAGGCCAACAAAGTCGCACGACTACCCTAATCCAATCACTTCATATGCTAGCAGATAAGCACTAATCAGCTACCGCACACTACGCCTTGACGAAGGCTAACAAACGTAGCTTTAATACTAAAATAGTACTTATCCGAAATGACGGAGGGCTACGCAGGTTTTTAAGAAAACCATGAGCGTAATGAACTTTATATTGTTGTAGAATCTAGTGATTTAGAAAAGGAGCGTTTTTGAGGTTTTTGCTAGCTTCGCTAAAGATGTCACTTCCGGTGAAGGGATCTCGGCTCTTTCCTTATCGAATGAGGTGCCGAATATTCATGAATACCACTATGCAAAACAAGAACTAGAGAAGCAGTCAAAAGACAAAACCGAGTGGGTTGTAGCATTTTCTAGTTTCGCTAAAGAGATCACTCCCGGTGAAGGGATCTCGGCTCTTTCTTCATCGAATGAGGTGCTGGATATTCATCAAGGAATACCACCATGCAAAGCAAAAACTAGAGCTACCCTTTTTTAAAATTTGATTCCACAACATCTTTTAGTTTCTTTCTTTTCATTAATCTCATTAATGAGATCCCATCAATTAATGTTTCCTAAACATTACAAAAAGGTGAAACGAAAATAGAACGTACACTTATGCCATCCGCATTCGCCACTGGGCCCCGTCATGCACCGTTAGGTTACTTAACTACCGGCAGAGCGGGGGCTGGACTAGCGCGGATGCAAAACATAAGCAACGTTTATTACATATCATATATGTAATAGTACATTCGTCTCACGCAGTTATATGATCAACATTACAGAATCAAGCAGCAGAAGTAATATATGAAATATTGGATCTACTAGGATGTCCATGTTTTAAATTTAGCCAGTAATGTAAAACACGGATTCTACGGTCGTGAAGAATGGCTAAACCCACATCCCTAGACCCCTACGAGAGCAGAAAGTAATGCTGCCAATTCTAGAGTTAGGAGACCCGGTCTCAACTCCTTGATATGGTCTCCCTCTGGACTCTAGAACCTGGTTACTTGTGCTCCCCGCCTTGGGTCTATCCTAATGCGGAAAAGAAAATAATATACAACAATGGTGACATCATCCTTAACCCGGAAGTGCCCCAATAAAAGAATATTACATACAGATTTTACATGAATGAAAATAAAAACCCTCATCTCACATAAAACCCCCGGCTATTCTTACACGACGATCCAATAAATCATATCAACAGCAACACATGATATCACATATCATCAAAGTAAGCAAATATGCATATCTCTAAACCTCTTTGACATATAGCAACGAGATTTGGATGAACCACATATTAAACTTATGGTCGCAGAAAAGAAAACAGAAAACTAGAATAATTAGAATCCGCAATATCCTTAGACATCATAAACCCGGAATATCTCATATTCCGAATTTCATGTCTAACTTATAAAACTTGCATTTTAGTCTCAAATTGAAAACCCTTTTCAAATGGTTGTCGGATAATTCAACAAGATTCCCGACTTAGTGATCGCGTATAATACGCAATTGCGACGGAGTTTTGATCCGAATCAAAACATCGTGGCAATCGATTAATTGAAACTAAACAGCTAGCTTTACAATATACTAACTAGTTTTCATAAAACTAATTAATCCGGATTCTAATAATTGTATCACACACATCACAAAGCTTGTAAAGTACCCGCGACATTAGAATTCCGCACGCAATTATCAAGCTTAACCAATTTTTCTAAGACTTGAAAAATCCAGTGAGCCAAAGTTCCAAAACCGATCGTTTTAAGCCAATCCGGGAGTCGAAACGAACTCGAAACACGCCTGAATCTTCACGGAGGAAAAGATCACAAAATTAACTGTTGAATATAGGGCCTCAGGGGGGGTACCCACCTCCGAGGGCCACCACGAAGTGGCCCCTTTGGGTAGGCAGACCCAAGAGCACCTAGTTGGGGTGCTCTCGGGTCACCCACCCCAAAACCACCTTGTGGTGGTCTTGGGGTGTGGGTCCGGCCATTGGTCCCTCCCGAGGTGTCCCTAGGGTGCGCTCGCTCCACCCCGCGGCTTCTCGGTTCAAACCGTGAGCCCGTTGGGTGTGCAAACAACTCAAAACAACATTTTTTGAAACTGTTTTTCGGCAGTTTTTTTGCGACAAAAACGGCGAATTTCTAACGTCGCTATAAGCTAACCTAATTTTCTAGCTTGGATTTGATACCATGAAAGTCGACCCTAGCACCAACATGAGGTCCTAGAGGCATCAAGCATGCTAAATTCAAATTTTTATTAGTACTAAGTAAGACTATACAAGATCTTTGCTTTAATATTAAGGTTTGCCTTTGTGATGTGTTAAACTAAAGAGAAGAAAAGAGTATACAACCTTTTTAGTTCGAGTCCTTCACTTCACATGCTCCGTGTAGTAGTCCCGCGACTCCACTAGGCTCCACTTGAGGCTTTGGATGAGCTTGCTCCGATGACCTTCATGCCGAAGATGATCCACGCGAAATCCCTCCACCTCAAGCTACCTTTACACTAAACTTTTTATCGTAGTAAACACGCTACACTCGATCGCTAATCAAGTGTAGGATGGTGAAGTAGGGGATGTTAAAAGCTCACATGTTTGTTTTCAAGCTTCATGGTTCACATCATATGTGAGGGTTGAAGCTTGAACTATAACAATTGAGGAAGAAGAAGAAGCTAGAGAGCAACCATGGGAGCAACTCAAGAAAATGGCTAAGTGTTGAGAATGAGCTAAGAATGAATGGAAACTTTTGACCCCCACTCATTCAAGCATAGAATTTTGTAATATAAAATTGCAACCATACTTGAATAGTGAGTCAAGATGAATAAACAAATATAACTCCCTTGCTTGCAACCATGCACTCATTTTCCACCTCAATTCTATTTTCACAAAATAGAATTTTATGCCATGCTTCATTATTATTATTATTATATTATATATATATATATCATATATATTAATATATATATTATGAAGAATAATTAGTGAGCTAATGATATTAGTTAAGATATAATTATATCACATCTAATGTATATCACATTATTAAATCAACACTTGATTTAATAATCCGGTTATATCACAGATTACCGACTAATTTTATTTATCTGTATATCATATTATCAAATCAACACTTGATTCAACAATCTGATTATATCACATAAAACTGAACCAATAACAGATAACTGCCAGATTACAATACGGTATCACATACACGTATTTAATCAGGCCCACACACATATCACATATGTGTCCTAATTCGTTTCGCTTGAACCAGGGAACTTCTGTGTGGGACTCTAAAGACTCGTCAATACGCCAGCAGTAGGTGATGATCACATCAGTCAGCTACAAGCCATCAGCGGTACTAGCTGGTCGTAACGGCTACCCGGGTATTGAGCGATATGAAGATCAACAAACAAGCTTATCCATAGTCTCCATGAAGCCTATCAGTAACACTACCGTACAGTCCGATCTTTTCGTCTTTTCGTCTTATAAGTCTCATATCATGTCTAGGGGTAGTAAACGTCATACCCCAGTAACGTGATAAGTTATGCCGATGTATGTCCTATAACGGTTCGAGAAACTACTAATAACTTTTATCAGTAAATCTCATAAGCAGCCTTGGCCAGGGACTTCCAGTTATAGCCAATCGAGCATAGCGCAACATCATCCCCTAATAACGGGAGAGAGGAAACCCCTCATATCGCTCATTTCCTCTATGCGACTCGGGACTGTACCCAAAATCCACCTGTTTGCACGTCTCCTTTGAGCGTGGTAGGGAGAAAATCAAAGCACAGTTGGAGCCACACAAGACTCTATGACGATCTCGGGTCTACAGACTAACCTGTACCAGTGTCACCAGAGGACTGCTTGTTGGATATAGTGCCCTCAGAGTCAATTATTGGATCACAGACACGTGATTGCAATGATTGAGGGAGGACCTATACCGGTAGGACAATCTTACTCGAGATGATAGTATGCTATCTGGTTTATCTTTATCATCGTGTACAGCTTTAGGTGACCTTGCAGGTCGCTATTACACGTTGATAGAGCCCGTAGGATTCTTGCATAACTACCAGCAGTATGATGGCGATCATATACGTGGGAGCTGGGGTCTATAAGCACATCCTTAAAGTGGTCCCTAGTCGTGGGAGTTTCGAGACTGGGCATCGATACTCCATTAGTAGACTAGTGTATACAGTCGAGACCCCGACGAGGGGCGGTGGCCGGTCTCACAAGCCATTGGTGTCAGTTGGATCATCTAAGATATATACAGGTGCTCATTGGGTTATGAGTACACCGGACAGGACTCGCCGGGAACATGCTATTTGGTATTATACCTGACGTCAGATAGTAGTTCCCTAGTGACATGTGTACAGGTTAGTTCATCGACCTGAGATCGTCATTTGTCTCGTGTGAGTTCCTACTGTGCTTTGATTACTACCCTACCACGGCTCAAAAGAGTCGTGCAAACAGGTTTTAGTTGGGTACAGTCCCGAGCCACATAGAGGCAGTGAGCAGATCAGCGGGGGTTTCGTCTCTCCCGGTATTGGGGGTGAGATCGCGCTGTGTCTAGGAGAGTCATTACACGAAGTCCTTGGCCAAGACAGGAGATTTACTGGTAGGTATTCCAGTAGTATCTCAAGGAGTTCTGGGCTACACTCCGACACGACTTATACCGCTTTTGGGGGTCTGACTTTTACCAACCCTCTACACCCGCCATACGATGCTTATAGATGAACGGACCGGACTGTATGGATATTGTCACTGACAGGCTCAGTAGCGTGTCAGAATGAGTTCGCTCATCGACCTCCCTTTTGGTCAATACCTGGTAGCCCGTTACGTACAGCTAGTACCTCTGACGTGCTAGTGGTTATATCCGTAGCCAAAGTATTGACGAGTCTTTAGAGTCCCCCACAGACAGTTTCTCAAGTTTCGGGCGAAACGTTGTAGAGGTCGTATGATATATGGCAGGGTCCGATTATATACGTGCAGTAGTGCACGGATCATGATTGGGCGGATCATACTAGTGGGCTTTGGTTTAAGCCGGATCCTAGTATTAGATTTGTTGGATTACTTTAGTCTCATCGCATTCGCATTCGGTCAGAATGCGGATGCAAGTATATATATACAGGTGAGGGGTATCCTTGTGATCCGTCACGAGTTTACTTTAGATGTTGCCGTATCTTTTTATTGTTGTAAATATTTGGGTTAATGTTTACATATAGAAATTATGAGCTAGAAATCATCATTTAGAACATTAATTGCGACACATGCACAGGTGATGACTCATGGTCTCTTTCTTTGTGCATGTGTCACATAATGTGATGGTTTTGTGAGTTGATTTGATGAGAGGAGAGAGAGGGGCAGCTAAGGGTGAGGTTGGCTCTTGTATTATGATACTCTTGCTCTCATTTTATCATATGAAAAGACACAAAAGAAAAAAAGCCTCTTCTTCTTCTTCCTCCTCTAGCTCATTATCTCCATCAATGGCTTCATCTCTAATCTCCATCCAAATCAATGGATGCAAGAGACAAAGTGATCACAAACATTCTCTACATCATCTTGGACACGTCGGCTAGCACACTTCGTGCCCGAGTTGCTTCGGATGAAGCGGGAGCCCGTAAAAAGAATCGATGATGTGGTGCCCTTTCCGACGAGGAGATTGAGACCGGAGATGCCGCGAGGAGCTTGGGATGGTGGCCAAAGACCGAAGGACACGGATCGATCGGTATAGCTTTCTAACCCTCTCTCTAGATAGCTAGTTATAGGTTAATGGTTCGATCCGGGTTTTAAGCATACGATAGCGCCGGTTTCAAGTGAAGAAAAAGTTTTTGTTTCCGCATTTTGGCCTCGGACACACGGCCGGGGCGCTACCGTAGACTTACACTGCTATCTGACGATAGGTATACTACCACATAGGAGTTCTCAGCGAGTCCTGTTTGATGTACCCATTTTCCAATGAGCACCTGTGTACAATCTTTGATGTCACACACCAATGGTTGTAGGATCAACCATCACCCTCTAAGGGACAAGAAACGTACACACTAGTCTACTCTGAAATATCGATGCCCTAGTCTAGATATTCCCTCGACTAGGAACTGATTAAAGGATGTACTTTTAGACCACCCTGGCCCCACTAGTATGATCTCATCATAATCCTGGTAGTCAAGTACATATCCTAAGGGCTTTATCAACATGTAAGAGACAGACAGTATAAATACCAGTCTACATGTTAAGATAAAGGTAACCTGATAGCATACTATCATTTCATGCAAGAAAATCCTCTATATAAATGTCCAAGCATCCACTATATATATCAACAACAATGGCCTCTAGGGCATACATATTCCTAACAACAGTAATATAATAATATAATAATATCGAGTGGTAGCAAGGATGATAATGTAAATATAGGTATAATAATACTAATATAATCGTGCCCGTGTCAAAATCTGGTACAATGTCATCTGTATCATATATGTGTGAACAGGTTTATCATCCAACGTGTGTCCATTAACAACACACCAAAACATCATAAAAATCCGAGTGTCCATCATCGACACTCGAAAACATCAAAAACCGGTGTCCAGCATCGACACATAAATTCTCATATCTTGGACGCCGTCTCATCGGATCGGCCCCTATATCCATCTGATCACACAACTCCGGTCAGTATCCTCCGGATATCCGCCGAGCTAAAACTATCACCGGTCGGTAATGCTCACATGTCGGGCCCAACCTTTCTCTATACGATCTTCCTGTCCTAGGGTACCATACCGGGTCCACCATGTACCCGCAGATAGTGTCTCCTCTCTCTTCGAATCGGGTATACACATAACTCAGAACCGAGAAAACTCATGGTGGACGCCACAAATCATATCAAGAGAAACCGCATTTTTAAAACAATCGTAAGTTTTCAAAATGTAGCTGCGGTTTCTCAAATCCAGAAATCTCATGAAATCCGAAATCTTATAAGTATGAACCAATAAGGAAATAATGAGTATAAGCACAGAACAAATCCGTGATGCATAACCAGTGTGTTTATATGAGCGTGGTATCTACTAGGTAAGAAAATGCGATAACTGAGCTAGTAAGTGTGGTATGGATACTAAACAATAACTAAAAAGCTATAGGTTACTAGGTTATATGGTGAAGTAATGATTTCTAATGTGTGCGTAGCATGGCAATTACCAATGATGAGTGTGTAAGCCGGCGAGTATGTGTACGTGCAACATGTGCATCATCAGTAATGGTGCGTGTGTCCTAGCAGGCGATGTCATGCAAGATGAGGGAAAGGACGTGGTATGTATACCGCAAAAGAGAATAATACGAGCATAGCAGAAAAAGAGAAAGTAAACGCAACAGTATAAAATACATAGCTACATATGAGCCATACAGTTATAGTTCAAAATAGTACGAATCGTTGTTTTTAGAAAAATAGGGGCTCGGTGTTTTTGAGAAAAGATAGCATTTGAAAATCCGCAGCGTCCCTTTGGTGTTGTCGTTTAAAAATATATAACGATTCATTAGTTTTGAAAATAGGTATGGCTCTAATTTATATCCTAATATCTACTTAAGTGAATATAAAACAATAATTTTCCAAGTCGATACATCCATAAGTCGGCGATCCAGCCTCATAGTATCATGTACGGTATAATCTATTGTACGGCATTATCACGTCAAGAGTGCGGATCAATCATCATGTATATCATATCACATACGGTATAATTCATCGTACGATATCATCAAATCAAGTATGCGTGGCTCAATCATCATGTACATCATATCTCGTACAGTATAATACGTCGTACGATTCATCAATTCAAGAGTACGGATCTATGGTCACGTACATCCTACCATCTCATCTAGCCATATATCATCACATATTATATATATCGCCTAATGGTCATATAATATATTATATCATATCATGACATTTCATCTCATATCATATAGCTTAGCCCCGTGACATCATGTCCGATCATATTGACTCATATCATTATAATTTGTTATATCCTCATCTCGTGATGTTATATCGAAGTTATCCTCAAAATTATATGCGTGTGTGTGTGTGTACATACATACATATACCCATACATATATGTATCTATATATGTGTGTGTGTGTGTGTGTGTGTGTGTGTGTGTGTCTGTCACAACGTATATATACCAATGGCTCAAGGCTAATAGAATAAGAACTAAGGACATTCTTCCCTACGAGTAAGATTATTATAGCCTATAATCTTCTAGAACCCAACTAGCTAAGTATACATATATAATATTTATATATAACTATATATCTAGTACCCTAATACTATGGTTGCGGGGGTACTATATGCCATCCACTCGACTTCCCCCGTAAATATACATCTACTCACCAACAACACCTCGCTCTAGTCGGTCACAATGGATTCCTTGCCCTCCTTCGTCGTCCTGAAAATCCATGTGCTTGTTCCTACAAATCAAAACATATCGTATCGCATCAAAATCAGATTCGAAAATCGATACGATACGCGAAGCGCACATAGATTAGAACCTATGGTCAATGCGCGCTAAAACAACAAAATACTATCTGACGTCGACTTGCGAAAGTCGAACGACTAAGTCACATCAAGAAATCCAAAAATCCAAGTTTCAAATATCGGAAAATATTGTCAAAAACAACTCAAAATTCTCCCTGATTTTAGCACAGGTAGTCTGGGACAAAACTAACAATACAGTAGCTAAGTTATAAAGAGTGTGAGATACAGACCAAACCCTAACATCCAATTCCAAAATTTGGCCGCCAGAAAGTGCTATAGTAACTATCAGTAGTGGGTCAATTTTGGAATTTGGGTCTTGTTCTTCTATGGTGGTCTCCTAGTGATCTAACTAGGTCAATGTAGTTGTTTTTTTTTTCCTTATAAATACACCAAGTTGCTCCAGAATTCATTTGATCCTCAAAAACTCCACAAAACCAATATCGGAAAATTCTAAACTCAAGTTATCCAAGGATTTCTCCATTAAACACTTTCACTTATTACTAAGGAGCTTATATACACTCACTATACCTTTACTCCATCACCACTACAAGTTTCACTTACTAAATCTCACTTTAGAAATTCTAGGTGTAGAAAACATGCACATATTAACTCTAAAATACTTTATGAGGTTAAGAAACTTAATAACTTGATCAAAAGTGGATGTTTTACCTTATGAAGCAACTCAAGAAAATTCCTAGATGACCAAGAATGCTCAAAACTCCAACTTGATCCCATCATGATGTGTAGGATGGGGTTTTGGACATTTTTTGTGAAGGGGTCATGTGGTTTTGAGATGGTTTAGGAGGTGTTTGTGGAGGGATAGAAGTGGTAGAGAAGGTGAAGGAGATGAAGAGGAAGGAGGTGAAGAAAAGAAGGATGAAGTGAAGGAGAAATGGTTGATGTAGTAACCATACCCCTCTCTCACACTCTCTCTCTCTCTCACTCTCTCACTCTCCCATACCTCCTTGTCCCCCATTATCCTTTTCTTTTCTTTTTAAAACCAAACAAATTTGAAAGCAAACTAAAATGGTGCCATGGTAATAAATATGAACAAATCTTACAAAATGGAATGTAGCATTTCATGATACATATACATGGTTTAATATATAATTAGCAAAATACTAATCAAGTTTAGCATAAACTTGTATGTAAATAATTGCGTAATAATTTATAAACGCTCAAATCTGATAAATTCTTTCATAAATAATAATTCATATTAATATTCCAATTATTTTCCAAATTATATGTATATAATTATACCATCCGATTAAAACTAATTTCCATACTTTTACAATATTCATAAAATTTATTATTTTATTATTTAAATTCCAAAAATAATATTTTATATTTTCTGAAATGTTGCTAGTGTTTTCGGAGAGGTGAATGGATCTATAATGCATCTGTCCCCAAATTCAGACCATACGTCTAACCCAGCCGTCACCATTTTCGGCGGTAAACAGATTCTGGCATGCCCTATAGGACATTTTTTTTCTTTCCACTCCACACTTTATGTGTCGTGTATTCTAGCAAACAAAATCGTGGTTCTTGTTCTCTCCGATTTCTGAGTATAGAAGGAAGACTAAATCTAGTGCTTTCTCTCCTATTTAGATTTCAATGGCTTTCTGCAATAGCTCCAACTCTAAATCCATCACGCCTCAAGTGATATTTTCTAGGCAGATCATGGCCCCGTTGCTCAACATCCCAACGGCTCGGTTAATGAAGGAATAGAGTGGGCTCCAGTTCGGACATCTCCCTCCACTCCTCCCTATCATTGATGCCCCAACACCAAAATAAGTGGCTCCAAGGAAGTCAGTCTTCGATAAGCTGACCCTAAGCTCTGTAGGCTAGTCCAAGAAGCCTATGAAACCAAAAAACCCGGTCTTCAATTGGCTAACTCCTACTATTACTAAAGTACCAAAGGATTCTCTATCTGCAAGTAGGCTGGCTCTCAAAGTTCCTACGCTTCCGAAGAAGTCAGTTTTCGAGGGACTAACACCCACTAAAGATCAAGATCCGAACATGGGGCATGACATTGAAGGTTCCAAAGCTAAAGAGGTCCCCGCTTCAAGGAGTGCTCGAAGGCATTACTGGCGCCGACTAATGAAAACTAGAGGCATCACTCTATCAGGAAAGGTTACAACTACGACCAACTCGACCACCAATGCGGCTGTCCAGGTAGAAAATAGCTTTGAGCTTTTAGGAATAGTCAGACAAAACTCGCCGACCGCTATCCTGAAGAAATCTCCACCACCTGTGAGGCATTAAATAAACAAAAGCCAATGCTCTCGCTGCAAATTTCCTCGAGAATTTACAAGGTCTGAATGGAAGTGCCTGGCTCCGTCATTAACATCAATCCATCTCCGAAATCCAGAAACCTCAGGAATCAGTCAAAGGCTGACAACTCAGCTTCCAAATTTAAAGTGACTCTCCCTAAAAGTAAAGGCCAGGAAGATCCCCGTCTCCCAAGGTAAATCCCAAGAAGTGAGACATCAAAAGCCCAAGACATGGGACTGAAATAACTCACACCGTGTGTTTGGTGCATGTTTATCGCTAGAAACCGGACTGAGGCGCGGGGAGTGCATCTAGCCTGAATACGGGGGAAAATGCTATATGGAATATATCCATATACCTATCTAACGATACCAAGTTGATTTATAGCGTCGTATATCGAAGGTTTGGATGAATGCGGCCGTTGTAGCTGAACTTTTCAAATCCCCCTCAATGATGAGGGGTTTTTTTTATTGTGGGGATGCTTTTTCCTACAGGCGCAAGCCCCTGCAGTTAATTGCGTTGTCGCCAAGCGATAACAACTTTCTCTACTCCATGAATCACCGTGTGCCATGTTTTATATATATATATATTGTTCATTTTGGGGTTGCTCTTGGATTGTATATGGTGACTAATATATATTGTCGCCCGTAGGGCGCGGATTTGTCCAAATCTATATATATTAGATTTAGGGGTGAACTTAGGATGCATATCTCATATAAATAGCGTCCATCAATTCAAAGGGATTTTCGTTTTCATGTAAGGATCGTTAGCCCTATTGTAAACTAAGATCAACTTAGGTTTTAGCTAAGAACTATTAGTCGTATATGAGATTAAGGTCATCTTAGAAAGGTTCTTGTAAGGATCGTTAGTCTTGTTGCAGACTAAGATCAACTTAAATATTTTAATTAAGGATCGTTAGTCTTGTAGTAGACTAAGATCAACTTAATCAGTCATATATATGAAGAATAAGCTTCTATACTTAATGTATATTGACTAAATATCCAAGCTATTGCTTGCTGGTCAGGTGAGCATGTACATCATGGAGTGCGCACGTGCTTCGTATGGAGCATTCATGCTTTCCCTTTTATAGGGGTATATATGAGTATGAGATGCGCATCTCGATGTGGTGCGCATCTGGGATAGATGTGCATCTGTATGGGTTGCGAATCGGGTGAGATGCACGCTTATATGGGGTGCGCATCTGGGTTAGATGCATATCTTTATGGGATGCGAATCAGAATAGGATGCATGCTTATGTGAGATGCACATGAATATAGGATGCGCATACATATATCACGTGATGCACACTTGATTGGGTTCAAGTGGTGCGTATGTGCATGATGCGCAAGTTGCCATGGACAATATCCTCCACATGTGCTCACGTGTATATCACGTGATGCGCATATCAATAGTTTACACCCTAAGGGTGAGCACTATGATGCAGAAAAATTTAGCTTTTAAAGAGAGTGAGATCTCTGTTGTTTGATTTAAAGTGCATTCATATAGCACATTTAAATTTGATGAAAGTAAAAACTTTCAGATGAAGCACTAGCTTCGGTTTATATGTTTGTGATCATCCTTTAATATGGTTTTGCCCAAAACCTTGGACCTTAGAATAAATCTCCCAAGAAAAGTAATGGCTTTTTATAAGAGAAAGGAAAACTCTAAAATCATTTGATCTTTGTTTTGGAGAAGCATTAACTTCGTTATAAAAAAGCAACAACTTTTATAAAAAGAGAGGATCCTCTTTCATTCTTTTTTTATAATTACCTAGTTAACTAGGGTTTTCTTCGAAGAAAGCTTCGGTTCGTTGGTAGAGAAGATGAAGAGAGGAAAAAAACCCAGAATTTTGAGAAAGCAAAAAGATCAGAATTCCAATTAGAATTAGAGTTAGAATTAGAATCCTTTTTTTCATTGTGATGGGTTTCCTATTTACAGGAGAAAAATTGTTATGGTTTGTTCCCAACAATTAGGTGAGTTTTTATCTCAATTTGATTTTAATTGATCTATATCAATTTCTGGATGCTTGTGCACCGTTGGATCATTGATCCAAAGATCAATTTTGTTCGATTTTTCATTTTTGTTATGAACAAATTGATTTATATTAGTTTAAGGTGCTTGTGCACCATTGGATTGTTGATCCGCAAATCAATTTTGATTGTTTTGTTATGTTTGTGATCAACAAACAAATTTAAACTGACCTATATCAATTTAGGGTGCTTGCGCACCATTGGATCATTGATCCTAAATCAATTTTGATTGATTCGTTAATTCTGTTAATTGATAGAAGATTTTGTTCTGAAGATAGCTTAACCAAGTACATACATACTGATAATGCATTCACACCTATATTCGCATCGCATGCGATGGCCTTTAGCCATGCGCACATGCTTTGCATGTCATCGCATTGCATGCGATAGTCTTAAACCATGCGCACGTGCCAAGCACGTGTCGCATCATATGATAGGTGCACATCTATTGGATGTGCCCTTAAATTAGGTGCGAACAGTGCATGCCAACGAAAACAACGCTTCTACTAGTCATAGGCCACATACACGGTCTATTACAAATGCACAGGCTCAGAGGCAGCAGGAGCTATAAGAGATGGACCCTTAAGCTGCGGCACTTGTCAGTCCACCGCCTAAAACGCACCCGGAGGATGAGCAAGAAGAGCCGAAAGGGCAAGAGCCTGAAGTTGATTCCTAAAGGTGCCCCCTCGATAAAAAGGATAAAGAAGCGACGAAAATGACATCTAATATAAATAATATGGCTCTTCCCTTACTAAAAATGTATAGTATGATGTCCCAACAATCGGAGCCAATATCAGAAGAACCGCCCATAGTGCCTGACCATGATAAGGGAGCGTGACAAGCCCTCTGCAAGCCCCTTCAACCACGAAAGACGATATGATCCCAAAAGCACAACTCAATGAGTATATCACCCAACAGATCAAACTCTACACATCTAGTAAAGTAGCCCCAGGCTGGTCCGAACAGGTTGACCACACCCAGCATGGTACAACCATAAGCAGTACCATGCGAGATATACGATCCCAAAGTTCAATATCTTTAGAGGAACAGGGAACCCCCGTCAACACATCGCCCAGTTCAAGGCAATGTCCAGGATCACTGAAGGTGATGATAAGTTGTTCTTTCGACAATTCGTTAGCAGTCTGGCGGACACAGCCTTCGAATGGTACTCAAAGCTTCCAAACGACTCTGTAGAAACCTTCACTGATATGGAGCTGTTATTTACGCAGTAGTTTGCCAGCACGAGCGAGTGCACTACAATCTCCGCGCTGATCAACGAAAAGAGAATGCCAAATGAAACGTTGACGCAATATGCCATTCGGTAGAGAAATCTCGCCTCAAAGTGTGAGCATCCAATTGCCGAAGCTCCAGCCTTCGGGATATTCACAGGAACCTTCAATCTGCAATCGAAGGTTTATCCATACTTGTCCTTCGCCAAATCCACTACATATCAAAAACTCCTCGATAAGGCGGTTCAACTGGAACGGATTGACCAGATCTCATCCTTTGCAGGAGGGGAGTCTCGAAGAAACAGAGCAAAGAATAAGGTGGCGTTTGTTTCCAATGCCCAACAACAGCAAGGTGGCTCCAAAGCACGTGGCCGACAAAATAATAAATGTTCAGGTCTTACCATTGATGAGAAGATGTGATGAAAATACTCTTTTCCTCATGACAAGACAAAGAGGCTATTTGATCTTGCCTTGAAGAACCGCATGCTATTGTTTTCTGAACCCCGTCGACCAACGCAAGCAACTGCGGTTAATGACCCTAATTATTGTCTATATCATAGGGTTATAAGTCACCCGATTGAAGACTGCTTCATATTCAAATTTGGGTCGAAGAGCAAAGAAAGTCATACTGACTGAAAGTTGGAAGGTGGATCCACCACAAAGCATGTCCCGAAGAAAACCGACACGGAGGGGGCCACTTGCTCTCACATAATTGAAGGCAAGTGGGAGACATATCTCTCTTCAAAAACCAAGAGGATGCTAAAGGAGTTGTGAGAATGCTTGGAAATCAAATGGAAAGGCCCGCTGAATCTTTCGATTATCGATGGGATCTTGGCACCGCGTTATCCTCCAAAAATCGAAAGCAAGGAACCAAGTCTTCTAATCCACTCTTCCAAGAAGAAGATGAAGAAGAACAAAAAGCCGGTATTACTGGAGGAGTCAGCGGATAAGTGCACGAACCTCCAGAAATACATAAATGTGCTCGAAGAGTAAAATAAAATAGCGCACACTCCAGTTACGCTTAAAGAATTCCTCTGGTATCTCTTTGAAGACGACGATGCTGAAGAAGAAGATCCGACAGAAGAAGAAGAGGAGCATGTGGAGAGTTGCCGCATGTTCTCCTATTCTTTTGTATATGATGAAAATGAAGACGCTCCACCAGGAAACAACATGGCTGAGCAGGGGGCAGGACCTGCACAAAATGCTACAACTCTACCATAACAGTGTCCAATTTCTATCCTAATAAGCGAGGCTGTCGAAGAAGGTCTGCAAATCAAAGAGCATGAAATGGTCATTGATTGATGTTAAATAGTGTGTTTTTATTGTTTTAAATACCGCAATCAACACGGTGTCGCAATAGCTAGCCGCGATGAGTACGAGTGGTCTACAGGGAGATAGTGATATCAATTATCATGTTTTAGAGGAGTTAATGCAGAAAAGGTTGGATTTTGTTTTTATTCTAAAAGTGAGATAAAAATAACAATGAGAAAATAGGCATTGGGATTTTAGGATTAGATAGTTAAAGGATGGTGATTAAAAAAATGATTTTTTTTATCTTCTAATTATTTATTGCTAGAGGAATAAGAATGAATGTGGATTAGGGTATTTAGAAGGGTATCAGGGATTCCCTCTATTGACCCATGTTTTTCCATTGATTCATATTAAACTCAAGGCTCCAACAAAACAAGTATTAACTTATTCTCAAATTGGGGTTGCAACTATCATGGACTGATAGTGTGCCCAAATAGGGAGTTAATACTCACTTTGTTGAAGTTTATAAAAATTAAAATATAAGAAGAATATAAGAGATTTACCATCCCTTATACTATCCTTTCTTACAACCCTAACAAGTGAGAATTTACTCGCTCATTGAAATAAAATGATAAAAGGATAGGGAAGGAGATCTGAAATATACTAAACGCCAACCAGCAGGGTTCTCACAAAAGCCAGAAACAACCATTGGGTATCATTGTGGAGTAAAATGGCAGATCAAAGACAAAAAGAGAAGAATTTCTTTTAAGAAAGCTAGCCCTTAGATCCTTCACTTTGAAAACATTGAGAGAAGAAAAGGAATTCATAATAAAAAAACAACATCTTAATAAAAATTGAAGTGCGATAAATAAATGCAGAGGAATTAAATTGCATAAATAAAAAGAGACAAGAATAAAATGAACTACTCTACCTTTTCTTGATCAAACTTGAAACTTCATTACAATTTTAATGGCTAATGAAAAAAACGCTACAAATTCTAAACAAAATAAAAACCCTAAAAACATGAAACCTTAGATGCATCTTTGTTGGGTGCTCTTGCTGCTATTTATAGGCTTTGAAATTTGAAACCCTGGCGTCAAAATCGCTGTACACTAAAATACCAAACTTCCCCCGAAACCCTAACTCATGCGGCGCTGAATAGGCGGCGGATTCACGAAGTTTTCATACATATGGCGCTGGTTTCGCGGTCGAGTGTTGGGTTTGGGCTTACAAACTTTTTGTGTTGCGTCCTCACTATTTTAGATGGTCTCTAAGCACATAATATCTTGATTTTGCTGACACTGAAATTTGTAGAGTTGAATACATTGACTTTGACTTTAATTAGTTCGGTCCGGTTTTCTTTCTAAACTCTGTCGTCCGCTCCAAACCTGTTTCCTATACTTATGTAGCAAATTTGGATTAAAAGCACCAATTTTATAGGAAATATTATTAAAAAATGGATGGTATTAAAATACAATTTAATGATGTAAACAACCATCTATGACAAGGCCAAACGACCACACCTAAGCAAACGGCCCATAGAAAAGGAAAGTTATAATACCCTCCAGCTGAAGCAGCTTCCGGTCGCAAAGAGTAGAAGTATGGCCCAATTCGAGAAACAATTTACCAAGGCCCTGTCATTGGGGATGCCATTACTGTCTCTTGATCAGTCATATTTATTGCATATTTGTACGGTCATTTTCCCTATTATTATTAATTACTAAAAGATGTTATTTGTAAATTAAGAACATATGTGGATTTATTTGTAAAAAGATTTTTTGTCATATATTTCTTAATTTATAATTAATATAATTGGGGAATATATGCATATCATATTTAACTAAAATATCCATGAGATTATTAATTATTAAAATATGCATATTATGTCATATCAAATATTCTTAACCAATATTATTAAGATGTCATATCAATTAATTGGTTGGAATATTATCTCAAATAATACAAATACTACTAAAAATTTGATTTGAGATATTATGTTGGTTTAAAATAACAAATCAGTTCAAGACAGCAAAGAGGATAGAAAAGATCACATCAAATCGAATTATCAAACCAAATCTGCCGAATTTTAGAAGAATCTTGTAGTTGCAGAGAGAGAAATATATTTTCAAAATATATTTTTCATAAAGATCTCCAAATATCAAGAGAAGAAGACATGAAAAATCTGGAGACGCAACTCCATCATAAAGCGGCGGATCCGCGGCTAAAGGCAGCAAAGGGCGGCGGAAGCACGGTTCAGTCATGGCTGTTGGATATGAAAATTCAAGGGCGTGATCGTCTTTTCACATACTTTAAGATAACGTCTAGGGTTTCAAGTTCCATAGCCTACAAAAAGAACCAAGAGCAATTAGGGTTATCTATCTATCCACCGATAATATACCGATCGAGCAATCTAGATCCCACGAGAAAACTAGGGTTTGTAGTTTAGTTTTTCAGCGATCAACTTCTTTAGTGCAATTGTTTATTCAATAAAAGATAGTTCTGTTTAAACCTGTCTCATTACGTTCCGCACTTTATTTTCTGCATTTACATTCCGTAATTTTAATTTTGTTATTTCTTATGGATTCATTAATTTTTAATCTTTTATCCTTTACTTCGTTTATCCCAATGAGCGAATAAATTCTCGCTTGTTAGGCTTTGTAGGATAGGGTAGTATAATGGATAACAAAAATCCATTAACTTTTTTTTAAGTTTTAATTTTTATAAATTTTAGCAAAATGAGTCTTAACCATCTTATCGGGCGTGCTATCAATTCATAATAGTCACGACCAAAATTTGAGATTCATTAATACTCTCTTTGTTGAGTACTTGAGATAAATATGGATCAATGAAAGGACAAGGGTCAGTCGAGAGAAACCCTAATCTCTCCAAGAACCATAATCCACATTCATCGCTATTTCTCTAGTATTAAATAATTAAAAGATAAAAATAGTTATTTTTAAAATTCCATCCGTTAACTACTAAATTTTATAAACCCTATAAGCCCTTCTCTTATAAAATTTTCAAATCTTCCAAGTATAAAACGATAAAAATCCCACATTTCATTATTAACTCGTCTAAAATAAGATAAATAATTCACCATTTCTCTATGGACGACTCATACTCACTATTGGCTAGCTATTATGACATCATTATTGATTGCGGTATTTAGAACACATAAAGACTCACTTTTTCAACCGAATCAAATGGCGCCATTACCGAGGAAACGGTAGTAATATTTTTCTTGTTATTCGGGTCGATTTCTATAAAACCCAAAAAAATATAAAGAGAATAAAAATCGCATTTTGTGTTTTTAACGATTTTTGTGTGAGTTTTGCAAGAAATCTGGAGCAATTAAGTGAACCAACAGAAATTCAGAGACTTTCAAATAGGACCAGAGGAGCATTGGAGTGCTGTGAAATTTTTTGAAGAAGAGACTCCATCAATGGGCGACGAAACCGTGGCCAAAAGGTGTGTTTGGCGGCTGAACCGCGGCCATCTTGGGGAGTTAGGCCCTCAAACTCTTCTGGTACTATTTTATCGTCTTTCTCCCTCCTTTGAAGCTCCAATAAACTGTTTTTACCTACAGGATTGTTTGCAAACAGCGCCGCTAAAAAATCTTTTTGCGACTTTTAGATTTTGATTTGTTTTGCATATTTAAAACGGACATTAAGAGGCAAGAAACCCAAATTCAGATTAGGTGGGGATTTCATTAGTCTTTCTAGGCCCCACAAATCATAAACAAGCATACACATTATCCTACATTAATAAAAAAAATATGTAGACCTAGGCTTTAAGGACAATCGCGCTCAATTAGGACAAAAGAGTGTCGTAGGTAATCTATTGCTTATCCGCATTTTTCTTGTGGTGTCTAAGGTAAGTGTGACTAAGAAAAGTGGTTTACTTAATTAGGTCTGCTATTTCGGTGATTTGTATAGTGGACACCTCCTATTTATCTGGCACTTATCTGGCTGCAAGATTGATAAGGAGGTGATAGAGAATTTATCCTATGTCTTGTCCTTTGGAAGTCTAGGAGCGGTCTAGTGATTTGACCTAGGTGACCCTAGCACTGGGGACTGATTGTGCATTTTGTGATTGGTTGAGTCGAGTCTTGGATTTGTCACTCTTGTCAAAACAAAGCCTTCTTAAAATCATTCTCACCACTTTATCACACGCTTCCACATGCACTAAACCTACTTAGTGCATGATCGGCTGGACATGGGATTCTAGCACCCGTCTAGTCCGCATTTTTGCTGTCGACTCCGAGTTCGATACTGCTTCACCTTCTTTTTCTCCTCCACCTACCACATCTCCTGAGATGGACAGACCTCCACCGGGTTTTAACAACACCACGATGCCACCACCCCTAGGTGCGAAAACTCAAAATCCACCACGCATCGCTCTCCAAGACAGATGCTACCCCACACGCGGACCCCTTTCTACGTATCTGTCTCTTCCACCAGCCAATGGGGATAACTTTGAAATTAAACCCCACTTCATCAACTTGTTGCCTAATTTCACGGGCTTGAATCTAAGGATACCTATGTTTTTATAACCAAATTTCAAAACGTATGTGCAATGATAAGCACCACCCAATTTTCAGGGGATGCTATGCGAATATGTATTCTCCCTTTTACCTTGTGCGATCTCTCAGAGAAGTGGCTTTATAGCACCTTCTCACATTCCATCACCAATTGGGATGAATTTTTTAAATCATTCCTTAAGAAATTTTATCCTAATCATAAGACTGCCCGCATTAGGAGCAAGATCAACCAGTTTGCCTAACTTCCCAAAGAATCCTTTTGGAAATGCTTTGAAATGTTCAAAGATCTTCTTGTCCAATGCCTTCATCATGAATTCAAAAAATGTCAACTTTGCCAAATTATGTATGGGGTGTTAATTCATCGACAAAACAAATGCTAGAAATCTTTTGTCATTGTCATTTCATGTCAAAATCCGACGAGGAGGCGTGGCAATTTCTTAAAGATCTCGCCGAATAAACACTACAGTGGGAAAGCATAAGACTAACAACATCATCTTCGTCTTCATCTAGGGCAGATATAGATCAACTGGACACTTCCATCGCAATGAAAGCGGAAATGGCTGCGATGCAAAAGAAATTCGAAGCTATTGAGAGCAAATTCTCTTCGGCCTCCCTAAACTAAGTTGCTCTCCCCAAAAACGTGTGTGGTTGCTGTTTTGACTCATCACATTTAACTGAAGAATGTCCTTTGAATCCTCCGTCTCAAGGTCAAGAACAAACTAATGCTGCTTTTCAGTAATGACCTAGAAACAAGCCTTATTCATCCACATATAATCAGGGATGGTGGAATCATCCTAATTTTGCTTGGAACCAAAACCAAACTCAAAATCAAAATCAAAATCAGTTCCAAAATCAAAATAAATACCAAAGGCTTCCTCCATAGCAACAACAACCACCATAACAAATTCAGCAACCCTTTCAACCGCAATCATTTTAAAATCCGGCCAACAACTTTGCCCATTATAATAATTCTTTCCAACCACAAAATAATGTTCCTCCTGCTGGTACCGACAAAATTTCTACACTCGAAAGAAGCTTAGAAGATTTTATTAAATAATCCGCACAAACATCAGCTAGTTTAACTTCTTCTATCCAAACGTTAGTACAACACACTGCTTCCCACGGTGAAAGCATCAAATCTATCGAAGCACAAATTGCACAGTTAAACACTGCAATGAGTGAAAGAGAGAAAGGGAAACTTCCATCTCAACCTTTATCAAATCCCGGCCACCCACAAAACGCTAACACTGTCCTTAACCAATAAAATCATAATATCAGTGTCGTAACTAAGTTGAGATCGGGAAGAATGCTGAACAAATATGTTGAGAACAAGTTGATGACATCGATGTCACCCCGGCTACTACTTCTAGTTCTACTTCTTCTAATCAAACATCTTCTTCCGAGCCAATTCTCCGTTCTCCACTGGGCTCGAACTCTCAGTCCACTTCCTTGAATGGATTACCTTCTCAGACCATCCCATCTCCAGTTTTAGGATCCATTCCATCTCCACAAACTTCTCCCCAAGTGTTGGACCAATCCGCTGATAATAATGCTCCTTTTCCAAACCGGTTGAGGCCCAACAAATTAAGTCCACAGATGGAGAAGGTTGTGGAAATGTTTAAGAAAGTTAACATTAATATTCCTTTCTTAGGTGTTGTACAATAAGTTCCATCCTATGCAAAAATTCTTAAGGATTTGTGCACTAAGAAAAGAAAAACTCAATTACCCAAAAAGGTTTTCTTAGTGAGCAATATGAGCGATGCTCTTACCCAAAATTTTCCCAAGAAACATAAGGACCCCGGTTGTCCTACAATTTCTATAACTATTAGGGGTAAAAATATCAATTGCGCTCTTCTCGATCTTGGTGCTATTGTTAACTTGCCCTCTTATTTTGTTTATGAGCAATTAGGTATAGGAGAGTTAAAACCCATGCACTGCACTCTTCAGATGACCGATCAATCCATCACCCACCCTAAGGGTGAGTTAGAAGAAGTGTTGATCAAAGTCGAGGAATTTATATTCCCTGTGGAGTTTATAGTTTTAGATACACAGCCTATGGCGAACCCACGGAACCAAATACCGGTGATTCTTGGTCGACCATTTCTTGCAACCTCAAATGCGGTAATCAATTGTCGTAACAGTTCCATGAATCTATCCTTTGGGAAGATGACAATTGAACTTAACATTTTCAAGGTAGGAAGTCAACCCTTCGAACCTTCTGCTCATATGATAGATGTATATGTTCCGTCTACGAGATAGCTTCCGACAGTTGTGAATTCGAGAAGTTTTTGTTCTACGACAATAATCTCGATGCCACTAGTGCGTTATTGTTTGATCAAGCCACTTCTTACACGAAAAGGGAATACGAAGGGTTCACTTTCCTTGATGATCTTGATTCACGGGACCCTTCTGTCAACAAGTCAATCCCTGATTTCGAATCCTTTGACTTTTTGAACAAGTTAGTTGAGCTATCTAAGTCAATCTCTTACGCTAGATATGAACCTCTTATGGAGTCTGAGTATCGTTCTCTTGCCCTATCTTCTATCTTCTCTCCGCCGACACTTGATCTCAAGCCGCCGCCGTCTCATCTGAAATATGCATATTTAGGTAAAAATGAGTCTTTACCCATCATCATATCGGCTTCTCTAGTCTTAGAGCAATGTAGAGATCTTATGTCTGTCTTGAGATCGAATCGGCAAGCTTTCGATTGGACAATGGTGGATATCAAAGGGATTAACCCCTTAATTGTTGAACATCATATACATATGATGGATGAGGCAAAACCAGCCCATAACCCAGAAAGACTGTTGAATCCCGTCCTGAAAGAGGCAGTGAAGAAGGAAATCATCAAATGCTTAGATAATGGTATAATTTACCCAATATTTGATAGTCAGTGGGTAAGTATTATTCACGTTGTCCCTAAAAAGTCTGGCATCACGGTCATAACTAATGAGGAAAATGAGTTGATTCAAACTCGCACCCAAATCGGGCGGCGGGTATGTATTGATTATAGAAAACTCAATACCGCGACGAAAAAAGATCACTTCTCTCTACCCTTCATTGACCAGATGTTGGAATGCTTACCTGGGCATGAGTTCTACTATTTCTTGGACGGTTACTCAGGCTATAACTAGATTCGCATCACCGAAAAGGATCAAGATAAGAAAACTTTTACTTGTCCTTTCGGCACTTTCGCTTATAGAAGCATGCTCTTTTTGTTATGCAATGCTCCCGTTACATTTCAGCGGTGTATGATGGGGATATTCTCTGCCATGATCGAGAATTTTCTGGAGATATTTATGGACGGTTTCTCCATATTTGGGGATTCTTTTGAGGAATGCTTACGTCTTCTTTATGATGTTCTTACCTACTATAAGGACAAGAGTCTAATTTTGAATTGGGAAAAATATCATTTCATGGTTCAAGAAGGTATTGTCTTAGGGCATATCATTTCAGGAAATGGCATTGAGGTAGAC
Source organism: Agapanthus africanus (assembly GCA_030015575.1). Taxonomy (NCBI): domain Eukaryota; kingdom Viridiplantae; phylum Streptophyta; class Magnoliopsida; order Asparagales; family Amaryllidaceae; genus Agapanthus; species Agapanthus africanus. Next base: position 671,514,710 of record CM057344.1, on the reverse strand, counting down.
AAAGCTAAAATAGATGTCATTTCCAACCTTCCTTCTCCCAAATGCGTCAAAAAATATACGATCTTTTCTTGGTCATGCCGGTTTTTATAGACGATTCATTAAGGACTTTAGCAAGATTGCTAGACCCTTAACTTTTCTCTCAGCCAAGGATACAACATTTCATTTCGACTCGGATTGCTTGGCTGCTTTTGAATCGCTTAAACGTTCCCTCACTAATGCTCCCGTTCTATCATCTCCAGACTGGAATCTCTCTTTTAAGCTTCTATGTGATGCATCCAACTTTACTATTGGTGCAGTGTTAGGACAACACATCGATAAGATACCACATTTCATTTATTATGCGAGTAGGACCTTTAACGATGCCCAAATGAACTATACAATCACCGAGAAAGAACTCTTGGCAGTTTTCTTTGCATTAGAAAAATTCAGACCCTACCTAATTGGCTCTCCGGTCGTATTTTACACCGATCATTCCGCCTTAAGACATCTTTTATCAAAGAAGGATGATAAATTCAGGCTAATACGTTGGATTCTCTTGTTGCAAGAATTTGAACTTGTCATAAGTGACAAAAGTGGATGTGAAAATGTCGTAGCCGACCATCTTTCACGACTTTCTTCTTCACCAACGTTGACCTTACCAATAAACGACTCTTTTCCGGACGAACATCTCTTGACCCTATCTTGTGAACCTTGGTTCGTTGATATCATGAATTATTTAGCAACGAGAGTTCTACCCAGCGAATGGCCAAATCAAGATAATCATAGATTTTTATCCCAGGTAAAAAACTTTTATTGGGACGAACCCTATTTGTTCAAGTATTGTCCCGATCAGAACATTCGCCAGTGTGTCCCTAATAATGTTCAGGAGTGTGTTTTCCTTCTGCCATGATCAAGCATGTGGCGGTCACTTTGGTCCAAGAAAAACTACGGAAAATGTTTTGCATTGTGGCTTTTATTAGCCAACGTTATTCAAAGATGCACATGATTATTGCAAAACTTGTTCACGGTGTCAGCACACGGGTCGGATTTCACGGAGGAACGAGATGCCACTCCAACTAATCTTGGTTGTAGAGATATTTGATGTGTGGGGAATTGATTTTATGGGCCTATTTCCCAACTCTTTTAGGAACTTATACATTCTCTTAGCGGTTGATTATTTCTCTAAATGGGTTGAAGCAATACCGAGCCATACTAATGACAACAAGATTGTCGTTAAGTTCCTTAAGGAAAATATATTTTCTCGGTTCAGGCACCCTCACGCTATCATTAGCGACAATGGGACATATTTCTGCATTCGGTCTTTCGAGGCTTTGATGCAGAAATATTCAATCAAGCACAAGCTTTCTACGCCTTATCATCCCCAAACGAGCTCCTGTTCTTGTAAGAGCCACTTTATTACGACTAACTTTCCTCCGCCTCACCTCCATGCTTCGGTTTTCTAGCCATAAACAGTGGCAACACCGTTTCATCTAAGAATGGAGGTGTGTATATTAGTAGATCCAATAATATATATGTGTGTGTGCGCGCGCGTGCGTTAAAGAACAAATTTGGGGGAGGCATTCCATTTGACAAACTTTTGACCCTATTATTCTCCACCCAAGTTTATAAGTTTTTGCGCTCGAATAACAGTATCAGTGTGGACACTGTTGCAAACAGGTTTGGGGGGGTTTGTGTTATTCACGTATCATTTTACACTAAAAAAAATGAGTCTTTTTTAAAATAAAAGTTAGAAAGAGAAAAATACATATGAAAGAAAGGAAAAGACTTGAGAAAAGCAAGAAAATTAGATATTTAAAACGAAGCTAGTAATACGTGGTCATGAGCTATTGTCCCAAGGGTTAGTAAGATGAAAAAATTACTAGTCTGCGGATAGAAATAAGTCTGAAAAATAATCCCTATTCTTGAGTCCAAACACATGAATGTTGATACGCTACTATATGCACTTACACATATCATGAAACTTGGGACAGTAGAGAATACCTTGAAATACTCTTGCCTGAAAATCTTAGTAGGGAAAAAAATCAACAAAATATAAATGACACATAAAATAAAATTTAAAAGAAAAATGAACACTGATTTTTTAATTACTTAAGGCAGCATATAAAAAAATATAGCGATGGTGCCTTATCAACTGGCGCCTTAGACCAACTGGTTTGAGGGTCACTGCTAAGTCTTAGGTGTTGAAAGAGTAGGATATTCCTAAGTACGCCATAATAAGTAAGCACATTTGGTAATCGGTTGGTTAATGTCTCATGAAATATTAACGGACACATGAAAAATGTGTGAGAAAAATCCAGCTAAAACAACACCGACTAAAACGTACTAAGGAGTAAGAACAAAGGGTATATGATAACTTGAATTGAATTCTCCAAGTATAGAGATAAGTTTTACATACATGTAGGGGTATATGATCGATGTTTGGAGGAGAGGTAGGAAGGAAGACTAAAGACGACGTTTTATTGATGGGGGGTGTGATTTCCGATATCTTTTCAAGACCATTAAGATAGGGCTCATGACAATTAAAAAGGTAGTGTAGTTTGAAACTCTTATTTTCAACTTTCTATTTTATATGTTCCTTAACTTTTCATATAATTTTTTTCTTTCTTTTATTTTGGGATTTTGTGGGTGTAATCCGCTGAAAACTCTCAGGAGACAACACTCCTCATACTAGGGACACCTAGAGATTTAACGGCTTGTTGTACAAGCTAAGTGCAATCGTGTTGCTTACGAAAGTGTGCTGGTTTTTTTTTGAAAATAAAATAGTTTACTCGGGACGATAAAAAGATAAGTTTAGGGGTATTTGATCAGTCATATTTATTGCATATTTGTACGGTCATTTTCCCTATTATTATTAATTACTAAAAGGTGTTATTTGTAAATTAAGAACATGTGTGGGTTTATTTGTAAAAAGATTTTTTGTCATATGTTTCTTAATTTATAATTAATATAATTGGAGAATATGTGCATATCATATTTCAATAAAATATCCATGAGATTATTAATTATTAAAATTTGCATATTATGTCATATCAAATATTCTTAACCAATATTATTAAGATATCATATCAATTAATTGGTTGGAATATTATCTCAAATAAGAAAAATGCTACTAATAATTTGATTTGAGATATTGTGCAGGTTTAAAATAACAAATCAGTTCAAGAATGCAAAGAGGATTGAGGAGATCACATCAAATCGAATTACCAAAGCAAATCTGCCGAATTTTAGAAGAATCTCGCAACTGCGGAGAGAAAAATATATTTTCAAAATATATTCATTAGAAAGATATCCAAATATCTTGAGAAGAAGGCACGAAAAATCTGGAGACGCGACTCCATCATAAGACGGCGAATCCACGGCTAAAGGAAGCAAAGGGCGGTGGAAGCGTGGTTCAATCGTGGTCGTTGGATATCAAAATTCAAGGGCGTGATTGTCTTTTCAAATATTTTAAGATGACGTTTAGGGTTTCAAGTTTCAGAGCCTATAAAAAGGACCGAGAGCAATTAGGGTTATCTATTTATCCACCGATCATCTACTGATCGAGCAATCTAGATCTCTTGAGAAAACTAGGTTTTGTAGTTTAATTTTTCAGCGATCAACTTCTGTAATGCAATTGTTTATTCAATAAAAAGTAGTTTTGTTTAATCTTATCTCATTAATTTCCGCACCTTATTTTCTGCATTTACTTTCCGCAATTTAAATTTTGTTATTTCTTATGTGTTCATTAATCTTTAATCTTTCATCGTTTACTTCGTTTATTGCAATGAGCGAGTAAATTCTCGCTTGTTAGGGTTTGTAAGATAGGTTAGTATAATGGATAAGAAATTCCATTAACTTCTTTTTAATTTTTAATTTTTAATTTTTATAAAGTTTAGCAAAAAAAGTCTTAACCCTCTTATCCAGCATGCTATCAATTCATGATAGTCACGACCACGATTTGAAATTTGTGAATACTCCCTTTGTTGAGGGCTTGAGATAAATAGGAATCAATGGAAAGAAAAGGGTCAGTAGAGGGAAACCCTAATCCCTCCAAGAACCCTAATCTACATTCATCGCTATTTCTCTAGTATTATATAATTAAATGATAAAAAGAATTATTTTTAAAACTCCATCCATTAACTACTTAATCCGATAAACCCTACAAGCCCCTCTCTTATAAAATTTTCAAATCTTCATAGTATAAAACGATAAAAATCCCACATTTCTTTATTAACTCATCTAAAACAAGATAAGTAATTCATCATTTCCCTGTGGATGACCCGTACTCACTATCGGCTAGCTATCATGACACTGTGATTGATTGCGGTATTTAGAACACATAAAGAATCACTTTTTCAACCCAATCACCCCTCTTGCTATATACTTCAGAAGTTTCGTATTTTGATGGTGTGAAGGAGCACCCGAAAAACTGTCCCTATCACCAAAGAGTCTCACACCCCATCGACGAATGCAATGCATTTAGAAAAAGGTGGCGAGGCTATGTCTCTCATAAAAGAAGGAGAAGCGAATGGCCTATGTCCTTCGGCTCGAGAACGACTAGTATAAAGCAAGCGACAAAACGAAATCGATAAAGGAAAATTTCCACATGATTTCTCAAGTCAAAGACCGCCTAAATAAGGTCCAACCTCAAAAGGAAAGAGGTTGCGAAATTCCTATCTTCTGGAATGACTCTGAAGATGAAATCATTTTCAGTCCTCCATTATTCACAAGCTCTGACCCGGAAAAAGAGGAAAAGACGAAAGCCCGCGACAACACTTAGCTGCGCAGCCGCACACTTCCTGAAAAAAATCTAGGACCTACAAACAAAGCTTTAAAGAAGCAAGATAAGGGTAAATAGAAAGAGGTCGAAGAGATCGAGGTGAACGAAGGAGTTTCCAAAGATCTCACTGCCAAGGACCCGCTTAAAAAGACTAAGGTTGAATACAATGTCCTAACTCATTTAAAGAAGTTGCTCTCACACTTAAGCATCTACGAAGCCTTACTTCTGTCAAAAGAGCTGCGAGAATCTCTCATCAAGGTTTTAAATGAGCCTGACCAATTCTAAGCGTTCTTCACAGAAAAAGTATGAAGGAAGAATTGGCGGAAGTCCATACCGCCAATATAACATTTAGTGAAGAAGATCTTTTGCCAGGAAAGTTTGAGCACAATCGACTACTATATATCATCGGGTATTATGAAGACGTAAAGTTAAATAAGATCCTTGTAGATAATGGTGTTGGGGTCGAAAATTGCACCCCGGTTGACCAAGTCAAAGTCAAGGTCAATCACAACCCAAGTGGGCCCAAGCTCAGATCAAGTAGGCCCATGACTAAGTCGAGTCCGAACATGAAGCGGCCGGCCCTCCTCCATGCCAAAATAAAAATCATGTAATAAATAATTTTGTTGTAATTTTTTATGCATGAATGTAAGCAAAATGGGCATAAAGCCAAATTTTTGTAAAGCCAATGGCTTATATGCAAAATAAATGAGCACATGAGGTATGGGATGGGCAAAATACCATTTTGAAAAACCCAAGGGGCTATATGTAAATGTGTAAGCATATATAAGGCAACATGATGATGAATAAAAAAATGGAATTTTCATTCTCTAAAAACTTTAGGGTTTTTGTGCCTCCTTCTCCTTCCTCAAGATTCTAAACTTTCTTCAATTAAATCAAGAGTTTTACTCTTCCTTTTCAGAAAATAAATAGTTTTCCACCACAAAACCCACCAAAGGGAGCTCAGATTTTCCATTAGATCTCAAAAAGGAGAGATTTTTTAATTCTCACCCCTCTCTTGTTCTCTAAGATCCGGCCAACAAAGGAGGAAGAAGGAGACCCAAATCCAAAGACCCCATTTTGGAAAAGATCCAAGGCTCACGGGAGAATAAAGGGGTTCCCTTGAGCATTTACAAAGATTTCTTGGAGTTTAACTGCATAAATTAAAGTTTCTGGGAGTCTAACTCCATATATAAAAAAAGAAGAAGTCTTTCTTTCTAGGAGTTCAACTCCAAAAGTTAAATCGGGAGCACAGCTCCCAGTGCAGGGCCCAAGTCCCTTTCCTGCTGACGCCTAGCCCGCGTGCCATGCACGTGGGGCGCCCGCATGCCATGCACGTGGGGCGCCGGCGCCCGGTGCCCGCGTGCCAAGCACATGGGGCGCCGGCGCCCGGTGCCCGTGTGCCAAGCATGTGGGGCGCCTGCGCCCAGCGCCCGCGTACCACGCATGTGGGGCGCCAGCACCCAGCTCCCGCGTGCTACGCACGTGGGGCGCCAGCACCCAGCACCTGCGTGCTACGCACGTGGGGCTTTGGACGCTTTTTCCTTTCTTATATATATGTATATATAGATACACACTCCACGACACTGTCCTTGTTAGAAAAAATTTCTAACGGGGCGCTGCCCTTCACCCTGCAAAGTAGCTGCTAGCCCCCTTGACCCCCAGCCCGCTATCCGGGTAGCGGGACCCTCGTAAAAACTCTGCCGGGCCCCCGATATATCTGATTCCCTTTCAAAACACAACACTGCACATTGAGTTCGCATAACCTGTTTGACCTGTCAATCGGAGGTTCCCTCGCTCCAAAGACGAGGGGTAATTAACGACAGCTTAGTCCGCGACTGCCGGAGATTCGGATCCCTACAATCAATAAACCCCAGCCTACCCTAGGCAGGGGGAATCTGTAATGCGCCTGACAAGCGCGCGCGTATTTCCATCTCAATGGGGTGACAAAAAACACCCTATAGATTCTGGCACGCCCGGTGGGACCCAATCTCTTCTCCCATATTTCGGGTTAAACGTTCATGCGAACTCAATCAATATACATATCAATTGCCTGTACTGAAATCATGTTTCTATTTGCAGGTTAACAATTTCCAATTGCCATCTTTGAACGCAAGTTAGTGTTTGAATGACTTTTCTTGGACCCAGCTGGGGGCAAGGCCATCAACACCGAAAAAATAATAAGGCATCTCATGCAAGCTCTAGCGGTACCCCTGACAACTGCTCAATCGAGTATCTTCTCTAAGCTCCCCGTCAAATGACCTCTAAGTCATTAAACTGGAAATAGTAGACCTCTAAGTCTTTAAACTAGAAATGGATGACCACTAAATCGTTAAACAGGAAACAGATGACCTTTAAGTCTTTAAACTGGAAACAGATGACCACTGAGTCATTAAACTGGAAACAGTAGACCTCCACGTCTTTAAACTGGAAACAGATGACCAGTAAGTCGTTAAACTGGAAACAGTAAACTTCTAAGTCTGTAAACTGGAAACAGATGACCACTAAGTCTTTAAACTGGAAGCAAATGACCACCACGTCGTTAAACTGGGAACGATAGACCTCTAAGTCTTTAAACTGGAAACAGATGACCATTAAGTCGTTAAACTGGAAGCAGATGACCTCTGAGTCATTAAACTGGAAACAGTAGACCTCTAAGTCTTTAAACTGGAAACAGATGACCACTAAGTCATTAAACTGGAAACAGATGACCACTAAGTCATTAAACTGGAAACAGATGATCTCTAAGTCATTAAACTGGAAATAGTAGACCTCTGAATCTTTAAACTGGGAACCACCGACCACCACGTCGTTAAACTGGGGGAATAATCGTCCTCTAAGTCGTTAAACTGAGAATGTAAAAATATATAAATAAAAAAAAAATAAAAAACCGAAATGATGGGGAAACTCGGAATAAAAATCAGTGGGTAAAATAAAGATGAAAATAAAGCCGAAATGAAAGAGCAATCGCGACCTTCGCAATAAGAAAAGCTGAAATGATAGAGCAATCGCGGTAAAAAAAACCTCCAACGGCGAATGATGAGTCGCTTCTGGTACATATTCCAGTGCAGCGATGCAGACGCCAACCAAAATTTTAAATCGCTGAATGTCCCAACGGCGAATGATGAGTCGCTCCTGGTACTATATTCCAGTGCAGCGATGCAGATGCCAATCAAAATCCAAATTCCCCAACGGCGAATGATGAGTCGCTCCTGGTACCATAGTCCAGTGAAGCGATGTAGATGCCAACAAAGTCCCAAAATTCTCCTAGCCCTATTGTTGGTACCTAAGTTGACTACCGTATACAATCCACGGGCTAAAATAATTATCATCACACCCATGCCCCACTACAATCATCAGTTATATGGCCGGTCTCCGCCCTTGGAATTATGCTCCATTGGGAAGACACACTCATGTGTCCTCACGATACATGAGGAGAACAAAACTTCATGGGATCCTTATGACTCACGAAGGAAAAACACACTTGTGAGTCCCCATGACTCCTAAGGAGAAAGTACACCTACGAGATCCTTTCAACTCGTAGGGAGAAAATGCTTTTATGGGACCCTTACGGCTCATAAAATTGAAAAGCCTTAGGTGATAGGGATCTAAACCTGTCTCCTAAGCCATCACTCCCCAACAGGGAACGGCAAATGATGAATTGCTCCTGGCACATGTGCTTCAGTGTTAGCAACGCTGATGCCGATCCTAACCCCAAAATTCCAAACTTCCGATCCAATAGACCCCTAAGTCTTTAAACTGGGAACATATGACCTATAAGTCGTTAAATTGGAAACAGATGACTTCAAAGTCGTTAAACTGGGCATAATAGACCCCTAAGTCTTTAAATTGGGAACATATGACCTCTAAGTCGTTAAACTGGACATAATAGACCCCTAAGTCTTTAAACTGGGAACAGATGACCTCTAAGTCGTTAAACTGGGCATAATAGACCCCTAAGTCTTTAAATTGGGAACAGATGACCTCTAAGTCGTTAAACTGGAAACAGATGACCCCTAAATCATTAAACTGGGAACGAGGGAAATCCACTCGTGTGTCCTCACGATACATGAGGAGAACAAACTTGCGAGATCCTTACGACTCGTAAGAAAATGCCTCCGTAGGATCCTTATGACCCACAAAGGAAAAACATACTTGGGGGTCCTCACGACTCCTAAGGAGAAAATGCACCTACGGGATCCTTACGACTCGTAGGGAGAAAATGCTTTTATGGGACCCTTACGGCCCATAAAATTGAAAAGCCTTAGGTGATAGGGATCTAAACCTGTCTCCTAAGCCATCGCTTCCTAACAGGGAAAGGCAAATGATGATTCGCTCCTGGTACCATATTCAACTGTAGCGGTGCTGATGCCGACCCAAAAACCAATTCCCAAATCCTTCCGGGGAAAATGATGAGTTGCTCCTGATATTATTCTGGTGCAGCAATGCAGATGCCGACAAAAAACCAATCCCCAAATCCTCTCAAAGGCAAATGATGATTCGCTCCTGGTACCATATTTCAGTGTAGCGATGATGATATCAACACAAATCAAACCAACCAATTCCAACATCGACCTCTGCGTCAAACGGTCGACACTTCGTCTCGGGGACACATCGGACAGCGACACTCCATCTCGGGGAAACGTCACAAACAGACACTCCGTGCCGGGGACACGTCAACCAGCAACACTCCGCTTCGGGGACAAGTCGACCGGCGACACTCCGTGCCGGGGACAAGTCGACCAGCGACACTCCATGCCGAGGACACGTCAAGCAGACACTCCGTCTCGGGGACACGTCAACTAGCGACACTCCGTGCTGGGGACACGTTAACCAGCGACACTCCGTTTCAGGGACAAGTCGACCAGCGACACTCCGTAACGGAGAAACGTCAAGCAGACACTCCGTCTCGAGGACACGTCTGCCAGCGACACTCTGTCTCGGGGAAACGTCACAAACAGACACTCCGTGCTGGGGACACGTCAACCAGCGACATTCCGCTTTAGGGACAGGTCGATCAGCGACACTCCGTAACGGGGAAACGTCAAGCAGACACTCCGTGCTGGGGACACGTCGACTAGCGACACTCTGTATCGAGGAAACGTCACATAGCGACACTCCGCTTCGGGGAAAAGTCGACCAGCGACACTCCGTAACGGGGAAACATCAAGCAGACACTCCGTGACGGGGACACGTCGACCAGCGACACTCCGTCTCGGGGAAACGTCACATACCGACACTCCGTCTCGAGGAAACGTCGACCAGCGACATTCTGTGCCGGGGGCACGTCGACCAAATCACTCCGGGCCAGGGAAACATCTACCACCGACACTCCATCTTGGAGACGCGTCAAGCGTCGACCGTCCATGTCGTAAAAAGGGCAGTGCATCCCAAAAAGGAGGAACCAAAACAAGTCGCCTCCACACGACCCACATATGTGGTGTGCATTTATTGATGGGGGGCACTTTGTTGGGGTCAAAAATTGCACCCCGGTTGACCAAGTCAAAGTCAAGATCAACCCCAAGCCAAGTGGGCCCAAACCCAGATCAAGTGGGCCCATGCCCAAGTCGAGTTCGAACATGAAGCGGCCGCCCCTCCTCTATGTCAAAATAAAAATCGTGTAATAAATAATTTTGATGTAATTTTTTATGCATGAATGTAAGCAAAATGGGCATAAAGACATTTTTTTGTAAAGCCCATGGCTTATGTGCAAACGAAATGAGCATATGAGGCATGGGATGGGCAAAATGCCATTTTTAAAAGCCCAAGAGGCTATATGTAAATGTGAGCCTATATAAGGCAACATGATGATGAGTAAAAAAAAAGGACCTTTCATTCTCTAAAAACTCTAAGGTTTTTGTGCCTTCTTCTCCTTCCTCAAGACTCTAAACCTTCTTCAATTAAATCAAGAGTTTTACTCTTCCTTTTCAGAAAATAAATAGTTTTCCGCCACAAAACCCACCAAAGGGAGCTCGGATCTTCTATTAGATCTTAAAAAGGGGAGATTTTTTAAATCTCACCCCCCTCTTGTTCTCCAAGATCCGGCCAACAGAGAAGGAAGAAGGAGACCCATCTCCAAAGACCCCATTTTGGGAAAGATCCAAGACTTAGGGGAGAAGAAAAGGGTTCCCTTGAGCATTTACAAAGACTTTTTGGAGTTTAACTCCATAAATTAAAGTTTCTGGGAGTCTAACTCCATATAAAAAAGTCTTTCTTTCTAAGAGTTCAACTCCAAAAATCAAATCGGGAGCAAAACTCCCAGTGCAGGGACCAAGTCCCTTTCCTGTTGACGCCTAGCGCCCGCGTGCCAAGCACGTGGGGCGCTGGCGCCCAGTGCCCGCGTGCCAAGCACGTGGGGCGCTGGGTGCCGGCATGCTAAGCACGTGGGGCGCTGGAGCCCAGCGCCCGTGTGCCATGCTGGCACCCGGCGCCCGCATGCCAAGCACGTGTGGCGCCAGCACCCAGCGCACTTGTGCCTACGTGCCAAGTATGTGAGGCACCAGCGCCCAGCACCCACGTGCCATGCACGTGGGGCGCCGGCACCCAGCGCCCGCATGCCATGCACATGGGGCACCGGCGCCCGGCGTTCAGTATGCTCGCGCCCATGTGCCCAGCACGTGGGGCGCCCGTGCCCAGCGCCTGCGTGCTACGCATATGAGGCGCTGGCCCCCACGCACAGTTTGGACGCTTTTCCCTTCTTATATATATGTATATATGTATATATAGATACACACACTCCACGACACTGTCCCTGTTAGAAAAAATTTCTAACGGGGCGCTGCCCCACACTCCGTAAGGTGGCTGCTAGCCCCCTTGACCCCCAGCCCGCTATCCGGGTAGCGAGACCCCCGTAAAAACTTTGCGGGGCCCCCGATATATCTGATTCCCTTTCAAAACACAACACTGCACATTGAGTTCGCATGACCTGTTTGACCCGTCAATCGAAGGTTCCCTCGCACCAAAGGCAAGGGGTAATTAATGGCAGCTTAGTCCGCGGCTGCCGGAGATTCGGATCCCCACAATCAATAGACCCCAGCCTACCCTAGGTAGGGGGAATTTGTAATGCGCCTGACAAGCGCGCACGTATTCCCAACTCAATGGGGTGACGAAAAACACCCTACAAATGGATCCTCAGTCAACCTACTTAATGTGAAGGTGCTGAAAGAGTTGGCAATGGATGTCAAATATCTCACCCGGGAATCGATCAAAATCACCGGGTTTGATTCCCAATCCTTACGAACCTGTGGGTCTGTAGTACCGACGCTCCGAGTTAGACAACTTTTCATGGACATCAAATTCCATATGATCGATGTCAAAACATGCTACAAAGCACTGCTCGGTAGACCCTAGCAGCATGAATACAACGTCATTCCGTCTACTCAGCACCAATGTATGAAGTGTTTCAAAAATGGAAAAGAATACGTCATCAGAGGAGAACTCAATCCCTTCTCGATGAACAAAATACGCACATACAAAGATACCAAGTACTTCCTGCCTGACTTCGAAGACACTAAAAGATGCGATAAACCCACATCAGAAGGAAAGAGTGAGCAAAAGCAAGTGGCTACCATCCCGGTCTTCGGAAGAGATTTCAAGAAAGAAGAGGAGATAACACTCTCAGGCCAACCTCAGTTGGGAAACGACTAGCAAAACCAAGAAGCCACCATTCTTGTCTTTGGGAATGATTCAGAAGAAGATGTTGGAATAGTGTTCTCCACTCATCCCTTATCAAAAGCCCTTGACAAGGCATATTGAACTCTACACATCACCATTGTCCATCCTCGACACTATAAGGAGCTTGATACAATCAGCACCGATAATGTCATGGAGCTGGTAACTTTCTACGTACCTTCCAAACATAGAGGGGTGAAAGGAATTCTGTTCTACAAGTCTGAAGAGACCGGCATGGAAAGGGAAATCTGGTAAGGACTCGATCCAACCGTCGACAGCTTGTAGCCCATCTGCTTGCCAAAATACTTCACAAAGAGTATAAGGAATTTCCCGAGGCATTAAGGAATACTTTTCGAGTAGATGTTCGAGAAGCCCAGTTTTACAAAAGGATCTGAGAAGTGCCGGGGACTTATAGAGTTAAGTCCAATAGGAAAACGGATGTTATCGGCTTGGGATATATCTAATCTAATAAGCTGAAATGAACCCACACCTTCCGCACAATAAAACTCTGGAGCGAGAGGGAAATCAAAGAAATGCCCGGACTCTCTGAGTGCTTCACGAATGAAAAAAAGAGATATCAGAAATGCCGCCAACACCGAAAGAGTTGGAAGATAGGATTCACACTACGGCTGATACCTTAAACTTGGGAGTAGAAGATGATCATAAACCCACGTTCATCAGTGAGATGCTATCCGAAGAATAAGTAGCTACTTTGAAAACAATACTCATGGAGTACAGAGACTGCTTCGCATGGAATTATTTCGAGATGTCGTATCTTGATCCAGAAATAATAGTAATAATTTGTGCATTTTAATGCACATTTATTTGGCCATGTTTATCTTTATTTTTGCCTATTTTTATGTTATTCCGGTTATGTTTTGTCAATTAATACAAATTACAGGGCGAAAAGGGAAAAGTGCGCAGAAGACAGACTACGTGCGTTCGATTTGGACTTAATCAAACTTATACAGACAAGTGAACAAATTATCAAAAACAGAGCATGGAACAAGATTATCGAGATCAAATCACAAAATATGGGGAAAAAAACTAGAGCCCAAATCCTACCAAAATTCGGCTAAAACCGAATTTTTTGTGATTTTCGCCGAAACTCTAGGGGTTCAGGATCTCAGGTTTTTAGGCAAATTTGTATTTTCTCATATTTTCTATAATGTACTCTTAGATTTTTTTAGAGCCTCTATAAATACTGATGTATTCATCATTAAGGTTTCATCTCTCTATGGTTTAACTGTTTTTCGGTTTTGGGAGAAATCAAAGGATATTTTGTAAAGTTATTCTTAATATGAAGTCTATTTTATTTGATTATTTTCTTTCTTCTATTATGAATAGATAATTTATTTCTAGAGTTTTTGAATTATACTTGTTATCATGTGTATTTGATTTATTTTCTCTATTCTTTTCTGTTGGTTTTAATGATGAATTTTTTTGATGAAAGTTTGCTTCTTTTTGATAATATGCTAATAAACTAGACTTGTTAATGACTGATTGATGTCCATGAAACCTGTTTAGGGAAATGTGGTGTCACCAATAAACTAATTAGTTTAATGATGGATTGATGACCTAGAAAACTAATTAGGGAAGGCAGGATGGAATTTTTATCAAAGTAGATTCAACCTATTTGATCAAGGGTAGATTAGGCTATGCCGATAAAACGAGATAAACCATTGATTGACAACCTTTGTGCTTATTTAGTATAAGAGTTGATCTAACTATTGCTATATTAATTAGAACTTTATATTTAAATTCCTTTCTAGATGATTTTATAGATTGATAAGGTATTGTCATGATCATATAATTTATGTTTTCTTGATTGTTTGATAGTTTATTATGATGAATGTATTCTCTATACTTTCTTACAATTGTTAGGCAATGAATTTAAATATGGAAAATTAGAAAAGAATAGATATCTTATAGAATACCATGATTAGTAAAGGTAATTTAAAACCCTAGATCTTTTAATTTATTTAAATCTTTTCTTTTAAATTTTGCAATTAATTTTCTTTCATGAACCATTATTTTATACACTTTACTTTAGTTTTATTAAATAAATCAACTCTTTTTAATATAACTTGTTTTAAAATTAATTAAAATTCTCAACGCCTCCCTGTGGATCGATCTGTATGTAATATAATGAATTAACTATGCACTTGCGGTTAAATTTGAGAGAACAATTAAATCTCTATCAAGTACACAAACTGGCCATAACACTGGGGGCAAAGCTCATCAAGCAAGCACCAAGAAGGATGAGGCTCGAACTTGAGAAGAGAATCAACACCGAAGTCAAGAAACTAATCGACTTTGGCTTCATCCATGAGTTACAATACCCCGATTGGATAGCTAACTTCGTGCCCATGATGAAGAAGAATGGGTCAGTCCGAATATGTGTGGACTTCCGGGACTTAAATAAAGCATGCTTAAAATACGATTTCCCCGTACCAATCATGGAACTCATGATCGACAATAAATCGACTCATGAAGTCTGCTCGTTTATGGATGGGTATTCCGGCTATAACCAGATAAAGATGGATCCCGAAGACCAGAAACACACGGCCTTTCACACCCCGATGGACGTCTTATGATACAAAGTAATGCCATTCGGATTAAAGAATGCCGGAACAACATCCAGAGAGCAACGACGAAGACATTTGATGACCTGATCCATGAAATCGTCGAATGTTACATAGATGATCTCGTTGTCAAGAGTACGTCGCATGAGGAACATTGGGAGCATCTCAGAATTTTCTTCGAACGCCTCAGGAAGTACAACCTGAAGATGAACCCGTTGAAATGCGCCTTCGAAGTTTCATCTGGAAAATTCTTAGGATTTATAATCCGCCATCAAGGGATTGAAATCGACCCCTCCAAAATCTTGGTAATTACAGAAATGCCTCGACCAAGAAATTTCAAACAGTTGTAATCGCTCTAATGGAATCTCGCATATATCCGACGATTTATCGCAAACTTATCCAGAAAATGCCGTCTTTTCAGCCATCTCTTAAAGAAAGGGACCCCTTTCGTGTTGGACGAAAAATGCCAAAAGGCGTCCATCAGCCAATTCTATACACTAATGTTGTTTTGAAATGATTTTGACTCATAGATTGATACCCGATTTAATTGACTGACACTGTTCTAACTCAATTATTGACATCCAGCTTGACACTTGTTTATCTACACCGTTGCTTTCGGCACGATTACGTTTCAATTTTTTTCATTGATAGCACGTGTTCTCACATTACCTTACGTCCATGATTTTCTGAATTTGTTTCCATGAATCCGAGTTCTTTATTCTTGTCCTTTCCTTGTTACTATTTTTTTCCTGTTTACCATGAATATAGGATTATTTGTTCTTATTCTTTTCCTTGTCTTGGTTCTTTCATTCTCATGAATTTCGAGAAAGAAATTCTTTTGTAGTTGGGAATAATGTAACACTCTAATACGATCGTACATTATTTAATTATATTAAATAGATGTGCTAGGCATTTTATTATTAATATAGTTATTGGGTTATGATTGGTGTTTGGATGGTTATGCGTGTTTATCATGTTTGTACCTAACCCGCTTGCATATTAAACTAAATATTCTATCTATATCCCTAAGACTAAATTCTACAGAGAATATTGAATGTGTTTAGTACAAGAATATTTTATTGGTATTTTTAAGTTGTTTGTTAATCTAAAAGTATATTTTATTGTATACGTTATGTTATGCGTTCCACTTTGTTCTCTACTTAACGCAATCAAGACGGTATCGCTTTGCTGCTAGCCAGTTGAGTACGGGTCGTCCACTGTGAGATGGTATGTTTTCTGTTCTTGTTTTAGACGGGTCAATTAATGAATGTATATGTGTATGTTCAATTCTATCCTAAGTGTTTGTATTTTATTTTCAAGTAAACTTGTTAGGATTGAGATAGGTTAGTAGAGTTAGGATTAGTTTTGTGCTTGTCTTTTACCATTCTTGAAATGAAGTTGTGATAATCGGAAGTAGCGAGAATTAGGAGAATATAGGAATGGGATTTGTGAGTTTAAGTAAGCTTTTCAACGCTAAATCCATGCCTAGTGCCCCTTGTCCACCTACTTCATACGCTTATTTCCAACCCTATGCCAAACATACGCAACCATGTCTCCAATTAGATCACAACTACATGTCACGTCGTAGTGCATCCAAAGGAATTCTCGAACTAGGTCATGGCTATATGTCACTTGTAGCGCGCCAAAGTGAGGGAGTTGTGTTTGTTTGGTCTAGGTTCATTTTAAAATGTTTGGTGAAGAGAAACACAAGAGATTTTTCCATCTCTCATACTAACCTTCCTTAACCCTAACAAGTGTAAGTTATTCACACATTAAAAGAAAAATAAAGAAAGAAGAAAGAGAAGAAAAAAAGAAAAGTACGGTTTTAACAAATGATAGCAAGCTGGCTACTTGGGCCATCACCTAAGCATGAGACTCCATTGAGTATCATGACTTGAAAAATACGGTTTAGAAGAGAAGAAAAATAAAACAATAACAGAAAACCAACAACTACATTAACAAAAACAAATAAAAGTTACACTACGAATTAAAATTGAAATATAAGAATTTAAAGATACAAGTTAAGGAAAAACCTATCTTCATTAATCTTCCACTCAAAAGCTCTTACTACAATTTCATAGAGCAGATGATGATGAAGAAGAAACTACAAACTAAACTACGCTAAATCTAAGTAAAGAAAAGCATTCCTTGTTGGGCTCAAAATTGAAGTACTTATAGGCAGGAGAATGAAACCCTAGGGGTATATTCTGAGCCCATATACAAATACAAAACCTGTAAAATGGTTGCGAGACGCCACGTGGAGACGCAGTTCCGCCGCTTAACCCCCTATTTGACCGCGATTCCGCCGCCGAGTGTGGGAATTATTGCGTCGTTTTTCTTGTGCCTCCTTGTGTTTATTTATTCTTCTATTTTATAGGTCCCAAATTGCAAAATAGTTCCAAAATATCTTCACATTTTCAATAGTCCAAAATGGCTACACTTTTAATCTTTTTGATCTTGATCTCCTTCGAGTTCCGCGCACTTCTTGATCTTTGTGTTGCCCCTCTCGTGCTCTGTGCTTTCCTGAGGTACAAATGACCATTGTTTTTCATCTTGTCTCTTGATCTGGTAAGCGGCACTGGACGGGTGTAGATGACTGGAACCCGGGTTTTATCTGTTTTTGGCAGATGTTCTGGATTTTGGCATAACTGTGGAGATTTTGCGTGATTTGCGTTATTTTGGACTGGGAACCTGTTACCTGTAATCATGTAGCAAATACGGATCAAAATTACCTACCTATAAACACATGAGCATAAGAATGGGCGGTATTAAATGTAATATTCTGGTGTGAACAAATACCCCCAAACATATCTTTTGCTCATCCTGAGCAAAACCATTTATTTTCAAAAAGTCCTAAACTCATTTTCGTTGGTATCACAGTTGCACTTAGCGTGTGCAACAAACCGTTAAATCTCTACGTGTCCCTATTAGGGGGAGTGTTGACTCCTGAGGGGTTTCAGCGGATACTACTCACAAAATCCCGTCAAGCTATTTCATAAGTTAACCTTGATTCTAGTGTTACAGTTTAGCATCTAAACTAGAAACCCTATCATACTAAGTTAGAAATATTCATCCCTTATTTTTTATACCTCTTATTTATTTAGCCTAAGATCCTATACATTTAGACAGTTTAAAAAAATCTCGGTTTCTCTTGAGTTTTTCTTCTAAAGCGCAGTCTCCAATCCGGAAATTTTATCATCTTTACGGAAAACATAAGAATTATTCTTTATCCCTATATTTCTTCCAAATATCGATCGTATACCCTTACGTGTGTGTAAATTTCACCCATACACTTAAGAATTCAATTCAAGCTATAATACCCTTACCCTAATACCTAATACTACTTCTTTTTATTAATGATGGACGGATTTGCTCACACACCTTTCATACGACTATTACTGCTTCCTAGGGCACAATCAGCTGATTACTGAATGTGTGAGCTTATTAAAACGTAAATAGTAGTTTCCAGGTCTTGTAATTAATTTTTTTATTTTTTTTTTCAATACCGGATATATTTTTCAATGATGCACTTTTGGTGGTTAGCTTTAAATGCCGTTTTTCTCTTTCATACTAGGCTTTCAGGAAAGAATATTTCTAAGTATTCTCTACTATCCTAAGTTTTAAGGTGCATGCAAATGCAGTTTGTACAGTATAAACTTTCTGAATTTGGACTCAAGAATATGAACTATTTTTCAGGCTTATTCTTCAATAAAACTTTCAATACTTTTCCTTCATCTTGACTTAACTTAAGAACTGAACTCAAGATTATTTACTTCTAATAAAACTATAACGACGTGTATTTACCAAGGTTAAACTGAAAGAGAGTTATTTTTAGGGTTTTCAACTCCAAGCCTAGGATTTAGTTATTTCTAACGTATCAAATTAAATTTTCGGAATAAAAATCTAAGTTGCCCTGCTAGCTAACTTGACGACAAAGTTTTTATATTTTTGGAAAAATTTCAATTTTTGTGGGATTTTAAATAAGTATGCAAGTGCAAAATATATACATGAATGCGAAGATAGAAAGCTTACCGAGTATACCCCCAAACTTAAACTTGACAGTGTCCTCACTTCCATGCTACATCAAGAGGGTCAAAATTGTTGAGGGGTCAAAATCTGTTGGTGCTCTCCTGTTTTTTTTTTGTTTTTATAAAAGAAAAGGCAAACAAAATAAATATTTACACACAAAAAGGTCCCCCCAAACTTATGTGAAATAGTGTTGCCACTGTTTAAGCGATGAAGTTCAGAGTTAGAGGGGAGAGAGCGTCATCAATCTATACAAGGCCTTACACAGACCAAAAGTTAACACCAACCATTCAAAAATTTTATCGTGATAATGCAACGGTTGGAGAAAGAATGCGTAAAGGAAAGAAATGAAGAATAGATGAGACTATGTGTGGGCAGAAATGGAATACGGTCTTGGTAGAGGTGAAGATGGATGAAAGGGAGAAAGAAATAGAATACGAACTTGTGGGTGGAAGTGCATTGAATAAATTGGTACATTTTGTAATGATCGAAGTGTAAATATGGATTGTACTAATCTAGCAACACGTTGAGAAATGGTGTCAAACCTCTCAAGATTCGCAAGAAAATATGGGCCGATCGAACTTGGTGAACCAGACGCAGGAAATGAAGGTGATAAGGTGTCTTGCAAAGTGGGAACGATTGAAAGGAAAGAGGGAAATGATCGAGCAATAGTGTCGGTGAAACGTTCAGGAGAATGGTCACAGTCAATGGAAGGGACATGATAAATTGGAAAATCCAACTCATCTAGTAAAACTATTTCATCCTCAATGATATCCTCAAAAATCTCCTCAAAATTCAGTTCATCCATGCATTCATCATCATCAATTTCCAGACACATATGGAGTTTGGGAAAAATAGTTAATGGTTCAGGATGATGCCCACACGGAAGTGAAAGGACATGATGAATTGGTGAGAAAAAGTCATCCAAAATTATAGGTTCATCATCCAAAATATTCCCAGCGTCAATATTCTCAATTAAGTGAAAGTCAAATTTCTCAAACACCTCATCAAAAGCATGGTTTTCGATCAGTTGTGGTTCTAGAGTGGAGGTGTAGAGATCAAAGAGATTGGCATTGGTTTTACTTTAAATGGACCCTTCACAATCAGGTAAATCAAACACTAAATAGTCGCACAACTCATCAAATATTCTATCTTTAATTGGTGAATCATTTGGTGTACTAGATAGATAGTTGAAACTGGAGTTGGGGAATTTAATTGGGAACGAGTAGATTTGATTTGGAAGGGTGTACTGCTCACTCTCACTACGCAAATTCTCAAATTCCTATTGCCTCATTATACATTAGAAAATTTGGAGTTAGTTGGAAACTAGCTACCGGTTCATTAGGTTGTATGAGGGCAGCAATGGTCGCATTCAAATCCTCCATCTGTCGGCACGACGCTACCCGAAATTCTTCTAAATACTGTTCAAGACTAAACATGGGTTGTGATGGGTTTCAGTAAAAAATTCAAATTCGTGTGGATATGTGAAACTCTCAAATGACTATTCAGAAGAAATATCTAGAGAAGGTGTAAAATTTGGGTAGGATTGATAAGAATCGTATGGACATGAAAAAAGGACAGGATTAGACTCAACATTATGATAAGAAGATGATTGGAATTATTGTCCTAACGAATTTGGGGTGGTGAAAGGAATGAAAGATCGACTACGGGATTGTTCAGTTCTGTCAGTAATGGACATGGGTTTCAAAGTAGCAACATGACTCTTAGAAGGGGTATCAATATGAGAAGGTGTGAAAGTTTGATATGGTTGATACAAAGTGGAGTGCGGTATCCAATTTTTGGTCCTAGGTGCGTCTATTCGATCTCTCAAAGAAATTTTGGGTATGGATGGATCATTTGAAGTTTGACCAACTATATGAAGAAATATCTGGTTGTGGGTACTAAAGGTTAGTAAGAGTTGGTCATTTTGGGAGTACCCATGTTATGTAAAGAGTGAAAGGTAGGGAGGGTGGAAGGTGGGTGAATATTTATAATTTTTTTGATTTTTTTGGAGTTTTTGAAATTGTTTGTTTTAGTTTTTGAAAAATACAGAATTATATGACTAAACTTTAAATAAGCACAATCACAATATGCATAAACAATACCTAGAGTTAGAGTCTTCAAAGTCCAACTAGACTGCTCCTAGATTTCCAAGCGATAAGTTGCAGGATAACTCTCGAATCTCCTTTTCACTGCCAATTGTAGTCAGGTAAGCACAAGTGAGGTAAGGAGGGTTCCACTCATGAGTCACCGTGAGACGGGCTTTTTAAAATTACCTCTTCACTTGTCTAGCTTAGGCACCACAAAATCAGTTTTAGATAAACGACTGATTCCCCGCAACCCTTACTTGTCCTAAATGAGCGCAACAAGTCCTTATATATTTGGTCTAGAAATTTTTTATTAACTCGAGATAATGCGTATGCTTTTTGTGATTTGTGGGGTCTTAGGGAGGGTGATGAAATCCCCACCCAATCTTAATTGGTATTATAGCCCCTTAATGTCCGTATTATTATATGCAACGCGTTAAACAAACAAAATCTAAAATAACAAAAAAATTATTTGGCGGCGGTGTAATTTGTGCAAAGAAACCTGCAGAAAATACAATTCAGTAGAGTCTGCAGAGGTTTATGGCGAAAGAGAAGGGGTATAAAAAATATTGGGGTCAAAAGCCAAAACTTGGCCGCGGAAGAGCCGCTTATGCATCTTTCTGACCGCGGAACCGCCGTCCGTGCCTCTTTTTGACCGCGGGACCGCGATTGAATTGATGAATTAGGGCTTCAAAAATTCCTCTATACACTCTCCTATTTCTTCTCTTCTGTATCCAAGCCTTTGTTTTGTGATTTGATCACTGTACTTGCTCCAGATTTGCCTGCACACTTGCACAAAAAATATCAAAAATAATAAGATGGATTTTATTATATTTATTTATTATTTTTGATATATATACAAAAATTAATCCGAATGACAAGAAATAAATACGTTACCGTCTCTCCGAAAACTACGCCATTTGATTGGCAGCGGAACGGCCGCTGTATACGTTATGTTATGCATTCCATTTTGTTCTCTACTTACCGCAATCAAGACGGTATCGCTTTGCAGCTAGCCGGTTGAGTACGGGTCGTCCACTGGGAGATGGTATGTTTTCTGTTCTTATTTTAAACGAGTCAATTAACAAATGTATATGTGTATGTTCAATTCTATCCTAAGTTTTCGTATTTTATGTTCAAGTAAACTTGATAGGGTTAAAATTGGTTAGTAGAGTTAGGATTAGTCTTGTGCTTGTCTTTTACCATTCTTGAAATGATGTTGGGATAATCGGAAGTAGCGGGGATTAGGAGGATATAGGAATGAGATTTGCGAGTTTAAGCAAGCTTTCCAATGCTAAATCCATTCCTAGTGTCCCTTATCCATCTGCTACATGCGCTTATTTCAAATCTTAGGTCAAACATACGCAACCATGTCTCCAATTAGGTCACAACTACAAGCCACGTTGTAGTGCGCCTAAAAGAATTGTCGACTTAGGTCGCGGCTATATGTCACTTATAGCACGCCTAAGTGAGGGGGTTGTGTTTGTTTGGTTTAGGTTCATTTTAAGATATTTGGCGAAGAGAAGCAAAAGAAATTTTTCCATCTTTCGTACTAACCTTCCTTAGCCCTAACAAGTGTGTAAGTTATTCACACATTAAAAGAAAAATAAAGCAAGAAGGGAAAGAAAAAAGAATGGAAAATACGGTTTTAACAAATGATAGCAAGTTAACTACTTGGGCTCTCACCTAAATAAGGGATTCTATTGAGTATCATGACTTGAAAAATACGGATTAGAATAGAAGAAAAACAAAACAATAAAAGAAAACCAACAACTACATTAACAAAAACAAATAAAATTTACACTAGAAATTAAAATTACAATACAAGAATTTAAAGATACAAGTTAAGGAAAAACCACATCTTCATTAATCTTCCACTTAAAACCCTTCACTATAATTTCATGGAGAATAGATGAAGTAGAAGAAGAAGAAGAAACTACAAATAAGTACACTAAATCTAAGTAAAGAAAATCATTCTTTGTTGGGCTCAAAACTGGAGTATTTATATACAGGGGAATGAAACCCTAGGGGTATATTTTGAGCCCATATACAAATACGAAACTACCCTTGAAAAATAGTCGCGAGACACCATGTGGAGATCGCGGTTCCGCCGCCTAACCCCCTATTTGACCGCGGTTCCACCGTCGAGTTTGGGAATTATTGTGTCGTTTTTCTTATGCCTTCTCGTGTTGCTTTGTTTTTCTGTTTACAGGTCCCAAATTGCAAAATACATCCAAAATATCTTCAAATTTTCAACAATCCAAAATGGCTACACTTTTAATCTTTTTGACCTTGGTTTCTCTCGAGCTCCGCGCACCTCTTGATCTTTGTGTTGCCTCTTTCGTACTCTGTGTTTGTCTGAAACACGAATGACCACTATTTTTCGTCTTATCTTTTAAAATGGTAAGCGGCACTGGACGGATGTAGAATGATTGGAACCCGGATTTTATCTGTTTTTGGCAGATGTTCTGAATTTTTGCATAACTGTGGAGATTTTGTGTCTTTGCATTATTTTGGACCGGTAATCTGTAACTTGTAATCATATAGCAAACACAGAACAAAAGCACCTACCTATAAACACATGAGCATAAGAATGTATGATATTAAATGCAATATTCTGATGTGAAAAATTTCCATATAGTATAATTTTAGATATATGGAAAAGATATATATATATATATATATATATATATATATATATATATATATATATATATATGATAGTTTTAACAAAAGATATTTTGTTTGATAGTTTTAATATGTTATATTTTTAGTTTTAAATTAGATATGATCGGGATATTGGAGATTCCTATGAATCTTATAAACTACTTGGTTTTGGGGTGTTGTGAGGAAACCAAATCTTGGGTGGGAAGGGGGGCTTATGTGAAAAAAGAGCCTATCTTATATATACAAATCTTTATCATCTCTTTGTCTCTCTCACAAAATATATCTCTCCTCTAATTCAGACATAACCCGAGCAGCCTCAACCTGTGTGACCGCCGTCACCGTCACCATCACCGTCTTCATCTTCTTACCGAGGCCCAATACCTGAGCTCAGCCCACAACCGAGCACCAATCGTGCGCGAATTGATCCTTAACCGAGCCGAGATCAAAGCTTCGATCTTGCTCCATTTCGCGTCTTCGAGTGGTCATCTTTCACATGTTCGTCTCCCAGGCAGTATCTGATACTTGTTTACATGATAGTATGGAAAGATCAGATCTTGCTGTATATTTTAAATTGCTATAATATTATCCCTACTATATTAATATCATAATACTACATAATTGAATCATATAAATCAAAATATACACATACTCGTTAACATGTGAAAAATGCATATATACAATATCCATTAGTGTTTAACATTCATATATTTTAATTGACACACAAAACACTAGTGAAATCAAGTAATGTACACAAAAATTTATATTACGTAACAATAATCAAATAGAAAACATATATGCTGTCAATACTATCTTTTGTCACCAACCTACACCATCTTTACCTCAGGTGTTGTCAATATTTTTAATAGAGTGTTGATCTTATACCCATTAAGTTATTGTCAATTGTTTTAATTTTTATTATGCATGTTGATCATAATAATCAACACAATTATTGTTTTCTTACTCAATACTATAATTATATCTTACAGTAATAGTGTGTGTGTGTATGTTAGTTGCTATTGGTGTTACTTTATTTTACCAGCTTTATTTAAGCTATCTATATTTTATTGCTAACAGCACTTATTACTTTAGTTAACTAGTTATCCATTCAGTAATTTTAGTATATGATACCCATGTTTGATCATTAATTTATATTATCTCATTATCGTTAGTGTGATCATTATCATACTAGTAGATACTTATCGTTATCATTATCGTACCAGTAGATACTTATCTTGTAATGTTTACCAATGCCAACAGTTCGTATTGACTTGAATGACCTAACCTGTTGTTTTGCTAGACATGACTTGTACACATTTGTTCTTGTGTTGGCATTAGGTAGATATTAAATTGAGACTTGACATGAGCATTGAAACCTGGGGAAAATGGGAAATCAAGAATGGAACCTGAATTGTAACTCAACAGTTATTGGTTGTTAGAGACTGATCAATCGTTACGAGCTTCAGGCTCTGGAATGATGAGCTGATATCATTCATCGATCCATTTACCTTATTTTACTGTCTAGCTGCGCGTCTCGGATTCAACCCCAAGAATCTTGACCGTGGTCCCAGATACGCACGAGATACTATTGAGTTACTTTGAGAATTATATTAATTGGTTTTAAATACATTTAGGATAAATAACTAGCAATATGGACCCATACGATACACATGATTGATTAATCACATGTTCTTGCTATTGCTTATTACTTATACATATGACACCGAGTTCTTACAAATGGTATACTATATCACATGTTTACCACCGAAAACAGAAACGAACTGGGATAGAACGTCTTGCCTGAATTTGAGAGAAGTTGTTATATAAAACATATCTGTCCACCTTTTCGAAAATACCAAATTGATTTATAGCACTATTTATCGGAGGTTTAGACGGATGCGGCCGATTTTGGAGACTTATCACATTCCCCTTCGTATGTGAGGGGTTTTTGATTGTGGGGACGCTTTTTCCTGCATGCGCAAGCTCTTGCAGTTAATTAATGATATCACTATAGGGTAACAATTTTCTCTTTCTCCATAGATATCACTTTGTATCGTGTTATATATTGTTTATTTTAGGGTTGCCCTTAGATTTTATACAGAGACTAATTTATATCGTCTCCCGTAGAACGTGAATTAGTCCAAATACGTAAATCTCAGATTTGGGATGAACTTAGGTATTTTCTACCATTGGTTCAAAGGTTTAAGGATCGTTAATTTTATTTTAGACTAAGGTCGATTTAAAAAAATATCGATATAAGAACCGTTAGTTATCTTTGAGACTAAGATCAACTTATATTTATTGATGTTTTGATCAATGGATCATACATGAGAAGTAAAAGTTTCTGTACTTAGTTTATTTTTGACTATGTAATCAAGCAATGGCTTGCTATTTCAAGTGCGCAAGCACGTGTGGGATGCACACATATATTTATTATTTTGAAAAGGGTGCGCACGTGTGTATTACAAGATGCACACTTGTTGTTGGTTCAAATTTTTATGTGCGTACGTATATATGTGCGCATCTGACTAAATCAACGTCTTTGACTTGCGCGCATGTGCTTGTCACGTGACGCACATGCGTTCCTTAGGTAGAATTTTCGTGTGCGCTTACGTGGATATCACGTGACGCGCATGCCTTTATAGGGGGTATTCATCAAGTGCGCACACTTGCTTATCATGTGATGCACACATCTTAAAGATCATTATTTTCCCATGCGCACATGTGTGTATCACGTGATGGGTAAGTATGTATGATTCTTATGAAGTGCGCACTTGGTTTTGGGATGCGCATATCTTGAACAAAAAGCAAAGACTTTCAAAAAGAAGCAATGAGCTCCGTTCTTTTATTTTTCTCCTCCTTTTCTATTTTTAGGAACAAAAGCTTCATTTTTTTTATGATGCTTAGGCATCATTGATGGAGTTTTTTCTTGAAATTTAGGATAAATCTCTCACAAAAGTTGAAACTTTTGTCAAAGGAGATATCAACCTTAAGATCTCATGATCTTTTCATGGTGAATTGATAGATTCATTAAAAGAAGCAAAGAATTCTCTGTAAAGAGAAAACTTTATTATTTTATATAAAATCCATACCTTTTTGAGATAGGAGAAGTCTTATTCTTCTTCTTTTTTAGCTTTCTTTAAGGAGGAAGAAGATGGGAATTCTCTTTTTTTTCTTAAGCCTATAGAAGGGTCTGCGGTATGAGATTTCTGTGAATGAGACTCCTATTTATAAGAAAGGAAAATTAGGGTTTGTTCCCTAAAAATCAGCACTGTTTTGATTTTATTTTGATTTGATTTAATTTGATTTTGATTTAATTTGATTTTGATTGATTCATATCAATTACGGGGCAAGTGCGCACCATTGAATTGATCCCCAGTGCATGTGCACGGTCAGATCTTATGATCTCATATCAATTTAGTTTGATTTGTTGAATTTGTTTTAACGAAGAAAATTTTGTTTCTTCATTTGGAAGCATCTGCTTCGTTTGGACGGCTGCGCACTTTTAAATAGTGCGCACATGCATTGCACTTATTACTACTATCTCGTGCTCATATGCACACATGTTTGAAGATGGCTTTTAGCTGTGTGCTCACCTGTTAATTTATTAATAGGTGCGCATTTGAGTCACTTGACCGTTGTTATAGTTGCGCACCTTCGCATATTTCTTGGTAGCAACCAGGTGCAAACTTAAATATTTTAATAAAATATTTTTCAAAATTAATATAATTTAATGCAAAAAGAATACTAGAGACTCCATGAACTGGAATCGGAGCAGCATTCGTGTCCGCATGTGCAGGCACACGCGGCTCGCTCGCTCATTCAACATGGCAAGGTGGCGACGTCGCGCGCGGGTTGTTTCACCACATCCTCTTTCATTGATCTTAATGCATTAAAAGATAGAAGTGTTATGTAAACACTTCTCAATTTTTTGGTGTGGCAGATGTGGGGCTAAAATACCTCCCCTCTTGTGAAATTTTTTTGCTTAAGCTATACCCGTATATCACGTTTTCCTGTAACTTTCGATTCTGGAGCAGTTGTGAGGCCTGTAATATATCAAATCTAAGCACTTTTTGAGACACTTTTGATACCATCATAATATACCCGATTCTCATTTGGGAATACAGCAAAATATAGTCCGAAAAAAACTGATTTACATTCCCTTGACATATTAAGTCCGCTTGATGCTTTAGGGCTTTTTTGTGCTCTTTTGCTTGTATGTTGTGCTTATACTTGACATGAACGTCCAAAATTTTAGGCGGGAAACCCCCTATTTTCCTATGTAGGTATATACGTGGGTTAAGTAATGTAGAGTACACGACTGAGTTCGGATCGGCTGATTGTTTATAACTTTCAGGACCTTGGTCTGAGAAGGACCTTGGTCTGAGAAGGACCTTGGTGTTGTCATCTACTATTGACTCAAATCACGATCCTTAGAAACATAATTCTTCGCCATGATCTGCACCTTCCTCCTTTGATGGCGTCATCATTTACCACTTTTGTTACAGATGGCCCATGGGCAGTATACGGTAGTCAATCTTGAGACCGACCGCAGTGCAACAATGGCTTAGGAGACAGGTTTAAATCTCCGCCAACTAAAGCTTTTCAATTTTATGTGCCGTGAGAGTCTCATAAAATTATTTCTCCCTACGAGTCGAGAGGATCTCGTAGGTGCATATTCTCTTTAGGAATCTTGGGGATTCCTAAGGGTCTTTTCTCTTGAGAGTCGTAAGAATTTCACAAGAGTATTTTCCTCTTACGAGTCGAGAGGACCCGTATGTGGTTTCTTCACTTCATCATTTGCGGTGAAGTGACCCAGCTTAGTTTATTTGCTCATCCTAGAGCATTCGGTTTATTCTTTTCTTAGGCTTATAGATAAACTCATCCTAACGTTAAACATACATAACCCCTTTTTATCCTAGGAGTCTGTTAGGTTGATAGTGCTTGGTTTAGTCCATCGCACCATTACGTCATCTTATATCTTCTCGATCCACGTCCACTCGGGTCTCTGGCTCGAGTAGCCGCGTACTTGCTGTATCACCCAACCATACCACTGCAGGATACAACGTCTCAAGTAACCCTCTAAGGCCAGTATATCCGCATTGCCGTTAGATGGTTCAACGTTAGGCGCTACCGTGGTTCTTTACCTTGATGTTAGACTCCCTTCTTTGAGGAGTCTTAGAGAATTCAGAGCCGCATCCGTACGAAGTGGTTTACCATCTAATGGTCTTTAGACTTTGCATGTATTGTCATCAAGACTCGAGGCTAGGATATGCCATCATTTCGCTTTTTCTTTGATGATACCGCGCCAATTCTTTACCGAAATAGGGTAGACATCTATATGGTCTCTAGGCTATCTATATTGCCATTAAGATTTAGAGCTAGAATTTTACCATCACTCTACTTTTACGTTGACCCTTTGGTCCTTTTAGACATTGCGTTTGCACCCTACTGAAATGAGAAGGATGTCAAGATAATCCCTAAGCTGTAAATGTTGCTATCAAGATTTGGAGGTAGGATTTTGTCATTACTCTGCTTTCATTTTGACCCTTTGGTCCTTATTGACGTTGTGTCTGCACCCTGTTGGAATAAGAAAGAACGTCGATATAATCCCTAAGCTGTAGATATTTCCATCGAGATCTGGAGCTAAGATTTTGCCATTACTCCGCTTTTAATTTCTTGAGAAGCTGCCATTAATCTTTCGGTGGACGAAGTAACACTTTGTAGTCTTTGGGATTATATAGCGCCGCGGAGGCTCGAATCTTTGCTGAAGCGTTCCTTTCTTGGTAGCATTCAGTGGAGCATATTGCTCACTTTAATCTATTTATGTTTGTAGATCGTACAAGAGTCAGTATTGACCTGCTTGTAGGGCAGAAAATTATTATTATTATTATTTTATTTTTTTATCCGTGATTGCTCTATCATTTCAACTTTACATATCACAAAAGTCATGATTGCCCAATCATTTTGGCTATTTATTCGCGGTGCCCAATCATTTTGGCTATTTCATATATTTTTACTCTATGTTTTTTATTGCGAGTTGTCCCATCATTTCGGTTATTTCATTTTATTTTTACTCACTACTTTTTATTGCGAGTTAATCTATTATTTTAGCTAATTTATTTTATTTTTACTCTCTACTTTTTATTGTGAGTTGGGATCTTGGAGTCTGATACCAGCTTCGGTATCAGTATCGCTAGAATTAGAATATTTACAGGAGCGACTCATCATCTGCCGTGAGAGGACTTGGAGGTTGATACCTGATTAGGTATTAGTATCGCTACAGCTGGTATATTTTCAGTAGGGACTTATTATTTGTCGTTGCCTTTTCTTGGACAAAACGTGGCTTAAAAGACGGGGATAGGATCCTTGCCAACTAAGGCTTTTTGACTTTATGATTTGTAAGGGTCTTATAGAGGTATTTGTCCCTACGAGTCGAGAGAATCTCGTAAGTGTATTTTCTTCATAGGAATCGTGGGAATTCTTAAGTGGTATTTTCTCTTGCATGTCGTGAGGATCTTACAAGAGTGTTTTCTCCTTGTAAGTCGAGAGGACTTACAAGTGTTGTTCACCATATGAGTATATTTCTCACCATTGGTGGGACATAATTGGAACATATTTTTTTGTGCCCGTGGATTTTGTACAAGATTTGATATCGAACAACTTGTAGAGTAGTTTGGGGATATAATGGCTTAAGAACAAGTTTAGATCCCTATAACCTAAGGCTTTTGAATTTTATGATACGTGAGGGTCTCATAAGGGGGATATTATCCTTACGAGCCGTGAGGATCTTATAAGTGAATTTCTTCTTAAGAATCACATGGATTCCTAAGCATATCACATGGATTTCTAAGCATGTTTCTCAGGTGTTTTCTCCTTACAAGGTTGAGTGGACTATGCAAGTGTATTTTCCTTTCTTTTCTTTTTACGAGTTTGCATCCTTCCAGGTTTTCACAAGCTCGCCGACAGTCCTACCGTTTTTACTCACGGAGCCTTTTCGGGTTTTCATCCGTGCCCATTTTGCTTTTGGACATACCGTTTTTAAACTCGTCAGTTTTGTTGTGAGTTGGAGACTTAGGTTCTGATACCTTATTTCGCATTAGTAATACTACAACTGGAATATTTCCAGGAGCAACTCATCATTTGCCATTGCCTATTTTTGCCAATGGTGGTTTAGGAAACAGGTTTAGATTCCTATTACCTAAGGCTTTAACTTTATGAGCTGTCAGGGTCTCATAAAGGTATTCTCCTTATGAGTCGTGAGGTTCTCCCAAGTGTATCTTCTCCTTAGGAATCATATGGATTCTTAAGTGTGTTCCGTCTTTATGAGTCGTAAATATCTCATGCGGGTGTTTTCTCCTTACAAGGTTGAGAGGACCCTGTAAGTTTTTTTAACTGGTTTGCGCCATTTCGGGTTTTCACAGACTCGCCGGCAGTCCTGCTGTTTTTAATCATAGAGACCTTTCAAGTTTTCATCCGTACCCATTTTTCTTGTGGACATACCGTTTTTTTGAATGGTGGAACTCTCAGATGTAGTTTCGCTGCGGGTGACCCAACTGTTTGTCGGTAGGACTTTGGAGACAATTTGGATCATTTGTGCCCGTGGATTGTATATGGTAGTCAATTTTGAGACTGTTCGTAGGGCGGAAAATATTAGTTTAGGGACATTTCAGTCTAACATACCCATGTTTGGGACGATGCGCTAGTTTAGAGACATTTCAGTCCAATATTAGTTTAGGGACATTACAGTCCAACTTTTATGTTTAGGGACATGGTGGTCCATCTCTCCAGTTTAGGGACGTGGAGGTACAACATCCCTGTATTTGGGGCGATGTGCTTGGCTCTTAGAGTTCCGACTTAGGAACATAAGGAGAAGATATAGGCGTCGTCATTTATCATTGACCCAAGTCACAACACTTCAAACATAATACTTCTTGAGAAATCAACCATTTATTGGTCGATATATTCTTTCTCCTTGCATATCCATGAGTTGGTAAGCTCCACCTTGGTAGACTTGATCGATAACATACAATCCTTTATAATTCGGCTCGAACTTCTCACGTTTTGCACGGTTAAGGATCATGGATCTTTTGACAACCAGTATGAATTCGCCTTGGCAGAATATCATCGGTCTGGTCAATCTTTCATATGCTTGAGCCATCTTTGCTCAATAGGATTCCAAGGTTTGCTATGCCATGAGACGGGTCTCAACGAGTGCATCAAGTTATTTGAGTCGGAGGTGAACGTTATCTTCATCCGTAAGCTCATGGTAAACTGCCATCCTTAGCGAGGGAAGTTCTATCTCCAGCGGGAGCACTGCTTCAACTCCAAACACCAAGGCAAAAGGTGTTTTCTTTGTGGCCGTCTTGAATGTCGTTCGGTACGTACAAAAGCTTCATGCAGCCTTTCGTGCCATTCCTTTTTATTCTTGGACACCATCTTATTTATGAGCCTTTTCAATGTCTTGTTAAAGGCTTCAGCTAGACCATTGGCTCGAGGGTTATAGACGAAAGAATATCTCTAATCTATATTTTGTTGCTTGGCGAAGTGGATTATTTTGTAGCTTCTATATGCCGGTCCGTTGTCCGAGATTATATGCCGTGGAACTCCAAACCGGTATATCACATGAGTTTTAAAGAAGTGGATGATATTCTCCGGTTTTGCTTCTTTCAGCAGTATCACCTCTGCCTACTTGGAGAAGTAGTCGGTTGCCGCCAAGATGAAGCGGTGTCCTTTAGATGACGCTCGTTCAATGGGCCCTATGATATTTGTCCCCTCCATCTCGAATGGCCAGCTGGCTATGGTGGGATGCAGCAGATTGGGATGTTGATGTATAAAGTCCCTGTGTATTTGGAATAAGTGGCATCACTTCGCATATTCAATGCAACCTTGAATTGTCATGGGCCAGTAGTAACCCATCCTTTTGATTTTCAATTTCATCTTAGGACCGGCATGCTGGGACCCACAAAAACCGTCGTGAATTTCTTGGACGACCTTTTTGGCTTCTTTTGGGCCTAGACACCTCTGCCATATATGATCAAAGGACCTTTTATATAACGTTTCATCTCTTAGGGTGAAAGACATGGCTCGTTTGATGAGCTGGTGCCTTTGCGATGCATCTTCAGGCTTCCGTTGGGAATTGAAGTAGTCTATAAAAACCTGCCTCCAATCTTCATCTTCTTCTTCTTTTTCAGCTTGGAGAACCCTCTCTCCAAGTATCTCTTCTTCTTTTTCGGGCATTTCCACTGGAGACTCCGAAGGAAATTCGATTGGAAATAGGATCTTGTGGCTTTGGACATTGATCCTTACATCCTTGAGATTTTCATCGGCCATATCTTTGGCAAGTTTTGTTAACGCGTCTGCTTTACTATTTTCCGCTTGTGAGACACTTTTCAGTATACAAAAGGGAATCTGTATTAGTAGTTGATGTACCCTTTCATTATACCTTATTAACTCTGGTTTTCATGTCTTGTAGTCGCTTTTCACTTGGTTGACGACTAACTACAAGTCTCCGTATATGACGAGATCCTTGATGCATATATCGATTGTGATTTTGAGACCGGCAATGAGAGCTTCATATTCAGTTTCGTTGTTGGATCTTGGTTCTGTCAACGAGAAGGCATAGCGGAGTATCCTTCCTTATAGAGTCACGAAGATAAGATCTAGCCCAGCTTAGATTATTAGGGTATTCCTCTTTCGTTCCTTCATTGAAGATGCTCTATCGACATATAGTTCCCAACGATACTTTCCTGTATCTCATATCTCTTCACTTGTGTTGAATGCATATTCATCCGGCAGCTCGCTATTTAATGGAGAGTCTGCCGAAATCGGATGTTCCGTGAGGAAGTCGGCGATGGCTTGTCCTTTTACCGCTTTGAGGGGGCGATAAATAATCGTGAAGTCCATCAATAGAAATGCCCATTTAGCGAGCCTTCCTATCAGCATTGCTTTAGACATGAGGTATTTGAGGGGATCCACCTTCGATATGAGACAGACTTCATGTAGCAGGGCGTCATGTCTGAGCTTTGTGACGGCAAAGATCAACGCCAGGCAATGCTTTTCGATAGGAGAGTAATTGCTTTCTGGTCCTAACAAGACTCGACTTAGATAATATAGAGCCCTCTCCTTTCCATGGTCGTTCTCTTGTGCCCATAGCACGCTTAAGGAGCTGTAAAAGGCTGTTGTATAGAGGATAAGGGGTTTTCCCTAAACCGAAGCGGCCAAGACCGGTGAATTCTTCAAATATTGCTTGATCTCCTCCAGTACCTTCTGACACTTCTGGACCCATATGAATGGGGTCCCTTTCTTCATTAGATGGCTGTATGGACGGCATTTCCCGGATACGGTGGCAATGAACCGTCGAATATAGACGAGTTTCCTTCGAGAGATCGCAGTTTTTTAAGATTCCTTGGATGGGGCATTTCCATAATTTCCCTGATTTTGGAGGGGTCGATTTCGATCCCTCGGTAGCGGATTATAAAGCCCAAAAACTTCCTTGATAAGACCCCGAACACACATTTCAGTGGAGTCATTTTCAGGTTGTATTTTTGAATACACTTGAAAACTGTCCTTAGATGCTCTAAGTGTTCTTCATGTGACATGCTCTTGACTACGAGGTCGTCGATATAGCTTTCGACGATATCATGTATCATGTTATTGAATATCTTAGTTATTGCTCTTTGATATGTCGCCCCGGAATTTTTTAGTCCAAAAAGCATAACTTTGTAACAGTATATGCCTAATGGTGTATGGAAGGCCATATGCTTCTGATCTCCAAGATGCATCTTTATTTGATTGTATCCTGACGATCCATCCATGAAAGAGAAGACCTCATGAGTAAAGGTGTTGTCGATCATCGGTTCAGTGACTGGTACAGGGAAGTCATCTTTTGGACACGCTTTATTGAGGTCACGAAAGTCTACGCAGATCTGGAAGATCCCGTTCTTCTTCATCATGGGGAAGATATTAGCAATACAGTTGGGGTATTGGACTTCCTGGATGAAACTGGAATCTATAAGTTTCTTAATTTCAGCGCTGACACTCATCTCTAGTTCAAAACGCATTCTTCTTAGAGATTGTTTGACAGGCTTTACTCCCGGCATTATGGACAGTTTGTGAACGGCAACATCTAGATCAAGGCCTGACATTTCGGAGTAATTCTATATGAAGCAGTCTTTGTACTCCATGAGTACTACTTTTAGACTAGTTACTTGTTTATCTGAAAATAGCTCGCTGACGAACGTGGGTCGAGAATCTTCTTCGGTTTCCAAGTTTACCTCTATCAATTCATCGGCGGTGATATTTATACCGTCTTCCAGTTCTTTTGGCACTTACGGTAGCTCTGAAATTTCCTCTTCTTCATTTTTGAAGTAGTTGAGGCACTGAAGCGTATTTTCATCCCTATTCATTAAGGGGTCATATCATGTGGCAAGTGTAGGTAAGCTACCGGTTCTTAGGCTGGTTACGCTCTGATTTGGCGAGATTGTCTCGCATTGGCTCATGATTTTGCAGAGGTTCTAATTTCCAGTTGTCACTCAGTGTGAACTTGCCTTGCTAGTATTGCTCTTCCACCCAGTCCTTGAAGGGAAATCAATCTTCAATTGGATAACCAATGACCCAATGGTAGGGACAGTAGTCGGGATGATAAAAAGCATTAGCTTCATGAGGCCGCTTAGACTTAGGTAGTATTAACATCTGGTGCTTCATGACAAGATTAAATATTTTCCTCATCTTATCCCGGGGAAAACAATATCCCCGTCCCATCCTCTCTATATGAGGTAAGGCTGAGCGACCTTGTGTCTTGAATGTGGATGTCGTCCTATCTTCAATGTGTCCACCTTGAATTTCTTCATTTTTAAAGGAAGGTAGAAGCAGCTGCCGAGAATGAGGATTACGGCTTGCCTCTTCCATAGACTGCCTGCTTAGTGCGATCTTCTGGCTACTTCATACAAAGCTGTCTCACCCATTCGAAAGGCTTCTCTTATTAGCTTCTCAGTCAAGTCTTCCGATGGCAGAGTCGTGGTATTTTGCGGAGCTAAATTAATACAACTCATTAATTCATTATATCGCTCGCTTGGGGGTAATTGCATGACCTTTTTATATAGGGCCATTATGCCTTCCCCGAGTTCTTCAAATTTCTGAATCACTTCTTTCATCAGCAATTCAATCAGCGCTTCAGATGATCCGGTTGGAGTACTTTGCGAGGTTTCTTAATCTTACTTGGCTGAGTTGTCTGCTATCCAAGCATCTTCCCTTTCGCTTAAGACATAACAGATATGAGCTCGCTTCTTCTTCTTGGGTCGAACATAACCCAAACTAATGGTGTCGAACTTTCCATAGGACGCTGGTTGGCGGTGTTAGAAATATGTATGCCCTAAAGGCCATTATTATATGATATAGTGGATGCTTAGACATATATATAGAGGACTTTCTTGATCGACATGATAGTATACTATCTGGTTGCTCTTTATCTTAACATGTATATTAGTATTATTATACCATCTCTCTGATACATGTTGATAAAGCCCTTAGGATGTTAGATTGACTACCAGGACTATGATGCAAATCATACTAGTGGGGCTTGTGTAGTCCACTAGCACATCCTTTAACCGTTCCTAGTCGATGGCATATCGAGACAAGGCATCGATATTCTAGAATAGACTAGTGTGTACGTTTCTTGACCCTATATGAGGGCGATGGTTAATCCCACAATAATTGGTGTTTGACATCAAAAATTGTACACAGGTGCTCATTAGAGAATGGTTACACCGAACAGGACTCACCAAGAACTCCTAGTTGGTATTATACCTATCGTCAGATAGCAGTTCTCTGGTGACACTTGTACATGTTAGTCTGTAGACCCGAGATCGTCATAGAGTCTTGTGTGGTTCCCACAATGCTTTGATTTCCTCCCTACCACGACTCAAAGGAGTCGTGCAAACAAGTGGATTTTGGGTACAGTCCTGAGTCATATGGAGGTAATGAGCGATAGGATGGGTTTCGTCTCTCCCGGTATTGGGAGTTGATGTTGCGCTATGTTCGATTGGCTATAACAGCAAGTCACTGGCCAGGGCTGATAAGATTTACTGGTAAGTGTTATCAGTAGTTTCTCGAACGGTTATAGGCCACACATCGGCATGACTTATCAAGTTACTAGGGTCTGACGATTCCATCCCTAGACTTGATATGCGATATATCAGACGAAGAGACCGGAATGTACGGTAAGTGCTGCTTATAGGCTTTGCGGGAGTTTGGAAAAGCTTGCTTGCTGATCTTCTATTCGCTCAACACCTGGGTAGCCGTTACGTCCAGCTAGTACTGCTGACAGCTTGTGGGTGACTGATATGATCATTACCTACTGTTGGCGTATTGACGAGTCTTTGGAGTCCCACACAAAGGTTTCCTAGCTTAAGCGAAATGAAGTAGGGCACATATGGTGATATGTGCGGGAGCTTGATTAAATACGATTATGTGATACTGTATTCTAATTTCGCGATATGTGATATCGATTAGGTTATATTTGATATAACCGGATTGTTGAATCAAGTGTTAATTCAATGATATGTTATATGTTATATACATGTAATTGATATTAGTCGGTTATATATGATATAACCGGATTATTGAATCAAGTGTTGATTTAATAATTTGATATATATTTTTATATTTGATATATTAATATATATTAACTAATATTGTGCTCACTTAAAGATTTTCTTCTCTTGAAATACATTTAATATATATGTGATATATATTAATATATGTATTTTTATATTATGTCATGGTGGGTGATACATTGGACATGCGTGTATGAGAATCACACCAAAACTAAAGATAATTTGGGTGTTTATTTATTAAGAGTAATTCACAAATGAGGTGGAAATGAGCATGGCTTAAGATACTTGTAGAAGCCATGGCTCATCCCACTAATTTTTGGTTTACTCTAAATATTTTATAATCCAACCATTATTTTTAGCCTATGGTTAACTCTCTACTTATCTCTTGAGATTTTCCCTCACCCTAGTTCATCTTCTTCATCTCATTTTTGCTCTCTAGCTTTTCAAAAGGTGAGAAAAGGAAAAGAGAAAGTGATTTCTAAAGTGAGCAAAATTCTTACTTCATCAATCTATACCAAACTGGCCCTTTAGCATAAGTTGTTTCCTTCACTAATTCAATTAGTGAAGAGGTAGCTTGAGTTAGAGATTCTTCAAGATGGATCATCTTCGGTCTCGAAGATCCTTAAGCAAGTTCGTTCCTTTCACCAAATGGAGCCTACGAAGAGTTCTAGGGACTACTACTTGGAGCTTTAGAAGTGAAGGACTGGTCTACAAATGTTGTATTCTCTTTTCACTTAGTGTAAATTTGTTTACATGCTATCAAACCCTAATTCTCTAGTTTGATTCTAGGTTAGTATAACTTAGCCTACTAGATTTTTTAAAATTGCATACTTGATGCCTCTAGAAACCTAGTAGTGGTGCTAAGACATTCTTTCATGGTATCACAGCTAAGATAGAGCATTAAGTTTGGTCTAAACGACGTTAAAGTGTTCGATCGAACTTCAAAACCTCAATTTTTCAATGTTTCTATCCAAATTTTCAAAAGTTGAAATTTTGGTGATTAAAAATATGCAGAAAATCATGCAGGGTATTTGATGGAGCCCCAAGATGTACGAGGCCCCAATTCCTCCAAAGAGCCGCGCAACCGCGGCCTAAACCCATGTTTTCCCGCGGTTCCGCTGCATATTTAAGGAATTGTGGGATCTTACTTCTTTTGTTGTTCCATTGTGATGTTTGGCATATTCTGGGTATTTTTAATGAGGCTCAATTTGTTGAGATCTCTATGATTTGTGAGTGTTTGAGATATCAATCGAAATGTTTAACATCGTCTAAATTATAATGCTATGTGATACAATATTTGGAATCCACAATAATTAGTTTTGTGAAAACTAATTAGTGTTTTGTAAATCTCGCGCTTTAGTCTCTTTTGATCGATTGCCATGGAGTTTCGATTCGGATCAAAACTCCGTCGCAATCTCGTATTGTATGCGGATAGTCGCCGAGAAACACTACTAGATAGCCATGCCCTAACCAAATGACTGTAGGAGAACCCTGAGGCCAAAAGCATGCAGTCGGGTGCTCGTAGCCATGGTATTCCGCCTAAGTGCACTTCGTTGATAGCATTGGGGGTGCGGCAATTTACTAAAGTTCCCAACGAGCATTCGATCATTTAATCGGGAATCTTGTTGAATTGCCCGACTTGATATTGAAAAGTTTTTTCAATTCGAGAAATAAATGCAAGATTTATAGTGTTAGGCATGAAATCCGAGATATGAGATATTCCGGGTTTATGATGACTAAGGATATGCGGATTCTAATTATTGTAGTTTTCATTTTTTTTCTGCGACCGTAAGTGTAATATGTAGTGTATCCTGATCTCTTTGCAATACGTCAACGACATTCGGGATACGCATATTTACTTATGTTGATGACATGTGATGTTATGTGTTGCTGTGATATGTTATATTGAATCGTCGTGATTAATTAGCTGGGGGTATTTGCATGAGATGAGAGTGTTTTTATTTTCATTCATGTAAAAATGGTATGTAATATTCTTTTATTAGGACACTTCCGGGTTGAGGATGATGTCACCATTGATATATATTATTTATTTTTCCGCATTAGAATAGACCCATAGCGGGGAGCACAAGTGACCGGGTTCTAGAGTCCAATAGGAGGCCATCTTGAGGAGTCGAGACCGGGTCTCCTAACTCTAGAATTGGCAGGGTTGCTTGGCACTCTCGTAGGGGCCTAGGAATGTGGGTTTGGCTATTCATCACGACCGTGGAATCCGTGTTTTTCGTTGCTGGCTAAATTTAAAACACGGACCCCCTAATATATCCAATATTTCATATGTTTGTTTCTGCTGCCTGAGTTCTGTGATGTGATCATATAACTGCTTGAGAAGAATGCTATATATATGATATATATAATAAATGTTGCTTATGTTTTGCACTCGCGCTAGTCCAGCCCCCGCTCTGCCGTTAGTTAAGTAACCTAACGGTGCATGACGGGGCCTCATGGAGAATGCGGATGGCATAAGCGTACGTTCTATTTTCGTTTCTTCTGTGATATTTAGGAAATATAAATGATGGGACGTCATTAGTGAGATTAATGAAAGAAAAAAAACATAAAAGATGTTGTAAAATCAAATTTTTCAAAAAGGTACCTCTAGTTATTGCTTTGCATATCGGTATTCCTTGATGGATATCCTGCACCTCATTCGATGAGGAAAGAGCCAAGATCCCTTCATCGGGGATGATCTCTTTAGCAAAAGATAGCAAATGCTACAACCCACTCGGTTTGTTTTGAAAACTACTCGATTTTAAAAGCGGAGTTTAAACCACTCCTTTTTCAAATCACTCGATTCTATAACGATATTAAGTTCATTACGCTAAAGGTTTTTTTAAAAACCAGTCGTAGCCCGACGTCATTTCAGATAAGTAATAATCAGTATTCATTCTGCGTTTGTTGGCCTCCGTCAAGGCGTAGTGTGCGGTAGCTGATTAGTGCTTATCTGTCGCATATGATGCGATTGGATTAGGATAGTCATACGGTTTTGTTGGCCTCCGTCCAAGGTTGTGCTGGTGGGTTTAATTCAATCAATAACTGATGGGTAGAACTTGACTAGCGGCTTATGCTTTGTTGGCCTCCGTCAAGTTCATTGGTCGTTAGGGGTAAAAACAGATATTGGGAATTTCAAGTGTTGAAATTTTCAATGAGATTGCATACATTCTATGAACTAGTTGGATCCCGATACCCACTGCGTGTAAGAGTTACTCCTGAGAGAGTTTTGTACTTTACAATTAGCCGATCCAGTAAGTGTCCAAGAAAGGTGTTAACGGGGTTATGCCCCTGCGGAAACGAGGTTATTTAATTAGGTCCATAGGAAAGCATGGGGAGACTCTCTCAGAGTACCAATACCTTCCTGGCTGACCGATTAGCAAACTTGTAGGGTGTAATTAATCCCGGCTAGTCTTACCTTTTAGGTTTTGAAGAAAGATTTAATAAAAACAGTGGGAGCCATCCTGTTTAGATAAGATAATAACTAATCTAATTTTGCAAGAGCGCATGCTAAAATGTTTTCTTCTCTCTCTTCAGGTAGCGACCATGACACGCCTTAATCAAGATAAAAATATGGATGTATTGACCGAACCCGCTTATTATACTGAGCTGGGGAACGTTGGTTCCGCTCTATCTTATGAATGGCATAAGTCTGAGCGAGGAATAGGGGAATATCAGGATTCCCACACAACCCGAATGAAGAAAGAGCACAATGATGCATTTTCTTCGGGCGTGTTTGTAACCGAGAACTGTTTCTCAGTATGCTCTACGTCCTGGGTATTAGATACAGGATCAGGATCCTACGTTTGTAATATATTACATGGGTTAAGAAAAAGTAGAGAACTGGGAAAGAGTGATAAATCTCTAGTAGTAGGGAATGGTGCAATTGTTGCAGCCAAAGCAGTTGGCGAATATCACCTTATATTACCAAATGGTAATACATTGATTCTGAATGACTGTTACTTCGTACCAAAAATGATGTGCAATATAATATCAATTTCTTTATTAGATAAAGAAGGATATAATTTTGTACTAGAGAATAATGTTATGAACATTTTCTTAAATCAAATGTTGATTGGGTTTGGTACGTTGTATAAAAGTATATACGTTCTAAATCAAACTACAGTTCTAAATATACAGAACACACAAGAGGAAAAGTTCAGAAATGAACGAATCCTGTTTGTTGCATTGTAGACTTGGTTATATCAATGCGACAAGGCTGGCTAAGTTACATAAAAATGGATATTTGAATCGGTTCGAATTTACATCTTATGAAACTTGTCAGTCATATCTCAAATGCAAGATGACCAAAACTCCGTTACTGGACACAGAGAAAGAGCTACTGGACTCTTAGGACTAATACATAGTGATGTATGTGGTCCAATGTCTACACATGCCAGGAATGGTTTCTCATACTTTATTATATTCACCGATGATCCCTTAAGATTCGGACATGTATTCTTGTTGAAAAACAAATCTGAAGCTTTTGAGAAATTCAAGAAATATAAGTGCAAAGTCGAGAACCAGATGGGTAAACGTATTAAAGTCTTTCAATCTGATTAAGGAGGAGAATACTTGAGCACGGATTTTCGAGACTACTTAAAAGAGAATAGGATTCTCTCTCAGCTTACTCCTCCGTATACATCACAGCAGAATGGAGTTTTGGAGCGGAGGAATCGCACCCTATTAGATATGGTGCGCACTATGATGAGTACTGCTGAGTTACCTATTTTCTTTTTGGGTTATGCACTAGAGACAGCTGCATATCTATTGAATAGGGTTCCAACCAAATTAGTGCTTACCACTCCATATGAGATATGGGAGGGGAAGAGACTATGTCTTAATTTTATTAAGATATTGAGTTATCCGGCTTATGTTAAAAAACAAAATCCGGAAAAGCTCGAGGTAAGGTCAGTTCTGTGCAAGTTTGTTGGATATCCTAAACATTCTCAAGGGTATATCTTATACCATACCGAGGAACAAAAGGTATTTGTTTCTCGTAATGCCACCTTTTTAGAAAAGGAATTTCTTGGTAAAGAAATTAGTGGCAATGAGGTAGAACTAGAAGAAGTTACAGCTACACAAACTACAGCTGATGATTTGGTAGAACTGAAGGA
Organism: Agapanthus africanus; assembly: GCA_030015575.1. NCBI lineage: Eukaryota > Viridiplantae > Streptophyta > Magnoliopsida > Asparagales > Amaryllidaceae > Agapanthus > Agapanthus africanus. The sequence continues at coordinate 671,472,185 of CM057344.1, read as the reverse complement.
TTCAATAGTCTCCGACGAACCTCAGCCACTCCGCATATCTAGTAGGGTTTCTCATCCATCTGAGAGATACTACGGTTTTCTCATAGACGGTGGGAGTGAGAATTAAATCATGGAAGATGATGACCCAATTAGTTTCAAGCAGGCCATCATGAGTGGAGACTCTGTGAAATGATTGGATGCTATGCGATCTGAGATGGAATCCATGTACACAAACAAAATATGGACTTTGAAAGTTGCTCCTGAAGGGGTAAAACCCATCGGGAGCAAATGGAATTTTAAGAAGAAACTTAGTGTAGAAGGAAAGGTTGAGACCTTCAAAGCTAGACTTGTAGCAAAAGGTTTTTGTCAACAACCAGGTGTCGATTATGATGAAACCTTTTCTCCAGTGGCTATGCTTAAGTCCATCAGGATCCTACTTGCCATTTCTTCATACCATGACTACGAAATTTGGCAGATGGATGTCAAGACTGCTTTTCTAAATGGTGATTTAGAAGAGAGCGTGTATATGACATAGCCAGAGGGCTTCGTAGACAGTGGGAGCAGTGGAATGGTGTTCAAGCTACTTAAATCAATTTATGAATTAAAGCAGATATCGTGGAGCGGGAACATCTATTTTGATGTGGCGTTCAAAGAGTTTGGCTTCATCAAAAATGTAGATGAACCTTGTATATACAAGAAGGTTGTAGAGAGTAAGGTTTTCTTCCTCATATTGTACGTGGATGACATACTATTGATAGGAAATAATGTTCCTATGCTACACTCGGTCAAGCTCTTCTTATCACAAAAGTTCTCCATGAAAGATCTGAGTAATGCCTCCTACATCCTGGGAATTAATATCTATAGAGATAGATCTAAAAGGATGTTGGGATTGTCCCAATCCAGGTACATTGACACCATACTAAAGAGGTTTAGTATAGAAGATTCTAAGCGTAGTAATTTACCCTCTTGCTCAGGAATCACCCTCTCCAAAGAGATGTCTTCCAAGACTGATTTGGAGAGGGCTCGCATGCAAGGGATACCCTATGATTCTGCGGTTGGGTCAATCATGTACGTGATGTTATGTACCAGACCGGATGTAGCTTACGCACTTAGTGTGGTAAGTAGGTATCAATCAGATCCCCGGGAGAAGCACTGGACAGCCGTGAAGAACATTCTTAAGTACCTGAGAAAGACTAATGAAATGTTCTTGGTGTATGATAATGGAGAACTCCAAGTGGAGTCCTTTACCGATTCGAGCTTCCAGAGTGATAAAGACGACAGTAAGTCGATCTCGGGTTTTGTCTTTACCCTCAATGGAGGGGTGGTATGTAGGAAGAGTTCCAAGCAAGATACCGTGGCAGACTTGACGATGGAATCTGAATACATCACTGCCAACGATGCTTCCAAAGAGGCTGTCTGGATGAAGAAGTTCATAGATGAACTTGGTGTGGTTCCATCCATTGAGCATCCAATACCTTTATATTGTGATAACAATAGAGTTGTGGCTTTGGCCAAAGAACCCCGGTCCCATCAGCGATCCAGACATATTCTTAGGCGGTATCACCTGATCCGGGAGATAGTTGATCGCCGGGAGATCGAGGTTAGGAGAGTTGACACGAAGGAAAATACAGTGGATCCACTCACGAAGGCCCTCCCCCAGACGCAATTTGAGAGACCTTTTAGGATGTTGGGTATGAGATACTATAACAACTGGCCTTAGTGCAAGTAGGAGATTGTTAGGAATTTGTATGCCCTAAAGGCCATTATTTTATGATATAGTAGATGCTTGGACATATATAAAGAGGACTTTCTTACTCGACATGATAGTATGCTATCTTGGTACTCTTTATCTTAACATGTACACTAATATTATTATACTGTCTCTCTAATACATATTGATAAAGCCCTTAGGATGTTAGCTTGACTACCAGGACTATGGTGCAGATCATATTAGTAGGGCTTGTATAGTCCACAAGCACATCCTTTAATCGTTTCTAGTCGAGGAAATATCGACAAAGGGCATTAATATTCCAGAGTAGACTAGTGTGTATGTTTTTTGACCCTATATGGGGGCGATGGTTGATCCCACAATCATTGGTGTTTGACATCAAAGATTGTACACAGGTGCTCATTAGAGAATGGGTACACTGAACAAGACTCGCCGAGAACTCCTAGTTGGTACTATACCTATCGTCAGATAGCAGTTCTCTGGTGACACTTGTACAGGTTAGTCTGTAGACCCGAGATTATCATAGAGTATTTTGTAGTTCCTACTGTGCTTTGATTTCATCCCTACCACGGCTCAAAGGAGTCATGCAAACAGGTGGATTTTGCGTCCAGTCCCGAGTCACATGGAGGTAATGAGCGATAAGAGGGGTTTTGTCTCTCCCGATATTGGGAGTTGATGTTGCGCTATGCTCGATAGGCTATAACAGAAAGTCCTTGGTCGGGGCTGATGAGATTTACTGGTAAGTGTTATCAATGGTTTCTCGAACGGTTATAGACCACACATCGGCATGACTTATCAAGTTACTGGAGTCTGACGATTCCACCCTTAAACTTGCGATGCGACATATCAGACCGGACTGTACGGTAAGTGTTGCTTATAGAATTTGCAGGAGTTTGGACAAGCTTGCTTGTTGATTTTCTATTCGCTCAATACCTGGGAAGCCGTTATGTCCAGCTAGTACCGCTGACGGCTTATGGATGACTGATGTGATCATTACCAACTGCTTGCGTATTGACAAGTCTTTAAAAACCACATAGAGGTTTCCTAGTTCAAGCGAAATGAAATAAGGCACATATGGTTATATGTGCAGGAGCTTGATTAAATACGATTATGTGATACCGTATTCTAATCTCACGATATGTGATATCGGTTAGGTTATATGTGATATAACCGGATTATTGAATCAAGTGTCGATTCAATGATATGTTATATATGATATACATATAATTGATATTAGTCGGTTATATATGATATAACTGGATTATTGAATCAAGTGTTGATTTAATAATTTGATATATATTTTTATATTTGATATATTAATATATATTAACTAATATTGTGCTCACTTAAAGATTTTCTTCTCTTGAAATACATTTAATATATATGTGATATATATTAATATATGTATTTTTATATTGTGTCATGGTGGATGATAAATTGGACATGGGTGTATGAGACTCACACTAAAACTAAAGATAATTTGGGTGTTATTTATTATGAGTAATTCACAAATGAGGTGGAAATGAGCAAGGCTTAAGATACTTATGGAAGTATGTAGATGGCATAACTCATCCCACTAATTTTTGTTTTACTCTAGATATTTTATAACCCAACCATTATGTTTAGCCTATGGTTAACTCTCTACTTATCTCTTGAGATTTTTCCTTCATCCTAGTTCATCTTCTTCATCTCATTTTTGCTCTCTAGCTTTTCAAAAGGTGAGAAAAGAAAAGGAAAAAGTGATTTCTAAAGTGAGCAAAATTCCTACTTCATCAATCTATACCAAACTATCCCTTTAGTATAGGTTGTTTCCTTTACTAATTCCTTAATTAGTGAATAGGTAGCTTGAGTTAGAGATTCTTCAAGGTGGATCATCTTCGGCCTTGATGATCCTTAAGCAAGTTCGTTCCTTTCACCAAGTGGAGCCTACGAAGAGTTCTAGGAACTACTACTTGGAGCTTTAGAAGTGAAGGACCAGTCTACGTACATAAGATGCATTCTCTTTTCACTTAGTGTAAAGTTTGTTTACATGCTATCAAACCCTAATTCTCTAGTTCGATTCTTGGTTAGTATATCTTAGCCCACTAGAATTTTTAAAATTGCATACTTGATTCCTCTAGAAACCTAGTAGTAGTGCTAAGACATACTTTCAAGCAAGTCCCTGTCAGTTCTCAGATCCTCTTGTAATACTGGGTCTGACGAACAGTCTGTTTGAACAGTATTCCTTGCTGATGAAGGGTTTTTTTTAAGCTCTTTGTATAGTATCTTGGAATGGAGACTGGTTGTAACCTATCGAGATTCGGCTCGAATCTATGCCAAATCCCTTTCTCTACCTTGGTCTCTTCTGATTTATAGAAGAGAATCACATTTTCTATTTTACATCTGGGAGGCACGTGGAAGGTTATTAGATCTTGCACGTTGTAGGTGCTGTGTGCATCGAGCTCTTTGTAGTGATGTGATGGAGCTAATGTAATATGTAGGGTTTGATTGGCTTCATCAGAGACCTTCACCCACAAATGGATGGAAAAAACCGTATCGATTTCTCATTCCGCGCCATTGTCGAAGATTGGAATAGGAGTTGACGAGCTTAGTTTACCAGTTTTCTTTGGAGGCTGACCCGTGAATACTATTTTTTCTTCTTCTTCTGAGTCAGTTCCAAAGATTGGGATGATCGTCGCTTATACTTTTTTATCTTTCGATTTGTTGCATTTATCTGTATCTTGGAAATCCAACAAGAAATAATTTACATCTTCATACTTCCGTACTTCATTTATCGAGAACGGGTTGAGCTCGCCTGTGATAGTGTGCTCTCTGCCATCCTTGAAATATTTCATACACTGATGTTATGTAGAAGGGATGAATCCATACTGGTGTAACCAAGGTCTACCTAGCAAAGCTCTACAGCAGGTCTTTCCCTCGATAACATAGAATTTGACGTCCATGAAGAGTTGTCCAAAGCGAAGCATAAACACTGTGGACCCCGGCGTTCTTGTGGACTTGGAGTCGAATCTAGAGATGGTGATTTTCTTTCGACCGAGGTATTGTACATCCATGGACAGCTGCTTGAGCACCTTAACATTTAGCATGTTGATCGAAGAACCGTTGTCGATGAGGATTTTATTTATCCTCTGATCATCGCAGTACCCGGCGATGTAGAGCAGTCGATAGTGCTCGAACGTCCCAGGAGAAGATATTCTTCGCTGAAGGTGATGTCGGCCATATATACCTCCACCATTTTATCTTTCATCGCTACCTCTGTAAAATGTACATGAAAAGATCTGGTTCTTCAATATCTTTAATTAAAGACTCATGCAGTTCGTCTGACAAGAGCAGAGCATCATATATGCTCAAGTGTGAATGTAACCTTTTTAGATGGGCTAACACATTATAGTCCACCTTATTTTTCTTGGGGAAACCCTTAGCGGCGAGTTCTTCGGCCACCTCTTCATTAAAGGCGATCTCTTTGGGCATTTTCCCTTTGCCCTTTTCTTGATTATTGGGGTCCTTATTTACGGGCCCAAGGTTCTTCTCAGAGAGAGTGCGGTTCCGCAGACGAATTTTATTGTAGTCCTTTGTCTTTTCTACGTCTCCTGGCGAGAATCTTACATAGGGGAGATTGACGGGAGTTTCATTTTTCGAATCACTTCCGAAAGTTGGCACTGATAAACTTCCTCCTTCTGAAGTCTGAGCCTTGGTCATATAATAGCTTTCGGTGATCTTCCTTCCTTGGTCGTTTGCCTTGGAACCATCAAGTTGGGGCGGGTGAGCCTTGGCCATCCGCTTCTCTCTTTTTAGATGCCTGTTATGAAGAACATACTTTCGCCACCGTTTTCCGAACGCTTTACACTCATCAATGGGATGGCAGCCCCTTCGGTGGTAGATTCAATACTTTGGATGCTCTTCTCCACCTTTGAAGTCCACAACTCCTAGAGTACACATCTTTAGGAGCGATAGCTTCATCCCTTTGGATAAGGCCTTAGCGAAGTGTTTCTCGGCTTTACCTTTCTTCAGCAGTATCTTCTGCTTTGGTTGGGGAATTACATAACTTGCCTCTTCCTCAGCTTGCCATTTTAAGCATTCTTGTCTGACATTTTCATAAACAGCCAGCTTACGCCATTGATTTTCTTTGCCATTTTAGGCATTGCTATCTTCTTGAGTCAAAACTCTGAAAATGATATGTTCCCCATTATGCAATGATGGACCGAAATGTCCTTAAACTAATATATATCCTAAACACGGGAATGTTGGAGCAAAACATCCCTAAACTAATATGTTACCCCACATATTCTTCATGATATACATGATGATGGATCGTAATATTCTTAAACTAATATGTTGCTCTACGGCAAATCTCCATATTAATCACCGTATACAAACCACGCAAATAAATAATGTGACCCCAAACTATGTTCCCATGGACCGAAACGTCCTTAAACTAATGTTGGACTGAAATGTCCTTAAACTAATATGTTTAGCCCTACGGTATGGGTCATATAATCAATCGTATACAATCCACGGGTATAAATAATCCATTTCTTTCTCGGGTCCCATCGGCAAGGCTACACCTAAAATTCCCATCGGCCGGGAAGCTCTACCAATGATGTGGACCTTTGAAAAATGTCATGACCTACAGCCGATAGTGTGTTACCTTACGGGCCGCCTGTCTCCTTGAGCAATGTTGGATCATCCATGGCGAGGCAAAAAAAATGGTATGTTCACAAGCAAAATGGGCACGAATGAAAAGCCGAAAAGGCGACGTAAGTAAAAACAGTAGGGCTGAGCTTGTGAAAATCCGGAAGAGCACAAACTCGTTGAAAGAAAGAAAAGATGCACGTGTAAAGTCCTCTCGACTTTGTTAGGAGAAAACACCTGTGTAAGATCCTTACGAATCACAAAGGAGCAACACGCTTAGGAATCCATACTGTCTCTAAGGAGAAAATACACTTACGAGATTCTCACGACTCGTAAAGAGAATATACCCTCTTTAAGAACCTCACACCTTATGGAATTCAAAAACCTTAAGTTACAGGGATCTAAAACTGTTCTTAAGCCATCATAACCCTACAAATTTATGCCCTCCAAGTGGTCCAATATCGACTCTTGCATACAATCCATAGATATAAATAAATATGTTCCCGACCAAGTCCCACCAATGACGAGAGAGATTTCTCGACATGGTGAACAACACTTGTAAGTCCTTTCGACTTACAAGGGCAAAATACACCTTTGAGATCCTCATGGCTCATAGGGAGAAATACTTTTATGAGACCCTTACGGCTCAAATAGTTAAAAACCCTTAGTTGACAGGAATCTGAACCTGTTAGCTAAGCCATCATTGGCCGAAATTGGCAATGGCATAGATGAGTCGTTTTTAGCAATATTCCAGTTATAGCGATGCTGATGCCAAAGTCGGTATCAAACCTTAAGTCTCCGACTCACAACAAAATTGATGAGTATGAAAAGAAAAATAGCCGAAATGATAGGGCAACTCGTAAGAAAAAAAGCGAGTAAAAATAAAAGAAATAGCTAAAATGATGGGGCACCGCGAATAAATAGCCGAAATGATTGGGCAATCACGACTTTCGCGATATGAAAGCTGAAATGATGGAGCAATCATGGATATAAAGAATATATATATATATATATAAAGGAAAATATATGGACGCCTCCTTATTCCATGCTCTACCAAACGAAGAACCAAGTCTCTATAAGACTATATAGACGCCTCCTTATTCCAGCAGAATACGGATATGTTGTTAGCATGGACCAAAGGGTCAGATCAAAGTGGAGCAAAACAATGGCATATTCCTACCTCCAGATCTTGATGGCAACATCAACATCCAAGAGATCATCCCGACATTCCTTCTCATTCTAGTAGGGTGCAGATGCGATGACAACATAGACAAAATGGTCAAATCAAAGCGGAGTGATGGCATATTCCTAGCTCCGAATCTCAATGGCGATATATATAGCCTAGAGTTCATATGGATGTCTACCTACTTCAGCAAAGAATTTGTGCGATATCATCAAAGAAAAAGCGAAGGGATGACATATTCCTAACTTCAGGTCTTGACAGCAATATATACAAAGCCTAAAGATCATTGGATGTCATCCTACCCCTAAAGGGTGCGATCATGACTCATCGGGGCTCCAAATAGAGTCTAAGCTCAAGTAAAGCGCCATGGTAATACCTAACGCTGGATCTTCCGATGGTAATGGGGATATTCCAACCTAAGAAAACTACTTGAAGACGTCGTGTCCATCTTTAGATGAGATCAGAGACACGGCAATCGCGTGACTACTCAAACCGCAACCTAAGGAATTGCATGTCGAGAAAATATCAGCCAACGTGACGGTACGATGGAATTAACCCAGTACCAAAAACGTAACGGACTCCTATATCGAAAGGGGTTATCTATATTTCATGTTAGGATACACCTGCGAGATCCTCTCGACTCGTAGGGAGAAACACTTTTATGAGACCCTCACGGCTCATAATGTTGAAAAGCCTTAGGCAACGGAGATATAAACCAGTTTTCTAAGCCATCGTTGCCCTACAAGGAGGTCAATACTGACTCTGGTATACAATCCACGGGCTACACATTCGTTAAAATTGCATGCTAATGATGAAGTCTTTTACGGGTCCTCTCGACTCGTAGGGAGAAATATCTTTATGAGACACTCACGGCTCATAAAGTTGAAAATCCATAAGCAACAGATCTAAACCTGTTTCCTGAGCCATCGCTACCCAGCGGTCGGTCTCAAGACTGACTCTTGTATACTATCTTTGGGCCACCTGTAACAAAATTGGTAGATGACGCCTCCATCAAAAAGAGAAAGGAGCAACTCCTGGGCCTCAGGGTTAGAACTACATTTCTTAAGAATCGTGATTTGAGTCAATGATGGCGCTAGTGCCATCTCACAATCTTCTCAGATTAAGATTCTAAAAGTTGTGTACAATACGCCAGCCCGATATCAGTCTATGCTCTACACTACGCTACACTATTTCACCGACGTATATACCTCCATGAGCAAGCTAGTGGGGGGGCATTTGTTCACACCTATTTAATTGCGCATTTATATATGTGCGCACTTGATGGAAGAATAATTTCAAAGGCATGCACACTTATATATGTGCGCACTTGATGGAAGGATCCTTAACGCTCGCATTTAGCAGAAATTCTTAAATGCGATGTGCATGTGCAAACCCCGTGCGCACATGTGTAGTGCGCACATGTCTAAACAAGCAATCAATGGAAGGAAAGTTGTTAGATATGAATTATTCATTAAGAGACAATAAAAACATATATTTAAAATAAACATTTTATTCCATGGAGAAAAGATCCCCAAACACGGGATCTCGTGTACAAGGATTAATGAAACATCGTACAAAGTTTCCAAACACTCTCTCAGCCCTCTCTACCATGTCAAAACGACGAGTCTCACGAAAATTCATGCCCCACCGATCAGCGTTGTGCTTGTCGGCAAAAGCAGACATGACAGCCCGCCGAACCTGTATCTGACTCAGCAAGTGGATGGAGCAGTCTCTTAGAAGCTTCGTAATGAGACAAGCCTCCTGAAAGCAGTCAACATTGTCCTCCGCTGCGTCAAGCATCGCCAAAATCATCATCGCCTGGTGAGGAGGAATGTCGTCGAGAACAATGAGAAAGATCATGTGAAGCCAAATAGAGCCGGCAGGAAGAGGAGATCCTCTACGAGTCATGAGCTCGTGCATCACCGTGTCGCATTGAACATCCGTAAGAATGGGATTCACTAGACGTGTAGTAAAATGAGGAATAATCTCCTCTATAGGCACCTCCCATGGCTGTCGAGGAGCATGTGGGCAATTTCCATGGTTCTTTCTCTATGAAAATGGTTCTTTCTCTGTGAATGTGAAGGAGAAGATGAATATTTCTTCAAATTATAAAAAGTAGCATTCAAGTCTCGGCACAAAAAATGTTCCACATAGTATAAGATGGAATGATTCCCAAGCTCTGACCAAAAGAAAGCGTTGGAAAAGAAGAAGATCACTCAAAAATTCATGAGAAGATGAAACAAAACCCCCCACGTGTTTAACACGTGAGCACTCACATGCAAGGCATATAGTGCTATAGGCCATATAACACGGCAGTGTCTCACGTGCAAAGCACGTGAATGCTAAGGCTATATAGTATGGCAGCGCCCGCGTGCTAGGCACGTGAGTGCTATAAGCCATATAATATGACAGTGTCTCATGTGCATGGCACGTGAGCGCTATAGGCCATATAATATGCCAGCGCCTCACGCGCAATGCACATGAGTGTTATTTTAGATAGAATTAAATTCTATATGAGAGAATATTTTCCTAATCTTTCTAAAACGAGAAAGTTTTGCTCTGTTAAACAGAGAATCGTTGGATTAAAAATCCAATGGTGATTAAAAATCACCGTTCGAATCAAAACATAGAATTAATTCTATACATGGAAAATATTTCCTTCAATCTTGTTAAAAACAAGAAAAATATACTCTATTAAACAGAAAGCTTTGGATCTATAATCCAACGGTGATTAAAAATCACCATTTGATTATGAAATCAAGTCAGGTTCTGTTAAATGAGAGATCCTCTCAACTAATCAACAATTTCTCATATCCTATATAAAAAACCCATGAGATTAAATCTCAAATAGAGCCGACCCCCCTATAAACTACCACATATACAGAAAACCTACCCTTAAGTTTTGACAATAGAGAATTTAATTCTCTTCAAAGAAGAAGATCTTGCTCTCAGCTCAAACCCTAGGTATAGAAAACACAGAGATAAAAATATCTCCACTTTACCCATCATGTCATATCTAAGGTTTTAACCCTTCATAGAACTATGTTTTTCCTCTGGATCTGAGATCCATAGGACAGATCTCCCAAAAAAAGAATTTAATTCTCGTAGGAAAGATTATATTCTTGGGAATCAAATATTCAGGAAAGAACAAGGTTGAATAGAACATGGATGAAAAAAAGGGTCCATACTCCAGGAACTTAGTTCCCAAACATGACAAGAACTTAGTTCTTAAAGAAACCTGATCCCAGATCTTCAAAAACAATGATCTTGGTGATTAATAATAGTTAAAACATCATTAACAGAAGTTTAACTTCTCTAAAAATATGAACAGAGATTAAATCTCTAAGGACTCATCGCCTCACGTGACACTCACATGAACACTCAAAAAAATTGAGACTTAGCGTCTCACGTGATGTCCACGTAAATGCCCGAGATTAAGTGCTTCGTGTGGTACGCATGTGAGTACTCAAAAATCATGAAGACAACGCCTCACGTGGAATCCGCGTAAGCGCCCAAATGCTGCAGACAGCGCCTCACATGCCATGCACGTGAGCGTTTGAGTGTAAGCGCTTCATGTGATGGACACGTGAGCGACATACATATCTGAGTACTTAGCGCTACTGGGTAACAAAAAAGCCCATCATTTGGCCCAAAAGGGGTTGGGTTCCCAAAAGTTAAAAAATTCTCTGATTATAAATTAATAGAGCCCATATGCTCGCTATATTTGAGTTGATCATAGTCTAATACATGACTAACAGTCCTTAGACATATACACTGAAATGATGGAATATATGACCTAGGTTCAAACCCAAGTCTGATATGTACGGATTTGGACTAATCCGTGCCCTACGGGTGATGACATAAACTAGTCTCCGTATACAATCCACGGATAACCTCATATAAAAAAAACATAACACGACACAAAGTAATCTGATTAGAACATGTGAAAGTTGTTATTGCAACGCGATAACTTAAATAACTGCAAGGGTTTATGCCTGTAGAGAAGAGCATTCCCACAATATAAAAAATCCTCTCAAAGAGGGGGAATCTGATAAAATCACGCTATATCGATCGCATCCATCCAAACCTCTGATATATTGTGCCATAAATCAACTTGGCATTTTCAGAGAGGTGGATGGATATTTTCCAAATAGCATCTTCCCTAAAATTCAGGAAGACGTTCTAACCCATTTCGTCTCTGTTTTCGACGGTAAACTGATTCTGGCATGCCCGGTGGAACCTTTTTCTCTTTTCACTCCACACTTCGTGTATCGTATTCCGCGAACAAAATCATGGTTCACTATGGTTGCTCCTGGAATTTGGGATACTGAAATTTGGTTTTTCACATCCGTACAGATTCAATGGCTTCCAACCGCACCACCTGCAACAGCAACAACTCTCAGACTGACTCCGTCTCATCTGGAGGAGTGGCCTACAAGCCGAATGGGGCCTCAATATTCACCTTGCCGGCAGAGAAGGTCACCTAAGCGACCACTGGGCTGTTCTTTAGGACCATAATCTCATCCACAAACTTCGGCGCCTCAACGCCCAAAGAAGAAATTCTACGAAAGTCGGTCTTCGATCGGCTAAACACCGTGGTGGGCCCCGCTAACAAGCCTGCCAGCGCTAAGGCTTCAGTCTTCGACAGGCTGAAGAAAAGCATGATGGGTCCAATGAAAAATCCCATGATCCCTGAAAAGGATGCCTCTAAACAGCTGGCTATCCCCGCTCCTGCTCCGCGTGGAGCAAACAAGAGTGCTTCACCACCAAGGCAGTCGGTCATCACCAAACTGACCAATCCTACTCCAGCTCAATCGAGGACGTCAGTCTTTCACAGGTTGACACTGGACAGAACCCCCAGACAATGCAGGGGGCGTGTCGAGGAAATCTCTGACGCTAAGGAGGTTCCCGCTGCAAGACATGCTCTACATAGCCATTAGCGCCGATTAAGGAGAACTAGGGGTAGTTCCCCTTCAGGACTGATTCCACCAGCTCCTGTGGTGGTTGTTAATGCTGCTGTTCCAACCTGGAATAACTTCGAATCTCTAAGAAGGGTTCGCAAAAATTCACCTACTGTGGTATTGAAGAAAATGCCACCCTCTGAAGAAGCTCCAGTACAGCCAAAACCGAAGTGTTCTTACCAGCGGCTCTCTTCATAAATTCACACAGTCTGGAAAAATGTCCAAGACTCTATTCTCGATGAAAATTATTCTCGTCGATCGAAAAAGTCCAAAGTTGGACAGGAGAACAATCATTCCTCTGCCATACATCGGGGGACTTCTCGAAAGGAGGTGCCTGTCATAACGGTTCCTCTTACTACGACCACTAACAAAAGACTGAGGCTAGACAAAGTTCTAGCGCCGGAGGCAAAATCCAAAGACGAGAGCTCCAAACACCACAAGCCTGGGGGCATAACTATACACACAGTTTATATAAATGGTAGTACGGAGGAGAGCCGTGCTTCCATTAGTCATAGACTGCAAACTCAGTTACTGACGAAAGCTCAGGAGCAACAAAAGAAACTCCAAGATATGCTTGCCAAGATGGCAGTGTTTACCAGACCTAAAGAAAGTTTGGATAAAGAAATGGAAGAGCGCCAAGAATAGGAAACTTATACCGAGTTCTTGCGACGGGTGCTTGGAAAGAAGGCTAGGGAAGCGACAGAGTAGGTTGCTAATATAAAGCAGATGTCCCTTCTGTTTCAAAACATGTTTGGAATGATGATCCAACCAAAACCACCGGCCGAAGAACCACCGGTAGTTATTGAATACGAAAAAGGGGAAACGTCAAATCCTCCTCAGACCTTGTCAATGGCTAAGGAGGAAAAAATCTCGAAGGCAGCATTGGATGACTATATCGCCTAACAAATCAAGGCTTATCAAGCCAACAAAGCTGCAAATCATCTCATCAAAATTGGTCGACCGTATCCGGCCTGGTGCGACCAGATGAAATACCCACCAAGATATACGATTCCGAAATTCCATATATATATATATATATATATATATATATATATATAAAGGAACGGGTAAACCTCATTAGCATGTTGCATAGTTCAAAGCATGTGTGGCAATACAGGGGGCGATGATAAATTGCTGCTTCACCAATTCGTCGGAAGCTTATCAAAGATGGCTTTTGAATGGTACTCGGAGCTCCCAAATGACTCCGTAAAGACCTTCTCTGAGATGGAGCTGCTATTCACTCAAAGGTTTGCCAGCGTGAGTGAGCGCATTCCAATCACTGCGCTGATCAATTCCAGGGTCAAGCCAGGAGAAACATGGGTCCAATACGTGATCCGATGGCGGAATTTGTGGTCCAAATATGAACAACACATTGAGGAGTCCCCATCTTTGGGGATGTTCATTAGGACTATCGATTCTCAATCGACCGTATCCCAATTTATGACCTTCTTCAAGCCCACCACATTTCAGGCGCTGATTGATAAACTGGCTCAGATGGATCAGATGGGCCATGATCCTTCCTCTTTGGGTAAGGATCCGTGAAATAATAAGGGCAAGGGAAAAGTAGCCTTTATTGCCAATACACAGCACCAGCCGAGCTGTTCGAAAGCAGCCGCCCGCCAAAACAATAACCGTACACGCCCGACCTTATAAGAAAGGATGAGACGTGCATATTCATTCCTTCGTGATAAGAAGAGGAGATTGTTCGAGCTGGCTGTTCGCACCTGTTTATGTGTCCATCCAAATCAAGTGCGCACTTGAGAGAAGAATAAGTCTAAAGGCATGTGCGTGTGCGAAGGTTAATGCATGACATGTGCGTAGTATACGCGCGCTTTATTGGCGTTCTCACTTAGCAGATGTTCCTAAATGCGAAGGGCACGGGAAAGCACATGCTCATATCAGTGGAAGGAAATTTATTGGAGATAAAATATTTATTAGATAACAGCAAAAAAGGTATTTAAATAAACATTTTATTCCATGGGGAAAAGATCACGAAACACGGGATCCGGGCTACAGGGATTAATGAAACAAAATACAAAATTCTCTAACTCTCTCGGCCCTCTCAACCATGTCAAACCAACGATTCTCACGAAAAGTCGCTCCCCACCTATCAGCGTCGAATTTGTCGGCAAAAGAAAACAAGACCGCTCGCCGAGCCTGTATCTAACTCAACATGTGGACGGAGTGGTACCTTAAAGGCATCGTGATTAGACCCGCCTCCCGAAAGTAGTCGACCTTGTCCTCCACCGCATCGAGCATCGCTAAAGTCATCTCCACCAGATGAGAAGGAACGTCATCGAGAACGGTGAGAAAGATCATGCAAACCCATATAGAGCCGGTGGGAAGAAAAGATCCTCTACGGGACATCAACTCATACGTCATTATGTCACATTGAGCATCTGTGAGATCGGGGTTCACTAAATGGGCAGCAAAATGGGGAATGATCTCTTCAATGGGTACTTCCTATGGCCGTCGAGGAGCATGTAAGCGGTCACAAACTATATTCTTTTCTCTGTGGATGTGAAATAAAAGAGGGTCACTTCTCTAATTTATAAGGAGTATTCAAGTCTCGACACAGAAGATTTTGCAGGTCATTAAAATGGGAACAATTCGCAAGCTTTGACCAAAGAAAGTGTTGAAAAAGAAGTGGATAACACTGAAAATTATGGGTCATCAGTCTGTACACTTACATTTATGTGTGCACTTGATAGAAACATCATTGACACTCGTACTTAACAAAAGTCATTTAGTGCGATGTGCAAATGCAAATCATGAGCGCACATGCTATCCACAAGCATGCGTAAAGCAAGTGCTTATATGATAAGTGTGGATAGATTCTCCGTATGCACGTGTAATGCAAGGGCGTAATGCGCACTATTCCCGCCAAAAATTTTGGCCTAGAGTTTGTAGTTCCCTTATAAAAAAGGTGGAGAGAAAAAAGAAAAAATGAATTCCTCCTATATGCAGAACACGTGAGCGTTATGGTTTTGGAGAGAATTAAAACCCACAGTTTAGACTCATGTGTTAAACACGTAAGCACTCATATGCAAAGTATATAAGCCCTGAACAGAAATAACAAAAAAGGCTAAACATTCCTTATGTGTTAAACACAAGGGCGCTCATATGCAAAGTATACGAGCGCTGAAAGTAAATAACAGGCCTCACGTGTTAAACGCGTGAGTGCTCATATACAAAACATATGGGCGTTGAATATAAACAGGTCAAAACCCACACTGGTGGTCATGTGTTAAACATATGAGCACATCATTTTGTAGCGTTAGTTTCAGATAGAATTAAATTCTATTTGGGAAGATATCCTCCCGATCTTTCCAAATCGAGAAAGATTTTTCTCTGTTAAGAAGAGAATCTTTGGATTTAAAATCCAATGGTGATAAAATATCACCAATAAAACTATCTGATAGAATTAAATTCTATGTGATAGAATTAAATTCTATTTGGGAAATATTTTTCCTGATCTTTCTAATATGGAAAGATTTTTCTCTAAAAGAGAATCTTTGGATTTAAAATCCAGCGGTGATAAAATATCACCAATTAAACTATCTGATAGAATTAAATTCTATGTGATAGAATTAAATTCTATTCGGGAAATATTTTCCCTGATCTTTCTAATATGAAAAGATCATTCTCTAAAAGAGAATCTTTAGGTTTAAAATCCAGTGGTGATAAAATATCATCAATTAAACTATCTGATAGAATTAATTTCTATATGATAGAATTAAATTTTATTTGGAAAATATTTTGCCTGATCTTTCTAATATGGAAAGATCTTTCTCTAACAGAGAATCTTGGATTTAAAATCCAATGGTGATAAAATCACCAAATAAACCATCTGATAGAATTAAATTTTATGTAGAAAATATTTCTCTGATTTTTCTAAAATAAGAAAAAATTTCTCTGTTAAATAGAATAAAATTCTATGTTAGGAAATAATCTTTTTAAATTAACGAGATATTCATATGATAGAATAAAATCCTATGGTTAGGAAAATACCTTCCTAACAATATATTCATCCGATAGAATTAAATTCTATTTTAAGAAAATATTTTCCTAATCTTGTTGAAACAAATAAGAAATCTTCTCTGTTAAATAGAGAGCCTTTGGATTAAAAATCCAACGGTGAATAAAATTTATCGGTTGATCTAAAAGATCAATTTGATTGATTATGAAATCAATCATGATCTCTCAATGAGAGATTTTCTTAAAAAATTGATTTTTTTTCCTTCTTCTATAAATAGGAGTAATGAGATAAGGAGGAGACACTAGATATAAAAAAAAGAAAGGAAACTCCCATAAGATTCTGAAAAAAATACAGAAAGCTCTAAAAACGGTTCCACAAAACAACAGATAATTTAATTCTCTCAAAGAAGAAGATCTCACTCCTCTATAATCTAGGTAAAGAAAACATCGATATCAAAATATCTCCTTTACCTAATATATCTAAGGGTTTAACCCTTCTCAAATAACTTAATTCTTTCTCGGGATCTGAGATCCATAAGACAAGTCTTCCATAAGTTGAGAATTTAATTATTATCGGGAAGATCTTGTTCTTGAGAATCAAAAATTCATGGGAGAACATGGATACAAGAACATAAAGAAGATAGAGTCCATAATACTCCAGGAACTTAGTTCCTTCAAATCAAAAACTTAGTTCTTAAAGAAGCTGATCTCAGATCATCAAAATAGTGATCTTGGTGATTGTTAATGGTCAAAATACCATTAACAGAGATTTAAGTTCTCTGAAAAATATCAACAGAGATTAAATCTCCAAAGAACATAGCGCCTCGCGTGAAACACATGTGAGCGTCCAAAACTTAGCGCCTCACGTGAAACACACGTAAGTGCTCAAAAGAGACCAAAGCTAAACGCCTCACATGAATCACACGTGAGTGCCAGACGCTCAGCGCCTCACGTGAAACACACGTGAGCGCCATAGAAAAATTAGTGCTTTGCACAATTATAGCGCCTCACGTGATATACACGTGAGCGCTATATGCAACTGAGTTCTTAGCACTGCTGGGTATTACAGAAACCCAATCTTAGCCCAAATCGGCTAAGCTTATATCCGTGATATCCAAACTGATCTTAGCTCTATACATGACTAACGATCTTCATCCCATAACTTCTAAGTTAATCTTAGTCTCAAACACGACTAATGATTCTTGGATGATCCACCACGATTCTTTCCCTCAAATACAGGATTTGATTCAAGGGTACATCTCTTCACACCTCTGATATATGTCGTTGTAATTGCTCAACGTTTTCAGAGAGGTGACGGGTCCCAATAACCAACAACTCTTCTTCCTCTCGTCCCCAAAATGGGAATGTTGGACCAAAATGTCCTTAAACTAATACTCGTCCCCAAAATGGGAATGTTGGACTGAAATGTTCTTAAACTAATATTCGTCCCAAATTGGGAATGTTGGACCGAAATGTCCTTGAACTAATATTCACACCAAACACGGCGAGAATGGACCGTAATATCCTTAAACTAATATATTGGGCTAATATGCTCATTTGTTTCTAAATTGATCTTAGTCTCAAATATGACTAACGATCTTTAGATCAAACCCAAATATCCCATGAACTGATGGACCTCATTTATGTGAGAAATACGTCCTAAGTTTATTCTCGTTGGCAAACCAAGCAACCAACGTGGACCCCGTCAAGAAAATACTTGACCCAAACCTAAATCTAAAATATACGGATTTGGACTAATTCACGTCCTACGGGCGAAAACGTAAAATAGTCTCTGTATACAATCTACGGACAACCATAACAAACAAAATAACACACTACATGAAGTGATCTTCTGGAGCGGGAGAAAGTTGTTATCGCAACGTGATAACGTAATTAACTGCATAGTCTTACTCCTGCAGGGAAGAGCGTCCCTACAATCAAAAAACCCTTACAAATGAGGGGGAATCTTATAAAGTCTGCTATATCAGTCGCATCCATCCAAACCTCCGATATACAGTACCATAAATCAATTTTGTATTTTCGGAGAGGTAGATGGATATGTTCAAATAGTATCTGCCCCCAAATTCAAGAAAGACGATCCATCCCAGTTCGTCCATGTTTTCGGCGGTAAACAGATTCCGGCACGCCCGGTGGGACCTCTTCCTCTTTCTACTCCACACTTCGCGTGTTGTGTTTTTCCGCAATCAAATAATCGCGGTATATATATTTGTAATTGCCCTTGGGTGATAGGATACTGAAGCTGGCGTTTTGTCTTTATGTACAATGGCGTTTGTATCCACTCACCGCAACTCAGGCTCTGTCATATCTGGTGGAGTCAAGTATAGGCCACTTGCAGCCTTAAATCTCTGCACTCTGGCTCTTCAAGAAAAAAAGGGGCTTCTCTTTGGTTCTATGCTCTCACCTCCTACCCTCGGTGCCTCAACGCCGAAGGAGGAAACCCAGAAAATGTCTGAGGGACTAAGGTTGGCTCCCTAAACTGCAGCTTTGCCGACACAATCAGTTCTCAAACAACTGGCACCTGCCAAAGACCAAGGTCGATGCAGGGGGCATAATATTCATGCTCTCAAAGAAAATAGGGGGCAAGCTCAGCAAACTCTTGAGACCGATAAATCTCCGGTCACAAGACATCATCGACGTCGAAATGGGTGTCAAATAAGAAGAGCTAGGGGAAGTTCTCCGTCTGGGCTGATTCCAACTCTGACGGCGAATGCTGTTGTTCTAACCGGGAATGGCTTTGAACTACAGCGAAGGGTCAGGAAAAATTCTCCCATCTCGGTATTGAAAAATTCTTAAAAAACCATAAAGATCCAAGGAGGGAAGAAACCAGTTTGCTCCCTAAAGAACTTTCCTCATCTATATATAAGGTGTGGAAGCAAGTGAAGGACTCAGTCGTTATCCACGACCCTTTCCCGAAGCGTTAGCTAAACTATAACAACTCCCTTTCCAAATACAAGGGGACTCATCCTGAGGCGGTTCCTGTTCTGATGGTTCCTCCTAAAGCCAATACGGCTTTTCACAAAAAGAGAAGCCTAATAAAGTCCAAACGCCCAATGCAAACTCCGAAGGCCAAAACTCCAAACGCCCTAATTCTGGGGGCATAGTAGTTCATACAGTCTATATGGTGGACTCCAGAGACGAAGGCCATGTTTCTACTAGTCACAGGCCGCATACTCGGTCTCTGACAAAAGGTCGGCAGCAACACGAAAAGTTGCGGGAGATGCTTGCTCAAGCGACGGCACTTGCTAGTCCACCGTCTAAGAGAAACCCCGAAGATGCACCCGTAGAAATAGTAGAAAAGGAGTAGGATATTGATTTCCTAAAGCGCTCTCAAAAAGAGAGATGAAGAAGCGGCAGAGATGTTCGTTAAAATGAACCAGATTGCCCTTCTGATAAAAAATATGGCTGGGATGATGGTCCAATCGGAACTACTGGTAGATGAACCGCCGACAGTCGCTTTTAAAGACAAAGGTGAAAATTCAAATTCTCTGCAAGTCTCATCAACGGCTGAAGAGGAAATGATCCCAAAAGCAAAGCTGGATGCATATATCACTCAGCAAGTCAAAGTTCACTATGCCAGTGAAGCTGTAAATAGATCGATCAAGACTGGTCAACCGTATCTGGCATGTTACGATCAAGTGAAATACCCGCCAAAATACATGCTTCCGACGTTCCACATATACAAAGGAACCGGGAGTCCTCGTCAGCACATCGCATGTTTTAAATCCATGTGCGGCAACATTGGAGGAAATGATATACTGCTCCTCCGACAATTCGTTAGCAGTCTGGCAGGCATCGCCTTCGAATGGTATGCGGAACTCCCAAATGATTCCGTAAAGACCTTCGACGAGATGGATATGCTCTTCTGTCAGAGATTCACGGATGTAAATAAACACACTACCGTAGCGGGGTTGATCAACGAAAAGGTTGGACCGAATGAGACTTAGGTTCAATATGTTACCCCATAGCAAAATATCTGGTCAAAATGCGAGCAACGCATCGACGAAGCTGCAGCCGTGCGAATTTTCATAGCCACCCTTGACCCAAATTCAAAAGTGTTCCTATATATTGCCCTCTTCAAGCCGACGACCTTCCAAGAGCTCATGGATAAAATGGCTCGATTGGATCAGATGGGTGAAGACCCTTCCTTACCCAATGAAGATGAATGAAAAGCAAAGGGAAGGTGGCATTTGTCGCCAATGCTCAACAAAAATGAGTGGTTCTGAAACAACATGTCGCCAAAATAGCGACGACGTAGATACTCGCTCCCTCCCGAAATATACAAAAGAGGCATATTCCTCACTGGCGTAAGAATCTCCACGTGAGATGGTCCTTTCTTCAAAAAAACAAAAAGGATATTAAGAGACCTACAAACGGGTCCTGCAATCAAGTGGAATATCCCACTTGAACAAAAAAATCATGAGAGGGATATGAAACCCATGTCCCACTCCAAATAAGACGATGAGAGGAAAAGGCCCCAAGTCATGTTCACACTTCCAAGGAAGAAGAAAACTCAGCAGAAGGAGTGACGTGATATCTCGTTCCTTCGTATGTGAAGATGTTTCGTCAGCGACAGAAAGAGAAATTGATGACATGGGGCAGGTGCCGTGTAAAGTGCCCTATATTTCCCACAAAAATAACATGATTGATACGATAATAAACAAAGCAGTCCAAGAGGGTGAAAATAGCTTAAGGTGTGAAGTATCCATACATATAAAGGACAAGCATCAACGCCTAAGCAAACAAGAGTTGGAAGGAATGAGTTATGCTACTCCCCGACCAAACGATATTGGACTGAAATGTCCCGAAACTAAAATTTCGCCCTAAAAACGGAAATAATGGACCGAGATGTCCCTAAACTAGCATTTCGTCCCGAACATGGGAATGATGGACTGAGATGTCTCTAAACTAGCGCATCGTCCCAAATACGGCGATGATGGACCGAAATGTCCCTACACTAGCGCATCACCCCAAATACGGCAATATGCTCCCTTGAGATTTATATTGCAATCGAAGTCCTAACGGTGAAGGTTGCAACTCAAGTCCCAGCGGCTACAAAGCTACTCGAGCAATAAAACCACCCTTAAGTCCCACCGGCAAACAGATGGGTCACCTACGTCGAAACTACTTTCGAGAGTTTCACCGTTTGCAAAAAAATGTCCACGAGCGAAATAGGCACGGATGACAACCCGAAAGGGCGCCGTGAGTAAAAACAACAGGACTGCCGGCGAGTTTGTGAAAACCCGAAAGGGCGTAATCTCGTTAAAAAAAGAAAAAAAAAGAAGAAAGGAGAGAGAGACGGTATGTCCACAAGAGAAATGGGCACGGATGAAAACCCGAAATGGCGCCGTGAGTAAAAATAGCAGAACTTCCGGTGAGTTTGTGAAAACTCAAAAGGGCGCAATCTTGTAAAATAAAAAAATTATGTACACTTGTGAGGTCCTCTCGACCTTGTGAAGAGAAAATACCAACGTGAGATCCTTACGACTCACGGAGGAGTAACACACTTAGCAATCCATATGATTTATAAGGAAAAATTACACTTGCGAGATCCTCACGACTCGTAAGGAGAATTCCCCCTATGAGACCCTCACAGCTCATAGAATTCAAAAGTCTTAGATTACAGGGATCTAAATCTGTTCTTAAGCCTTCATATTCCCCAAGTTGCCTACAAGTAGTTCGATATTGACTTTTGAATACGATCCACGGGCACAAACAAAATATGTTCCAACCGAGTTCTACCAATGGCGAGAAATATCCTCATATGGTGAACGACACTTGTAAGTCCTCTCGACTTACAAGGAGAAAATATTCTTGTAAGATTCTTACGACTTACAAGAGAAAATATCCTTAGGAATCCCCATGACTTCTAAGGAGAACATACACCTATAAGATCCTCACGACTCGTAAGGTGAAATACCTTTATGAGACCTTACGGCTCATAAAGTCAAAAACCTTAGTCGACAGGATCATATTCCTGTTATTTATTCCACCTTTGTTCAAATCGACAAAGGCAAATGATGATTCGCTTCTGGCAATATCCCAGTTGTAGCGATACTGATGCCTAAGCAGGTGTCAAACTCCAAGTCCTCTCATTGTAAATGATGATTCACTTCTGGCAATATTTCAGTTGTAGCGATACTGATACCAAAATTGGTATCAGGACCCAAGTCCCCGACTCGCAACAAAATTAGCGAGGAAAAAAATGCATATGAAATAGCCGAAATGATGGGGTAACTCGTAATAAAAATCATCAAGCAAAAATTATATGCATATGAAACAGCCGAAATTTTTGGGCAACTCCCAATAAAAAATAGTGAGTAAAAAATGACATAACCGAAATGATTGGGCACCGCGAAAAATAGCCAAAATGATTGGGCAACCGTGACTTTCGCGATATAAAAGAAGAAAAGATAGAGCATCGCAGAAATATACAAAAATTAATAAAATAAAAATTTTCTGCCCTGTAGGTAGGTCCACACCAACCCCTGTATACAATCCATAGGCTTAAACGAAATAAAAGGAACCATATCTTCCCACCAGGCTCCGTCAAAGGGAGAGCCAAGTCTTGATGGTACATCTATAACCTAAATACTATCCCGACGTTCTTCCCATTCCGACATGGTGCAGACGTAACGTTAATAAAGAACAAAGGGTCAAACAAAATTGGAGTGATGGCAAAATCCTAGCTCCATATCTCGATTGCAATACATACAGCATAGAGGTCTTATGGATGTCTACCCCTCTTCAGCAAAGAATTAGCACAACATCACCAAATAAAAGTGGAGTGATGGCAAAATCCTAGCTCCAGACCTCGATTGCAATACATACAGCATAGAGGTCTTATGGATGTCTACCCCTCTTTAGCAAAGAATTGTCATGACATCACCAAATAAAAGTAGAGTGACGGCAAAATCCTAACACCAGATCTCGATGGAAATATCTACAGCCTAAAGATCAGCTTGACGTTCCTTCTCAGTGCAGACGCGACGTCAACAAAGACCGAAGGGTCGAACAAAAGAGGAGTAATGGCAAAATCCTAGCTCCAGCTCAACGTTCTTTCTCAGTGCAGATGCGACGTCAATAAGGACTCAAGGGTCAAATAAAAGTGGAGCAATGACATATTCCTAGATCTAGATCTCGATGGCAACATTTACAGCCTAGAGATCAACTCGACGTGCTTCTCATGCCAGCAAGATACATACACAAATTCAATCAGGACCTAAGGGTCAAATAAAATTGGAGTGACGGCATAGCCCTAATTATAGACCTCGATGGCAATATATGCAGCATAGAGGTCATACAGATGTTTTCCCTACTTCAGCACAGAATCGGTATGACATCATCAAAGTAAAAACAAAGTGACGGCATATTCCTAGCTTTGGGTCTTGACGGCAATATATACAAAACCTAAAGACCATTGAAGATCATCCCACCCTAGAAGAGTGCGGTTATGACTCATAGGGGCTTCAAATTAAGTCTAAACTAAAGTAAAAAGCGCCACGGAAAATACTTAACGCTTAACCTTCCGACGGTAATATGGATATTCCAACCTAAAGAAGATTACTTGAAGACATCTTGTCCAGCCTCAAAAGGGATCAGAGACACGACAGTTGCGGGGCTACTCGAGCAACAACCTAAGGGACTGCGTATCTAGAAATACATCAGCCAACGCGATGGTATAATGGAATTAAACCTAGTACCATAAATCTAACGGACCCCTATCAAAAAAATGGGTTATCTATATTTCACGTTAGGATATACCTGCGAGATCCTCTCGACTTGTCTCGACTCATTAGGAAAAATATCTTTATAAGACCCTCGAAACTTATAAAGGTGAAAAGCCTTAGGAAAAGGGGATATCAACCTATTTCCTAAGCACTGCCGCCATACAGGTAGTTCGATATCGACTCCTGTATACTATCCACGGGCCACATTTTCCAAAGTTGCATCCAATGAGAAGAAGAAGCCACTTACTGGTCCTCTCAACTCATAAGGGTAAAATACTCTTGTAAGATCCTTACGACTCTCAAAATAAAACACACTTAAGAGTCCTCATGATTTCTAAGAAAAAAATACACTTACGAGATCCTTTCGACTCGTAGGAAGAAATATCTTTATGAGACCCTCATGGCTCATAAAGTTGAAAAGACTTAGGCGACGGATCTAAACATGTTTCCTAATCCATTACAGCCCTACAGAGAGGTCAAGACCGACTCTTGTATACTATCCACGGGCCACATTCTCCAAAATTGCATCCAATGAGGAGAAAAGGCCACTTACGGGTCCTCTCGACTCATTAGGAGAAAATACTCTTATAAGAACCTTACGACTTACAAAAGAAAATATCACTTAGGAATCCCCATGATTTCCAAAGAGAATATGCACATGTGAGATCCTCTCGACTCATAGGGAGGAAAAAAAACTTCTTAAGACATTTACGACTCTTGAAGATGAAAAAGTCTTAGACGACAGGGATCCTAAATCTGTCTCTTAAGCTATCAATTCTATGAAGATGGATAACATTGCATTCCTTAACCCACGTACATACCTATGTGGGAAAAGTAGTGGGGGCATTTGTTTCCGCCAAAAATTTAGCCCCAGAGCTTGTAGTTCCCTTATAAAAAAGAGGGAGAAAAGAAAGAAGAAACGAATTCCTCCTATGTGAAAAGCACGTAAGCATTCAGGCTTTGAGGAGAATTAAAACCCACAGTTTAGACTCACATGCTAAACACGTGAGCGCTCATATGCAAAGCATATGAGCGCTGAACAGAAATAACTAAAAAGGCTAAACAGGCCTCACGCGTTAAACACGTGAGCGCTCATATGCTTTGCATATGAGTGCTAAAATTAAATAACAGGCATCACCTGTTAAATACGTGAGCGCTCATATGCAAAACATATGGGCACTGAATATAGACAGGCTAAAACCCATACTGGGGGTCACGTGTTAAACATGTGAGCACATCATTTTGAAGTGTTAGGTTCAGATAGAATTAAATTCTATTTGGGAAGATATCCCTCCGATCTTTCCAAAACGAGAAAGATTTTTCTCTGTTAAAAAGAGAATCATTGGATTTAAAATCCATTGGTGATAAAATATCACCAATTAAACTATCTGATAGAATTAAACTCTATGTGATAGAATTAAATTCTATTTGGAAAATATTTTTCCTGGTCTTTCTAATATGGAAAGTTCTTTCTCTAAAAAAGAGTCTTTGAATTTAAAATCCAATGGTAATAAAATATCATCAATTAAACTATCTGATAGAATTAAATTCTATGTGATAAAATTAAATTCTATTTGGGAAATATTCTTCCTAATCTTTCTAATATGGAAAGATTTTTCTCTAAAAGAGAATTTTTGGATTTAAAATCCAATGGTGATAAAATATCACCAATTAAACTATCTGATAGAATTAAATTCTATGTGATATAATTAAATTTTATTTGGAAAATGTTTTCTCCGATCTTTCTAATATGGAAAGATCTTTCTCTAATAGAGAATCTTGGATTTAAAATCCAATAGTGATGAAATCACCAATTAAACCATCTGATAGAATTAAATTCTACGTGGGAAATATATCCCTGATCGTTCTAAATTAAGAATGATTTTCTCTGTTAAATAAAATAAAATTCTATGTTAGGAAAATATCTTCCTGATCTTGTTAAATTAACAAGATATTCAAATGATAGAATAAAATCCTATGGTTAGGAAAATATCTTCCTAACAATATATTCATCCGATAGAATTAAATTCTATCTTAAGAAAATATTTTCTTAATCTTGTTGAAACAAACAAGAAATCTTCTCTGTTAAATAGAGAGCCTTTGGATTAAAAATCCAACGGTGAATAAAATTCATCGGTTGATCTAAAAGATCAATTTGATTGATTATGAAATTAATCATGATCTCTCAATAAGATATTTTCTTAACAAATTGATTTTTTTTTCTCCTATAAATAAGTGCAAAGAGATAAGGAGGAGAGACTGAATATAAAAAAAAGAGTAAACCCCCATAAGCTTCTGAAAAAATACAGAAGGCTCTGAAAGATGTTCCACAAAACAGCAGAGAATTTAATTCTCTCAAAGAAGAAGATTTCCCTCCTTTATACCCTAGGTAAAGAAAAGATCGAGAAAACATCTCCTTTACTTAACATATCTAAGGGTTTAACCCTTCTCAAAGAAGTTAGTTTTTACTCAGAATCTGAGATCCACAAGACAAGTCTTTCATAAGTTGAGAATTTAATTCTTATCAGGAAAATCTTATTCTTGAGAATCAAAGATTCAGGGGAGAACATGGATATAAGAACATGAAGAAGATAGAGTACATAATACTCCAGGAACTTAGTTCCTTCAAATCAAGAACTTAGTTCTTAAAGAAGTTGATCCCAGATCCTCAAAATAGTGATCTTGGTGATCGTTAAGGGTCAAAATACTATTAACAGAGATTTAAGTTCTCTAAAAATATCAACAGAGATTAAATCTCCAGAGAACTTAGCATCTCGCGTGAAACACACATCAGCGCCCAAAACTTAGTGCCTCACGTGAAACACACGTGAGCGCTCAAAAGAAACCAAAGCCGAACGCCTCACGTGAAACACACGTGAGCGCCAGACGCTCGGCGCCTCACGTCAAACACACGTGAGTGCCAAAGAAAAATTAGTTCTTAGCACTATTATAGCGCCTCACGTAATATACACGTGAGCGCTATATGCAACTGAGTGCTTAGCACTGCTGGGTGTTACAGAAACCCAATCTTAGTCCAAATCGGCTAATCTTATATTTGTGATATCCAAACCGATATCCAAACTGATCCTAGTCTCATACATGACTGACGATTTTCATCCCACACCTTCCAAGTTAATCTTAGTCTCAAACAAAACTAATGATTCTTGGATAATCCACCACGATTCTTTCCCTGAAATACAGGATTTGGTTTAAGGGTACATCTCTTTACAACTCTGATATATGTCGTTGTAATTTCTCAACGTTTTCAGAGAGGGTGCAGGTCCCAATAACCAACAACTTCTCTTCCCTCGACCCCAAAATAGGAATGTTGGATTGAAATGTTCTTAAACTAATACTCATCCCCCAAATGGGAATGTTGGTCCGAAATATCCTTAAATTAATATTCGTCCCAAATAGGGAACGCTAGACCGAAATGTCCTTAAACTAATATTCGCCCCAAACATAGTGATAATGCACCGTGATGTCCTTAAACTAATATAATTGGGCTACTATGTTAATTTGTTTCTAAGTTGATCATAGTCTCAAATATGACTAACTATTCTTAGATCAAACCCAAATATCGCATGAACTGATGGATCTCATTTATGTGAGAAATATGTCCTAAGTTCATTCCCGTTGGCAAACCAAGCTACCAACGTGGACCCCGTCAAACAAATCCTTAACCTAATCCTAAATCTAATATATACGGATTTGGACTAATCCGCGCCATATGGGCAAAAACGTAAAATAGTCTCCATATAAAATTCATGGACAACCTTAACAAACAAAATAACATACTACATGAAGTGACCTTATGGATCAGGAGAAAGTTATCGTAACGTGATAACGCAATTAACTGCAGGGGCTTGCGCCTACAGGGAAGAGCGTCCCACAATCAAAAACCTCTCACAAATGAGGAGGAATCTGATAAAGTCTACTACATCGGTCGCATCCATCCAAACCTCCGATATACGGTGCCATAAATCAATTTGGTATTTTCGGAGAGGTGGATGGATATATCCAAATAGTATCTACCTCCAAATTTAGGCAAGACGATCCATCCCAATTCGTCCCTGTTTTCGGCGGTAAACACACAATTAATCAACAACAAGTGAAAGTATATGCGCATTCTCACAAACAGACGTTTATTAAAAAGGAAATAAATTTTCATCAATGAGCTATCAAAATCCTTAATTAATAGAAAAATATTCTGTTGGTTAAACAGTTTAACAAGAAATATCTGTGGATCAAGAATCCAATGGTATATCACCTTTAATTTATATAAATCAATTAAATCTTTTTGAATCAATCTGAAATCAAATTGTGATCGAAACAAACTAAAATAAATCAAACAAATCCTAATTTCTTCTTTCGTATAAATAGGAGCCTTATATGAAGAAATAGAGGACGGAAAAACTCTCCATTAGCTTGAAAAATCTAAAGAATTCTCCTTCATCAAAAAGATTGCGCAAGGTAGAAATGAAGAGAAAACTTCTCTTTTTCCATTAAAAAGCTTTCGTTTTTATACAGAAGCTTTTGCTTCTCTTTGAATCTATTGATTCACTATTAAAAGAGATCAAATGATCTTAAGGCTCATCCTTCGTTCTTAAAAAAAGACGTGCACCAATGAAACAGATGAAAACCGAGGTTTTCACTTCTCTACAAATAAGAAAAAAAGAAAAGAAGAAAAAACAGAAACCATGGCTTCTTTATGAAAACTTGTGCATTTTGATAGAGACACGTGCGCACCCAAATCAGTGCGCGCTTAATGATAAAAGTTGCTGCTGCCTCTGAAGGCACGCGCATCATGTGATACACACGTGTGCGTACTTAATAAAAATTTCCTCTGAAGGCAAGCACATCACGTGATACCCACGTGTGCGCACTTATGAAAATGGTCTCTGAAGGCATGCGCACTGATGTGCAAATGTTACATGCAATGCATGTTGACTTACTAAATATATACATGCATACATACATGTGTAACATCTTTGAAACAAAACAGTATGTAACCATGTGCAATGCACGTGCGCACCCTTTTCAAATGAAATAAATGGGCATGTGCGTCACATATACCTGCGCACTTGTACTACAAAACATCAATTAATCACTTAAACCAAGTTTAATTAAATGATAACGGTTCTGGTTTCTCAAATATTATGTATTGATCAAAATGTCAATAAATCTAAGTGATCTTAGTCTCAAAGATGACTAAACATCCTTAACACATACTTATTAAGTTGATCTTAATCGAAAACAGGATTAACGAGCCTTAACCACATATTGCTGAGTCGGTCTTAGTCTCAAATATGACTAACGATCCTCAGCTAACATATCTCGAACTAATGGGCCTCGCTCAGATGAGATTTGCGTCCTAAATTCGACCCCCATAACATAAATATACAGATTTGGATTAATCCGCACTCTACGAACGACGACATAAACTAGTCTCCATATACAATCCATGGGCAACCCCAAAATAAACAATATAACACGACACGAAGTGGCCTACCTAAGAAGGTGAAAGTTATTATCGCAATGTGATAACGTAATTAACTGCATGGGATTGCGCCTGTATGGAAGAGCATCCCCACAATCAAAAACACCTCAAAGAGGGGGAATCTGATAAAGTCACGCTACAATGGTTGCATCTGTCTAAACTTCCAATATACGTTGCCATAAATCAACAGGCATCCTAGAAGAGGTAGACGAATATGTTCCAAATAGCATCTGCCCCTATATTCAGGCTAGACGTCCTCCGCGTCACAGTCCAGTCTTCGGTGGTAAACACTGGCTATGCGAAACAATCTGATTATATTGCCAGAACCCGCAGTGACCTGCATAAGCTGGTAATGTCAATAACCCTAGTTAGGCCCTTATCACCGGGTAGTAAGCATCCAATTAAAGACTGTTGTGTCTTCAAAAACTGAGTAGAGGACCAATACTAGCATGGCAAATTTGCATTGTCAGATAATTGGAGGGTAGACCCGCCCAAAAAGCATGTTCCTATGAAAGTGGATACGTAGGGGGCATCCTGCTCGCTCGTGGAAGAAGCTCCATGGGAAGTATTCCTTTCGGCAAAAACCAAAAGAATGCTGAAAGATCTACAAATATGCCCGGCGATCAAGTAGAAAAGCCCGCTTGAGCCCGAGATTATAGAAGGGATGCTGAAACCGCATCCCGCACCGAAAATCGCTGACAAGGGGAAAAGCCCCGAAGTCAAGCCTTCGAAGTCTTCTAAGAAAAAGAAAAAGACTAAAAAACCTGTGCAGCCTGCTAAAAATGTCGACGGGCGCACAAACCTCCAGATGTATATAGACGCGCTAGAAGAATACAACCAGGAAGCGCGAACACCGGTCACGCTCGAAGAATTCCTCAAGTATATTCTTGAGGACAAGGACAGTGATGATGAGGAGTAAAATGACTTATCGGAGGATGCGGAAGAACGTGTTGAAAGCTGCCACATGGTCTCCCATTCATCCATATATGATGAAGGAGCTTCGATAGCATCGGAAAGCGATATGGAAGAACTGGGGTCAGAATAGGCACTAAATATCCCGAAACTGCCGGAAGAAGACCCGATTGAAAGGCCGTTGAAAGAAGCTTTTCAAAAGAGTAAAGATGATCAGGAACACGAAATGGCCATATATGGAAAGGCAAAACAACAACATTTGAACAAAAAAGTTGCGGCGAGGACGAGTTATATAGCACTCCGTTCAAGCCAAATCATGCCTACAAAGAATAAGAGCGGGACCAAAGCTGAGAAGCGGTTTACCAATACCCTATCAATGTGGATGAGGCTACCACCTCTCATGATGTACACTCCTGGGGTTTCATACTTCGATGGTGGAGAAGAACACTTGAAATGCTGCCTGTATCACCGACGGGTTGCCTATCCTATCGATGAATGCAATACCTTCAAGAAATGGTGGTAATAATACGTTACCAATAGAAGACATTTCAAGAAGGAGAAACGCGAGGCTCGCACTCATCAATACGAGAGTAGCGAGAATGTAACGAACAAGCAAGCAACCGGTAGCTGCCATATGGTTAGTGCCCGCTCAAAATAGAAAAGCTCTCCGGTTCTCACGTTCGGGAGTGATACTGAGGATGAAATGCCCTTCAGCCCTCTCTTCAAAAGTGCCGCCTCGGAAAAGGAAGAGGATTAAAACGATTGCAGAAACATTCAGTTGCGCAACTGCACCTTGCGTGAAAAGATCCTCGGACCTGCAAACAGAAGTTTGAATAAACAAAATAAAGGGAAAGGGAAAGTGCCCAAGGAGATCGAGGTCAATAAGGAAGTAACCAGAGAACTCACCGCAAAGAACCTGCCTAAGAAAACCAGGATGAAATATAATGTCCTTGCGCATTTGAGAAAGATACCCTCACAGTTAAGCATTTTAGATGCTCTACTCTTGTCCAAAAAGGAACGAGACTCCTTGATCAAAGCCTTATAAGAACCTGATCAATTCCAAGATTTCCTCCCGGAAGAGAAAATGAAGGATAAACTCCCAGAGGTCCACACGGCCGACATTACCTTCAGCGAAGAAGATCTACTCGTTGGTATATGCGAGCATAATCGACCATTGTATGTTACCGGGTACTGCCATGACATGAAGATAGGAAAAATCCTTGTTGATAACCGATCCTCTGTCAACCTCTTCAATGTGAGAGTGCTGAAGGAGATATGTATGAATGTTCAGCACCTTGCTCGAGAAAAATTACTATCTCGGAGTTCGACTCACAGTCGTCACAGACACTTAGGGTCCGTAATATTGATGCTCTGCTTCGAGCAGCTCGTCACTGACATCAAATTTCATGTCATTGACGCCAAGACCTGTTATAATGCTCTACTCGGCAGGCCTTGGCTACATGAGTACAACATCATCCCTTCAACATAACATCAATTTATGAAGTATTTTAAAGATGGCATAGAGTACACCGTCATGGGAGGAATCAATCCTTTCTCGGTAAATAAGGTGTTAAAGTATGAAGATGCAAAATACTTTCAGCCGGATTTTGAAGATACTGAAAAGTGCCACAAACCTGAAAATAAGCAAAAATCAGTGTCCACGATCCCGTTCTTCGGAAGTGATACTGAGGAAGACGAACATATAGTTTGCTAGGAACAACCTTAGAGCGAGAACAATAAATCAGGACCGTCGGCCCCTATCCTGGTCTTTGGCAGCAACTCCGAAGACAAAACTAATATGGTGTTCTCCATTCGTCCATTGATGCGGACTTTCGCCGAAACGAACCAGAGTTTACATATTATGATGGCTTTGCCTCGATACTACAGGAAACTTGACATGCTTAATACTTATAGCGTCCAAGAGC
Source organism: Agapanthus africanus (assembly GCA_030015575.1). NCBI lineage: Eukaryota > Viridiplantae > Streptophyta > Magnoliopsida > Asparagales > Amaryllidaceae > Agapanthus > Agapanthus africanus. The sequence goes on along the minus strand of CM057344.1, from coordinate 671,439,638 downwards.
TGAAAACTTTCTGCGTGCCTCCAAGGAGAAGAGGTGAAAAGACGATTCTATTCTATAAATCTATGGAGACCAAGATGGAAAAAGAAGTCTAGCATAGGGCTGATCCGACTCTTGATAAGTTCCACTCCATCCGTATGCTAAGATATTATGCAGGGGGTTTAAAGGAGCTATTAAAGCGCCGAGATGTACCTCTCAAACAAACTTCTCGGCAAGCCCAATTCTATAAAAGGATTTGGAATATCCCCAGGACTCAACGAAAGAAGCTCAACAGGAAAATGAATACAAATGGGTTGGGATATATTTAGTCTAAGAAGAGGGAGAAAAATTACAGCTACCACGCTATAAACAGCTCAAGCAGAGAAGAAGACGGTTTCCCAAGCAGTCATGATGCCGAATTGGAGCGAGGTCTCGCTCGAAAAACTCCAAGTTCATCGCTCGAAGAACTCCAAGTCCATCACTCGAAGAGCCAAGACAACCACTCAAAGAGCAAATTGACAGGATAATAAAGAAAGCTTTTCAAGCGAGCCAAGACAACCACAGTCGCGAAATGGTGTTATATGAGAAGGCCGAGAAGCAGTGCTTCAGTGAGCAATCAGTGGAAGAAGTAGATCATGATACTCTCCATCCACAGCCCACTATGTACTCTCGCGAAGAAGGAAAATCCTAAAGCGGAGAAAAGAATAAGGTGACGATCGCAAGCAACGTTCAAGGAAAATAAAGCAGGTTCAAGATGCCATTTAATTGAGAAAAGTTCTGTTGGAGCCCGTCCCTCATAAAGAAGATGGGTTGGAAGTATTCGTTCCGTCGAGACAAGACAGGGAAGATGTTCAGCCTTGTCATGAAGCACCAGATGATGACTCTTCCGGAGTCGCGGCACCCTGGACAGATAAATGAAGTCAATCATCCGGATTAGTGCTCCTATCACCGGGAAATAGGTCACCCACTCGAAGACTGTTTTACATTCAAAAATTGGGTAAAAAGGCAATATCAACAAGGCAGATTCATGTTGTCCAATAGCTGGAGGATAAGCACACCACAAAAGCACGAGCCAAAGTAAACTTATGCCATCAGACTGGGACCCAATCAACCGAAGAAACAAAAGTAGAATCATACCTACTACATGATAACATTCTCAAAAGAGAAAGAGATGACGAGAATATGACCGACCTTTTCAAATGCTTCACAAACGAAGACGATGACGAGGAGATTTCAGAATTTCCACCGGCACCAAAAGAGCTGAAAGATGGGATACATACCACGGCGGACAACCTAATGAAAATCGACTAGGGAACGGAGAATGATCCGAGACTGATATTTTTCAGTGAGCTGCTATCCGAAAAACAAGTAGCCATATTAAAAGATGTGCTTTTGCAGTACAAAAATTGCTTCACTTGGAACTACTCTGAAATACCGGGTTTAGATCCAGAGGTAGCGGTATACAAGCTGGCTATATCACCAGAGATAAAGCTGGTCAAGCAGGCACCAAGAAGAATACAGCTTGAACTTGAGATGAGTATCAACACCGAATTCAAGAAATTAATCAACTCCGGCTTCATCCAAGAAGTTCAATGTCCCGATTGGAACACTAATATCGTTCCAGTGATGTAGAAAATTGGGACGGTTCAGATCAGCGTGGACTTTCGAGACTCAACAAAGCATATCCGAAAGATGACTTCCCAGTACCCGTTACCGAGCTAACGGTCGATAACACATCCACCCATGAAGTCTTATCATTTATGGATGGATCTTAGGATACAACCAAATAAAGATGGATCCTAAAGACCAGAAGCATACCATTTTCCTGATGTCGTTGGGCGTGTTTTGCTACAAGGTGATGCCCTTCGGTTTGAAGAATTCCGAAGCTACCTGACAAAGGGTCATGACGAAGATATTCGATGATCTCATACACAAGATCTTCGAATGCTATATCGATAACCTCGTGGTCAAAAGAAAATCTCATGAGGAGCACTGGGAGCATCTAAGGATCGTGTTCGAGCGTCTTCGAAAATATAATTTGAAGATGAACCTTTTAAAGTGCGCGTTCAGAGTCTCGTTAGGAAAATTCCTAGGCTTTATCATCTGCCACCGATGTATCGAAATTGATCCCTCAAAGATCAAGACAATTATGGACATGCCCTCACCAAAAACCTTCAAACAGCTGTGTTCTCTTCAAGGAAAACTCACATATATCTAGCGGTTCATAGCCAACCTCTCCGGAAAATATCGTCCCTATAACTATCTGATGAACAAGGAGACCCAGCATGTCTGGGATCAAAAATGCCAAAACGTTTTGGAGGAAATCAAACAATACCTGCGAAATCCACCGGTATTGGCCAATCCGGTTAAGGGAAAGCCCCTTATTCTATATACAACAGCCCTTGAAGGTTCTTTAAGCACGCTGTGAGCATAGGAGAATGATCAAGGAAAAGAGAGAGCTCTTTACTATCTAATTCGAGTTCTCCTGGGAGTAGAAAGCAACTACTCCCTCATCAAAAAGCACTGTTTGGTACTGATCTTCGCAATAACGAAGCTCAGACACTATGCCTTGACGCATGAGGTTCATCTCGTATCAAAAGTGGATCCTATGAAGTATCTGATGTCAAAGGCCATATTGGCGGGAAGGCTTGCCAAATGGGCCCTCCTGCTGATGGAATTCTCAATAACATATCGACCCCTCAAAGCGGTGAAGGACAAGACATCGCCAAATTTCTTGCGGAACGTCCGATACCAATCGATTCTCCCATAAATTGCGAGTTGCCGGATGAACACGCGTTCGGAATGGTCATAGAGGAGAAAGAAGAAAATAATTCTTAGTGGGAGCTCTACTTCAATGGAACGTCTTCCATGAAACGGCGGAAGAAAAACACCCCTATAATCAAAACCGGGTTGGACCTTATTTTCATAACCTCGCAATGAGGAATATTATGTTATACCCTCTCCTTGACGGAGCCCAGGACTAATAACGAAACTGAATACGAAGCATTGATAGCCGGTCTTGAGATCTCTATCGATATGGGAATCAAGAATCTCCTAATATACAGAGATTCTCAGATAATTGCCAGTCAAGTAAATGGTGACTACAAGACATGCAAATCAGAACTAATAAGGTATGGCGAAAGAGTGCAGCAGCTGCTAACCCAAATCCCTTCATATACTCTAGAAAACGTGCCGCGGGCCGAAAACAGTAAGGCGGATGCGTTAGCTAAGTTGGCTAAAGAATTGGCCGACGAAGACTTCGACGACATAAGGATAACTGTTCAAAGCCGCAGGATCCTGGCACCCGCAAATATACCCCCAGAAGTTCTGATGGAGCTACCCAAAGAAAAAGAGCGATCGAAGAAGATGCTATACAAATAGAAAATGATGAAAAAGTCGAGGACTGGTGATCAGTCGAAAATATTGCATTTTTAACACATCAATTTCCCTACTATTTTCAATCATCTAAAGGTGTTCGGTATGAATATAGCACATATTAGCAATTTGTCTGTAAAATATCAAATAACATGTGTTATACATTATAACCGGAATTTTAAGGGAAATTGTGTGTTTATTATTGCACGCATGATCTTTGTATATCGCAACACTTTTCTCGAGATTGTGTGTAGGAAATTCTCCAGGTAAAAGAGTCGGAACTGGTAAAAGTGCTGATAAAATACATCAAGTCCAAGACTTGTGATCTGGCAGTAAACAAGAAAGAATAAAAAGATTCCAAGCATCCCATAAAGTGCCAAAATGCCAACACATAACATCCCAGAAATTTCATGCAGTGACTCACAAAGAAGGCCGCGGATCCGCGGCCGAGTCGGCCGAGTTGCCGCGGATCCACGGTCTATCCAGCTCCTTGGAAACTTAAATCTGCACATGTGTCCTTCTTGTAACGGCCTCAGCTTCTAGAAGACTCCCAAAGAGCACGTGGCTTTATCCAGAAGGCTCGGCCTAACAACCTTCTTCTAGAATATTTCTTGTAACAACCTCATTCTAGAATATTCTCTCTAACAAACTCATTCTAGAAGGCTCTCTCTAACAACCTAGCTTTGGAGGGAAGATTCAAATGAGGTGGTTATAAAAAGAGATCTAGATCTAGAATTTGGAGGTTGTTGAAATTGGAGGGAAAAATTGTAGATCCAAATCAAATCTAAATCAAATTGAGTGACACAATTTGATCCAAATCAAGATCTATCGAGTGCCGAGCCAAAGCAAGTATCCATCGAGCGTTTTTGAAGCAACGCCGATTTTCATCCGAGCAAGTGATCCACGACGATCCGTGACTCACGAAGACGATGCGAAGCAAGTTCGACGATCGAGTTATTTCCTCAATTCTTATAATCTTTGAGTGAATTGTAACAAAACGTTGAATAATAAAATATGAAAATTCTTGATCTTGCTTTTCTTTATATTTGAGCATTATGAAGAGTTCTCAATTCTTGATTATTTTCTTTTTCATGATATTTGAGTGAAAACTCCGCTCGTGGAGGAATCAAGAAAATAGATAGATGATGACAATTAAATTCTTGAACGATTCTTAAGTCTTATGAGTTTTGTAAACTTTAAGAAATTGAATCATCGACAACCTACTTTCGAGCGAGATACTTTCTTGAATATTTTCGTTCTTAATTAGAGATCAACGATCGATAATTGAATTTCCTAGAGGCTAGAATTTGAATGCTAATCAACGAAAGGACAAGGGATAGAAGGAGAAACCCTAGTTTCTTCAATAAATCCCTAATCCTCGTTGATCATCATCGATCTAGCAACAAATCATCAATAAATAAGAATTTGTAATCATAATTCTTCATCATCACTATAAATTGGATCGATTCCTATAAGCCTCTTTACAAATCTAGATAATTCATTCGATTTGGACATCTTCTTGAACTTTATTGATTCTTGATTTTAGATCTAGTTCTTTACGATTCTTGAAACTAAATTTCAAAATTCTTGAATCAATTTTCTTGCAATTTTTCTTTTATCTTTTCATTTCGATTCATCTAAAACAATTGCGATCAAAACACACATCTCAGTGGACGATCCGTATTCATTAACGCGCTACATCGACACCATTAATTGATTGCGGTATAAATTTCTTTGGTTGTGAAATATTTCTAGACATCGAAAACGGAAACGATCAATCAAATGGCGCCGTTGCCGGGGATGTGTGCTATTTTGTTCGTTTTTGTTATTTGAGTTGAAAAATTATTATTCCATCAGAATTTTTTTAGATCAAAATTCGCATCAAGTGCTTAACGATTAGTTATGAATTTTTTGCGAGGGAATCTAGAATCTGTGGAGCGAGGGGAAAAAATTTCAGAGCATCTCAGATAGCTTAGTGAGTGAACAGGAACAGTTCCTGAAAGTTTTGTGCAGGGATCTCGTCATCAGACCGCTGAACCGCGGCCGTAGAGCACATCTCGCGGCGGAACCGCGGCGTTCCTAGGGCTTCGCTGCACTAAAATTTTTTGGTGAATTTCTGACTTTCTTATCTCCTCCCTTCTCTGCTCTATTAACCAATTTCTGCAGAATTCTTTGCAAAAATTCGCAGCGCCGCAAAAAGAAAAATTGTTGCGTGTTTGATCTTAGTTGTTTGCATATTTTAATACGGAAATTAAGGGGCAAAGACCAAATTCAGATTAGGTGGGGAGTTCATTATCCTTTCTAAGCCCCAAAAATCACAAAACTGTATCCGCATTACCCTTATTAACTAAAAAAAATCTAGACATGACTCTAAGGACCATCGCGCTCACTTAGGACAGAAGGAGGTCGTGGGTAATCTATTGCTTATCCGCTTTTCTTTTATGGTGTCTAAGGAGAGTGTGTCTGAGGCGAGTGGTTACTTAATTAAGTCCACTACTTACGTAGTGGAGAACCTCCCACTTACCTGGCATTTACCTGGCCACAGGAGGAACAAAGAGGCAGTAGAGGATTTATCTTGCGACTTGTCTTCTGGAAGTTTAGGAGCGGTCTAGAGCCTTGACCTAGGTGACCACTAGATCTAGGGTAGTGTGTGCAGTTTTTGTGATTTGATTTTTCAAAAACCGTATTTTTCAAAACAAACACCAACCAACTTTTCCCCTAATTATCACAACGCTGCCACTTGTGCTAAACCCTTTAATGCAAGCTCGGCTGGACATGGAATTCTAGTGCCCATTTTGTCCGCGTTTCCCCCATCGACCCCAAAGTCGGTATTCTACATTTTCTTTTTCCCATCACACACCACGACCGCGATGGACGGATTTCCATCACACTTTAATACCACTCTGCCACCGCCTGCAGGTGCGCAGAACCCTCCTCACATTTCTCTCCAAGAGAGATGCTATCCTTCACGTGTTCCCCTTCTCACCTGTCTTTCTATACCACCAGCCAATGGGGCACTTTCGAAATCAACCCCCAATTCATCAAATTTTTACCCAAATTTCACGGTCTTGAGTCTGAAGACGCATATGTTTTTATATCCAAATTTGAAAATGTATGCGTAATGATTGGAACGTCACAACTGTCTTTGGATGCTCTGCGTCTACGTTTTCTTCTATTCACTTTGTGCGATTTAGCCGAGAAGTGGCTTTACAACACACCCGCACATTCTATTTCAAAATGGGATGAATTTATTGCAGCATTCTTTAAGAAATTTTATCCCAATCACAAGACCGCCCGTATTCGGAGCGAAATCTTCAAATTCACCCAACTTCCCAATGAACCATTTTGGAAATGTTTTGAACAGTTCAAGGATATTTTTTTACAATGCCCTCATCATGGAATCCCTAGATGGGATCTGTGTTGAATTCTTTTGAGGGTATTGATATCACGACTAAACAGATACTTGAAACCATGTGTCATTGCCAATTCCTATCTAAAGATGATGGTGAAGCTTGGAAATATCTAGAATATTTAGCTCAAAACACATTACAATGGGAAAGTGTTAGACTACCATTGTCTGGGGAAAGTATCAATCAGCTCGATGTTTCCGTCACAATGAGAACCAAAATGGCCGCAATACAAAGGAAACTCGACGCTCTAGAAAACAAGTTCTCTTCAGCCTTCCTAAACTAATACACACTTCCCAAAACCGTGTGTGGCTGCTATTCAAACCCATCACATTTGATGGAAGAATATCCTTTGAATGTACCGTTTCAAGGTCACACTAATGCTGCATTTCAGCAAAAACCTGGAAACGATCCTTCTTCTTTCTCATATAATCAAGATTGGAGGAATCATCCTGATCTTTCTTGGATCCAACACCAAACTCAATACACGGATCCAAACCATAATAACTTTCAATGGGTCCCTCCACAGCAACAGCAACCACCACAGATGAGTCAGCACCCCTTCCAACCATAAAATTTTCAAAACCCGGCCAACAACTTTGATCCTTTTTCTGCCGGAACCAATAACACCTCTTCACTCGAAAAAACCATGAATTTGTTTCTGACAAATTTCATGCAATTTACGGAAAATTTTCAGTCTTCCGTCGATAAAATCCAGAAAAACTCTGACTCCAAAAGTGAGAGTATTAAATCGATGGAAGCACAAATTGCCCGTATAAATCCAGAATTGAGTGCTAGAGAGAAAGGGAATCTTCCATCTCAACCCCTACCTGATCCTGGACCTTCACATTACACTAATGTGGATGCATTTACCACATTGAGATCTGGATGAGTGCTAGACAATCATGTGGGTGAACAGATTGATAATGATGAATTGATCATTAACACCCCGGTTTCCACTTCCACTTCCACTCCCATTTCTACTTCTTACCCTATTTCGTCAAATTTACCTTCTTCTTCCGAGTCTATTCTCCTCCATTTTCCTAAATACTCGAACCCTCCACCCACTTCATCCTTTCCACCCCCACAACCTTCCCCACAAATGTGGGACCCAACACTTATTGCTAAAGCTCCATTTCTAGAAAGGTTGAGGCCCAGCAAACCGAATGCACAAATGGAGAAGCTTGTGGAAATGTTTAAGCAAGTTAACATCAATATCCCTCTTCTAGATAGTATACAACAAGTTCCGTCCTATGCGAAAATTCTTAAGAACTTGTGCACTAGGAAGTGGAAGACTCAAGTGCCTAAAAAATTTTTCATGTCGAGTACTGTAGATACGGCTTTTCCCCAACAATTACCAAGGAAACGTAAGGACCCTGTCTGTCCTACTATTTCTATTTCTATTGGGGATAAACACATTAACCGTGCTTTACTTGACCTTGGCGCTAGTGTTAACTTGCTTCCATATTCAGTCTATGAGCAACTAGGTATCGGAGTGTTAAAGCCCTCGAACATAACTCTTCAGATGGCCGACCGATCAATCACCAAACCTAAGGGTGAACTTGAGGATGTGTTGATAAAAATCGGGGAATTTATATTCCCTGTGGACTTTATTGTTCTTGATACATAGCCTGTAGTGAACCCACGGAACCAAATTCCGGTGATTCTAGGCCGTCCCTTTTTGGCTACTTCCAACGCTATAATCAACTGTAGAAACGGCTCTATGAACCTATCTTTCGGGAATAGGTAAATTGAGTTCAACATTTACAAGTTGGGAAGTCAACCCTCTGATCCTCATGCTCGAGTCTGTTCTGTCGAATTAATGGATGTCGACAGCAGCGAATTTGATCAGCTTCACGATACAGATCCAGACTTTCTTTATACGTTGTTGTTTGACCCAGATATGTATCATATACATACGGACCCTTCTTTCGAGTTGTCCGGGTCAACATCTAACGTCGATTATGAACCTTTTCTGGAGTATAAGTATCATCCTGCTCTTTCAAAGGAGAATATTCTTCATAATATTGATGAAAGCTTCAAGGAAATGTTCGCTGATAGACTTGCATTCTTAGCAAACACGGGTGTTGAGATGAATCATCTCCAAAACAAAGAAATTGAACCTCCACCCCTTCTTCTTGACAATCACGAGAATGCGAGTAATCCATCACAATCATTGAGTCGCCTCTCCAGAACGAGACGCAAACACGTTCTATCCCACCACTTATCTTTTCCCCACTTCTTCTTGGCTCTTTTCAACTTGTTCTTCCACTAACCGATGCACTATACTGATAAAATCTTTGAATGGTTGGTATTAACTTTTGGTCTTTGTAAAGTCTTATTTTGACCAAATGACTCACCCCCTCTTAAAATGCTTAATATTGTCTAACTCATGTTTGAGGGGGGTGTATTTTTGGCTCTTGAAATAACTGTTGTTCTCAATATTGTGAGCCAAAAATAAGTTTGGGGGAAGATTTTCACTTTAATATATTTTGCCCCTGTTAATAAATGTCCTCCCAAGTTTACAGGTTTTTGAGGTTTAGCAGATAGCAACTGTGAGGACACTGTTGAAAACAAGTTTGGGGGAGGTTTGTGCTTATTTACGTATCATCATATTTTGCATAAGCACAAAACATATCACAAAACATACAAAAAAAATTTAAAAAATTTAAAAAATATATATATAAAAAAATTGTACATAAATAAGATAATAAAAAATTAGATAGTGAAAAATCACATCTAAAAGATTAGAAAAGTTTAAGAAAACCTAGAAAGTTAGAAGTTTTCTTAAAACTAGTAATAAGTAGTTATGAGCCGTTGTCCCAAGGGTTAGTAAGATGAAAGAAGTCACTAATCTGAGAATAAAAATAAGTCTAAAAAATAGTTCATAGTCTGGAAGCCAAACATTTGAACGTTGATACCCTACTATACACACTTACACACGTCTTGAAACTCGGGATAGTAGAGGATATCTTGAAATGCTCTTGTCTAAAAGCCAAAGTATGAAGGAAATAAAAAATGAAGAAAATATGAAATGGTGAATAAAAATGAACACTGGTTTTGTTATCGCTAAGGCAGTAATAAAAAAATATAGCGAGGGTGCTTCATCACCTAGTGCCTTAGACCAACTGGTCTGGGAGTCACTGCTAAGCCTTAGGTGGTACAAGACGAGGAAAATACTAATACACCTATAAGCAAGCATATAAGTAATCGGTCGGTTAGTACCTCAAGAAGTATTAACGGTCGCATGAAAAATATGTGAGCAAATCCATCTAAATATTCATCAAATTAAAAAGTACTGAGACAGATAGACAAGAGTATGATAGCTTGAATTGAATTCTCCGAGTGTAGGGATGTTCTTTACACACACGTAGGGGTATATGATCGATATTTAGAAGAAAGATAGGAATGAATAATAAAGACGATCTTTTATTGAGGGATGATGTGATTTCTGACATCTTTTCATGACTATTAAGATAGGGCTCATGACAACTGAAAACCTAGCATTAGTTGGAAACTCTAATTTTCAAAGTATTTCTTTTACAATTCTTATCTTTATATGTAACTTTCACGGTTTTCCTTTTATTATGGGATTTTATGGGTGAAATCCGCTGAAAACCCTCAGGAAACAACACTCCTCCTACTAGGGACACCTAGAGCTTTAAAGGCTTGTTGCACATGCTCAGTGCAATCGTGTTGCCTACGAAAGTGTGCTAGTTAATTTTTCTTTTTCTTTATTTTCTCCTTCTCTTTTTAATAAAACAAGTTTGCTCGAGACGACCAAAATTAAGTTTGGGTGAATTTGATCAGTCGAAAATATTGCATTTTTAACACATTAATTTCCCTACTGTTTGCAATCATCTAAAGGTGTTCGGTATGAATATAGCACAAATTAGCAATTTGTCTGTAAAATATCAAATAACATGTGTTATACATTATAACCGGAATTTTAAGGGAAATTGTGTGTTTATTATTGCATGCGTGATCTTTGTATATCGCAACACTTGTCTCGAGATTGTGTGCAGGAAATTCTCCAGGTAAAAGAGCCGGAACTGCTAAAAGTGCTGATAAAATACATCAAGTCCAAGACTTGTGATCTGGATGTAAACAAGAAAGAATAAAAAGATTCCAAGCATCCCATAAAGTGCCAAAATGCCAACACATAACATCCTAGAAATTTCATGCAGTGACTCACCAAGAAGGACGCGGATCCGCGGCCGAGTCGGCCGAGTTGCCGCGGATCCGCGGTCTATCCAGCTCCTTGGAAACTCAAATCTGCACTTGTGTCCTTCTTGTAACGGCCTTAGCTTCTAGAAGACTCATAAAGAGCACGTGGATTTATCCAAAAGGCTCGGCCTAATAACCTTCTTCTAGAATATTTCTTATAACAACCTCATTCTAGAATATTCCTTCTAACAAACTCATTCTAAAAGGCTCTCTCTAACAACCTAGCTTTGGAGGGAAGATTCAAATGAGGTGGTTATAAAAAGAGATCTAGATCTAGCATTTGGAGGTTGTTGAAATTGGACGGAAAAATTGTAGATCCAAATCAAATCTAAATCAAATTGAGTGACACAATTTTATCCAAATCAAGATCTATCGAGTGCCGAGCCAAAGCAAGCATCCATCGAGCCTTTATGAAGTAACGCCGATCTTCATCCGAGCAAGTGATCCACGACGATCCACGACTCACGAAGATGACGCGAAACTAGTTCGACGATCGAGTTCTCTCCTCAATTCTTATAGTATTTGAGTGAATTGTAACAAAACGTTGAATAATAAAAGGTGAAAATTCTTGATCTTGCTTTTCTTTATATTTGAGCATTATGAAGAGTTCTCAATTCTTGATTGTTTTCTTTTTCATGATGTTTGAGTGAAAACTCCGCTCGTGGAGGAATCGAGAAAATAGATAAATGATGATGATTAAATTCTTGAACGATTCTTAAGTCTTATGAGTTTTGTAAACTTTAAGAAATTGAATCATCGACAACCTAGTTTCGAGCGAGATACTTTCTTGAATGTTTTCGCTCTTAATTAGAGATCAACGATCGATGATTGAATTTTCAAGAGGCTAGAATTTGAATGCTAATCAACGAAAGGACAAGGGATAGAAGGTGAAATCCTAGTTTCTTCAATAGATCCCTAATTCTCGTTGATCGTCATCGATCTAGCAACAAATCATCAATAGATAAGAATTTGTAATCATAATTCTTCATCATCACTATAAATTGGATCGATTCCTGCAAGGCTCTTTACAAATCTTGATAATTCATTCGATTTGGAAATCTTCTTGAACTTTATTGATTCTTGATTTTAGATCTAGTTCTTTACAATTCTTGAAACTAAATTTCAAAATTCTTGAATCAATTTTCTTGCAATTTTTCTTTTATCTTTTCATTTCGATTCATCTAAAACAATTGCGATCAAAACACACATCTCAGTGGACGATCCGTATTCATTAATGCGTTACATCGACACCGTTAATTGATTACGGTATAAATTTCTTTGGTTGTGAAATATTTCTAAACACGACACGGAAACGATCAATCAACTTGAGGGCAGTCGTTATAGACTACTTCAAGTCCTAACGAACACCTGAAGATGCGTCATCTAGATATCAGCTCATGAAACGAGCTCTGTCATTCGCCTTCGTCAACAATACTCTATACAAGAGATCCGTATGGTTAAAATGCGTAGGGCCGAAGGAAGCAGAGAAATTCGTCCAAGAACTACACGACGAAATTTGCGGCTCACATCAAGCCGGTCCAAAGATGAAGCTGAAGATAAAAAGGATGGGCTATTACTAGCCCATAATGATCTAAGATTGTATCGAATATGTGAAGCGGTGTCACTCGTGCCGAATACACAGGGACTTCATACATCAGCATCCAAATGCACTGCATCCGACAGTAGTTAGTTGGCCGTTAGAGATGTGGGGAAAGGTTATAATCGGCTCTATCAAACCAGCATCATCCAGAGGACATCAATTTATACTGGTATTAACTGATTATTTCTCTAAGTGGGCAGAAGCAGTACCGCTAAGGGAGGTGAAGATGGAGAATATCCTCCACTTCTTCAAAACTCAAGTCATCTACCGGTTCGGAACTCCGCGATGGATAATCTCGGATAATGGACAGGCCTATAGAAGCCACAAAATAAGCCTCTTCGCACAACAACACAAGATAGACTAGAGATACTCCTTGGTCTATAATCTTCAAGCCAATGGTCAAGCCGAAACATTCAGCAAGACCGTGATCAAGATTATAAAGAAGACGGTGTCTAGGAACAAGAAGGAATGGCATAAGAGACTGCATGAAGTTCTTTGGGCATACCGAATAACATTCAAGACGGCCACAAATACAACACTATATGCATTGGTGTTTGGCACTGAAGCAGTACTCCTATTGGAGATAAAACTCCCCTCATCATGAGTGGCAGTTCAATACAAGTTAACGGTGAAGAAAATGCTCATCTTAGGCTCGAGGGGCTCAATACTCTCGATGAAACCCGCATTGAAGCACAGCAAAATCTGGAAGCTTATAAGGCAAGAATGACGTGATCATATGAAAAACTAATCAGGCCGAGTACATTCCGCCAAGGCGAACTCATGCTGGTTGTCAAAAGACCAATGATTCCTAATCGTGCAAAACGGGAGAAGTTAGAGCCAAAATTTAAAGGCCCATATATCATAGATAAGGTCTACTAAGGTGGAGCTTACCTACTTATGGATATGCACGGAGTAAGGCCATTTCGACCAATAAAAGGCCAATTTCTTAAAAAAGTACTACGCTTGAAAAGTCACGATTTAGGTCAATGATAGATGAAGATGCCTGTGTCTCCTCTCTTTCTTCTTGAGTCAAAACTCTAAAAATCGTATGTTCCGCATTATGCGATGATGGACCAAAATGTCCTTAAACTAATATTTGTCCCAAACACGGGAATGTTTGACCAAAACGTCCCTAAACTAATATGTTACCCCATATATTCTTCATGATATACATGATGATGGACCGTAATATTCTTAAACTAATATATTGGCTTATGGTGGATCTCCATATTAATCACCGTATACAATCCACGGGCATAAACAATATGACCCTATACTATGTTCCCATGGATCGAAACGTCCAAAAACTAATGTTGGGCCGAAATGTCCCTAAACTAATATGTTTAGCCATACGGTATGGGTTATATAGCCGGCCGCATACAATCCACTGGCATAAACAATCCATCTCTCTCTCGGGTCCTATCGGCAAGACTACACATGAAATTCCCATTAGCCGGGAAGCTCTACCAATGATGCGGACCTTCGAAAAATGTCATGACCTACAGCAGATAGTGCGTTGCCTTACGGGCTGCCTGTCTTCTCGAGCAATGTTGGATCATCCATGGCGAGGCAAAAAAAATGATACGTCCATAAGCAAAAAGGGCACGGATAAAAACCCGAAAGGGCGCCGTGAGGAAAAACAGCAGGGCTACCGACGAGCATGTGAAAACCCGGAAGGGTGCAAACTCATTGAAAGAAATAAAAGAATCACTTATAAAGTCCTCTTGATTTTTTAAGGAGAAAATACCTGTGTGAGATCCTTCCGACTCACAATGGAGCAACACACTTGGGAACCCATATGATCCCTAAGAAGAATACACTTACGCGATCCTCATGACTCGTAAAGAGAATATACCCTATGTAAGACTCTCGCGGCCTATAGAATTCAAAAGCCTTAAATTACAGGGATTTAAATCTGTTCTTAAGCCATTATAACCCCTTAAATTTATGTTCTACAAGTGTTCCAATATCGACTCTTGTATACAATCCACGGGCGTAAATAAATATGTTCCCGACCAAGTACCACCAAAAGCTAGAGAGATTTCTCGACATGGTGAACAACACTTGTAAGTCCACTCGACTTACAAGGAGAAAATACACCTATGAGATATTCACGACTCATAGGGAGAAATGCCTTTATGAGACCCTTACGACTCGTAAAGTCAAAAGGTCTTAGCTGGTAGGAATCTGAACCTGTTAGCTAAGCCATCATTGGCCGAAATTGGCAATGGCATATGATGAGTAGCTCCTGGCAATATTCCAGTTGTAGTGATGTTGATGCCAAAACCGGTATCATACCTCAAGTCTCCAACTCACAACAAAATTGATGATTATGAAAAAGAAAAATAGCCGAAATGATGGGGCAACTCGCAAGAAAAGCAGCGAGTAAAAATAAAAAAATATCCAAAATGATGGGGCACCATGAATAAATAGCCGAAATGATTGGGCAATCGTGACTTTCGCGATATGAAATAATAGAGCATACGTGGAAATAAAGAATATATATATATATATATAAAGGAAAATATATGGAATTTTTGGCCCTACTGGTAGGTCAATACTGACTCTTGTATACAATTCATGGGCACAAAAGAAAGAAAAGGAACTATATTTTCCCACCATGCTCCGCCAAATTAAGAACCAAGTCTCGATGAGACTATATGGACACCTCCTTATTCCAGCACAATACGGACATGATGTTAGCATGGACCAAAAGGTCAGATCAAAGTAGAGCAATGGCATATTCCTACCTCTATATCTCGATGGAAACATCTACAGCCTAGAAATCATCTCGGCATTCCTTCTAATTCCAGTAAGGTGCAGATGCGACGTCAACATGGACCAAAGGGTCAAATCAAAGCGTAGTGATGGTATATTCCTAGTTCTGGATCTCAATAGCGATATATACCGCATAGAGGTCATATGGATGTCTACCCTACTACAGCGAAGAATCGGCGCGATATCATCCAAGCAAAAGAGAAAGGACGACATATTCCTAATTTCAGGTCTCGACGGCAATACATACAAAGCTTAAAGACCATTGGATATCATCCCACCCCAGAAGGGTGCGATCATGACTCATCGGGGCTCCAAATAGTGCCTAACCTCAAGTAAAGTGCTATGGCAATACCTAACGCTGGATCTTCCGATGGTAGTTGGGATATTCCAACCTAAGAAGACTACTTAAAGACGTCGTGTCCAGCCTCAGAAAGGATCAGAGATAAGGCAATCGCGTGGCTACTTGAACCGCAACCTAAGGGATAGCATGTCGAGAAAATATTAGCCAACGCGACGGTACGATGGACTTAACCAAGTAATACAAACCTAACGGACTGCTATATCGAAAGTAGTTATCTATATTTCATGTTAGGATACACCTATGAGTTACTCTCGACTCGTATGGAGAAACACATTTATGAGACCCTCATAGCTCATAAAGTTGAAAAGCCTTAGGCAACAGGGATATAAACCCGTTTTCTAAGCCATTGCTGCCCTACAAGGAGGTCGATACTGACTCTTGTATACTATCTATCGGCCACACATTCGTCAAAGTTGCATGCCAATGAAGAAGTCTTTTACGGGTCCTCTCGACTCGTAGGGAAAAATATCTTTATGTGACCCTCACGCCTCATAAAGTTCAAACCTGTTTTCCTGAGCCATCGCTGCCTTACGATCGATCTCAAGACTGACTCTTATATACTATCCATGGGCCACCTATGAAAAAATTGGTAAATGACGCCTCCATCAAAAAAAGAAAGATGCGACTCCCGAGCCTCAGGTTTACAACTACAATTCTTAAGAATCGTGATTTGAGACAATGGTTGATGACGGCGGTAATGCCCTCTCGCTATCTTCTCAGATTAAGATTCTAAAAGTTATATATGATACGCCAGCCCGAAATCAGTCGTATGCCCTGCACTACGCTACACTACATCACCCACGTATATACCTCCGTAGGCAAAGTAGCGGGGGCCATTTGTTCGCACATGTTTAAATGTGCACTTATATATGTGCGCACTTGATAGAAGAATAACTTCAAAGGCATACACACTTATATATGTGCGCACTTGATGGAAGGATCTTTAACGCTCGCACTTAGCAGAAATTCTTAAAATGTGATGCGCATATGCAAAGCATGTGTGCACATGTCTAAACAAGCAATCAATGGAAGGACGGTTGTTGAATATGAAATATTCATTAGGCGACAATGAAAATATGTATTTAAAATAAATATTTCATTCCACGGAGAAAAGATCCCCAAACACGGGATCTGGACTTCAAGGATTAGTGAAACAGCGTACAAAGTTTCCAAACTCTCTTTCAGCCCTCTCTACCATGTCCAAACGACGATTCTTGCGAAGAGTCGCTCCCCACCGATCAACACCGTGCTTGTCGGCAAAAGCAAACATGACAGCCCGCCGAGCCTGTATCCGACTTAGCAGGTGGACGGAGCGGTCCATTAGAGGCTTTGTGATCAGACCGGCCTCTTGAAAGCAGTCAAATATGTCCTCCTCTAGGTCGAGCATCACCAATGTCATCTCCGCCGGGTGAGAAAGAATGTCGTCGAGAATAGCGAGAAAAATTGTGCGAAGCCAAATAGATTCGGCAGGAAGAGGAGATCCTCTATGGGTGATGAGCTCATGCATCACCGTGTCGCACAGAGCATCCGTAAGAACAGGATTCGCTAGACGTGCAGTGAAACAAGGAATAATCTCCCCAATGGGCATCTCCCATGGCTGTCGAGGAGCATGTGGGCAATTACAAGCCATGGTTCTTTCTCTATGAAAACGGTTCTTTCTCTGTGAAAGTGAAGAAGAAGAAGAATATTTCTTTAAATTATAAAGAGCAGCATTCAAGTCTCGACACAAAAAATGTCACATGGTATAAGTTGGAACGATTCCCAAGCTCTGACCAAAAGAAAGTATTGGAAAAGAAGAAGATGACTCAGAAAATCACGAGAAGATGAAACGAAACCCTCCTACGTGTTTAACACGTGAGCGCTCACATGCAAGGCACGTGAGTCCTATAGGCCATATAATATGGCATCGTCTCATGTGCAAAGCACGTGAACGCTGTGGCCATATTGTCACACTCCGCTTCCCAATGTATATGTAAGGAGGCGTGACGAGGCCCGCTACGTATTTACTCCGAAGTAAATACGCTAATTGTATCAAAGCAATATAAAGTAAAAAGTATACAAGAGACATGAATATAAATGAACAACAACTTTATTTATTAAACATTCTTTTAAAGGTACAACTGGAAATGTAAATATAAGGATGGAAAGCAATGCCTAAATAATGGCATGAACTGAAATGAAAATATGTACAAGTAACTATAACTTGGGGTCTTCAGTGTACTGCTCAGGGGTCTGCACCAAGTGCTCCTGACTGGTCTCGAACTCTTCAGAGTCAGGTACTCCTAACAACATTCTAAAGAAGAAGAGAAATAGGAATGTCGTCAGCGAACAATCGCTCGGTAAGTCCCAAAGAAAAAATAGACAGAAAAGAGAGTATATCTAGTATAATTTTTTTTATTGTTATGTTAACATAGTGTTTGTAATATGGTACAGAATATGCCAGTGTATACGAGAGGAGTCCAATTTACACCGTGGACTTTGGTATCCCATAGTACAAGCTCCGTCGAAAATACCACGGAACAACGGCATGGATGTAATAACGTCTTTTAGTG
This sequence comes from Agapanthus africanus, assembly GCA_030015575.1. NCBI lineage: Eukaryota > Viridiplantae > Streptophyta > Magnoliopsida > Asparagales > Amaryllidaceae > Agapanthus > Agapanthus africanus. The sequence continues at coordinate 671,421,362 of CM057344.1, read as the reverse complement.
ACCAACTCGTGCCACTTTTAACATGTTCTGTGCCAGTCTACCCTATTATAAACCCCGTGATATTTATTGTATTAATTGTATTGATTGTACTGATTGTATTGTATTGTTTTGTAGTAAATGGAAGACTTGTCGAAACCATGATATCAGTAAACGGAATGGATATAAAAGGATAGTCATGTAATCAGAGTATATCCATGGTCCGGTTCAGTCAAGTCAGATTGATATAGATTGAATACTGGTATTCATGGATTCTTGTTGTATTGTAATTATACTTGAATCGAATTCAAGTCAGATTGATTTCAGATTTAACCATAACTCGAACTGAGTCAGACTTTTAAACAGAATTGAGGTCCTGATTTTTTGGAGTTATCGGTAACTGCTGAACATGGATGGCAGTATTTGTGTCTTTTTCCAAGACAATTACCGTGTTGATAATACCGTTGTTAGATTTTCTAGCTTAGATAGGCAAGCACCCACTTTCTTCGGCTTCCTGAAGCTCAAGAGAACCGGACCCGCTTAAACCAATATTTACTAGGGTCCTTATTGTAATTTAATATAATTTGAGGGGGTTTTATGTAAAAATAGTTTTGATATATTTTCAAAATACACCTCAAGTATTTAATTATCGTCTTTAGGGTTTTCATAGATGTATATTTTATAAATATGAAATTTTCTAGAGAGTAGAACCTAGATTTCATTGTACATGGTATTTTAATGTAAACTTGGAATTTGTATTGAATTATAATGGTAGTTTCATGAAATTGTAATTCCTTTGATTTAGAAAACATAGAATATTCATATATTATATTTAAAATAGATATTTTGATGATAGTTATAAATATTTATATATTTAATAAAAATAAATTTTATTTATTTTTGTAAAAATCTCATTTTTCTTAAAAATTGTATCAAAAATTCTATCGAGATCGAATGCTCCTTGCGGAGGTCTGCATCTTGTTTTACTAGGCCTGAAAATGCGATAACCCACACCATACCAATCAGAGTTTCCCAAAATGCGTTGTAGAGCCACAATTGTAAGGAATTAGATAACACACTTTTTAAAGAAAACGGTTTTGTAAGTTTAGGGTATTTAAATGTAATATCGTATTTTGTCCCAAAAGAATATTTTACAAACCATCGTGCTATGTGAAGAATGAGTGTTGTGATGAGGTGGGTCATTACCTCGTGAGTTTTCTAAAGGTAATACAAGGAAATATGTTGAATTATGTCGAAAGTAAAGTATTTTGTATTTTGCCGTAAAAATACGATAAATGTCTCATAATAGATTCTTTTGAGATGAAACTTGTTCTAATATGTTTGTTTCTAAACAATCTATTAAAAAATTGTAGGTTTGTTATTAAGAAAAATTAGATTTTTAAAGAAAAGAGAATAGAAAGTCGGAATAACTCCACTTCCGATGAGTTTTGAAAAGTGAAAGTGTTAGACTAGAGATTAAGAAGGGAAGAGGGAACTTACTGGATATTAAGAAAGAAGGTAGGAGGAGGAAACTTTAGGAACCGTCGGGGCGTCGTTTCATCACCGGAATCTTCTCAAATCGTCGTCCGAACTTCACCCTTTGCTAACTCCACTTGCACAACTTGGAACTTGAAAATTTTATAGAGTTTTTTATAATGAAATTCTGAATGAGGAGGTGTGAAATAGAGTGTGGTATTTATAGGGAAAATTAGGGTTTAGGGTAATGAATTTTGAGAATTAAAATGTGCATTAAAATGGATTAAAGAGGTGTTTTAATCCCTCTGTAAATGTGCAGAAAAATCAAACAATATGAGAGAAGTGGGGTAGGCCAAGAGGTGCCAGGGGAAGAATTTGGGGACCATCCCCTACAGGGGACCCGGCGGTGCCTGTCCAAACACAAATCTCGCCGGTCGAGATCCGGTGGTAGGTCTTAGGATTTTCGCCACGTGTCTCCGTCGCTTAGTATAACTCGGTACACGTGTTTGTTTTTTGTGTGACTCTTCATTTTACGTGTTGTGCACGTGTAAACTTTTAGGCTTCTAAAAAATTTATAGAAAAATCAATTAAAAATATATGTGGTTGGGGAGATTCGATCACAGGGGCTACGTCACAGCGGTGCAAGGTTTTACCAATGAGCTACAAGTGCTTTCTTACTATTCAAAAGCAAATCAAATTTATTACTTGTGCTCAGGCTCAGGTGTTCCTTTCTGTATTTTGGAAAAAATCTATACAGAAAGTTTAGGGTTATTACATTCTACCCACCTTATAAAAGTTTCGTTCTCAAAATTTATAGAAGGAAAGTGTAACAGATTCAAAACAATTTGGTGATAGAATTATTGATAGTGCATGAAAAATATGTGGAAGAATGAAAGAATGCAAAAATTTTGGACAGATGTGAGGGAATTACCTGGGTTACCTTGGTCTACAGTCTCGTCTTCTAGGCCGCTAATGTGAAAGCCTGACGCCGGGGTACATTCCTCCTAACTGGAAGCACATTCCTCTGTTCTTGGGGCATATTTCTCTGCCCTCGAGGCATGTTCCTCAGTGCCTGATGAAATTGGCGATTAGGCTATGCAGGAGGTCCACGTAGAGGTGGAGCTGGAAGAGCAAGACGAGATACAGGAGCCTGGATAGATGGCCGCTGCGGATAAGTGTTGTGAGTTGGAACTGTGTTGTTCCTATAAGGACATGTTTCAATTCTATGATTGGATACACCACAAAGTAAGCACAAGCCTTTTGCGCGCCTACAATCCTTCCACAGGTGTCCATCCCTCTTGTAGTAGAAGCAAAAATCTGGACTTTGCCGGTTATTTGTTTCTTCCGGTCTCTTGGGTTCAAAGGTTGGCCTTGAAGAGGCTCCTCCTGCCATCTGAGTGGCAAGACGCTTCACTCCGGCAGATTGAGGTCTGTCCTTCTTCTTCACTACTGCTTCATATCTACGGGTAGCTTTCAAAGCCAGGTTGTAGTTTGGGAAATCCCCTGTAGCTAGGACAGCTTAGATCTCCGGATCTAACCCTTGCTGAAATCGTCTAGACCTGATCTTAGCAGTCGGTATCAAGTGTGCCGCAAATCTGTTGCGGTCTTGTGTTAGCTGTGTAGTATGTGATATTTAAAAATCGAATATTGAGACATATCTTACCTATTGAGCATGGTAAACTCATCATCATATTCATTTACTGATTTGGTCCACATCGAACCCTGTTGTAGATGGATAAATTGTTTCTCCATGTCAAATTGGGCAGTCTCAATGAAGTATTTCGCGTCGAACATGTCGCGAAAAGTTTTCCATTAGATCGGTTGGTCAAGACAGTTTTCTTTCGCCTTCTACAAAACTCGGGCGCTGTCAGTGAGTTGCAGCTTCGCAACTCGTACCCAATCGATCTCTGGCACTTGTGCCGCTGCCAGGTCATACTCAATACTTTGAGCGCATCTTCAGCTTTCAGGGGGCTCTCTTTTCCCGAAAATTGTTTTGGGTGCAATGCCCGGAATTGCTTCACTCTGGGCTCTTCCGCTTCTGGACGGTTCAGTAAAATAGCAGTCTGCTTTTGCTGTCCTTCCAGGAGACTACTGATTACCTCATGCAGTACCGTCTGCTCATTGATCGAAGCAGCAATGGTAGGCGTAAGCGGTAGAGGTGGTGGTGTATTGTTGAAATTGGTGCTGGTGTTGTTTGGAGAATCCATAACTTTGAAAGAAAATATTGGGTTAGGATAGATACAAAGTATATAAAATTGTAAGATTCAAGGAATATGAAATGTAAAGAATTTTTTTAGTTATTGATTCTTGTGTTATATTGCTTAGGACTTCATGGAGAATTGACCTGCATGTCCAAGCAGAACTGACCTGCATGGGCCGCCAACAAAACCTGTCATGCCCCGCTTCCCAGTGTATGGGCAAGGAAGCGCGACAAGGCCCGCTACGTATTTACTCCGAAGTAAATATGCTAAGCATATCTAAGCAATATAAAGTAAAAAGTACACAAGAGACATGAATATAAATGAAAAGCAACTTTATTTATTAAATATTCTTTTACAGGTTCAACTGGAAATGTAAATACAAGGATGGAAAGAAATGCCTAAACAATAGCATGAACTGAAATGAAAATTTATAAAAGTGACTATAGCTCGGGATCTTCAGTATACTGCTCAGGGGTCTGCTCCAAGTGCTCCTGGCTGGTCTCGAACTCTTCAGAGTTGGGTCCTCCTGACAACATTCTAAAAAAGAAGAGAAATAGGAATGTCGTCAGCGAACAATCGTTCGGTAAGTCCCAAAGAAAGAAGGAGAAGAATAGACAGAAAAGAGAGTATATTTAGTATAATGTTTGATTGTTATGTTAACGTAGTGTTTGTAGCTTGGTACAGAATATGCCAGTGTATACGGGAGGAGTCCAACTTACACCGTGGACTTTGGTAACCCGTAGTACAAGGCTTCGTCGAAAATACCACGGAACAACGACATCAATGTAATAACGTCTTTTAGTGACCACCTCGTTCCACCTTTAACATGTTTTGTGTCATCTACCCCTTTATAAACCCTGTGATGTTTATTTTATTGATTGTACTGATTGTATTGCATTGTCTTGTAGTAAATGGAAGACTTGCTAAAACTATAATTTCAGTAAACAGAATGGATATAAAAGGATAGTCAAATAATCAGAGTATATTCATGGTTCGGTTCGGTCAAGTCAGATTGATATAGAGTGAATACTGGTATTCATGGATTCTTATAGTATTGTAGTTATACTTAAATCGAATTCAAGTCAGATTGATTTCAGATTTGACCATGACTCGAAATGAGTCATACTTTTAAACAGAATTGAGTTCCTGATTGTTTTGGAGTTATCGGTAACTGCTGCAGAAGGACGGCAGGATTTATGTCTTTTTCTAAAACAATTACCGTGTTGATAACACTATTGTTAGATTGTCTACCTTAGATAGGAAAGCGCCCACTTTCTCCGACTCCCTGAGGCTCAAGAGAACTGGTCCCGCTTAAACCTATATTTACTAGGGTCGTTATTGCAATTTAATATAACTTGAGCGGGTTTTATGTAAAAATAGTTTTGATATAATTTCAAAATACACCTCAAGTATTTAATTATTGTCTTTAGGGTTTTCATAGATTTATATTTTATAAATGTGAAATTTTCTAGTGAGTAGAACCTAGATTTCATTGTACATGGTATTTTAATATAAACTTGGAATCTGTATTGAATTGTAATGGTAGTTTCATGAAATTGTAATTCCTTTGATTTAGAAAACATGGAATATTCATATATTATATTTAAAATAGATAATTTGATAATAGTTATAAATATTTATATAATTAATAAAAATAAGTTTTATTTATTTTTGTAGAAATCTCATTTTTCTTAAAAATCGCATCAAAATTTCCATCGAGATCGAATGCTCCTTACGGACGTCTGCATCTCGCTCTACTAGGCCCGAGGATGTGTGATAACCCACACCATCCCGATCGGGATTCCCCAAACTGGGTTGTAGAGGCACAATTGTAAGAAATTAAATAACACACTTTTTAAAGAAAACGGTTTTGTAAGTTTAGGGTATTTAAATGTAATGTCGTATTTTGTCCCAAAAGAATATTTTACAAACCATCGTTCTATGTCAAGGATGAGTGTTGTGATGAGGTAGGTCATTACCTCGTGAGTTTTCTAAAGATAATACAAGGAAATATGTTAAATTATGTCGAAAGTAAAATATGTGGTATTTTACCGTAAAAATACAATAAAAGTTGCATAGTAGATTTGTTTGAGATGAAACTTGTTCTAATGTGTTTATTTATGATTTCTAAACAATCTATTAAAAATTTTAGGTTTTTTATTAAGAAAAATTAGATTTTTAAAGAAAAGAGAATTGGAAGTCGGAATAACTCCGCTTCCGATGAGTTTTGAAAAGTGAAAGTGTTAGACTAGATATTGAGAAGGGAATAGGGGACTTACTGGCTATTAAGAAAGAAGAGAGGAGGAGAAAACTTTAGGAACTGTCGGGGCGTTGTTTCATCGCCGGAATCTTCTCGAATCGTCGTCGGAACTTCACCCTTTACTAACTCCACTTGCACAATTTGGGACTTGGAAATTTTATAGAGTTTTTTGTAATGAAATTCTGAATGAGGAGGTGTGAAATGGAGTGTGATATTTATAGGGAAAATTAGGGTTTAGGGTAATGAATTTTGAGAATTAAAATGGATTAAAGAGGTGATTTTAATCTCTCTGTAAATGTGCAAAAAAATCAAACAATATGAGAGAATTGGGGTAGGCCAAGGAGTGCCAGGGGAAGAATTTGGGGAACATCCCCTACGGGGGACCCGGCAGTGCCAGTCCAAACATAAATCTCACCGGTCGAGATCCGGTGGTGGGTCTTGGAATTTTCGCCACGTGTCCCCGTCGCTTGGTATAACTCAGTGCACGTGTTTGTTTTCTGTGTGACTCTTCATTTTACGTGTTGTGCATGTATAAGCCTTTGGGCTTCTAAAAAATTTAAAGAAAAATCAATTAAAAATATATGTGGCTGGAGGGATTCGATCACAGGGGCTATATCATAGCAGTGCAAGACTTTACCAATGAGCTATAAGTGCTTTCTTGCTGTTTAAAAGAAAATCAAATTTATAACTTGTGCTTAGACTCAGGTGTTCCTTTCTGTATTTTGGAAAAATTCTGTACATAATGTTTAGGGTTGTTACACATATAATATGGCAGTGCCCGTGTGCAAGGCACTTGAGCACTATAAGCCATATAATATGGCAGCGCCTCACTTGCAATGAATATAAGCGCTATAGGCCATATAATATGGCAGAGTCTCACGTGCAAGGCACGTGAGTGCTATAGGCCATATAATATGGCAGCGCCTCACGCGCAATGCACGTAAGTGTCATTTTAGATAGAATTAAATTCTTTATTGGAAAATATTTCCCTAATTTTTCTAAAACGAGAAAATTTGCTTTGTTAAACAGAGAACCCTTGGATTAAAAATCCAATGGTGATTAAAAATCACCGTTCGAATCAAAAGGTAGAATTAAATTCTATACATGGAAAATATTTCCCTTAATCTTGTTAAAAACAAAAAAATATATACTCCGTTAAACAGAAAGCCTTGGATCGATGATCCAACGGTGATTAAAAATCACCACTTAATTATAAAATCAAGTCGGGATCTCTTAAATGAGAGATTCTCTCAACTAATCAACAGTTTCTCATACCCTACATAAAGAACCCATGAGATTAAATCTCAGATAGAGCCGAACCCCTCATAAATTTCTGCATATACAGAAAACCTACCCATAAACTTCAACAACAAAGAATTTAATTCTCTTCAAAGAAGAAGATTTTGCTCTCGCTCAAACGCTAGGTAAGGAAAACACAGAGATAAAAATATCTCCACTTTACCGATCATATCATATCTAAAGCTTTAACCCTTCAAAGAACTAAGTTCTTCTGGATCTGAGATCCACAAGATATATCTCTTAAAAAAAGAATTTAATTCTCATAGGGAAGATCTTCTTCTTGAGAATCAAAGATTCAAGGAAGAACAAGGTTGAATAGAACATGGATAAAAGAAACAAAAAAAGGTTGGAGTCTATACTCCAAAAATTTAGTTCCGAAACATGACAAGAACTTGGTTCTTAAAGAAACCTGTTCCCAGATCTTCAAAAACGGTGATCTTTGTGATCATTAATGGTCAAAATACCATCAATAGAAGTTTAACTTTCCTAAAAACGTGAACAGAGATTAAATCTCTAAGGACTCAGCGCCTCACGTGACACTCACGTGAACACTCAAAAAATTAAGACTTAGCATCTCACTTGATGTCCACGTAAGTGCTTGAGATTGAGCGCTTCACGTGATAAACATGTGAGTACTCAAAAGTCATAAAGACGACGCCTCATGTGGAATCCGTGTGAGCGTCCAAATGCTGCAGACAGCACCTCACGTGCTATGCACGTGAGCGTCAGAGTGTATGTGTCTCACATGATGCACACGTGAGCGACATAGATATCTGAGTGCTTAGTGCTATTGGATAACATAAAAGCCCATCATTTGGCCTAAAATAGGTTGGGTTCCCAGAAGTTAAAAACTTCTCTGATTATAAATCAACAGAGCCCATATGCTCGCTATATTTGAGTTGATGGTAGTATAATACATGACTAACAGTCCTTAGATATATACCGTGAACTGATGGAACATATGACCTAGGTTCAAACCCAAGCCTGAAATGTACGGATTATGACGAATCCTCGCCCTATAGGCAACGACATAAACTAGTCCCTGTATACAATCCACGGGCAACCTCATATAAAAAATCATAACACGACATAAAGTGATCTGCTTGGAGCAAGTGAAAGTTGTTTTCACGACACGACAGCGTAATTAATTACAGGGGCTTGCGCCTGCAAGGAAAAGCATCCCGGCAATAAAAAACCCTCCATGAGGGGGAATCTGATAAAGTCATGCTATATCAGTCGCATCCTGATTGATTCTGTGAAAGAGTATTTGTAATAACCGCAATCAATAACGGTGTCGCGTGTAGCCAGCCGAGATGACTACGGGTCGTCCGCAGAGATGCGTGGAATTTCTAGTCTTGCTTTAGACGAGTTGATCAGAATAAAAGAATAGGGAGAATAGATTCTAGATCTATGATAAACACGGATGTAGAATATATATAAAGAAGATGGCTTGTAGAGTTCGTTATGATTTAGTAGTCATGGATGACTAATAAAGATAATTCCTTTTATCTTTTGATAGATTTAAAACAAGATTGATAGTGATGAATAAGAATTAGGATTCTTGAAAGAAACTAGGGTTTCCCCACTATTGACCCTTGTCCCTTCACACTATTGACCCTTGTCCCTTCATTAAACTCTATTCATTTCTAGCCCTTAACAAAACAATTTTTAATCTGATCTCAAATCGCGGCCAAGACTAGCAATAAATTGGTAGCGTGCCCGATAAGGATGTTAACGATTCTTTTACTAAAGTTTATAAACTTTATAAGACTTAAAAGAAGTTAAAATATTTTCTCATCCATTGTTCTACCCTAATCCTATGAACCCTATAAAGCGGAGAATTACTTGCGCATGATGGAGATAGAAGAAGAACGGATAGAGAATGAGATCATAATGTAAATACAGAAATTAAATACTAAATAATTAAACTAATGATTTACCTTTATTAATCAACTTGATCAATTACACTTTTTGTTCCTTTAGAAAGTGGAATACACAACCCTAGTTTGCTTCTCGATCTATCTTGAAAGAGTTAGATGAACAACTAATTGATCAACCTGGATGCATGAGTCGACTTGGACTTCATGGTCTCTTCGGTTTGATGATTTTCCAAGTGAGGCTCTGGGTCCTTTATATAGTTCCAAACCAGAAACCCTAGATTCCATAGGTTAAGATATGCTATTAAGATCATGATCCTGAAATCTCACATCGTACGGCCACCAAAGTGCCATGGATCCGCTGCGTTTACCCCTATTTGGCTGTCCTTCCACCGCGGTTTGGTGGAGTTAGGGTTTGGGATTCTTTTTGGTATTTTTTGTTGATATTTGGAGATCCCCTAGATGTCTAGATTCTGAAAATAATACTCTGGGTCTCTGTCGTTGCTAGATCTCGTGATTTGTTTTAATATTTTGGCAGATTCGATTCCGACATCTTGATTTAACCCGGATCTCCTTGATTCCAGATCTGAGCTAATATCTGCACAATATCTCAAATCAAAATGTTAGTAATATTTGGTGTTTTTGAGATATTATCCTAACCATTTTATATGATATTATATTTTAAGAATATTGATTAGGGATATTTGATATGATATACATATTTAAATTACTAAAATATTATATATATATATATATTATATGCATATATTTTCCTTCATAATATTAATTATAATATATAAACATATGACAATAGATATTTTACAATTAAACGCTCATATGTTTCATATTTATAATAAATACCTTTAAATATTTAAGAAAAGTAAGAAAAATGTTATATCAAATGTGCGATATTTTCGACTGAACAAATACCCCCAAACTTAAGTTTGACCGTCCCGAGAAAACTAGTTATTAAAGAGAGGGAGAAAAAGGTAAAAAAAAACCCTAAGTAGCACATTTTCGTAGGCAACACGATTGCGCTGAGCACATGCAACAAGCCATTAAATTTCTAGGTGTTCCTAGTACGAGGAGTACTGTCTCCTGAGGGTTTTAGCGGATTACACCCACAAAATTCTATAATAAAAAAAAGAAGATGAAATTTACGTACAAAGGTAAGAACTATAAAAGAAAAAACTTGAAAATAAGAGTTTCCAACTACACTAGATTTTCAGTTGCCATGAGCCCTATCTTAATGGTCATGAAAAAATGTTAGAAATCACATAATCCCTCAATAAAATATCGCCTTTAGCTTTCCTCCCTACCTTTCTTCCAAATATCGATCATATACCCCTACGTGTATGTAAAAGACATCCCGACACGTAGAGAATTCAATTCAAGCTATCATACTCTTGTCCATCTTCCAAAGTATTTTTTAGTCAGTGAATATTTTTTAGATGAAATTGCTCACATATTTTTCATGCGACCATTAATATTTCTTAAGGTACTAACCGACCGATTACTAAATGTGTTCGCGCATTTAGGCGTAATTTCTCGTCTTGCAACACCTAAGGCTTAGCAGTGGCTCCCAAACCAGTTGGTCTAAGGCACTAGGTGTTAAAGCACCCCAGCTATATTTTTTTATGCTGCCTTAAGTAATTAAAAAACCAGTGTTCATTTTTTTCTTCACCACTTATACTTTTTTCTTTTTATTTTTCATACTAAGGCTTTTAGACAAGAGTATTTCAAGGTATGCTCTACTATTCCAAGTTTCAAGATGTGTGTAAGTGCGTATAATAGAGTATCAACGTTCAAATGTTTGGACTCAAGAATAGGGACTATTTTTCAGACTTATTTTTATTCTCAGATTAGTAATTTTCTTCATCTTACTAACCCTTGGGACAATGGCTCATAACTACTTATTACTAGTTTCGTTTAAGAAAATATCTAACTTTCTTACTTTTCTTAAACTATTCATATCTTTCATATGTAATTTTTCACTTTCAAACTTTCATTATCAAAAAAAATTTGTACTTATATTTATGATAATGCAAAATAATGCGTGAATAAGCACAAATCTCTTCCAAACCTGTTTGCAGCAATGTCCTCACTGATGTTATCTGTTAAGCTTAAAAAAACTGTAGATTTGGGAAGAAAAGTTAGTAACGGGGACAAGAAATAATGAAAGTGAAATTGTCCCCCAAACTTATTTTTAGCTCACAATTTTTTAAAAAATTTCTTTTCGTTCAAGAGTCAAAATAGTTTTCTCCTCCCAAAACTTGAGTAAAACAGTCTTAAGTGTTTAAAATTATAAGGGGGGTTAAAATTATTGGTCAATATAAAGCTTTACAAAGACCAAAAGTCAACACAAACCATTCAAATATTTTATTGATGTAACGCACTGGTTGGTAGAAGATCATGCTATATGTAGACAAGAAGAAGTGGGGAGATAAAAAGTGTTATGGTTTACGTCTCGGTTGATAGAGACGAAACAATGATGGTGGACTACTCGCATTCTCGTTATTGATAAGAAGAAAGAGTGGTGATTCAACTTCTTTATGTTGGGGTTGATTCATCACAACTCCCATGTTTTCTAAGAATGCGAGTTCTTCAGCGAAAATTTCTTCAAATCTTTCATCGATATCCCGAATAATAATCTCATCGGAAAGAACGGGATGATACTCGGACTCCATAAAAGGTTCATATTTAGCGTTAGATATTGACCCGAACAGCTCGATAGAAGAGTCCATATGTGTATAATAAATAGCAGGGTCAAACAATAACGTACTAGCGGAGTCAAGATCAGTATCGTGAAGCTGTTAAAATTCGCTGCTGTCGGAATCCATCATTTCGACAGAAAATACTTGAGCATAGGGGTCGGAGGGTTCACTTCCCAACTTGTAAATGTTAAGTTCAATTGACATATTCCCGAAGGATAGGGTCGTAGAACCGTTTCGATAATTGATTATTGCATTGGAAATCGCTAGAAAAGGTCGACGTAGAATCACCGGTATTTGGTTTCGGGGTTTGCTACAGGCTGTGTATCTTTAACGATAAAGTCCACAGAGAATATAAATTCCCCGATTTTGATTAACACATCCTCTAGCTCATCCCTAGGTTGGGTGATAGATCGATCTGCCATCTGGAGAGTGCAGTGCGCCGGTTTTAACTCTCCGGTCCCTAATTGCTTATACATAGAATACAAAAGCAAGTTAACACTAGCACCTAAATCGAGTAGAGCACTATTGATTGTTTTACCCCCAATAGAAATAGATATGGTAGGACTTCCGGGGTCCGTTCGTTTCTTGGGTAATTGTTGGGCAAACGCAGTGCTCATATTACTCGCTAAGAAAACTTTTTTAGGTACTTGAATTTTTTTCTTCCTAATGCACAAGTCCTTTAGAATTTTCCCATAAGACGGAACTTGTTGAATAGTATTTAGGAGAGGAATATTTATGTTAACTTACTTAAAAATTTCCACAATCTTCTCCATTTGTGGACTTGGTCTGTTGCCTCTTAACCTATGTGGATAAGCAGCTTTATCAATAAGGGTTGGGTCCAACATTGGAGAAGATTGTGGGGATGGAATGGATCCCAGAATTGGAGTTAGGAACGTTTTAGGTTGACTCGAGGAAGTGGGCGGAGGGTTCAAGCCTAAGGGAATATGAAGAATAGGCTCGGAAGAAGGTGGACTAGACGAAATAGAGTTAGAAGTAGAAGCTGGGGTATCAATTGATTTCTCATCATCAACCTGTTCACTAACTTGGCTGTTCTGCACCCTTCCTGATCTCAACGTGGTTACGACACTCACACTATAACTTTGTGAGTGGCTAGGATTCGGTAGGGGTTGAGATGGAAGTTTCCCTTTCTCTCTCGCACTCATTGCGGTATTTAACTGTGCAAGTTGTGCTTCTATCGATTTTATACTTTCACCGTGGGAAGCGGTGTTCTGCATTAACGTTTGGATAGAAGATTTTAAATCAGTCGTCGTTTGCGTGGAATGTTTAATAAACGTATCCAAGCTTCGTTCAAGTGCAGAGGAGTTTTCGATACCGGCCGTTTGGAAAGAATTATTATAAGGTATAGAATTGTTGGCTGGATTTTGAAAAGCTTGCGGTTGAAAGGGGTACTGACTCTGTTGTGGTAGTTGTTGTTGCTGTGGGGGAGGACTTTGATAGTTGCTTGGGAACTGGTTTTGATTTTGAGTTTAGTTTTGGTTCCAAGCAAAATTAGGATGATTCCTCCATCCCTGATTGTATGTGGAAAAATAAGGATCGTCTCTACGTCGTTGCTGAAAAGTAGCATTAATTTGTTCTTGACCTTAAAACGGTGGACTCAAAGGACATTCTTCTTTCAAATGTGATAGGTCGGAACAGCAACCACACATGGTATTGGGGAGTGTAACCTAGTTTAGAGAGGCAGAAGAGACTTTGTTTTCTATAGCGTCGAGTTTCCTTTGTATCGCGGCCATTTCGGCTTTCACTGCGATGGAAATATCGAGCTGATGGATACTTCCCCCAGATGATATTGGTCTAACGCTTTCCTACTGCAAAGTTTGTTCAGCGAGATCTTCCAGGAATTTCCAAGCTTCCCCATCGTCTTTAGACATGAAATGGCATTGACAAATGGTTCCAAGCATCTGCTTTGTCGCTAAAGTAACACCCTCATATATAATTCGACAAAGGTCCCATCTATTAATTCCGTGATGAGGGTATTGGACTAGCAGATCTTTAAACCGTTCAAAGCATTTCCAAAATGGTTGATTGGGAAGCTGGGTAAACTGGTTAATCTCGCTTCGAACACGGACAGTCTTATGATTGGGATAGAATTTCTTAAGGAATGCTATAACGAATTCATCTCAGTTGGCAATAGAGTGTGCAGCAGTGTTATAAAGCCATTTTTCTGCTAGATCACACAAAGTAAAAGGGAGAAGACGTAGTCTCATAGCATCCACTGTAAGTTGTGAAGTAACCATCATTGCACATACGTTTTCGAATTTGGTGATAAAAACGTATGCGTCTTCAGACTCAAGCACATGAAATTTAGGCAAAAGGTTGATGAAGTGGGGTTTAATTTCAAAATTGTCCTCATTGGCTGGTGGAAGGGATTGGCAAGTAGGGAGGGGACCGCGTATAGGGTAACATCTCTCTTGGAGAGAGATGCACGGTGGATTCTGCGCACTTACGGGTCGTGGCAGGGTAGTGTTATAATCTGATGGAGAACCGTCCATCTCGGTCGATATTATGGGTAGAGGGGAAAAAGAAAATGAAGAATTACCAACTTCGGAGTCGATAGCAGAAACGCGAACAAGACGGGCACTAAAATCCCGTGTCCAGCCGAGCATGCACTAAGCGGGTTTAGCGCAAGTGGTAGCGTGTGAACGATTTTAAAAAAATGGTTTGTTTTGAAAAGTTTCGAACGTGAGACAAATCACATAAAAAATTTACAATCAATCCTAGAACTAAGATCACCTAGGTCAAGTCACTAGACTGCTCCTAAACTTCCAAAAGACAAGTCACAGGATCAATACTCTGCCACCTCTTTATCGCTCTTGTGGCCAGGTAAGCGCTAAGTAAGTGGGAGTATCCGCTATACAAATTATCGAAAATAGCGGGCCTAATTAAATAACCACTTGTCTTAGTCATGCTTGCCTAGACACAACAAAAGAAATACGGATAAGAGATAGATTACCCACGACCTTTCTCTGTCCTAATTGAACGCGATGGTCCTTAGAGTCTTGGTCTAGATATTTTTTAAATTAATATAGGGTTATGCGGATGCTCGTTTTGTGATTTGTGGGGCCTAGAAAGGGTGATGAAATCCCCACCTAATCTGAATTTGGTCTTGCCCTTTAAAGTCCGTATTAAAATATGCACAAACAAATCAATTACAAAACACGCAAAAAAAATTTTGAGCGGCGATATTTTGCAATGAATCCTCCAGAAAAATATATTATTGGATTTCAGAGGAGAGAGAAAAGTCAGAGAAGATTGCCAGAAGAATTTGGCACTCCAACTCACCAACTCCACCGCGGTTCCGCCGCTAATAGCATACTATGGCCGCGGTTCTACCGCGGTAATTAGGGTTCTTCTATAAAAAATTTATTCACTTGCCTCCTTTTCTCCTCTAGTCCTCTCTGAAGGTCTCTGAATCTCTATTTTCTCATTCAAGTGACAACAGATTCCCTCGAAAAAATCGCACACTAATTTTTAAATACACAATTTGCTGTTTTATTTTATTTTTATGATAAGGATCGAATAAGAATTCCACATGAATAGCGAGAAAAAAAATTACGCACGTGTCTCCGGTAACGGCGCCATTTGATTGATTCTGTAAAAAAGTGTTTGTAGTAACCGCAATTAATAACGGTATCGCGTGTAGCCAACCGAGATGAGTACGAGTCGTCCGCAGGGATGTGTGGAATTTCTAGTCTTGTTTTAGACGAGTTGATTAGAATAAAAGAATAGGAAGAATAAATTCTAGATCTATGATAAACACGGATGTAGAATATATATAAAGAAGATACTTGTAGAGTTCGTTAGGATTTAGTAGTCATGGATGACTAATAAAAATGACTCATTTTATCTTTTGATAGATTTAAAACTAGATTGATAGTGATGAATGGGGATTAGGGTTCTTGGAAGAAACTAGGGTTTCCCCACTATTGACCCTTGTCCCTTCATTGATCTCTATTCATGTCTAGCCCTTAACAAAACAATTGTTTATCTGATCTCAAATCGCGGTCAAAACTAGTGTTTATAAACTTCATAAGACTTAAAGTTAAAATATTTTCTCATCCATTGTTCTACCCTAATCCTATGAACCCTATAAAGTGGAGAATTACTCGCGCATGATGGAGATAGAAGAAGAACAGATAGAGAATGAGATCATAATGTAAATACAGAAATTAAATACTAAATAATTAAACTAATGATCTATTTTTATTAATCAACTTGATAAATTACACTTTTTGTTCCTTTAAAAAGTGGAATACAAAACCCTAGTTTGCTTCTCGATCTATCTTGAAAGAGATAGATGAACAGCTGATTGATCAACTTGGATGCGTGAGTCGACTTAGACTTCGTGATCTCTTCGGTTTGATGATTTTCCAAGTGAGACTGTCGGTCCTTTATATAGTCCCAAAACCAGAAACCCTAGATTGCATAGGTTAAGATATACTGTTAAGATCATGATACTGAAATCTCGCATCGTACGGCCACCAAAGCGCCGCGGATCCACAGTGTTTTCCCCTATTTGGCCGCCCTTCCACCGTGGTTTGGTGGAGTCAGGGTTTGGGATTTTTTCTGGTATTTTGTGTTGATATTTGGAGATCCCCTAGATGTCTAGATTCTGAAAATAATGCTCTGGGTCTCTGTCGTTGCTAGATCTCGTGATTTGCTTCAATATTTTGGCAGATTCGATTCCGACATCTTTATTTAACCCGGATCTCCTTGATTCCAGACCTGAGCTAATATCTGCACAATATCTCAAATCAAAATGTTAGTAATATTTGGTGTTTTTGAGATATTATCCTAACCATTTTATATGATATTATATTTTAAGAATATTGATTAGGGATATTTGATATGATATGCATACTTAAATAACTATAATATTATATAAATATTATATGCGTATATTTTCTTTCATAATGTTAATTATAATATATAAACATCTGAAAATAGATATTTTACAGATAAACCATCATATGTTTCATATTTATAATAAACACGTTTAAATATTTAAGAAAAATAAGGAAAATATTATATCAAATGTGCGATATTTTTGACTGAACACATTCATCCAAACCTCCGATATACGGTTAAATAAATCAACTTGGTATCTTCGAAGAGGTGGATGGATATGTTCCAAATAGCATTTGCCCCCAAATTCAGGCAGACGTTCTAACCCAGTTCACCTCCGCTTTTGACGGTAAACACCACGCTTCTATTCTTGGGGCATTTAAAGTATTGACCTTTGGAGTTTGCCATGGGCTTTTGAATCTTCTCCGGCCTCTCTATTTTGTGAGAAGCCAATTTCGGAAGAACCATCATAACAGGAGCCTCCTTGGTTTGGTGGGAAGAGTGTTTATCATGACTCCTCATCTTCTTAGATCGGGAAGAGTAATCCTTATTGATTTCTGACCCTTATACTTCTCTCCAGACCTTTTGGATGGTCGAGCAAAGTTGTTTCTTCGATCGAACCGCTTTTGGCTCATCATACATCTTGGTAGAAGATGGAGTTTTCTTTAGTATAGTGGTTGGGGAGTTTTGCTTCACCATTTTCAGCTCCTCTAAGTTGTTCCCGGTTGGAATAGCAGCCTACATCATTGGAGCCGGTGGGATCAGTACAGATGGTGAACTACTCCCAGCTTGCCTTATTCGGTGCCAGTATCAACGTCGAGCATTTATGGAAACATGAGCCTCTTTAGCTTTAGAAGCCTCCTGTATCTACCCCCTGCGTTGGTCTTGTCTTTCAGCGGGTGACAATTGCTTGAAGGCTGATTGTCTGGGTGGAGTAGAGGAAGTGACTTGAGGAGACAGCCTATGGAAGACAAACTGCTTCGATGGGGAAGTGTTCTTCGGAGCCTCATGGGTAGAAGTTACCGCTCTAAAGAATAAATGCTTGAAAATGGTCTTCTTTGGAATCATGGGCTTTTTAGAGGGACCTATAGAGCTTACTCCCAATCTTTTGAAAATGGAGCCTTCTGACTTAGCATCAGAGCTTGGAGCGATAGCTAACCGATCAAAGACCGACTTCTTTTGATTTGTAGCACTGTATGTAGGGAACGCAGGCATCGTCCTAAACTAAAGGTCGTTAATTTTCTGCATCACCTGAGCAGTGGGTATGTAGAGCAGAGGGGTCATAGCTTGACCAGCTATGACAATGCCGGATGGGGTTATGCTCGAGTTGAAGTTGGTGGTACAGTCGCACTTCTTGCTGAAGGATGCCATTAAAATCTGCACAGAGATGAAGTACCGGTTTTAGTATCCCAAATGTCCAATAGCAACGTACACATAATATACCACGATTGGTTCGCGAAACAAGACACATGAAATGTGGAGTGGAAAGAGAAAAAGGTCCCAATGGGCGTGCCAGAATCTGTTTACCGCCGAAAATAGAGACAAACTAGGATTGAACGTTTTGCCTGAATTTGGGGGGCAGATGCTATATGGAACTTATCCTTCCGCCTCTCCGAAGATACCAAGTTGATTTATGGCATCGTTTATCGGAGGTTTGGATAGATGCGACCAATGTAACAAACTTATCAGATTCCCCCTCATATGTGAAGGAATTTTGATTGTGGGGATACTTTTTCCTGCAAGCGCAAGCCCTTGCATTTAATTACGTTATCACTACGTGATAACAACTTTCCCTTTTTATATAGATATCACTTCGTGTCGTGTTATATATTATTTGTTTTGGGCTTGTCCTTGGATTGTATACGGAGACTAATTTATGTCATCGCCTGTAGGGCGCGGATTAGTCTAAATCCATACATCTCATATTTGGGATGAACTTAGGTATCTTCTGCCATCAGTTCAAACGTTTAAGGATCATTAATCTTGTTTTGACTGAGATCGAATTTAAAAAATATCGATATAAGGATCGTTAGTCATCTTTGAGACTAAGATCAACTTATGTTTATTGATATTTTGATCAATGGATCATATATGAGAAGCAAAAAATTCCGAACTTAGTTTATTTTTGACTAAGCGATCAAGCAATGGCTTACTTTTTCAAGTGCGCAAGGACGTATGGGATGCACATGTATATTTATTCTTTTGAAAAGGGTGCGCACGTGTGTATCATGTGATGCACACTTATTGACGGGTCAAACTTCTATGTGCGCATGTATATACGTGCGCATCTGACTAAGTCAACGTTTTTGACTTGCGCGCATGTGCTTGTCACGTGACGCACATGCGTTTCTTGGGTAGCATTTTCGTGTGAGCTCATGTGGATATCACGTGACGCGCATGCCTTTATCAACGGTATTTATCAAGAAGACACAAGTGCATATCACGTGATGTGCACATCTCTAGGGTTATTATTTTCCCATGCATGCACGTGTATATCACGTGATGCACAAGTCTGTAAGATTCTTATCAAGTGCGCACTTGGTTTTGGGGTGCGCATATCTTGAACAGAAAGTAAAGGCTTTTAAGAAGAAGCAATGGCCTCTGTTCTTAGATTTTTCTTTTCTTTTCCTCCTCCTTTTCTTTTTCCAGAAACAAAAGCTTCAGTTTTTATGATGCTTAGGCATTTTTGATGGGTTTTTTTTTAAAACTTAGAATAAATCTCTCACAAAAGTTGAAACTTTTATAAAAAGAAAAATCAACCTTAAGATCTCATAATCTTTTTTATGGTGAATCGATGGATTCATTAAAAGAAGTAAAGGCTTCTGTGTAAAGTAAAAAACTTTATTACTTTATATAAAACTCATAGCTTCTTGAGATAGGAGAAGTCTTCTTCTTCTTCTTTTACCTTATTTAGGAAGGAAGAAGATCAGAATTCTTTTTTTTTCTTGAGCTTATAGGGGTCTGTGTTATGAGATTTCTGTGAATGAGGCTCCTATTTATAGGAGGGGGAAAATTAGGATTTGTTGGGGTTTGTTCCCTACAAATCAGTTTTTTTTATTTTATTTTGATTTGATTTAATTTGGTTTAAATTGATTCATATCAATTACGGGGCAAGTGTGCACCGTTGGATTGATCCCCAGTGCATGCGCACCGTCGGATTTTATGATCTCGTATCAATTTAGTTTGATTTGTTAATTCGTTTTAACAAAGAAGATTTTGTTTCTTCATTTGGAAGCATCCGCTTCGTTTGGTTTGTTGCGCACTTAAAGATAGTGTGCACGTGCATTGCACATATCGCTGTTTATCTCGTGCTCATATGCGCACCTGTTTGGCACACTTTAAGATAGTGCGCACGTGCATTGCATATATCGCTGCTATCTCGTGCTCATATGCGCACCTGTTTGGAGATGGCTTTTATCCATGTACGCACCTGTTGATTCATTAATAGGTGCACATTTGAGTCACTTGGTCATTGTTGTAGGTGCGAACCTACACATGTTTCATGGTAGCGACCAGGTGCGCACTTAAAATATTTTAATAAAAAAATTTCAAAATTAATATAATTTTCTGCAAAAAAAATACTCGAGACTTCATGAACTGGAATCAGAGCGGCATTCATCTCCGTGGGTGCAGGCACACGCGGCTCGCTCGGCACTCCATAGCGATGGCGGCGCGCGCGTGTGGTTTCACCATATCCTCTTTCATTGATCTTAATGCAATAAAAGATAGAAGTGTTATGTAAACACTTCTCAATTCTTTGGTGTGGCTGATGTGGAACTAAAATACATCCCCTCTTGAGAAAGAGTTCTGCTTAAGCTATACTTGCAGCGCACGTTTGCTCATAACTTTTGATTCCGGAAGAGTTGTTAGGCGTATAATATATCAAATCGAAGCACTTTTTGAGACTCTTTCGATGCCATCATAATTTACCTAATTCTCATTTAGGAATATGGCAAAATATATTCCGGAAAAAACTGCTTTACATTCCTTTGAATATATTGAGGCCACTTGATACTTTGGGGCATTTTTGTGCTCTTTTCCTTGTATGTTGTGCTTTTGATTGACATGAATGCCCAAATTTAAGGCAGGAACATCACCTTCTGGTTATATTATTATTAATTTTATGTATGTCGCACTGACGTCTGGGTTTGCATGGCCTATATACTTTAACCTTAGCACAAGATGATCGTGAATATTTCGACAAGATTGCCGATCAGATAAGAGCATCCCATTGCTCTAGATATTATTTACGGTTTAAGTTTTTTTTCTAGTATTGCACTTTATTGAATTTATTGTGATCCCATAAGGGACAGGTTTTGGATATTGTTTCTTTTCCTTGGATCTTGAGATTGGATTCTTATTTATTGCTTCTGCTATTGACTCTTGACTATCAATTATTGTTATTGTTTATTGTGGTTATTGGAAATGTTTAGAGATAGAAATTTATTTTCTTGTTCTTGATTACTGATTGACAACCTTAATATGACTATAGATGGATATTTCCTTACCGTAGATAGCATGGATAGCTTTGTTACGTTCCCGTATTTGTGTATTTTAGGAAGCGGGATGTGACAAGGTTTTGTTGGTATCAGAGCCAGGTTTAGATTAGCTGATCTTGGGTTCAATTTGTAGTTGGGTATTGTACCCAATCCATTGACATTAAGTACCTAAACTTTATGAACATGTTATGACATATTCTTGCCTTGTTATCTAAATTCTTGAATCCTTGTCCTTATTGAATCCTGTTGCCGCTGCTAATCCTCGTCACTCGTGTTTGACTTCAAAATTATGGCAAGGAATCAACCCGATACACTGACCGAAAATGCGGCACTCCTTGGAGCCATACACGGGATGTTAAAGAATCAGTAACGTCAGACAGACCTGAACCAATGACAGGCCGAGATATTCCAGGAGGGCTTGAGGATGGCTTAACAGACTGCTACTACTGCAGTAGAGAGAGCGGCAGTTCACAGGCAGTTTCAGCACGAGGGTACAATTGCGGATTTCAGGTAGTTGAGTTCGAGGACTTTCACAGGCATAGAGGACCCGCTTTAGGCTGAGCAGTGGCTCATAGATACCGAGAACCTATTGATCGCTGCTCAGATTCCTGATGAGAAAAGAGTGGATGTAGTACATATCCAGCTAGTTGATTATGCTCGAGAATGGTGGCTCGTTGAGGAAATTCGTTTGACAAAGCCAATTAGTTGGACGGCATTCATTCAAAATTTCTTAGAGAAGTTCTACCCGCAGTCTGCTGGAGAGGAGATGAAAGAGAAGTTCATAGGTTTGAAGTAGAATGGTGGGTTAGTGGATGTGCATGCAGCGAAGTGAAATCGACTCAGTCGATTTGCATGGCCTTTGGTGGCTAATGAGGCAGACAGAGTAAGGAGATTCCTATGCAGTCTCGATGTGGAGATCTAGCGGCACATTACCCCATTGGGAGTGACTACATTTTCTCAAGTTCTTACGGTGGCAAGAGAACAGCTGAGGCTTACAGAAAGAGAAGAGGGTACTCATCAGCAGATTGTTCTAGCACGTAGGGAGGTTCAATCACCAACTAGAGATCTTGTGCATGGAGGCAGTCCTGTCCAAAGACAGGGAGTAGTTCCTAGGAAGTGGCCCTTTGTTCCAGTTCCGACTAAGAAGGTGGTGGTGGTTTATAACTATTGCCGGCAGCTAGGCCATACACTGAGGTTTTGTCGGAAATAAAAAGGACAGTGTTTTGGTTGTGGAGCTACTTATCACCAGATTGACGCCTGTCCATCGAGATATCAGTTGAGAGGTGA
This sequence comes from Agapanthus africanus, assembly GCA_030015575.1. Classification (NCBI taxonomy): domain Eukaryota; kingdom Viridiplantae; phylum Streptophyta; class Magnoliopsida; order Asparagales; family Amaryllidaceae; genus Agapanthus; species Agapanthus africanus. Next base: position 671,398,910 of record CM057344.1, on the reverse strand, counting down.
TGTTCCAAGATAACCACTTGTACCGCAGAAACAAGCTTTTGAGCAGAGGCTTTGGAGGATGTAGTTTCAGGTACCCTACCTGTTTGTAGTTTTCTATTATCGGTTTGTTTGATTCCGTGACGTTTCATTGTTTTGTTTTACCCTAGTTCGTTAGTTAAATCTCTAGATAAACTTTTATATAGATTTTAGAGCTAGATTGTAACGATTACACCACGTGTTCATCCTTAAATCCCTCTTACTTTTCTGAAAATCGTATCTCGGCGAAAGAAAACAGAATTTCGAACCTTTCATCCCCGTTGATCTTATCTTATAATCTTCTTGATTTCCTTATTGTTTTCTTAAAATTTATTCCATTGATTCTGATAGCAGTATTTGGACGACTTAGATAGAGTTACATGATTGTAACTATATACTGCGGCATGGTTACAATACGGTAGTCTACTTGGGTAACTTGGAGTCGTACTTTTGATTCATTTTCCTTAATATGATTATGTGTACCACCTTGCTTATCTTTTGTTCTTTTACTTCCCAACCTATATACTATCTTGAAATTCGAATCTAACAACCATTGTATCCTTTCTTACCCGACCGATGGACCGCGATGGCCATTGATGATCACGTTTCCTCTATCTTGTCCAATAGTGATGAAATCCTTCTAAATCTCGATAAATAAGGAGGATAACGAAGAGCATTTGAGGAGGATACTTCAAACGTTGAGGAAAGGGAAACTATATGCTAAGTGACCAAAAGCGCGAATGACTCAATAAAGTATAGTTCTTAGGCCATGTTATGTCAAGAGATGATATGGCAGTGGATCCGGAAAGGATTGAGGCAGTTCGAGATTGGTTTGAGAATGAGTTAGTATTCAAGTACAGCCGTTCTTGATATACCGCATCAAGGCCGCTCAAGCATGAGATGTTTGATGGGAGAAGTTATGAAGACCTGCCTCAGTTTATCAAAGTGGCGTAGCGGAAGTGTGGTAGGTCCGTAACCCGCAAGTCTTAGAACATATTTGGTTAATTGATGAAGATAGATTGCTAAGGTAGGGGAGCCACCTGTGTATGTACCGAAGGGATAGATTCGTGAAGAAGTTGTGAAGAAGCACGCAGTTCAGTGTATTCGATACATCAGGGAAGAACTAAGATGTACATGGATATGCAACAGCAGTTTAGTGAAATTGCTCGCTTCATGTCAAGATGCTTGATGTGCCAGCGAGCGAATGCTAAATATCAAAAGGTTGTCGGTTTGTTGTAACCACTTCTAATTCCTTGTTGGAAGTGATAACGTATTACCATGAACTTCGTGACCGTTCTACCGCGGAGTCCAAGGGCAACAAATGTTGTATGGGTTATTGTGGATCGTTTGACCAAGGCAGCTTAGGTTATACCGTTTGGGTCGGTGTCGATGGAGGCGTTATCAAAGAAGTATATGCAGGAGATTGGGAGTGTGAGTGGCACTTGCTTGCCAAAGACTGATGACTTGACACAATTTGATTCTCCTTGTTATCATACTCGTTTTGTTTCGTTCCATCTCATTAGCTTGGTTTAAGTTGATATAATGTATCATGATTAGTTTAATATACATTGGTGCATGCATATCTCTCCTGATAAATCGTTTGACTTGATTGGACATCCTGATATATGTATTATGGTCGGATGGGGACGAATTATGGTCAAAAGGACATCTGAATTATGGTCGAGTGGACATCTGAATTATGGTTAAAAAGAACATCTGAATTATGGTCGAGTGAGCATCTGTATTATGGTTAATGGGGTATCTGTATTCTGGTCAAAAGTGTATTTATATGTATCTGACTTCTGACATCATTACTCTATACATGTACATGGATCAGTTGGGTTATATGTGTATGATATGCATGTATCTGACTTGTGATATTATTCCATTTGCATGCATCTGATTTATGACATCATTCATCTGAATATTGTCACGTGTGTATCTGAATTATGAGGTCCTTCATCTATATTGAATAAGATATGGTAACAAGATATCTTATCTGTACGCTTGGGTGATATTCATGCTAAACAAAACTCTATCGTAGTCATGGGACACTTTTCGGGGATGTTCACGCTGCTAACCTGAATCATGTTATATGGCTTCCAACTAGTTATGAGATATCCTGAGCATACGAGAACGTCCATCAGCCAATTCCATACATACATATTGTTTTGAAAAGGTTTGACTCTTAGATTGATACCCGATTTAATTAACATGTAGTTTGACACTGTTCTGACTCAATTATTGACATCCAACTTGACACATGTTTATCTGCACTGTTACTTTCGGCATGATTACCTTTCAATTTTTTTCATTGATAGCACGTATTCTCACATTACCTTACGTCCATGATTTTCCGAATTTGTTTCCATGAATCTGAGTTCCTTATTCTTGTCATTTCCTTATTACTGTTCGTTTCCTGTTTACCATGAATATAAGATTGCTTGTTCTTGTTCTTTCCCTTATCTTGATTCTTTCGTTCTCATGAAATTTTAAGACGAAATTCTTTTATAGTTAGGTATAATGTAACAGCCTAACACGATCGTACGTTATTTAATTATATTAAATAGATGTGCTGGGAAATTTATTATTAATATAGTTATTGGGTTATGATTGGTGTTTGGATGGTTATGCATGTTTATCATGTTTGTACCCGACCCGCTTGCATATTAAACCAAATATTTTATTTATATCCTTAAGAATAAATTCTACAGAGAATACTGAATGTGTTTAGTACAAGAATATTTTACTGGTATTTTTTAAGTTGTTTATTAATCTAATAGTATCTTTTATTTATTTTAATATCCATATAGTACAATTTCAGATATATGGTGTGTGTCTGTATAACAAAAGATATATTGTTTGATAGTTTTAATCAATAAGTTATATTTTTAGTTTTAAATTGATAGTTTTAATTAATAAGTTATATTTTTAGTTTTAAATTAGATATGATAGAGATATTGGAGATTCCTATGAATCTTTTAAATTGTTTGTTTTGGGGGTGTTGTAAGGAAACCAAATCTTTGTTGGGGGTGAGGGGGGGGGTGTTCTTATGTGAAAAAAGAGAGCTTATCTTATATATACAAATCTATATTATCTCTTTATCTCTCTCACAAAAATATATCTCCTCTCTAATTCAAACTTAACCCGAGCACCCTTAACCTGTATCGCCGCCGCCAACGTCGTCTTCATCTTCTTCCCTCTGCTGTTGATCCAGACCGAGGCCCAAAACCCGAGCTCAGCCCACAACCGTGCACCAATCGTGCGCGACTTGATCCTTAACCGAGCCGAGATCAAAGCTTCGATCTTGCTCCATTTCGCGCCTTCCAGTGGTTATCGTTCGCGTGTTCGTTTCTGAGGCAAGTATCTGATACTTGTTTACATGGTAGTACGGCAAGATCAGATCTTGCTGTATATTTTAAATTGCTATAATATTATCGCTACTATATTAATATCATAATGCTATATAATTGAATCATATAAATCAAAACATACGCATAGACGTTAACCTGTGTGAAATGCATATAAACAATATCCATTAGTGTTTAACATTCATATATTTTATTGACACACAGACTAGTGAAATCAAGTAATGTACACAAAAATTTATATTACGTGACAATAATCAAATAGAAAACATATATGCTGTCAATAATATCTTTTGTCACCAACCTACACCATCTACCTCAGGTGTTGTCAATATTTTTAATAGAGTGTTGATCTTATACCCATTAAGTTATTGTCAATTGTTTTAATTTTTATTATGCATGTTGGTCATAATAATCAACACAATTATTGTTTTCTTATTATATCTTACAGTAATAGTGTGTATTTTAGCAGCTATTGGTGTTACTTTATTTTACCAGCTTTATTTAATCTATCTATATTTTATTGCTAACAGCACTTATTACTTTAGTTTACTAGTTATCTATCCAGTAATTTTAGTATATGAAACCCATGTTTGATCATTAATTTATATTATCTCGTTATCGTTATCGTTATCGTTATCATTATCATGCCAGTACATACTTACCATATAATGTTTACCAATGCCAACAGTTTCTGACATTGACTTGATTGACCTGACCTGTTGTCTTGCTTGACATAACATTTACATACTTATTCTTTTGTTGGCATTAGGTAGATATTAAATTGATACCTGACATGAACATTGAAACCTGGGGAAAACGGGAAATTAAGAATGAAACTCGAATTGTAACTCAACAGTTATTGATTGCTAGAGACCGATCAATCGATATGCACTTCAGGCTCCAGAATGATGAGATGACATCATTCATCGATCCATTTATCTTGTTTTACTGTCTGGCGGCACGTCTCGGATTCAGCCCCGATAATCATGATCAGGGTTCCGGACACGCACGAGATACTATTAAGTTATTTGAAGATTACATTAATTGGTTTCAAATACCTGCATGATAAATAACTTAGCAATATGGACCCATAGGATACACATGATTGATTGATCCATCATACCTTTCTCATTATATCACATGTTCTTGCTATTTCTTATTACTTATACACATGACACCGAGTTCTTGCAAATGGTATATTATATCACCTTCTGGTTATATTATTATTAATATTATCTATAATGCACTAACGTCTGGATTTTACATGGCTCAGATACTTTGAGCTTAGCATAGTAGGATCATGAATATTTCAACAGGATTGCCGATCAAGGAGGACCATCCCATTGGTCTAGATATTATTTATGATTTAGGTTTCTTTTCGAGTATTGCACTTTGTTGGATTTATTGTGATCCCCTAAGGGATAGGTTTTGGATATTATTTCTTTTCCTTGGATTTTGAGATTGGATTCTTATTTATTGTTTTAGTTATTGACTCTTGACTATCGATTATTGTTATTGTTTATTGTGGCTATTAGATATATTTAGAGATAGATATTTATTTTCTTGTTCTTGATTATTGATTGATAGGCTTAATGTGACTATAGAAAGATATTTTCTTACCGTAGGTTGCATGGTTGGTTTTGTTACGTCCCCGTGTTTGTGTATTTTGGGAAGCGGGGCGTGACAAGTGAAGATGGTGAATATCCTACATTTCCTCGAAACCAATATTATCTACCGATTCAGAGTCCCACAATGAATAATCTTGGACAATGGGAAAGCATACAGATGCCACAAGATAATTCGTTTCACGCAGCAACACAAAATAGACCGGAGATACTCTTCTCTATACAATTCATGAACCAACTATCTAGCTAAAACCTTTAACAAGGCTTTAACCAAACTCATTAAGAAGATGGTGTCCAAGAACAAGAAAAACTAGCACGAAAGATTACCCGAAGCACTTTGGGTGTACCGAACAACATTCAAGACAACCACGAAGACAACGTCCTACTCACCGATGTTCGACGCCGAAGCGGTGCTTCCACTAGAGATCAAACTCCCTTCATTACGAATGGTGATCCAATATGAGCTCACTGATGAGGAAAACACCCATCTCTAGCTCGAAGAACTCGATGCCCTCGAAGAAACCCGTCTTGTGGCCCAACAAAGTCTGGAGGTTCATAAGACAAAAATGACGCGAGCATATGATAGGCTAAGTAGACCAAGAACATTTTGCAAAGGAGAGCTAGTATTGGTCGTCAAGAGGCCAATGATCCCTAACCGTGCACGGGAAGTTTGAGCCAAATTATAAAGGCTTGTATATAATAGAAAAATTCTATCAAGACGGGGCCTACATGTTGATGATATATATGGAGAAAAGCAATTTCGACCTATATATGGTCGCTTCCTCAAAAAATATTTTGCTTAAAAAGTTTTGACTTAGGCCAATGATAGGTGACAATATTGTTCCCCTCCATATCTTCTTTGGTCAAGACCCTAAAAGCCTTACATCTCTCCAAAATCATAGTGAGCAATACTCCCTAAGTATCCATTGCCCTGCAGCCGGTCTCCAAATTGACTACCGTACACAATCCATGGGCTACTCACAACAAAATTGCATCCCAATGTCCTCCATTGGCAAGCCAAGCTACCAATGAGGAAAAGACCTACTCATGTGTCCTTACGATACATAAGGAGAACGACGCTTACGAGATTCTCTCGACTCGTAAGAAGAAGACACCCTTATGGGATATTTATGACTCACAAGGGACAACACACTTGGGGGTTCTCACGATTCCTAAGGAGAAAACATACCCAGGAGATCCTCTCGACTCGTAAGAAGAAAATACTTTTATAAGACCCTTACGACTCATAAAATTGAAAAGTTTTAGGTGACAGAGACCTAAACTTGTCTCCTAAGCCATCGCTCTCTAATGGGTAGAAAAAAAAGCCTCTCTACAAGTAGATCAGTATTAACTCTTATGTACAATATAAGGGCGTAAATAAATGAAAGTGAGCAATATATTCCACCATGCTCTACCGAACAAAGAATCTCTTCAATGAAAATGAAATTATACACAGGCCTAAAGACTGCTAGGAACTACCTCACCTTCGAAGGATTTCGTAGTAAATTCCCGGGACACAAAGAGCCTGACCCTAAAGTAAAATGCAACGGTGCGGCCTAACATTGAGTCTCTGATGGCGACATGCAGCCTAGGAAGATTATTTGGGAAGTTGTGTCCCACCTCAGAAGGGCTTGGAGATACAACGAATGTGCCGGCTACTCGAACAGCGTTTTGAAGGAATGCGAACGGAGAAGAAGCAAGTTAACATGATTGTATAAAGGACTACACCTAGTACAGCAAAACCTGACAAACTTTCTTCATTTGGTGTTAGGATGAGTTTGGTCACATCCTAAAAGGGACAACAAACTTAACACTCCGGAACGAGTTAATAAACTAAGCTATTGTTTCACGGTAGAAACAAAAGAGAGAGAGCGTAAGCTCTAGGGAGAACTTAAGTTCTCAAGAAGTTAGAAAATGAAAGGAGGCGCACTATTTTAAGAGCTTAAGCTCTATTTATAGGGAGCTGAAGTTGGTTCAGCTCTCCACAGATCACGAGATCATCCAACGGCGTTCAAGCGCCCATACGTACAGCCGTAAACCATTTTCCTACGCGCAACACACGTAGGCGAAGTGGTGGGGGAATTTGTCCCCCCTCCAATGTGGATGCCTACACTAGGAGCATAAGCTCCACATGCGCACGTGCAACGCACGTGCGCATGCGCTAATCATATATGCGCCAGTACCATCCGTGCAATATACGGGAGTAAGTGCAAAGGCACGTGCAATGCACGTGGCGCAAGCACACTTCATTGATAAGCGCCAGCTCAAGCACAGGCACAAAAGTACGTACAATGAATGTGGCACAAGCACATCTTGAAACAAAGTGCGCTCTGCAGAAAAGAACCAAGGCTTTATTTGTAAAGAAAATTTTTCCCAATATTTTCAAAAACAAAAAGATTTAAGGATCAAGAATCCTACGGTGCAAGAACCCAGGTGGCAATCAAATCTGCCAATCAGAGATTGAATTCAGTCTCATAAACCCCTATAAATAGAGAGGGTGAGCATAGACTAAAAAGAGAAGGAGAAAGGAAAGAAAAGGATAGACTTTTAGCCATCAAGATCGGGGGATTTTTACTCTGCATCAAGAACCCTTCTCAGCCTTAGCCGCTAGGTAGAGAAGAATTCTCACTTCCTTCTCCTTCGTCTTCTTGAAGCCGAGACTTTACAAGAAGCTATGTTCTTAACAAGGGATCAAAGATCTCGGGATTGATCTCCTCTCTATGAAACTCAGGGCTTTCATGAGCGAGGTTGATCTCGAGCTCATCAACATGCATGAACCTGGATTCTTTCCCTCAAAATTAATAGATCTTAGGATCTACCTCCTCTCTACGAAAGTCTGGGCTTTCATGAGGGATATAGATATTCAGATCAAGAAAATGACTTGTGAAGAGAAGTACATAATATCATGAAACCAAGGAGGAACAAAAATCAAACTAGAGAACCATACGTTTCACAAATAGAAAGCAAATGCTTTCTGAAAGTACAAACTTTCATCTGTAAGGTGCTCCCTATGCAAATGCATAAGCGCCAAAGGCTCTTCATGCAAAATTGCACACGTGCATAACGTACAATGCAGTGTGCCAACGCCAGAGCCAGCATCACATTCCACCAAGAGCTACGTGCAATGCACGTTTAACGAAGAGCGCCACGTGCTATGCGTTGCGCCTGTGCCAACGATTGGACCAAATGCGCCACGTGCAAAACACGAGCTCAAATGCATATCATTCCTGAGTGCCACGTGCAATGCACAAGCACCGGTGCACATGAGCACTGAGTCAGAACTTAAACTTAGTGTAACAACCCTAAACTTTTTGTACAATTTTTTTCAAAAATATAGAAAATGGTACTTTGCCTGAGCACAAGTTATTAGTTTGATTTGCTTTTAAACAGCAAGAAGGAATTTGTAGCTCATTGGTAAGACCCTGCACTGCCGAACCAAAACACCTGAGTTCAAATCCCACCAGCCACATTATTTTTTATACTAATTTCTTTTAATCTTTTTAGAAGCCCAAGAGTGTACACATGCATAACTCGTAAAAACCAAAAGTCACACTAAAAACAAACGACTCCACTGTAGTAACCAAGCGACATAGGACACGTGGCATGTGAGACTTGGCCTGACTCGGTTGACTCGGGCCGGCAGCGCGGCTGACTCGGCCGGCGGCGCCGGGTCAACTCGACCGAAACCTTATTTTCTTTGGTTTTTATGGCAACTCTTGGACTTTTCATAACTCCTGAACTATTCATTTTCTCTGCATATTTACAGAGCAATTTAAAACTCCCAATTAAACCATTTTTTGTACACATTTTCGCATCCCTAAACCCTAATTTTTCCTATAAATACCACACCAAAAATCACCCCTCCTCACTTCCAAATCTCTGTCCAAACTCTCAAGAAAAATCCCTAGACTTTTTGTGTGCAAGTGGAGTTAGCGAAGGGCGAAACTCCGACGAATTTCCGACGACGACCCTAGGAGCTCCCGGCGACGAAACGACGCACCGGCACCTCCTACCACTCCATATTCCTCTTTTCTAATCTAAAATCTAGTAAGTACCTCCTTTCTCTTCTCTTTTCTATTCTGAAAACTCGTAATTCTAAAACCCGACGGAAGCGGAGTTAATCCGACATCCGATTCGGTTTTTCTTTAAAAGTTCCGTTTTTCTTAAATAAAAAAAACAATACCAAACTTGTACATCATGATCATTAAATATTAACAAAATATATTGATAAGTTTCATATCAAAAGAATTTATATTTCAATTTTTATATCACTTTTACAGAAAAATACCATATACTTTAGTTTCGACATAAAAACATCATTACCCTTATTATACCTTTAGATAGTTCATGAGATAATGACCTATCTCTTCACAACACTCATATGTAGCATAGAACGATGATATTGGGAAATATAAATTTGGGAAAATACGGTTTTACATAAAACTATCTCCGACTTATATAAAAAAACTTTTTCTAAATGATATGTATTTTTAACAAATCTTTGCAAAACGCCATTACAACCCAATTTGGGGACCCGTTCGAGATGGTGCAAATTATCGCACATTCTCGGGCTTAGTAGTACGAGATGCAGACCTCCGCAAGGAGCATACGGTATCGAAATATTTAAAAAAATACAAATATCTTAAGAAAATGAGATTTCTAGAAAAATAATAAATTAAATTATTTTTATAAATATATATATGTATCATCAAAATATCTATTTTTGATATAGTATAAATTTTCCTACTTTTCTAAATAAAAAATAATCACTTTACATGAAAATACCATGCAAATCCATACAATTTCAATACTTAACAATTAAATACCATATGTTATGAAAAATAGGTTTTATTCACTAGAAATGTCACAATGATAAAATATACTTCAATGAAAACTTTAAAGACGATAATAAAATACTTGAGGTGTATTTTGAAAATTATACAAAATTATTTTTTTACATAAAACCCACCTCAACTTTTATAAATTACAATAAGGACCCTAGTAAATATAGGTTTAAGCGGGACCAGTCTCTTAAGCTTCAGAGAGCCGGAGATATGGGTGCTTGCCTATTTAAGATAGACAACTTAACAAACGGTGTTATCAACACGGTAATCGTTTTTGAAAAAGACACAAATCCTGCCGTCCATGTGCAGCGGTTACCGATAATACCAAAACCTAATTCAGGATTCAATTTCTTTTCTAATTGTCTGACTCAGACCGAGTCTTAATATACAATCTGACTTGAATGAGATTCAAGTATAAAACTACATTACAATATAAATTCATGAATCTATATATTCAATCTGTTCAATCTATCAATCTATACAACTTGACTGAACCGAACCATGGATATACTTCCATGTACATGATTCTCCAGTTACATCCATTTACTGATATCATGGTTTCGGAAAGTCATCCATCTATACAATCTATAATACAAGACAATATAATTTACAATACACTACAAACAATACAATCAAGATACCGCGGGGTTTAAAGGGTAGATTAGTACGAAAGGTGTTAAAAGTGGCACGAGACTGCAACTATTAAGACACCTAATCTGAATTCAATTGCCGTTGTTCCGGGTTTTATCACGGAGCCTTGTAATTTCCATTTACCATAGTCTCTGGTCTACTGAGACTCCTCTCGTATACACTGATCTCTTCTGTACCAAGCTACAAACAACAGCGTTAACACTAAATACAATATTATAACAATATAATACAACTTTAAAAATATACTCTCTCTGTCTATTCTACTTTCCTCTCATCTTTGGGACTTTCTGAGCGATTGTTCGCTAACGACATTCCTTCTCTTTTTTCTTTGGAATGTTGTCAGGTGGAACGGACCTTCAGGAGATCGAGCCCATCAGAGAGGACTTGGGATCAGCTAGCCTTCGACATGGAGTTCTCGTTACTTGTACACATTTACATTCTGTATTTTCCATTTCTGTTATGCCACTGTTTAGGCATTGCTTTCCATTCCATGTATTTACTTTTCAGATGTATTGTAAAAAGAATGTTAATAAATAAAGTTGCTGTTCAATTATATCTATTGTTTCTTGTGCATTTTATTTATATTGCTTAGATACGCTTAGCGTGTTTACTTTAGGGTAAATACGTAGCGGTCCCGTCGCACCCTCTGCCCGTACACCGCGAAACGGAGCGTGACAGGTTTTGTTGGCAGCCTATGCAGGTCGGAGCTGTATGGAACCCTACCATGCAGTTCAGTTCTGCGTGAACATCGTAAGCAATATAATACAAGAACCAGCAACTGAAAACATTCATTACAATTCATATTTCTTGAATCTTTCAATTTCTTATATTTTGAATCTTTCCTAACCCAAAATTCCCCCACCTCTTTTACAATCTTACCAAAACCTTCGCATTTTTTCATTCTTTCACATATTTTTCATACACTACCAATAGTTCTATCACTAAACTTTCCTTGAATCCGTTACACTATCCTTTTACAAATTTTGAGAACGAAATTTTTTTAAGGAGGGTAGAATGTAACAACCCTAAACTTTATGTACATTTTTTTTTAAAAATACAGAAATGGGTACTTTTGCTTGAGTACAAGTTATAAGTTTAATTTGCTATTGAACGGCAAGAAGGAGCTTGTAGCTCATTGGTAAGACCTTGCACTGCCGAACCAAAGCATCTGAGTTCAAATCCCATCAGCCTATATTGATTTCTTTTAATCTTTTTAGAAGCCCAAAAGTCTACACGTGCATAACTCATAAAGACCAAAAGTCACACTAAAAAACGACTCCACTGTAGTAACCAAGCGACAGAGGACACGTGGCATGTGAGGCTCGGCCTGACTTGGTTGACTCGGGCCTGCGGCGCGACTGACTCGGCCGGTGGCGCCGGGTCAACTCGGCCGAAACCTTATTTTCTTTGGTTTTTCTGGCAACTCTTGGACTTCTTATAACTCCTGAACTATTCATTTTCTCTGCACATTTACATAGCAATTTAAAACACCCAATTAAACCATTTTAATACAAATTTTTAATGCACCTTTTCACATCCCTAAACCCTAATTTTTCCTATAAATACCACACCAAAAATCACCCCTCCTCACTTCCAAATCTCTGTCCAAACTCTCAAGAAAAATCCCTAGACTTTTTGTGTGCAAGTGGAGTTAGCGAAGGGCGAAACTCCGACGAATTTCCGACGACGACCCTAAGAGCTCCCAGCGACGAAACGACGCACTGGCATCACCTACCACTCCCTCTTCCTCTTTTCTAATCTAAAATCCAGTAACTCCTTCCTCCCTCTTCTCTTTTCTATTCTGAAAACTCGTAATTCTAAAACCCGACGGAAACGGAATTAATCCGACTTCCGATTCGGTTTTTCCTTAAAAATTCCGTTTTTCTTAAAAACAACAATACCAAACTTGCACGTCATGATCATTAAATATTAATAAAATATATTGACAAGTTTCATATCAAAATAATTTATATTTCAATTTTTATATCACTTTTACAGAAAAATACCATATAATTTAGTTTCGACATAAAAACATCATTACCCTTGTTATACCTTTAGATAGCTCACGAGATAATGACTTACCTCTTCACAACACTCATATGTATCATAGAACGATAATATTGGGAAACATAGATTTGGGAAAATACGGTTTTACATAAAACTACCTCCGACTTATATAAAAAAAACTTTTTCTACAAGATATGTATTTTTAAAAAATCTTTGCAAAGCACCGATACAACCCATTTTGGGGAACTCGTTCGGGATGGTGCGGATTATCGTACATTCTCGGGCTTAGTAGTGCGAGATGCAGACCTCCGCAAGAAGCATACGGTCTCGAAAGATTTAAAAAATACAAATATCTTAAGAAAATGAGATTTCTAGAAAAATAATAAATTAAATTATTTTTATAAATATATATATGTATCATCAAAATATCTATTTTTGATATAGTATAATATTCCAACTTTTCTAAATCAAAAAGAATCATTTTACATGAAAATACCATGCAATTCCATACAAGTTCAATACTTTACAATTAAATACCATATGTTATGAAATATAGGTTTTATTCACTAGAAATATCACAATGATAAAATATACATCAATAAAAACTTTAAAGACGATAATAAAATACTTGAGGTGCAATTTGAAAATTATACAAAATTCTTTTTTACATAAAACCCCCCTCAAGTTTTATAAATTACAATAAGAATCCTAGTAGATATAGGTTTAAGCGGGACCAGTCTCTTGAGCCTCAGGGAGCCAGAGATATGGGTGCTTGCCTATTTAAGGTAGACAACTTAACAAACGGTGTTATCAACACGGTAATCGTCTTTGAAAAAGACATAAATCCTGCCGTCCATGTGCAACGGTTACCCAAAACACCAAAACCTAATTCATGATTCAATTTCTTTTCTAATTGTCTGACTAAGACTGAGTCTCAATATACAATCTGACTTGAATGAGATTCAAGTATAAAACTACATTACAATATGAATCCATGAATCCATATATACAATCTGTTCAATCTATCAATCTATACAACTTGACTGAACCGAACCATGGATATACTTCTATCTACATGATTCTCCAGTTACATCCATTTAATGATATCATGGTTTCGGAAAGTCATCCATCTATACAATCTATAATACAAGACAATACAATTTACAATACAATACAAACAATACATTCAAGACATCGCAGGGTTTAAGGGGTAGATTGGTACGGAAGGTGTTAAAAGTGGCACGAGACTGCAACTATTAAGACACCTAACCTGAATTCAATTGCCGTTGTTCTGGGTTTTATCATGGAGCCTTATACTTTCCGTTCACCTTAGTCTCTGGTCTATTGAGACTCCTCTCGTATACACTGGCCTCTTCTGTACCAAACTACAAACAACAGCGTTAACACTAATACAATATTATAACAATATAATACAACTTTAAAAATATACTCTCTCTGTCTATTCTAATTCTCTTTCATCCTTAGGACTTACCGTGCGATTGCTCGCCGACGACATTCCTTCTCTTTTTTCTTTTGAATGTTGTCAGGTGGAACGGACCTTTAGGAGATTGAGCCCATCAAAGAGGACTTGGATCAGCTAGCTTTCGACCCGGAGCTCTAGTTACTTGTACACATTTACATTCTGTATTTTTCATTTTTGTTATGCCACTGTTTAGGCATTGCTTTCCATTCCATGTATTTACTTTTCAGATGTATTGTAAAAAGAATATTAATAAATAAATTTGTTGTTCAATTATATATCTATTGTCTCTTATGCATTTTATTTATATTGCTTAGATACGCTTAGCGTGTTTATTTCAGAGTGAATACGTAGCGGCCTATTCGCGTCCTCTGCTTGTATACTGGGAAGCGAGGCGTGTCACTTAGCAAAATATTTCTAGGTGTCGAAGCCTTGGCTTCCCTAATGATCCTTGGCTCAATAGTGAACAAAGTTCTCAACACTTAGTTAAATTTCCTAGGTGGACCCTAGTTCTCAAATGAGACTAAGTGTCTCTGAATGAAGCCTATGTTCCCCAATGGGGAGCTAGGTAAAAAGACTTGTCTGGAACTTAAGTTCCCAATCTCAATAAAAGTTTATGTTTTCAAAATAAAAGGAACTTATGTACCTCATTCATGACATGAGAATTAAACATAAATTCACCCCTGTTGGCAAACTAAGTGACCAATATGGAGGCCGTGTTTTAAATACAAGGATTAAATAATATTTAATCAAAATAAAAAAAGAAGGCAATGCTCTTCTTCTTAAAAACTAAAAGAACAATGTTTTAAATTAAAATCAGACACATGAACACACGGAAAAAAAAACCTGGAGTGTGGAAAATTGTTATTGTTCGTGATAATGTTATTAAATATAGGGGCTTACGTCTGTAGGAAAAATGTGTTCCCCTAATCAATAAATCTCTCACCCTGACAGGGAATGTAAAAGTCGGATAAGTCGGTCGCATCTGTTCAAACCTTTAATATATGACGCTATAATCTCATAGTGTCTTCGGAGAGATAAATGGATCTACCAATGCATTTGCCCCCAAATTAAGGCCAGGCGTCTAATCCAGTCATCTTCGTTTTCGACGGTAAACAAGCCCCTCGTGGGAAGTAGGATCTATGTATATTTTATTTTGGATTTGGATTTCCTTATTTGAATCTATTGTTATTCTGTGGACGCCATCTTTGTACTCTTTATTGTTTTATGCAGTGTTCGGCATGATTAATTACATTTTAATACCGCTCATTTCCTATCATTTTGTCAATAAACAATGTTATTTTATCTGTGTATGCTCATTAGTACAGATTATAGGTACACAAGTAAAAACATTGGAAACAATGTTCTGCATGCACGGATTACAATAGAATTGAGCCGAACTACAAACGGGACAGAATATATATCAAGTCTATCGGTTTTGCAACATTTCATGTTGTGTACAACAAATTGTTCATTTTGGTCCAACATGATCAAGTATGAAAATGTAATGGTTCATCATGACACACAGGTGGGCTATACATGACATGCAAGTGATCTATGCAACTGATGGCGTGCACTGATCAAGAGATAAAGAAATGAAGCGTTGATTTGAGGTATGAAAAGGTGCATAAGCGGGTCATGCAAGTAGGCATGACACGATGCACAATTGGGGATGCCATGGATCATGCCAGTGGGTAAGAGTTAAAATTTATTTTTGTAAAATAAAAGGAAGAAGCAACTTTTAGCTCACTGGTAAAATCTCTACACTGTTATGACATAGCCTGTGTGTTTGATTCTCAATCAGACACAATTATTTTTAGATTTTTCTTTTTAATTTTTCGGAAGCCCAAGAGTTGCACGTGCAATACACAGAGAAACGAAAAGTTTCAGAAAAATCAAACACGTACAATAAGGTGTACATACCCACCTTGACACGTGGCACAAATATCGAGACAACTCGATCAAATTCGACCGCCCATTTCCTCAATTTGGCCGCTACCGACGGTCCAAGATGCCCCAAATCCTTCCGTGCTTTGCACACTTGATTCTTCAACTCCCCTCAACTTCGCTGCACTGCTTGATTTTCCTGCAATTAAACAGAGACCCTTAAATTCATCATTTAACACCATTTAAATCCTTTTAATCCACATTTCTAATTCTTAAACCCTAATTCTTCACTATAAATACCACCCCATACCCTAATTTTTCCCCATTCGGAAAATTGTAGCGAAATTCTCTCAAACTCTCTAAATACCGAGTGGAGTTAAACACTCCAAGTGGAGTAGCAAGCCATATCAAGTCTATTGGTTTTGCAACATTTCATGTTGTGTACAACAAATTGTTCAACATGATCAAGTATGAAAATGTAATGGTTCATCATGACACACAAGTGGGTTATACATGACATGCAAGTGGTCTATGCAACTGATGGTGTGCATTGATCAAGAGATAAAGAAATGAAGTGTTGATTTGAGATGTGAAAAGGTGCATAAGTGAGTCATGCAAGTAGGCATGACATGATGCACAATTGGGGATGCCATGAATCATGCAAGTGGGTAAGAGTTAAAATTTATTTTTGTTA
Organism: Agapanthus africanus; assembly: GCA_030015575.1. Taxonomy (NCBI): domain Eukaryota; kingdom Viridiplantae; phylum Streptophyta; class Magnoliopsida; order Asparagales; family Amaryllidaceae; genus Agapanthus; species Agapanthus africanus. The sequence goes on along the minus strand of CM057344.1, from coordinate 671,382,336 downwards.
AATAAAAGGAAGAAGCAACTTGTAGCTCACTGGTAAAGTCTCTGCACTGCTGTGACATAGCCTGTGTGTTTTGATTCTCATCAGACACAATTATTTTTAGATTTTTCTTTTTAATTTTTCGGAAGCCCAAGATTTGCACGTGCAATACACGGAGAAATGAAAAGTTTCAGAAAAATCAAACAGGTGCAATGAGGTATACATACCCACCTTGACACATGGCACGAATATCGAGATAACCCGATCAAATCCGACCGCCCATTTCCTCAATTTGGCCGCTATCGACGATCCAAGATGCCCTAAATCCCCTCGTGCTTTGCACACATGTTTATTCAACCCCCTGCACTGTTTGATTTTCTTGCAATCAAACAAAGACCCTTCAATTCACCATTTAACACCATTTAAATCCTTTTAATCCACATTTTTAATTCCCAAATACTAATTCTTCACTATAAATACCACCCCATGCCTTAGCTCTTCCACATTCTAAAAATTCTAGAAAAATTCTCTCAAACTCTCTAAGTACCAAATGGAGTTAGGCACCTCAAGTGGAGTAGCAAACCAAACTCGACGACCGGAGCATTTCCGACGATGCCACGACACCCGAAAGCTTCCTTTCTCTCTTGCTAACCACCTAAACACGTAAGTCCCTTCATCTCTATCATTTTCCACCTCAAAAAAAATTTCTAAAACAAATCGATAAAAGTGGAGTTATCTCCGATGCAATCTTCTTTTTAATTTTTTGTATTCCACTTGATAAGCCATTCAGATCAAACTAACATCCTATACTAATTTTAACCTTATTTTCCATCATTTAGTTTTTAGTTTAACAAAACTTTCATGTGAAACTATCATATAGCGAACTTTTTCATTAAAAGACCATGAATTTTAGTATAACCCCTTTTCAATAATTGTTAAAAAGATACTTTTAGGAAAACTTCACAGGGTAATGTCCTATCCCACATGCACACTATGGTTACATAACACGATATTCTAAACATATAGTTAATTTAAAGAATAACGTTTTCATTAAAATACCACACCTTTTCAAAAACGGGTTTCTTTTAATCGGTATTTTGAAATTCTTGGCAATTACGCTTATACAACTCTCGTTAGGGAACCCGCTAATGGATGGTGCAGATTATCGCACATCCTTGGGATATTAGAGCGATATGCAGAACTCCTCACGGAGTATTCAGTCTCAAAAGGAAATAAAAATACGGTTTTTAAGAAATGCGACTTTTCTAAACAAAACCAATTTTTGAAAAATTATATAAAAAATTATGAATCCGTATTTTTAATAAAAACAAATTAAGAAACTATATTTTTAAAATGAAAGATTAGAATTTTTAATAAAATACCACTAAGTTTCCAAAAATAATAGTTTTCATAAAAATACCACAAACTTTCAAAAAGTTAGGTTTTATCACCAAAACACCACAACTATTAAAATACATGTTCATGAAAATCCTAAATATTATAAATCATCCTTGAGAATTATTTTTAAACTGTATTAAAGTATTTTTCATAAAACCCTCTCGAGATATGCAAAAAATATTTTAAGTACTCTAGAATTAAAATAGGTTTAAACGGTATCATTTCTCTTGAGCCCTAGGGAGCCGAAGAAAATAAGTTCTTTCCTATTCAGGTTAGACAATTTAACGGAATTATCAATGACAATTTTCTTGGAAAAAAAGACAAATCCTGCCGTCCATCTGCAGCAGTTGCCGATTTCTCCCGAACATAAGATTTTTAACAATTTATATCAATTCCTATGAAGAAGACATGAACTCGAATCCAAACTCGAATCTAAACTTGAACTCGAACTCGAACAAAAATTTGAACTCTAACCTAACTCAAATCTAAACTCGAATATGTACTCGAACCCAATCTATTCAAACCAAGTTGACTCGAACCAAGATTTGCAATTATCATGACCCGTATATTACTTGACTCACTTGAATACATTCTACACCTTTCGCAATTTATGGTTTCGATCAAGACATGTTAATTAATCAATTAAACCAATTAAGTATATTAATCAGTTATAATATATTATACTCGGATTGTTTGGGATAGTTTGTTTTATGAATCCAACGGAGTTTCAGAAGTCCCGTATTAATCTCTTGTTTATTTTACTCGAATATCAGTCGAGTTGATTCATCCACAGTTTAGAACCCCGATACTAATACATGAAGTGGACTCGTGTTTCCTTACTTCTGGGGCCGCACTCTTGAGCTCGTGAGTATTTCTATGGCTGCATTGACTTTCACATTTGGAACTTAACGTTAATATAATGATCATATAGAGACCTATAGTATATATTTATCCATGAACTTATACTCTTACTCGTCATATATATTCTACACTTGTTATTTTTTTTACTCTTATTTATCTTTGGGACTTATCCAGTGCAAGTTCGCTGACGGGTATTCCATCCACGTTTTTTTCTTAGAATGTTCATCAGATACTGTCGAGACGGAGGAAGTGGATGCTACTGAGGAGGATTACGACCATATAGCTACTTAGAACTAGCTCAGCTTCATTTTTCTTCGGTTGATGTATGTTTTATGCATTTTTCTTATTATATTTACTTTCCACTATAAACTTATGTACTTAGAAAAAAATTTTGAACGTAAAGAAATCCTGCAGGCAAATTTACAGAAGATATATCAAGATTTGCAGAGGAGGAGAGAGAAAACTCACAGAAATTTGCAGTGGTAGAACGGTTTTTTTTTTATCGCGCTTGTGCCTTTTTTTCAAGCCCTGAATCGACCAGGCCGCGGCGGTTCCGCGGCCGCAAGGGGGCTGGCGCGGCGGTTCCGCCGCGCGTTGGTCGGTTCGGCAAGTTTTTTTTTGTGCTGGAACAGATCACCACGGTTAACTTGTAGACTCGGTCCTCCAAATTTCTTCTGTTCCTCGGTTGTTGTGATCTTCTGTTGTTCCGATCTGTTTTTTCCTGTTTTGATCTCTGTAGATTTCTAGATCCGAATTTGATCCTGCAAAGATTCACAAAAAAAACAAAGTATCCCTTCTAAAAATAACAATATATATATATATTTATATTTTTTTTATTTTTCTGATTTTTCTGATTTTTTTTTTAAATTTTGATTAACCCGAAATCGCAAAAAGGAAATAGCACGCCATCCCCGGCAACGGCGCCATTTGATTTGTATGTCAAAAACTATATCTATTACCGCAATCAAGAACGGCGTCGCATGAAACTAGCCGGTGAGTACGGGTCGGTCCACAGGGATGTTGTGAATTTCCTAATCGCGCTAACGAGTTAATTCCAAAGGGTGTTCGGATTGATTATTAAATATAAAAACCTAATTTTTTTATACTACGATTATCTAGATCTAGTCTTGCTAGGGTTAGGCCTAGGTTGAGTTTGGAAAGTCAATAAATCTCACCGCTTTCTATACCCATATGAAGATCTAATTAGGTGTTATGGTAAATATTAATAAAAGGGATTAGGATGATTGGGAAGATTGTTCTTCCTCTAGATCCTTGTCCTTCCTTTCTTAATCTTTACCCTAACCTCCATGGAAAACCTTAAAATCCGGGCCTTTAGACTACGGTATCACCGCTACCTCATGGGTAGAATGCTGTAGGGAGCGGAGTAAGAAGGTATGCATGGAGTCCTATGAAAATATATGACGGGCAAGAAAGGGAATGAGAGATCTTCGTCTCTCAAACCTTCCCCGGATCTAACCCTAACAAGCGAGGAGACTACTCACTCATTAGGGAATTGAAGAACATTTATCTAGGGCAGAGAATAAAAATTACCTAGGCCAAGAATTGAAATCTAAACTAGAGCAAGGAATTAAATCTACTTACAGATGCATCTCTCCAATCATCAACACATGGTTGTCAGATCTGAATTCATGAATTGAAAAGAAACAATGATACTCTCCAAAAGAATTCTAAAATTTATTATTAAAAGGAGGCATAGCCTTTACAATGATTTAGAGTTCCTATTTATAGAGAATAGGAAACCTTAGGCTACAATTGATTCGCACGTCTACATTTACCAAAATATCCTTAGGAAGACCTAGTCAAAGTAGACTTCAAGCTTTGGTAAAATTTTATGTCTGGAAATTTTGGAACTAATTCTGGGCTTCTTGGGCTTTTTATTTCTTTGGATCTTTATTCAATTTGGCTTCTCTATTTCTTCCAGATCTCCAGTGAACAATTGCGGTGGACTTTTAACCGTTCGCTTTGTAATCTTGGACCTTGCATTGCCTTGTACTTTTTGAATTTTATCTTTGATGTAGGCTTGATTAAGATCCTTCTATTTGTTGGTCAAAGTCCACTTTTGCATCGTCTTTTCATCGTTTTCACTGTTTTCTGTCCAAGAACTGTAACCTGTAATATGTAGCAGACATGCGTCAAAAGTACCTGTTTTATTGTAAAATGCATAAGAATGGGGAATATAATAATGCAATATTATGATATGAACATCGCTCCCCATCGGTCAACACCGTACCCATCAGCGAAGGCAGACATGATGACCCGCTGAGCCCGTATCTGGCTTAGCACCTAAACAGAGCGATCCCTCAGAGCCGTGGTAATCAAAAGTGCCTCATGAAAGCACTCGATCTTGTCCTTCGCTGCGTCGAGTATCGCCGGAGACATCTCCGCTGGATGAGGGGGAATATCATCGAGCACGGACAAGAAGACCATCCGGAGCCAAATAGAGCCGATGGGGAGAGGAGTCCTCTACGAGTCAAGAGCTCGCGCAGTATCGTATCGCATTGGTCATCCGTAAGAGCCGGATTCACCAAGCGGGCATCAAAACGAGAAACAATTTTCTCAATAGGCACCTTCCATGGCTGCCGGCGAGCATGCGGACGATTACAAGCCATAGCTCTTCTATGTTAAAATAATTTTCTGAAAGTGAAAAATAAGAGAAACATTGCTTCAAATTATGAAGGGAGACATTTAAGTGTAAGTACACAAAATGTTGTGCATGATGGAACTATTTCCAAGCATTGGAAAAAAAAAGTTTGACTCAGGAAAAGCAAAGAAAGAAGGCAAAAGGACACCTTTAGTAAAGAGGCAGCGTCTCACGTGCCTTGCACGAGGGCACCAGCGCCAAGAGTTAAAAACTCTGAGGTAACGCCTCACGTGCCTTGCACGAGGGCGCCAGCGCCCAGAGTTAAAAACTCTGAGGCAGCGCCTCACATTCCTCGCACGAGGGCGCTCGCGTCAGAACTAAAAGCTCTCTGATTAGATAGAGCCATTGGATCAAAAATCCAGCGGAGATGATAAATCATCAAAATACAGAATTAAATTCTGTCGAGGAAATATTCCTCAAATCTTTCTAAACAAGAAAGATTACTCTCTGTAAAACAGAGTGCCGTTGGATTAAAAAATTCAATGGTGATTAAAAATCACCCATATATACAGAAAAATTCTGTATGGGGAAATATTTCTCTAAACTTGTTAAAAACAAGAAAGAGATCTTCTGTAAAACAGAAGTCCTTGGATCAAAAATCCAATGGTGGATCCCCAAATCAATTAAAGATCTCTCAACGAGAGATTTCTTTAACTAAATGAACAAACTTGCCTCCACTATATAAAGGATCTAAGACTTCAAGTCTTGTAAAAAAAAAGAGGAACCCCCCCCATAAACTTCATGTTCAAAAAGAAGAGCAAGCAAAAAAGAAAGCTTTAAGAGAGAAGAAGGAAGAAGAACCTTTTTCAAAGTAAATAAAGATAATAGAGATCACAGTATCTTATCTGCATATCCCAGGGTTTAACCCCCATAAAGAATATAGTTCTTTCCCCTGGATCCGAGACCCATGAGACAAGTCTCCCACAAATGAGAATTTAATTCTCGTGGGGACGAATTTGTTCTTGGGTATCGAAGATCCAGGGGAGAACAGAGAATTGAATATCTTTAGAAAAATGCATAAAGAAAAAAACAACGCCAAGCTCCTCACGGGCCCCTCACGTGGGCGCTACTTAAATAAAGAGTGCTTAGAACTCAATAGTTGGTTCTCAGCGCCAAGCGACTCACGTGCCCTTCACGTGGGCGCTGTTCAGATAAAAAGTGCTTAGCACTCAATAGTTGGCGCTCAGCGCCAAACGCCTCACGTGCCCTTCATGTGGGCGCTGCTCAGATAAAGAGTGCTTAGCACTCAATAGTTGGCGCTCAACGCCAAGTGTCTCGCATGCCCCTCACATGGGCGCTGCTAAAAAAAGAGTGCTTAGCACTCAATAGTTGGCGCTCAGCGCCAAGCGCCATACGTGGCAATCACGTGGGCACTGCTACACATGAAGTGCTCTACACTCATCAAACAGCGCCTCGTGCCTAGCGCCAGGCGTGCTCCACACGTGGGCGCCATAAAGAGTGTTTAACACTCCATAAAAAACAAAAAAAAGGGGTTAAAGTAAAGGGTGAGTGTCAGAACTCATATCAATGCGCAGCACTGTTTGCACAGAAAAGGGACTAAGCCCAAATAAGTGTTTAACACTTTATTCAAAGATTAAATGGGCTGAGTCTAAGTTGACCAAATTCTCAACTCAGATCAACCGAGCCCATGTGCTCATCATGTTCCAAATTAGTCTTAGTCCCAAACACAACTACAGATCTCCCAACTGACATTGGTTTAAAGGTACATATCCTCACACCTTGGATACATGTCATTGTAATTCTCAGCGTCTTCAGAGAGATGGCGGGTCCCAACAACCAACAACTACATGGACCGCAACGTTTTTAAACTAGCTATGGACCACAACATTCTTAAACTAAAACAATATAGTGTCTAAATGCTCTTCTGTTGGGTCTGAATGATCCCAAAAATCCTGTTGAGTAGATCTTAGTCTAAAATTAGACTAACGTATTCTCGAAAAACATTTAAGTCGATCTTAATCCCAAAAGAGATTAACGATTCTTAAATCAAACTAAACCCAAATCTAAGAAAATACGGATTTGGACTAATCCACGCCCTACGGGCGACAACACAAATTGGTCTCCGTTTACAATCTACGGGCAACCAAAAATAAAACAAACACACACGACATGAAGTAACCTTCTAGAGCAGGAGAAAGTGGTTATCTCTACACGGTAACTTAATTAACTGCAGGGGCTTGTGCCTGCAGGGAAGAGCGACCCCACAATCAAAAACCCGTCACAAACGAGGGGGAATCTGACGAAGTCTGCTACAACGGCCGCATCCTTTCAAACCTCCGATACACGGTGCCATAAATCAACTTGGCATCTTCGGAGAGGTGGACGGATAAAACCAAATAGCATCTGCCCCCAAATGCAGGAAAGACGTTCGTCTTTCCCGGCTTTCGGCGGAGAATAGATTCTGGCACGCCCGGTGGGACCTTTTCCTCTTTCCACTCCACACTTTGTGTGTCGTGTTTGCAAATGAATCACGGTTTAATATGGTTGCCCTTGGATTCGAGGTACTAAGATTTGGTGTCTTGCTTCATGCAGAAAAGAAGATATCGATGGCTTCCAACTGCACCAATTGCAACAGCAACTACCACTCCGTCACTACTGGAGGAGTGACTTATGGGCCCTAAGCGACCTCCATCTTTGTGATGCCAGTGGAGCAAGTAACTCAGGCCACCACTGGATTGTTCTTCGGGACCACGCTTCCGCCAATGAGCTTCAATGCTTCAATACTATCACAAGAGGCACCGAAGAAGTCGGTCTTCGATCGACTTGCAGCTACCACGGCTCCTCTCAACAGGTCGTCCAAGTCCTCTACCTCAGTCTTTAACAAACTGGACCAAAGCTCCAGTGGGCCCGCAAAGAGGCCCGCAATACCTGAAGGGGTTATCCCGAAGCGGATAGCCATTCCTATCCCGACAGACGAAGTCGTCAAAAGGGCTTCTCCTGCTAAGGGATCAATCTTCGCAAGACTGGTCGTTCCAACTCCTGCTGCAGACGAGGTCGTTAAAAATGCTTCCCCTGCCAGAAAGTTTGCCTTCGACAGGCTGACACCGACAGCAGCCTCTCACCGAAGCAGGGGGCATAATAAGGTCGCTTCTACAACTGAGGTAATCCCATCCGCAAGACATGCTCGACATCGCCATTGGCGCCGAGTGAGGAAAGCTGGGGGCAGTTCCCCCTCTGGATTTACCCCACCAGCTCCAATGGTGTAAACTGACGCTTTTGTTCCAACTGGGAACAGTTTCGAGCTGCTCAGGAGGGTGCGCAAGAACTCTCCAACCGCCATCTTGAAGAAGTCTCCTCCGCCTACTGAAAGTATGACATAAGTGAAGCCGGAACAACCTCCTCACCAGTTGTCCTCTAAGATCCACAGAGTTTGGCGGAAAGTCCAAAACTCTGAAATTGACAAAGATTAGACTCGCCGGCTGAAGAAAACGAAGGCTTGGCAAGAGGATGACCATCCCTCCGTCATACCACGAAAGGTATCATTTGCGTGGGTGCCTGCTGCAACGACCCTCTCAACTTCGACCTCCTAAAAGAGGAGAAGATCGGAGAAGATCCCCATACCGGCAGCAAGCAAAGGAAGTGGACCCAAACGCCCCAAATCTGGGGGCATGGTAGTACACACGGTATACATGGCTTCCAGGAAAGAGGAAAGCCGTACTTCCACGGGTCATCGACCACTCACACGGTCGGTGACAAAATCTCAGGAGCAACAACAAAAGCTTCAAGAGATGTTGATGAGGATGGCCGCACTTACTGGGCAGAAAGAAAGTTCGGAAGCATCGTCGGAACAACGCCGGGAGCAGGAGACCGACACCGAATTCCTACAAAGGGTGCTTGAAAAGAAAGATAAAGAGGCCGCGGAACAAGCGGCGAATATAAAACAAATGACGCTTCTGTTCTAAGACATGGTTGGGATGATGATCCAGCCGAAGACCCTCCAATAATCATTGAAGACAACAGAGGGTAGACATCAAACCCTCCTCCGGCCTTATCAGCAGCCAGGGAGGAGACGATCTCTAAATCTACCCTTGATGACTACATAGCTCAACAAATACGAGCTCATCAAGCGAATGAAGAGGTAGGCCAAGTCGTCAGAACTGGGCGACTTTATCCAGGCTGGTATGACCAAATTAAATACCCTCCAGGATACACAATCCCCAAATTTCATGTGTATAAGGGGACGGGCAATCCGCATCAACACGTTGCTCAATTCAGAGCTTTGTGCGGTAATACCTGGGGCGATGACAAACTGTTGTTTCGCCAGTTTGTTGGCAGCTTTTCGGAGACGGCATTTGAATGGTACTCCGAGCTCCCAAATGACTCTGTCAAGATATTTACAGAGATGGAACTACTGTTCACACAGCGGTTCGTAAGCACAAGCGAGCGCACCACAATCAAGGCATTAATCAATGCCAGAGTGAAGCTGGGAGAGACCTGGGTTCAATACGCAATTCGGTAGCGTAACCTATGGTCAAATGTGAACAGCGCATAGAAGAAGCTCCTGCTGTGGGCATGTTCGTGGGGACCCTTGATCCTCAGGCAACTATATCCCAGTTTATCATGTTCTTCAAGCCGACCACCTTCCATGCCTTGATTGACAAACTGGCCTAAATGGACCAGATGGACCATAGGCCATCCTATTCAAAGACAGATCTTCGGAATGAAAAGGCCAAAGGGCAAGCGACCTTCGTCGCCAACGCTTAACAACAACCGAGTGACCCAAAACCGTTTGCTCCCCAAAACAACAAACCAAGATCCCTCGAAGAAAAGTTGAGGCGTCCTTACTCGTTCCCCCAGGATAAAACGAGGAGACTATTCGAACTGGCGCTACGCAACAAGCTCATCACTCTGCTGGATCCGAGACGCCCACTGCAATCGGGCGACGTCAACAATCGCAATTACTGCCCCTACCACCGAATAGAGGTCCACCCAATTGAAGATTGCCACGTCTTTAAAAACTGGGTCGAAGACCAGTACCAACAGGGAAAGTTCGCGCTGTCCGAAAACTGGAAGGTAAACCCGCCGCAGCAGCACGCTCCTAAAAAGGTGGACACGCCGGGGGCATTATTCTCATTTGTAGAAGAAGCTCTGTGGGAAGTGGTCCTTTCAGCTAAAACTAAAAGAATGCTGAAGGATCTTCAAGCATGTCTGGCGATTAGGTGGAAAAGCCCGCTGGAGCCTGAAATTATTGACGGAATGCTGAAACCGCACCTAATGCCAAAAGTTGGTAACGATGGACAAAATCTCTAGGCCAAGCCCCCGAAGTCTTCAAAGAAAAAGAAGAAAGCCAAGAAGCACGTCCAGCTAGACGGCAATCATACGGGTCTGCAGAAATACATCGATGCACTGGAGGAATACAACCAAGAGGCACGGACCCCAGTCACACTAGATGAGTTCTTCAAACATGTTCTTGAGAATGGAAACAGTGACATTGATGAAGGAGACGATTCTTCGGAAGAACCCGAGGATTATGTAGCGAGTTGCCACATGATCTCTCACTCGTCGAAAAATGGCAAAGAAACTCCTGACGTAGAGAAACTGGGTGCAGATCCAGAACCAAAATCCATGAAACCGTCAGATGACCTCATCAACAAGATGCTGAACGAAGCTCTTCAAAAGAGAAAAGCTGATCGAGAACGTGAAGCGGCCATTTACAAAAAAGCCAAGCATCGGTGTCAGGCCAAAAAAGCTCCGGTGATGAGAATCCATAAATTACCTCAACCGGATCAAAGTGCCCTTGCCACCAGCAAGAGTAGAATCAAGATAAGGAAGCAGTTCGCCAAAGCTCTGTTAACGGGAATGAAGATACCACCTTTCAATGAAAATACTTCCGGGAGTACATGCCCCGACGAAACGGAAGCACATCCGAACTACTTATACTATCGGAAGGTCGCGCACCCTACAGAAGAGTGCAATGCCTTCAAGAAGTGATGGCAGGGATACGTTGCCCATCGACAACAATTCAAGCGAATGAAGCGCAAAACCCGTTGAGAGCAGAGATGCACGACATATGAGCATAAAGAAACAGCCGGTAACTGTCATATGGTTGATGCCATCCCAACAAAAGGGAAGTCTCAAGTTCTTACCTTCGGGAGCGATTCGGACGAGGAAATGGCCGTTGGCCCTCTCTTCAAGGAATCCACCTCTGAAAAAGAATAAGAGATGAGGAACTGTGAGAACATTCAGTTGCGTAACCGTACGTTGCCTGAAAAGAATCTCGGACTCTCAAACAAAAGTTCGGGCAAAAGAGATAAAGGGAAGGAAAAAGTCCCTGAGGAGATTGCTCTCGATGATAGAGTCGTCGAAGAGCTCACAGCCAAGGATCCGCTCAAGAAGAACAAGGTGGATTACAATGTTCTGACACATCTGAGAAAGATACCCTCATAATTGAGTATCTTGGATGCCCTTCTCCTGTCTAAAGAGGCACTAGATTCCCTGATCAAGGCTTTACAAGAGCTCGACCAGTTTCAAGCCTTCTTGGCGGAAGAAAAGATGAAGGATGAGCTGGAAGAAGTCCACACGGCTGATATCCCCTTCAGCGATGAAGACCTCATTATCGGAACGTGCAAGAACAACCGTCCGCTGTATGTAACCGGGTATTATCATGATATCAAGATAGGGAAGATCCTGGTCGACAATGGGTCCTCCGTCAACCTTCTCAACATAAGGGCGTTGAAAGAGATTTGCATGAACGTGCAGCACCTAGCTCGGGATAAAATTACCATCTCCGGTTTTGACTCCCAATCATCATAAACGCTCAGGTCTGTAATATTGACATTACGCTTCGGGCTGTTCGTTACTGACATCAAGTTCCATGTTATTGACGCCAAGAATTGCTACAACGCTTTGCTCGGCAGGCCTTGGTTACATGAGTACAACAACATCCCTTCTACACAACATCAGTATATGAAGTACTTCAAGGATGGCCTCGAGTACACAGTTACAGGGGAGCTGAACCCATTCTTCGTAAATGAAGTCCACAAAAATGAAGACGCCAAGTACTTCTTACCAGGCTTCGAAGACATGGAAAGATGTCGTAAACCGGAGAATAAACAAAAAGCCATCGCCACTATCCCGTTATTTGGGAGCGATACCGAGGAGGATGAAGAGATGGTCTATTCGGGACAACCCCAAGGCAACAGGCCAGTACCATCTACTTCTATTCTGGTCTTTGGTAGTGACTCTGAGGACGAGGCCAACATAGTGTTCTCCGTCCGTCCGTCAATACAGACCTTTGCTGGAGCTGACCAGAGTTTACAAATTACCATGGTTCCGCAGCGGCATTATAAAGAACTTGATGCACTTGATACGTACAACGTGCAAGAGCTGCAGACCTTCTATGTCCCTCCTAAGCAAAGAGGTGAAAAGTCGATCCTTTTCTACCAATCCACGGAGACTAAAGTAGAGAAAGAAATATGGCACGGTGCCGAGCCTGCACTCGACAGACTTCAACCAATCTATCTGCCCAGATACTATGCAGAGAGACTAAAATGGCTATTGAGATGCCAAGATGTACCCTTCATACAGATGGCTCGACAAGCCCAGTTCTATAACAAGATTTGGGACGCTCCCGGGACTCAGCGAAAGATGCCCAACGGGAGAATGGAGACGACCGGCCTTGGATACGTTTGGTCCAAGAAACGGGAGCGATTCCATGGCTGCTATGTTATAAATGATTTCGGTGGAAAAGAGAATGCCTTTCCAGATAGCGCTGATATTGAAATAGAGCGAAATCCAGCCGTGGGAATACCAAGCCCGTCATTCATAGAACAGATTGACAAGCTAATAAGAGAAGCAGGTCAAAAGGTTCGGGATGACCACAGCCGCGAAATGGCCATTTACGAAAAAGCCAGGACGCAACGTATCATTCAGCAGACTACGGAAAGAGAAGACGACGATACCCTTCACCCTCAGCCCGTTGTGCGCTCTTGTGGCAAGGAAAAAGTCCGACTCAGAAGCAACAGCAAGATTAAGAATGGGAATGACGTTCAAAGACAGAGAAGAAGATCCAAGAAGTCACGCGATCGAGAAAAAGTCAGCTGGAATCCGTCTTTTATGAAAAAGATGGGTCGGGAATACTCTTTCCCTCAAGACAAGACAAGGAAAATATTCAACCTTGTTATGAAGCATCAAATGATGATGCTCCCGGAGTCTCGATACCCCGAACAAATAAACGAGGTCCATCACCTAGATTATTGCTCCTACCACCGAGTAGTGGGACATCCTCTTGAAGACTGCTTCACCTTCAAAGAATGGGTTGAAGATCAGTATCAGCAAGGTAGGTTTGCTCTATCTGACAGTTGGAGGGTAGCCCCGCCATGAAAGCATGAGCCTAGAGCAACCTACACTATGAGGGAAAGTCTAGAACAGCATCGTGCTTGGAAACAAGCTCATACCTGCCATATGATAACATTCTCAAAGGAGGAAGAGCACGAGAATATGGATGACCTCTCCCAGTGCTTTGCAAATGAAGATGAGAACGAGGTGATCTCAGAATTTCCACCGGCGCCAAAAGAGCTGGAAGATGGGGTACACACCACAGCAGACAACCTGAGAAAAATCGACATGGGGACGGCAGATGAGCCAAGGCCATCGTTCATCAGTGAGCTGCTGTCTGAGAAACATGTAGCTACACTAAAAGACGTGCTTATGCAGTATAAAAACTGCTTCGCATGGAACTATTCCGAGATGCCGGAATTAGATCCGGAGATAGCTGTGCATAAACTGGCGATATCACCAGACGTCAATCCAGTTAAACAGGCGCTAAGAAGAATGCGGGTCAAACTTGAGATGAGTATCAATGCCGAAATTAAGAAGCTAATTGACTCCGGCTTCATCCAAGAAGTTCAATACCCTGACTGGATCGCCAATATCATTCCGGTAAAGAAGAAAACTGGGACAGTATGCATCTACGTAGATTTTCGGGATCTAAACAAAGCTTGTCCAAAGGATGACTTCTCAGTTCCTGTTACCGAGCTAATGATTGATAACACATCAACCCATAAAGTCTTCTCCTTCATGGATGGATCTTCGGGGTATAATCAAATAAAGATGCATCCTGAATACCAAAAGCACACTGCTTTTCGGACCCCGCTAGGCATATTTTGCTATAAGGTAATGCCCTTCAGTTTGAAGAATGCAGGCGCCACCTACCAGAGGACTATGACGAAGATCTTCGATGACCTTATACATGAGATTGTCGAATGTTATATCGAAGACCTCGTGGTGAAAAGAAAATTGTATGAGGAGCACTGGGAGCATCTGAAGATAGTGTTCCAGCGCCTTCGAAAGTACAACCTGAAGATGAACCCTCTAAAATGGGCGTTTGGAGTTTCCTCAGGCAAATTCCTAGGATTCATCGTACGACACCGAGGTATCGAAATAGACCCATCAAAGATTAAGGCGATTATGGAAATGCCCGTGCCAAGAACTCTCAAACAACTGCGGTCTCTTCAAGGAAAGCTCACGTATATCCGGCGGTTCATAGCTAACCTCTCCGGCAAATTCCGTCCCTACAGTCATCTAATGAAGAAGGGGACCCCATTCGTTTGGGATTGTAAATGCCAAAGTGCACTGGAAGAAATCAAGCAATACCTGCAGAACCCGGTACTGACTGCTCTGGTCAGGGGAAAGCTCCTCATCCTGTACACAACAACCCTTGAAGATTCTTTATGCGCGCTATGGGCACATGAGAATGACCAGGGGAAGGAGAGAGCTCTCTATTATTTGAGTCGATTTCTCCTGGGGGCAGAAAACAGCTACTCCCCCATCGAAAAACATTGTCCAGCACTGATCTTCGCGATAACGAAGCTTCAATATTATGCCTTGGCACATGAGGTCCATCTCATATCAAAAGTGGATCCTTTCAAATATTTGATATCAAGATCCATACTAATGGGAAGGCTAGCCAAATGGGCCCTCTTCTTGATGGAGTTCTCGATAACGTATTGACCCCTCAAGGCAGTGAAAGGCCAGGCCATCGCCGACTTTCTCACTGAGCATCCAATACCAGCCGATTCTCCCTAAAATTGAGAATTGCCAGACGAACACGCGTTCGACACAATCGAAGGGAAGGGAGAGGAAAATAATGTACAATAGGAACTTTACATCGACGGAGCATCTTCCCTGAAGAAGTGAAAGAAAAGCACCCCCATAATCAAAGCTGGGATGGGCCTTATCTTCGTGACTCTGCAAGGAGGGATAATGTGTTTCGCCCTTTCCTTAACAGAGCCGAGGACAAACAATGAAGCTGAGTACGAAGCTTTGATAGCGGGTCTTGAGATTTCTGTCGACATGGGAATCAAAAACCTCCTCATATATGGAGGCTCCCATTTAGTTGTTAGCCAAGTAAATGGCGACAATTAGACGTGTAAACCGGAGTTGGTAATATATGGAGAGAGAGTGCAACAACTGCTGACTCAAATTCCTTCCTACATCCTGGAAAGCATACCGCATGCAGAAAATAGCAAGGCGGATGTGTTATCCATGCTCGCTAAAGAACTTGCCGACGAAAATCTCGATGACGTAAGGATCATTGTGCAAAGCCGCCGGATTCTCGCGCCTGCAGAAATATCTCCGGAGTCGTCTGGAGGAGAAGAAACGACCAAAAAAGCAGTTCTCCAGATAGAAGACAAAGAAAAGGGCAAGGATTGGAGGGAAGTCTTCATAGATTACTTCAAATCCTATCGAACGCCCGAAAACGTATCATCAAGTCATCAGCTCATGAAGCGAGCTCTGTCTTTTGCCTTCGTCAATGATACTTTATATAAGAGATCATTCGACTGTCTGTGGCTGAGATGCCTGAGACCAGAAGAAGCAAAAAGCGTCGTCCAAGAAACTCACGACGGACTCTACGGTTCCCATCAGGCTGGGCCAAAGATGAAGCTGAAGATCAAGAGAATGGGTTACTATTGGCCTATGATGATTTAGGACTGTCTCGAATATGCGAACCAGTGTCACTCATGCCAAATTCATGGGGACTTCATCCATCAGCATCCAAATCCGCTAAACCTAACATTAGCTGGCTGGCTGTTCGAAATGTGGGGAACCGATATAATCGGGTCTATCGAACTAGTATCATCCAAAGGACATCGGTTCATATTGGCAACAACCGATTACTTCTCTAAGTGGGCAGAGGAAGTACCGCTAAAAGAAATGAAGACGGAGAACATCCTCCATTTCTTCAGGACATATGTCATCTACCGGTTTGGCACTCCCCGACGAATCATCTCGGATAATAGGCTGGCCTACAGAAGCCATAAGATCAGTCGCTTTGCGTAGTAGCATAATATAGATTAGAGATACTCTTCAGTCTATAATCCCCGAGCTAACGGTCTAACTGAGGCTTTCAATAAGACCTTGACGAAGATCATAAAGAAAGCGGTGTCCGGAAACAGAAAGGACTGGCACGAGAGACTGCATGAACTGGACGTATCGAACCACGTTCAAAACGGCTACGGATACACCACCATACGCGTTGGTATTCGGCACTGAAGCGGTACTTCCCTTGGAGATAGAGCTACCCTCTCTATGAGTAGCGGTTCGATACGAGCTGACGGATGAAGAAAATGCCCATCTTCGACTTGAGGAGCTCGACGCCCTCGATGAAACTTGTCTGATGGCGCAGAAAAACCTAGAAGCTTACAAAGAAAAGATGACGTGCTCATACGAAAGATTGACTAGGCCAAGAACATTCCGCCAAGGCGAACTCGTGCTAGTCGTAAAAAGACCTATGATCCCCAATCGTGCTAAACGGGGGAAATTCGAGCCGAACTATGAAGGCCCGTACATCATAGACAAGGTCTACCAAGGTAGGGCCTACTTCCTCATGGGTATGCATGGCGAAAGACCCTTCTGGCCAATAAACGGCTGGTTCCTTAAGAAATACTACGCTTGACAAGTCACGGCTCAGGTTAATGATGGATGACGACACTCGTGTCCGCTCGCTGTCTTCCTTAGTCCAAACTCTATAAGTAGTATCCAGCAAAACCTTGCATCAAAATCCCAACGGACCGCAACGTCCTTAAACTAGCTATGGACCGAGATGTCCCTAAACTAACAATGGACCGTGATGTCCTTAAACTAAATACGCCGCCTAAAAACTTGGTGACAGTGGAATCTAGGTCCACAAGTCCTAGCAGCGAAGATTGCAACTTAAGTCCCTCTGGTTCCACAGCTACCCCGGTTAACGAAGTCCCACCATAAAAAAAATGGTACGTCCACAAGCGAAATGGAAACGGATGAAAACCCGAAAGGACGCCATGAGTAAAAATAGCAGGGCTACCAGTGAGCTTGTGAAAACTTGAAAGGGCACAATCTCGTTGTCAAAAAAAAGGTACGTCCACAAGCGAAATGGGCACGGATGAAAACCCGAAAGATCTCCATGAGTAAAAATAGCAGGACTGCCGACGAGTTCATGAAAACCTGAAAGGGCACAGACTCGTAAAAAAAATCATGCGCACTTGCAAGGTCCTCTCGACCTTGTGAGGAGAAAACACCCGCATAAGATCCTTACGACTCACAAAAGGGAGCAACACACTTAGGGATCCTCATTATTCCTAAGGAGAAATTACACTTACGAGATCCTCATGACTCGTAAGGAGAATTCCCCCCTATGAGACCCTCACGGCTCATAAGATTTAAAAGCCTTAAGATATAGGGACCTGAATCTGTTCTTAAGCCATCACACTCCCCAAGTTTTCCTACAAGCGGTTCAATATTGACATTTGTATACAATCCACGAGCATAAATAAACGTTCTCTCACCTAGTTCCACCAATGGCGCTAAATTTCCCCACTTGGTGAACAACACTTATAGGTCCTCTCAACTTGTAAGGAGAAAATACTCTTATGAGATCCTTGCGACTTATAAGAGAACACGCACTTGGGGATCCCCACGATTCCTAAAGAAAAAAATACACCAACGAGATCCTCATGACTCATAGGGAGAGATACCTTTATGAGACCCTTACGGCTCATAAAGTCAAAAAGCCTTAGGTAACAGGATCCTAACCTTGTTTGCTAAGCCACTTTTGTTCAAACCAACAAAGACAAATGATGATTCGCTCCTGGCAATATCTCAGTTGTAGCGATGTTGATACCTAAATCAGTATCAAATTCCAAGTCCTTTCACGGCAAATGATGATTCGCTCCTGGCAATGTTCCATTCGCAGCGATGCTGATGCTAAGATTGGTATCAGATCTCGAGTTCCAAACTCGCAATAAGGAAAAAAATGCATATGAAATAGCCGAAATGATGGAGCAACTTGCAATAAAAAATAGCGAGTAGAATATATGCATATAAAAACAGCTGAAATGTTTGGGCAACTCACAATAAAAAGCAACGAGTAAAAAGAAAAAAGAAAAAACAGCCGAAATGATTGGGCACCGCGAAAAATAACCGTAATGATTGGGCAATCGCGACTTTCGGGATATAAAAAGCTGAAATGATAGAGCATCGTGGAAAGAAATGAAAAAAATGAAATGAAATTTTTGCCCTACAGGTGAGATCACATTGACCCCTGTATACAATCCATGGGCACAAACGAAAAGAGAACCATGTTTCTCCCACCGGGCTTCGTCAAAGGGAAGCCAAGTCTCAATGGCAACATCTACAGCCTAGAGATTAACAACAGTGTTCTTCTTCCCTTCAGCAGGATGCAGATGCGATATCAAGAAACGGAGCCATAGCAAAGTCCCCTAGTTCCAAATCTCGACGGTTCACGGACAACCTAGAGACTACCTCAAAGCCATGGCAAAGTCCCTAGTCCTAAGTCTCGACGGCAACATCTAAAACCTAGAGATCAACAACAACGTTCTTCCTCCTTCCAGCAGGATGCAGACGCGACATCAACAAACGGAGCCCTGGCAAAGTCCCCTAGTTCCAAATCTCGACGGTTCACAGACAACCCAAATATAGCCTCGATATTTGTCGCAATATTTCAAACACAATGTCAACAAACGAAGCAAAGGAAGATCCCTAACTTCAGGGTCTTGACGGCAACTCAAATGAGACCTAAAAGACTATCGGAGATCATCCCACTCCAGCGCGGAGTGGTCATAACTCATCGGGGCTCCCAAACTGAGCCTAACCCCAAGTAAAAAGCGACATGGAATATCCTTAACGCTTGCTCTTTCGACGGTAATATCACCTGGA
Source organism: Agapanthus africanus (assembly GCA_030015575.1). Classification (NCBI taxonomy): domain Eukaryota; kingdom Viridiplantae; phylum Streptophyta; class Magnoliopsida; order Asparagales; family Amaryllidaceae; genus Agapanthus; species Agapanthus africanus. Next base: position 671,363,264 of record CM057344.1, on the reverse strand, counting down.
AGATTACTTAAAGTCGTCTTGTCCAGCCCCCGAAGGGATCAGAGACACGACAGTCATGGGGCTACTCAAACAGCAAGATTGCGTATCGAGGAATCCATCGGCCAATGCGACGGTACGACGGGTAAAAAACCCTAGCACCACAGACCCTAACGGACTTCTATTAGCAAGAGTTAACTATGACGTTAGGACATACTTGCGAGAACTTCTCGATTCGTCTCGACTCATGGGGAAAATAATGTTCCTGCGAGAACTTCTCGGCTCGTCTCGACTCGTAGGGAAAAGCCTCAGGCAACGGGGATAAGGACCTGTTTCCTGAGCACTGGGGCCCTGCAAGTCGGTCCAAGATGGACAATTGCATACTATTCACGGGCACACTCTCCAATGTCGAATATCGTCAAGGAGGGAAACAACCATTTACGAGTTCTCTCGACTTGTAAGGGGGAAAATTCTCTTGTGAGATCCTTACGACCCTCAAGAGAAAACACACTTAGGAGTCCTCACGACTCCTAAGGAGAAAATACACCTACGAGATCCTTACGACTCATAAGGGAGAAAAGTCTTTATGAGACCCTCATAGCTCATAAAGTTTAAAAGTCTTAGGAGGTAGATCCAAACTTTTTTCCTAAGCCATCGCTGCCCTACAAGGAGGTCAAGATAGACTATCTACGGCCATATTTACCAAAGCCGCATTCGCCAATGAAACAAAGATGCTACTTACGAGTCCTCACGATCCGTAGGGAAAAATACCCGAGTGAGATCTTTATGACTCACGGAGGCGATGAACACTTAGAAATCCTCATGATTTCTAGGAAGAATATGCACCTATGAGATCCTCTCGACTCATAGGGAGAAAAAACCTTCTTGAGACCCTTATGGCTCATGAAGAAGGAAAAAGTCTTAGGCTACAAAGATCCTAAACTTGTCTCCTAAGCCCTCAATTTCATGGCCATGCATAACTCTGCACTACTTCACCCACCTACAAACTTACATGGGCAAAGTAGTGGGGGAATTTGTTCCCGCCAAAATCTTCGGCCAAGAGCTATTTGTTCCAATTTATATCGGTTTAAGTTTCGTTTACAGACATGTGTGAAATCGGGCTCATTCATATACGCACATACACACATCAGGGGATGAACATGTGTTAGAAAGGGAGCACTTGGTGGTCAACGACAAAAAGAAAGCATTTAATTGAACATTTTATTTTACAGGAAATAGATCACCATAAATGGGATTGAAGGTACAAGGATTCACAAAACTATGGATAAAATTCTCTAACTCCCCCTCTGCCTTCTCTACCATGGCAAAGTGGCGATCTTCACGAAGTTTCGCTCCCCATCGGCCAGCATCGTTCCCATCAGCGAAGGCAGACATGATGGCCCGCTGAGCCCATATCTTGCTTAGCACCTAAACAGAGCGATCCCTCAGAGTCGTGGTAATCAAAAGTGCCTCATGAAAGCACTCGATATTGTCCTCCGCTGTGTCGAGTATCATCGGAGTCATCTCCACTGGATGAGGGGGAATATCATCAAGCACGGACAAGAAGACTATCCGGAACCAAATAGAGCCGATTGGGAGAGAAGATCCTCTACGAGTCAAGAGATCGTGCATCATCGTATCACATTGGTCATCCGTAAGAGCAGGATTCACCAAGCGGGCAGCAAAACGAGAAACAATTTCCTCAATAGGCACCTCCCATGGCTGCTGGCGAGCATGTGGACGATTACATGCCATAGATCTTCTATGTTAAAATAATTCTCTGAAAGTGAAAGATAAGAGAAGCATTATTTCAGATTATGAAGTGAGACATTTAAGTCTAGGCACAGAAAATGTTGTGCATGATGGAACTATTTTCAAGCATTGGAAAACAAAAGTTTGACTCAGGAAAAGTAAAGAAAGAAGGAGAAAAGGCACCTTTAGTAAAGAGGCAGCTCCTCACGTGCCTTGCATGAGGGCACCAGTGCCAAGAGTTAAAAACTTTGAGGCAACGCCTCACGTGCCTTGCACGAGGGCGCCAGCGCTAAGAGTTAAAAACTCTGAGGTAGCGCTTCACGTGCCTTGCATGAGGGCGCCAGCGCCTCACGTGTCTTGCATGAGGGCGCCAGCGCCTCACGTGCCTTGTATAAGGGCACCAGTGCCCAGAGTTAAAAACTCTGAGGCAGCGCCTTACGTACCTCGCATGAGGGCGCCAGTGCCAGAACTAAAAGCTTTCTGATTAAATAGAGCCGTTGGATCAAAAATCCAGCGGAGATGCTAAATCATCAAAATACAGAATTAAATTCTGTCGAGAAAATATTCGTCAAATCTTTCTAAACAAGAAAGATTACTCTCTGTAAAACAGAGTGCCGTTGGATTAAAAAATCCAATGGTGATTAAAAATCACTCATATATACAGAAAAATTCTGTATGGGAAAATATTTCCCTAATCTTGTTAAAAACAAGAAATATATCTTCTGTAAAACAGAAGTCCTTAGATCAAAAATCCAACGGTGGATAAAATCCCCAAATCAATTAAAGATCTCTCAACGAGAGATTTCTTTAACTAAACCAACAAACTTGCCTCCACTATATAAAGGACCTAAGACTTCAAGTCTTGTAAAAAAATAGAGGACCCCCCCCATAAACTTCAAGTTCAAAAAGAAGAGCAAGTAAAAAAAAAGTTTTAAGAGAGAAGAAGGAAGAAGAACTTTCTTCAAGGTAAATAAAGATAATAGAGATCATAGTCTCTCATCTGCATATCCAAGGGTTTAATCCTCATAAAGAACATAGTTCTTTCCCCTGGATCCGAGACCCATAAGAAAAGTCTCCTAAAAATGAGAATTTAATTCTCGTGGGGACGAATTTGTTCATAGGGATCGAAGATCCAAGTGAGAACAGAGAATTGAACATCTTCAAAAAAAATGCATAAAGAAAGAAACAGTGCCAAACGCCTCACGTGCCCTTCACGTGGGCGCTGCTCAGATAAAGAGTGCTTAGCGTTCAATAGTTGGCGCTCAGCGCCAAGCGCCTCGCGTTCCCTTCACATGGGCGCTGCTAAAAAAAGAGTACTTAGCACTCAATATTTGACGCTCAGCGCCAAGCGCCCACATGCCAATCACGTGGGCGCTGCTTAACATGAAATGCTCCGCACTCATCAAACAGCTCCTCGCGCCTAGCGCTAGGCGCCTCACGTGCTCCACATGTGGGCGCCATAAAGCATGTTTAACACTCCATAAAAAAACAAAAAAGGGGTTAAAGTAAAGGGTGAGCATCAAAACCCATATCAATGCCTAGCACTGTTTGCACAGAAAAGGGACTAAGGCCAAATAAGTGTTTAACACTTTATTCAATGATTAAATGGGCTGAGTCTAAGTTGACCAAATTCTCAACTCAGATCAACCAAGCCCATGTGCTCATCATGTTCCAAATTGGTCTTAGCCACAAACACAACTACAGATCTCCCAACTGACATTGGTTTAAAGGTGCATCTCCTCACACCTCTGATACATGTTGTTGTAATTCTTCAGCGTCTTCAGAGAGGTGGCGGGTCCCGACAACCAACAACTCCATGGACCTCAACGTCTTTAAACTATCTATGGAACGCAACGTCCTTAAACTAAAACAATATAGATTCCAAATGCTCTTCTGTTGGGTCTAAATGATCCTAAAAATCCTGCTGAGTAGAACTTAGTCTAAAATTAGACTAACGTATCCTCGAAAAACATTTAATTCGATCTTAATCCCAAACAAGATTAACGATTCTTAAATCAAACCAAACCCAAATCTAAGAAAATACGGATTTGGACTAATCCACGCCCTACGGGCGACAACACAAATTGGTCTCCATATACAATCTACGGGCAACCAAAAATAAAACAAACACACACGCCACAAAGTGACCTTCTGGAGCAGGAGAAAGTGGTTATCGCTAAGCAATAACGTAATTAACTGCAGGGGCTTGCGCCTACAGGGAAGAGCGTCCCCACAATCAAAAACCCCTCACAAACGAGAAGGAATCTGACGAATTCTGCTACAACGGCTGCATTCTTCCGAACCTCCGATACACGGTGTCATAAATCAACTTGGCATATTAGGAGAGGTGGACGAATAAAACCAAATAGCATCTGCCCCCAAATTCAGGCAAGACGTTCGTCTTTCGCGGCTTTCGGCGGAGAACACTCATCTGAACCTAACAAAGCCTATCAGTGACAGTTACCGTACAGTTTGGTCTCTTCGTCAAAGAGTGTCGCATACCGGGTCTGGGGGTGGAAAATGTCAGACCCCTAATAACCCAATAAGTCATGTTGATATCAAAATCATAACCATCCGAGATAAAACTGATTACACTTATCAGTTTATCTTAACCACCCTAGCCATAGATTTCTGGTTATTTCCATTTCATGCACAGTGCAACATCGACTCCCTATACCGGTAGAAATGAATCCCTTCTTGACCGCTCACTTCCTCCATGTGTTTCAGGACTATACACAACTAAAACCTGTATGAACGGCTCCTTAAACCCATGGTTCGGTAGTAACCAAAATATAGCAGGAACACAAATAAGACACTATGGCGATTTTAGGTCAAAAGACTACCATGTACCATTGTTACTAGAGAACTGCTATCTGACAATAGGTATAATACCATCTAGGAGTTCTCGGCGAGTCCGTTCAGTGTAATCATTCTCTAATGAGCACATGTATACAATGTTCGGTGTCAAACACCAATAGCTGTGGGACCAGCTATCACCCCGGTCGGGTTCAAGAAACGTATACACTAGTCTACTCTGAAGTACCGATGCCCTGTTTCGACACTCCCACAACTAGGAACATTTAAAGATGTTCTTATGGACTACCCAGGCCCCACTAGCATGATCACATCATAATCCTGGTAGTCAAGTAAAGATCCTAAGGGCTTTATCAAAATGTATTAGCGATACGTAATAGCAAGTAAAACATGTACATATAAATGATAAAGCAAACCAGATAGCATACTATCATATCAAAATAGAGTTTTCTATCCATATTGGTCCATATACAATTATAATAATTTCCTTCAAGGCACCTATATCTAACAATCTCCCACTTGCACTCAAAGCCAATTATTGCAGTATCACATACCCAACTTCTCTAACAACAGTTTCACAAACTGTATCTGAGAAACAGCCTTAGTGATTGGATCCGCTACAATATATCTAATTCCTTCTCTCTTTATCTTAATCTTGCGGAGATCAACCATCTCCCAAATCAAGTGATACCTGCCTTAGAATTTATCTGGATATCTGATGGGACTAAGTTCAGAAGTGAACTTATTTATCCAAACAGCTTCTCAGGCGACATCATTGGCTGAGTCATACACAGCATCCAGCGTCATGTCTGCCTCAGTATCCTATGTAGAACTCATCCAATATACCACTCTTCAAGAGAGGGTAAACTTATAACTCGTGACATACATTTTGTCATATATGTCACTTTGGAAGCTTAAATCAGTAAATCCCTCTAACTTGAGATCACGTTTAACAAAAACCAAGAAGAACTCCTAAGTGCTTCACAAGTACTTGAGTATGTTCTTTGCAGCTTCCATTGGTTTTCCTTGGATTGGACTGATATCTGCTTACCACGGTAAGTGTGTAAATTTCATCTGGTCTAGTATATAATATCGCAAGATAGACTTTACTGCCGAGATATAGGGAATGTTATTCATGCGAGTCCTTCCCTACTTCAGTCTTAAAGACATCTTTTTAGAGAGAGTGACTCTATGATATGCGGGTATACTACCACGCCAGGAGTCTTCTATTCTAAACCCCTTTAGAATGGTGTCAGATACCTGGATCGGGACAATCCCAAAATCCTTTAGATCTATCTCTATAGAACTAGTCCCCAGAATAATTGATATATTACCCATATCCTATATGGAGAAACTTTTGTGACAACTATAGTTTGACCAAATTATAGCACAGGAACATTATTTCTTATTAGGAGGATGTCATCCGCATACAATGAGGAATGTGCATGTACTCCCTACATCCTTTTTACAAATACTTGGATCATCTATAATTTTGATGAAGTCAAACTGTTTGACCGTCACATCAAAACAGATGATCTAACTCCGCGATACTTGCTTTAGTCCATAAATGGACTTAAACTATTTGCACACCTTTCCGCTGCTCCCATTGAATACAAAGCCTTCTGACAGAGTCATATAAACACTCACATCTAAATCTCCATTTAGAAAGGCATTATTGACATCCACCTACCAGATCTCATAGTCCTGAAGTCCAGCAATGACAAGTGGTATCTGAATGGACTTCATCACAATCCACACCAAGTATTTGATGAAAATCTTATGCTACAAGTCTAACTTTATTAGGTTACTATATTCCCATCTGCACTGATCTTCTTTTGAAAGATCTACTTGTTTCTAATAGGTTTTACCCCTTCAGGAGCATCCAACAAGGTCCATATTTTGTTGGAGTGCATAGAGTCTAACTCGGATTTCATGGCATCTAGCCATCTTCGGAAGTCACTACTTCCTATGGCCTTTAGATAATTAGTGGGGTTATCATCAATCATGATGCACACCTTCCTGTTATTGTCCATAAGGAAACCGTAGTATCTCTCGAGTGGCTGAGGTTGCCTGCTAGATCTGTGGAGTAGCTAAGATTTGTCAGGTACACTTGAATCCTCGGGTTCTAATAATTTTCAGTAACTATTTATGGTTTTAGAATCTTTTCCAATTCTACTATACTCTCACTAATTTCTTTTGCAAGAAATTCATTTTCTAAAAAGGTGGTGTGTCGAGAACAAAACAAATTTTGATCCTCAACGTGGTAGAAGTTAAACCCTCACGAATACTTAGGATAACCCACAAACAGTACATTACTGAAACATGCATCGAGTTTGTCTGGATTTTGCTTTCAAAATAAGCTGGACAACCACATATCTTAACAAACTTTAAGACAAGGTCACTTTCCATTCTATATCTCATATGGAATTGTAGGCACTAATTTAGACATCACCATATTCAATTAGTATGTAGCTATTTCCAGTGCATACCCCAAAATGAAAGAGACGACTCAGCAAGACTCATCATAGAGCGCACCATATCCCATATGGTGCGAGTCCTCCTCTCCGATACTCCGTAGTTTTATGGTATATTCGAAGGAGTAAGCTGAGAGAGAATCAAATTATCTTTTAGACAACCACGGAATATCGAGCTTAAGTGTTCACCCCCTCGATCATATCAAAGAATCTTGATACTCCCGCTCGTCTGGTTCCCTACTTCATTCTTGTACACTATGAATTTCTTAAAAACTTCAGACTTTGCGTTTCTACTAGAATATGTGTCCAAAATTAGAGAGCTTATAGGTCAACGGAATAAAGTATGAGTACGCGCCCTTTATCCGTATAGACATCGGACCACATACATCACCATGTATAAGTCTTAAGAGTTCACTAATTTTTACTCCGTGTGATATAAATTGATAACTGTATTTTGGTTAAAAATATCTATACTGTTATTCAAGGCACTATACCCAATCAACTTTGATCAAGATAAATGTTCACACCAAATTTTTCAAAACATATTTATATCCTTTTTTATCTAATAATGAGTTGGATGTTTTTTTTAAAAAGTTAAGTTGGTGCATGAAATCCGTTATTCAAAACCAAAAGTTTGCCGCTATGCAAAAACAGGCGATTTTCCCCAATAGCATCATTTGCTCCGATTTTCGATTCCGAGAATCAAATCACCCTTTCCTAATATTTTTCTTCTTATCATCATCTGTAACACCTTATAGATTTGAGATACTAAATCGATATCATATACCCAGAAAGCAGAGTTAATTGAGAAACAGTTTTCAATAATTAACACACCAAAAGATGAAGCATCATAATGCTTGAAGGGGTGGCCAGGTATTCCCTGTAACGTCTCTTCCAATGCCTAATATCACAACGGCAGTTGCAATCTCCTTACCCCTCAACTGCAACCCCATCTATTGTCTCTTCACCTTACCTTCTGTAAACCACCCTTAGGCTAGTTGCATTTCTTCTTTCCCTTCATTTTGGCTTTTGTAATACCCTAGTTCATTTATACCAGTTCTTTTGGGTATTTCTTTATTTATGGCTATTTCTTGATTTATTGTGTTTTGGATGCGAATAGTATAATTTGTATCCGTGTTTGCATCCGACCCGACCCGCATGCTGGAAACCCATCTTGATTCCTGTTTATGATTTATCCCGGCTAGTTATGAGGATCCTTGCACTGTCATGTTTTATATCCTACATATCTGCATTATATATGGTATCTGCATTTTTTTAATAATACAATTATAATCAAATATTATATTTTAAAAATATCTAGCATAGCCTGCATCATACCCCTAACCCTGTCGTTGCATCCGTACATCGTGTTCTCGTCCCGTTTAGTGAAACAGACTCGTTTGAATAGCTACGTGCACGCTATGTGTATCCGTTCTTAGGGGTATGCATTTCCGTTACCCGGATATCCTGTTTTGGTTTTGGTTAATACGTATATTATCCGTATTTTTAAATTGTAATTTTAGACCCGACCCGGGCGTCTTTTGGACTATTTTGTATTTAGCCTAAAACTCAAATTTTATTAATATTATATTCTAATATTCTTAAACTGTTAAAATTTATTCAATCATATTTTAAACAAACTAATATTATATTATATTGTTATCCATTTATAATTTTACCAAACTAAATAATTTTACCAAACCAAATATATATTTTAAAATCTTTTAAATCCTAACTAAACAATCTCTGTCTCTCTCGGCATATTTATATATTAATTCATTTTTTTTAAACCACATATTAAACCCCACATATTAAACCCCACGTTTTCCCCCCAGAACGCACGTCTTCTTCATTCTTTTCACGCCTTCGCCTCCATGCGAAACCCTAATCCATGCCTTCGCCCGCGTCCCCGTTGCTGCCTCAACCTCGCCTCCTCACTTCTTTCCCCAACAACTTCTCCCCCGTAGTAACCCATCACCGCTACAACCCCGATGCCTCACCCGACCCATCGACTTCGCCTGCACCTCGTCGCCCTAGCCGTCGGAACTCCGACCTCGTCGGCCCTCATCCTCGCCACAACCTTTTCCTCTACTTCCCTTCATCACCACCATCACCTGTGACTCTCCCCTACACACCCGAGAAAACCCCGACCCAATGAACCTAGCACACACTGCCTCGTCGGAAAACCCCCATCTCCAGTGACCCATGACCCATCGTCTACATCACCACCCTTTCTTCTTCTCTGATCCCAGAGCACCCAAACACAGAAAACAACCCTCTTCTTCTTCTTCCTCTTCCTCTTCCTCTTCTTCTTCTTTCTTCTCCTTCCTTTCTTAGATTCGCATTTCTCGGTGATCGCCGGAGCCGTTCTTGTCGCCGACGATCCGGGCGACCCTGAGGACATTTCCAGCCAGCGTGGTCACCTTCTTGCTTTGCCTGGTCCTGTCCTGTACGCGCATGTGTACATCGCAATATTTACCGACATCGTATGCGGCGTACGCACCCCGTCGTGAGATCCGATCAGGCAAGTTTATCTTGCTACATGCTATGATATATATTTTGCATCCATATGAATAAAAATATCACATGTTTTCTGCATTGTACATCCATATTACCGTTTTACTGTTTTGGATAGCCGTTTGTATCCATACAATTTATTACATATCTGGTTGCATGCAAGTTAGCTTGCTACATGCTATACTATTATACTTGCATCTATATGAATAAAAATATTACATGTTTATTACATTGTGCATCCCATGTTACCGTTTTACGATACCCGTTCATATCCGTACTGTAATTGCTTCATGTTACTACTAGATTCATATACCATGCTTGCTAGTATGCATCATACGAATCATGAACTCATTATATGTTATCGCTGATTTCCATTCATGCATCCGTATTTTTACCGTGATTCATACTTACTGCAGTTTTATTATGAGCATCCGTTTGATACCTTTGCATTACCTGTCATGACCTGATATACCACTACTTGACCTATTACCTGATCATGTTCCTAATGCCGATAATCTTGACTTGTCATCCTGACGGACGTATCCTATTGTCTACATAGACAAACCGGTATCTGCTTGATCCTGTGTCGGCATTAGCTCCAGATTATCAATACCCGACTTGAATACATAACCTTGGGGTATGGGGAAATCAAAGGTGTAACCGACTGTAACTTAAAAGGATATTACTTGATCCGTGGTCCGAGGGGGTAACGGGACAGAATCATTCGCGATTCTTCTTGGTCTGTGGTCCCAGGGGGTAACGGGACAGAGTCATTCGTGACACTTACAACTTGGTCCATGGTTCCGGGAGGTAACGGGACAGAACCATTCTTGGTTCACATATCCTGATCCGTGGTCCCGGGGGGTAACGGGATATATTCTTTGAGTTACATTATGAGTACATCAATTGATTTCGAATAACTTTAGAATAGATAACCCAGTAGCACAGTTTAGATTGATCACTGCACGTCACATACACTGATACACTTTACATTTCTATATCCGTGTTTACTTATTACATTCATGTTATTGTTTATATTTCATGCCTGCATATCTTGTTACCTCCTGGTTATATTCTATTATTTGATATTATGACGCACTGACGTCTGGGTTTTGCATGGCCCAGATCCTTTATCTCTTTCGCAGGCCGATCAGGAGTATTTCAGCCGACAGGCCGAGTAGTGAGGATCATGTTAGTATCCAGTTTAGTTTAGTTTCTTTCCGTATTTTCATTTCCTGATATGAGCCCGTATTTGGGACGTACTTTCCAGATGTTACTGTTATTGGATTTATTGCTTCCGCATATTTATATTTCTTGACTCGTTTATTCTGGCATATGGACACGTATTAGATAGTTCATTTTATTTTACTGTTCTTGATATCTTATAGACAGCCGTAATGTGACTGTGGAGGGATGTTTCCTAACCACAAGTAGCACGGTTGGCTCTGTCATGTACCGATCTTAGCGCACTCTGGGACGCGGGGCGTGACAGGGTTTGTTTGGTATCAGAGTGTAGGATTTAGGTTAATCGGGTTTGATTCTTTTGTAGTTGGGTATTGGACCTAATACACGAATCAGAATACTCGTAATTAGGAACATGTCCTGCCATATTGTTATCGTGATTCTTGAATCATCTCTTTCTCTTGACCCTTTACCTTGACGAGATGGAATGACTTTGCATCTCGGCTTGAAATATTTTTGGTTCCCTATTGTTTCTCCCTTCCTATTCCTTTGATTCTAATAATAGGATTTGAGCGACTTGAACGGAGTTATGTGATTGTAACTATGAACTGCAGCATGGTTACAATGCGGTACTCTATTTAAGTAACTTGAAATCCTAGTCTTGATTCATTTTCTTGATTTATGGTCGTGATATCACCTTGCTTCTCTCGGTTTCATTGCTTACCAGTTCATATTTCCTCGCAAGCTTGAATCCTGTTTACCGTTCTTATCTTCTTCAGTGTTTGGCTTCAGAGGAAGTCGTTTCAGGTATCCTACTTGTTCATGTTTTTTCTGCATTAGCATTGTTCGATTCTGGTGCATCCTATTGTTGTATGTTATCCAAGTTTATTACTGCACACTCGATTTCTTGCTTGACCCTGTCTTGTTGTTGGGACATACACACTGGGAACGGGAAGATCATATCTAATAGTGAGTGCAAGGATTGTTCAGTTGTTATCTGCGGACGAGAGTTATTTGCAGATTTCTTGGTGATCGATACCAGAAGTTATGATATTGTCTTGGGAATGGATTTTCTCAGCACTTTCCATGCTCACATTGATTGTAGAGCAAACAAAGTGATTTTCCAGATTCCCGGACATCCGAAGTTTGAATTTGCTGGAGGTAGCAGTTCTGTCGGGCCAGTCGAGTTTAGGGCTAGGCCGACAAGCACCGTTCTTTCGTCAATGGAAGTTGTTAAGGAGGAAGCGCCAGCAGTAGTTCGAGAGTTTATGGACGTGTTCGAGGACATCTCGGGTTTACCTCTATAGCGATATGTGGAGTTCGCGATCGATCTTGTTCCTGGTGCAGTGTCAATCTCAAAGGCGTACTATCCGATGGCACCAGTGGAGTTAGAAGAAGTAATGAAGCAGGTTACCGAATTGCTAGAGAAGAGTTAGATTTACAGTAGCAATTCACCCTGGGGGCTCCAGTTTTTCTAGTCAAGAAGAAAGATGGCACGCGGAGAATGTGCATCGATTATCGGGAATTAAACCGGGTGACTATTAAGAACAAGTACCCGATCTCTCGTATTGGCGAATTGTTCGAGCAACTCAGTGGCGCGAGGGTATTCTCGAAGCTGGATTGGCGATTCGGATATCATTAAGTTTGAGTTAAATCAGAGGATATTTGCAAGACTGCGTTCTGAACTCGATATGGACATTACGAGTATTTAGTGATGCTATTCGGAGTCACGAATGCACTGGCGATATTTATGGACTTGATGAATCGAATCTTTTCACCATTCTTGGACCAGTTTATAGTGGTGTTCATCGATGATATTCTGGTCTACTCGAGGAGCCTAGAAGAGCATGCAGAACACTTGAGGATCGTACTGCAGACATTGAGGCATGAAAGATTGTATGCAAAGATGAGCAAGTGCGAGTTTTGGTTTGAAGAAGTGAAGTTTTTGGGGCATGTCGTATCTGGAGATGGAATCACCGTTGACCCTGAGAAGATTGCAGCAGTTCAAGATTGGCCGATTCCGAGGAATGTAGCGGAGATCAAAAGTTTTCTAGGACTTGCAGGATACTACAGAAGATTTGTGGAGAATTTTGCTCGATTGGCTGAGCCTTTGACAAAGCTTACACGGAAGGAGGTACCGTTCGTATGGATGGATCGTTGTGCGTCAGCTTTTGAGGCGTTGAAGCAAAGGTTGATAACCGCTCCTATTTTGACCGTACCAGACGGTTCCGGAGGATTGGTGATTCACAGCGACGCATCTGGGAAAGGTTTAGGATGTGTTTTGATGCAGTATGGGAAGGTTATAGCCTACGCATCGAGACAGTTGAAGACCCATGAGAAGAATTACCCAACTCATGATTTGCAGCTTGCGGCAGTGATTTTCGCTTTGAAGATTTGGAGACACTATTTATTGGGTGAAATGGTCGAAGTATTTATCGATCACAAAAGCCTAAAGTATGTGTTCACGCAGAAAGAGATCAACATGAGATAGCGTAGATGGTTGGAGCCGATGGCTGACTATGATCTCGATCTCAAGTACCATCCGGGAAAGGTTAATGCAGTGCCGGATGCGCTTAGTCGGTTGCCAGCAATTCAGATGTTGAGTACACAGAAGGAGCTTATCAATGATTTTCAGAGATTCAAGTTGGAAATCGTGTTACCGCATTCTTCAGGACAGTTGATGCAGCTGCAAGTACAGTCATCGTTGATCGATAATATTAAAACAGCGCAGTCACAGGACCCAAGATTGCAAAAGTTTCAAAAACAGGTAGAAGCGGGACTTCGAACGGACTTGTTGATTCATGAAGATGGTTCGTTGCATTATGCTAGCCGTTTGTGTGTGCCGAAGGGAGATATTCATGAAGAAGTTATGAAGGAGGCGCACAATTCTGCATATTCTATACATCCAGGATACACGAAGATGCACCGTGATCTACGACAGCATTTCTGGTGGGAAGGCATGAAAAGGGAGATTGCCCGTTTTGTAGTGAAGTGCTTGGTGTGTCAGCAAGTTAAAGCTGAACATTAAAGGGTGGCTGGTTTATTGTAACCACTTTCGATTCCTCATTGGAAGTGGGAACATTTAACCATGGATTTCGTGACAGCTCTAACGCGGAGTCCAAAGGGCAACAATGCAGTTTGGGTAATTGTTGATCGATTGACCAAGGCAGCTCATTTCATACCGTTTCGAGTTGGTCAGTCGATGGAAGCATTGGCAGAACGGTACATGCAGGAGGTTGTGAGATTGCATGGAGTACCTGTGAGCATCGTTTCCGATCGTGATACCCGATTCTTATCGCACTTCTGGAGGAGTCTACAGGAAGGTTTGAGGATTCGATTGAAGTTTAGCACTGCTTATCATCCGCAGACAGATGGCTAGTCAGAAAGAACAATCCAAACTCTTGAAGATATATTGCGAGCTTGCATGTTGGACTTCAAGGGTTCATGGGAGGATCATCTACACTTGGTGGAGTTTTCATATAATAATAGCTTTCAGGCGACTATTCAGATGGCTCCATTCGAAGCGTTGTATGGTCGCAAGTGTCGCTCACCCGTCTGTTGGGACGATATTGGAGAGCGAAGATTGTTGGGACCGGATTTGATCGTGCAAACCGTGGAGAAAGTTAATACTATCTGTAATCACATGAGGGCAATACAGGATCGGCAGAAGAGTTGGGCAGATATATCGAGAAAATCTCTAGAGTTCGCTTTTGGTGATCTTGTATTCTTGAAGATATCACCGACTAGAGGAGTGTTTCGTTTTGGGAGTCGAGGCAAGCTTAGTCCTCGATTCGTGGGGCCTTTCGAGATTATTGAGCGTTTTGGTGAAGTGGCGTATCGATTGGCTTTACCGCCGTCTTTGGCAAGCGTTCATGACGTGTTTCATGTATCTCAACTCCGTAAATATGTTCGAAATGAGACGCACGTGTTAGATCATTCAGAGCTGACAGTAAGGGAGGACTTGATTTATGAAGAAAGACCGATGCCGATTGTTGATCGAAGAGAAAAGGTTCCCAAGAACAAGGTTATCCCGCTCGTACTAGTTTCATGGGAGAATCGCTCGCACGGAGAATCGACTTGGGAACGAGAAGACGAGATTCGACAGAAGTTTCCACACCTCTTCTCGTAGATTCATGCTTTTTTTTCTTTTCTTGTTCTGGGAATTTCTAGGACGAAATTCTTTTTGTAGTTGGGTATAATATAACACCCTAGTTCATTTATACCAGTTCTTTTGGGTATTTCTTTATTTATAGTATTTCTTGATTTATTGTGTTTTGGGTGCGAATAGTATAATTGGTATCCGTGTTTGCATCCGACCCGACCCGCATGCTGGAAACCCGTCTTGATTCCTGTTTATGATTTATCCCGGTTAGTTATGAGGATCCGTGCACTGTCATGTTTTATATCCTGCATATTTGCATTATATCTGGTATCTGCATTTTTTTTAATAATACAATTAAAATCAAATATTATATTTTAAAAATATCTAGCGTGGCTTGTATCATACCCCTAACCTTGTCGTTGCATCCATACATCGTGTTCTCGTCCCGTTCAGAGAAACAGACTCGTTTGGATAGCTACGTGCATGCTACGTGTATCCGTTCTTGGGGGTATGCATTTCCGTTACCCGGATATCCTGTTTTGGTTTTGGTTAATACGTATATTATCCGTATTTTTAAATTGTAATTTTGGACCCGACCCGGGCGTCTTTTGGACTATTTTGTATTTAGTCTAAAACTCAAATTTTATTAATATTATATTCTAATATCCTTAAACTGTTAAAATTTATTCAATCATACTTTAAACAAACTAATATTATATTATACTGTTATCCATTTATAATTTTACCAAACCAAATAATTTTACCAAACCAAATATATTTTTTAAAATCTTATAAATCCTAACTAAACAATCACTGTCTCTCTCTGCATATTTATATATTAATTCATTTTTTTAAACCTCATATTAAACCCCACGTTTCCCCCCAGAACCCACGTCTTCTTCATTCTTTTCATGCCTCCGCCTCTATGCGAAACCCTAATCCACGCCTTCGCTCGCGTCGCCGTTGCTGCCTCACCCTCGCCTCCTCACTTCTTTCCCCGACGACTTCTCCCCCGTAGTAACCCATCACCGCTACAACCCTGATGCCTCAATCGACCCATCGACCTTTCCTGCACCTCGTCGCCCTAGCCGTCGTAACTCCGACCTCGTCGGCTCTCATCCTTGCCACCTCCTTCTCCTCCACTTCCCTTCATCACCACCATCACCTGCGACTCTCCCCTGCACACCTGAGAAAACCCCGACCCCAAGTACCTAGCACCCACTGCCTCGCCGGAAAACCCCTATCTCCGTGACCCACGACCCATCGTCTACATCACCACCCTCTCTTCTTCTCTGATCCAAGAACACCCAAACCCAGAGAATAACCCTCCTCCTCCTCCTCCTCTTCTTCTTCTTCTTTCTTCTCCTTCCTTTCTTGGATTCGCATTTCCCGGTGATTGCCGGAGCCGTGCTTGTCGTCGACGATCCGGGTGACCCTGAGGACGTTCCCAGCCAGCGTGGTCACCTTCTTTCTTTTCCTGGTACTGTCCTGTGCGCGTGTGTGTACATCGCAACATTTACCGACATCGTACGCGGCACACGCACCCCATCGTGAGATCCGATCAGGCAAGTTTATTTTGCTACATGCTATGATATATATTTTGCATCCATATGAATAAAAATATCATATGTTTACTGCATTGTACACCCATGTTACCGTTTTACTATTTTGGATAGCCGTTTGTATCCGTACAATTTATTACATATCTGGTTGCATGCAGGTTAGCTTGCTACATGCTATACTATTATACTTGCATCTATATGAATAAAAATATTACATGTTTATTACATTGTGCATCCCATGATACCGTTTTTCTGTTTTACGATACCCGTTCATATCCGTATTGTAATTGCTTCATGTTACTGCTAGATTCATATACCATGCTTGCTAGTATGCATCATACGAATCATGAACTCATTATATGTTATCGCTGATTTCCATTCATGCATCCGTGCTTTTACCGTGATTCGTACTTGCTACAGTTTTATTATGAGCATCTGTTTGATACATGTGCACTACATGTCATGACCTGATATACCACTACTTAACCTGTTACCTGATCATGTTCCTAATTCCGATAATCCTGACTTGTCGTCCTGACGGACGTATCCTGTTGTCTATATAGACAAACCGGTACCTGCTTGATCCTGTGTCAGCATTAGCTCCAGATTATCAATACCCGACTTGAACACATAACCTTGGGGGTATGGGGAAATCAAAGGTGTAACCGACTGTAACTTAAAAAGATATTACTTGATCCGTGGTCCCGGGAGGTAACGGGACAGAATCATTCATGATTCTTCTTGGTTCGTAGTCCCGGGGGGTACCGGGACAGAGTCATTTGTGACTCTTACAACTTGGTCCATGGTCCAGGGGGGTAATGGGACAGAACCATTCTTGTTTCACATATCCTGATCCGTGGTCCCGGGGGGTAACGGGACATATTCTTTGAGTTACATTAGGAGTAAATCAATTGATTTCGAATAACTTTAGAATAGATAACCTAGTAGCAAAGTTTAGATTGATCACCGCACGTCACATGCACTGATACACTTCACTGTTCTATATCCGTGTTTACTTATCACATACACTGAGCCCGTATTTGGGACGTACTTTCCAGATGTTACTGTTATTGGATTTATTGCTTCCGCATATTTATATTTCTTGACTCGTTTATTCTGGCATATGGTCATGTACTAGATAGTTTATTTTATTTTACTGTTCTTGATATCTTATAGACAGCCGTAATGTGACCGTGGAGGGGTATTTCCTAACCACAGGCAACATGGTTGGCTCTGTCACGTGCCGAACTTAGCGCACTCTGGGACGCGAGGCGTGACAGCTTTAGCCTTGGGTTTGGAAGATGACTATCCAACAAGAATAATCGTTGTATTATCCTTATTGAAAGATCTCTCTACTTGAGAGAAGGTGGAGGGGACAGACAATAGAATTATATCAATATAAAATTCATTTTCTCCACAATTAAATAGGTGTTCATTCTCAATTGAAACAATTTCATCGAGTTCCTATCTAACTATACGAGATGGCCTTTCATGCAATATGGATCTCTGTATCTGATACAGACCATTCAGGTATAAATAATAGGGAGTAAGATCGATAAGGACATATGTAACCTTGTCGTATGTTAAGGAAATCATGACATTTCTTAGCCATGCATTATAATAGGGTTCGGTTAACTTGGTTTTACGAGTTTTAGTTTAAGGTCAGTCATGGCCGCTGCCAAGGGAGAAAAAACACTTAGTGTGCGCGCTCTTGCAAAATTAAAGTGATTTATTAATTTATTTAATCAAGATGGCTCCCACTGTTATTCGAATTTTCCCTGAAAACCTTATAAAAGAAAAAACTAGCCAGGATCTTTCAAACCCCAAAAACCACAAACCGGTCAGCCAGGTAAGCATAAGTGCTAAAAGAGAGGTTCCGCGTGCTCTCACACGGACCTAATTGAATAACCCTCATTCCTTAGAGGCGTAAGCTCATAAACACTTTCCTAGACACCTATCGAGTCAGTTCAATGTGAAAGTGAGATTCACCCGGGAATAACTTTTATTCTAATGGGTATCGGGATCCAACTATCATAGCATTGCAATCTTGACGGAGGCCAACAATCACCACACGCCATAGAAGGTAAGCAATCACATTGCAAGTTTCAACAATTAAAACTTCTAATGTGGTTTTTGTCGGATATATGTGCCCTCAAGACAATTATTTTAATTGTAAGAATGCAATTACTGAATTCATGAGGACCTATACAGAAAACAATCTTACTCGAGATGATAGTATGCTATAAAGTTTGTCTTTATCTGTCATGTATATACATGTTACTATTTATCACGTATCGCTAATACATGAGATAAATCCCATAGGATCTTTGCTTAACTATCAGGATTATGATACATATCATACTAGTGGGGCCTGGTAGTTTATAAGCACATCCTTAAATGTCCTTAATCGTAGGATTATCGAGACTGGGCATCGGTACTCCAGTTTAGACCAGTGTATACATTTCATGACCCTGTACGGGGCGATGGCTGATCCTAAAACCATTGGTGTTTGACACTGATGATTATATACAGGTGCTTATTGGAAGAGTTACACTGGACGGACTTACTAAGAACTCCTAGAAGGTATTATACCAATGTCAGATAGCAGTTTTTTGGTGACATGAGTACAGGGTTATCCCTAGACCTGAAATCGCCAAAGTGTCTTTTGCGTGTTCCCAATATACTTAGATTACTATCCTACCATGGCTCTACTGAGTCGAGCAAATAGGTTTTAGTTGGGTACAGTTTTGAAGCACATGGAGGCAGTGAGCGGTCGAGAGAATTCGTCACTCCCGGTATTGGGAATCGATATCGCACTGTGCAGAACACGACTATAGCCAGAAATCCGTGGCTACGGCAGTAGAGATAAACTGGTAGGCGTTACCAATTGTATCTCTTTGGTAATGAGTCCTCTATCAGCATGACTTATTGGGTTATTGGGGGTCTGACAGATTCCACCCCCCAGACCCGGTATGCGATACTCTTGACAAAGAGACTGGACTGTACAATGACTGTCACTTATAAACTTTGTTGGGTCCGGATGAGTTCGCTCGTCGACCTGACTTTATCTTGCTCATACCTAGATAGCCGTTACGTACAGTTAGTGCCACTAACGAGCTTGTGGGTTGACCCGAAAGGAGGTTGAATCTGAAAGTTTTTCAGATTCAATCGGATGTGATCATGTATAACCTACTGCTAGCGTATTGATAGGTCTTTAGAGTCCCGCAACGAAAGTGCCTGCCAGGGCAAAACGCGATGTGACGTGCGTATAGGGATACGTGCATGAGTTCAATTAAACATGTATATTGGATATACGCGTTTAATCGGACGACTGTTAAACTAGCCGGTTTAAAACTCGGAATATCAAGTCAAGTGTTGACTTGATAACCATACAGATGATGTAGTTTCTAGTATAGTGTATATGATACACGCACTCTCTACAGTATATGATACTGAGAAGATATTGATGACATTTCGTGTATGTGATTCATGATGTGTACGTGTATGGGATACATGTACTAATACTTATTATATATATATATATATTAATTCCCACCATTTTATATTTTATGTGTAAATTAATATATATATATATATTAATGTATGTATATATATATATATATTATAATTTATTATACTTAATAAATGGTGGGGCCCACCCTTTCTCTTGTGTGTGTGACAACACGCATGAGAGAGAGGATGGGTGACTATAGGTGTCGTAATAATATATGACATAGGTGGAAAAATTAAATGATGAGAGAATTCATTTATTTTTCTTAGTCATCAAAACTTCATCTTCTTCCTCTTCACAAGAACTTGAAGCTCTCTATGTTAATGGCAAGTATAGCCATGGTGAGGGAGTAACAAAAAGAAAGAGTACATATCGTGGTCCTCTACGCCTAGCTAGTTTCTGAAGGATGTTTCTTCGACCGGCAACAGAGTTGGTACTTGGGAAACCAGTTTTCAACGCGGATCATCTACAGCGAGGCGGTCGGCGTTCCTACGTGTCCGGGAGCTCACGAAGTCTAGAATAGGTCTTCCGGAATTAGACGGACACGCTACAAAGCTTGTAGATCTCTTGAATTTTCTCCTTACTCTTTTCTAGTTTGCACATTATATTGTATTTGATGATCTTAGTGATGAATTGAGGTTATGCTTTGTAAAATTGTTGTTTTCCAAATTCTGCCATGGCCGTGATTGTCATGACCCTACCCCCTACCCCGTCCACTTACATGGTATCAGAGCCAAATTAAATACTTCAGATTGGTTTTATGGTCATTTGAATTTTCAAAATCTTTTTACAAAACAAAACAGTTTCTGTTAGAAAAACTGTCCCTAACTAGTAACTATTTTTGCAAATAACTCGTGTCTCGAGGCTCTGGGTTCGGACCAAGAGCCCTGTGGTGGCGCGGGAGCGACCTCAAGGATGTCCCCAGGGGCTTGGGTGGTCTCCCACACCCGAGACCATCACGAAATGGTCTCGGGTGTGGCGCTAGGACAGCAAGCACACAACTGCACGCTTGCTGTCCCAGCAGCCAACCCATGGCCACAATTTTGTGGCCATGGGTTGGAGCCCCCATCCAATTCCCCTAAGGGACTCATGGGTCAAGGCCGAGGCCCCCCCGGTGTTTTGGGCAGTTTTTGGGTTGTTTGGATTTCGATTCATGTAAAAAATGGTGGTTTTTTGGGGCCAGGGCTGATCTTGAATTTCAGTTCTTGGAAATTTGATTTCACCTTTGTGGGTTTTGGAATTCCTTGGCCATGGATTCCATATTGACATAGTTAAACCGTTTAACCTTGTTTATACGATGGCATATGTGATATGCAGTGTTTAACATCGCCGAATTGATATAATACTGCACATGTGGGTCTGATATGTTCTATGTTAAAGTTTATTTGGTGTGGATTGGATTGTCGCGAAATGAATTACCCCGTGCGTGTTTGTGATGATATGTTTTTCATTTCATTTATGTTGTAGCCAAATGTATATTCTTTTATTCGAGATGAGCAGTCGACATGTGGCCATCGTTTTCGCGAATTATATTATTATTTGTTAGGACTCGATCAGGTTGCGATCGATGTTACCATTGTATTAATACAAGTATTAGGATTACCCCATGGAGAAGTGCACTGGAAGCTGGGTTCTAGATTGTAGCGGGTGACCATCTCAAGGAGTTGAGACCAGATCACTCAATTCTAGAATTGGCGGGCTGCTTGTCGCGCTTGTAGAGGGTTAGGATAGACCCGCGTAGGAGTGCTTAAGTCATCGAATTTGAGATGCTGGGTGGCCCCATCACGGTGATGATGTCGGGTTGCCTCATTTCTTGGAATGGCGGATGACTTGCCACACTGTAAGGGTCTGCTTTTGGCTACGCACGGGCTATTCACATGACCGAGGAATTTCATGTATCATTTGTGGCTCGAACGAAATGCGGGATTTCTAGGTGATCCGACCATTCCAACTCTGTGATGTTGTTTTTTCGCATACTGTAATGTAATTAATTGCGTGTGATAATATATTTATATATATGATATATATATATATATATATAATAAATACTATATACATTTTGCACTCATGCTAGCCCTGCCCCCGCTCTGCAGTTAGTTAAGTAACCTAACAGTGCATGATGGGGTCCCGTGGCGAATGCGGATGGCGTATATGTGCATTCTATTTTTCCTTTTCATACCGCTTTCTCTATAATGTTTGTGTGAGAAGAATAATGTTAGATAATGTGATTATCTAACTGATGGGATTGGATTAATTGCATTAATACAAAGTAAAATAAACATATACGTTGAAGGAACCAACTTTTTATAAAGGGAAAATTTTAGTCGATTCTTTTGCTTTACAACGTAGCATTTGGTTAGGAATGTCCTGCACCTCATTCGATGAGGAAAGAGCTTTGATCCCGTCACTGGAAGTTCGCTCTTTGGTAAAAGTTTGTATTACTAAAATTATTTTTGTAGCCATATTCTTTTGCTTTGCGTTGGGGTATTCAGTTAGGAATATCCTGCACCTCATTCGATAAGAAAAAAGTCTAAATCCCTTCATGGGAAGTTCACTCTTGAGAAAAAGTATGCACGGCCATAAAATTTCAAAACCACTTCGTTCCTACGATGAGATCAAGTTCATTACGTTAATGGTTTTATTCAAAACCATTCATAACCCTCTATCATTTCAGGAAGTAGAGTACATAGTATTCGTGCTGTGTTTGTTGACCTTTGTCAAGGCGTAGTGTACTGTAGCTAAGTGATATCTTCCTGCTAGCATGTGATGTGATTATCTAGGACAGTCGCATAGCCTTATTGACCTTCGTCAAGGGCTCATGCGGGTGGATCTAAATTAATCATGAAATAACGGGTAGAACTTGACTAGCGGCTTATGTTTGTTGACCTTCATCAAGGTCATAAGCTGTTAGGGGTAAAAACCGATATCGGGAGTTTCAAGTGTTGAAACTTGCATTGAGATTGCATACCTTCTATGGAGTAGGATGACAAGTTGACTTCGTCAAGGTTACCATGCCATGATAGTTTGAGTCCCGATTTCTACCATGAGTAATAGTTACTTCTGAAAGATTTTCTATACGAAATCACGGCTAGTTCTCCTTTTAGGGTTTGAAGAAGAATTCGACAGAATGGTGGGAACCATCCTGATTAGATAACGATACCAATGTAATCTTGATTAGAGTGCACGCTGAGTGTTTCTTTTCTCTCTCTGCTAGCGACCCTTGACTCACCTTAAACTAAGACTCGTTAACCATGTTGACCGATTTTTTTTATAATCGATAGGTTTGGAATGTCTGGATTTCCCTAAAACACATAGTAGTCGCATATATCCTTACCTATCCTTCTTCCCATTATGCTAACTTTAGAACCTTTTGTATTCGATACAGAGATCCATATTGCTTGGAAGACCATCATATGGTAAGATATGAACTCGACGAAATTGTTTCAGTCCGAAGATAGCCACTGGTTCTGGATTAGATGAATTGTTTATTTGTCTCCCCCTCCTACCTTATCTCAAAAGTTCGAGAGCTCTTTGTATATAAGGAGAGTATACCGGTTATGCTTATTAGATAGTCTTCTTCCAATCCCAATGGTGGTGCTAATGGAATGGTATGAAGAAAACCAACTAGCATAAGTTTGGTATAAGAAAGGTAAGATGGAGAAACATCAAAAGGGGTTGAAGTATAATGAAAGAAAATTGCGACTACTGTCATGAGCCTGGGTAATGAAAAAGGAAATACTGTGAGTATCTGACTAACCCCACTAAAACATTTTGATGTTTTGGATATCCTGTGTCTGTGTTTTGAAAAACGGTTCTTAATAAACTCTAACTCCTTGGTATAAAGATACCATATTAGAATCCCATATCTGTAGGGCATTACAAATGCTGAAAAGGAGAAGAGAATTATGAATTGATGATTTTATTCTCAATATCGATTTTCGGAGCAATTGTTGCTATTGAGGAAAATCATCAGGTTTTGCCTAAAGGCAAACTTTTGGTTTTTTTTAAACCAAAAGAATGTTTTCTAATTAACAGTACACGAAAATTAAGTTAGTGAACTTTAAGTACTTATACATATTGATGCATGTCGTCCAATATCCATACGGACATGGGGTTGGTTCTAGGGATTACATATTAAAAATATAATTCTCTTAGATTACTCATCTGCGGGTGCGCTCCATGATGAGTAATACTGAGTTGCCTTCTTCAATTTTGGGGATACATAAGAAATAGATGCATATCAATGGATATTGGTTCCACCTAAACAAGTGCCTCTGTTTCTATATATGATATAGAATGGTATTCATTTTAAAGTTAAGATGTTGGGTTATCCTGTTTATGCTTAAAATCATAATCCAGACAAACTCGAGACACGTTTCGGTATTAGTAGTTTGTGGGTTATCCCAAACTTTAGCGAGAGATAGCTTCTATCATTTTCAAGTTTAAAAGTGTTTTGTTCTTTTCTTGCCACCTCCTTGGTAAAGGAATTTCTTGCAAAAGAAATTAGTGGGAGTATGGTAGAACTGGAAGTGATTTCAGAACCGCAAACAGTTATTGAAAGTTTGGTAGAACTAAATGATCCAATTGACCCGAATAGACCATAGCTACTTCGCATATTTAGTAGGTGACCTCAACCACCCGAGAGATAGTTCTATGTTCTCATAGACGGTGAGTAGGAGACTTGCGTCATGTGATGATGACCTTAATAGTTATCAGCAAGTCATAGGAAGTGGTGACTTCCGACTGGTGGCTGGATGCCAAGTTATCCAAGTTGGACTCCATACACTACAAGAAATAATAGACTTTGTTGTGTGCTCCTGAAAGGGGTAAAACCCATAAGGAGCAAGCATATCTATCGATATCAGTGCAAATGGAAAGGTATTAACCTAATAAGGCTAGACTTGTATATTGGTATTCATCAAATACCCAATGTGGATTTTGATGATACTGTTACTTCAAACTCTGTGTTGAAGTCCATACGGATAAAATTTTCCACTGTTGTTTTCATGAATATGATATCTGGTAAGAGTATGATTATAATATCTTTCTAAATTGGATTTAGAAGTGTTCGTGTATATGACTCTACCAAAGGGTTGTCTTAGTCATTGGGAGCAGCGGATAGTGTGAAAATTTGCTTAAATCTATTTATAGACTAAAGCAGGCATAGCGAAGGCGGATCATCTGTTTTAATGTTACAATCAAAGTGTTTGATTTCATCAAAATTAGAGATGAACCAGGCATTTGTAAGAAGACGGTAGGGAGTAATGTCAAGTTACTCATACTGATGTAGATGATATTTTTCTGCTAGAAAGTGATATTCCTACACTACGATTTGGTCAAACAATGGTTGTCACATTTGTTTCTTTTTTTGTATCTATATATATCATTAATTCTGGTGACTAGGTCTATATTGTTAGATCTAGTAAGGGTTTTAGGATTATCCCAATTCAGGTATAATGACACCATTCTAAAGTAGTTTAGAATGGAGGGCTCCTAGTGAGGTATTGTACCTGCAGGTAAGGGGGACACTCTCACTAAAATGATGTCTTTCGAGACTGATGAAGAGAGAGACTAGCATGATTGACATTCGACATGCTTCGGCAATGAGATCAATCATGCGATGTTATATATCAGACCAGATGATACTTTTACACTTGGTGCAGTAAGTAGATATTAGTCTAATCTTGGAGAGGCATTGGAAGAAGTGAAGAACATATGGGATGTTCTTGGTGTATGGTAATGGCTACCTTCTTTTAAAGGTGATTACCGATTCTATCTTTCGAAGTGAAAAAGATGCAGAGTATCTGTCACGAGTTATTAGTTTATCCTCTTATGAGGAGCAGTATATTAGAAGAGTTCCAAGCAGGATATTGAGGTAGTCAAGACGCTAGATGCTGAATGTGAATCAGCAGAGCATACATCCTAAGTTTTTGTTTGGACGTTCATTTGTGAACAATGTCCCAACATCTATCCAAATAGTATTCTAAGGTGGGTATCGCTCATTTTGGAAGATAGTTGATCTTCGCAAAGTTGTGATTCAAAGAGATGCAATTAGAAACATCATAGCGGATCCACTCACTGAGGCTATTTCTCAAACACGGTTTGCGAAACTGTTAGTACAGGAGTTGGGTATACTATAGCACATGAGATGTGTGTATGCAATACTGTAATAATTGGCCTTGAATGCAAGTGGGAGATTGTTAGATATAGGTGCCCTCAAGGTAATTATCATAATTGTAGGAATGCAATTACTGAATTCATAAGGACCTATACTGAAAACAATCTTACTCGAGAGGATAGTATGCTATCTGGTTTGTCTTTATCTATCATGTGTATACGTGTTACTGTTTATCACGTATCGCTAATTATGAGATAAACCAATAGGATCTTTGCTTGACTAACAGAATTATGATACGGATCATACTAGTAGGGCCTGGTAGTTTATAAGCACATCCTTCAATGTCCCTAGTCGTAGGAGTATCGAGACTTGGTATCGGTACTCCAGTTTTAACTAGTATATACGTTTCATGACCCTGTATGGGGCGATGGCTGATCCCATAGTCATTGGTGTTTGACACTGATGATTGTATACAAGTGCTCAATAGATGAGTTACACTGGATGGACTCCCCGAGAACTCCTAGATGGTATTATACCAATGTTATAAAGCAATTCTCGGGTGTCATAAGTACAGAGTAGTCTCTAGACCTAAAATCGCCATAGTGTATTGTGCGTGTTCCCACTGTATTTAGATTACTACCCTACCACGGCTTTAATGAGTCGTGCAAATAGGTTTTAGTTGGGTACAGTCCCGAAACACATGGAGGAAGTGAGCGGTCGAGGGAATTCGTCACTCCCGGTATTGGGAGTCAATATCGCACTGTGCAGGACACGACTATAGCCAGAAATCCATGGCCACAGTAATAAAGATAAACTGCTAAGTGTTACCAGTTGTATCTCTTTGGTAATAAGTCCTCTATCAACATGACTTATCGGGTTATTGGGGGTCTGAAAGATTCCACCCCCAAACCCGGTATGCAAAACTTTTTGACGAAGAGACTGGACTGTATGGTGAATGTTATTTATAGACTTTGTCGGGTCCGGATGAGTTCGCTCGTCGACCTGTCTTTATCTTATTCATAACTGGGTAGCCTTTACGTATAGCCAGTGCCACTGATGATCTTGTGGGTTAATCCGAAAGGGGGTTGAATCTGAAAGTGTTTTAGATTTAATCGAATGTGATCCTGTAAAACCTACTACCAGCATATTGACAGGTCTTTAGAGTCCCGCAACAAAAGTTTCTGCCCGGGCAAAACGCGATGTGGCATGCGTATAGGGATACGTGCATGAGTTCGATTAAACATGTATATTGGATATACGCGTTTAATCGGATGACTGTTATACTAGCCGGTTTAAAACCCAGAATATCAAGTCAAGTGTTGACATGATAACCGTACAGATGAAGCGGTTTCTAATATAGTATAAATGATACACACACTCTCTATAGTAAGTGATATTGAGAAGATATTGATGGCATTACGTGTATGCGATACATGATGTGTACGTGTATAGGATACATGATGTGTACGTGTAGAGGATACATATACTAATTATATATATATATATATATATATAAAATATAATTTATTATACTTAATAAATGGTAGGGCCCACCCTCTCTCTTGTGTGTATGACAATACACATGAGAGAGAGGATGGGTGATTATAGGTGTCATATTAATATATGACATGGGTGGAAAATTTAAGTGATGAGAATTCATTTATTTTTCTTAGCCATCAAAACTTCATCTTCTTCCTCTTCACAAGAGCTCGAAGCTCTCTATGTTAATAGCAAGTATAGCAGTGGTGAGGGAGTGAAAAAAAGAGAGAGTGCTCATCGTTCACATCGTCTTCCTCTATGCCTAACTAGCCTTTGGAGGAAGTTTCTTCGACTGGTGATGGAGTTGGAGCTCGGACAGCCCGCTTTCAACGTAGATCATCTACGGCGAGGCGGTCGGCATTCCTACGCGTCTGGGAGCTCACGAAGTCTATAAGGGGTCTTTCGGGATTAGCCAGACACGCTACAAAGCTTGTAGCTCCATTGAATTTTCTCTTTACTCTTTTCTAATTTGCACATTGTATTGTATTTGATGATCTTGATGATGGATTGGGATTATGCTTTGTAAAATTGTTGTTTTTCAAATTCCACCGCAGCCGTGATTGCCACAACCCTAACCCCCGTCCACTTACATTTTTTACCCCTGACGTCTTATGGCCTAGACGGAGATCAACAAAATATAAGTCACTAGTCAAGTTCTACCCGTCAATTCGTGATTAATTTAGACCCACCCACCTGAGCCCTTGACGGAGACCAACAAGGCTATGCGACTGTCCCAACTAATCTCATCGAATGAGGTAGACAAATATTACTTAGCTGCCATACAATACGTCTTAGTGGAGGCCAACAAATGCTGAACAAATACTAAGTACTCTATTTATTTGAAATGACGGAAGGCTATGAATGGTTTTGAAGAAAATCCTTAATGTAATGAACTTGATATCAATGAAAGAACCGAGTGGTTTGAAAACTAAGTTTTGAAAAACATATTGGTTCCTACAATATCATATTAGGTTTATTTTCTTTACATAATCATATTAATGTAGTCGCATCATTTAGATAAAAGCAATTTTTATCTAGTATCCTATGTTTCACACCAAATACAAGACAGAAAAGAAAAATAGAATGTTTATATATGTTAACTGCAATCGCTACTGTAACGACCCAAAAATCCCTATACACTTTTATTGATCCAATGTTAATAAAAGAGTATATTTCTGTTTTGATTTCGAGTTATACGTTATTGTTGATAACTTATGTACAAGATGCAATTTGTAGCTCACTAGTTAAGCCTCTACACTGCTGTCCCATAGCTAGAAAGTTCAAATCCCATCAGTCCTAATTATTTTCATATTTTTACTTTTTTAACTTTTCGTAAGTCCAAGCGTTGCACATGCAATATACAGATAATCAAAAAGTTTCAGAGAAATCAAACATAATAAATGAGGTGTTAACTATGAGTTAAACACATGGCACGAGTCTCGAGATACGTGGCCGAGATCCGACCACCAGAAATCCCCCCAAAACCACCACCGGAGGTTGGATTGTTAGTGTATATGCCCTAGGGGTCATTATTGTATCATACTAGATTGTATATTACTTAATGGAAGCTTGGGATATTCACAGTTATATATACAGTCTTGCTAAAAATGGTAGTATACTACTTGGTTTGTGTCTACTTTAATATATGCATATGTTTATTGTAACGTATCACTTATACATATTAGTAGAGCCCATAGGATCGTTGCTTGATTACAAGCGTCGTGATGGCAGTCACACTAATGGGGGCTGGGTAGTCTGTAAGCAACATCCTATACAGGTCCCTGGTCGTTGGATTATCGAGATAGGGCATCGATATTCCGGAGTAGACTAAGTGTGTACGCTTCTCATTCTAGTTGGGGAGATGGTCTGTCCCACAGCCATCAGTACGTCGTACTGGAGATAGTATGCAGGTGCTCGTTAGGTTACGGGTACACCGGACAGGACTCGCAGGGGAACTGATTGGTTGGTATTATACCCATCATCAGTTAACAGTTCCCAGATGACATGAGTACAGCATAGTCCGCAGACTTGACACTGCTACTTCGCCTCGAGTGTGTTCCACTGTTCTAAGATTGCTACCCTACCACGGCTCAAAGGAGTCGTGCAAACAGGTATCAGTTGGGTGCAGTCCCGAGCACTTGGAGGCAGTAGTGGTTAGATAGGATTCGTCTCTCCCGGTATTGGGAGATGATATCGCGCTGTGTCAGAGAGCTATTACGCAAAGTCCCTGGCCAGGGCAAGCGAGATATACTGGTAGGTTCCAGTAGCTTCTCAGGGTGTAATGGGCTTCGCTCCGACACGACTTATACAGCTATTAGGGGACTGACGCTTGCCGCCCCCTAGGCTTGATATGCGATAGTCTTAGACGAACAGACCGGACTGTATGGAGATTGTCACATCAGGCTCAGTAGGGGTTCGGATGGTTTTCCTCATCGGCCTTCTTATCGACATCTACCTGGGGACCGTTACGTACAGCTAGTGCCGCTTGCGGTCTGTGGTTAAACCTACTGCCAGCGTAGTGTCGAGTCTTTAGAGTCCCACACAGAGAGTTTCCCTGCTCCAGGCGAAACGATATAGAGGTCGTATGGTTTTACGACAAGGGTTCGGACGCATACGTGTGTTTACGCACGTACGACTTTTTCGGACAGTTTTTACTAGTCGGCTTTGGTTTAAGCGAGATTCTAGTATCAGGTTACTGGATTTATACAGTCTAAAGTTTTTCCGTGTTTTCACGGATTGGAGGGGCGTTCTCGTAATTTTTCGGGAAGCTTCTAGAAGAGTGGTGACTAAGGGTTTAAAGTGACATTGCATTAAATGAGATTAGTGACTTATTTGTGTGATTCATCCAAGTCATTAAATGCATCATAAATGCTTAATGACTCATGGAGATGAATCACTCATAGATATTTATGAAGCATGGTTGTTAATTCTATTATTTGATTTTTGGATAAATAATAATGCTTCATATATATTATGATAACATCATTATCTCATTTCATTCTCATCTTCACCTTCTCTCTCCTCAAGCTCACTCTCTCTTCAAACCCTAACCCTAGCCTTTCATGTGTTGAGATCAAGGGTTAACTAGACTAATACATCCATAATCTCACTGTATATCCCCTAGGTAGCTTAGATTAGCACTTTAAGCATCCTAGTTATCTCAAGTTTGAGATTAAGCTTGGCGTAGGAGCTTTCGGGTGGATCGTCTTTGATTCGAGGAGGCTGTTGAGGTGCCGATGTTCCAAGGAGCCTACGAGGAGTGGAGGACCGCGATGAAGACCCGAAGGAGTAGTATCGTGAGGTATAACTTCGTATCCGAGTAGTTAAACCTCTAGTATTTAGTTAGCAATGGTTTAGATAACGATTCATGCGCTCAAGTCCGTGTTATGAAGCTTTGATAATCGTTTTTCATATATTCCGCCTCCCCGCAAGTTCGTGGGGTGCGTGACATGGACTTACAGTGGTATAAGAGCCAACTAAACCATTACTAGCTTGTTAGCAACTGATTAGAAGTTCGATCGACGGAAAATATGAAAAACGAAAAACCAAAACCCTTAGTTTCTGTTAATTTTAAAACTGTCTGAAAAAATATTTGACATACCTTAAAATTCACTGCAGGGAATTTAATGAAAACTGAGAAAATACGAACCCCTAACTCGACAACTCGGCTGCGGAACCGCGGCACAAAGGTGCTTTTGGCCGCAGATCCGCCGCCGAGTCAACTCCGAGTTGGCTCGGATTTCCTCTGTAATTCATAATTTTTGGTTTTCTGTTTTCTTGTATGTTCTGTTTCTACCCAGGTTGCCTCTGTGCTGATTTGATTTTGGGGTAGACACGGATAAAGGTAATCGATCGATGTTCTAAATTAATTGCTAATCGGGTTATTATCTGTAATGTTTTATGTGTTCGTAAACCTCCCCTAACTGCTAATATGTCGGTTGGCAGGGGGTTGCACATATCTGTGATGTTTTTTTTAACTGTTTGTGTATATAAACTGTATTGGATTGTTGTGATGATTAGCCGGGTTTTGTGATGGGTTATTGTATTAATTCATTCGATGTAATTGTAATAAGTTGTAATATTATTTTGCGGGGCACATCCAGGTTGCGGTTGTAGCCACCGTTGTATTATTTCTTTTTACTGTTTTTGCTCCTAGGATAGACCCAAAGTGGGGTGCACAAACTACCGGGTATTTTGAAGTGTTGAGGTAGACCGCTTCACTTCTGGTACTTGGCGGGTAGTTTGCCGTACCCGTAGGGGTCTAGGGTGGGGTAATGGCTATTCACCACAACTGTGTAATCCGTCTTTCCTTGCAGGCTCAAAAGAAACGCGGATTGCTTGCATATCCAATAAAGTTTATCTGTGATCTGGAATGCTTATTATTGCGTCTGACGAATATACAATATCTATATATGATAGCTATTAGACGCCACTTATGTTTTACACCAGCGCTAGCCCAGCCCCCGCTCTGTCGTTAGTTAAGTAACCTAACTGGTGATGACGGGACCCAGTGGCGAATGCGGATGGCATAAGAGAACGTGGTATTTTCGTTGTTTTCTGCAATGATAGGATAAATGATGGGACGCATTATTATAATGCAAAGAAAATAAACCAAAGTTGAATCGTTGGAACAAATTTAAAAGAAACCACTCGGTTATTTTAAAAGATCAGAATTTTTAATTGCGGAGCTTTAACCACTCCATTTAAAAAGTATCAGGTTCCTTCGATTATATCAAGTTCACTACGTTCACGGTTTTTCCAAAACCATTTGTAGCCCTCCGTCATTTCATTTGGATATTCAGTAGTATTCAAGCTATGCATTTGACCAACGCCAGGGCATAGTGTTTGGTAGCTGCTGGGGTATTTCATTTGTTTGCATAGATAGATGTGTTAGTTTGGGATAGTCGTATTATCATTTGGCCAACGTCAGGGATATGTACGGATGGGTTCAAATTAACTAGGACAATGATGGGTAGAACTTGACATGTGACTTATGACATTTTGACCATCGCCAAGGTCATAAGAGCATGGGGCAAAAATCTATATCGGGAATTTCTAAAGAAACTGAAATTTGCAGAGAGAGCATACCATTTTGGAGTTTGATGAATGTTGGTAGGATTCCTTCAACATTATCATACGATGATATTTTGGATCCCGATCCTACTGTGAGTATATATTACTTATCAGGAGATTCGTCACTTAACGATCAATGCTATAAACCAAGTAGGTGCCTAGAAAGGTGTCAACGGGGTTACGCCCCCAGAGAAAAGAGGTTATTTAATTAAGGAACTTCGCGAAAGCGTTGGAAAACCTCCCTCGAAGTATCGACACTGGCCTGGCTGAACAGTTAAGCAAGTATTGTACGGTAAGAATAGTCCTGGCTAGTTCTTCCTTTTTGGTTTGAGGAGGGATTCGAGAAACAGTGGGAGCCATCCTGTTTAGATAAACTTAAAACCAATCTAAACTTGCAACAGCATCATGCTAAAATATTTTCTTCTCTCTCTCTTAATTGCAGCGACCTTGTGACCACACATAGGTTACATCTAGATAACAAATTGACTGAATCTGACTTATATGAGTGGCAAAAGTCTGTCCATATGTCCATTACCTATGACAAGCTGGACCACCCTATTACTACTCAAGATCCCGCCGTCCCAGGTCCAGTTTCCACTGTCGTGGATATGGATATCCGTCAGACAAAGGAAAAACATAAAGCGAAAGCTAAGTGCCTCGTGTTAGCTTCAGTTGATGGTATATACCAGAAGCAGCACGAGAAGATGGACTTAGTTTCCATCTTTCTCCATAAAAAAGATTTATATGGAGAGCAATCTCATATCGCAAGATATGAGACCTCGAACGAATTAATTCAAGCGAGGTTGGCTGACGGGTCATCTGTAGGGGACAACGTCCTTACAATGACTAGCTGTATTGATGAGCTCCAGGACCTGGAGACCGTGTTGGGAAACGAGTCAGATACTGACTTGATTCTACAGTCTCTGCCTCCTACCCTGAAGGAAACAAGGGAAGCAGAAGGAAAGAGAACGACAAAAGTTTTGGGACTGGATATAGTAAAAGAGGGACGTTCCTATTGTTACAGGAATGAACATTGGCAGAATGATTGCAAGGCTAGCAAAGCCAGTAGCCAGGATTCAAAGCATGTTGTGGCTTCAGCCTCAAGTGTATTTATTATTGAGAACTGTTTGTCAATTAACTCTACTTCCTGGGTACTAGATACCGGAGCAGGATCTCATATCTGTAATTCAATACATGCTTTGAGAAACCATAGAGTTATAAAGGTAGGTGATTGGTCTCTCAGAGTTGCAAACGGAATGAGCGTGGACGCTGAATCCGTGGGAGAATATCGCCTAGGTTTGACAAGTGGGCATATATTGATTCTACGTAACTGTTTGTATGTACCTAGTATGACATGTAATATCATATCAGTGTCCTCACTTTCGAGAGAGGGATATGATTTTACATTCGTAAGCGATGTAGTTAACATCCACCTAAATCAAGTTATGATTGGGTCCGGTACATTAGATGACGGTATATACGTATTAAGTCAAGCTCAGGTTTTCAATATCCAGAACACACTTAAAAGAAAGTCTCCAGAAATAAATCAGGCTTTCTTATGGCATTGTAGACTAGGTCACATCAATGAGAGAAGGTTGACTAAGTTACATAGAGAAGGATATTTGAATCCGTTCGAATATCAATCTTATGCTACTTGTGAATCTTGTCTCAAAGGAAAAATGACAAAGACTCCGTTCACTGGACACGGAGTAAGAGCAAGCGAGCTCTTGGGACTCGTACACAGTGACGTGTGCGGTCCAATGTCTATACATGCGCGAGGTGGTTATTCCTACTTCATTATTTTTACGGATGATTTCTCTAGGTATGGATATGTCTTCTTAATGAAGCATAAATCCGAGGCTTTTGAGAAATTCCAAGAATACAAGAATGAAGTGGAAAAACAAACAGGAAAAAGTATAAAGACACTGAGATCTGATCGAGATGGTGAATACTTAAGTGCCGAGTTCTTAGGTTACTTAAAAGAGAATGGAATTCTCTCTCAGCTTACTCCTCCATACACGCCACAACATAACAGTGTATCGGAAAGGAGGAATCGAACCCTATTGGATATGGTTCGTTCCATGATGAGTAACGCTGAGTTACCGCGATCATTCTAGGGATATGCGCTAGAATCAGCGGCATATCTTCTGAACAGGATTCCTACGAAGACAGTGCCTACCACCCTATATCATATGTGGAGTGGGAAAAAACCCTATCTTCAGTATCTGAAGATTTGGGGATGTCCGGTTTTTGTTAAAAAACAGCATGCGGACAAGCTCGAGGCACAATCAGTACAGTGTAAGTTTGTGGGATATCCAAAGAACTCCAAGGGGTATCTATTTTATTACGCAGAGGAACAAAAGGTTTTTGTTTCTCGTAATGCCCATTTTTTAGAACAGCAAGTTTTAGAAAAGGATACAAGTGGGAGCGAAATAGAACTGGAAGAAATTCCAGAACCACAAACTACAACTGAAAGTTTGGTAGAACCAGTAGTTCAAGAAGAACTGTACATTCCCGCACCCCTCCGCAGGAGCAGTAGGCTGTCTCATCCGCCTGAGAGATACTACGGTTTTCTCATAGATGGGGATAGAGAGGATTGTGTCATTGATGAAGATGGCCCTACTAGCTTCCAGCAAGCCATTCAGAGCGGTGACTCAGTAAAATGGCTGGATGCAATGCGGACCGAAATGGAGTCCATGTACACTAACAAAGTATGGACTTTGGACGTTACTCCAGATGGGGTAAAACCCGTAGGATGCAAATGGATCTTCAAAAAGAAGATTGGTGTAGATAGACAGGTTGAAACCTATAAGGCTAGACTTGTTGCAAAGGGTTTCCGTCAAAGACCTGGTTTGGACTATGACGAAACCTTTTCTCCAGTGGCTATGCTTAAATCTATTCGGGTCCTTCTTGCTATTGCTGCCTTCCACGATTATGAAATCTGGCAGATGGACGTAAAGACGGCCTTTCTAAATGGTAATTTGGAAGAGAGCGTCTATATGGATCAGCCAGAGGGATTCATTCAGAGTGGGAGCAGCGGTAAAGTATGCAGGCTGCTTAAGTCCATTTATGGACTAAAGCAGGCATCGCGGAGTTGGAACATCTGTTTTGATGATGCTGTCAAAGAATTCAACTTCATCAAAAATCCAGATAAACCTTGCATATACAGTAAGATTGTAGGGAGAGCTGTAGTATTCCTCGTCTTGTACGTGGATGACATTCTCCTAATAGGAAATGATATTCCTATGTTACAGTCAGTCAAAAGACTCTTGTCACATAAATTCTCCATGAAAGACCTGGGTGATGCCACCTACATCCTGGGGATCCGGATCTATCGTGATAGATCAAAGAGGATGTTGGGACTTTCGCAGTCCAGGTATATAGACACCATAGTGAAGAGATTCAGTATGGATGATTCTAAGCGCGGAAACCTACCGGCTTGTCACGGAATCACCATCTCCAAAGAGATGTCTCCCAAGACTGATTTGGAAAGGGATCACATATCGATTATACCCTACGCTTCTGCGGTAGGCTCTATAATGTATGCGATGTTATGTACCAGACCAGATGTAGCATACGCATTGAGCGTTGTAAGCCGGTATCAGGCAAACCGAGGGGAGAAGCACTGGATAGCAGTAAAAAACATTCTCAAGTACCTGAGAAGGACTAAGGAGATGTTCTTGGTGTATGGCGGAAAAGACCTCCAGATGGAGGCCTTTACCGACTCCGGCTTCCAGAGTGACAAAGATGACTCCAAGTCCATGTCGGGTTATGTCTTTACCCTCAATGGAGGGGCGGTCTGTTGGAAGAGTTCCAAACAGGAGACCGTTGCTGACTCAACGATGGAAGCGGAGTACATAACTGCTTACGATGCCGCAAAAGAAGCTGTCTGGATGAAAAAGTTCCTCACAGAACTTCAGGTGGTTCCTTCCAGTGTTGGTCCAATACCTCTGTATTGTGACAACAACGGCGCTATAGCTTTAGCGAAGGAACCCAGGTCCCATTAGAAATCCAGACACATCTTAAGGCGGTATCACCTGATCAGGGAGATCGTAGATCGCCGGGAGATCGAGGTGAAAAGAGTAGAGACAGAGAATAACATTGCTGATCCATTCACAAAGGCCCTTCCTCAGACGCAGTTCGAGAGGCTATTCGAGATGATAAGTCTACGATATGCCAACTCATGGCCCTAGTGCAAGTGGGAGATTGTTAGTGTATATGCCCTAGGGGCCATTATTGTATCATACTAGATTGTATATTACTTAATGGAAGCTTAGGATATTCACAGTTATATATACAGTCTTGCTAAAAATGGTAGTATGCTACTTGGTTTGTGTCTACTTTAATATGTGCATATGTTTCTTGTAACGTATCACTTATACATATTAGTAGAGCCCATAAGATCTTTGCTTGATTACCAGCGTCGTGATGGCAGTCACACTAGTGGGGGCTGGGTAGTCTGTAAGAAACATCCTATACAGATCCCTGGTCGTTGGATTATCGAGATAGGGCATCGATATTCTGGAGTAGACTAAGTGTGTACGCTTCTCATCCCAGTTGGGGAGATGGTCTGTCCCACAGCCATCAGTACGTCGTACTGGAGATAGTATGCAGGTGCTCGTTAGGTTACGGGTACACCGGACAGGACTCGCAGGGGAACTGATTGGTTGGTATTATACCCATCGTCAGTTAACAGTTCCCAGATGACATGAGTACAGCATAGTCCGCAGACTTGACACTGCTACTTCGCCTCGAGTGTGTCCCACTGTTCTTAGATTGCAAACCTACCACGGCTCAAACGAGTCGTGCAAACAGGTAGCAGTTGGGTGCAGTCCCGAGCACTTGGAGGCAGTAGTGGTTAGATAGTATTCGTCTCTCCCGGTATTGGGAGATGATATCGCGCTGTGTCAGAGAGCTATTACGCAAAGTCCCTGGCCAGGGCAAGCGAGATATACTGGTAGGTTCCAGTAGCTTCTCAGGGTGTAATGGGCTTCGCTCCGACACGACTTATACAGCTATTAGGGGACTGACGCTTGCCGCCCCCTAGGCTTGATATGCGATAGTCTTAGACGAACAGACCGGACTGTATGGAGATTGTCACATCAGGCTCAGTAGGGGTTCGGATGGTTTTTCTCATCGGCCTTCTTATCGACATCTACCTGGGGACCGTTACGTACAGCTAGTGCCGCTTGCGGTCTGTGGTTAAACCCACTGCCAGTGTAGTGTCGAGTCTTTAGAGTCTCACACAGAGAGTTTCCCGGCTCCAGGCGAAACGATATAGAGGTCGTATGGTTTTACGACAAGGGTTCGGACGCATAAGTGTGTTTACGCACGTACGAATTTTTCGGACAGTTTTTACTAGTCGGCTTTGGTTTAAGCGAGATTCTAGTATCAGGTTACTGGATTTATACAGTCTAAAGTTTTTCCGTGTTTTCACGGATTGGAGGGGCGTTCTCGTAATTTGTCGGGAAGCTTCTAGAAGATTGGTGACTAAGGGGTTAAGGTGGCATTGCATTAAATGAGATTAGTGACTTATTTGTGTGATTCATCCAAGTCATTAAATGCATCATAAATGCTTAATGACTCATGGAGATGAATCACTCATAGATATTTATGAAGCATGGTTGTTAATTCTATTATTTGATTTTTGGATAAATAATAATGCTTCATATATATTATGATAACATCATTATCTCATTTCATTCTCATCTTCACCTTCTCTCTCCTCAAGCTCACTCTCTCTTCAAACCCTAACCCTAGCCTCTCATATGTTGAGATCAAGGGTTAGCTAGACTAATACATCCATAACCTCACTCTATATCCCCTAGGTAGCTTAGATTAGCACTTTAAGCAACCTAGTTATCTCAAGTTTGAGATTAAGCTTGGCGTAGGAGCTTTCAGGTGGATCGTCTTTGATTCGAAGAGGCCGTTGAGATGCCGATGTTCCAAGGAGCCTACGAGGAGTGGAGGACCGCGATGAAGACCCGAAGGACTAGTATCGTAAGGTATAACTTCGTATCCGAGTAGTTAAACCTCTAGTATTTAGTTAGCAATGGTTTAGATAACGATTCATGCTCTCAAGTCCGTGTTACGAAGCTTTGATAATCGTTTTTCATATATTCCGCCTCCCCGCAAGTTCGTAGGGTGCGTGACATGGACTTATATGGATCTTACCTAGTAATCTCCGAGCTTCGCCCATACGTCCCACTGACTTCCCTCTACTCCATTTAATTGTTTGTTTTCCCTGATTTCAACCGAAGACTCTTTATTTCTCCATTAACACCATTAAACCTATTTTTAATTCATTTTTATTTCACACACTATCTCATTTTACCCTATAAATACTACCCCCATCCCCTAGCTCTCCCATATTCTGAAAATCATTATCAAAATTCTCTAATAATTTCTAAATTCAAGAAGGGTTAAGACTAGTCAAGTGGAGTTAGCGGTCCAAATTCGTTCTATCGAAGACCAAAACCATTCTCGACGCTAACACGATCCACGAAGACCCCCCTATCTCTCTCTTACTCTCTTCCCAATACTACACAAACTGTAAGTCCCTCCGACTCCTTCTCAATTAGATTCCCCCCTTCATTCTTTTAAACCATATCGACAAAGTGAAGTTAACCTTAAAATCATTTCTTTTAAACATTTTCATCATCTTTGATAGGCTAACTAAGTCACACAAGTACTTCTAATACCACTTGAAACATTATTCATGTCATTTACTTTTAATGTGTTCACAATTTCAGGCGAAATAAACATATATCGAACTTTTTTCATATAAATACCATGAACTTTAAAAAGTAACCTTTTATCGAAACCTAGAAATAAATACCTATACAAAATTCACAGGGTAACGACCAACCCCATCACATACACTATGGTCTTATAGAACGACATTTATATAAAACCCTCTCGAGAAATGCAAATACATAATAAACAAACTTGAATAAATCTTTTAAAACTCTAGATTAATATAGGTTTAATTTGTATCATTTCTCTTGAGCCTCAGGGAGCCGGAGAAAGTGAGTGCTTTCCTATCCAGATTAGATAACACTGCAAATTAATAAAGTTATCAATGACAATCGTATTGGAAAAAGACATAAATCCTGCCGTCCATGTGCAGCGATCGTCCGATTATTCCTGAACTTAAGAGTTTACAAAATTAAAGCTATTCAAAAGATTTAAATTTATTAATATGAAAAGACTATAACCTGGATACAAATTCGAACATGACTCAGATATGAATTTGAACTTGAACCTGAACTTGACATTTCAACTTAACATGAATATCTGAACCCAATGTCTACTCTTGAACTGACTTGACTCGAACCATGAATACAATTTGACATGAATACATGAACACTTGATACGAATACTTTATCTCGACATGAAATCAATCTTGCAATTTGATATATTCATGGATTCGAGTAAGGCTGATAAATTTAACTGTAATCTAGAATACATGGAGTGTTAGAGTAGCTCAAGTGTGAATCCAACGAAATCTCAGGAGTCCTCCTAGATCATGAATCCATATCTACTAACATAAGCAATCTATCATGAGGGCTTGTATTTCCTTGCTCCTGAATTATAGCCTGTTGAGTTTGGAATACTTCAACACTAGTTTGAAGTCCCGTTAGTAACACTTGATTCGTACCCGTGGTTCCTTACCCCTGGATTACAGTCTGTTGGGTTCAAGGACATTCTTGAGATTGGTTGACATTCACACTTGAACTTACATTAGATTAGGTTATCCTTGTAAATAACTTTTAGGACACTTACATGCACTTCATGTTCACTATATCTACACTACACGGCCATACTATGCTATACTCATGTAACTTTACCATGATATGTAGAACTGCATGTTACATAGAATTACCATGCTTATATTAAATGATATGTTTAAACACCATATCTCCTAATCTATTACGTCATGATATCCATTTCCAACTTGTCATTATACTTTTATACTTCACACCTTTCCTTGGGGACTTACCGAGCGAAAGTTTGTTGACGGGCATCCACCCATCTGTTTCTTCTTTTGAATGTTCGTCAGGTAGTCTGGAGACTAAGGGGATTACGACCAAATCACTACTCAAGCTTAGCTTAGCTGATCTTTTCCTCAAGTTTGTGTATGCCACCTGTTTAGGCGTTTCTGTTCTTGTATTTCCTTTTCAG
This sequence comes from Agapanthus africanus, assembly GCA_030015575.1. Taxonomy (NCBI): domain Eukaryota; kingdom Viridiplantae; phylum Streptophyta; class Magnoliopsida; order Asparagales; family Amaryllidaceae; genus Agapanthus; species Agapanthus africanus. The sequence continues at coordinate 671,322,460 of CM057344.1, read as the reverse complement.
CTGAACTCATGTATTATAAATGTATCAAGTTTGAATGTAAATAAAATTGTTGAAGTTTAAATCTCATGTTAATTTCTTACCATTTTATATTGCTTATTTTACGCTTAGCGTATTTACTCCGGGAAATGACTTTCTCGGAACAAATACATCGTGGGCTTGTCGCATGCCTGTTTCCGTCTTCTGGGAAGCAGGGCGTGATAGGTTTTATTGGTGGCCCATGCAGGCCAGTTCTGCATGAATTCGTAAGCAATATATCATAAGACAGATGAAATTCAACAAATTTACATTCCTTGCATTTCAATTTTCGTTGAATCTATCCTAATTTTTCTTCTCTATCTAAAGTGATGGATTCTCCCAACAATATTAGCACCAACGTCAATGGCAGTACACCACCACCACCTATCCTTACCGTTCTACCACCTCCACCTACTGTAGCCGCTCCACTCACAGAATAGACGATGCTTCTGGCAGCTATTAAAAGCCTACTTGAGAGTCAGCGGGCTCAAAGCACGATTTTGCAGGAGCAGACTGCTCTCCTTCAACATAGTTTCATCCACTCAAAAGCAGAAGCACCGGAAGAGAAACAATTTCGAGTATTACACCCGAAGAACTTCTCAGAAAAAGAGAACCCGCTTGAAGCCGAAGAATGGGCTCAGAACATAGAAGGCAACCTAGCAGCAGCCCAAGTTCCAGAAGTGGCTTGGGTCAGAGTAGGAAAACACCAACTTACAAACAATGTCAGAGTCTGGTGGAAGGCTAAAGAGACCCATCTTGAGCAGTCGATCGAGTGGAAGGCTTTTCGTGATCTCTTCGATGCCAAGTACTTTTCAGAAACCACACATTTCAAGATAGAACAGAAATTCATACACCTGCAACAAGGATCCGTGTGGGATAAGTCGGTGGATGAGTATGATTACGAATTCACCATGCTCGGCAGATTCGCTACCCATCTAATTCCTACTGCAGAAATCAGAGTCAGGCACTTGAGTCAGGAACTTCTAGCTCAAGTGTGAATCCATATCTACTAAGTCGGTGGATGAGTATGATCCCGAAATCCAGTTTGCCCTGGAAACGGGAGAATACCTAAGACATGAAGCGGCCTTGAAGTCAGCCTGTCGTTATTAAGCCGTCATTAAAAAGTAGGAAAGGCCACAGTCGGTCGGTATGAAACGTCCCGCCAGCCAGATTACCGGGGGGGCTCTTCCAGGCTAACTCTTTCAGCATCACCTATGAGGGCAGGAGGATCAGTTTCCAAGACTGAACCAAGCTTCTGTATCTATTACAAGAGAACCGGACACCAGGTAAAGAACTGCCATCAAGCCAATGGTCTTTGTTTGAAATGTGGATCACCTTCTCTCACTGTAGGAACTTGCCCAAAGAACCAAGATGGCCTAGCCCCGGCAGCTTGACCAGCTATTCAAGTTACACTTACTTGTTTAGCGCTTCTTGCACCACCTCCGTGCGGACCACCTTTACCTCGTCATCCATCAATGTACCAGCATGCATAAAGAAATGTGCCGAGACGTCAAGCTTTCACTTTGTCAGCCGTAGAGGAAGAAGCCATGGGTCAAGATAATACTGGTAAATTTTCCTTCCACCTTTTTCAACCTTTTCAAATTCTTGCATCATTTTGTTCTTTGATCTACCTGAACTTTTTCACGCACTTTTGGTACGATATTTGTAGTCCCTACCTTCACCGTTGCTTTAACCTAAATTTTTCTTGAATCTGTTACAGCATCCCCCTTGTATAAATTTTGAGAACGAAATTTTTCTAAGGTGGGCAGATTGTAATGACCCTAAAATTCCTATATACGTTTATTTATCCAATATTAATAAAAGTGTGTATTTCCGTTCTGATTTCGAGTTATAAGTTATTATTGATAACTTATGTACAAGAAGCAACTTGTAGCTCACAGGTTAAACCTCTACATTGCTGTCTCATAGCCTATAAGTTCGAATTTCATCAATTTCAATTATTTTTATTATTTTCTGTTTAACTTTTCGGAAGCCCAAGAGTTGCACGTGCAATACACGGATAATCGAAAAGTTTCAGAGAAATCAAATAGTATAAATGAGGTGTTAATTTCGAGTTAAAGATATCACACGAGTCTCGAGATCCGACCGCCAGAATCCCCGCAAAATCGCCACCGGCGGTTTGATCTTACCCAATCATCTCCGTACTTCGCCCATACGTCCCTTTTACTCCCCTCCCCTCTACTCTATTTTATTGTTTATTTTCTCTAATTTCAACCAGAGACTCTTCAATTCCTCCATTAACACTATTAAACCTATTTTTAATTCATTTTTATTTCATACACTCTTTCATTTTACCGTATAAATACCATCTCATCCCCTAGCTCTCCCCTATTTTGAAAATCATTATCAAAATTCTCTAAAAATTTCTAAGTTCAAGAAGGGTTAAGACTAGTCAAGTGGAGTTAGCGGTCCAAATTCGTTCCATCAAAGACCGAAGCCATTTTCACGCCCCGCTTCCCAAAATACGGAAAACGAAGGATGACTAGGCCAGCCATGCTCCTACAGTCAAAGAATAATCCCGCCGTAGTCACACTTCGGCTTCTAGCATTACATGGTAATCAGTAAACAAAGCACAGCAGTAAAGGAAATACATCACTAAATTATTACATTAAAGTCCATTATTCACAATTTACAAATAAACAAGAAGAGCTACTAACCAAGTTCAAGTACAAGATCTCTTTATGGAAAGCAGAAAGGGAGAAAAAGGTACTCCAGATTAGATCTCCGTCTGCTCGAAAGGTAAACCTGACTCCTGCGCTGGTCCTTCCTCGAGATCTGAGCATGCACACTCAGGTCGTCAGAGCGACGTAATAGCAATTTATATAATAATGATATGAAACAAGTAAATACGGTAATAACAGTGAAAGTACAATGCGTGTAATCACTATGTCACTATATGATGCAACGTATGATCTGTGTCCTTATCAGTCTCTAGGTCATGTTTGAAATCGTATAGCGGAAAGGAGGATCATATTTAACAGGAGTCTCGTACATACCCGAGACAACGGCCCACATGCCCGGGACATAACCCTGTCAGCCGGATCGCTAAATCCTACCTAATATATATATCACTGCTCGAATGATCATCCTCTAAAACACGGTCCCGCTAAATACGATTCTCTTTCCACTTCGATTTCCCCTTTTCCCCTAGGTTTACACTAGTTATGATTATGATTTAGTCGTGTACAAGTATACCAATAGCACGGTTTTACCACTGTTCACTGTATTAATCACTGTCACGAATCATTCACTTTCCATTGGTGTACTTGACACTCCTAAACCAATATCATTCACGCACGATAATGAAATGTCCACTGAACACTAATACGCACTAACACTATGTATATGGCAATTGGGTAAGATATGTGTATTTATGCCGTTAACAAGTCATGTATATTATGAACCAATATGCACGTCATAAACTTACAAAATTTGCAGTAATTCATATGTTCAGAATTCAACGAAATGATACAAATACAATAATAAGTACACTCTGTCAGAAGTTCATCAAAATTGGTTTCAGTTCAATCAGGTTTCCGGTATTCAAGTTACAGCCGTTTCATTTTAAGTGCTCGCTGCAGGAAATTCAGTTTCTGAACTGAACGTCCGTTTCGCGACATGAATTTGACCCATGTGGGATCAGAATTTAGCGACTCTACAGTTGAATAAAATCTAGGGTTTTCAATAGGGTTTTTAACGTAACCGACGGATTCTCAATCAGGTCTGTACGTCAAAAGTTATGCACTGTTCAACAATAGTATGTCAATTCTGATTCTGTTTTGGACTGTTATACGTCCTGTTCTTTTAAATTACAGATTAAATAGCAAACAACGATAAAACGGGATGAAACCACTTGTGTTATTTAGCTAACAGATTCACCTTCAATAAAATGCAGAGTTCCACAACCTACGAGTTCAGGAAACAAGGTAGTACACATTACAGGACAGAAAACAATAACCAGAGTCGCTCTGGACTGCAGTCCAGAGCCGCTCTCCGACCCAATTATCGTCATAATTTAAGTACAGAAACCATTAGAAACTGCATAGGGTTACAGGTCGTTGAGTCGGCTTCGATTTCGAATGCATCATTTCCATATGTATACAATTTATGGTGATTTTAACGATTTTCAGATACGGGAAATTCCCAGTTTTTACGGGTGTATTTGGGGGTGGTCGTTTTAGTCACTAACAGTCATATTTTCCAGTGAAATTTATACACAAGGTTCACTGCCATACGGGCCAGACTATGCAAATGAGTTCCGTCAAATCAAATGAAGATTTTCATTGGGATCTTGCATCGAACAGTTATGGTATATAATTTATCGTGAATTGTAAACACGGAGTTTATACGATTTTAGTTTGTAACAGACATGAATTAGCATGTAGCAAGTAGGGCACTTTCCTGGAAACGCTTTGCGCGATGTACGACAGCGGCAACGTCACGAACGCGCGACGAACGGCGTGGTTTGGTTTCACGGCCTCGGCTCGCGATTTGGGTTCGACGTCGGAGTTGCCCGGAGATGGCTTGTGCTTGCTGGAAGTGGAGGGGTGCTCAGTGGATCTCAGGGAGTGCGCTGGGGTCGACGACGGTCGGCGGCGTCGCTCTGGCGATGTACACAGTGGGGCTCGCAGTGAGAGGGAGTTATGGTTTTTGGTATTTTGGAGAGAGAGAGAGAGAGATATAGTGGGGCTCGGTTTGGAGTGATGGTGATGATGCTGATGACGTTGGGGCGTCAACGAGATGGTTCTGGTCAGTTGGGGGCTCGCCAGTATCGAGTGTGAGGGAGTGGCCATGGGTGTGCAGGGGGCTCGAGGGGTGAGTTCAGTGGTTGAAGATGCAGGGGAGGCTCGATGAGGTGGAGGTGAGGTCTTTAGGAGGAGGTTAGGGTGAGGTGATGAGGGAGGAGGTTGGAAGAGGTTCGTCGTTGAGGGGAGGAGGTGAAGTTGGCAGTGGGTTCGTGTGGAGAGAGAGTGTAAGGAGTTGAGATGAGATTGAGGGAGTGAGGAGTAAGGGTTTGAGGTTGAGGGACTCGGGAGAGTTGTGGACGAGGTCGAGGGTCGTGGGGCAACGGCAAGGCGACATGGCCGCGAGCGTCGGCGCGGGAAGTGGATCGGGAGAAAGTTTACGTTGGGGAGAAGGAGAAGGAGTCGAAGCGGGTCGGGTTCGCGAAGGATTAGAAAGGGATTGTTGGGCTGGGCCGGCGGCTTAAATAAAACCCATTTTATTTTATCGTGGGCTGAGGAGGGAGTGGGCTTGATTAATTTAAAAGGAAAATTAATTTATTTAATGTTGGGCTGGGCAGTGGTTTTATATATATGTTTTGGTTTATAATTTGGGTTTGGTCTTTGATTGGTTTAAAAGTTTCGGAAAAATTTAAATATTGAAACTTAAGCAACCAATTTTCACATAAAGTAAAAAAAATACGGGGAAAGGGATAATATTCGGGAACTTGGGAAAAATGGAGATTAGGAAAAATAAAGAAAATTTTCATTCATGAAAACGGGGATTTACAACATACCCCCCTACAAAAATTTCGTCCTCGAAATTTAACAAAGATACAAGAAAATAAAAGTACTACACAAAGAGATGTGGAAAACATGCGCGGATATCTTCCTCCCGCTCCCAGATAGATTCTCCTGGGGAACGACAGCCCCAAGACACTCGGACTAACGGAATGACCTTGCTCTTCAGCACTTTCTCTCTACGGTCGAGGATGGTGGTGGGCTGCTCCTCATATGATAGATCAGTACCCAAAATTAGCTCCGAATAGTCCAGGACATGGCTCTCATCCCGAACATAACGCCGCAATTGTGACACGTGGAAGGTATTGTGCACACCAGCTAGCGATGGAGGCAAGGCAAGTCGGTAGGCCACCTCTCCTACTCGCTCTAGCACCTCAAAAGGTCCGATAAAACGGGGACTGAGCTTTCCCCGACCTCCGAACCTGATAACTCCACGGGTAGGGGAAATCTTCAGGAACACGTGATCTCCGACTTCAAACTCTAGTGCTCTCCTGCTGGTATCCGCCCAACTCTTCTGTCGATCCTGAGCCGTCTTAATTCGCTGCCTGATCATTTGGACCTTGTCGACTGTCTGAACAATGAGCTCGGGACCCAACAGTCTTCGCTCTCCTACATCATCCCAACACAGTGGGGATCGACCCTTCCGCCCGTAAAGCGCTTCGAAAGGAGCCATCTGGATGCTAGCCTGGTAACTGTTGTTATAGGAAAACTCGACTAGATGCAGATGGACTTCCCAGGAACCCTAAAAGTCCAACATACAGACTCTCAACATATCCTCGAGCGTCTGAATCATATGCTCGGATTGTCCATCCGTCTGCGGGTGATAGGCTGTGCTAAACATGAGGCGGGTACCCAAACTCTCCTGTAAACTCCTCCAGAAGTGCGACACGAATCTGGTGTCTCGATCTGACACAATGCTGACTGGAACACCGTGAAGTCGCACTATCTCCTGCATGTATCTCTCGGCCAGTGACTGTCGACTGTCCCACTCGGAAAGATAGGAAGTGTGCAGCTTTCGTAAGGCGGTCGACGATAACCCAAATGGCGTTATTGCCCCTAGGGCTCCGTAGTAAGGCCGTCACGAAATTCATGGTAATGTGCTCCCACTTCCATTCTGGTATCGGAAGCGGTCGCAACAATCCTGCTGTCCTCTGATGTTCCGCCTTCACCTGCTGGCATACCAAGCACCTGGATACGAACCTCGCAATTTCCCGCTTCATTCCGTTCCATCAAAAGTGCTGCTTTAGATCCTGATACATCTTTGTACCGCCCGGTTGCACAGAATAAGCTGAACTATGCACCTTAGCCAGCACTTCTTCTCGAACATCTCCCTTGGGTACGCAGAGTCTACTACCGAATCTCAGAGAACCGTCTTCATGTATGATTAAATCCGTTCTCAGCCCGGCTTCTACTTGCACTCTGAACTTTTGCAATCGAGGATCATCCGCTTGTGCAGCCTTGATGCGATCCACAAGGGAAGACTGAACCTGTAGTTGCCAAAGTTGACTGAGTGCGCTCGGTGTAACGACTTCAAGCTCGAGTCTCTGAAAATCCTCAATAATGCTCCTCTGACTGGTCAACATCATGACCGCTGGCTTGCGATTGAGCACATCTGGTACAACATTCACTTTCCCCGGGTGATACTGAAGGTCTAAGTCATAATCTGCCATCAGCTCTAGCCATCGGCGCTGCCTCATGTTTAGTTCCTTCTGAGTGAAGACGTACTTCAGACTTTTATGATCCGTGTACACCTCCACTTTCTCGCCCAATAGGTAGTGCCTCCAAATCTTCAACGCGAAGACTACAGCAGCTAACTCCAAGTCATGCGTAGGATAGTTCTTCTTGTGATTTCTCAGTTGTCGAGAGGCGTAAGCAACCACTCGGCCATGCTGCATCAGAACACAGCCTAAACCCTTCCCTGAGGCATCACTGTGTATCACCAAACCACCGGAATCATCTGGTACTGTAAGAATGGGCGATGTGGTTAACTTCTGCTTCAGTGTACCAAAAGCCTGAGTACACTCCTCTGTCGACGCAAATGTTACATCCTTCCGTGTCAGCCTCGTCAACGGTTCAGCGATTCTTGAGAAGTCTTGGACAAACCTCCGATAATAACCTGCCAATCCCAGAAAGCTTCTGATCTCGGCCACAGACTTTGGTGTTGGCCAATCTCTGACAGATTCTATCTTTGCCGGGTCCACCGAGATACCTTCGTCCGAAACAATGTGTCCCAAAAACTGAACCTTGTCGAGCCAGAAGTCACACTTGCTTAATTTCGCATACAGCTTCTCTTCTCGAAGAATTTGTAGAACCGTGCGCAAATGCTCGACATGCTCCTCCCGGGTCTTCAAGTAGATAAGTATGTCGTCGATAAATACAACGACAAACGTGTCCAAGTACTTTGCAAACACCATGTTCATCAAGTCCATGAATATCGCTGGAGCATTGGTAACACCGAACGGAATCACAAGGAACTCGTAATGTCCATATCGGGTCCTGAAAGCCGCCTTGCATACATCCTCGGCTGCTACTCTGATTTGATGATATCCAGAACGGAGATCTAACTTCGTGAATACCTTGGCCCCACCTAACTGATCGAATAAGTCGTCGATGCGCGGAATTGGGTACTTGTTCTTTATGGTGACTTTGTTCAGCTCCCGATAATCTATACACATCCGCAATGATCCATCCTTCTTCTTCACTAACAGAACTGGTGCACCCCACGGTGAAGCGCTCGGCCGAATAAATCCCTTCTCCAATAATTCTTCAATTTGCTTCTTCAACTCCGCCAACTCAACCGGTGCCATTCTGTACGGGGCCTTGGATACCGGTGCCATACCTGGAGTCAAATCGATCGAGAACTCCAAGATGCGAGGAGGTGGTAGACCTGGTAGATCTTCAGGAAATACGTCCAGAAAGTCCCGAACAATCTCTGGGGCTGGGCTCTTATCAATCTCCATAGCTGTCAGTTCCTTGGGCTTGGCTCTATACTTGGCTAGCTCCAAAGATTCACTTCCGCCCTCGAAAATAAACTCCGGATGATTGGGAATGCGTAAGACCACATTCCTTGCACGGCAATCAATCACAGCATGGAAGGTACTCATCCAATCCATCCCGAGAATTGTGTCGTAACTGCCTGTCCCAATCAGAAGGAAATTCGCATAGAATTCCCTGCCACACACTACAACCGGACATGATCTACATTCTCGACTAGATATTATAATGCCATTACCCGTGTGTATCTCCCAGCCCTTGGTTAGTAGTTCATGTGGTATGGAGTGTGTATCAATGAATGCTCAGATATGAAGCAGTGCGATGCCCCAGAATCAAATAGTACTCTAGCTGGCAAGGAATGTATGAGTAGAGTACCTGTAACAACGTCTCCTGACGCCTCTGCCTGCTCGGCAGTCAAGGTGAAGGCCCGTCCCTGACCGCGACCTGTAAAGGGTTGCCTCTGCTGCGGCAGTCCAGAACCTCCCTGTATCTCTGCTCGCTCGGGGCAACCGCTAATCCTGTGCTGACTAGATCCGCAAATCAAGCACTGTCCCTTGGCATGGCAACAGTCCTTCTGGGTATGCCCATTTCTATTGCAGTAGCCGCAAACTACGTTCCGTCTCTGGTGGCGATGCTGTGGCACGAACGGACGCTTCATTTGTGTCGTTCCAGGCCTGTGGACCGGTATGGCTCCTCGAGAAGGTGCAGGGGTACGTACTGGAACGACTGGGGGCTTCCTGAACTTGTTGATCAATTGCTCCTGAACTCTCTCCGCGTTGAGTACTTGTGCAAAAGTCTGCAATTCCAGTGATGCGATCAAGTGCTACAGCTCGAAATCAAGTCCCTGCAAGAAGCGTCTTGCCTTAGTGGCCTCTGAGGCGACCATGTATGGAGCAAAACGGCTCAGACAGTTGAACTCTGCCACATATACGTCCACTGGACGTCCATTCTGCTTCAATAGAATGAATCTTTCCTCCATCTCTGCCTTGGCGGTGGAAGGGAAATAATGGTCTAGGAAGCACTCCTTGAATTTTCCCCATTCAATCGGCCTGTCTAGCCTTCTTTCTTCCACTGACCACCATGTACGGGCTTCATCTTCCAATTGAATCTTTATCACGTTCACCCTATCTTCATCGGGTACCCTGGTGGCCGTCAGTAAGTTCTCCATGTTCACTAGCCATTGCTCGGCCTCGAGGGGTTCAGCTAGCCCTGTGAATGCAGCGGGATGTAACCTCCGGAAGTCTGATACAGTACCAGCCCTAGCAGGATAAGCTGGTGGAGTAGTGCCCTCGGGGGCGGTAATGAGTGCGGAGGGTCCTCCTGTAGCGGTAATGGCCCTGAGTCCCTCGGCGAGTAAGTCTGTCTTCCTCTCCTGAGCTTCTGCGAGAGAGGTCAGGGCACTAAGTATTCTTTCCGTGCGGTCCTGAGAACTGGAGTCCGAGGAGGGGTCGTTCGGGGACGTCATATCGCTGGAAGATTCAAAAGGATAGGATTAGATCCGAGGATGAAAATCAGGAATAGTGAAACGAAAATAATGTAATACAGTATAGTTAATGTTATCCCTTGTTACTAAACACGGCTCTGATACCAACAAAACCATGTCACGTCCCGCTTCCTAAAATACAGAAAACGAGGGATGACTAGGCCAGCCATGCTCCTACGGTCAAGGAAAAATCCCGCCGTAGTCACACTTCGGCTTCTAGCATTACATGGTAATCAGTAAACAAAGCACGGCAGTAAAGGAAATACATCACTAAATTATTACATTAAAGTCCATTATTCACAATTTACAAATAAACAAGAAGAGCTACTAACCAAGTTCAAGTACAAGATCTCTTTATGGAAAGCAGAAAGGAAGAAAAAGGTACTGCAGACTAGATCTCCGTTAGCTCGAAAGGTAAACCTGACTCCTGCACTGGTCCTTCCTCGAGGTCTGAGCATGCACACTCAGGTCGTCAGAGCGACGTAATAGCAATTTATATAATAATGATATGAAACAGGTAAATACGGTAATAACAGTGAAAGTACAATGTGTGTAATCACTATGTCACTATATGATGCAACGTATGATCTGTGTCCCTATCAGTCTCTAGGTCATGTTTGAAATCGTATAGTGGAAAAGAGGTTCTTATTTAACAGGAGTCTCGTACATACCCGAGACAACGGCCCACATGCCCGGGACATAACCCTGTCAGCCGGATCGCTAGATCCTACCTAATATATATATCACTGCTCGAATGATCATCCTGTAAAACACGGTCCCGCTAAATACGATTCTCTTTCCACTTCGATTTCCCCTTTTTCCACAGGTTTACACTAGTTATGATTATGATTTAGTCGTGTACAAGTATACCAATAGCACGGTTTTACCACTGTTCACTGTATTAATCACTGTCACGAATCATTCACTTTCCATTGGTGTACTTGACACTCCTAAACCAATATCATTCACGCACGATAATGAAATGTCCACTGAACACTAATACGCACTAACACTATGTATATGGCAATTGGGTAAGATATGTGTATTTATGCCGTTAACAAGTCATGTATATTATGAACCAATATGCACGTCATAAACTTACAAAATTTGCAGTAATTCATATGTTCAGAATTCAACAAAATGATACAAATACGATAATAATTACACTCTGTCAGCAGTTCATCAAAATTAGTTTCAGTTCAATCGGGTTTCCGGTATTCAAGTTACAGCCGTTTCATTTTAAGTGCTCGCCGCAGGAAATTCAGTTTCTGAACTGAACGTCCGTTTCGCGACACGAATTTCACCCATGTGGGATCATAATTTAGCGACTCTACAGTTGAATAAAATCTAGGGTTTTCAATAGGGTTTTCAACTCAACCGGCGGATTCTCAATCGCGTCTGTACGTCAAAATTTATGCACTGTTCAACAATAGTATGTCAATTCTGATTCTGTTTTGGACTGTTATACGTCCTGTTCTTTTAAATTACAGATTAAATAGCAAACGACGATAAAACGGGATGAAACCACTTGTGTTATTTAGCTAATAGATTCACCTTCAATAAACTGCAGAGTTCCATAACCTACGAGTTCAGGAAATAAGGTAGTACACATTACGGGACAGAAAACAATAACCAGAGTCGCTCTGGACTGCAGTCCAGAGCCGCTCTCCGACCCAATTATCGTCACAATTTCAGTACAGAAACCATTAGAAACTTGCATAGGGTTACAGGTCGTCGAGTCGGCTTCGATTTCGAACGCATCATTTCCATATGTATACAATTTATGGTGATTTTAACGATTTTCAGATACGGGAAATTCCCAGTTTTTACGGATGTATTTAGGGGTGGTCGTTTTAGTCATTAACAGTCATATTTTCCAGTGAAATTTATACACAAGGTTCACTGCCATACGGGCCAGACTATGCAAATGAGTTCCGTCAAATCAAATGAAGATTTTTATTGGGATCTTGCATCGAACAGTTATGGCATATAATTTATCGTGAATTGTAAACACGGAGTTTATACGATTTTAGTTTGTAACAGACATGAATTAGCATGTAGCAAGTAGGATACTTTCCTGGAAACGCTTTGGGCGATGTACGACAGCGGCAACGTCACGAACGCGCGACGAACGGCGTGGTTTGGTTTCACGGCCTCGGCTCGCGATTCGGGTTCGACGTCGGAGTTGCCCGGAGATGGCTTATGCTTGCTGGAAGCGGAGGGGTGCTCAGTGGATCTCAGGGATTGCGCTGGGGTCGATGACGGTCGGTGGCGTCGCTCCGGCTATGTACACAGTGGGGCTCGCAGTGAGGAGGAGTTATGGTTTTTGGTATTTTGGAGATATATATATATATATATATATATATATATAGTGGGGCTCGGTTTGGAGTGTTGGTGGTGATGCTGATGACGTTGGGGCGTCAACGAGGTGGTTCTGGTCGGTTGGGGGCTCGCTGGTGTCGAGTGCGAGGGAGTCGTCGTGGGTGTGCAGGGGGCTCGAGGGGTGAGTTCAGCGGTTGATGATGCAGGGGAGGCTCGATGAGGTGGAGGTAAGGTCTTTAGGAGGAGGTTAGGGTGAGGTGATGAGGGAAGAGGTCGGAAGAGGTTCGTCGTCGAGGGGAGGAGGTGAAGTTGGCAGTGGGTTCGTGTGGAGAGAGAGTGAGGAGTTGAGATTGAGGGAGTGAGGAGTAAGGGTTTGAGGTTGAGGGACTCGGAGGAGTTGTGGACGAGGTCGCGGGGCAACTGCAAGGCGACGTGGCCGCGAGCGTCGGCGCGAGAAGTGGATCGGGAGAAAGTTTACGTTGGGGAGAAGGAGAAGGAGTCGAAGCGGGTCGGGCTCGCGAAGGATTAGAAAGGGATTGTTGGGCTGGGACGGCGGCTTAAATAAAACCCATTTTATTTTATCGTGGGCTGAGGAGGGAGTGGGCTTGATTAATTTAAAAGGAAAATTAATTTATTTAATGGTTGGCTGGGCAGTGGTTTTATATATATGTTTTGGTTTATGATTTGGGTTTGGTCTTTGATTGGTTTAAAGGTTTCGGAAAAATTTAAATATTGAAATTTAAGCAACCAATTTTCACATAAAGTAAAAAAATACGGGGAAAGGGATAATATTCGGGAACTTGGGAAAAATGGAGATTGGGAAAAATGGAGAAAAATTTCATTGATGAAAACGGGGATTTACAGCCATCCTCGACACTACCTAATTGGTGTTAAATATTGTGTCTTTTATTGTTTTAAATACCGCAATCAACACGGTTTCTCAATAGCTAGCCGCGGTGAGTACGGGTCGTCCGTAAGGAGACTATAACTTTATTTTTAGTGTTTTAGACGAGTTGATTCAGAAAAGGTAGATTTGTTTTCTTTTTATTCTAAGCGAGAGATAAAAATGAGAAAAAGGCTTATTAAGGTTTTAGGATTAGATAGTTATGGGATGGTGATTAAATAGATTACTCTTTTTATCTTTTAATTATTTATAGCTCGAGTAATATGAATGAATATGGATTAGGGTATTTTGAAGGGTACTAGGAATTCCCTCTATTGACTCTTGTCCTTCCATTCATTCATATTAAACTCAAGCCTTCGACAAAACAAATATTAACTCATTCTCAAATTGGGGTCGCAACTATCATGAATTGACAGTATGCCCAAATAAGGGGGTTAATACTCACCTTGTTGAAGTTTATAAAAATCAAAATATAAAAAGAGTATGAGGGACTTACCATCCCTTATACTCCCATTTCCTACAACACTAACAAGCGAGAATTTACTCGCTCATTATTACAATAAGAGGATAAAAAAATTGAAGAATGATCAATATATGCTAATTATTAGGGCCTTCACTATAGCGAGGGACAACCTTTGAGTATCATCGCATACAAATAATTAAATTGGAAAGAAGGAGAAAGGAGTTTTATTTTAATCAAAGAAACTAGCTATTAGATCCCTCATGATAGCAAGGAGATTGTTTGAGCATCATGGTTTCAAAAAAATCGTTGAGAAAGAGAACGTAAAGAAAGAGAAAAATAATAAAAGTAATTGGCAAGATAAAAAAATGCAAGTAAATAAAATATAGAAATTAAAAGAGACAAGAATTAAATAGAACCCTATCTTTTATTGATCAAACTCGAGCTTCATTACAATTTCTTAATGGCTAATAAAAAGAAACTAAAAATAAAAAGAAAGACCCTAGAACATGAAACCCTAGATGCCTCTCTGTTGGGTGCTCTCGCTGCTATTTATAGGCCTTGAAATCTGAAATCTCAGCGTCGAAGTCGCTGTACAGGAGAAGGCGAAACTTCCCCCAAGACCCTAACTTGTGCGGCGCTAAAGGGGCGGCGGATCCGCGGTCATTTGATGGGTTTGGTGGTGGTTCCACGATTTGGAGATGGGTCTGGGCTTCCAAACTTTTTTTGTTGCATTCTCGCTATTTTAGATGGTCTCTGAGTACATAATATCTCATTTTTGCCAACACTGAAATTTGCAAAGTTGACTAAATTGACTTTGACTTTAACTGGATCGGTCCAGTTTTATCACTAAAGTCCGTCATTCGCTCCAAATCTGTTTCCTGCACTTAAATATCAAAGTCGGATTTAAAGCACCAATTTTATAGGCAATATTATAAAGAATAGATGGTATTAAAATGCAATTTTATGATGTAAACAAATACGCTCAAACTTATCTTTTGCTCGTCCCGAGCAAACTGTTTTATTTTAAAGAAAAAGAAAATCTTAGCTCACTTTAGTAGGCATCACGATTGCACTTAACTCGTGCAACAAGCCGTTCAACCTCTAGGTGTCCCTAATAAGAGGAGTGTTGTCTTCTGAGGGTTTTTAGTGGATTACACCCATAAAATCCCATCAAGCTAGTTCATTGGTTAACCTCAACTCTAATTCTAAAGTTTAGTATCAAAGTTAGAAACTCTATCATCTTAAGTTAGAAACCTTCAATCCTTATTCTTCACGCCTCACATTTTATTTAACTGAAGCTCATATATGTCTCTACGTGCTTATGCAGATAGTGTCGTTTTGTTTCAAAATTTTCGATTAAAAGTCTTCATGCCTTCAGTAAAAACCAGGAATCAGTTTCAAAAGTATCTCACGAGCTTAAAAAGCCCTAAGTTTTCTTGAGTTTTCATTCTACGGTTTGGTGTCAAATCTGGGATTTTTATCGTTTTTTAACAAAGACTTGGTCATTCTTCACTCCACATCTTACCTGTTTTCGTTCATATACACCTTTGTGAACGTGCAATAGTCTTTAGTCTCGTAACTTCAATTTAAACTTTCATATCTCCGTTAAATTCTCTTTTAAAGTTTTATATCTTGTATTTGAAATTTGTCCTTAACCAATATTATTCTCCCTCAAAGAACCGCGAGGGCTTTTAACTTGGAGAGAATACTTGCTTGGCTTGTTTTATGAGGCTTTCGAGGTTTCTTAACGAGTTTTGTGTCAATGACTCCCAAACTAGATGGTTTTAAGGCATTAGGTATAAAGAAACCCCCAAGAACTTAATTGCCCAAGTCACCAAGGCCACAAAACAAAGATTTCTTTTATGAATGAGAATTTTTAGAATGAAAACCAACGGAGATACTTCAAGTTATCCTTTTCATTCCAAAATTAAAGACATGTAAGTGTGGAAAAATATATAATCACTCCAATCAAGCTCAAGATGTGTTATTTTTCAGACTTAGTTTTCATTAAAAATTCAATACTTTCCCTTCATATTAACTTCGCTCATGAATCATGCTCAAAATTGCTTATTTTCAAACAAGCTTATTTGATCTTAAGAAAATCCACAAAGTTTTAACTTATACATATCAAACTTGTCATCTAGTTCTCAAAACATCACGACACGTGTAGTGTTGTGTAAAAACGTATATTTGCTATAGTGAAACTCAAGGAAGATTATTTTTCGGGTTTTCAACTTCTAATCCTTTAATTTAGTTACTTCTAACCTATCAATCGGAACAGTCGAATTTTGAGTCTATGTTTCCCACTAGCTAACTTGACGACAGTGTTTTTTTTAGTTTTTTTTGTTATATAGTATAAAATGATACATGGATAAATACAAACCTCCCCCAAACCTGTTGCAGCAGTGTCCCCATCGATGCTGTCATTCAAGCGCAAAAATCGAGAAACTTGGATGGAAAAGGATGGTGCACATTAGGGTAAAAGGTAGTCAATAGGAAAGCCCCCTCCAAACTTGTTCTTAGCACACATTTTTTTAAATAACTACTAAAGCACACACCCCTATACTTATTTGAAACAGTGTTGCCACTATTTTTAGCCGGAAAACCAAAGCAAGGAGGAGAGGTGGAGGAAGTTAGTCATGATAAAGCGACTCTTGCAATAACAGGAGCTCTTCCAATGGGTCAGCAGAAAAGTACGGTGTTAATCTATGTCCGTTTACTTTGAAAAGTGAACCGTCTTTAAAATTTTCTAAATCCACTGCACCGTGCGGGTATACGTACCACACCACAAAAGGTATCATCCAACGAGATCTCAGCTTACCCGGATGAAGATGAAGACGGGTATCGTAAATAAGGACTTGTTGTCCCGGTGTGAATGTCTTTCGCAAAAGGTGTTTGTCGTGAAACACCTTCGTCCGGTTCTTTACTATAACCATGTGATCGTAGGCTTCATCTCGAAACTCATTTAGCTCGTTTAATTGCAGCTTCCGATAGCTGCCCGCTTGGTGAAGATCCAAATTTAGTTCTTTAATTGCCCACATCGCCCTGTGTTCGATCTCGACAGGGAGATGGAAAGCCTTCCCAAAACAAGATGATAAGGAGACGTACCAAGATCGGTCTTATATGCAGTACGAAATGCCCAAAGAGCATCAGTCAGTTTAGAAGACCAATTTTTATGGTTCTTAGAAACCGTTTTCTTCAAGATTTGCTTGATTTGTCGATTAGAGAACTTGGCTTGCCGCTTGTCTGGGGATGATAGGGCGTAGAAAGCTTCTAGTTGATTGAATATTTCCGCATTAAAACCTCGAAAGACCGATTGCAGAAATGCGTCCCATTGTCGCTAATGATAGCGCAAGGGTGCCCAAATCGAGAAAATATATTTTCTTTAAGGAATTTAACGACAACCTTGTTGTCATTTTTTCGGCTCGGTATTGCCTCAACCCATTTAGAAATGTAACCAACCGCCAAGAGAATGTATAAGTTTCCAAAAGAGTTGGGAAACGGGGCCATGAAATCAATCCCCCACACATCAAATATCTCAACAGCCACGATTGGTTGGAGCGGCATCTCATTTTTCTGTGAAATCCGGCCTATGCGTTGACACCATGAACAAGTTTTGCAATAATTATGTATATCTTTGAATAGCGTTGGTAAATAAAAGACGCATTGCAAAACTTTTTCAGCGGTTTTTCTTAGGCTAAAATGACTGCCACATGCTTGATCATGGCAAAAGGACAACACACTTTTGAACTCATTATTAAGGACACACCAGCGAATGATTTGATCGGGACAATACTTGAACAAATAAGGTTCGTCTCGGTAAAAGTGTTTTACCTGGGATAAAAATCTGTGATTGTCTTGATTGGACCATTCGCTGGGTAGGAGTCCCTTTGATAAATAATTCACGATATCAGTAAACCAAGGTTCGCAAGATATAGTCAAGAGGTGTTCATCCTAAAAAGAGTCTTTTATTGGCAAGGTCAATGTCGGCGAAGAAGGAAGTCGAGAAAGATGGTCGGCTACGACATTTTCACATCCACTTTTGTCCTTTATGACAAGCTCAAATTCTTGCAACAAGAGTATCCAACGTATTAGCCTAGATCTAGCACCCTTCTTTGCAAAAAGATACCTTAAGAAGAATGATTGGTGTAGACTACGACTGGTGGGCCAATTAGGTAGGGCCTGAATTTTTCTAATGCAAAGATAACTGCCAAGAGTTCTTTTTTGGTGGTTGTATAGTTTATTTGGATATCATTCAAGGTCATACTCGTATAATAAATTACATGTGGTATCTTATCGATGTGCTGTCCTAAGACTACACCAATAGCAAATTCAAATGCATCACACAAAAACTCAAAAGAGTGATTCCAGTCGGGAGATGATAGAACGGGGGCGGTAGTGAAGGAGCGTTTAAGCGATTCAAAAGCAGCCAAGCAATTCGAGTCAAAGTGAAAAGTTGTATCCTTGGCCAAAAGAAGGGTCAAGGGTCTAACAATCTTACTAAAGTCCTTGATGAACCATCTATAAAAACCGGCATGGCCAAAAAATGATCATATATTTTTTACGCACTTGGGATGAAGAAGGTTGGAAATGACATCTATTTTATATTTGTTAACCTCAATGCCATTTCGTGAGATAATATACCCTAAGACAATACCTTCTTAAACCATGAAATCACATTTTTCCTAATTTAAAGTTAGATTCTTGTCCTTACAGTGGGTAAGAACGGCGTCAAGAAGACGTAAGCATTCCTCAAACGAGTCTCCAAAGATGGAGAAATCGTCCATGAATATCTCTAGAAAATTCTTGACCATGTCAGAGAATATCCCTATCATATACCGCTGAAATGTAGCGGGAGCATTGCATAACCCAAAGGGAATACGTCTATAAGAGAAAGCATCGAAAGGACAAGTAAAAGTTGTCTTATCTTAATCCTTATCGGCGATGGGAACCTGGTTGTAGCCTGAGTAACAGTCTAAGAAACAGCAGTACCATGCCCAACTAAGCGTTCTAACATCTGATCAATGAAAGGTAGAGGGAAGTGATCTTTCCTCATCGCAATATTGAGTTTTCTATAATCAATACACACCCGCCACCCGGTTTGGGTGAGAGTCGAAATCAACTCATTTGCTTCATTAGTTATGACCGTGATGCCAGACTTCTTAGGGACAACGTTGCTCCCGCCGAAATTTTCGGCCAAGAGCTATTTGTTCCTGTTTACACCGATTTAAGTTTCGTTTACAGATATGTGTGAAATCGGGCTCATTCATATACACACATGCACACATCAAAGAAAGAACAGGTGTTAGAAAGGGAGCACTTGGTGGTCAACAACAAAAAGAAAGCATTTTGAATATTCTATTCTACAGGTAATAGATCACCAAACATGGGATCGAAAGTACAGGGGTTTACAAAACTATAGATAAAATTCTCTAACTCCCTCTCTGCCTTCTCCACCATGGCAAAGCGGCGATCTTCACGAAGAGTCGCTCCCAATCGGTCAGCACCGTGCCCATCAGCGAAGGCAAACGAGATGGCCTGCTGAGCCCGTATCTGGTTTAGCAGCTGAACAGAGCGATCCCTCAGAGCCATGGTAATCAAAAGTGCCTCACGAAAGAACTCGATCTTGCCCTCAGCTGCGTCGAGTATCGCCGGAGTCATCTCCGCAAGATGAGGGGGAATATCATCGAGCACAGACAAGAAGACCATCCGGAGCCAAATGGAGCCGATGGGGAGAGAAGATCCACTACGAGTCAAGAGCTCGTGCAGCACCGTATCGCATTGGTCATCCGTAAGAGCAGGGTTCACCAAGCGGGAAGAAAAACGAGGAACAATTTCCTCAATAGGCACCTCCCATGGATGTCGTCGAGCAAGTGGACGATGACAAGCCATAGCTCTTCTATGTTAAAATAATTCTCTGAAAATGAAAGATAAGAGAAGTATTGCTTCAGATTATGAAGGGAGATATTTAAGTCTAGGCATAGAAAATGTTGTGCATGATGGAACTATTTCCAAGTATTGGAAAAGAAAAGTTTGAATCAGGAAAAGCAAAGAAAGAAGGCGGAAAGACACCTTTAGTAAAGAGGCAGCGGCTCACGTGCCTTGGACGAGGGCACCGGTGCGAAGATTTAGGGCGCCAGCGCAAAGAGTTAAAAACTCTGAGGCAACGCCTCACGTGCCTTGCACGAGAGCGCCAGCGCCCAGAGTTAAAAACTCTGAGGCAGCGCCACACTTACCTCGCATGAGGGCACCAGCACCAGAACTAAAATCTCTCTGATTAGACAGAGCCGTTGGATCAAAAATCCAACGGAAATGATAAATCATCAAAATACAAAATTAAATTCTGTCGAGAAAATATTCCTCAAATCTTTATAGACAAAAAAGATTACTCTTTATAAAATAGAGTGTCGTTGGATTAAAAAATCCAATGGTGATTAAAAATCACCCATATATACAGAAAAATTCTGTATAGGGAAATATTTTCCTAATCTTGTTAAAAACAAGAAAGATATCTTCTGTAAAACAGAAGTCCTTGGATCAAAGATCCAATGGTGGATAAAATCCCCAAATCAATTAAAGATCTCTCAATAAGAGATTTCTTTAACTAAATCAACAAACTTGCCTCCACTATATAAAGGACCTAAGACTTAAAGTCTTGTTAAAAAAGAGAGGAACCCCCCCCCCCCACATACACACAAACTTCAAGTTCAAAAAGAAGTGCAAGCAAAAAAGAAAGCTTTAAGAGAGAAGAAGGAAGAAGAACTTTCTTCAAGGTAAATAAAGATAATAGAGAACATAGTATCTCATCTGCATCTCCAAGGGTTTAACCCTAATAAAGAACATAGTTCTTTCCCCTGGATACGAGACCCATGAGACAAGTCTCCCACAAATGAGAATTTAATTCTCATGGGGACGAATTTGTTCTTGGGGATAGAAGATCCAGGGGAGAACAGAGAATTGAACATCTTCAGAAAAATGCATAAAGAAAGAAACAGCGCCAAGTGCCTCACGTGCACCTCACGTGGGCGCTGCTCAAATAAAGAGTGCTTAGCATTTAATAGTTGGCGCTCAGCGCCAAGCGCTGATTGATACGAAAAAGTGTTTGTAGTTAACCGCAATCGATAACGGTGTCGCGCGTAGCTAGACCGGGATGAGTACGGGTCGTCCTCAGGGAAACGTGGAACATTTTACTCTTACTTTAGATGTGTTGAGGAGGGATAAAGAATTTTATAGAAAGGTTTCTAGATCTACGTTAAGCAAGAATGCAAAAATATAGATCTAGATTATTTTAGGGATGTAGTTAATATAATAAGGGGGCTTGTAGGGTTCGTTAGGATATAGTAGTTATGGACGATTAATTAAAAGTTACCATTTTTATCCTTTAATAGATTTAAAACTAGAACGACGGTGATGCGCGTAGATTAGGGTTTCTGGAGGGAAAAAGGAATCTCACTCTTAACCCTTATCTCGACATGGAACTCCGTTCATATCTAGCCTTTATCAAAATAATCATTAATCTAATCCCTAATCACGGTCGGAACTAACAAAGAATTGTTAGCGCGCCCGATTAGGATGTTAATGATTCTTTTGATAAAGTTCATAAACTTTATAGGACTTAAAAAAGGTTTAGGTATTTTCATCATCCATTAACCTACCCTAATCCTACGAACCCTAACAAGCGGAGAATTACTCGCGCATATTGGGAGAAAAAGAGATGGAAAGAAATTGCATAATTAAACTACGAAGAAATAGAATAAGAAAAAGAAAGATGCCTTTATTAATCAACAAAATTTATTACACTTGAATTCTTAGAAAATGATTACAATTTCTAGTTGCTTCTCGATCTCTTCTAAGGAGGTAGACGAACAGTTGATGACCAGCCTGGATGCGTGAGCCGTCTTGGACTTCGTGATCGCGTCGGCTTGATAAATTTTTTAAGAGGCTCCCGGTCTTTATTTATAGTCCCAAAGCCAGAAAGTTAGATGCCTAAATTGGGAACCTTTAGTTAGGATTCCACCTAAAAATTTCCAGCCCCTAACTCTTCAACTACGCGGCGGATCCGCGGCATTAAGGGGCTCATGCCGCGGATCCGCGGGCTGATGATCAGCTCCGTTGATCAAACTTCAGGGGCTGGCTCGTTGTAACATGTGGCGATCTTTGGAACCTTCAGAATTTGGAAATCTTTTCTTTTCATCTGCCAGAATTGATTTCTTAATTTTGATTTCTTAATTAAGCAGGTTAGCTTTAACAACTTGATTTCCTTGATTTAAGACCTGAAAATTCTGCACAACAACTTAAATAATATTTGGTAGACTTAGTTCTACTAGGATTAGGTCAATAATATTATATACATTTTTCTACCAAATTCTAATTATAATATATTAACATATGGAAAATAGTATTTTTACAAATAAACCCTCATATGTATGATATATTATAATAAAGGCCTTTTTAAATATGGAAATGGTAGGAAAATTGTAATAACAAATGTGCAGTTTTATCAACTGAACAAATACCCCCAAACTTATCTTTGATCGTCCCGAGCAAACTAGTTTATTCAAGAGAAGGAGAAAAAAGAAAGGAGAAAGCTAAGCACACTTTCGTAGGCAGACACGATTGCTCTGAGCACGTGCAACAAGCCGTTAAACGTCTAGGTGTCCCTAGTAGGAGGAGTGTTGTCTCCTGAGGGTTTTCAGCAGATTACACCCACAAAATCCTATAATAAAAGAGAGATGGTGAAATTTACATATAAAGATAAGAAGCATAAAAGAAATACTTTGAAAATTTAGAGTTTCCAACTACACTAGCTTTTCAGTTGTCATGAGCCCTATCTTAATAGTCATGAAAAGATATTAGAAATCACATCATCCCTCAATAAAACATCGTCTTTATTCTTCATTCCTACCTTTCATCCAAATATCGATCATATAACCCTACGTGTGTTAATAGAACATCCCTACACTCGGAGAATTCAATTCAAGCTATCATACTCTTGTCCATCTACCTTAGTACTTTTTAATTTGATGAATACTTAGGTTTGTTCATACCTTTTCATGCGACCGTTAATACTTCTTGAGATACTAACCGACCGATTACTCATGTGCTTGCTGATTCGGTGATAATATTTTCCTCGTCTTGCACCACCTAAGGCTTAGCAGTGACTCCCAGACCAGTTGGCCTTAGGGCACTAGGTGAAGAGGCACCCTCGCTATATTTTTTTATTGCTGCCTTGGCGATACAAAACCAGTGTTCATTTTTTTCTTTTCACCATTTATATTTTCTTCATTTTTTTATTTTTTCATTTCCTTCATACTTTGGCTTTTAGACAAGAGTATTTCAAGGTATCCTCTACTATCCCGAATTTCAAGACGTGTGTAAGTGCATATAGTAGGGTATCAACATTCAAATGTTTGGCTTGCAGAATAGAAATTATTTTTCAGACTTATTTTTATCCTCAGATTAGTGACTTCCTTCATCTTACTAACCCTTGGGACAACAGCTCATAACTACTTATTACTAGTTCGTTTAAGAAAACTTCTAATTTTCTTGGTTTTCATAAACTATTCCTATCTTTTGGATGTAATTTTTCACTTTCTACTCTTTTGTTATAAAAAATTTTAATGCCCAGTGTCAAAGATAATTCAGTGAATACAAACCTCCCCCCCAAACCTGTTTTCAGCAGTGTCCTCACTGATGTAGCCATTTAAGAACAAGGACCTGTATACTAGGAGAGAGATACAAGGGGTAAAATAATAGTTAAATGAAAACTACCCCCAAACTTGATCTTTGACACGCACAGATATTCAATCAAATCCATTTTTACTCACCTCCATTCTTAAAATGAGAAAATGTTACAAAATCATGGAGGTGAGGCGGAGGAATTTTAGTTTTGATAAAGCAGCTCCTGTAAAAACATGAGCTCCTCCGCGGGGTCAGCAGAAAAATACGGTTTTAATCTATGCCCATTTACTTTAAAAATTGAACCGTTTTTCAAATTTTCGACCTCAACTGCCCCGTGCGGGTGTACATACCGCACCACAAAAGGTCCTTTCCAACGAGATTTAAGCTTACCCGGATGAAGATGGAGACGGGAATCGTAAAGAAGGACTTGTTGCCCTGATGTGAAGATTTTTCTAAAAAGATTTTTATCGTGGAACACTTTAGTCCTATTCTTTACTATCACTGCATTATCGTAAGCTTCATCGCGGAGTTCGCTTAGCTCATTCAATTGCAGCTTCCGATAGCTGCCTGGATGATCAAGATCAAAATTAAGCTCTTTAATAGCCCACATTGCCTTATGTTCAATCTCGACAGGAAGGTGGCATGCCTTCCCAAACACAAGGCGGTATGGAGACATACCAAGATCGGTCTTATAAGCGGTGCGGAATGCCCAAAGAGTATCCGTCAATTTGGTTGACCAATCTTTACGGTTCTTAGAAACCGTCTTCTCCAAGATTTGTTTGATCTGCCTATTTAAGATCTCAGCCTGCCCGCTCGTTTGGGGATGATAGGGCGTAGAAAGCTCGTTAGTGATTGAATATTTCCGCATCAAGGCCTCGAAAGACCTATTGCAGAAATATGTCCCACTGTCGCTAATTATAGCGCGAGGGTGTCCGAATCGCGAAAAGATATTTTCTTTAAGGAACTTAATGACAACTTTGTTGTCATTAGTGCGACACGGTATAGCTTCTACCCATTTCGAGACATAATCAACCGCTAACAAGATATATAGATTCCCAAAGGAGTTGGGAAAAGGGCCCATAAAATCAATACCCCAAATATCGAATATTTCCACAACCAATATAGGTTGGAGCGGCATCTCGTTCCTTCGTGAAATCCGACCCAGATGCTGACATCGCGGACAAGTTTTGCAATGTTCAAATGCATCTTTAAATAATGTTGGCCAATAAAAGCCACATTGAATAACTTTCTCCGCCGTTTTTCAAGGTCCAAAATGACCGCCGCATGCCTGATCATGACAAAATGATAACACGCTCTTGAATTCATCGTTAGGGACACACCTGCGAATGATTTGATCGGAACAATACTTGAATAGATAAGTTTCATCCCAGTAAAAATATTTTACTTGGGATAGAAATCGAAGTTTGTCTTGTTTCGACCAATCTCTAGGTATAAGTCCCGTCGCAAGATAGTTCACGATATCCACGAACCAAGGTTCGTAGGATACATTCAAGAGCTGTCCATCAGGACATGAGTCATTTATCGGCACGGTCACAGTGGCGAAGAAGTGATGCGTGAAAGATGGTCGGCTACAACGTTTTCACATCCACTCTTGTCTCGGATGACAAGATCAAATCCTTGTAACAATAGAATCCAACGTATTAGCCTGGCCTTCGCATCCTTCTTCGATAAAAGATGTCGTAGGGCGGAGTGATCTGTGTAAACCACAATAGGCGAGCCAATCAAGTAGGGCCTGAATTTCTCTAATGCAAATACAACTGCTAAGAGTTCGTTCTCGGTAGTTGTGTAATTTATTTGTGCATCATTCAAGGTCCTACTTGCATAGCAAATTACATATGGCATCTTATCAATGTGTTGTCCTAAGACAGCACCAATAGCAAAATCTGATGCATCACACATAAGCTCGAACGGGTGGTTCCAATCCGGAGATGATAGAACGGGGGCTGTAGTGAGTGATTCTTTAAGCGATTCAAAAGCAGCCTCACAATCCGAATCGAAGTGAAAAGTAGTGTCCTAGGCCAATAGAAGGGTTAAGGGTCTAGCAATTTTGCTAAAGTCCTTAATAAATCTCCTATAAAATCCTGCATGGCCAACGAAGGATCGTATATCTTAGACGCAGTTGGGACGAGAGAGGTTATGAATGACATCTATTTTAGCTCTGTCAACCTCAATGCCTTTTCGTGAAATTATATGTCCAAGTACAATACCTTCTTGGACCATAAAATGGCATTTTTCCCAATTCAAAGCCAAGTTCTTATCCTTACAGCGGGTAAGAACCGCGTCAAGACTACGAAGGCAGTCCTCAAAGGAGTCCCCAAAAATGGAGAAATCGTCCATAAAAATTTCTAGAAAATTTTCCACCATATCTGAAAATATCCCCATCATGCACCGCTGAAATGTAGCGGGAGCGTTGCATAACCCAAAGGGTATGCGTCTATAAGCAAAAGTTCCGAAAGGACAGGTAAAAGTGGTTTTATCTTGATCCTTTTCGGCGATGGGGACCTGGTTATAGCCAGAGTATCCGTCCAAGAAATAGTAGTATTCGTGTCCCGCTAATCGTTCTAACATCTGGTCAATGAAAGGTAGAGAGAAGTGATCTTTCCTCGTCGCGGCATTGAGTTTTCTGTAATCAATACATACGCGACACCCAGTTTGGGTGCGTGTTTGGATTAACTCATTAGCCTCACTAGTGATGACCGTGATGCCAGACTTTTTAGGGACTACATGAATTGGACTTACCCATTGGCTATCAGATATGGGGTAAATTATTCCACTATCAAGGCACTTGACGATTTTTTTCTTTACCGCCTCCTTCATAACGGGATTTAACCGTCTTTGTGGGTCTCGGGTTGGTTTGGCTTCATCCATCAGATGTATGTAATGTTCAACAATTAAGGGACTAATCCCTTTGATGTCGGCCATTGTCCAACCAAATGCTTACTGATTCGATCTCAACACTGCCAAAAGTGCGTTCTCTTGCTCAAAGGCTAGAGAAGCGGATATAATCACTGGCAAAGTCTCATTCTCTCCTAAATATGCATATTTAAGATGAGAAGGTAGCGGTTTGAGATCAAGAATTGGCGGAGAGACTATAGAAGGTGGGATAATGGAATGATATTCGGACTCCCTAAGAGGTTCAAAACTTGCATAAGATATTGACTCGGAAAGTGCTGCTGAATTTTGCAACGAGTCAACGGGTTCAATCTCAAGGTCGGACTCATTGAACATATTCTCACTGTGAAGTGGTGCAAGATCAAACGATGTCTCATTAATGTTGTTGAGAACATCAAAGCAAAGTTCCTCATCCATGCAGCTTTCGCAAGCTATCTCGTGGATGGAACAAACATCCAGCAAATGAGCAGAAGGTTCTGATGGCTGACTTCCTAGCTTGTAAATATTAAGCTCAATTGTCATTTTCCTGAAGGATAAGTTCATAGAACCGTTACGACAATTACTTACAGCGTTAGGAGTTGCTAGGAAGGGTCGACCAAGTATCACCGGGATTTGATTGCGTGGGTTTGCCACAGGTTGTGTATCTAAAACAATAAAGTCCATGGGAAATATGAATTCCCCGACTTTAATTAACACATCCTCTAATTCGCCCCGAGGTTTGGTGATAGATCGGTCTGCCATCTGGAGAGTACAATGGGCGGGTTTAACTCTCCAATTCCTAACTGCTCGTATACTGAATAAGGAAGCAAGTTAACGCTAGCGCCTAGATCGAGTAGAGCACGATTAATATTTTTACCCCCAATAGAAATAGAGATTGTAGGACAGCCGGGGTCCTTATGTTTCTTTGGTATTTGTTGGGTAAAAGCAGTGCTAACATTACTCGTCATGAAAACCTTCTTAGGCACTTGAGTTTTTCTCTTCCTAGTGCACAAGTCTTTAAGGATTCTTGCATAAGATGGGACTTGTTGAATAGCATCTAGGAGAGGAATATTCACGCTAACTTGCTTAAACATTTCCACAATCTTCTCCATTTGCGGGTTAGGTCTGTTGGCCCTTAATCTGTTTGGAAATGGAGCTCGATCAATAAGTTTTGGGTCCAACGTTTATGGAGAAGACTATGGGGAAGGATTCGATCCCAAAATTGGAGTGGGAATCGATTTAGAGAGATTTGGTGAAATGTTCGAGCCTTGGGGAAAACGGAGAATAGGCTCGGATGAAGGTGGGAGACTAGACGAATTAGGGGAAGAAGAAGAAAAAGCTGGGGTATCAATGGTGTCACTCACATCAAATTGCTCACCCACTCGGTTATTCAGCACTCTCCCCGATCTCAAAGTAGTAACGGCATTCACATTATGATTTTGTGAATGGCTAGGATTCGGTAGGGGTTGAGATGGGAGTTTCCCTTTCTCTCTCGCACTCATTGCGGCGTTTAACTGTGCGATTTGGTTTTCTATTGATTTAATACTCTCACCATGGGAGGCGGAGTTTTTCGTTATGGTATCAATGGAAGACTTCATCTCAGCCGACAATTGCATGGATTGTTTCATGAACAAATCCAAGGTTTGTGCAAGTGAGTTGTCAATACCGGCCACTTGTGGTGTAGAAATGTTGGCCGGATTTTGGAAATTTTGTGACTGAAAGGGGGGCTGACTCTGTGGTTGTGGTTGCTGTGAAGGAGGTCTTTGATAATTGCTTTGTTGGTTTTGATTCCAAGCAAAGTTAGGATGATTCCTCCATCCTTGATTGTACGTGGAAGAATAAGGATCGTTTCTTGGTCGCTGCTGAAAAGCAGCATTAGCTTGAAACGATGCATTCATAGGGCATTCTTCCGTTAAGTGTGAAGGATCCGAACAGCAACCACAGACGGTCTTAGGAAGCGTGACCTGATTTAGGGAGACTGATGAGAATCTGTTCTCAATAGCGTCGAGTTTCTTCTGCATCGCTGCCATTTTGGCTTTCACTGCGATGGAAATATCGAGCTGGTGAACACCTCCCCTAGATGAAGGTGGTCTTACGCTTTCCCACTGCAAAGTGTGTTCAGCGAGGTCTTCCAGATACTTCCAAGCTTCACCGTCATCTTTAGACATGAAATTGCATTAACACATTGTTTCAAGTATCTGCTTTGTCGCTGGATTAATGCCCTCATATATAATTCGACATAAATCCCATCTATTGATTCCATGATGAGGACATTGGACAAGCAGATCCTTAAAACGTTCAAATCACTTCCAAAATGGTTCATTGGGAAGCTGGGTGAACTGGTTGATCTCGCTTCTAACATGGGCAGTCTTATGGTTTGGGTAAAACTTCTTAAGAAATGTTATGACGAATTCATCCCAATTAGTGATAGAGTGTGCGGCAGTATTGTAAAGCCATTTTTCTGCCAAGTCGCACAGTGTGAATGGGAGAAGACGTAAGCGCATAGCATCTAAAGTCAATTGTGAAGTACCCATCATTGCGCATACGTTTTCGAATTTGGTAATGAAAATGTATGCGTCTTCCAATTCAAGCCCGTGAAATTTGGGCAGCAGATTGATGTAGTGGGGTTTAATTTCGAAATTATCCCCGTTAGGTGGTGGAAGAGATAGACAAGTGGGAAGAGGACAACGGATAGGATAGCATCTCTCTTGGAGAGAGATGCGCGGAGGATTCTGTGCACCTACGGGCGGTGGCAGCGTGGTGTTATACTCTGATGGAGTGTCATCCATCTCGGTCGTGGTGTGTGGTTGGGGAAAAGAAGATGAAGAAGCACCGACCTCGGAGTCGATAGCAGGAACACGGACAAGACGGGCACTAGGATCCCGTGTCCAGCCGAGCATGCACTAAGCGGGTTTACTGCAAGTGGCAGCGTGTGTGTGATTTAAAATTGGTTTATTTTGAAAAAGTGGGACACAAGACAAATCACTCTAAAATGCACAAGCAACCCTAGAACTAAGGTCACCTAGGTCCAGTCTCTAGACCGCTCCTAGACTTCCAAAGGACAAGCCGCAGGATCAATCCTCTACCGCCTCCATACTACCTTTGTAGCCAGATAAGTACCAGGTAAGCGGGAAGGAACCACAGTAGTAGGCCTAATTAAAAACCACTAGCTTTTGACACACTTGCTTAGGCACTACAAAAGTAATGCGGATAAACGATAAATTACCCACGACCTTCCTCTGTCCTTATTGAGTGCGACAGTCCTTAGAGTCTGGTCTAGATATTTTTTAAATTAATGAAGGGTTGATCTATATGCTCGGTTTATGATTTGTGGTGCTTAGGAAGGGTGATGAAATCCCCACCTAATCTTGATTTGGTCTTTGCCCCTTAAAGTCCGTATTAAAATATGCAAGACAAAACCAATCACAAAACTTTTGCAAAAAGATTTTTGAGCGGCGCTATTTTACAAAGAATCCTGCAGAAAATAGATTTTATTGGATTTGAGAGGAGAGAGAAGGAGTTGAAAAAAATACCAGAGAATTCTGAACCCTAGATCCCCTTGTCAAGCCGCGTTTCCGCCGCCTAAAGTACCTTTGTGCCGCGGTTCCGCCGCGAGGTGGAGGAATCAAGTGATGAAAATTTTTCTTTGGACTCCTGTACTCCTCTGGATCTTTATGAATGTCTCTGTCTTCTGTTTTTCTCAATTTTGTGACTCCAGATCTCCTTGGAAAATTCACGCACAAATCGTTAACTATGCAATTTGCAGTTTTATGTTAATAATGATATGAATCGTCTAAGAATTCAACACAAATAGTAAGAAAAAAAATTACGCACGTATCCCCGACAACGGCGCCATTTGATTGATACAAAAAAGTGTTTGTAGTTAACCACAATCGATAACGGTGTCGCGCGTAGCTAGACCGAGATGAGTACGGGTCGTCCTCAGGGAAACGTGGAACCTTTTACACTTACTTTAGATGTGTTGAGAAAGAGAGAAGGGATAAAGAATTTTATAGAAAGATTTCTAGATCTACGTTTAGCAAGAATGCAAAAATATAGATCTAGATTATTTTATGGATGTAGTTAATATAATAAGGGGGCTTGTAGGGTTCGTTAGGATTTAGTAGTTATGGACGATTAATTAAAAGTTACCCTTTTATCCTTTAATAGATTTAAAACTAGAACGACGGTGATGCGCGTAGATTAGGGTTTTTGGAGGGAAAAGGAAACCCACTCTTAACCCTTATCTCGACACGGAACTCCATTCATATCTAGCCTTTATCAAAACAATCATTAATCTAATTCCTAATCGCGGTCGGAATTAACAAAGAATTGTTAGCGCGCCCGATTAGGATGTTAATGATTCTTTTGATAAAATTCATAAATTTTATAGGACTTAAAAAAGGTTTAGGTATTTTCATCATCCATTAACATACCCTAATTCTACGAACCCTAACAAGCGGAGAATTACTCGCGCATGTTGGGAGAAAAAGAGATGGAAAGAAATTGCATAATTAAACTACGAAGAAATAGAATAAGAAAAAGAAAGCTACCTTTATTAATTAACAAAATTCATTACACTTGAATCCTTAGAAAATGATTACAATTTCTAGTTGCTTCTCGATCTCTTCTAAGGAGGTAGACGAACAGTTGATGACCAGCCTGGATGCGTGAGCCGTCTTGGACTTCGTGATCGCGTCGGCTTGATAAATTTTTCAAGAGGCTCTCGGTCTTTATTTATAGTCCCAAAGCCAGAAAGTTAGATGCCTAAATTGGGGACCTTTAGTTAGGATTCCACCTAAAAATTTCCAGCCCCTAACTCTTCAACTACGCGGCGGATCCGCGGCATTAAGGGGCTCATGCCGCGGATCCGCGGCCTGATGATCAGCTCCGTTGATCAAACTTCAGGGGCTGGCTCGTTGTGACATGTGGCGATCCTTGGAACCTTCAGAATTTGGAAATCTTTTCTTTTCTTCTGCCAGAATTGATTTCTTAATTTTGATTTCTTAATTAGGCAGGTTAGCTTTAACAACTTGATTTCCTTGATTTAAGACCTGAAAATTCTGCACAACAACTTAAATAATATTTAGTAGACTTAGTTCTACTAGGATTAGGTCAATAATATTATATACACTTTTCTACCAAATTCTAATTATAATATATTAACATATGGAAAATAGTATTTTTACAAATAAACCCTCATATGTATGATATATTATAATAAAGACCTTTTTAAATATGGAAATGGTAGGAAAAATATAATAACAAATGTGCAGTTTTATCAACTGAACAAGCGCCTCACATGCCCCTCATGTGGGCGCTGATAAAGAGTGCTTAGCATTCAATAGTTGGCGCTCAGCGCCAAGCGCCCCACATGCCCCTCACGTGGGCGCTGCTCAAAAAAGAGTGCTTAGCACTCAATAGTTGGCGCTCAGCTCCAAGCGCCTTACGTGCCAATCACGTGGGCGCTGCTTAACATGAAGTGCTCTGCACTCATCAAACATTTCCTCACGCTTAGCGCCAAGCGCCTCACGTGCTCCACACATGGACGCCATAAAGAGTGTTTAACACTCCATAAAAAACAAAAAAGGGGTTTAAAGTAAAGGGTGAGCGTCAGAACCCATATCAATGCCCAACACTGTTTGCACAGAAAAGGGACTAAAACTAAATAAGTGTTTAACACTTTATTCAAAGATTAAATGGGCTGAGTCCAAGTTGACCAAATCCTCAACTCAGATCAACCGAGCCCATGTGCTCATCCTGTTCCAAATTGGTCTTAGTCCTAAATACAACTACAGATCTTCCAACTGACATTGGTTTAAAGGTACATCTCCTCACACCTCTGATACATGTCGTTGTAATTCTTCAGCGTTTTCAGAGAGGTGGCGGGTTCCGACAACCAACAAATCCATGGACTGCAACGTCATTAAACTAGCTATGGACCAAAAACGTTCTTTAAACTAAAACAATAGAGCCCAAATGCTCTTTTGTTGGATCTGAATGATCCTAAAACCCTGTTAAATAGATCTTAGTCTCAAATTGGACTAACGTATCCTTAACAAACATTTAAGTTGATCTTAATCTCAAACTAGATTAACGAACCTTAAATAAAAACCCAAAATATACGGATTTGGATTAATCGCGCTCTACGGGCGACGACATAAATTAGTCTCTGTATACAATCCACCGGCAAATCAAAAATAAAACAAACACATACGACACGAAGTGAACATCTAGAGCTGGAGAAAGTGGTTATTGCTACGCGGTAATATGATTAACTGTAGGGGCTTGCGCCTGCAGGAAAGAGCGTCCTCACAATCAAAAAACCCTCGCCAACGAGAGGGAATCTGACGAAGTCTGCTACAACGGCCGCATCCGCCCAAACCACCGATGCACGGTGCCATAAATCAACTTGGCATGTTTAGAGAGGTGGACGGATAAACCCAAATAGCATCTGCCCCCAAATTCAGGCAAGATGATCCATCCCAGATCCGTCTCCGTTTTCGGCGGTAAACAAACGTGAATAGGACTCACCCACTGGTTATCAGATATTAGGTAGATGATACCACTATCTAAGCATTTGATTATTTACTTCTTCACCGCCTCTTTCATGACGGGATTCAACCAACTTTGTGGGTCACGGGCTGGTTTGGCATCATCCATCATATGTATATAATGTTCAACAATTAAGGGACTAATCCCTTTGATGTCTGCCATTATCCAATCGAAAACTTACCGATTTGATTTCAAGACAGATAAAAGGGCTTTCTCTTACTCTAAGGCTAAAGAAGCCGAGATGATGATGGGCAAAGTCTCATTCTCCCCTAAGTATGCATACATAAGATGAGACGACAACGGCTTGAGTTCAAGTGTCGGTGAAGAGATGATAGAAGGTAGGGTACGGGGTCGATGCTCGAACTCGACAGACTCCATGAGGGATTCATAGCTAGCGTAAGAGAATGACTCGGACAGCTCAACTAACTCATCCGAAAAGTCAAACGATTCGAACTCGGGGGTTGAATCATTGATAAAAGGGTTCCATGAATCAAGATCATCAAGGAACGTGAACCCTTCGTATTCTCTATTCGTGTAAGAAGCGGCGAGATCGAACAATAACGCAATAGTGGTGTCAAGATCATTATCATTGAACAAAAACTCCTCGAATTCACAACTATGGGGAGCTATCTTATGGAAAGAACAAATATCTATCATACGAGCAGAAGATTCGGAAGGTTGACTTCCCAACCTGAAAATGTTAAGTTCAATTGTCATTTTCCCAAAAGATAGGTTCATGAAACTATAGGGTGTTTTTCGTCACCCTATTAAGATGGGAATATTCCTGCGCTTGTCAGGCGCATTACAGATTCCTCCTGCTTAGGGTAGGCTGGGGTTTATTGATTATGGGGATCCGAATCTCC
This sequence comes from Agapanthus africanus, assembly GCA_030015575.1. Classification (NCBI taxonomy): domain Eukaryota; kingdom Viridiplantae; phylum Streptophyta; class Magnoliopsida; order Asparagales; family Amaryllidaceae; genus Agapanthus; species Agapanthus africanus. The sequence continues at coordinate 671,288,745 of CM057344.1, read as the reverse complement.
GACAGCCGCGGACTAAGTTGCCGTTAATTATCCCTTACCTTTGGAGCGAGAGAACCTCTTATTAACGGGTTAAACAGGTCATGCAAACTCAATGTGCAGTGTACGTGTGTTGTGTTTTGAAAGGGGTTATGGATATATCGGGGACCCCGCAGTGTTTTTACGAGGGTCCCGCTTCCCGGATAACGGGCTAGGGGTCAAGGGGGCTAGCAGCCCCCTTTCGGGGTGTAGGGCAGCACCCCGTTAGAAATTTTTTCTAACGGGGGACAGTATTGTAGAGTATGTGTGTGTGTGTGTATATGTATGTATGTATGTGTATATATATATATATATAAGGGAAAGGGCATCCAAAGGATGCGTGGGAGAAAGCGCATGCGCCTCATATGCGCGGCACACGGGCGCTCGGGCGCTGGTGCTATCGCCTTGGACGCTAGCGCTTTGGGCGCCAGGGCATTAGCGCTTTGGGTGCTAGCGCCCCACGTGCCAGGCACGTGGGCGCTCGGGCGCTAGCGCTTTGGGCGCTAGCGCCACACGTGCTAGGCACGTGGAGCTCGGGCGCTAGCGCTTTGGATGCTAGCGCCACACATGCCAGGCACGTAGGAGATCGAGCGCTGGCGCCTCACGCGCCAAGTATGTGGGTGCTCGGGTGCTCGCGCTTTAGGTGCCTGGACGCTAGCACCTTATGTGCCAAGCACGTGGGCACTCGGGCGCTGGGCGGCAAAAGGGACTTGGTCCATGCACTGGGAGTTGTACTCCCAGGAAGAAATACATATTATTTTGTGTGTGTGTATATATATATGTATATATATAAGGAGTTAAACTCTTAAGATATTTTTGAAGCTGATGAAGGGGCTTCTCCCCTTGAGCCCTGGATCTTCCCCAAAGTGGGATCTTTGGAGATGGGTCTCGTTCTTCCTCCTTTGTTGGCCGGCTCTTGGATAATAAGAGGGTTGAGATTAAAAAAAATCTCTCATGTGCGCGGCTCTTGGACAGTGTTGTAGAGTATGTGTGTGTGCGTGTATATGTATACATACATACATGCATATATATATATAAGGGAAAAGGCATCCAAAGGATGCGTGGGAGAAAGCGCCAGCGCCTCACGTGCGCGGCACGCGGGCGCTTCGGCGCTGGCGCTATCGCTTCGGGCGCTCGGGCGCTCGGGCGCCTCACATGCCGGGCGCTCGGGCGCTAGCGCTTTGGGTGCTAGCGCCTCGCGTGCCAGGTACGTGGGCGCTCGGGCGCTAGCGCTTTGGGCGCTAGCGCCTCACGTGCCAGGCATATGGACGCTCGGGCGCTCGGGCCCTCGCGCTTATGGCGATCGCTTTGGGCGCTAGCGCCACACGTGCTAGGCATGTAGGGGCTCGGGCGCTAGCGCTACACGTGCTAGGTACGTGGGCGCTCGGACACTAGCGCCTCACGCACCAAGCACGTGGGCGCTCGGGTGCTCTCTCTTTGGGTGCCTGGGCGCTAGCGCTTTGGGTGCTAGCGCCTCACGTGCCAAGCACGTGGACGCACCGGCACTGGGCGGCAAAAGGGACTTGGTCCATGCACTGGGAGTTGTACTCCCAGAAAGAAATACTTATTATTTTGTGTGTGTGTGTGTGTGTCTATATATATATATATATATATATATATATATATATATATAGTTAAACTTCTAAGATATTTTTGAAGATGATGAAGGGGCTTCTCCCCTTGAGCCCTGGATCTTCCCCAAAGTGGGGTCTTTGGAGATGGGTCTCCTTCTTCCTCCTTTGTTGGCCGGCTCTTGAATATCAAGAGGGGTGAGATTAAAAAAATCTCCCCATTTTAAGTTCTGATAGAAGATCCAAGCTCCCTTTTATGGGTTTTGTGGTGAAAAGCTATTTAGTTTTGGAAAAGAAAGAGTAAAACTCTTGATTTAATTCAAAAGGAAGAAGTAGGTTTTAGAACCTTGAGGAAGGAGAAAGAGGCACAGGAACCCGAGTTTTTGGGGAGAATGAAAAAAAAAGTCTCTTTTATTCATCATCATGTTGCCTTATATAGGCTTACACATTTACATATAGCCCCTTAGGCTTTACAAAATGGCATTTTGCCCATCCCATACCTCATGTGCTATTTCTTTTTGCACATAAGCCATGGGCTTTACAAAAATCTGGCTTTATGCCAATTTTGCTTACATTCATGCACAAAAAATTACATCAAAATTATTTGTTACATGATTTTTATTTTAGCATGGGGAGGCCGGCCGCAGGACTCAACTGGGGCATAGGCCCACTTGCTTGGGCTTGGGCCCGCTTACTTGGGGTTGACCTTGACTTTGACCTGGTCAACTGGGGTAAAATTTTTGATCCCAACAAAGTGCCCCCATCAATAAATGCACACCGCGCATATGAGTTGTGTGCATGAAATTGATGGATCTTGAAGCTGGATTTCAAGGTGGAACATCATTCCGTGGGCGGAGCATCCCTTGGGGAGCATGATTTCCGGGGATCGGAGCATCATTTCGATTTGCGGAGCATAATTCCAGGGTTGGAGTATCATTCCGAAGAGTCGAAGCATAATTCTGATTTGCGGAGCATAATTCCAGGATCGGAGTATCATTCCGAAGAGTCGGAGCATAATTCTGAGGATCAGAGTAGAAGCATGATTCCAGGGATCGGAGCATGATTCCGATAAGCATAACTTCGACGATCGGAGCATAATTCCGAGGATCGGAGCATCATTCCGAAGAGCGGAGTATGATTCTAGGGATCAGAGCATAATTCCAATGAGCGGAGCATGATTCCAAAGGGTCGGAGGATAATTCTGACGAGCGGAGCATGATTCCAAAGGGGTTGGAACATAATTCCGATGGGCGGCAGACATTCTGACTAAAGCATAATTTCGATGCAGAGATTGATTCCCAGACGAAGCATAATTCTGACAAGGAAGGCAGATACTCCAAGGCAAAACATGATTTCGACACGGGGTACATTCTGAGACGAAGCATGATTCCGGTGCAGAGCTTGTTGGCTGACTTGATTCCAAGATGAAGCATAATTTTGACAGGGAAGGCAGATACGCCGAGGCGAAGCATGATTTCGACACGGGGTATATTCTGAGACGAAGCGTGATTCCAACGCAAAGCTTGTTGGTCGACTTGATTCCGAGGCGGTGCTTAATTCCGACGAGGAGATCGCTGGTTGATTCTGAGCCGAAGTATAATTCCAACAGGGAAGGCAGATACACCGAGGCGAAGCTTGATTTCGACGCGGGGTACACTCTGAGACGAAGCATGATTCCGACGCGGAGCTTAATTCCGACGGGGAGGTCGGCAATTGACTTGATTCCAGGACGGTGCATAATTCCGACGAGGTCGCTGATTGACTTGATTCCGAGTCGAAGCATAATTCCGACGAGGAGGTCGTTGGTTGACTTGATTCTAGGACGGAGCATAATTCCGATGAGGAGGTCGCCGGTTGGCTTGTTTCCGAGTCGAAGCATAATTCCAACGAGAAGGTCGCTGGTTGGCGATTATAGGGCGGAGCATAATTCCGACGAGGAGGTTGCTGGTTGACTTGATTCCAGGACGGAGCAAAATTCCGAAGAGGAGGTCGCTGGTTGACTGGTCCACGGCATGGAGTGTCTGTGGTCGACATTTCCCCGGCGCGGAGTGTCACTGGTTTTGATGTAGAGGATGATTCCCAGGCGAAGCATAATTTCGACAGGGCAGGTGATACTCCGAGGCGAAGCGTGATTTCGACACTGGGGTACATTCTGAGACGAAGCATGATTCCACCGCAGAGGTTGTTGGTTGTTTTGCTGATTTGATATGATTTGGGTTGACATCAGCATCGCTACACTGGAATATGGTACCAGGAGCAAATCATCATTTGCCATGAGTGGATTTAGGGATTTTTGTTTTGGTTTGGCATCATCACCGCTTACACTGAAATATGGTACCAGGAGCGGATCATCATTTGCCATGAGGGGATCTCCCTCATTTCCAGTTTAACGACTTAGGGGTCATCTGTTCAGTTTAACGACTTAGAGGTCATATGTTCCCAGTTTAACGACTTATGGGTCTATTGGATTGGAGTTTGGAATTTTAGGGTTAGGGTAGGCATCAGCGTTGCTAACACTGAAGCACATGTGTCAGGAGCAATTCATCATTTGTCTTTTCCTGTTGGGGAGCGATGGCTTAAGAGACATGTTTAGGTCCCTATCACCTAAGGATTTTCAATTTCATGGGCCTTAAGGGTCCCATAAAAGCATTTTCTCCCTACGAGTCGAAAGGATCTCGTATGTGTATTTTCTCCTTAGGAGTCGTTAGGACCCCTAAGTGTGTTGCTCCTTTGTGAGTCGTAAGGATCTCACGCGGGAATTTTCTCCTCACAAAGTCGAGAGGACTTTGCGAGTGCATTTCATCTCTTTTTCACGAGTTTTCGCCCTTTCAGGTTTTCACAAACTCGTCGGCAGTTCTGCTGTTTTTACTCATGGAGCCCTTTCGGGTTTTCATCCGTGCCCATTTTGCTTGTAGACATACTTTCTTTTTTTTTATTTTTTCTTTTAATTTTCTTTTTATTTTTTTTGAATCTTCATCGCCGGTGGGACTTTGAATGTGGTCTCGCCGGTAGGACCTAGGGGAGATTGGGATTGTTTTACGCCCGTGGATTGTATACGGTTTTGCAGGATGTATGATCCAGACCGTAGGGCCGGAAAAATTTCGGGACTTTGTTGGCGTCTGCATCGCTGCACTGAAATATGGTACCAGGAGCGACTCATCATTCGCCGTTGGGGTATGGAATTTGGAATTTGGTTGGCGTCTGCATCACTGCACTGAAATATGGTATCAGGAGCGACTCATCATTCGCCACTTGGGGATTTGGATTTTGGTTGGCGTCTGCATCGCTGCACTGGAATATGGTATCAGGAGCGACTCATTATTCACCATTGGGAATTTGAGTTTTGAACGGCATCTGCATCGCTGCATTGGAATAAGGTACCAGGAACGACTTATCATTCGCCATTTTTTACCGCGATTGCTCTATCATTTCAGCTTTTCTTATCGCGAAGGTCATGATTGCCCTATCATTTCGGCTATTTATTCGCGGTTGCCCCATCATTTCGGCTTTATTTTCATCTTTATTTTTACTCGCTGATTTTTATTACGAGTTGCCCCATTATTTCGGCTTTATATATATATATATATATATATATATATATATTGTTTTATTTACACATTTTTACATCCCAAGTTTAACGACTTAGAGGTCGACTGTTCCCAGTTTAATGACGTGGTGGTCGATTGTTTTCAGAGAAAGGCAGATGTCTGAGAGAATCAGTTTCACGAAGAACTTCGGTCTCCATTTGTATGAAATTGGCGGTCGCGGCTTGACTGTTTGTTAACACGCCTTTGGACAGTTCTATCTCTCCTGCCTTGTATTGCTTTTCGACCCAATCTTTGAAGACGAAGCAGTCCTCAATGGCATGACCTATCACTCGATGATAGGGGCAGTATTTAGGGTCGTCGGTCATATTTATTTCCTGCGGTCTTTTTTATTCTGGCAGTTGTAGACCGTTCCTCAGGGCGTCTTTGAATATTTTACGGATTTTGTCCCTTCTGAAGGAATAGACCTTATCCAGGTTCTCTTTCAGTGGAGATTCTCCTCCTTCTACGAACAATGGCCTCCGAGGCTGGTTGGCATTAGGCTCGCTCATCCCTCGCTTATTTCGGTTAGCCGAAATGTTGAAAGATTCAGTATCGTTGGAATTTCCGCCTTTGCGATTTTCATCCTTTTGGTTTCTCCAGGGCCTATTGTTATTTTGGGAGTCAGAGGAGGACTCCTGCTTTAAGCGTTCCAACATCTAAACTTTCCTGGTCAGCTCTTGGAATGTTTTGAGACCCGCGGTGCAAAAAACGGGGCCATCCAATTGTTGAGATTTCCGACAAAGAGACTAACAGATTGGTCCTGCTCTATCGGCAGTTCACATTTGACGGAGAGATTGCGCCATCGGGTTATAAAATCCGTGCTGCTTTCGTTGTTCTTTAGCTTGGTCCTTACGAGGTCGGTAATGGTGATCTTATCGCAGACACTCATGAACCATTGTCGGAACAAAGATTCCCTTTGGACGAAAGTTGTGACGGAGCCATCCGGTATGCTCGCGTACCAGTCGAAAGCAATATTGGTCAAGCTATTAACGAACTGGCGAAGGAGAAGCACATCATTGCCCCCAGTATTCCCGCATGAGGCTTTAAAATGGGCGACGTGCTGATTCGCATTTCCCGTCCCATCAAATCTTCCGAATTTAGTGATGACATGGCCGCTGGGAAATTCTACCAGATCATACTAAGCAGGATATGGCCTCCCGCTACTGCTAACATCTTTTTGCGCTTCGGCTTCAGCTACCAATGTTTTGACTTTGTTGGCAACCAAATCTATGATTTGATCTTGAGTTAGCGGGCTACTGTCAACGGTAGCCAAGACATTTCCCGAGATAGGATGCAACTGATTTTCATGCGGTCCGCCCACTTTTGGATTTAAGGGAATAGGCGTCGGCTGTCTCGGGACACCGTTTCCCGGTTCATGAGTAGAGTCCTGCACCTGATTGGGCGGCTGAGAGGCAAGTTGGGCCGTGAGCTATAAGACGGCGTTTGTCAAGTCGTCAAATTTTGAGTAGAGCTTGGCCATCTCCTTGTCTTTGCTTCTGAGCTGTTTTCGGAGCTCTTGGAGAAGTTGCTGCTCTGCGTTCTTGGGACGGAAGATTGGCTCATCTTCGCTTTTCGAGCTTGACTCCTCATGAACCGAGGGCTCTCTCTGCTTATCAGCTTCACTGGAAGGGTCTTCATTACCTTCTAGAGGAGGCTGGTCTTGGAATATGGCAGCCATATTCACATCAGATTGGATTTGAGATGCGCTGGCCCCATCCTTGCTTTTGCTGCGAAGGTTGTCGCTGGGACGCGTGCCCACCATGTAAACTGTGTAGATAACACATTCAGCCATCCTTTCATCACTGGTAGCTAGTTTCGCGGAGCAGTCCGGGCTTTGGAAATTCATAAATTTTAACATGGCCGAAGCCCTAGCCCTTTTGTTGGCTCTATATCTGAGCCTCTTCTTCCTCAGCTTCTCTACCTTGAGCGCTTGGCAGGCTTCTGCTCTTCGGGAAGCCACCATAGGCCGAGTGATGGGGAGGCTTGAGAAAATATCCGCCCGCATATCCGTCGAAAGTATCGTCTGGGCTTGCCCGCGACGTCTGGCAACTTCTTTTGTTCTGACGGCTTTGCCCCCAGCTGGGGCCATGGAGAGCCGTTTGAACACCGACTCGCGTCTGGGTTGGGGTGCCCTCGAGACCATCACATTTGGCCTCTTGCCTTTCAAGGCCGGTTTGTCAGTTACCAGAGCTTGAAGAGCAGGGGCGGCGTTAGTTGGCGCGAACAGAATAGAGCAAAATGGTAGCAGTGGCTCCTCCCACTGTCACCCGAGACTGGCTGGAAGGACCGTCCTGGAGTCCATCTTCATCATGTATGAGATGGGAGCCGTGTTGAGAGCTGAGCTGGTCCTTGGAGACATTTTTTTTTTGCGTCTGAAGATTGCAGTCGAAAGTCGTTAACCTGCAAATAGAAGAATGATTTCAGTACAGACAATCAATGTATATGTTGATTGAGTTCGCGTGGATATTTAACCCGAAATATGGGAGGAGAGATGGGTCCCACCAGGCGTGCCAGAATCTGTAGGGTGTTTTTCGTCATCCCATTGAGATGGGAATACGCGCACGCTTATCAGGCGCATGACAGATTTCTCCTGCCTAGGGTAGGCTGGGGTTTATTGACTGTGGGGATCCGAATCTCCGGCAGCCGCAAACTAAGCTGTTGTTAATTACCCCTCGCCTTTGGAGCGAGAGAACCTCCAATTAACGGGTCAAATAGGTCATGCAAACTCAATGTGCAGTGTACATGTGTTGTGTTTTGAAAGGGGTTTTGGATATATCGGGGGCCCCACAGAGTTTTTATGGGGGTCCCGCTGCCCGGATAGCGGGCTAGGGGTCAAGGGGGCTAGCAGCCCCCTTACGGGGTACGGGGTGCAGGGCAGCGCCCCGTTAGAAATTTTTTCTAACAAGGGACAGTGTTGTAGAGTATGTGTGCGTTCGTGTATATGTATACATACATACATACATACATACATATATATATATATAAGGAAAAGGGCATCCAAAGGATGTGTGGGAGAAAGTGCCAGCGGCTTACGTGCACGGCACGCGGGCGCTTGGGCACTCGGGTGCTAGCGTTTTGGGCACCAGGGCGCTAGCGCCTCACGTGCCAAGCACGTGGGTGCACGGGTGCTCGGGCGCTAGCGCCACACGTGCCAGGCACGTGGGCGCTCGGGCGCTACTGCTTTGGGCGCTAGCGCTACACGTGCCAGGCACGTGGGCGTTCGGGCGCTAGCGCCTCACGCTCCAAGCACGTGGGTGCTCGGGCGCTCGCGCTTTGGGCGCCTGGGCGCTAGCACCTCACGTGCCAAGCACGTGAGCGCTCGGGCGCTGGGCGGCAAAAGGAACTTAGTCCCTGCACTGGGAGTTGTACTCCCAGAAAGAAATATTTATTATTTTGTGTGTATATATATATGTATATATATGAGGAATTAAATTCCTAAGATATTTTTGAAGCTGATGAAGGGGCTTCTCCCCTTGAGCCCTGGATCTTCCCCAAAGTGGGGTCTTTGGAAATGGCTCTTCTTCTTCCTTCTTTGTTGGTCGACTCTTGGATAACAAGAGGGGTGAGATTAAAAAAAATCTCTTCTTTTTAAGATCTGATGGAAGATCCAAGCTCCCATTTGTGGGTTTTGTGGTGAAAACTATTTAGTTTTGGAAAAGGAAGAGTAAAACTCTTAATTTAGTTCAAAAGAAAGAAGAAGGTTTTAGAACCTTGAGAAAGTAGAAAGAGGCACAGGAACCCTAGTTTTTGGGGAGAATGAAAAAAAGTCTCTTTTATTCATCATCATGTTGCCTTATATAGGCTTACACATTTACATATAGCCCCTTGGGCTTTATAAAATGGTATTTTGCCCATCCCATACCTCATGTGTTATTTCTTTTTGCACATAAGCCATGGGCTTTACAAAAATTTGGCTTTATGCCCATTTTTCTTACATTCATGCACAAAAAATTACATCAAAATTATTTATTACATGATTTTTATTTGGGCATGGGGAGGCCGGCCGCGGGGCTCGATTTGGGCATGCGCCCACTTGCTTGGGCTTGGGCCCGCTTACTTGCGGTTGACCTTGACTTTGACCCGGTCAACTGGGGTGCAAATTTTGACCCCAACAGGAACCATTTCGACAATTGATCGCCTCATTTGAGCTTGCAAGAAATGGTCGACCAAGAATCACCAGAATTTAGTTCTGTGGATTCGCCACATGCTGTATATTTAAAACTGTGAAGTCCACAGGGAGTATAAATTCCAGGACTCTAATCAACACGTCCTCTAGCTCACCCCTAAGGTGGGTGACAGATCGATCTGCCATTTGGAGAGTGCAGTGTGTGGGTTTCAACTCTTCTATATCTAATTACTCATACACAGAATATGGGAGCAAGTTAACACAGCATTAAGATCGAGAAGAGCGCTATTGATGTTTTTACCCTCAATAGTTATAGAAATTGTAAGACAACCGGAGTCCTTACGTTTTTTCGGCAAATTTTAGGTAAGAGCACCACTCACATTACTCGCTAAGAAAACTTTTTTAAGTACTTAGAGTTTTCATTTTCTTAGTGCACAAATCATTAAGAAATTTTGCATAGGACGGGACTTGGGTAAGAGCATTACTCACATTACTTCGCAAGACTGGCCGTTCCAACTCCTGCTGCAGGCGAGGTCGTTAAAAATGCTTCCCCTACTAGAAAGTCTGCCTTCGACAGACTGACCGTTCCCTCTCAGCGGACGTCAGTTTTCGACAGGCTGACACCGACAACAGCCTCTCACCAAAGCAGGCGGAATAACGAGGTCGCTTCTACAACTGAGGTAATCCTATTTGTAAGACATGCTCGACATCGCCATTGGTGCCGAATGAAGAAAGCTGGGGGCAGTTCCCCCTCTGGACTTACCCCACCAGCTCCAATGGTAGAAACTAATGCAGCTATTCCAACTGGAATAGTTTCGAGCTGCTCAGGAGGGTGCGCAAGAACTCTCCAACCGCCATCTTAAAGAAGTCTCCTCCGCCTACTGAAAGCATGACATAAGTGAAGCCATAACAGCCTCCTCAGCGGTTGTCCTCCAAGATCTACAGAGTTTGGTGGAAAGTCCATGACTCTGTAATTGACAAAGATTACACTCGCCGGCTGAAGAAAACGAAGGCTTGGCAAGAGGTGGACCATCCCTCCGTCATACCACGAAAGGTATCATCTGCATGGGTGCTTACTGCAACGGCCCCCTCAACCTCGACCTCCTACAAGAGGAGGAGGCCGGAGAAGATCCCCATACTGACAGCAAAGAGCAAAGGCAGTGGACCCAAACGCCCTAAGTCTGGGAGTATGGTAGTACACACGGTATACATGGCTTCCGGGAAAGAGGAAAGTTGTACTTCCACGGGTCATCGACCACCCACACGATCGGTGACAAAAGCTCAGGAGCAACAACAGAAGCTTCAAGAGATGTTGACAAGGATGGCCGCACTTACTGGGCAGAAAAAAAGCCCGGAAGCGTCGGCGGAACAAAGCCAGGAGCAGGAGACCGACACCGAATTCCTACGAAGGGTGCTTGAAAAGAAAGATAAAGAGGCCGTGGAACAAGCGGTTAATATAAAACAAATGGCGGTTCTGTTCCAAGACATGGTTGGGATGATGATCCAGCCGGATCCTCCAGCCGAAGACCCTCCAATAATCATTGAAGACGACAAAAGGGAGACATCAAACCCTCCTCCGGCCTTATCAGCAGCAAGAGAGGAGACGATCTCCAAAGCTACCCTTGATGACTACATAGCTCAACAAATACGAGCTCATTAAGCGAACGAAGTGGCGGGCTAAGTCGTCAGAACTGGGCGACCTTATCCAGGATGGTACGACCAAATTAAGTACCCTCCAGGATATACAATCCCCAAATTCCATGTGTATAAGGAGATGGGCAATCCGCATCAACATGTTGCTCAATTCAGAGCTTTGTGCGGTAATACCGGGGGCGATGACAAACTGTTGCTTTGCAAGTTTGTTGGCAGCTTGTCGGAGACGGCATTTGAATGGTACTCCGAGCTCCCAAATGACTCTGTCAAGACATTTACAGAGATGGACTACTGTTCACACAGCGGTTCACAAGCGCAAGCGAGCGCACCCCAATCACGGCATTAATCAACGACAGAGTGAAGTCGAGAGAGACCTGGGTTCAATACGCAATTCGGTGGCATAAGCTATAGTCAAAGTGTGAACAGCGCATGGAAAAAGCTCCTTCTGTGGGCATGTTCGTGGGGACCCTTGATCCTCAGGCAACTATATCCCAGTTTATGATGTTTTTCAAGCCGAACACCTTCCAGGCCTTCATTGACAAACTGGCCCAAATGGACCAGATGGGCCATAGGCCGTCCTTTTTAAAGACAGATTTTCGGAATGAAAAGGGCAAAGGGAAAGCGACCTTCGTCGCCAACGCTCAACAAAAACCGAGTGACCCGAAACCGGTTGCTCGCCAAAACAACAAACCAAGATCCCTCAAAGAAAAGTTGAGACGTCCTTACTCGTTTCTCCAAGATAAAACGAGGAGACTATTCGAACTGCGGTGCACAACAGGCTCATCACTCTGCCGGATCCGAGACGCCCACTGCAATCGGGCGATATCAACAATCCCAATTATTGCCCTTACCACAGAATAGTGGACCACCCAATCGAAGATTGCTACGTCTTTAAAAACTGGGTCGAAGACCAATACCAAAAGGACAAGATCACGCTGTCCAAAAACTGGAAGGTAAACCCGCCGCAGCAGTACGCTCCTAAAAAGGTGGACACGCCGGGGGCATCATGCTCATTTGTAGAAGAAGCTCCATGGGAAGTGGTCCTTTCAGCTAAAACTAAAAGAATGCTGAAGGATCTTCAAGCATGTCCAACGATTAGGTGGAAAAGCCCGCTGGAGCCTAAAATTATTGACGGAATGCTGAAACCGCACCCAACGCTAAAAGTTGGTAACGATGGACAAAACCTCCAGGCCAAGCCTCCGAAGTCTTGAAAGAAAAAGAAGAAGGCCAAGAAACTCGTCCAGCTCGACGGCAATCGTACAGGTCTGCAGAAATACATCGATGCACTGGAGGAATACAACCAAGAGACACGGACACCAGTCACACTGGAAGAGTTCTTCAAGCATGTTCTTGAGGACAGAAACAGTGGCATTGATGAAGGAGACGATTCTTCGGAAGAATCCGAGAATTATGTAGCGAGTTGCCACATGATCTCTCACTCGTCGATAAATGGCAAAGAAGCTCCTGACGTAGAGAAACTGGGGGCAGATCCAGAACCAAAATCCATGGAACCGTTAGATGGCCTCATCGACAAGCTGCTGAACGAAGCTCTTCAAAAGAACAAAGCTGCTCGAGAATGTGAAGCGGCCATTTACGAAATGGCCAAGCGTCGGTGTCAGGCCGAAAAAGCTCCGGTGATGAGAAGTCATAAAGTACCTCAACCGGATCAAAATGCCCTTGCCACCAGCAAGAGTAGAATCAAGATAAGGAAGAAGTTTGCCAAAACTCTGTCAATGGGAATGAAACTACCACCTTTCAAAGAAAATACTTCCGGGAGTACTTGCCCCGACGAACCGGATGTACATCCGAACTACTGCTTATACCATCAGAAGGTCACGCTCCCTACCGAAGAGTGCAATGCCTTCAAGAAGTGGTGGCAAGGATACGTTGCCCATCGATAACAATTCAAGCGAATGAAGCGCAAAGCCCGTTGTTCAGTCGAAAACATCGCACTTTTGATATGACATTTTCCTTACTTTTCTTAAATATTTAAAAGTGTTTATTATAAATATGACACATATGAGGATTTATCTGTAAAAATACTATTTATCATATATTTATATATTATAATTAACATTATGAAGGAAAATATATGCATATAATATTTATATAATATTTTGATAATTTAAATACGCATATCATATCAAATATCCTTAACCAATATTCTTAAACTATAATACCATATCAAATTGGTTAGGATAATATCTAAAAATACCAAATATTACTAACATTATTCTTTGAGATATGATGCAAGCTTTGGCTCAGGTCAGGAGATCGAGATGTTGAGATGTCGGAAATAAAAAATCTGCCGAAATATTAAAGAAAATCGAAGAATCAATACTGGCAGAGACTCAAGAAATATTTTCAAGTTCCAGAAATCAACTAAATCTCCATGTGTCACAAGAATAAAGCCCCAGAAATTTGCACCCAAGATATCACCAAACAGCCGAGGATCCGCGACCAAACCATGCAATATGCGGTGGATCCGCGGCTAATTCAACGAATCAGGAGTTAGGATTTTCAGGTTGGATTTGCTACAACTAACCCTAATTCTGGGGATCTATGATTTCTGGCTTTGGGTCTATATAAAGGACCGATGGCTAAACTTAGAAATGATCAATCTTTTACACGAAGCAAATCATCGTCAAAGAATAAGTGATCCACGACAGGTCCGCGATTCGACGTGATATGGCAATGTGAGATTCAACGGAGTATCTACTTCCTACGAGGCAGAGATCGAGAGCAACTTCTTCTTCCTTTTGTAATCTAAACTCGAAGGTTTTGTAATTGTGAAGTTGATTAATAATGGTAGATCATTAGATTAATTATTTAGCATTTAATTACTGCATTATGGTCTCTTTCTCTATCCGTTCTTCTTCTATCTCCATCATACGTGAGTAATTCTTTGCTTGATAGGGTTCATAGGATTATGGTAGAACAATGGATGAGAAAATATTTTAACTCCTTTTAAGTCTTATGAAGTTTATAAACTTTAGCAAAAGAATCGTTACCATCAAAATCGGGCGCGCTACCAATTTATTGCTAGTCTCGAGCGCGATTTGAGATTAAATTAACAAATGTTTTGTTAAGGGCTAGACATGAATAGAGATCAATGAAAGGACAAGGGTCAATAGTGTGGAAACCCTAGTCTCTTCTAAGAACCATAATCCTCATTCATCACTATCTATCTAGTTTTAAATCTATCAATAGATAAAACGAGTAATCTTTATTTGTCATCCATGACTACTAAATCCTAAGGAACCCTATAAGACCTCTTCTTATAAAATCTACATCCGTATTTAAACTAAATCTGTATTCTATATCCGTGTTTGACGTAAATCAAGAAACTATTCTTCACTATTATTTATTTTTCTATTCTTCCACCTTTTCAACACATCTAAAGTAAGATTGAAAGATTCCACATATCTCTGAGGACGACCCGTACTCATCTCGGTCTAGCTATACGCGACACCGTTATTGATTGTGGTTACTACACAGACTTCTTTAAATACAGAACCAATCATCCGTCGGGAGCAGAGAAGCACGACAGATGAGCATAAAGGAACAGCCGGTAACTGTCATATGGTTGATGCCATCCCAACAAAAGGGAAGTCTCAATTTCTTACCTTCGAGAGCGATTCGGACGAGGAAATGCCCCTCGGCCCTCTCTTCAAGGAATCCACCTCTCGAAAAGAAGAAGAGATGAGGAACTGTAAGAACATTCAGCTGCGTAACCGTACGTTACCTGAAAAGAATCTCGGACCCTCAAACAAAGGTTCAGGAAAAAGAGACAAAGGGAAGGAAAAAGTCCCTGAGAAGATTGCTCTCGATGATAGAGTCATCGAAGAGCTCACAGCCAAGGACCCGCTCAAGAAGAATAAGGTGGATTACAATATCCTAGCACATCTGAGAAAGATACCCTCACAATTGAGTATCTTGGATGCCCCTTTCCTGTCTAAAGTGGGACGAGATTTCCTGATCAAGGAGTTACAAAGAGCCCGACCAGTTTCAAGCCTTCCTGGCGGAAGAAAACATGAAGGACGAGCTGGAAGAAGTCCACACGGCTGATATCACCTTCAGCGATGAAGACCTCCTTCTCGGAACGTGCGAGCACAACCATCCGCTGTATGTAACCGGGTATTTTCACGATATCAAGATAGGGAAGATCCTAGTCGACAACGGGTCCTCCGTCAACCTTCTCAACGTAAGGGTGTCGAAGGAGATTTGCATGAACGTGTAGCACCTAGCTCGGGATAAAATTACCATCTCCGGTTTTGACTCCCAATCATCATAAACGCTCGGGTCTGTAATACTGACATTACGCTTCGGGCTGCTCGTCACTGACATCAAGTTCCATGTTATTGATGCCAAGACTTGCTACAATGCTTTGCTCGGCAGGCCTTGGCTACATGAGTACAACATCATCCCTTCTACACAACATCAGTGTATGAAGTACTTCAAGGATGGCCTCGGGTACAAAGTTACAGGGGAGCTGAACCCATTCTCCGTAAATGAAGTCCGCAAATATGAAGATGCCAAGTACTTCTTACCAGGCTTCAAAGACATGGAAAGATGTCGCAAACCGGAGAATAAACAAAAAACCATCGCCACTATCCCAAAATTTGGGAGCGATACCGAGGAGGATGAAGAGATGGTCTACTCGGGACAACCCCAAGGCAATAGGCCAGGACCATCTACTCCTATTCTGGTCTTTGGCAGTGACTCTGAGGACGAGGCCAACACAGTATTCTCCGTCCGCCCGTCAATACCGACTTTTGCTAGAGCTGACCAGAGTTTACAAATTACCATAGTTCCGCAGCGGCATTACAAAGAAATTGATGCACTTGATACGTACAGTGTGCAAGAGCTGCAGACCTTCTACGTCCCTCCTAAGCAAAGAGGTGAAAAGTCGATCCTTTTCTACTAATCCACGGAGACTAAAGTAGAGAAAGAAGTATGGAACGGTGCCGAACCTACGCTCGACAGACTTCAACCAATCCGTTTGCCCAAATACTATGCAGAGGGACTGAAAAAGCTATTGAGATGCTAAGGTGTACCCTTCAAACAGACTGCTCGACGAGCCCAGTTCTATAACAAGATTTGGGACACTCCCGGGACTCAGCGAAAGATGCCCAACGGGAGAATGGAGAAGACTGGCCTTGGATACGTTCGGTCCAAGAAACGGGAGCGATTCTATGGCTGCTATGTTATAAATGATTTCGGTGGAAAAGAGAATGCCTTTCCAGATAGCGCTGATATTCAAACAAAGCGAAATCCAGCCGTGGGAATACCAAGCCCATCATTCGAAGAACAGATTGACAAGCTAATAAGAGAAGAAAGTCAAAAGGTTCAGGATGACCACAGCTGCGAAATGGCCATTTAAGAAAAAGCCAGGACGCAACGTATCATTCAGCAGGCTACGGAGGTTGACAATCCCCTTCACCCTTAGCCTACTGTGCGCTCTCACAGCAAGGGAAAAGTCTGATGCAAAGGCAATGATAAGATCAAGAATAGGGATGGCGTTCAAAGACAGTGAAGCGAATCCAAGAAGCTACGCGAGTGAGGAAAAGTCTGCTGGAACCTGTCTTTTATGAAGAAGATGGGTCGGGAGTACTCTTTCCCTCAAGAAAAGACAAGGAAAATATTCAGCCTTGTCATGAAGTATCAAATGATGACCCTCCCGGAGTCTCGATACCCTGAACAGATAAACGAGTTCCATCACCCGGATTATTGCTTCTACCACCGAATAGTGGGACATCCTATTGAAGACTGCTTCACCTTCAAAGACTGGGTTGAAAATCAGTATCAGCAAGATAGGTTCGCTCTATCCGAAAGTTGGAGGGTAGCCCCACCATGAAAGCATGAGCCAAAAGCAATCTATAGGGCAAGAATATAACCAGATCAATATCAGTCTTGGAAACGGACTCGTACCTGCCACGTGAAAACGTTCTCAAAGGAGGGAGAGCATGAGAATATGGATGACCTCTCCCATTGCTTCGCAAATGAAGATGAAGACAAGCTGATCTCAGAATTTCCATCGGCGCCAAAAGAGCTGGAAGATGGGATACACACCACAGCAGACAACCTGAGAAAAATCGACTTGGGCACGGCAAATGAGCCAAGGCAAACGTTCTTCAGTGAGCTGCTATCTGAGAAACAGGTGGCTACGTTAAAAGACATCCTTATGCAGTATAAAGACTGCTTCGCATGGAACTATTCCGAGATGCTGGGATTAGATCCAGAGATAGCTGAGCATAAACTGGCGATATCGCCGGACATCAAGCCAGTCAAACAGGTGCCAAGAAGAATACGACTCGATCTTGAAATGAGTATCAATGCTGAAGTCAAGAAGCTAATCGACTCTAGCTTTATCCAAGAAGTTCAATACCCTGAATGGATCGCCAATATCGTTTCGGTAATGAAGAAAAATAGGACAGTACGTATCTGCATAGATTTTCAGGATCTCAGCAAAGCTTGTCCAAAAGATGACTTCCCGGTGCCTGTTACCGAGCTGATGATCAATAACACATCCACCCATGAAGTCTTCTCCTTCATGGATGGATCTTCGGGGTATAATCAAATAAAGATGCATCCTGAATACCAAAAGCACACTGCTTTCCGGACCCTGCTAGGCATATTCTGCTATAAGGTGATACCATTCGGTTTGAAGAATGCAGGCGTCACCTACCAGAGGGCCATGACGAAAATCTTTGATGACCTCATACATAAGATTGTCGAATGTTATATCGACGACCTCATGGTGAAAAGCAAATCATACGAGGAGCACTGGGAGTATCTGAAGATAGTGTTCCAGTGCCTTCGGAAGTACAACCTGAAAATGAACCCTCTGAAATACGCGTTTGGAGTTTCCTCAGGCAAATTCCTAGGATTCATCGTACGACACCGAGGCATCGAAATAGACTCATCAAAGATTAAGACGGTTATGGAAATGCCCGCACCAAGAACTCTCAAACAACTGCGGTCTCTTTAAGGAAAGCTTATGTATATCCGGCGGTTCATAACTAACCTCTCCGGCAAATGCCGCCCCTACAGTCATCTAATGAAGAAGGGGACCCCATTCGTTTGGGATCATAAATAACAAAGTGCACTATACGAAATCAAGAAATACCTGCAGAACTCACCAGTACTGACCGCTTCGGTCAAAGGAAAGCCCCGCATCCTATACGCAACAGCCCTTGAAGGTTCTTTAGGCGCGCTATGGGTACAGGAGAACGACTAGAGGAATGAGAAAGCTCTCTATTATTTGATTTGATTTCTCCTGGGGGAAAAAACAACTACTCCCCCATCGAAAAGAATTGCCTGGCACTGATCTTCACGATAACGAAGTTTCGACATTATGCCCTGGCACATGAAGTCCATCGCATATCAAAGGTGGATCCTCTCAAGTATTTGATGTCGATAGCCATATTAACAAGAAGTCTTGCCAAATGGGCCCTCCTCTTGATGGAGTTCTCGATAGTATATCGACCCCTCAAGGCAATAAAAGACAAGGCCATCGCCGACTTTCTCGCTGAGTATCCGATACCCGCCGACTCTCCCTTAAACTGTGAATTTCCGGATGAACCCGCGTTTGACACAATCGACGGGGAGAAAGAAGGGAGTGATAGCCGATGGGAACTTTACTTCGATGGAGCGTCCTCCTTGAAGAAGCGAAAGAAAAACATCCCCATGATTAAAGCCGGGGTGGGCCTTATCTTCGTGACTCCACAAGGAGGGATAATGCGTTTTGCCCTTTCCTTAACGGAGCCGAGAACAAACAATGAGGCTGAGTATGAAGCTTTGATAGCAGGTATCAAGATTGTTGTCAACATGGTTATCAAAAACCTCCTCATATATAGAGACTCCTAGCTAGTAGCCAAGTAAATGGCGACTATCAGACATGTAAACCCGAGTTGGTAAAATATGGCGAGAGAGTGCAGCAATTGCTGACGCAAATCCTCTCCTACACCCTGGAAGGCATACCACATGCGGAAAATAGCAAGGCGAACATGTTAGCCAAGCTCGCTAAAGAACTGGCCAACGAAAATCTCGATGACGTAAGGATCATTGTGCAAAGCCGCAGGATTCTCGCACTGGCAGAGATATCTTCGAAGAAGTCTAAAGGAGAGGAAGCAACCGAACAAGAGGCTTTCCAATTAGAGGATGAAGAAAAGGCGAAGGATTGGAGAGAAGTCTTCATAGAATACTTCAAATCCCATCGAACGCCCGAAAATACATCATCAAGACATCAGCTCATGAAACGAGCTCTGTCTTTCTCCTTCGTCAATGATACTTTATATAAGAGATCATTCAATTGTTTTTGGTTAAGGTGTCTGGGACCAGAAGAAGCAAGGAGATTCGTCCAAGAAACTCATGACGGACTCTGCGGTTCTCATCAAGTCGGGCCAAAAATGAAGCTGAAGATCAAAAGAATAGGTTACTATTGGCCCATGATGATTCAGAACTGCCTCGAATATGCGAAGCAATGTCACTCATGCCAAATTCACAGGGACTTCATCTACCAGCATCCGAATCCGTTACACCCAACATTGGCTAGCTGGCCATTCGAAATGTGGGAAACCGATATAATCGGGCCCATCGAGCTAGCATCATCCAAGGGACATCGGTTCATACTAGCAACAACCGATTACTTCTCTAAGTAGGCAGAAGCAATACCGTTAAGAGAGGTGAAGATGGAGAACACCCTCCATTTCTTCAAGACACATGTCATCTACCGATTCGGCACTCCGCGATGGATCATCTCGGATAATGGGCCGGCCTACATAAGCCATAAGATCAGTCGCTTCACACAACAGCATAAAATAGATTGGAGATACTCTTCGGTCTATAATCCCCGAGCTAACGGTCTAGCTGAGGCTTTCAACAAGACCTTGACAAAGATCATAAAGAAAATGATGTCCAGAAATAAAAATGACTGGCACGAGAGATTGCATGAATCTCTCTGGGCTTATTGGGCCACGTTCAAGACGGCCACGAATACAACGCCATTCGCGTTGCTATTTGGCATGGAAGCAGTACTTCCCTTAGAGATAGAGCTACCCTCTCTACGAGTAGCGGTTCGATACGAGCTGACGGATGAAGAAAATGCCCATCTTTGACTTGAGGAGCTCAAAGCCCTCGATGAAACTCGTCTCATGGCGCAGCAAAACCTAGGAGCTTACAAAGAAAAGATGATGCTCTCATACGAAAGATTGACTAGGCCAAGAACATTTCGCCAAGGTGAACTCGTGTCAGTTGTAAAAAGACCCATGATCCCCAATCGTGTTAAACGAGGGAAATTCAAGCCGAACTATGAGGGCCCGTACATCATAGACAAGGTGTATCAAGGTGGGGCCTACTTGCTCATGGATATGCATGGCGAAAGACCCTTCCGGCCAATAAATGGCCGGTTCCTTAAGAAATACTGCGCTTGACAAATCACAGCTCAGGTTAATGATGGATGACGACGCTCGTATCCGCTCGCTGTCTTCCTGAGTCCAAACTCTTTAAGTAGTATCCAACGAAATCTCGCCTCAAAATCCCAACGGACCGCAACGTCCTTAAACTAGATATGGTCCGAGATGTCCTTAAACTAACGATGGACTGTGATGTCCCTAAACTAACAATGGACCGTGATGTCCTTAAACTAAATACGCCGCCTCAAAACTTGGCGACAGTGGAATCCAGGTCCACAAGTCCTAGCAGCGAGGATTGCAACTTAAGTCCCTCTGGCTCCACAGCTACCCCGGTTGGCGAAGTTCCACCGTAAAAAAAAAGGTACGTCCACAAGCAAAATGGGCGCGGATGAAAACCCGAAAGGGCTCCATGAGTAAAAACAACAGGACTGCCGGCAAATTCGTGAAAACCCGAAAGGGAGCAGACTCGTAAAAAAAATTCATCCACACTTGCAAGGTCCTCTCGAACTTGTAGGGAGAAAATACCCGCGTGAGATCCTTACGACTCACAAGGGAGCAACACACTTAGGGATCCCTACGATTCCTAAGGAGAAATTACACTTATGAGATCCTCACGACTTGTAAAAAGAATCCCCCTTATGAGACCCTCATGGCTCATAGGATTCGAAAGCTTTTAGTTACAGAGATCTTAACCTGTTCTTATGCCATCACATTCCCCAGATTGCCCTACAAGCGGTTCAATATTGACCCTTGCATACAACCACGGGCACAAATAAACGTTTCCCCTACTAAGTCCCACTAACGAAGAGGAATTTCCTCATGTGGTGAACGACACTTGTAAGTTCTCTCGACTTATAAGGAGAAAACACTCTTGTAAGATTCTTACGACTTATAAGAGAACATAAACTTAGGAATCCTCACGACTCCTAAGAAGAAAACACACCTACGAGATCCTCACGACTCGTAGGGAGAAACACCTTTATTATAGCTCATGAAGTCAAAAGACTGAGTCGACAGGATCCTAACCCTATTTACTAAGCCACCTTTGTTCGAATCGACAAATGCAAATGATGAATCGTTCCTGGAAATATCACAGTTGTAGCGATGCTGATGCCTAAATCGGTATCGAATTCTAAGCGAAAAATCAGCGAGCCAAAAATGCATATAAAATAACCGAAATGATAGGGCAATTCGTAACAAAAATCAACGAATAAAAAAATATGTATATAAAATTCGCCGAAATGATAGGGAAACTTGCAAAAAAATCAGCAAGTAAAAAAATATGCATATAAAAATAGCCGAAATGATAGGGCAACTCGCAACAAAAATCAGCAAGTAAAAAAATATGCATATAAAAATAGCCAAAATGATTGGGCAACTCGCAATAAAAAGCAGCGAGTAAAGAAAAAAACAGCTGAAATGATTGGACACCGCGAAAAAATAGCCGAAATGATTGGACAATCGCGACTTTCGCAATATAAAAAGCTGAAATGATAGAGCATCGCGGAAAGAAACAAAAAATGAAATGAAATTTCTGCCCTGCAGGTGAGATCACATTGACCCCTGTATACAATCCATGGGCACAAACGAAAAGGGAACCATGTTTCCCCCACCGGGCTTCGTCAAAAGGAAACCAAGTCTCGACGGCAACATCTACAGCCTAGAGATTAACAACAGCATTCTTCCTCCCTCCAGCAGGATACAGACGCGACATCAACAAACGGAGCCATGGCAAAGTCCCCTAGCTCTAAATCTCGATGGTTCACGGACAACCTAGAGACAACCTCGGAGCCATGGCAAAGTCCCTACTTTCAAGTCTCGACAGCAACATCTATAGCCTAAAGATCAACAATAGCGTTCATCCTCCCTCCAGCAGGATGCAGACACGACATCAACAAACGGAGCCATGGCAAAGTCCCCTAGCTCCAAATCTCGACGGTTCACAGGCAACCCAAAGATAACCTCGACATTCGTCGCAATATTGCAGACACAATGTCAATAAATGAAGCAAAGGAAGATCTCTAGCTTGAGGGTCTTGACGGCAACTCAAATGAGACCTGAAAGACTATCGGAGATCATCCCACTCCAGTGCGGAGTGGTCATAACTCATAGGGGCTCCCAAACTGAGCCTAACTTCAAGTAAAAAGCGACATGGAATATCCTAAACGCTTACTCTTTCGACGGTAATATCACCTAGAAGATTACTTGAAGACGTCTTGTCCAGCCCCCGAAGGGATCAGAGACACGACAGTCGCGGGGCTACTCGAACAGCAAGATTGCGTATCGAGGAATACACCGACCAAAGCGACGGTACGACGGGTAAAAAACTTTAGTACCACAGACCTTAACGGATTTCGATTAGTAAGAGTTAACTGTGACGTTAGGACGTCCTTGCGAGAATTTGTCGATTCGTCTCGACTCGTGGGGAAAATAATGTTCCTGCGAGAACTTATCGACTCGTCTCGACTCGTAGGGAAAAGCCTTAGGCAATGAGGATAAGGACCTGTTTCCTAAGCACTGAGGCCCTGCAAGTCAGTCCAAGATGGACTATTACATACTATTTACGGGCCACACTCTCCAAAGTCGAATATCAACAAGGAGGGAAACAACCACCTACAAGTCCTTTCGACTTGTAAGGGGGAAAATTCTCTTGTGAGATCTCTACGTCTCTCAAGAGAAAACGCACTTAGAAGTCCTCACGACCCCTAAGGAGAAAACACACCTGCGGGATCCTCACGACTCGTAAGGAGAAAAGTTTTTATGAGACCCTCATGGCTCATAAAGTTGAAAAGTCTAAGGCGGCATATCTGAATTTGTTTCCTAAGTCATCGCTGCCCTACAAGGAGGTCAAGATAGATTATCCACGGGCCATATTCTCCAAAGTCGAATATCGACAAGGAGGGAAAAAACACTTACGAATCCTCTCAACTTGTAAGGGGTAAAATTCTCTTGTGAAATCCTTACGACTCTCAAAAGGGAATGCACTTAGGAGTCCTCACGACTCCTAACGAGAAAATACACCTACGGGATCTTCTCGACTCGTAGGGAGAAATAACCTTCTTGAGTCCCTTACGGCTCATGAAGACGAAAAAAGTCTTAGGCTACAAGGACCCTAAACTTGTCTTCTGAGCCCTCAATTACATGGCCATGCATAACTCTGCACTACTTTACCCACATACATACTTATGTGGGAAAAGTAGTGGGGGGCATTTGTTCCCGCCGAAATCTTCAGCCAAGAGCTATTTGTTCCTGTTTACACCGGTTTAAGTTTCGTTTACAGATATGTGTGAAATCGGGCTCATTCATATAAGCACATGCACACATCAAAGGAAGAACAGATGTTAGAAAGGGAGCACTTGGTGGTCAACAACAAAAAGAAAACATTTTGAACATTCTATTCTACAGAAAATAGATCACCAAACATGGGATCGAAAGTACAGGGTTCACAAAACTATGGATAAAATTCTCTAAATCCCTCTCTGCCTTCTCCACCATGGAAAAGCGTCAATCTTCACGAAGAGTCACTCCCTATCGGTCAGCACCGTGCCCATCAGCGAAGGCAGACATGATGGCCCGCTAAGCCCGTATCTGGCTCAGCAGCTGAACAGAGCGATCTCTCAGAGCCGTGGTAATCAAAAGTGCCTCATGAAAGCACTCGATCTTGTCCTCAGCTACGTTGAGTATCGCCGGAGTCATCTCCGCTGGATGAGGGGGAATATCATCGAGCACAGACAAGAAGACCATCTGGAGCTAAATGGAGCCGATGGGGTGAGGAGATCCACTACGAGTCAAGAGCTCGTGCAGCACCGTATCTCATTGGTCATCCGTAAGAGCAGGGTTCACCAAGCGGGCAGCAAAACGAGAAACAATTTCCTCAATAGGCACCTCCTATGGCTGTCGGCGAGCATGTGGACGATTAAAAGCCATAGCTATTCTATGTTAAAATAATTCTCTGAAAGTGAAAGATAAGAGAAGCATTGCTTCAGATTATGAAGGGAGACATTTAATTTTAGGCACAGAAAATGTTGTGCATGATGGAACTATTTCCAAACATTAGAAAAGAAAAGTTTGACTCGGGAAAAGCAAAGAAAGAAGGCGAAAAGACATCTTTAGTAAAGAGGCAGCGCCTCACTTGCCTTGCACGAGGGCACCAGCGCCAACAGTTAAAAACTCTGAGGCAACGCCTCACGTGCCTTGCACGAGGGCGCCAGCGCCAAAAGTTAAAAACTCTGAGGCAGCGCCTCACGAGAGCGCCAGCGCCTCACGTGCCTTGCACGAGAGCGCCAGCGCCCAGAATTAAAAACTCTGAGGCAACGCTTCACCTGCCTCGCACGAGGGCGCCAGCGCCAGAACTAAAAGCTCTCTGATTAGACAGAGCCGTTGGATCAAAAATCCAACGGAGATGATAAATTATCAAAATACAGAATTAAATTCTGTCGAGAAAATATTCCTCAAATCTTTCTAAATAAGAAATATTACTCTCTGTAAAACAGAGTGCTGTTGGATTAAAAAATCCAATGGTGATTAAAAATCACCCATATATAAAAAAAAATTCTGTATGGGGAAATATTTCCCTAATCTTGTTAAAAACAAGAAAGATATCTTCTGTAAAACAGAAGTTCTTGGATCAAAGATCCAACGGTGGATAAAATTCCTAAATCAATTAAAAATCTCTCAACGAGAGATTTCTTTAACTAAACCAACAAACTTGCCTCCACTATATAAAGGACCTAAGACTTCAAGTCTTGTAAAAAAAAAGAAAGGAACCCCCCCTAAACTTCAAGTTCAAAAAGAAGAGCAAGCAAAAAAGAAACTTTTAAGAGAGAAGAAGGAAGAAGAACTTACTTCAAGGTAAATAAAGATAATAGAGATCATAGTATCTCATCTGCATATCCAAAGGTTTAACCCTCATAAAGAATATAGTTCTTTCTCCTGGATCCGAGACCCATGAGACAAGTCTCCCACAAATGAGAATTTAATTCTTATGGGGATGAATTTTTTCTTGGGGATCGAAGATCCAGGGGAGAACAGAGAATTGAATATCTTCAGAAAAATGCATAAAGAAAGAAACAGCACCAAGCGCCTCACGTGCCCCGCATATGGGCGCTGCTCAAATAAAGAGTGCTTAGCACTCAATAGTTGGCACTCAGCGCCAAGCGCCTCATGTGCCCCTCACGTGGGCGCTGCTCAAATAAAGAGTGCTTAGCACAAAATAGTTGGCGCCAAGCGCCTCACGTTCCCTTTACGTGGGCGCTGCTCAAAAAAGAGTGTTTAGCACAGAATAGTTGGCACTCAGCGCCAAGCGCCTCATGTGCCAATCACGTGGGCGCTGCTTAACATGAAATGCTCTGCACTCATCAAACAGCGCCTGCGCCTAGCGCCAGGCGTCTCACGTGCTCCACACGTGGGTGCCATAAAGAGTGTTTAACACTCCATAAAAAACAAAAAAGGGGGTTAAAGTAAAGAGTAAGCGTCAGAACCCATATCAATGCCCAGCACTGTTTGCATAGAAAAGGGACTAAGCCCAATTAAGTGCTTAACACTTTATTCAAAAATTAAATGGGCTGAGTCTAAGTTGACCAAATTCTTAACTCAGATCAACCGAGCCCATGTGCTCATCATGTTCCAAATTGGTCTTAGTCCCAAATACAACTACAGATCTCCCAACTGACATTGGTTTAAAGGTACATCTCCTCACACCTCTGATACATGTCGTTGTAATTCTTCAGCATCTTCAGAGAGCTGGTGGGTCCCGATAACCAACAAATTCATGGACCGCAATGTCTTTAAACTAGCTATGGACCAAAAACGTCCTTAAACTAAAACAATAGAGCCCAAATGCTCTTTTGTTGGATCTGAATCATCCTAAAAGCCCGTTAAGTAGATCTTAGTCTCAAATTGGACTAATGTATCCTTAACAAATATTTAAGTTGTTCTTAATCTCGAACTAGATTAACGATTCATAAATAAAAACCAAAAATATACGGATTTGGACTAATCGTGCCCTACGGACGACGACATAAATTAGTCTCCGTATACAATCCACCGGAAAACCAAAAATAAAACAAACACACACAACACGAAGTGAACATATGGAGCAGGAGAAAGTGGTTATCGCTATGCGGTAACGTAATTAACTGCAGGGGCTTGCGCCTATAGGAAAGAGCATCCCCATAATCAAAAACTCCTCGCCAACGAGGGGGAATTTGACGAAATCTGTTACAATGGCCGCATCCATCCGAACCTCCGATGCATGGTGCCATAAATCAACTTGGCATCTTCGGAGAGGTAAACGGATAAACCTAAATAGTATATGGCCCCAAATTCAGGCAAGACGATCCATCCAACATCCGTCTCCATTTTCGGCGATAAACAAACGTGAATAGGACTCACCCACTGGTTATCAGATATTAGGTAAATGATACCACTATCTAAGCATTTGACGATTTCCTTCTTCACCGCTTCTTTCATGACGGGATTCAACTGTCTTTGTGGTTCACGGGCTCGTTTGGCATCATCAATTATATGTATATGATGTTCAATAATTAAGGGACTAATCCCTTTGATGTCCGCCATTATCCAACCGAAAACATACCGATTTGATTTCAAGACAGATAGAAGGGTTTTCTCTTACTCTAAGGCTAAAGAAGCCGAGATGATGACGGGAAAAGTCTCATTCTCCCCTAAGTATGCATACATAAGATGTGACGGCAACGGCTTGAGTTCAAGTGTCGGCGAAGAGATGATAGAAGGTAGGGTAAGGGGTCGATGCTCGAACTCGACGGACTCCATGAGGGGTTCATAGCTAGCGTAAGAGAATGACTCGGACAGCTCAACTAACTCATTCGAAAAGTCAAACGATTCAAACTCGGGGGTTGAATCGTTGAAAAAAGGGTCCCATGAATCAAGATCATCAAGGAAGGTGAACCCTTCGTATTCTCTATTCATGTAAGAAGCGGCGGGATCGAACAATAACGCAATAATAGTGTCAAGATCATTATCATTGAAAAAAAACTCCTCGAATTCACAACTATGGGGAGCTATCTCGTGGACGGAACAAATATCTATCATACGAGCAGAAGATTCAGAAGGTTGACTTCCCAACCTGAAAATGTTAAGTTCAATTGTAATTTTCCCAAAGGATAGGTTCATGAAACCATTTCAACAATTGATCGCCTCATTTGAGCTTGCGAGAAATGGTCGACCAAGAATCACCGGAATTTGATTCTGTGGATTCGCTATAGGCTGTATATCTAAAACTATGAAGTCCACAGGGAGTATAAGTTCCCCGACTTTAATCAACACGTCCTCTAGCTCACCCTAGGGTGGGTGACAGATCGATCAGCCATTTGGAGAGTACAGTGTGTGTGTTTCAACTCTTCTATATCTAATTACTCATACACAGAATATAGGAGCAAGTTAACACTAGCACTAAGATCGAGAAGAGCGCTATTGATGTTTTTACCCTCAATAGTTATAGAAATTGTAGGACAACCGGCGTCCTTACGTTACTTGAGCAAATTTTGGGTAAGAGCATCACTCACATTACTCACTAAGAAAACTTTTTTAGGTACTTGAGTTTTCATTTTCTTAGTGCATAAATCCTTAAGAATTTTTGCATAGGACGGGACTTGTTGGATAGTATCTAAGAGAGTAATATTAATGTTAACATGTTTAAACATTTTCACAATCTTCTCCATTTGTGGACTTGGTATTTTGGGCCTAAACCGGTTTGGAAAAGAAGCTTTATTAAAAGGGGTTAGGTCCAATACTTGGGGAGAAGTTTTTGGAGATGGAATGGATCCCGAAACTGGAGTTGGGTTAGCATTAGAGTGGAATTCATTCAAGGAAGTGGATGGAGAGTTCGAGCCCAGTGGAGAACAGAGAATGGGCTTGGAAGATTGATTAGAAGAAGTAGTAGTAGTAGCCGGGGTGTCATCGTTGTCATCAACTTGTTCTCCAACATGGTTGTTCATCATTCTTTCCGATCTCAATGTAGTTATGGCACTCACATTATGATTTTGTTGGTTAAGAATAGTGTTAGAATTTTGTAGGTAGCTGGGATTTGGTAAAGGTTGAGAAGGAAGTTTCCATTTCTCTCTTTAACTCATTGCTACGTTCAACTGTGCAATTTGTGCTTCGATTGATTTGATACTTTCACCATGGGGACACAGTGTGTTGTACTAATGATTGGATAGAAGAAATTAGACTAGCCAACGCTTGAGCGGATTGTTTAATGAAAGCTTCTAAGCTTCTCTCGAGTGCAGAGACTTTCTTGGTACCTGCAGGAGGAACATTGTTTTGTGGTTGGAAAGAATTGTTATAAGAAGCAAATTTGTTGGCCGAATTTTGGAATTGTTGTGGTTGAAAGGGCTGCTGAATTTGTTGTTGTGGTGGTGGTTGTTGTTGCAGTAAAGGAAGCCTTTGATAGTTGTTTTGATTTTAAAACTGATTTTGATTTTGGTTTTGAGTTTGGTTTTGGTTCCAAGAAAAATTAGGATGATTCCTCCATCCCGGATTATACATGGAAGAATAGGGATCGTTTCTAGATCGTTGCTGAAAAGCAGCATTAGTTTGTTCTTGACCTTGAGATGGAGGATTCAAAAGACATTGTCCAGTCAAATGTGATAGGTCAAAAAAACAACCACACATGGTTTTGGGGAGAGAAACTTGGTTTAAGGAGGATGAAGATAATTTTCTCTCAATAGTTTCGAGTTTTTTTTGCATCGCAACCATTTGGGCTTTCATTGCGATGGAAGCGTCGAGCTGATGGACACCTGCCCCAAATGAAGTTGAAGATGATGTCGTCGATCTTATGTTCTCCCACTGTAGTGTTTTCTCAGCGAGATCTTTAAGAAATTGCCACGTCTCCTCGTCGGATTTTGATATGAAATGATATTGACAAATGGTTTCTAGTATTTGTTTTTTCGTTGGATTAATGCCCTCATACATAATTTGGCAAAATTTCCATTTTTCTAATCCGTGATGAGGGAATTGGACAAGGAGATCTTTGAACCTTTCAAAACATTTCCAAAAAGGTTCGGTGGGAAGTTAGGCAAATTGGTTGATCTTGCTCCTAATGCGGGCTGTCTTATGATTAGGATAGAATTTTTTAATGAATGCCTTAACAAATTCATTCCAACTGGTGATGGAATGTGAGAAGGTGCTATAAAGCCACTTCTCCGTGAGATCGCATAAGGTAAATGGAAGAATATTTAATCTCATAGCATCCCCAGACAGTTAAGTGGTGCTCACCATTGCACATACGTTTTGAAATTTAGTGATAAAAACGTAGGTATCCTCATATTTCAAGCCCGTGAAATTTGAGCAACAAGTTGATGAAATGGGGTTTAATTTCGAAATTATCTCCATTGACTGATGAAAGAGACAGACACATAGGAAGGGATCCGCATGTGGGGTAGCATCGGTCTTGGAGAGCGATGCATGGTGGCGTTTATATGGGAGGTAGAATTTGCGCACCAAGAAGTGGTGGCATCGTGTGGTTGTTTACGTTAAAACCCGATAGAGGTCCATCCATCTTGGGAGATGGGTAGGCGAAGGAGAAGAAGACGGTGAAGAAATATCGAGCTTGGAGTCGATAGTAAACACGCAGACTAAACGGGCGCTAGAATCCCGTATTCAACCGAACATGCACTAAGCGAGTTTAGTGCACGTGGCAGCGTATGAGAAAGTGGGGAGAAAGATTTTGATAATGCTTTGCTTTGTAAATATGAAGGACACAAGACTTGACTCAACCAATCACAAAAATGCACAAACAGTCCTTAGAGCTAGGGTCACCTAGGTCAAATCACTAAACCACTCCAACACTTCCAAGGACAAGACGTAGGATAAATCCTCTATCACCTCTTTATCTTTCGTGCAGGCAGGTAAGTGCCAGGGATGTGGGAGGTATTCACTATACGAATTACCAGAATAGTAAGCCTAATTAAATAAACCACTTATCTTAGACAATACAAGAAAGATGCGGATAAGTAACAGATTACCCACGACCATCTTCTGTCATAATTGAGCGCAATAGTCCTTAGAGGCTTAGCCTAGATATTTTTTATTAATTTAAGATGATGCGTATGCTCGTTTATGATTTTTGGTGCTTACGAAGGATAATGAACTCCCTACCTAATCTGAATTTGAGTTTCTTGTCCCTTAATATCAGTTTAAATCATGCAAAGCAAAAACACACAAAAATCTAAAACACGCAAAAAAAAAAATTGTTTTCGATGATGTTTGCAATGAATCCTGCAAGTAAAAACAGTTTATTGGAGCTTCGGAAGGGGTGGAAGGAAGAAAATAAGTTACCCAAAAAATTTGGAGAGGAAATACAACCAAATGGCTGCGCTTCCGCCGCTAACTGGACACTTTGGTCGCGGTTCTACCCATAGCTACAAATTCATGATTCGGCAATAATTCGGCGAGGTCGAAAATTCGGATTCGGAAAACTATTCGAAAAAAATCGGCAGGTATTCGGGAAACATTCGGTAAGTGTTCGGGAAATGTTCGGGAAGGATTTCGAGCAAAAAATTAATATAAAATTAATATATGAGACGCTAGATTTTGATTTCATGAATTATTTGTTGTATTTTGAATAATTCGCTTTTTTTGAATAATTCGCGAATAATTCGGGAATTATTCGTGAATAATGCGGCAATAATTCGGCGCGTTTGGTGATGGCGAATAATTCGTAGATTTAATCGGCAGTCACATAATTCGCGAATTATTCGGGAATTCGCCGAATAATTCGCGGATTATATGACTATGGTTCCGCCGCCTCCTTTGGGCCAAACTGCCCAATTCTCTGGCACTGAACTCCTAATCCTCTTCTCTCCTGGTTCAAGTAATTGTATTCACCGTAGACTTGATCATATGCTCCAGATTTCCTGCACAACTCGAACAAACATCATATATCATATCAAGATGCAATTTAACATTTTTTTTATATTTTTTAATTTTTATCTTTTTATGTTAGATCAACCTGACAAGAAGAATAAAATTACCGTCTCTGCAGCAACGATGTCATTTGATTGGTGTTAAATAATTTGTTTTTTATCGTTTTAAATACCGCAATCAATACGGTGTCGCAATAGCTAACCGCGGTGAGTACGGGTCGTCCACAGGGAGACTGTAATCTTATTTTTAGTGTTTTAGATAAGCTGATTCAGAAAAGGTGGATTTGTTTTCTTTTTATTCTAAGCGAGAGATAACAATGAGAAAAAGGCTTATTAGGGTTTTAGATTTAGGTAGTTAAGGGACGGTAATTAAATAGATTAATCTTTCTATCTTTTAATTATTTAAAGCTCGAGGAATATGAATGAATATGGATTAGGATATTTAGAGGGGTACTAAGGATTCTCTCTATTGATCCTTGTCCTTCCATTCATTCATATTAAACTCAAGCCTTTAACAAAACAAATATTAATTCATTCTCAAATTGGGGTCGCAACTATCATTAACTGACAGTGTGCCCAAATAAAAGGGTTAATACTCACCTTGTTGAACTTTAAAAAAATCAAAATATAAAAAGAATATGAGGGACTTAGCATACCTTATACTCCCCTTTCCTACAACCCTAACAAGCGAGAATTCGCTCATTATTATAATAAGAGGATACAAAAAATGAAGAATGATCAATATATGCTAACTACTAGGGCTCTCACTATATCGAGGGACAACCTTGGAGTATCATCGCATACAAATAATTAAATTGGAAAGATAGAGAAAAGAGTTTTATTTTAATCAAAAAAACCAGCTATTAGATCTCTCACGATAGCGAGAAGATTCTTTGAGCATCATAGTTTCAAAAAAATCGTTGAGAGAGATCGTAGAGAAAGAGAAAACATTTGAAATATAATAACAGTAATAGGCAAGATAAATAAAATGCTAGTAAATAAAATGCAGAAATTAAAAGAAACAAGAATTAAATAGAATCCTACCTTTTATTGATCAAACTTGAGCTTCATTACAATTTCTTAATTGCTAATGAAAAGAAACTAAAAATAAAAAGAAAGACTCTAGAACATGAAACCCTAGATGTCTCTCTGTTGGGTGCTCTCGCTGCTATTTGTAGGCCTTGAAATCTGAAAGCCCAGCATCGAAGTCGCTGTACACGAGAAGACAAAACTGCCCCCAAAATCATAACTTGTGCGTCGCTAAAGGGGTGGCGGATCCACGGTCATTTGATGGGTTTAGCGGCGGTTCCGCGGTCTGGAGATTGGTTTGGGCTTCCAAACTTTTTGTGTTGTGTTCTCGCTATTTTAGATGGTCTCTGAGCACGAAATATCTCATTTTTGCTGACACTGAAATTTGCAGGGTTGACTAAGTTGACTTTGACTTTAACTGGATCGTTCTGGTTTTACCTTTAAAGTCCGTCACTTGCTCCAAACCTGTTTCCTGCACTTATGTAGCAAACTCGAATTAAAATCACCAATTTTATAGGGAATATTATAAAGAATGTATGGTATTAAAATTCAATTTTATGATGTAAACACTACCACGATCCACGAAGACCCCCCTCTATCTCTTACCCTCTTCTCAACACTACACAAACTATAAGTCCCTCATACTCTCTCTCGATTCGATTCCTCCCCTTCTTTCTTTTAAACCATATCGATTAAAGTGGAGTTAACCTTAAAATCATTTCTTTTAAACATTTTATCATCTTTGATAGGCCAACTAAGTCACACAAGTACTTCTAATACCATTTGAAACATTATTAATCTCATTTACTTTTAATGTGTTCACAATTTCATGAGAAATAAACATATATCGAACTTTTTTCATATAAATACCATGAACTTTAAAAGTAACCTTTTATCGAAACCTAGAAATAAATACCTATACAAAATTCACGGGGTAACGACCTACCCCTTTACATACACTATGGTTTCATAGCACGATATTTTAGATTACAAAGTTTTATCTAAAGTGATACAAATTTTATTAGAATACCATTATTTTACAAAAATGTTTTTTATCGATATTCATAAATCCTTTACAATTACGTCTCTAAAACACTTTTAGGGGAACCCATTTATGGATGGTGCGGATTATTGCGCGTCCTTTGGATAGTAGAGAGGGATACAGAACTCCTCATGGAGAATTCAGCATCGAAAGAGAATAAAAATACGATTTTTTAAAGAAATACGACTTTTTAAAACAAATTAAAACTTTGGAAAATTATATAAAATAATGTATCCGTGTTTTCAATGAAAAAAATTGTGAAAAATATAATTTTAAATGAAAGATTAAAATTTTAACAAAATACAATCAAATTTCCAAAAGTAGTAGTTTTCATAAAAATACCATAAACTTTTAAAAATTAGGTTTTATCACTAAAATACCATTGAAACTAAAATACATTTCTAAAAAATTCTTAATATTATAAATCATCTTCGAGCTTTATTTTTAAACAATATTAAAACATTTTACATAAAACCCTCTCGAGAAATGCAAATACATAATAAACAAACTTGAATAAATTTTTAAGGACTCTAGATTAATATAGGTTTAAGCGGTATCATTTCTCTTGAGCCTCAGAAAGCCAGAGAAAGTGAGTGCTTTCCTACCCAAGTTAGATAACGCAGCAAATTAATGGAGTTATCAATGGCAAACGTTTTGAAAAAAGACACAAGTCATGTCGTCCATGTGCAGCGGTTGTCCGATTATTCCTGAACTTAAGAGTTTACAAGATTATTGCTATTCAAAAGATTTAAATCTAGTAATATGAAAAGACTATAACCTGGATACAAATTCGAACATAACTCAGATGTAAATTTGAATTTGAACCTAAACTTGACACTTTAACTTAATATGAATATCTGAACCCAATGTCTACTCTTGAACAGACTTGACTCGAACCATGAATACAACTTGATATGAATACATGAACACTTGACACGAATACTTGATCTCAACAAGAACTCAATCTTGCAACTTGATGTATTCATGGATTCTAGCAAGGTTGGTAATTTTAGATGTAATCTATAATACATGTGGTGTTGGAGTAGTTCAAGTGCGAATCCAACGAAATCTCAGGAGTCCTCCTAAATCATGAATCCATGTCTACTAACACAAGCAATCTATCATGAGGGCCTGTGTTTTCTTACTCCTAGATTATAGCCTGTTGAGTTTAGAATACTTCAACACTAAATTGAAGTCCGGTTAATAATACTTGATACGGGCATGTGGTTCCTTATCCCTAAATTACAGCCTGTTGGATTCGAGAACACTCTTAAAATTGGTTGACATTCACTCTTGAACCTACGTTAGATTAGGTTACCCTTTTAAAGTCCTTTTAGGACACTTAAATGCACTTCATGTTCACTATATCTACACTACATGACCATGCTATACTATACTCATGTTATTTTGCCATGATATGTAGAACTGCATGTTACATAGAATTACAATGCTTATATTAAATGACATATTCAAACACCATATCTCCTAGTCTATTACTTCATGATATCCATTTCCAACTTGTCACTATACTTTTATACTTCACACCTTTTCTTGGAGAATTACCGAGCGAAAGTTCGCTGACGGGCATCCATCCATCTCTTTCTTCTTTTGGATGTTCGTCAAGTAGTCTAGAGACTGAGGGGATTGAAGCGAGTGCAAGGGATTACGACCTGATCACTACTCAAGCTTAGCTTAACTGATCTTTTCCTCCAGTTTATGTATGGCACATGTTTAGACATATATTCTTATATTTCCTTTCTAGCTGAACTCGTATATTATAAATGTATCAAGTTTGAATGTAAATAAAGTTATTGAAATTTAAATCTCATGTTAATTTCTTGCCATTTTATATTGCTTATTTTACGCTTAGCGTATTTACTCCAAGAAATGACCTTCTCGGAAAAAATATGTCGCGGGCTTGTCACGCGCCTGTTTCCATCTTCTGAGAAGCGGGGCGTGATAGCCACGAGGCATCGAGACTTCACTGTTAGGATAGATAACTAACAACAGGGTAGACACATGACTTTTGCAATTGTAAATTATATAGAAATATTTCAAATGTGTGTGTGTGTGTGTATAATCATCACAAGCAAGTAATCACATCACAATCATGCAGTAAACATCACAGAAAATGGAATAATCGGATATACTACGAATCTCGTGTTTCACTTCAACCGCAGATGAAACACGACATTCCACAGTCGTGTGAATAGCCTTAACATTACCAAATCCAAAACCTCTACAAGCGGGCGATCTACCCGCCAATCGTAGAACGAGATGACTCGTTCTTAACTCCTTTAGGGGGCCACTTACCGCATTCTAGAATCCAGTGGCTCGGGCACTTCATTGCGGGGCAACCTGTATTATATACATTACAAATAGGACTCGAAGGTCCGAATAAAAGAATAATACATTTTAGCATTCCATGGAATACATGAATTGAAAATACAACATTTATATACATCATAGTCACACGGGAGGCTATTCAAACACCACAATCCAAACCAAACCATACACACCAACATCACATTCTAATATGTGCAACCTAGCCTAATTGATCACAATCAATTAGACTACGTTTACTAACACATATCCTATACACACACATAAACTAATTTGATTAAACAATTTAATCAAACTATTTTGTATCCTGATGATCCAATAAACATCTAAACATTTCCAAAATGAACCTAGAGAAGTGCCTGTCAAAACGAAAACCGCTCACTCCTGGTCGAAGAAAAATAGACCGGCGCCCTCTAGAAACAAATCCCAATGAGCACGGTAAAACCCTCCCCCCCCCCACACACATGCACCACCTCGAGCCTAACTTGGGCTCGAGACAGCCACCGAACCAGCGCTGCATTCAATCCCTGGTTGGTTGAATTTTAGCCCTGAACCCGAGCCTCGGGGCTCGAGTTTGTCATGGAAGGGGGTGATGGGGTAAAGGGGAACTCTAGAAAGTTATTATAAACAGTTTTGAAAACTAAAAAGATCATGGAACAAGTTTAAGTTTATTGGATCATCAACTACAACTACTAGTCGATGGATCGGCTCTGATAGCATGTAAGTCTATGGTGCTAGGATCGCAACACTTGTGGACCGTGGTGGAATATTGAACAAAAATTTCTATCAATAGCACCATAGAATACAACCAAAATCATCCAAAAGCTAGCAGCTGTGAAAGATCAAGAAAGCTATTTTTATAGAAAAGGGCTACAACCTTTGTAGTATGTCCACTCTCTAGCGGAAGACCCAAGGTTTACTCCAAGGTTGTGAGATTGAGCTTGATCTACGACATCCTTACCGAAGATGATCCACCTTGAAAACAACCCACCCAAGCTCCAACTAACACTTCTTTATGAAACAACTAGTTGTCACAAATTGCTAGTAAGCAATATTGAATATAAGTGCTCTTAAGGCAATTATTGGAATTGTACAAGAACCTATATAGGAGAGAACAGCCTTGGTCGAAATGATAGTATGCAATCTGATTTATCTTTATCATTATATGAATTTCTTGATTTACATATTGCTAAGTGCATAATGATAAAGCACGTAGGGTAGTTGCTTGACTTCCAGGATTATGAAGGAGATCATAATAGTGGGGTCTGGATAGTCCAAAAGTACATCCTTAAATATTCCTAGTCATAGAAGTATCGAGGTTGGGTATCGATACTCCTGAGTAGACTAGTATATACGTTTCCTGACCCGGTTGGAAGGCGATAGCTGGTCCCACAACTATTGTTATTTGACACCGAGAATTATATGCAGGTGCTTATTGGAGATTGAGTTCACTGAACGGACTCCCCGAAAACTCCTAGATGATAGTATACCTATTGTCATATTGCCATTCTCTGGTAACAATTGTACATAGTAGTCTTCAGACCTGAAACCACCACAGTGTCCAATGTGACTTCCCAGTATACTTTGATTATTATCTAACCACGGTTCTAACGGGCTGTGCATACGAGTTTTAGTTGGGTACAGACCCGAGGAACATGGAGGCAGTGAGTAGAAGAACGGATTCATCTCTCCGGGTATTGAGAGTTGATGTCACGCCTTGCGTGATCAACTATAACCATAAGATCTTGATCAAGGTATTTGAGATAAACCAATAAACGTTATCATTTGTATCTCAGATGGTTATAAGTTATATATCAGCACGACTTATCGAGTTATTGGGGGGTCTGACAGAATCCACCCCCAGACCGGGTATGCGACACTCTCTGACGAACAGACTAGACTTTACGGTACTTATCACTGATAGACTTTGCAGGGTACAGACGAGTTTTCTGATCGACCTAACTTTCGATAGATAGCTGGGTATCCGTTACGTACAGCTAGTGCCATTAACGTTCTTGTGAGTTGTGGATTGTCCAGTAACTCACTGATTGCGTATTGTCGAGTCTTTAGAGTCCCACATAGAGAGTTACCCGATTCTAGCGAAACGGTGTGGAGTGTGTACGGCTATACGCGTAAATATTCAGTTAAACACGTGTATATGATGACATATGTATTAATCGGACGGTTATTAATACTAGCCGGCTTATGATTAAGCCGGGTCATTAAATCAAGTTTTTGATTTAATGATATGTATGTATGTATGTGTGTGTGTGTGTGTGTGTGTGTGTGTGTGTGTGTATATGAAGCATATATATAATAGTATTATTCTCACACTTATATATATATATATATATATATGAAGCATATATATAATAGTATTATTCTCACACTCACTTTTTCTTATGTTATGTCATGTAACATATTATGTGCATACCATATGCATGTTTTATCATGTATATAATATTATTATATATGTAATTAATCGTTTTACCATTTATTTTCTCTTTTATGCATGTCTAAGGTAAGGTGGATGCATGGTGGCATGCTATCTCATTTCCTAAGACGGGTGTTAGGATTAAAGGGAAAGTGTAAGTTATATGGCTAGTAAATAGTTTTCTACCATACATAAATTTTTTCACATTCCCTCTCCTCCTTGAAAGAGAAAAGAAAAAGTAGAAGAGTTGAAAGAAGGAGAGTAGAGAGAAATCTAAATTCTCACACCACCTTTCACTTCTATTCTCGCAAATTAGTAGTGCGGGTTTCTTCATGTCTATTGAAGGTGAAGCTAGTTGAAGGAGCTCTCAAGTGGATCATTTTCGACAAAGGGGTTCTACAGTCAAGCTCGATCTAGAATACTCAGAGTCTAGATGGAGCCTACAGTGGCAGGACAAGCATGCTAGAAAGGTTGTTTTTTCGATAAACTCATTTTGTAGAAAATTGTTACCGTTTTTGTTGCATGGATCCTTTAGGGACTATGTAAACTTGTGTGAGTTTTTAAAATTATTGTTTTCATTCGCATGTGTTGAGACCAACACACAAGTTTACAACAAGCAAGAGCTAGAAGAAGATGTGGATAAGCACTCTCTTTTTCTCTATCAAGTTTTTCACTATTTTTCTCACCACATGAGAATGAAGAGAGGGATGGAAATGATAATGATAATCCTCATTTTCTTTTCTCTCATCCAACATATATGTCATAAGAAGGCATGAGAAAGTATCTTCTCAAGTGGTCCCTACCTCCCCCATTCATACTTGCCACTAAATGACAAACAAGTATATGTATCATATACATATTAATACATTGGTATCTTATACACAATACTGGAAACC
The DNA here is from genome assembly GCA_030015575.1 of Agapanthus africanus. NCBI lineage: Eukaryota > Viridiplantae > Streptophyta > Magnoliopsida > Asparagales > Amaryllidaceae > Agapanthus > Agapanthus africanus. The sequence goes on along the minus strand of CM057344.1, from coordinate 671,249,729 downwards.
ATATCACATATATGAATATTAAGTCAATACTCGACTTAATTATCCGGCTCATAAATAAATCGGATAGTATTAGCAAATGTCTGATTAATATACATGTATCATATACACGTGTTTAATCGAACTCCCGCACGTATCAACTATATGCACAATACTAATCCACATGATCGTTTCACTTGAGCGGGTACTTTTGACATGGAACTCTAAAAACTTGACAATACGCTAGCAGTAGGTTAATAGGATTATATCCGATTGAATCTGAAACAATTTCATATCAATCTCCAAACGGGTTAACCCACTGACACGTCGGCAACACTAGCTGTACGTAACGGCTACCCAGGTATATATCAAAAGGTAATTCAACAAGCAAAATCATCCGAACCTAACACAACATATCAGTGACAATTACAGTACAGTCCGGTCACTTCGTCAAAGAGTGTCGCATACCGGATCTGGAGGGTGAAAATGTCATACCCTTAATAACACAATAAGTCATGCCGATATCAAACTCATAACTATTTGAATTACAACTGATAGCACTTATCAGTTTATCTCAACCATCCTGGTTAGGAATTTCTGGTTGTAGTCATATCATGCACAGCGCAACATCGACTCTTTATACCGGAAAAGACGAATCCCTTCTTGACCGCTCACTGCCTCCATGTGCTTCGGGACTATACTAACTAAACTATGTAGGCACGGCTCTTTAAAGCCGTGGTGTAATGACTCTGAATTTACTGTATGAAATTTTTCAATTTAATATACAGAAAGGAGTTTACACGCCTGAGTACAATTTAAAATTTAATTTTTGTTAAGAACAGCAAGAAACAACTTGTAGCTCGCCGGTAAAGTCCTTGCACTGCTGTGACGTAGCCCCTGTGTTCAAACCCCATCAGACATATTATATTTTTTTAATTTTTCCTTTAAACTTTTTGGAAGCCCAAAAGTTTACACGTGCAATGCACATATAAATGAAAAGTCTGGAAAAATAAACATGTGGAAAAGGGTTTAAATACAGACCCAAACACGTGGCATGAATCTAGAGCCCTAACCCCAACTTTCAACCGGCGAGATCCCTTGTAGGGCCGGCACCAACGGTCCCTCTATAGGGAATGAGGTCCATGCTTTGCACAAGTGTCTCTTCCCCTACCCCCATCACCCCTGCACTGTTTGATTGCACTGCAATCAAACAGAGACCTCTCAATTCCCCAATTTATCATATTTTAATAAATTTTAATTCATTATTTTAATTCCAAAACCATAATTCCAAAATATAAATATTATCCTATACCCTAGCCCTTCCCCATTCTGAAAATTCTAGCCAAAACTCTAAAATTTTCTCAAGTACAAGTGGAGTAGAAGAGGAGTTAGCCAATGACCAACTTCCAGCAAGGCATCGAGGCTATTCCGAAGACCCCGCGATGCCATGACTAACAATCTATCTTCTTCAACCTCACCTTAAACAAGTTCACTTGTAAGTTCTTCACAATCCCTTTTCTTCTTCTTGAAAAATCTTTTTTCAAAACATGTCCGTAAGTGGAGTTAATACCGACATCTTATTCAAAACCCTAAAAATTTCACTATTTCTTCCATATCTTTAATCCAAATTCTTACCCTATGTTTATAACCATAAAACTAATATTTAGAACCAACTTTCACTCAAAAATATCATGCTAAATAAGTTTAATCTAATTTTTAAATGAAAATACTATGAACTTTATATACGTCAACTTTTATTCCTTTGTTTCAACATATATTTAGAAAACTTCACGGGGTAATGACCTACCCCTTACATACAAACATGTTTCCTTAGCACGATATCTCTTAAACATATTTTTGTTACCATATTATATCAAAATACCATGTACATAAAAACGGTTTTCTTTTAGATTGTATTTAAAATCCCTTTACAAATATGCCTCTACAACCCTTTTTAGGAGACCCGCTATTGGATAGTGTGGATTATCACACATCCTTAGGCTAGTAGAGTGAGATACAGATCTCCTCACGGAGTATTCAGTCTCAAAAGGTTTTAATACGATTTTAAAGAAAAACAAAAATTTTACTTAATAATAAAAAGTAATTTTTAATAATTATATAAATATTATAAAATCCATATATTTTCAAAATATAATAACTTAGATTTTTTTCAAATAAAAGAATTACAAGTTTCATCAAAATACCATCAAGATATCAATACAAAACAAGTTTACAGTAAAATATTATGAATTATTTAAGTTAAGATAATTATCACTGAAACACCTCAATTCTTAAAATACACATCCATGAAAACCCTAAATAATATAAATAATTTCTTAAGATTATTTTGAACTATATCTTAAAAATATTTTTCATAAAACCCCCTCAAGTTATATAAAATTACATTTAAGTACTTTAGTAAATATGGATTTAAGTGGGATCAATTCTCTTGAGCCTCAGGGAGCCGAAGAAAGTGAGTGCTTACCTATTTAAGGTAGAAAACTTAACGGTATTATCAATGGTAATTTTCTTGGAAAAAAACATAAATCCTACCGTCCATGTGCAGCAGTTACCGATAACTTCCAAACATAATTTAGGATCCAAATCAGTTCTAAGTGTATGACTCAAGTCTGAGTCTAAATCAAGCTTGAATTCAACTCAAACCAGAATCCAATTCAAATATGAATCCCAAACTCTAACATGTATACTTAAACCTGAACCTGAATACCAGAACAATATCAACATGCAAATATGACTTGACTTGAACGAACCATGGTTATAACTTGACCTGATTATATGACTACTTGTTTATATCCTGAACCAGATTACATGAACAATTTGTATCCTTGGTCTCGACAAGTCTGATAATTATAATCTATATAAAACATTACACGGGATTAACGGGGTAGTTTGGTACGTAATGTATTAGAAGTGGAACGAGATGATCACTAAAAGACTCCTACATGAACTCTCGTGCCGTTGTCCTGTGGGTTTTGACGGGGCCTTGTACTATATGTTACCATAGTCCACGGGGTAAGATAGACTTCTCTCGTATACACTGATACCTTCTATACAAAGCCACAAACAACTACGTTCGAATAGCAATCTTATACCTGTACACCTTAACAGTTCAATTCTCTATACTTGCTATATTTATATCTTTCTTTTTGGGACTTACCGAGCGCTAGTTCGCTGACGACATTCATGTCTCTTCTTTCTTTAGAATGTTCGACAGGAGGACTGGACTCTCTCGAGGTCGAGCCCAGCCAGGAGGACATGGATCAGTTCATCGAGCAGCAGGATTTCTATTTTTTCCTTGTACTTACTTTTCATCTCATATGCCACTGTTTAGGTATTGCTTTATATCATTGTACTTTCCTTTTCAAAGCAATGTATTATAAAGATGAATGTTAATAAAAGTTGATATTTACATTATATCTCTTGTCATTTCTTGTGCATTTCATATATTGCTTATTTACGCTTATCGTATTTATTTCTGAGTAAATACGTCGTGTGCCCGTATACTGGAAAGCGGGACATGACAGGTTTTGTTGGTGGCCCATGTATTTCAGTTCTGGATGGAATCCTAAGCAATATATCACAAGAATAATAAGAATCAGCAACTATGCATTCCTTACATTTCAAATTTCTTGAATCTATCCTGACCTTTCTTTTTCTATCAAGGTCATGGATTCACCAAACTACACGAGTACCAACGTCAAAGGAAACACTCCACCACCTACCGTTGCAACTCTCATCAACGAGCAAACGGTACTACTTGAAGCAATCAAGAGCCTCTTGGAGGGTCGGCAGCAGCAGACTTCTATCCTCTTGCACCGCCCAGAGGTCGAGGCACCCAGAGTCAAGCAATTCCGGGCACTGCACCCGAAACATTTCTCTGTGAAAGATAGCCCACTAGAGGCAGAAGAATGGGCTCAGTCTGTCACGCCCCGCTTCACAGTGTACGGGGAAGTAGACGTGACGGGCTGCGACGTATTTACTCAGAAGTAAACACGTTAAGCGTAAATAAACAATATATAAATAAAATCACAAGAATAACAAGAGATATAATATAAACAATAATTTTTATTAACATTCATTGTTTACATTACAACTGACTTGAAAAGGAAAGTACAAGGATGTAAGCAATGCCTAAACAGTGGCATACGAACTAAAAAGTAAATAAGTACAAGTAAGCTAGTAGTCGTATTGCTCGGGTATCTGCTCCAATTACTCTTGGCTGGGCTTGGTCTCCTGAGAGTCGAGTTCTCCTGACGAACATTCCAAAGAAAGAAGAGACAGGAACGTCGTCAGTGAACTAGCGCTCAGTAAGTCCCAAAAGAAAGAATGGAATAGGCAAGTAAAGAGAATAGAACTGGTAATTGGTACAAGTATATGTTTGTTATGCTAACGTAGTTGTTAACTTGGTACAGAATGTATCAGTGTATATGAGAGAAGTCCAACTATCCCGTGGACTATGCGAACAGGAAAGAACAAGGCCCCATCAAAACCCACAGGACAATGTCACGGATGTTCAGGTAGGTGTCTTTTAGTGTCCATCATCGTGCCACTTTTAATACCTTCCGTACCAATCTACCCCGTTAAAACCCCGTAATGTATATTGTATTGATTGTATTTATCAGACTTGCCGAGAACATGGATATAAGTTTTTCATGTAAACAGTTTCAGGATGTATAAAGTAGTCATGTAGTCAAGGCAAGTAATAGCCGTGGTTCGGTCAAGTCAAGTCATGTTTGCATGTTGATATTATTCTAGTATTCAGATTCAGGTTCAATTATACATGTTATATTTTGGATTCGTGTTGAATTTGATTCATGTTTGGATTGGATTCTGGTTGGATTCAGATTGACTTAGACTCAGATTTGAGTCAGACACTTTGAACAGATTTGGATTTTGAATTATGTTCGGGAGTCATCGGTAACTGCTGCACATGGACGACAGGATTTGTGTTTTTTTCCAACACAATTACCATTGATAACACCATTAAATTTTTCTACCTTATTTAGGCAAGCACTCACTTTCTTCGGCTCCCTGAGGCTCAAGAGAATTGATTCCGCTTAAACCCATATTTACTAAAGTCCTTAAATGTAATTTTATATAACTCGAGGGGGTTTTATGAAAAACATTTTATATACTTTCAAAATAAATCTCGAGTATTTATTTATATTATTTAGGGTTTTCATGGATGTAACTTTTATGATTTGAGGTATTTTAGTGAATATTAACTTAACTTGAATAGTTCATGATATTTAAGTGTAAAACTTGTCTGTTGGATAACTTGAGGGTATTTTGGTGAAACTTTGTCATTCTTTTATCTTTTTAGAAAACATGGAATTTTATTTCATCTTGAAAATATGTGGTTTGATAATATTTATATATTTATAAAAAAATTAATTTTATTATTAAATAGAAAATGTCGTTTTTTTAAAAAATCATATTAAAATCTTTCGAAACCGAATGCTCCGTGAGGAGGTCTGCATCTCGCTCTACTAGCGCAGAAATGTGCGATAATCTACACCATCTAATAGCGGGTCCCCTAAAAAGGGTTGTAGAGGAATAATCTTAAAGAATTTTGATAATACAATTTAAAGAAAACCAGATTTTTATAGTTTATGCTATTTTGATGAAATGTTGTAATCGCCACAAAAATAGGTTTCCAAGAGTAACATGCTATGTCAATATGTGTATGTGAAGGGTAAGTTATTACCCCGTGAAGTTTTCTAGAGATATGATTAAGCAAAGCAATAAAATATGGTAGATACAAAGTTCATTGTATTTAAATGTAAAAGTTAAATTAAAGTAATTTAACATGATGTGTTAGAGTGAAATTTGGTTCTAAACATTTATAATATTGTTACAAATATTATGTAAAAGTTAGATGAACAATATGTAATTAAAAAGTGAGATTTTATAGTTTAGAAGATTTACATCGGTACTAACTCCACTTACTGATATTTTTTTTGAAAAGAGATTTCAGAGAAGAAGGGGGAATGATGAGAGGGGACTTACTAGCTTGAAGTGTGAAGATGAGATAGAAGAAGATTGTGTAGTCGCCATGGTGTCGCGGAGTCGCCTGAACTTGCTTGATTCCTCGCCGGAAGTCGACCTCTTGCTAACTCCACTTGTACTCTTCTTATACTTCGAAAAATTTGATAAATTTGGCTAGGGATTTCAGAATGAGGAGGGGCTAGGGTATGGGGTTGTATTTATAGTGTGGAATTAGGGTTTTGGAATTGAAAGAATAAATTAAAATACATTAAAAATGGATTGATTGGGAAAATTGAATTCTCTGTTAAATTGCAGAGAAAACAAACAGTGCAGGGGTAATGTGGGTAGGCCAAAGGTTTTGTGTGCAAAACGCGGGGACCTTTCCCTACGGCTTACCGTCCCCGCCGGCCGTATGCCCGATCTCGCTGGTTCAAATGTGGAGTTGGGCCGTTGAATTTATGCTACGTGTCCTCTTTAGTACATACAACATTTTACACATGTTTGTTTTTCCTGACTGTTCATTTTTACGTGTATTGCACGTGTAAAATTTTGGGCTTCCAGAAAATTTAAAAGAAAAATCAGGAAAAATAATATGTGGCTGATGAGATTTGAACACAGGGGCTATGTCACAGCAGTGCAAGGCTTTACCAATGAGCTAAAAGTGTTTTCTTGCTGTTCTTAAACAAAAATAACTTTTAAATTATGCTTAGGCTTGCAAACTCCTTTCTGTACTTGAACAAGAAAAAAATTTGTACAAAAAATTCAGGGTCGTTACATAGTCTATCGAGGATGATCTGGCGGCAGCACAACTGCCAGAGGTTGCTTGGATGAGAGTTACGAAGCTGCAACTAACAGATAACGCCAGAGTCTGGTGAAAGGCTGAAGAAAGTCAACTCGCCCAACCATTGAATGGATGACATTTTACGATGACGCGAAATATTTCCCTGAGACTGCCCGTTTCGACATGGAACAGCAGTTCATCCACTTAGAACAAGGCTCAATGTGGAGCAAATCTGTAGATGAATATGATGCTGAGTTTACCATGCTTAGCACGTAAGATATGTCTTAATATTCAATTACCTGATTTCACATACTACACTGCTAACATAAGATCGTAATAGGTTCGCGGCACACCTTATCCCGACTACTGTGATCCGGGCAAGACGATTTCACCAAAGGTTGGACCCGGAAATCCAAGCCGCACTAGTTATAGAGGATTTCCCAACCCATGATCTTACTCTGAAGGCTGCCCAATGATATGAGGCAGTAGTGAAGAAGAAGGGCAACCTCAGACTGCCGGTGTGAAACTCCCTGCCACTCAGATGACAGGAGGAGCCTCTTCCAGGCCACCTTTTGCAACCTGGAGAGCGGGAGTAACCTTTAACCGGCCCAGTCCAGACTTTTCCTTCTACTGCAAGAGGAATGGACATCTGGCGAAAGACTACAGGAGTGCGAATAGCCTGCATTTGGTTTGTGGGGTATCCACTCACGCCATCGGAGCTTATCCATATCGTCTCAACCCAGCTCCTGCAACCCGACCAACGATCATTGTTCCGCAGCGGCTAGCTATTCAGGCTCCTGCACCTCGTTTAGCCCTACCTGCTCTACATCTATGTGGACCTCCTGCACAGCCTTCTCATCAGTTCCATCAAGTCCAGAGGAATATGCCTTAAGGGCAGAGGAACATGCCCCAAAGACAGAGGAATGTGCCTCCAGCAAGGAGGAATGTACCCTGGCGTCAGGCTTTCACCATGGCAGTTGAGGAAGCCGAGACTACTGGCCAAGTTATTACTGGTAATTCCCAATCCTTTCATATTTTCAATCCTTGTATATCTCTATTGCTTTCTATATCTAAAACCAACCTCACACAACTTAGGTACTATACTAGTAGCCACTCTTCCTGCACTAGCATTGTTCGACACTGGAGTATCATACTGCTTCATGTCCCAACAATTTGTGAGAACATATACGATTCCCATGAAGCCACTCATTTTAAGCTGGAATGTCAGTTCCGAGAATGGAGTATTGAAGGCAACTATGGGCTTGGATCAGTGTCCAGTTGTAGTTTGCGGACTAGAATTCTACACGAATTTCAAAGTACTGGACATCCCAAACTTTGATGTTGTGTTGGGAATGGACTGGCTGGGAGTTTTCTATGCTACGATTGACTGCCGTCAAAGGAGCGTAGTATTTGAGATACCAGATCATCCAGTCTTTTACTTCAAGAGTGGAGACAGAACATTAGAGCCAGGAATCTTCTGTGCCAATCCGAAAAATGTAGAAGTATTTACTTTACCGGCGGAAGAAGAAAAGCCATAAGTAGTTCAAGAGTTCGAGGATGTGTTTCCTGAAGACATAACAGTTTTGTCTCCCGATCGAGCTCTTGAAATCAACATTGGCTTACTACCTGGTGCACAACCGGTGATCAAAGCTCCGTACCGGTTAAGTCCTGAAGGACTGAAGGAGATCCGTACTCAATTGGACGAACTTCTGAAGAAAGGTTGGATTCGTCCCGGTATTTCAAATTAGGGATCTCCAATTTTGCATATGAAGAAGAAAGAAGGTTCATACAGAATGTGTATAAATTACCGAGCTCTGAACAAAGTGAAATAAAAGAACAAGTATCCACTACCGCACATCGATGATCTATTCGATCAGCTAAGTGGGTCTTGCGTATTTTCAAAGCTAGATCTTTGTTCGGGTTATCATCAGGTGAAGGTCAGGGAGTCTGATATTCCTAAAACGGCGTTCAGGACTGGCTATGGTCATTACGAATATCTCGTGATGCCATTTGGAGTAACCAATGCACCTGCTATATTTATGAATCTGATGAACCAAGTTTTCCGAGAGTACTTAGACAGGTTCGTTGTTATTTTTATCGACGATATCTTGGTATATTCAAAGAATCGGAAAGAGCACTCCGAGCATTTACGGATTGTCCTGGAGACATTGTGACAGTATCAACTCTATACCAAGTACAGCAAATGCGAATTTTGTCTAGATCGAGTCAGATTTCTCGGACACATTGTTTCAGGTGAAGAAATCTCAGTAGATCCAGCTAAGGTGCCAGCTGTCAACGAATGGCCGACATCAAAGACGGTGAAGGATATTCGAAATTTCTTGGGTTTAGCAGAATATTACTGAAGATTCATTGAAGGATTTTCGAAGATTGCAGTGCCCCTGACCAAGCTCACACGTAAAGATGAAGTATTCATGTGGTTAGAAGCATGTGAACAAATTTTTGTAGAACTCAAGTCGAAGTTAACTTCAGCTCTTATTCTCGTAATACCGGATCAATCTGGTGATTTCGTCGTACATTGCAATGCGTCTGGTAAAGGATTAGAATGTGTTCTACACCAGCATGGAAAAGTTATAGCTTTTGTATCAAGACAGCTGAAAGTGCATGAGCGTAACTATCCAACACATGACCTGGAGTCGGCAGCCGTTATCTTTGCACTTAAGATTTGGCACCATTATCTTTTCAGAGAACGAGTGGATATATACACTGAACACAAGATTCTGAAGTATGAATCTACTCAGAAAGAATTGAACATACGGTAGCGAAGATGGCTAGAACTTATGGCGGACTTCAACATCAACTTACAATATCATCCAGGAAAGGTGAATGTAGTTCCTGATGCACTAAGCCATCAGCCATTATCAATGAATCTCACCGCTAAATGGAAGCTTTAGCAGGAATTGCATGGGATGGAGATCAAGGTAGTTATGCAAAGTAATGCTTCAGAATTGATAAACTTACAAATTCAGTCTACTATTGTCAATCAGATCAAGGCAGCTCAAGAATGTGATGCCAAGCTACAAAAGATCCGAGAACAGGTAGAAAGTGGACTTTGAACTGACTTCATCATCTACGAAGATGGATTCTTGAGATATAAAAGTACATTGTATATACCACAAGGTCCTGTTTGAGAAGAATTGATAAAAAAAAGCTCGCAGCTCTCCATACTCAGTACATCCCGATGGCACCAAAATGTATAAGGATCTACGGCAACACTACTGGTGGTATAGAATGAAGTACGAAGTAGCCAGAAGTATGGCCAAGTGTTTAGTGTGTCAGCAAGTAAAAGCTAAACATCACAGGACTGTTGGTTTACTTCAACCGTTACCCATCCCATAATGGAAATGGCAGCACATTACCATAGACATCGTGACTATCCTTCCTCACAGCACGAAGGGTAACAACGCAATATGGGTTATTATAGATAGACTCACCAAGTCGGCTCAATTTATTCCCTTTCGAATTGGCCAATCTACCGAGAAATTAGCAAAGAAGTACATGAAGATAAGCATGAATCTAAATTAAGATTTAGCCTCAAAATGTACTATAATTGATACCCATGAACTCATGCAGGAGATTGTGAGATTACATGGAGTACTGGTTTGTATCGTCTCCGATCGTGACACCAGATTCCGATCACAATTTTGGCAGAGTTTGTAAGCTAGCCTGGGAACGAGTCTGAACTTCAGCATAGCTTACAATCCACAAATGGACGGACGGTCTGAGCGAACAATTCAGATTCTGGAGGACATGCTAAGAGCTTATATGTTAGACTTCGGAGGTTCGTGGGAAGATCACTTACACCTTGTGGATTTTTCATTAAACAGCAGCTATCAGACGAGCATTAGAATGACACCATTTGCAGCTCTCTATGGAAGGAAGTGTCTTTCACCACTAAGTTAGGACAACATCGGAGATCGTGAACTCCTTGGACCAGAGATGATCATGGCAACTATGTATGTAGTTCGTACGATCAGGGAAAGAATGTGCATAACTCAAGACCGACAGAAGCACAGGGTTGATGCAAAGTGTCGACATCTGGAGTTCACGTTTTCTCAAAAATCTCTCCAAACCGAGGAGTAATCTGCTATGGCAAGAGGGGTAAGCTCAGTTCGAGATATATAGGATCGTTCGACATTCTCGAACGAGTCGAAAAAGTGGTATATCGTTTAACACTACCACCCTCATTGGAAGGAGTGCTCAACGTGTTCCACATATCCCAGCTCCAAAAATATGTCAGCGACCCTAGCCACATCCTTGATGATTCCGAACTCACTGTACAGACTGACCTGACTTGAGAGCAACAACCCGTTGAGATCCTGGACAGAAAGATGAAGACATTGCGGAAAAATGAAGTAAACTTGGTCCGAATGATGTGGGGGAAAAATTCACCAGGAGAATCAACGTGGGAATGAGAAGATGACATACGTGTAAGATATCCTTACTTATTTGTAAACCAGTCCTTATGTAATTGTAAATTTCGATGACGAAATTTTTATAAGGAGGGTAGAATATAACGACTCTGAATTTACTGTACAAAAATTTTCAATTTAATGTACAGAAAGGTTTACAATCCCGGGTACAATTTAAAAGTTAATTTTTATTAAGAACAACAAGAAACAACTTGTAGCTCACTGGTAAAGCCCGTGTACTGCTGTGACGCAGCCCCTGTGTTCGAACCTCATCAGACACATTATATTTTTCTGATTTTTCTTTTAAACTTATTGGAAACCCAAAAGTTTACACGTGCAATGCACATAAAAATGAAAAGTCTGGAAAAATAAACATGTGGAAAAGGGTTTAAATACAGACCTGAACACGTGGCATGAATCCAGAGACCTAACCCTAACTTTCGACCGACGAGATCCCTTGTAGGGCCGGCGCCGACGGTCCCTCCGTAGGGAATGAGGCTCGTACTTTGCACAAGTGTCTCTTCCCTTACCCCCATCACCCCTACACTGTTTGATTGCTCTGCAATCAAATAGAGACCCCTAAATTCCCCAATTTATCACATTTTAATGTATTTTAATTCACTCTTTTAATTTCAAAACCCTAATTCCACACTATAAATACTATCCCATGCCTTAGCACTTCCTCATTCTGAAAATTTTAGCCAAAACTCTAAAATTTTCTCAAGTACAAATAGAGTAGAAGAGAAGTTGGCTAACGACCAACATCCGGCGACGAATCGGGGCTATTCCGGCGACCCCGCGACGCCACGACTACCAATCTATCTTCTTCAACCTCTCCTTAAACAAGTTCACTAATAAGTCCCTCTCGATGCCTTTTCTTTTTCTTGAAAAATCTTTTTTTTAAATATATCGGTAAGTGGAGTTAATACTGACATCTTATTCTAAACCTTAAAAATTTCACCATTTCTTCCATATCATTCATCCAAATTCTTACCCTATGTTTATAACCATAAAACTAATGTTTAGAACCAAGTTTCACACAAAAATATCATGCTAAATAATATTAATCTAACTTTTACATGAAAATACCATGAACTTTATATATGTCATCTTTTATTCGTTTGTTTGAACATACCTTTAGAAAACTTCACGGAGTAATGACCTACCCCTCACATACACACATGTTTCCATAGCACGATGTCCCTTGAACATATTTTTGTTACCATATTACATCAAAATACCATATACTATAAAAACGGTTTTCTTTTAAATTGTATTTAAAATCCCTTTGCAAATATACCTCTACAACCCTTTTTAGGAGACCCGCTATTGGATGGTGCAGATTATCGCACATCATTGGGCTAGTAGAGAGAGATGCAGACTTTCTCACAGAGCATTCGGTCTCGAAAGGTTTTTAATACGATTTTAAAGAAAAACGAAATTTTCTACTTAATAATAAAAATTAATTTTTAATAATTATATAAATATTATAAAATACATATATTTTCAAAATATAATAACTTATATTTTTTTCAAATAAAATAATTACAAGTTTCATCAAAATACCATCAAGATATCAATACAAGACAAGTTTACAGTAAAATACCATGAACTATTCAAGTTAGGATAATTATCACCAAAATATCTCAATTCTTAAAATACACATCCATGGAAACCCTAAATAATATAAATAATTTCTCGATATTATTTCGAACTATATCTTAAAAAATATTTTTCATTAAACCCCCTCGAGTTATATAAAATTACATTTAAGAACTTTAGTAAATATGGGTTTAAACCGAATCAATTCTCTTGAGCCTCAGAGAGCCGGAGAAAGTGAGTGCTTATCTATTTATGATAGAAAACTTAACGATGTTATCAATGGTAATTATCTTGGAAAAAGACACAAATCCTGCCGTCCATGTGCAGCAGTTATCGATAACTCCCGAACATAATTCAGGATCCAAATCAGTTCTAAGTGTCTAACTCAAGTCTGAGTTTAAATCAAGCTTGAATTAAACTCAAACCAGAATCCAATTCAAATATGAATCCCAAACTCTAACATGTATACTTGAACTTGAACCTGAATACTAGAACAATATCAATATGCAAACATGACTTGACTTGACCGAACCATGACTATAACTTGACTTGATTACATGACTACTTGTTTACATCTTAAACCTGATTATATGAACAAATTGTATCCATGGTCCCGGCAAGTCTGATAATTATAATCTATATAAAATATTATACGGGGTTAACAGGATAGTTTGATACGGAATGTATTAGAAGTGGAACGAGATGATCACTAAAAGACATCTATATGAAATCTCGTGTCGTTGTCCCGTGGGTTTTGACGGGGCCTTATACTACATATTACCAGTCCACAGGGTAAGATGGACTTCTCTCGTATACAATACTACTTTATGTACCAAACTACAAACATCTATGTTAGAATAGCAATCTTATACATGTACACCTTAACAGTTCAATTCTCTATAATTGCTATATTCCTGTCTTTCTTTTGGGACTTACCGAGCGCTAGTTCACTAACGACATTCATGTTTTTTCTTTTTTTGGAATGTTCGTAAGGAGGACCGGACTCTCTCGAGGTCGAGCCTAGCCAGGAGGACGTGGATCAGTTCATCGAGCAGCAGGATTTCTACCTTTTCCTTGTACTTACTTTTCATCTCATATATTATTGTTTAGGCATTGCTTTATATCATTGTACTTTTCTTTTCAAAGCAATGTATTGTAAAGATGAATATTAATAAAAGTTGCTGTTTACATTATATCTCTTGTCATTTTTTATGGATTTCATATATTGCTTATTTACGCTTAACGTATTTATTTCTGAGTAAATGCGTCGCGTGCCCGCTACGTCTCCGTCTCCATATACTGGAAAGTGGGGCGTGACATGTGGTTGGGTAGTAATCAAAGTATAGTAGGAACACACACAAGGCATTATGGCGATCTCAGGTCAAAAAACTACCATGTACTATGTCACCAGAGAACTGTTATCTGACAATAGGTATAATACCATTTAGAAGTTCTCGGCGAGTCCACTCAGTATACTCATTCTTCAATGAGCATATGTATACAATGTTTGGTGTCAAACACTAATAACTGCGGGACCGGTCATCGCCCAGGTCGGGGTCAAGAAACATATACACTAATCTATTTTGAAGTACCGATGCCCTGTCTCAACAATTCCACAATTAGGAACGTTTAAGGATGTGCTTATGGACCACCCACCACACTAGTATGATCACATTATAGTCCTTGTAGTCAAGCAAAGATCCTAAGGGCCTTATCAATATGTATTAACGATACGTAATAGTAAGTAAAATATATACATATGGATGATAAAGCAAACCAGATAACATACTATTATCTCGAGCAAAAATGTTCTATCCAATAGGCCTATACACAATTATAATAATTACCTTCATGGCACCTATATCTAACACTCATCTCCTTCTCCTAAATGAATAAGATATCCACATCATTCCCAGGGGGCAGTTACCAAGTGATTTTAAATACCATTTTTAAATTAGTACACTTATCTCTTTATCTTTTTACAATATTGATTCAAGTATAAGGGTTTATATAGAAATAAGCTACATGTTTTTAATCTACAATTTTCAAAATAAATAATACTTTCAAAATACTTAATTTTGTGGTGTTTGCATCATAAATTAACTGGAATAAACCTATGAAAAATAGCTCAATTGATATGGACACTTCTTCTCATAGGAAGAGTGCGGGGTTCAAACCCAGAAACCCTAAAGGTGAAAGCGGTCATAAATTAACGCTTTCGGGACGAATTCATGGATCTCCTAGGTATGTGTGAGTTGTGTGGTTATGTGTGATGTATGCGTGAGTGTATTGTGTGCATATGTTACGGCTTACGTGCTAATGCCAAAAAAGAACTTTAAAAACCAAATATATTCTATTAATCGTACACTTCATTCTAATTGTTAAAACTTCTAAAATTTTCAATGGATAATATATTTTCTTGTTCAAGTACCTAAATTGTGGCCTAAAAACCAAAAAAGTAATAAAAATACAACCATCTAATTTGGAACCTAGGACCACTAAAGCCACAACTCAATGCTTTACCAATGGACTATAACTGCTCTTTGTATAAGAAATATTAATGAGTAAACGGGGCCTGCAGGGACACTGTAAACCCATATCTGCAGTGTTCAAATTGCATGCCCATGGGGTCCAGAGGCTTTTATATACGTAGCCCTCTCGACCATACGCGACCTACAATCTGGACACTGTAAATATGGGCCTGCAGTGTCATGCAAGCCTTTTATAGCCAATATTAATATATGTACAAATAGCATTCATTAAGGATATTGACAAAAAAAAAAGCAACATATATACATAGGGAAAAGTGTAAACTTACATATAACCCCCACAAATTTATACACACTTGTGTAGCATGCAAAAGGATAGTTGAATTAAACAAAAAGAAGTTAAACAAAAAGTTGATTTAAAAGGAAAAAAAACTCGTTGATTTAAACCAAAAAAGAGTCTTCATTTTGCAAGAAGCTAACTTAGTATCTATCTATTAATAAGATATTGTACGATTAAGTTCGTTCCTATGGAAAATAAATAGCTCTAATTAAAACAAGATTGGCATCTTCAAGAGAAGAATGTTTAAAGTCTCTATCATGACAAGCTTTATGCACTAGCAATCCCAATTGAGCACATACAAAGATAGAAGTATTGGTCTGAATTAAGCAACCTCAGACAATGAAAGAAAGAAACGTGTAGAGAGAAGTAACTAAATTGTATACCAAAGATCCAAACTTAAATCTATTAGTCTTACAAATTGCATACCTCGCAACTAAATGTAGAGTCCGTTTGGCTCATCTGAAATGAAGCGACATGCAACAACCATTTAGTTTCTTAGAACTAATATGTTACAAGATGGATAGAAATATTTAAGCAATTTGATGAAGATGCTTATAAATTCTTTCCAAATTATATTATATATACGTCAGTGACCAACCACCAAATAAATTGCTAGTAAAATTATTAAAAATGTAAATGCAACATATGCTATTTTGACATGATTTTTCCCCTTTGCTGCGAGAAATATCAATGGATGTTCATGTGTTCTATGATTTGGAGAATCACCATCTCTGCTTCCTTGTGTTCATTCCATAAATCTGACCCTGTTTCTCATTTTCCATTCTTAGAACTAATATGTTACAAGATGGATAGAAATATTTAAGCAATTTGATGAAGATGCTTATAAATTCTTTCCAAATTATATTATATATACGTCAGTGACCAACCACCAAATAAATTGCTAGTAAAATTATTAAAAATGTAAATGCAACATATGCTATTTTGACATGATTTTTCCCCTTTGCTGCGAGAAATATCAATGGATGTTCATGTGTTCTATGATTTGGAGAATCACCATCTCTGCTTCCTTGTGTTCATTCCATAAATCTGACCCTGTTTCTCATTTTCCACCCGTGCCAAAGTGCATGCTGCGTGTTGACCGTCCTAATCTTGTGGATTTATTGGTATTTTAATAGTTATTTCTTTTTCTTTATGCTATTTTGACATGAATCATATGCGATAAATACTGCATTCTTTGGGGAGCAAACAAATTACCTCTAGACACCTTAACTTTTTTACTTGTACAAATATTCTCCCAACAATTTAATTTCATAAGAATGAGCTAGGACCATATAACAAATTGGGCAAAATGGATGCTAGCTTTTAATGCCATTAACATTTGTAGATTTTTACACATCATTCCCTCATATTCCTTTGTCTCCAAAGGCCCCCACCCTGTGTCAAAAGCATCTTTTGTCCCCCAAAACTCACTGAAAAAGGCCCTCACAATAAAAGCCACTCCTTACCCTTCCTCCTCTAAAAAAGCTGAACCGTCATGTGTTATCCTTTTTTCAAACACCATAGCCTTTTCACCTTAATTACTAGCCTTTTCACCTTAATTACTATTTTACTTGGATCTTGTATGTATACAATCATGCATATACTATTTTAATACATGCAAATGCATATCACTACTACTATAGGGGTTGCCCCGCGGATAATGAAATCCGCAGGGGCAGATTTATTTTGGCCTAACGGATTAGTCCGAAGGGCCTGACGGTTGTCCCTACGGTTCTCGACGTTTTAATTTAAAAATATTAAATCATAATTTATTTTTTGCCCCTACGGAGCCGCAAACCAATGACCTATGGACTAATCCGTAGGGACATCTAAATGGGAATTTAATTAAAAGGCACAGAAATGCCCTACGCTGATCATCTCTCTCGCGCGCGTTAAGTTCCAAAATTCCCAAAATCCTCAAATCTCTCGTTTCCGCCACGTCGCAGTTCTCGTCGCCGTTCTCGTCGTCACCACCGCCCTCCGTTTCATCGTCGCCACCGCCCTCGTTCTTCCTCGTCGCCGATTGCGCGCGTTGTCAACCACCGATCGAGCGTCTCCGTCGTCTCCTCCACCGCCTACAGGTTAGTAAATCTTCGATTAAACATAATTTTGATGATTTTGGGGCTAGGGTTCAGGATTTGGGTACCGATGAAAGTTAGGGTTAGGCATCAATTAGGGTTAGGATTAGAGTTAGGGCTGGGGTTGTGGTTGGGGCTGGGGCTGGGGTTGCGTTTGGGGTTGGGGTTCGGCTGGGGTTGCGTTTGGGGTTGGGGTTGGGGTTAGGGTTAAGGTTGGGTTCGGCTGGGGCTGGGGCTGGGGTTGGGGTTCGGCTGGGGCTAGGGTTGGGGATAATGAAAATTTTGTATAGAAAATTACAAAGGTTTATAGGCCTATAATCGATGATGAAGCGACAGTTTGCCTTTTTGGGAATAAGACAAACGAGAGTAGAATTAACAACCTTGGGCACCTCTTTATGCTTGAAAAAATATTTCCCAACTTTAGGAAAAAGCTTTGCATAATGCATGTTGGCCCTGTACATATCAATCCCTTTGTAAGTTTATATAGAGCATCATTTCTTTGTGCCCCTACTTTGTTTGTGGGCGTGGGCCATGGATTGATGTATGACAGGAATATTGGCCATGGAGCGAGGAGCGAGATGCTATCGGAAAACTCTAACTAGAGCGAATGTCGACGTGTTGGCTGCTAACTTATTATTAGGTTGAAAAAAGGTGTGCCTATAGATGTGAGAGTGGAAGAGTCAAAATGGTGAGCGTGTAGTGCAAGTCTTGATTCAACAATTTTGCTTGGTTCTGCAATAAACTGGAGTGGATACTGGACTCTAATCCTAAACCTAAACATTTACCCAGGGGCAAGATTTCATGATATATGCTAATTACAATTTGAGAGGAAAATAAAAATATTACATGCACCCTCAAGATGGCCAGCATACATGAAAACACGTGTGTGAAGATTATACAAACTTAATTATTCATATAGGCAGAATGCGCTGTTTTAAGTAAACTTACCCAAATTAACCTAATTAACCCTAACCAACACCCTAACCCTTTCAAATTATCAATAATTAACCAAAATTAACCCTAGTCTCTAATTAACCCTAGGCTCTAACCCTAAACCTGATATGTCTGAAATCATATTAGAAATGATATGTCTGCAATCAAATTCTGCATTTATATTTTGTGAAGTAAAAGCTTTTTCAAAATGAGAAGCTGTCATATGAACAATCTGTTTATGCTCCTCAAAACAAATGCCTTCTACATTTTGCAACTTTGTAATTCTGTTTTGACATCTTCTAATATTAACCCAACAATGAAAGAATTTGGTATTTTTATCACCATCTGAAATCTATTTTTTCCTTGATTTATGTCTCCAAAAAATTGAGGAAGGTTGTGTTTGTTATATCAAAAACCTTTTTGTTGAACCCATACAACAGGTGAAAGTTTAGAGTTTTTATAGATAGCTCTTACATGTTGTTTAATGCATGTACCATTGTTAAGAGAGTGCAAGGTGGAGAACAATAATTTGTTTCAATGGCGCGTTTTTCAAGTTAAAACTAATATATGATATTCGATGACAATATGAAACTTTCATATTCTCATCGATACTCATATATGAAATTCAAAGCGCCACTTAGTTCCCGTCTATCGGTTAACATACGATCAATGTTCGTCGTGACATAGAACTATATGAAAGTTGTTAAATATCGGACGGTATAGCTCAATAGTAACAACCGTCGTATAGTCTATGTGACGAGAAAATTCAATCGTATGATAACCGATAGATTTGTCCCGTGTGGACAAGTTAGGAATGTATAAAGAAAACACTTTCATTCACTTGTGTTTTCATCCGTTTCGAGATATTTCGTCGATACCTTTCCGCTGGTTCTCCATGTACAAAGATAGATTAGATATTCATTTCAACGTTGTTTCACAGGTTTGAAATGATTATCTATTCTATTACAATGTACTCAGATAACAGCGGGGAGGTGCTGCTGAAATTTACTCGAAACGGTTGAAAGCACAAGCGAATGGGTGTTCGCTCTATACATTCTTAATGGGATAGAAGCCTTACCCCGACAGCTGAAACACACACATACAACAAGAATACACAACAAACACATCATAAGAGAGTGATTCAAGATGTTCAAGTTAAAATCAAGATATGATACTCGATGATAATATGAAACTTTCATATTCTCATTGATACTCATATATGAAACTCAAAGCGCCACTTAGTCCCCGTCTATCGGTTAACATACATTCGATATTCGTCGTGACATAGAACTATACGAAGATTGTTAAATATCGGACGGTATAGCTCGATACTAACAACCGTCATGTAGTCTATGTGACGAGATGATTCAATCGTATGATAACCGATAGATTTGTCCCGTGTGGACAAGTTAGGAATGTATAAAGCAAACACCTTCATTCACTTGTGTTTTTATCCGTTTTGAGATATTTCGTCGGTACCTTTACGCTGGTTCTCCATGTACAAAGATAGATTAGATGTTCATTTCAACGTTGTTTCACAACTTTGAAATGATTATCTATTCTATTATAGTGTACTCGGAGAACAGCGGGGAGGTGCTGCCGAAATTTACTCGAAACGGTTGAAAGCACAAGCGAATAGGTGTTCGCTCTATACATTCTTAATGGGATTGAAGCCTACCCCCGACAGCCGAAACACACACATACAATAAGAATACACAACAAACGCATAATTAGATAGTGATTCGAGATGTTCAAGTTAAAACCAATATATGATACTCGACGATAATATGAAACCTTCATATTCTCATCGATACTCATATATGAAACTTAAAGCACCACTTAGTCCCCGTCTATCGGTTAACATACATGCGATATTTGTCGTGGCATAGAACTATACGAAGGTTGTTAAATATCGGACGGTATAGCTCGATACTAACAACCGTCGTATAGTCTATGCGACGAGAAGATTCAATCATATGGTAACCGATAGATTTATCCCGTGTGGACAAGTTAGGAATGTATAAAGCAAACACCTTCATTCACTTGTGTTTTCATCCGTTTCGAGATATTTCGCCGGTACCTTTCCGCTGGTTCTCCGTGTACAAAGATAGATTAGATGTTCATTTCAACGTTGTTTCACAGCTTTGAAATGATTATCTATTCTATTACAGTGTACTCGGAGAACAGCGGGGAGGTGCTGCCGAAATTTACTTGAAACGGTTGAAAGCACAAGCGAATGGGTGTTCGTTCTATACATTCTTAATGGGATAGAAGCCTTACTCCCGACAGCCGAAACACACACATACAACAAGAATACACAACAAACGCATCATTAAAGAGTGATTCAAGATGTTCAAGTTAAAACCAATATATGATATTCGATGATAATATGAAACTTTCATATTCTCATACATGAGTATCCTCAAATCTAACTTTGATTATCGATAATTTATTCTTTTCAACGACAAACGCACACACAAAACTTATACACGGATTTTCTCCTTTGTCAGTAACCATCCCGTTCTTAGATTTCTCAATATAGTCATCACAACCTACAATTTATATGTTATACAGTCTAACATGGCCCATGAGTGCGTCAGAGTTAAGGACTGGATGTATATGGATTGGCAACAATGTATGCAACCTAAGTTTGTCGCAGGAGTTGCTGCTTTTATTGAATTTTCACGCGTACATAATAAGATCGTGATAGAGATGATTCTCTGCCCGTGCGATAGATGTGAGAATAAGTACTGGCAAAAGGTAGAATTGGCAGAGCTTCATATCGTAAAATATGGTTTTACTAGACTTTATACAGCTTGGAAATATCACGGGAAAGGAGAAGAACGCAATAATACGGCAGAAGAAGAAGGAGAACACGATAATGCGGCAGGAGAAGAAGGAGAAGACGGTAATGCGGCAGAAGAAGAAGACGGTAATTTCTTTTCATCAGAAGAAATGGAGGATATAGTAGAGGCTGCCCTAGGTGAATCTATTCGTACCGAAGATGATATTCCTTTCGGTCAAGGACCGCGTGCGGATAAATATGAAAATTTCATGAATGATGCTAGAAAACCAATTTATGAGAATGCAAAATATTACACCCTCTCATGGTTCGTCCAACTTTTCCAGATTAAGTACCTAAATGGATGAAGCAACAAGTCATTCATAATGCTTCTTTCGTTCTTGAAAGATTCTATGCCCCCGGGAAATAACGTGCCCGACAGCTGGTACGGAGCCCAGAAGATGATGTCTGATTTGGGTCTGAAGTGTAAGAAGATTCAAGCATGTCCTAAAAATTGCGTATTATACCGGAAAGAGAATTCAGATTTGAAAGAGTGTCCAACATGCGGAGAGGCCAGCTATAAACCGAAAGATTCTGATAAGAAGCCCGATATACCTGTCAAGATAGCTCGATAATTTCCTATAATACAGAGGCTGCAGAGGCTATTCAGGAGCAAGAAAACAGCCGAGGCAATGATTTGGCATCACCGTGCTCCTCCAAGTGAAGATGGAAAAATGATCCATCCAAGAGATTCACCGGCATGGAAAGATTTCGATAGGAGGCATGCAATATTCAGTAGCAATCCTCGCAATGTCAGGCTTGGACTGGCTAGTGATGGCTTCTGCCCATTCAACTATCTGGCTGGATGTCACAGCACATGGCCCGTTGTAATGATAATTTATAATCTGTCGCCTTGGTTGGCTATGGACCAATCATACTTTATGATGTCTCTTCTTATCGACGGACCAAACTCACCGGGAAACTATATCGACGTCTATCTCTGACCTCTGATCAAGGAGTTAAAATCTTTGTTCATTGATGGTGTAGAGACTTACGATGCAAACACAAATACAACCTTCATACTGCGTGCGGCTTTAATATAGACAATTAATGACTTTCCTGCGTATGGTATGCTATCAGGTTGGTCCGTACATGGTCACAAAGCATGTCCTCATTGCCATCAATACACAACATCGAAATTCTTGAATTTTAGCAGGAAGGTTTGTTATTGCGGCCATCGACGTTTCCTGCCTCTAGACCACCCCTACAGGTTAGACGTTGTTCACTTTGATGGTCATCAGGAGCTTCTTGGACCTCCAGCCCCATTGTTTGGAGAGGACGTGACTGTTCAGTGGGATGGTTACAATAATGTGACATTCGGGATGGATCCGACAAAACAGGTCATACCACCATTTTGGAACAAATTAAGCATTTTCTTCGAGCTTCCGTACTGGTCAACAAATTTAGTGCGTCATTATCTGGATGTTATGCATATAGAGAAGGGAGTATCAGAGCACATACTCAACTTGCTTCTTTATAAAGACGGGAAATCGAAATACAACCTGAATGCTCGGATGGATCTACACGAGTGGGAAATAAGAAGTGAATTGCACCGTAGACCGGTAGCGGGTAAACCAGGCAAGTTTGTACATCCCAATACCGTTTATCATATGTCACAACCGGAAAAAAAAGATTCCTGCAGGTGTTGCATGATTTGAAAGTTCCCACAGGTTTCTTAGGATCATTCAGTAAGAAGATAAAAATTGTGAAAGGCAAGATCGATGAGCTGAAAAGTCATGATCACCATATTATCGTGGAGCACCTTCTTCCATTAGCCCTCAGGACTTCTCTCCCGAATCGGTTGGTCTAGTAATCAATGACCTATGTTAATTTTTTAGAGTGTTGTGTGCTAAAACATTGGATGTTGTGACGCTGGATAAACTAGAAAATTCTATTGCGTTGATACTTTGCAAGTTTGAGCGTATTTTCCCACCGTCATTCTTCGATATCATAATACACCTGACGGTTCATCTTGCAACTGAGGTTAAGTTAGCCGGACCGGTACAATATCGATGGATGTATCCCGTCGAGAGGTACGTGGAATTTTTCGTTTCGCACAATTTTTAAAATTATTATTGTCATGTATGCCTGTATTTATTTATTCAACATATTTTCTTTAGGTACCTCTACACTCTTAAAAAGTATATACGCAATAAAAATCGACCAGAGGGTTCTATCATGCACGGTTGTCTTCTTGATGAAGCAACCATATTTTGTTCCCGCTATCTGGACGAAAACATTGAGACGAGACTTAACCGGCCTCAAAGAATTCAAGACGGGACATATGGTAAAGCCGATTATAAGAGGGTAGATACTATTTTTATCAACAAGATATACCAGTTTATCTTGCTTAATTGTGCATGTCTTGAAAAAATTAGAGAGTAAGTTTTTTTGGATTAATTGTTATATTTGTGTTTGTGTGTGTATGAAATGATATAATATTAATGTCATAATTTATTGTCGAAAACAGAATTCATTTTAACGAGGTACGTGAGAGGCATCCTGATTGGAACGATGAACGATTGGAAAAATATCATCAGGATAATTTTTGCGATTGAGTTGCAGATCATGTAAGTTATTCGAATAACATATTATTGCCATCAGTTTTAATCTAAACTTATATCGTTATTTATTTGTCGTAAAATTTGTTTTGTTAGATCCACGATCCGAACTTATCTGCATCATTTGAGAGTGATTCAAGATATTTAGCTCAATTTCCTAGTATGGAGATTGCATATTATAAAAGATTCGGTGTCCTTGGATACAAATTCGAAATTAAGGACATAGAAACATCTAGAACCACTCAGAATAGTGGGATTGCGACGGTAGGATCGGACGGTGTGATTTATTATTGATACTTAAATTGTATACTCGGCATCCACTATCCCGGACGATCAGAACCCTTTTATATATTCCAGTGTACTTGGTACGATACGCGAACCGATACGAGAAAGTGGAGAAGCAATCTTGGGACTTGGAAAGATGAATATGGATTGACCAGTGTAAACACACTTCGATTTTACGGTCAGGAAGATCCGTTTATCTTTCCGAACCAAGCGTTCAAAGTATACTACTCACAGTGTTTGAAGCATCCGAGATGGAGTGTCGTATGCCGTTGAAAACCCAGGGATGTCTACGATGTCCCAGAATTCGAGGACAGCGATGAGGATGAAGAAGAGAGAAGACTTAGAGTGCTCCGACCGTCTGTTTCGAAAGACGGGTTGTCTTCGGCTGATCATGAAGTTACGTGGGTTAGAAATGATATCGATGATGAAATCCAAGTAGATATGTCTAATACACCCACGAAACGAAAAAGGTTATCGGTAATGTTATATTATTACTTCACATTTTACGATCTATACATATATAGTCAATACTTGTAATGATTGTCTAATGCGTCCACGAACCGTTTATCTAGATTTGATGACGATGAAGGGAGCAGCGAGGGGCGGCAGGAGCTCCAGCCGCGGCACCGGCAGAGACAGAGGCAGAGGTAGAGCGGTTCTGCCGTCTGGAGAGCTGCGTAGGGAGCTTCAGAGGGCCGGTCTTGCACCCCGATCGGAGACCCCTTCGGATGCCTCCTTCCGTGTGGACTTTGCCACACCTCCAGGTATATTGCACGCATATTCATTTTGAATGTAATATTATAGATATGCATGCATGTTCATATCAAAATTACTTATATTGTCAATGTTTGATTTTCTAGCTGTTGGTGATGCGTCCACATCAGGGACAGAGGCCACTCCCACACCTCCAGGTATGTTTATATATCATATAGTGCATATATATTGATTTAGAATGCTATATCATAAATATAAATACATTTTTTTTGCTCTTACGTACTTACATCAGGGACAGAGGCCACTCCCGCACCTCCGGGTATGTTTATATATCATATACCTGCGGGTATGTTTATATATCCTATAGTGTATACATGTTGATTTAGAATGTTATATTATTGATATACGCATTCTTTTTGCAATTACTAATATAGCCGATACTTGATTGTCTAATTATAGGTGGTGCGTCCTCGTCTAGTGCAAAGGCCACTCCCGTCACTTCCATTCGCTCCGCTCAGTCTGCAGGTTTGTATGAATAAATATAAAATATTTATTCATTTTACATATTCTTTAAGAATAAACATGAACTCCATGTAATTTTATCGATATTTATTTTCTAGTTGGAGATGCGTCCACGTCCGAGTCACCGGTTGTTCCTCACCGGAGGAACTATCGTCCCGCTCGTGCTGCTGTCCGGGCCCAGGCTCGTGCTTTAGTCACCGGAGGTATATATCACACTTCAATTTTCGTTAAACCTTGATTTCTTAATACAACTTTGTCTTAATATTGATTGTCTTGATATTTCTTGCAGACGCAGGGCCTCCCCATCCCGAGAGGAGGACTCGAGGCCCGAATCAGTCCCACAGGCTAAGGCCCGACAGAGCTAGGAGGAGGCAGCATTCCCCCTCTTTTTTACCCCTGATTATCGCTATACCTGCAATCATGCCAAGAGATTCAGTCGATATATGGGGGATGAGAGCCGGCTCGTGAAGAACTATCCACTTCACGTTGAGTGAGGCGACCAGCACCGGTGCTCATTCGTCCTCTTCTGAGATCAGGCTCGGGTATTAATATATATTTTCATTTGATTTATCCAATATATTTACTATTAACACTTGCAATCTAATAACAATGTTTTTTTTTTGTATTTTCAGTTGCATTACGATTTTTAGCCTATACCCAACCCTGATCACCCTGGGAGGGTGCTCGATCTTCACGCTCTGTACAATGGCCTGATGAAGAACATGCAGACGAAGGTCCGATACAACAGGAATGAGCTGAAGACCGACTGCTATCCCTGTGGATGGCGACCCCCGAGGCAGAGAGAGCGGCCCTCCTATCTACTCCGGCCTTTGCGAGAGTCGACGTAGATACATAGCCTCTATTGTACGAATATTTAGACTCTCATCGCAAATAGGTATGTATTTTAAATGTAATTCATTGTTTAGTATATAATTTATTTTTTTGTGTTGCTTAATTAGAAAACTAAATGTGAATGTGTTGTGCAGAAACAAGCCGATCAAAATAAAGAGAATGGGAAGTCGACGAAGAGGGGTCGCCCCACTTATACAGGTGGCTCGAGGAATATTACTCGTGCCATGGAGTTATCGGTAAATTACAATAGACCGGCCTTTGTGATATAATGTAATATTAAGAGTTATTTTCTAATATATCTAATATTAAGAGTTAATTTTCTAATATTGCAGAGAGCTTAGACCCTGGCGCAGGGTGTAGGGTTCCTAGGCACACTAAAGAGGTCTCACAAGGTATCAACCATGCCAATTTCTAATTTTTCCGGTGCCGAGAAACCCTAATACGGATCGTTAACTAGAGAATAGGCGAAAACTAGAACTAGTAAACTGCTTTACTAATAAGTGAACGGAAATACAACCTTTGTAGATCCGGTCCTCCACCTCCATAGCTCTGTGATGAAGTCCCTCCGCTGTACCCATCGGATCCCGGACTCTCGCGGTGGTTTCATCGAAGAAATGATCGGGCTAGGTCGTCGACTTCGATGCCGAAGATGATCTACGTCGAGGCAACACAAGATCAAGCTCCAACTTCACCAAGCCATGAAACTTGTGAAGAAAACACCATATACTACTTGGCAAGTGGTAGAGGATGAAGAAATAGGAATTGGGTTCACTTTAGAATTGGATTTCTCACTCTTATTCTCAAGTTGCCATTAATGGTAGCAAGCTTTCTTCTTTGTTCAAGAAGAAGAAGAAGAAGAAAAGAATATATGATAAGTTATATTCAAAAAGGAAAATAATATGAATACTTATCATATACTAACCATGGTTAGGTGTAGAGAATAGACTATGGTTAATTTGAATGGTTAGGGTTAAGCATGAGACAAGAATGGTGGACTTGTTCAAAGCTTCATGAAGCTTCAACAAGCAAACAAAGAAAGCCACCATTCCTTATTTATCTTTTCCAAAATGAAAAAATAAATAAATGAATAAGAAAAATGTAAACCCTAATCATTAACTTAACCATGGTTTAATTATTTACACAAACCCAAGTGAGCATGTATCATCAAACATGATACAAACAAGTGCACAAAAGTATATCACATATACAACTTGTGAACTTCAAGTGAGAAAATCCATTTAAAGTGAACCAATACTAGTTAATGCAAAGTAATATATCAAATATATAATTATACATTAAATCATTAAATCAACACTTGATTTAACGATCCGGTCATATCGCATATAACCGACTAATATCCAATGTATCGGCTTATCGAATCAATCCTTGATTCGATAACTAGGTTATATCACATACAACCATTCGATACATTCATCGCGAGAATAGAATACGGTATCACATACACGCATTATTCTCGGTCCCGCATATATCTCATATGCGCTCCTATTTCGTTTCGCTTGAGCCAGGAAACCTCTGTGTAGGACTCTAAAGACTCGTCAATACGCCGGCAGCAGATGATGATCATATCAAACACCCACAAGCCGCAAGCGGTCTGCTAAACGTAACGGCCACCCGGGTATTGAACGATCAGAAGATCGACGAGCAAGCCCGCTCATACTCCTGTGAATCCAACCAGTAACACTTACCGTACAGTCCGGTCTCGTCGTCTGATATGCCGCATATCTCTCCTAGGGGTGGTAAACGTCAGACCCCAATAGCTCGATAAGTCGTGTCGATATGAAGTCTATAACAGTTCGAGAAACTACTGGTAACACTTACCAGTAAATCTCAGCAACCCTGGCCAGGGATTTCCGGTTATAGCCAATCGAACACAGCGCAACATCAACTCCCTATACCGGGAGAGACGAATCCCTTCCTATCGCTCATTGCCTCCATGTGACTCGGGACTGTACCCAAAAACCACCGTTTTGCACGCCCTCTTGGACGTGGTAAGGTGGAAATCAAAGCACAGTGGGAATCACACAAGACTCTATGACGATCTCGGGTCTACAGACTAACCTGTACCAGTGTCACCAGAGAACTGCCATCTGACGTAAGGTATAATACCATCTGGGAGTTCTCGGCGAGTCCATCCAGTGTACCCAGTCTCCACTGAGCACCCGTATATCATCTCTGATGTCAAACACCAATGGATATGGGATCATCCATCGCCCATCTGTATGGGTCGATAAGGTATACGCTAGTCTACTCTGGTATATCGATGCCCTGTCTCAATACACCCATGACTAGGGACCTTGAATGATGTACTTATGGACTACCATGTCCCCACTAGTATGATCCGCATCATAGTCCAGGTAGTCAAGTACACATCCTAAGGGCTTTACCAACATGTAACAGAGAGAAAATCAGTGTACACGTTAAGGTAAAGAGCAACCAGATAGCATACTATCATGTCGAGCAAGAAAGTCATCCCTATATATGTCCAAGCATCCACTACAATATACATCCTATGTATAGTAATGGCCTCTAGGGCATACATATAACTAACAATCTCCCACTTGTACTAGGGCCATCTGATAGCAGTGGTTGCAGTTTCTCATACTCAACCATCCCATAAAAGTCTCTCTCTGGGAAAAGGCCTTTGTGAGTGGATCCGCCGTGTTGTCCTCTGAGTCTACTCTCATAACCTCGATCACCCGGAGATCAACTATCTCCATGATCAGGTGACACTACCTCAGAATATGTGTGGATCACTGATTGGACGGGCGTTCTTAGGCCTAAGCCACAACTCCATTATCACACAATGGGAGGAACTAAGTTCATCTCATGAAGAAATATACATCCAGACTGCCTCTTTGGTAGCATATTAAGTAGCGATGTATCTTGCCTTTAATCGTCTAGTATGTCACTGTATCTAGCTTGGAACTCTTCCAACATACCGTCCCTCCATAGAGGGTAAAGACAATGCATGTGACTGACATTCAGTCGTCCTTATCACCCTGGAACACTTCCAGTGATTCTCCCCAGGATCGATTGATACCATCTCACTACATATAGTAAGAATCCTAACATCCATTTAGATCTATCGTATAGATCCAAATCCCAGGATTTAGTAGGTATCACTTTGATCCTATGTAGAGAATCATTGTGATAAGCGGAGATTGACCGAGCGTAGCATAGGAAACTCCTTCCTTATCAAGAGTATGTCATCCACGTACTCCACGAGGATCGTCACCATACTCCCTACTACCTTTTTGTTTATACATGGTTCATCTACCATTTTGATGATGTCAAACTCTTTGACTAATACATCAAAACAGATGTTCCAACTCCGCGATGCCTGCTTTATTACATAAAACATCTTGCACACGTTTCTGCTGCTCCCACTGTCTACGAAGCCCTCTGACTGTGTACTTACAGACTCTCTTTTCTGAAACATCATTGTAGAAAAGCAGTCATGACACCCAACCACCAGATATCGTAGTCATGGTATGTAGCCGTGGCAAGTAGGATCTGGATGGACTTAAGCATAGCTACTTAGAAAAGGTTTCAACAAAATCCATACCTGGTCAATGATGCAAACCTTTAATAAGTCTAGCTTTGAAAGTCTCAATTTTTCCAAGTTCACCAAGTAATCTTCTCAAGATATTCTTGCTCCTGGTGGGGATTTAACCCTTCAGATATAGCAACCAAAGTCCATACTTTGTTGGTGTATAAGGATTCCATCTCAGATCGCTAAGCATCCAGCCATTCTTACAGAGTCCCACTCCTGATGGCCAGCTCGAAACTAGTTGGGTCATCATCTCATGATGCAATCCTCGCTCCCACTGTCATAGAGAAATAGAAGTATCTCTCAGGTGGGTGAGGAACCCTACTAGATCGGCGGAGAGGCTGAGGTTCGTTGGTAACTATTGAATCATTTGGTTCTTTCAAATCATCAGCTGCAGTTTGTATAGCTGGAACATTTCCAGTTCTACATAACAGACCTTGCCTCGAGCTTTTCCGGATTTTGCTTTTAGACATAGCCCGGACAACCCCAAATCTTAACCAACTTAAGATATGGGCTCTTCCCTTTCCATATCACATATGAAGTGGTAGGCAACAGATTTGATTTGAACCCTATTCAATAGGTATGCAACTTCATAAGTGCATAACTCCCAAAAGGAAATACGTAACTCTGTAGTACTCATCATAAAGCACACCATATCATATAGGGTGTTATTGCTCCACCCCGATATACCATCATGCTATGGTGTATACGGAGGAGTAATGCTGAGAGAGAATCTCATTCTCCTTTAGAATAGTCCAGGAATTCTATGCACAAGTATTCTCCTCCTTGATCTCATCAAAGGACATAATACTTATACCCGTATTGGTTCTCTACTTCTAACTTATATTCTGTGAATATCTCAAAAGGTTCGGACTTGTGTTTCAACAGGAACATATGACTGAATATTGAGAGATCATCAGAGACTGTAATGAAGTACAAAGAACCGGTCCTGGCATGTGTAGACGGGGGACCTTACATACATCGACATGTATCAATCCCAAGAGTTTACTAACTCTTTCTCTGTTTCCAATAAACAGAGCTATGGTCATTTTATCTCTGTGACATGACCAGCAAGTTTCACAAGATGTAAATTCAAACTGATTTAAATATGCATCTTTATGTAACTTCAGCTAATTGGGTCGCATTGATATGACCAAGTCTACAATACCATAAGAAGGATTCGTTCATTTCTGAACTCTTTCTCTTGTGTGTGTTCCGTATACTAAGAACTGTAGTTTGATTTAGAACATCAATGCTTTTAGATAACGTGCCTGAACCGATCAACTTTTGATATAGGAAATGTTCAAAACATTATCCAACAATACAAAATTTTATCATTTCTTTACTAATAAAGAGACTGATATGATTTTGTATATCAGGTTCGGTATCTAATAACATTCATTCAGAATCAATGTACTGGTAATACAGGGTGACAGTGACCAACAGACTTGGCTGCAACACTTGCCCCGTTTTCTGTCTCATGAAACTTATCACCCCTTCTCAGTTCTCTACCTTTCTGTAGCCCTATGTAACAGATTACATATCTGGGATCCTGATCCGGTATCAAATACCCAGGACGTAGAGGATACAGAGAAACAGTTCTTTATAATGAACACACCCGAAGGAGATGCATCATATGCACTTTCTTCGTTTGGGCGGCATAGGAATTCTGGTATTCCCCTATTTCCTGCTCTGTCTTATAACAATTATAAGTTGGAGCTAGACCAACGTTCCCCAGCTCAGTATAACAAGCGGGTTCGGTCAATATTTCGTATCATTATCTTGATTAAGGCGTGATATGGTCGCTACCTAGAGAGAGAAAGAAGAAAACACTCAGCGTGCGCTCTTGCAAGAATAGATTGGTTATAATTTTATCTAATCAGGATGGCTCCCACTGTTTTTATCAAATCTTCCTTCAAACCCTAAAAGGAAAGACTAGCCGGGATTAATTACACGCTACAAGTTCGCCAATCTTTCAGCCAGGCCAGTGTCGGTACTTTGATGGAGGTCCCCCGTGCTTTCGCACGAACCTAATTAATGTAAACCTCGTTTTCCCAGAGGCATAACCCCGTTGACACCTTTCTGACACCTACTTGATCGGCTAATTGTAATGTGTAAAACTCTCCCAGGAGTAACTCTTACTCGCAATGGGTATCGGGATCCAACTATCTCATAGAAGGTATGCAATCTCATTGCAAATTTCAACACTTGAAATTCCCGATAATTTTGCCCCTAACGTGCTATGACCTTGACGAAAGCCAACAAACCATAGCCCACTAGTCAAGTTCAACCCGTACATTTCTTGATTGAATTAAACCCACCCGCACGACCCTTGACGAAAGCCAACAAAGCCGCACGACTACCCTAATCCAATCGCATCGTATGCAGCAGATAAGCAGCATATAGCTACCGCACACTACACCTTGACGAAAACCAACAAATGTAGCACGAATACTATATACAACTTATCTGAAATGACGGAGGGCTACGACAGGTTTTTCTGAAAACCCATTGCGTAATGAACTTGATATCGTTGTAGAATCAAATGATTTTAAAATGGAGTGTTTTTTTTAGGCTTTTCTAGTTTTGCTAAAGGGGTCACTCCCGGTGAAGGGATCGTCGGCCCTTTCCTCGTCGAATGAGGTGCGAGATATATCATATATATCACAGTGCAAAGCAGAAACTATAGAAGCAATCAAAAGACAAACCGAGAGTTGTAGCATCTTCCAGTTATTGCTAAAGGAGTCACTCCCGGTGAAGGGATCTCGGTCCTTTTCTTATCGAATAAGGTGCAGGATATATCATATATACCGCTGTGCAAAGCAAGAACTGTAGCTACCTGTTTTATTTTTGAAATTTAATTCTACAACATCTTTAGGTTTCTTTTTATTTCATTAATCACATTAATGAAGTCCCATCATTAAAATTACCTAAACATCACAGATAAATACGACGTACACTTATGCCATTCGTATTCGCCTCGATGTCCCCTCGTGCACCGTTAGGTTAGGTAACTAACGGCAGAGCAGGGCAGGGCTAGCGCGGGTGTAAAACATAAGTAACATCTATATAATATATCATATATACTATATACAGTATCCGTCACAGAACATATTACATGATCACATCACAGATATCGCAGCAGAAGAATCATATGAAATATTGGATATACTAGGACGTCCGTGTTTTCAATACGAGCCAGTATAAAATACGGATTCCACGGTCGTGATGAATAGCCAAACCCACACCCCTAGACCCCTACGAGAGCGGCAAGCAACCCTACCAATTCTAGAGTTAGGAGACCCGGACTCGACTCCTCGAGTTGGTCTCCCACTGGACTCCAAAACCCGGTTACTTGTGCTCCCCTCCTTGGGTCTATCCTAGTGCGGAAAAGTAAATAATATACAAAAGGTGACATCTTCCGCAACCTGGAAGTGCCCCAATAAAAGAATATTACATACAAGTTTTTACATGAATGAAAATGAAAAAACACTCATCTCACATAAAAAAAACCCGGCTATTCAAACACGACGATCCAATATAACATATCCAGCAACACATAACATCACATGTCATCAACGTAAGTAAATATGCGCATCCCAATTGTCGTTGACATATAGCAACGAAACCGGCGATATCACATATTACACTTACGGTCACATAAAAGAAAGTGTAAAACTACAACAGTTGGAATCCGCAACCTGCATAGATATCGCATGCCTAATCAAATGAATTCCTTAGACATCGCATGCCTAACAATTATAAACCCCGCATTTTAGTCTCATTATCGAAAACACTTTTCAATATCAAGTCGGGTAATTCAACAAGATTCCCGGCATCCTGATCGAATGCTCGTCGCAAACTTTAGTAGGCGGCCGCACCCCCGACGCCGTCGACGAAGTGCACCAAGACGGAACACCGCTGCCGCGAGCACCCGAACGGATGCTTTCGGCGACGAGGTTCTCCTACAGTCACTTGGTCGGGGCTATGGAGTGAGGCTGTCTATTAAGTTTACCCGGCGAGTATCCGCGTACGCTACGTGATTGCGACGGACTTTTGATCACATCAAAATTCCGTGGCAACCGATCAAGTGAGACTAAAGTGCTATGTTTATAACATTCATACAGTTATCTCATAACTTCTTGTGAATTCCAATTGTTGTATCACATTCCGGATAAATAGAAAATGTTAAACTTTCCGATCGAACAAACGAATACCCAAGTTTTCCCGATACAGATCAACACATGAAATAAGTTTAAAAAACATTCAGTTCATGCCTCAGTACCAACGGTCCAACCGTAGAAGGGTCAAGCCAACGCCCCACATGTGGCACGCCGTACTGCCCCAAACCCGAAGGTTCAAAGGGCAGTTCAAGACGGTCACATAATCGAGTTAAGGTTTGTTGTCTTCTAGAGGGTCCATCGCATTACTTGCACTACTTAGAACGTTATTAAAACACGGAAAGATCCAACACTTGGAAATTTCCCGGCAGGGGAAAAAGTGGGTATTTATATCCGGTCGAACTTTTTAACATATTCTAAAAATACCCGGAAAGCCACATAGACAAAGTCTGATAATCCGATCGAATCTACGAACTCCCAATGCAACCCAGAAAACTCAACTCTTGAGTGCAAATTAAAAATTCCCAGAAAACTCAACACCACCAAATAGGAATTACTGTGCAAAATTCAAGAGGTGATGTGACAACTTGGCCGCGGAACCGCCGCACAAGGCATGCTTGTGCCGCGGTTCTGCCGCAGTTTAGACGAATTGGCCGCTCGAATTTCACAGTAATTCTTAAAAACTCCTGCTGATTTTTCTGCATATTTTTAATTTGGAAAAATCCCCAATTTCAAAAATTGTACAGAGAGCATTTTGAGAGTTAGGGTTTCGGTTCGATCGGACTTCTAACTCCGTCTACGCATCGCCTAAGGCTCTAACCTGTCTCTGATACCACTGTAGGGTTCCTAGGCACACTAAAGAGGTCTCACAAGGCATCAACCATGCCAATTTCTAATTTTTCCGGTGCCGAGAAACCCTAATACGGATCGTTAACTAGAGAATAGGCGAAAACTAGAACTAGTAAACTGCTTTACTAATAAGTGAACGGAAATACAATCTTTGTAGATCCGGTCCTCCACCTCCATGGCTCCGTGATGAAGTCTCTCCGCTGTACCCATCGGATCCCGGACTCTCGCGTTGGTTTCATCGAAGAAATGATTGGGCTAGGTCGTCGACTTCGATGCCGAAGATGATCTACGTCGAGGCAACACAAGATCAAGCTCCAACTTCACCAAGCCATGAAACTTGTGAAGAAAACACCATATATTACTTGGCAAGTGGTAGAGAATGAAGAAATAGGAAGTAGGTTCACTTTAGAATTGGATTTCTCACTCTTATTCTCAAGTTGCCATTAATGGTAGCAAGCTTTCTTCTTTGTTCAAGAAGAAGAAGAAGAAGAAAAGAATATATGATAAGTTATATTCAAAAAGGAAAATAATATGAATACTTATCATATACTAACCATGGTTAGGTGTAGAGAATAGACTATGGTTAATTTGAATGGTTAGGGTTAAGCATGAGACAAGAATGGTGGACTTGTTCAAAGCTTCATGAAGCTTCAACAAGCAAACAAAGAAAGCCACCATTCCTTATTTATCTTTTCCAAAATGAAAAAATAAATAAATGAATAAGAAAAATGTAAACCCTAATCATTAACTTAACCATGGTTTAATTCTTTACACAAACCCAAGTGAGCATGTATCATCAAACATGATACAAACAAGTGCACAAAAGTAGATCACATATACAACTTGTGAACTTCAAATGAGAAAATCCATTTAAAGTGAACCAATACTAGTTAATGCAAAGTAATATATCAAATATATAATTATACATTAAATCATTAAATCAACACTTGATTTAACGATCCGGTCATATCGCATATAACCGACTAATATCCAATGTATCGGCTTATCGAATCAATCATTGATTCTATAACTGGGTTATATCACATACAACCATTCGATACATTCATCGCGAGAATAGAATACGGTATCACATACACGCATTATTCTCGGTCCCGCACATATCTCATATGCGCTCCTATTTCGTTTCGCTTGAGCCA
Organism: Agapanthus africanus; assembly: GCA_030015575.1. Taxonomy (NCBI): domain Eukaryota; kingdom Viridiplantae; phylum Streptophyta; class Magnoliopsida; order Asparagales; family Amaryllidaceae; genus Agapanthus; species Agapanthus africanus. Next base: position 671,213,617 of record CM057344.1, on the reverse strand, counting down.
GGAAACCTCTGTGTAGGACTCTAAAGACTCGTCAATACGCCGGCAGCAGATGATGATCATATCAAACACCCACAAGCCGCAAGCGGTCTGCTAAACGTAACGGCCACCCGGGTATTGAGCGATCAGAAGATCGACGAGCAAGCCTGCTCATACTCCTGTGAATCCAACCAGTAACACTTACCGTACAGTCCGGTCTCGTCGTCTGATAGGTCGCATATCTCGCCTAGGGGTGGTAAACGTCAGAACCCAATTGCTCGATAAGTCGTGTCGATATGAGGTCTATAACAGTTCGAGAAACTACTGGTAACACTTACCAGTAAATCTCAGCAACCCTGGCTAGGGATTTCCGGTTATAGCCAATCGAACACAGCACAACATCAACTCCCTATACCGGGAGAGACGAATCCCCTCCTATCGCTCATTGCCTCCATGTGACTCGGGACTGTACCCAAAAACCACCGTTTTGCACGCCCTCTTGGACGTGGTAAGGTGGAAATCAAAGCACAGTGGGAATCACACAAGACTCTATGACGATCTCGGGTCTACAGACTAACCTGTACCAGTGTCACCAGAGAACTGCCATCTGACGTAAGGTATAATACCATCTGGGAGTTCTCGGCGAGTCCATCCAGTGTACCCAGTCTCCACTGAGCACCCGTATATCATCTCTGATGTCAAACACCAATGGATATGGGATCATCCATCGCCCATCTGTATGGGTCGAGAAGGTATACGCTAGTCTACTCTGGTATATCGATGCCCTGTCTCGATACACCCACGACTAGGGACCTTGAAGGATGTACTTATGGACTACCATGTCCCCACTAGTATGATCCGCATCATAGTCCAGGTAGTCAAGTACACATCCTAAGGTCTTTACCAACATGTAACAGAGAGACAATCGGTGTACACGTTAAGGTAAAGAGCAACCAGATAGCATACTATCATGTCGTGCAAGAAAGTCCTCCCTCTATATGTCCAAGCATCCACTACAATATACATCCTATGTATAGTAATGGCCTCAAGGGCATACATATAACTAACACAGGGTGGTACACCGAGCGTGCTGTCCGCATATCTTGCCATCCACGGCACCTCGACGGATCCCACCACGGGCGAGCTTCGATACCTCGATGCTGCTACCCAGGAGTATTGCGTAAGTGTTAATATTTATTCAACCCCTATTTGAAATTTTAGTTTTGAAAGGTTCAAATTTAAATGATATATTTGTTGGATGTAGTGCCCTTAAAGTCAATTATTGGATCGCAGGCACATGATTGCAATGATTGAGGATGACCTATACCGGTAGGACAGTCTTGCTCGAGATGATAGTATGCTATCTGGTTTGCCTTTATCATCGTGTACAGTTTTAATTGACATGATCACTATTACATGTTGATAGAGCCCTTAGGATTCTTGCTTGACTACCATCAGTATGATGACGATCATATACGTGAAAGTTGGGTAGTCCATAAGCACATCCTTAAAAGTGGTCCCTAGTCGTGGGAGTTTCGAGACAGGGCATCGATACTCCGGAGTAGACCAGTGTATACAGTCGAGACCCCGATGAGGGGCGGTGGCCGGTCTCACAAGCTACTGGTGTCATTTCGTTCATCTAAGATGTATACAGGTGCTCATTGGGTTATGAGTTCACCGGACAGGACTCGCCGGGAACCTGCTAGTTGGTATTATAGCTAGCGTCAGATAGCAGTTCCCTGGTGACATGTGTACAGGTTAGTTCATCGACCTGAGATCGTCATTTGTCGTGTGTGAGTTCCCATTGTGCTTTGATTATCATCCTACCACGGCTCAAAGGAGTCGTGCAAACAGGTTTTAATTGGGTACAGTCCCGAGCCACATGGAGGCAGTGAGCGGATCGGCAGGGGATTCGTCTCTCCCGGTATTGGGGGTGAGATCGCGATGTGTCTAGGAGAGCCATTACACAAAGCCCTCGACCGAGGCAGGAGATTTACTGGTAGGTACTCCAGTAGTATCTTAGGGTGTTCTGGGCAACACTCTGACACGACTTATACCGCTATTGGGGGTCTGACGTTATCAGCCCCTAGGCCCGATATGCGATGCTCATAGATGAACGGACCGGACTGTACGGATATTGTCACTGATAGGCTCAGTAGGGTTTCGGGATGAGTTCGCTCATCAGCTTCCCTTTCTGTCAATACATAGGCAGCCGTTACGTACAGCTAGTACCACTGACAGCTTGTGGTTAAACCCACTGTCAGAGTATTGACGAGTCATTAGAGTCCCCCACAGATAATTTCCTAAGTTCGGGCGAAACGTTGTAGAGGCCGTATGCTTTTATGGAAGGGTTCGAACATACACGTGCACTTGTGCACGTGTCATGGTTCGGACAGATAATACTGGTGGGCTTTGGTTTAAGCCGAATTCTAGTATTATATTGTGCAGGAGTATTTTTGTCTCATTGCATTTTGTATTCGGTTAGAATACAAATGCGGGTATGTAGATAAAGTTATGGGGTAGTCCTGTAATTCGTTACGGGATTATTTTTGAAGTTGCCAGTTTTTCTTCTCCTGATTAAACATTAGTTTTAATGTTTAATTATTGGTTGATTTGAGTATATCTTTTTTGGCCATATTTTCCATCATCTTTTGATTTGGCCGAAATCAAGTTTGAGTGAGCTTGGGATTTTGATTTGGATGAGTCATTGGTGAGGTGGCAATTTTGTGGGTGAGTCATTTGATGAGTTACATGGTTCATTAATGCAAGCAGGTGTTTTTTGCAAGGTGTATTTTGCATTAAATGTTCTTGGAATTGCTTAGGATATTTTAGTGATGAGATTTCCTTTTGGTCACAATTATTCCTTCATTGTGCTCAACCCCAATTCCCAGCAGCATACACTTGGGGCCGGCCCCACCATAAAATAAGATGGATGATTATTCACAGTGAGCAATTTCATAGACTTGGCCGAGCCAATTTTTGAGGAAAAAAAATTGATTCCTTTGAAATTCCTATGTTCACTCTATTACACTTCCTTGGGAAACTTCATTTACCTGCACTCGATTTGTTGGGTTCCTTGAGACAAAATATTCTACACACTCTCTACATCAATCTTGGACATGTCGGCTAGCAAAGTTCATGTCCGAGTTGCTTCAGTTTGAAGCGGGAGCCCGTATAAAGATCCGTTGACGTGGTGCCGCCTTGACGAGGAGACAGGAGATTGGAGATGCCGCGAGGAACGTGGGATGATGGCTAAAAATCGAAGGACACGGATCGATCGGTATAGCCATTCTATCATTTTGTAGATTGCTAGTTTAGTGTTGATGGCATGATCCGGGTTACAGTCTTTGCTAGCGCTAGTTTATGAAAAGGTTTTTATTCCGTGTTTGGCCTCAGATTATTGGCCGGGGCGCTACCGTAGACTTACATGGTATCAGAGTCATGCCATTAACCTTTACTAGCTTGTTCTAACATATTTAAAATATCGATCGAACGAAATTTCCAAAACTGCAATTCCAAATTGAAAGTTTCTGTCGAAATTTTTGTCGACTAAAAATTATTTTGAGTATGTCAGAAAATCGAGCAGGCTTTTCTAAGACTGCAGAAGAAATTTGGTAGACTGATCCCACAAAACCGCCGCGGAACCGCCGCGGAACCGCCGCAAAACCCATTGGTTTGCCACGGTTCCGCCGCCGTTTTGGGGCTTCAGTGCACCGTTTTTCTTCTAGATGTCTTTCATATGGAATCGTGGTTTCTGGAATATTTTGTTTGGGCCCAGATTTGTTTGAGTAATGGATTTGTACTTGGGGCCCACTTCGGGAAATTTTGTCGATCGAAATTTTAAATATGTTAGTTCACAGTGCTTACATTATATCTGCGACCGCGAATGTCATTCGAGCGGTAAATTCGTCTAATTGCTATAGTCCTTTTAGACGGGTTTGCGAACATGACATTCGCGTTGATGTTCTGTGTTGTGCTGTGATGTTGCGGATTTGTCGTGGTGGATAGCTGTGTGCAATGGTAGTGCAATTTGGATTTATTTGTACATTTGATATCGCGGGGCGAGCGTCCAACATGTGGACTGCCGTCGCTGTCTGTTTGTATATTATTCTTTTGGGGCACGACCGGATTGAGGTCGATGTACCCGTTGTACATATTTTCATTTCTGTACTAGGTTTACCCCGCGACGGAGTGCACGGATAGCCGGGTTCTGGAGGGCAACGGGCCCGTATCTCATGGCTTTGAGAGGCAGGGGGCCTCACTCTAGAATTGGCAGGCTATTCTCCACACTCGTAGGAGGTACAGGTTGACCCAAGGAGGGGTGCTCAAGTTACCGGATTCCGTGAAGTGCCGGGTGGTTCATTCACTTTGCTGAAGAGGGCTGCCTCGCTTCAGGTTTTGGTGGGTAACTTGCCACACTCGTAGGGGTCTAGGGTTTCATTGCACAGGCTATCTACACGACCAGGGGAACGTTGGGTTTCAGTAGCGGCTCTATGAAACCCGGGGATCCCAAATTATCTGTATTGTTCTGTGATGCTTATTATTTTTCTGTAATGTTATATTTATCACGCCTGGAGCGATTATTGTATATTGGTATATATACTAGTAGATGTTGTAAATGTTTTGCACCCGCGCTAGTCCATTCCCCGCTCTGTCGTTAGTTAAGTAACCTAACGGGTGATGACGGGACCCAGTGGCGAATGAGGATAGTTCTTTTCTGGTGTGATTAATTGATGGGACTGCGTTGATTCTGATCAATGCAAAGGAAAACAAAACCTATTTGACGTTGTTGGAACAGTTTTCAAAAATTATTATTATAAGGACGTTTTCTTTTGTTTTGCACGGTGGTATTCAGCTGGAATATCCTGCACCTCATTCGATGAGGCAAGGGCCGAGATCCCTTCACCGGGAGTGACCCCTTGGGCAGAAGTTTGCGTCAGGGTAATAACTTCACTATAGTCGATTACTTGTTGCTTTGCATCGTGGTATTCAGTTGGAATATCCTGCACCTCATTCCACGAGGAAAGAGCCGAGATCCCTTCACGGGGAGTGACCTCTTTAGGAAAGGTTTTCGCCACTATATTTTTGTAAAAAGCTATCAGGTTCCTTCAACGAGATCAAGTTCATTACGTTAAAGGTTTTTAGCCAAAAACCAGCCGTAGCCCTCCATCGTTTCAGATGGGTAGCACGTAGTATTCATGCTATGATTGTTAGCCTTCGTCAAGGCATAGTGGATGGTAGTTGCTTGTTACTTTTCTGTTGCATAGATAGATGCGTTGGTTTGGGACAGTTGTATTACCTTGTTGGACTTCGTCAAGGGTATGTACGGGTGGGTTCAAATTAACCTGGACAATGACGGGTAGAACTTGACATGTGACTTATGATTTGTTGGCCTTCGTCAAGGTCATAAGAGCATGGGGTAAAAATCCACATCGGGAGTTTCTAAAGAAACTGAAACTTGCCAGTCATGCGCATACCTTCTGGAGTGTGATAACGTGAGTGGATTCCTTCACGTTATCATGCGATGATAGTTGGATCCCGATTCCTACTGATGAGTTGGTTTACTCTTCGGGTGATTCCGACTAATTCTTCTTTCAGATTTGGAGGAGAATTTGACGGTACAGTAGGAGGTTTCCTGATTAGATAAAGTGATAACCATTCTGATCTAGGTTAGAGTGCACGCAGAGTGTTTCTTTTCTCTCTCTCTTTGACAGCGACCATTGACCGACCCTAGAATATGACTTAGTGACCAAGTTGACCGAACTTTCTTAAAATACTGGCTTTTGGATTGTCTGAGTTGCATAAGTCATTGCCGCTCCTTCTTTTACCCTTTGCATTTCTCCAGAACACCTCGTATTACTACGAACATCCACTTCCATTGGATAAATCCATCGTATGGTTATATACGAACTCGAAGGGATTTCTTCGAGGATGGATTCAGGTTCATGAGAAATTGAATTGGTTTATTCAGTTTTCTTTTATCATCACCTTCTTTCAGGTTGCGAGGGCTCCTTGGTTTAGGAGAGTACACCTATTATGCTTATTGGATAGTCTTCTTCCAAACCATAGGCAGTGCCGAAAGGTAGGGAAAGGAGAAAACCAATTAGCCGAAGTAGGGTGTGCAGAAGCTAATAAGTAAAGGCATATGAAGGGATTAGAAAGAGGGCAAAGTAAATTGTGACTGCTATCATTCACGACCAAACCGCGTAGTTCATCGCCACTCCTATTTCACCTTTGCTTTTCTCCAGTTGAGGAGGAATAGAATAAGGTTTTATTCAGTTATCTTTTATCATCACATTCTTTTAAATTGCGAGTACTCCTAGTATTAGGAGAGTACACCTATTATGCTTATTGGATAGTTTTCTTCCAAACCATAGGCTGGTACCGAACGGTAGGGAAGGAAGAAAACCATTTAGCCTAACGATGGTGTACAGAAGGTAACGACTAAAGACAAATAAAGGAATTTGGAGAGATGGAAACGAATTATACGGTTACAGTCATGAATCTGGATAATGGAAGAGGCATTACTAGGAATACCAGGATACCCCTTCGAAACATTTTCATGTTTCAGTTTCACTGTGCGTTGTTAAAGGAAAACTGATTTCCCGATTAGATATTTACTCTAGGGTATGTATTTACCAGGTATGATTCTCAAATCTGTATGGTTTTACAGATGATGAGTCGGAATAGGTTATTGGGAATAAGGTGATCATCCTCATTATATCGGAATTCGTTGTAATTGGTGATATTTGAGGAAATCGCCTGGGTTTTTGCCGGACGGCAAGTATTTGGCTTTGAGTATCCAATGTTGTGCACCAATCTCAAATTGATATATATGTACGTTTATTTTTATAAAGTGAGATATAACTTTTTGAAATTATGTCCATGACATTTACCTATATCAGTTGATGCTTAGGTAAGGAGTTTTGAACAGCGGTATAATTCTTCATTACCATAAGTACAGTTTTCAACCTACGATGCACAGATTTTGAGTTATTCAACTCAGCGGACTTATATAGAGTATTGTATGTTGTCCACTGTCCATTAGGACAAAGGGATTGGTCCTCGTACTATATTCTGTTCACTTGTGACTTCTCTAGTTTGTAGACAAGTGTTTCGTAGAAATACAAGGTCTAAGTTTTGAGAAGTTATAGGTAACAGAATAAAGTAGAAAACCAGGTGTAGCAAGTATCGGGATTCTTCAAGGTGATCGAAGATGTAGATACTTGTGATCGGTATTCAGTTGATAGTAATGGTTTTAAGAAACTTGTTTCTCTTTCAAGTTACTTATAATTGGATGAACTCCTAAGTTGAGTAATGATGATCGGCCTCTCTCCATTTTGTTGACATGCGCTGGAGACAGCTGCATGATTTGAATCTGGTTCCAATTAAATAAGTGCCAAAGTTTCTATATTGGATATAGAATGGTTCATATTTTAACGATGTTAAGATACGGGGAGTTGTCCGGCTTATGCTTAAAACTAGACTCTGGATAACTCATGGCACGTTTCTGTAATGGCAGTTTGTGGGTTGGCTCAGGCTATGACGAGGGTTGACTTTCTACCATCTGGAAGATCAATGGTGATATTGTTCTTGACTCACCACAGTTTTAGTAAAAAAGATTTTTTCAGAAAACAGTAGTGGGAGTATGGTAGAACTGGAAGAGATTCCAGAACCGCAAACGATTACGGAAAATTTAATAGGACCTAAATATTCAATCAGGTTTGACATTCCATTAGCCACTCTGCAGATATGGTGGGTAACCTCAGACACTCGAGAGGTACTCCGGTAGCCTCAAGGACGGTGACAGGAAGGTTCTTGTTTACCCAGACTTGCCATTACTGCTGTTCTAAACTATGAGACCCGGCAGGAGGATGAGTATAGCGTCGTTCTAAACTAGTTTTAGAAGTGCACGTGTATATGACTCTGGCAGAGGGTTGTCGTAGACAGTGGGAGCAGTGGAAGCATAGTGGGAAAGTAGCTTATGTCTATTTATAGACTCGAGCAGATATAGCAGAGAGAGATCATCTAATTTTGATGTGACAGTCATGGCTTTGACTTCATCAAAATAGGGGATGGATCTATTAAGAAGGTAGTAGAGTGTGATGTCCTGGTATTTGGATGACATGCACTTTGTAGGAAGTGAGATTCCTATCCTACGATCGGTTATACTGTGGTTGTCACACAGTTGTTTCTCCACATAGGATATGGATATAATATCAGACATTCTGGTTACTAGATCTATGATTTTAGATCTAGATTTGGGTAGTTTCCCAATCTGGGTACTTAGACAATATTCTAAAGGTATTTAGAATAGATGACTCCTGGCATGGTGGTGTACCTACAGGTGATGGAGTCACCCTCTCTGAAGGTGTCTTACAGACTAAAGAGGAGAGGGATGTGCATGATTAACATATCACTTGCTTGGGCAATTGAGTTGATCATGAGATGTCAAGTACCACACCAGATGTTTTTGCACTAGATGCAATATGTTGATATTAATCCAATCCTGGAGAAACATTGGGAAGCAGTTTTAGAACATAAGTTGATGTTCTAGGGATTTGATGAAGGCAGCCTCCTTCGGGAGACGGTTATCATTCCAGACTTCCAAGATGACATGGATGACAGAGTGATTGTCAGAGTTATAGTTTTCCATCTGACGAGGGGCAGTAGTTTGGACAGGTGGTCCAAGCGGATACTGAGGGAGGCATGGTGCAGGATACTGATTAGGTTCAGTTGACGATACAGTCTAAGAAGTTTGGATTTGGAGTTCATTTATGAACTAGGTCCCATCAGACATCCAGACATATTCTAAGACAGGTATTACTCAATTCAGGAGATGGCTTTCTCCGCGAACTTGAGATAAAGAGAGACATAGAAAGAAACATCAGGGCGGATCCACTCACTGAGGCTATTTCTCGAACACAATAGTTTTACAAACGAGCTTTGTGACACTGATTAGTAGAGAAGTTGGGTGTTCGGTATCACACGGGCTGTGAGTATGCGACATCGCAATAATTAGCCTTAAGTGCAAGTGGGAGATTGTTGGATGTAGTGCCCTCAAAGTCAATTATTGGATAGCAGCCACATGATTGCAATGATTGAGAAGGATCTATACCGGTAGGACAGTCTTACTCGAGATGATAGTATACTATCTGGTTTGCCTTTATCATCGTGTACAGTTTTAGGTGACATGATTACTATTACACGTTGATAGAGCCCTTAGGATTCTTACTTGACTACCAGCAGTATGATGGCAATCATATATGTGAGAGTTGGGTAGTCCATAAGCACATCCTTAAAAGAGGTCCCTAGTCGTGGGAGTTTCGAGACAGGGCATCGATACTCCGGAGTAGACTAGTGTATACAGTCGAGACCCCGACGAGGAGCGGTGGCCGGTCTCACAAGCCACTGGTGTCAGTTGGTTCACCTAAGATGTATACAGGTGCTCATTGGGTTATGAGTGCACCGGACAGGACTCGCCGGGAATCTGCTAGTTGGTATTATAGCTAGTGTCAGATAGCAGTTCCCTGGTGACATGCGTACATGTTAGTTTATCGACCTGAGATCGTCATTTGTCGTATGTGAGTTCCCATTGTGCTTTGATTATTATCCTACCACGGCTCAAAGGAGTCGTGCAAACAGGTTTTAGTTGGGTACAGTCCCGAGCCACATGGAGGCAGTGAGCAGATCGGCAGGGGATTCGTCTCTCCCGGTATTAGGGGTGAGATCGCGCTGTGTCTAGGAGAGCCATTACATAAAGCCCTCGGCCGAGAAAGGAGATTTACTGGTAGGTACTCCAATAGTATCTCAGGGTGTTCTGGGCTACACTCTGACACGACTTATACCGCTATTGGGGGTCTGACGTTACCAGCCCCCTAGGCCCGATATGCGATGCTCATAGACGAACGGACCGGACTGTACGGATATTGTCACTGATAGACTCAGTAGGGTTTCAGGATGAGTTCGCTCATCAGTTTCCCTTTCTGTCAATACATGGGCAGCCGTTACGTACAGCTAGTACCACTGACGGCTTGTGGTTAAACCCACTGTCAGAGTATTGACGAGTCTTTAGAGTCCCCCTACAGATAGTTTCCCAAGTTCGGGCGAAACGTTGTAGAAGCCGTATGCTTTTATGGCAGGGTTCAAACATACACGTGCACTTGTGCACGTGTCATGGTTCGGACAGATAATACTGGTGGGCTTTGGTTTAAACCGGATTCTAGTATTATATTGTGTAGGAGTATTTTTGTCTCATTGCATTTTGTATTCGGTCGGAATACAAATGCGGGTATATATATATAGTTATGGGGTAATCCTGTAATTCGTTACGGGATTACTTTTGAAGTTGCCAGTTTTTCTTCTTCCGATTAAACATTAGTTTTAATATTTAATTATTGGTTGATTTGAGTACATCTTTTTTGGCTACATTTTCCATCATCTTTTTGATTTGGCCGAAATCAAGTTTGGGTGAGCTTGGGATTTTGATTTGGATGAGTCATTGGTGAGGTGGTAATTTTGTGGGTGAGTCATTTGATGAGTCACTTGGTTCATTAATACAAGCATGGGTATTTTGCAAGATGTATTTTGTATTAATTGTTCTTGGAATTGCTTAGGATATTTTAGTGATGAGATTTTCTTTTGGTCACAATTATTCATTCATTGTGCTCAAGCCCAATTCCCAGTAGCATAAACTTGTGGCCGGCCCCACCATAAAATGAGATGAATGATTATTCCCAGTGAGCAATTTCATAGTCTTGGCCGAGCCAATTTTTGAGAAAAAAAATTTGATTCCTATGAAATTCCTTTTGAAATTCCTTTGTTCGCTTCATTACACTCCTTTGGGCAACTTCATTTACCTGCACTCGATTTGTTGGGTTTCTTGAGACAAAATATTCTACACACTCTCTACATCAATTTTGGACATGTCGGCTAGCAAACTTCATATCCGAATTGCTTCAGTTTGAAGCGGGAGCCCGTATAAAGATCCGTTGACGTGGTGCCGCCTCGACGAGAAGACAGGAGATCGGAGATGCCGCGAGGAGCGTGGGATGATGGCTAAAGACCGAAAGACACGGATCGATCGGTATACATCCTATCATTTTGTAGATTGCTAGTTAGTGTTAATGGCACGATCCGGGTTACAGTTTATTAAAAAGTTTTTATTCCGCGTTTGACCTCAGATTATTGGCCGGGGCGCTACCGTAGACTTACAATACTTATATTTTACTGGTTAATGTGGGTGTAGGAGCGGGTGGTTGAGCAGGCCGAGGCATCAGGGATCGATTTTACTGGACCGAACGATCCGATACTGCTGACCCCAGTCCTGGACACCGCACACGGAGGGCACCACAGAGGTTGAGAGAGAGGCCGAGGACTAGGGCCTAGCAGGGCCCATATGAGGTTGGACTCCACTCCGACGGTTACTTCCTCCGTCTCCAGTGAGCGACGTTTCCAGCAAGAACTGGAGAGCTTGAAGGCCACCGTTCAGGAGTTGAAGGAGATGTTGATATGTATACTATTTAATAGTAAAATATTATATCATATTATAGATAGCAACCTATCCAATATTAGTAGATAGCCTAAGCTTATTTGATAGTAAACTTAGCTTTAATTAATCATATATACATATCTAATTAAAATAAACTACGGTTTTCCAAACTAGATATCCAAACGAGGCCTAAGTCCCTAAGTATACATAGATTGGGGTTTCGAAATAACTTGATAATGATACGAATTCGACTAATACACAGTTCTTACTCGTTTATTACACATGTAGGTCCAGACGCGGCTGGATACATTGGCCGAGCCTCCACATGCATCTCCTTCGGCTGCGGCTCCGCAAGCCACTATCTCGACTGCGGTTCCGCAGACAGCTCCTATAGCTCCACTGCCCGCTCAGACTCCCGCAGCTGCGGCTCCGCAAGCCACTACCTCGGCGGCGGTTGCGCAGACCACTCCTACAGCACCACAGCCCGCTCAGACTCCCACACACTCCGCATTGCATGATTTATTGACTCAGGGTATATCCGAGGAGCAGGCGCGCCAGATTATGGCGTTCATCAGAGGTGGAGCTCGACCGAGCTAGGGTAGCTTTTTGATTCTTATATTTTAAACATGTATTTATTTATATGATACATATTGTACTATATTTTGGACGATATTGATATTGGTGGCGTTTGGGTGTTTATATTGATATCATATTCTGCTTGTTGATTTCTTTTGTATATTATGCGTGAGATGTGATTATGAATACCGCGATATATATTCCGCGTGTTGATTAATTTTATATATTATGTATATATTATTGTACACATGGCGAGAAAAAAATAGATAGCCCTTTTTAAAAAAAAAACTGATAATATATACATACGGATTAATCCGTAGGGCCCAATATTGCCCCTACGGATTAATCCGTAGGGACCTTCTTTGCCCCTACTGATTTATCCGTAGGGGCAAAATATCAGGATACCTGATATTTTACCCCTATGATCTCAGTAATAGGGGTTATACTTGTCCCTACGGATATATCCGTAGGGGCAACCAAATGCCCCTACACAGGTATCCGTAGGGACAAAATATCAAGATACCTGATATTTTGTCCCTACACATCCGGACCTACGCACTTATCCGTAGGGTCAACTATTTGGCCCTACGGATACGTCCGTAGGGACATCTAATTTATTTTATAAACCGATAAATTAAATAAATTTTTTTTCCTTACAGCCTAATCCGTAGGGACAGTTGGACCTACGCATTACGCCGTATGGGCAAGTTTTTGACCGTAGGGGCATGTTCAAGGTTAAGACTTGCACCTACGGCGTTTGCACCTACATGGTAATTTATTGTCCCTACGGATATATCCGTAGGGGCAGTGGTTTGCTCCTACGGATATATCCGTAGGGACAACCCCTATTTGTAGTAGTGTATTAGTCAATGAAAAATACTTAACCTGCTGCCAAATAGGTAGATTCTTTATAAGCTACCGGTTTGGTAATTGGTTAGAGAAATGTGATAAAAATTCTTTATAGGCAATGTATAGCCAATCACCATTCCGATAGTGACATGGAATATGGTTTTTTCATGACAATTGTTTATATATAGGATAATTAACTGAAAGCTTAATAATAAAAAAGATGGAAAAAAAAAGATGAAATAAAATAAAATATTTGTAAGAGATAATGGATGATTGGGTGGACAATAGCTGAGAAGAAGCACATGGTGTCCCCCCTGGGAAAGCCCTTTTGTGTGTGTGTTGGCAATTGAAGCAACTCACGGGATTCGAGGCTTACAAATTTGTTTGTTCCTATTCTCCCTTTTCCTCTGCCAATATGCATAATATGATTAGCTTTTCAAGAAACAGTAGTCTTTAGCCAGCCACCCTCTCAACTCTCAATAACATGTGAGAGAGAGAAAGAGACAAATCTTTTATAAAGTGAATGACAGGGCCTACCTCAAAACTATATGAGAATAATGGAGCCAGTATGCCATATTAGGAAATTTCCTCCATGGCGTCGAAAAAATATAACCTCCATCGTTTCTTCCGACGATCGTCATCTATCATCTTCATCGTTATCATCTAAGATGTGGATACACCAAATTTTATGTGATTCTACAACCATTTCACGTTGAATTAGTGGGTTCAAAATTAACGGTTTACCGATAATAGAACTTTTTTACATTGCTAAATCAACGGTGCAAAAGTTATAGAATCATATGAAATTTGGTATACCCACATCTTAAATGATAACGATGAAAATGATGGATTCCGATCGTCGGAAAACACGATGGAGGGTATATTTTTTCGACGCCGTAAGAGTAAATTCCCTCCTATGGCCTCTTTTCTCCATTAGTCTCAAACTATATATGAGGTTAATGGAGGAAAGAGGCCATATGAGGGAATTTTCTCCTATGACATCGAAAAAATACATCCTCCCTTATTTTTTCCGACGATCGGTACCCACCATCTTCATAATTATCATCTAAGATATGGGTACGCTAAATTTCATGTGATTCTGCAACTTTTTCACCGTTGATTTGGTGGGTTCAAAATTAACGGTTTACCGACAATAGAACTTTTTACATTGCTAAATCGACGGTGAAAAGATTGTAGAATCACATGAAATTTGGTGTACCCACATCTTAGATGATAACGATGAAGATAGTGGATGCCGATCGACGAAAAAAATGAGAGGGGGTGTATTTTTTCGACACCATAAGAGGAAATTCCCTCCTATGGCATCTTTCCTCTCTCTCTCTCTCTCTCTCTATATATATCTATATATATATATATATATATATATATGGAGGATCGCCACCATAGGAGGGAATTTCCTCTTATGGCGTTGAAAAAATACCCCTTCCCTCATTTTTTCCGACGATCGGCACTCATCATCTTCATCATTATCATCTAAGATGTGGGTACACCAAATTTTATGTGATTCTACAACTTTTTCACCATTGATTTAGTGGGTTCAAAATTAACGGTTTACCGACAACATCACTTTTTATTGCTAAATCAACGGTGAAAAAGTTGTAGAATCACATGAAATTTGGTGTGCCCACATCTTAGATGATAACGATGAAGATGATGGGTGCCGATCGTCGAAAAAATGAGAGAGTATTGCCGTATCATTATTGGAGTTTATGAGGCTAAAGCCTCCGGTTTTCACTGGCATAGATGCAACAGAGGATCCATAGTCGTTCCTTGATAGGTTGGCCTGGATTTGTCGTTCCCTGAGATGTTTCGATGCGAGATCGGTCGAGCTTACTAGTTTTCGTCTGGAGGGTCTTGCCCAGACTTGGTGTGAGTCTATTGAGAGTGGCCGAGCTGCAGGTTTTTCTCCTATGACCTGAGATGAGTTCGCGACAGTTTTTCTTGCTCGTTTTTTTCCGCAGACCATCATAGATGTCCGAGCTCGCAGTTTTGAGTTTTTGTGCCAGACTTCCGGTATGACAGTGGCTGAGTACGATATCCAGTTTACCTAGCTGTCTATATATGCTCCTTATTTGGTGGACACCGAAGAGAAGCGCGTTAAGAGATTCGTGCAAGGTCTTGATACACAGTTTTTCCTCTCTATTGGCGCCCAACACTTTGATACGTATGCAGTAGCGATAGATGCGGCCCTGCTAGTAGAGGAGCGAATTGCCAAGACTACGGCTATTCCGGGACCGAAGCGGATTCGTACTGGTGTATCAGCTCCCGGGCAGTTCGGTAGAGGCCGCGGCGGATTCTTTCTAGGCCGTGGTGGTAGCAGAGGCTTGAGATGGGGCCAGTTATATAGCTCTTACCCACAGGGTCAGCAGCCGTCGTCGGGATGTTTTCAGTATGGAAATCCGCATCACCGCTTCAGGTATTGTACGGAGAGATGTCAGGACGAGACAGCAGTTCCATAGGTCACCTTACCACCTTCACCTCCACCGAGAGCATTGCCTCATACGCCCGTCATTACTTCACACCAGACCAATGCTCAGAGAGGCCGTGGTCGTGGCGGTCTTGTTCAGAGGGGACGAGGTGGCAAAGGTAGAAGACAGGCCTGAGATTTTGTTTTGACTCCTCAGGATGCGCAGGTATCGAATGCAGCTGTGACAGGTACTCTTTCAGTGTGTTCTTTCGATGCGTGCATATTGTTCGACTATGGATCTACGTACTCTTATATATCCACACACTTCGTACCGAGGTTGGGCCAAGATTCGTCTTTGTTAGATCAGTCACTCATTGTGATTACTCCCGTTGGAGAGTCTTTTGTTGCTCAATATGTGTTTCGTTCATGTACCGTTCATATTGGAGATAGAGATTCTTCCATCGATTTGATCTTTCTTGATATGTTGGACTTTGACATTCTCCTCGGCATAGACTGTTTAGCCACTTGCTATGCGTCCGTGGAATGCCATGAAAAGACGGTCAGGTTTTGTTTTCTGGGAGAGTCAGTTCTTGTTGTGCAGGGGGCCACAGTGTCACCCCTCACAGTTTGATTTCTGACATTTGCGCTAGTCGACTCTTAAGGAAAGAATGTCGGGAATTCTTAGCTTGTATTTGTGATACTGGAGCCAGAGCGGATCCATTGGATCAGGTTCCGATCATGAGAGAGTTTCCCGATGTATTTCCTGATGAGTTACCTGGATTGCCGCCAGAGCGCGATATTGAGTTTTGCATCGACTTGATTCCTGGCACTTGGCCTATTTCTATACTGCCTTATCGGATGGCTCCGGCGGAGCTTAATGAACTTAAGGATCAATTGCAAGATTTTCTTGACAAGGGACCTATTAGTCCGAGTGTGTCGCCTTGGTGAGCTCATGTCTTGTTCGTTAAGAAGAAGGACGGCAGTATGAGATTGGGTATCGACCATCGTCAACTGAACCGAATCACGGTGCGGAATAGGTATCCTTTACCTCGTATTGACGATTTGTTCGATCAGCTCCATGGAGAGGGATACTTTTTAAAGATTGGTTTGTGGTCAGGTTATCATTAGTTGCGGGTCCAGAATAATAACATTCCGAAGACCGCTTTTCGGACGCACTACGGGCATTACGAGTTCTTGGTGATGTCGTTCGGGCTCACCAATGTCCCGACAGCGTTCATGGATTTGATGAACCGGATCTTTAGGCTGTTCCTCGACCAGTTTATTATTGTATTCATTGACGACATTCTGGTCTACTCCAGGAGTCGAGAGGAGCATGAGCAGCTGATTGGTCTGTATTTAAAGAAGTGTTTGTAGAATAACCGCAATCAATAACGGTGCCGCGTGTAGCTAGACCGAGATGAGTATGGGTTGTCCTCAGGGATATGTGGAATCTTTCAATCTTACTTTAGACATGTTAGAAAAGAGAAAGAATAGAGGAATAAAGAATAGTGGAAATAGTTTCTAGATCTGCATCAAAATACGGATGTAGAATACAGATCTAGTTTGAATACGGATATAGATTTTATAAGAAGAATGCTTGTAGGGTTCGTTCGGATTTAGTAATCATGGATAATTAATTAAAGATTACTCATTTTATCCTTTAATAGATTTAAAACTAGATCGACAGAAATGCATGTAGATTAGGGTTTTTGGAGGGAATAGGGTTCCCACTCTTAACCCTTATCTTTACATGGATCTCCGTTCATGTCTAGCATTTACCAAAAAAATTGTTAATCTAATCTCAAATCGTGTTCGTAACTATCAATGAATTGATAGCTTGCCCGATTAGGATGTTAACTATTCTTTTGATAAAATTTATAAAATTTATAGGACGTAAAAAGAGTTAAAAGATTTTTTTCATCCATTGATTTACCCTAATCCTACGAATCCAATCAAGCGGAGAATTACTCGCGCATGATGGAGATAAAAGAACGGATTGAGATCATGATGTAAATAAAGAAAATAAAATGCAATAAGAATAAAACAACTATCTTTATTAATCAACTTGATCAATTACACTTTGTTCCTTTAGAAAGTGATTATAAAACCCTAGTTTGCTTCTCGATCTCTTCTTAAGGAGGTAGATGAACAGCTGATGATCAACCTGGAATCTTGAGTCGTTTTTGACTTCGTGATCTCGTTAGTTTGATAATTTCTAGGTTTAGCTCTCGGTCCTTTATATAGCCCCAAAGCCAGAAACTAAAGATCCCCAGAATAAAGGTTAGTTGTAGCAAATCCAATCTGAAAATCCCAACTCCTGACTGAGTGAATAAGCCACGGATCCGCCGCATATTTCATGGTTTGGCCTCAGATCCGCGACTGTTTGGTGGGATCTTGGCTGCAAATTTCTGGGGCTTTATTCTTGTAACACATAGAGATTTAGCTGATGTCTGGAACTTGAAAATATTTCCCGAGTCTCTGCCAGTATTGATTCTTCGATTTTATCTAACTTCATCGGCAGATTTCTGATTCCCGATATCTCAACATCTCGATCTCCTGACCTGAACTAAACCTTGCACAATATCTCAATGAATAATGTTAGTAATATTTGGTATTTTTGAGATATTATCCTAACCATTTGATACGATATTATATTTTAAAAATATTGGTTAAGGATATTTGATATGATATGCTTATTTAAATTATCAAAATATTATATAAATATTATATGCATAAATTTTCCTGCATAATATTAATTATAATATATACATATGAAAATAGATATTTTGCAGATAAACCCTCATATGTTTCATATTTATAATAAACACCTTTAAATATCTAAGAAAAGTAAGGAAAATATTATATCAAATATGCAGTATTTTCGACTGAACAAATACCCCCAAACTTAACTTTGATCGTCCCGAGCAAACTATTTATTCAAGAGAGGGAGAAAAAGAAAAAAACCCTAAGTAGCACACTTTCGTAGGCAACACGATTGCACTGAGCACGTGAAACAAGCCGTTAAACCTCTAGGTGTCCCTAATAGGAGGAGTGTTGTCCCCTGAGGGTTTTCAGCAGATTACACCCATAAAATCCTATAATAAAAGAAATAAAATGAAAGTTATGTACAAAGATAAGAAGTATAAAAGAAAGAACTTGAAAATAAGAGTTTCCAACTACACCAGCTTTTTAGTTGCTATGAGCACTATCTTAATGGTCGTGAAAAGATGTTAGAAATCACATCATCTCTCAATAAAACATCGTCTCTAGTCTTCCTCCCAATCTTTCTTCCAAACACCGATCATCTATCTCTACGTGTGTGTAAAAGACATTCCTACACTTAGAGAATTCAATTCAAGCTATCATACTCTTGTCCATCTTCCAAAGTACTTTTTAGTCAGTGCATTTTTTAATGATATTGCCCACACATCCTTCATGCGACCGTTAATATTTCTTGAACTACTAACCAACCGATTACTAAATATGCTCGCGCATTTAGGCATAATTTCTCGTCTTGCAACACCTAAGACTTAGCAGTGGCTCCCAAACCAGTTGGTCTAAGGCACTAAGTGATAAAACACCCTCGCTATATTTTTTATGCTGCCTTAAACAATTACAAAACCCGTGTTCATTTTTTCCCCACCACTTATACTTTTTTTTATTTTTCATACTAAGACTTTTAGACAAGAGCATTCAAAGGTATCTTCTACTATCACAAGTTTCAAGATGTGTGTAAGTGCGTATAGTAGGATATCAACGTTTAAATGTTTGGCCTCAAGAATAGGGACTATTTTTAGGCTTATTTTTATCCTTAGATTAGCAATTTCCTTCATCTTACTAACCCTTGGGACAACGGCTCATAACTACATATTACTAGTTTCGTTTAAGAAAATATCTAACTTTCTTGATTTTCTCAAACTATTCCTACCTTTCAAATGTAAATTTTTCACTTTCAAACTTGCATTATCAAATTTTTTTTGAGCTTATATATAATATAATGCAAAGTAATGCGTGAATAAGCACAAACCTCCCCCAAACCTGTTTACAGCAGTGTCCTCACTAATATCATTTGTTAAGCTTAAAAAAATGTAGACTTGGGAGGAAAAGTTAGTAACGGGGACATGAAATAGAGAAAGTAAAATTCTCCCCCTAAACTTTTTTTTTGCTCATAATTTTATAAAAAAATTCTTTCAAGAGCCAAAATATTCACCCCTAAATTGGTGTAAAATAGTATTAAGCATTTAAAATTATTGGGGGGTTAAAGTTATTGGTCAAAGTAAAGCCTTACAAAGGTCAAAAATCAACACCAACCATTCAAAAAATTTATCGATGTAACACACTAGTTGGTGGAAAATCAGAGATTTGAAGAAGTGGGAAGATAGGAGGCAGTATGGTTTACGTCTCGGTTGATAGAGAAGAAACAATAATGGTGATCGGAAACGAGAATGTGGATGATTAGGAATGGGAAGAATGGTCACTTTCTCGTATGGGATAAGAAGAAACGGTGGTGGTTCGACTTCTTCAGGTGGAGGTTGATTAATCACAAAATCCGTGTCGTTTAGGAATGCGAGTTCGTCGGCGAAAATATTTTCAAAACTTTCATCGATGGTCCGATTAAATGTTTTAATGTCAATAAGTGTCGCGCCAGAATTCAACACAATTGATTTGTCAAAAATTATGGAGGTAGGAGATTCGTAAAGCTCATCTACCTCATTCTCAAAAGAGTCTAAATCAAGTTGTCTTTCTAGATTTATCGAACTCGAAATATCGGATTGTGATTCATCAACATTCGCTATCATTAAAGGAAGATTAGAAGAAGAATCAGAGAAAGTGGAAGATGAAATGAAATGGGTAAACAAATTGGTGTGTCGAGTATCGCTGAACCTGATGTAAAAAATGAAGGCTGAATTTTGTTCTGCTTTTCGGTTATACATTTATCATCAACTTCGAGATGTATATAGGGTTCAGGAAGAATAGTTAAAGGTTCGAGATGATGACCACACGGGAGTGAAAGGACATGATGATTTGGTGGGACAAACTCATCCAAAATTTCGGGTTCATCATCCAATATATCCCCAATGTCAATATCCTTAATCAAGTGAAGGTTACAAGTTTCCGACACCTCATCAAAAGCAGGGTTTTCAATCAATTGTGGTTCTAGAGTGGAGGTGTTGAGATCACAAGGGTTGGTTATGACTTCACTTGAAATGGACCCTTCAGATCGGGTAAGTCAAACACTACAAAATCACACAACTCATCAGACATTCTATCTTCAATTGATGAATCATTTGAAGTACTCAATAGATCTGTGAAACTGGAGGCGTGGATTTCAATTTGAGATGGAGAGGTTTGATTTGGAAGGGTGTACCGCTTTCTCACTACCCAAATTCTCAATTTGTCCTATGGCCGTATCATACGTTGGAAAATTTTGAGCTGGTTTGAAACTAATTGCTCGTTCGTTTTGTTTATTGAGAACGGCCATGTACTCATTCAATTCCTCTCTGGCGCGGCGCGACGCTGCCACATATTCTTCCACGGTTTGTTCAAGACTAGACTTGGGTCGGTAATGGGTTTCAGCATAAAATTGAAATTCTTGTCGATAAGTAAAACTCCCAAACGACTGATTAGAAGGAATGTCTCGAGAATGTGTAAAATTCGGGTAGAATTGATAGGAATCGAAAGCTTCTGAAAATTGGGCAGGAGTAGGATCAATATTGTGATAAGAAGAATATTGATATTGGTTGTGTGGTTGGCGACTGTCAACAGATGTCATATACGCCACAAACCGGATAGTAAAATCTGCTTTAGAAGGTGGTGGCGTTTGTTGTCCTAACGGTTTGACTGGATTATCAAATTTTTTTGGAGCTTATATATAGTAATTAAAGAAGTGTTTGTAGAATAACCGCAATTAATAACGGTGTCGTGTGTAGCTAGACCGAGATGAGTACGGGTCGTCCTCAGGGATATGCGGAATCTTTCAATCTTACTTTAGACGTGTTGAAAAAGAGGAAGAATAGAGGAATAAAGAATAGTGGAAATAGTTTCTATATCTGTGTCAAAATACAGATGTAGAATACAGATCTAGTTTGAATACGGATATAGATTTTATAAGAAGAATGCTTGTAGATTTCATTCAGATTTACTAGTCATGGATGATTAATTAAAGATTACTCATTTTATCATTTAATAGATTTAAAACTAGATCGACAGAAATGCATGTAGATTAGGGTTTTTGGAGGGAATAGGGTTCCCACTCTTAACCCATTTCTTTATATGGATCTCCGTTCATGTCTACCCTTTACTAAAAAAAATTGTTAATCTAATCTCAAATCGTGTTTGTGACTATCAACGAATTGATAGCGCGCCCGATTAAAATGTTTACTATTCTTTTGATAAAGTTTATAAATTTTATAGGACGTAAAAAGAGTTAAAGGATTTTTTCATCCATTGATCTACCCTAATCCTACGAGTCCTATCAAAGAGAGAATTACTCGCACATGATGGATATAAAAGAACGGATAGAGATCATGATGTAAATAAATAAAATAAAATACAATAAGAATAAAACAACTATCTTTATTAATCAACTTGATCAATTACACTTTGTTCCTTTAGAAAGAGATTATAAAACCCTAGTTTGCTTCTCGATCTCTTCTTAAGAAGGTAGATGAACAGCTGATGATCAACCTGGAATCTTGAGTCGTCTTGGACTTTGTGATCTCTTCAGTATGATGGTTTCTAGGTTTAGCCCTCGGTCCTATATATAGCCCCAAAGCCAGAAACTAAAGATCCCCATAATAAAGATTAGTTGTAGCAAATCCAACCTGAAAATTCCAACTCCTGACTCGGTGAATCAGCCGCAGATCAGCCGCATATTTCATAGTTTGGCCACGGATTTGCGGCTGTTTGGTGGGATCTTGGCTGCAAATTTCTGGGGCTTTATTCTTGTGACACATAGAGATTAATCTGATGTCTGGAACTTGAAAATATTTCCTGAGTCTCTGCCAGTATTGATTCTTCAATTTTATCTAACTTCATCGGCAGATTTCTGATTCACGATATCTCAACATCTCGATCTCCTGACCTGAACTAAAGCTTGCACAATATCTCAATGAATAATGTTAGTAATATTTGGTATTTTTGAGATATTATCATAACCATTTGATACGATATTATATTTTAAGATTATTGGTTAAGGATATTTGATATGATATGCATATTTAAATTATCAAAATATTATATAAATATTATATGCATACATTTTTCTCCATAATATTAATGATAATATATAAACATACGAAAATAGATATTTTGCAGATAAACCCTCATATGTTTCATATTTATAATAAACACCTTTAAATATCTAAGAAAAGTAAGGAAAATATTATATCAAATATGCAGTATTTTCGACTGAACAAATACCCCCAAACTTAATTTTGATCGTCCCGAGCAAACTATTTATTCAAGAGAGGGAGAAAAAGAAATAAAAAAACCTAAGTAGCACACTTTCGTAAGCAACACGATTGCACTGAGCATGTGCAACAAGTCGTTAAACCTCTAGGTGTCCCTAGTAGGAGGAGTGTTGTCTCCTGAGAGTTTTCAGCGGATTACACCCACAAAATCCTATAATAAAAGAAATAAAATGAAAGTTATGTACAAAGATAAGAACTATAAAAGAAAGAACTTGAAAATAAGAGTTTCCAACTACACCAGCTTTTCAGTTGCTATGAGTCCTATCTTAATGGTCGTGAAAAGATATTAGAAATCACATCATCTCTCAATAAAACATCGTCTTTAGTCTTACTCCCTATCTTTCTTCCAAATATCGATCATATACCTCTACGTGTGTGTAAAAGAAATCCCTACACTTAGAGAATTCAATTTAAGCTATCATACTCTTGTCTATCTTCCAAAGTACTTTTTAGTCGGTGAATTTTTTGATGAAATTGCTCACACATCTTTCATACGACCGTTAATACTTTTTGAGGTACTAACCAACCAATTACTAAATATGCTCGCGCATTTAGGCGTAATTTCTCGTCTTGCAACACCTAAGGCTTGGCAGTGGCTCCCAAACCAGTTGGTCTAAGGCACTAAGTGATAAAACACCCTCGCTATATTTTTTATGCTTCCTTAAGAAATTACAAAACCAGTATTCATTTTTTTTCCCACCACTTATAATTTTTTTTATTTTTCATACTAAGACTTTTAGACAAGAGCATTTCAAGGTATTTTCTACTATCCCAAATTTCAAGATGTGTGTAAGTGCGTATAGTAGGATATCAACGTTCAAATGTTTGGCCTTAAGAATAGGGACTATTTTTCAGACTTATTTTTATCCTTAGATTAGCAATTTCCTTCATCTTACTAACCCTTGGGACAACGGCACATAACTACTTATTACCAGTTTCGTTTAAGAAAATATCTAACTTTTTTTATTTTCTCAAACTATTCCTACTTTTTAAATGTAAATTTTTCACTTTCAAACTTTCATTATCAAAATTTTTTTGAGCTTATATATAGTATAATGCAAAGTAATGCGTGAATAAACACAAACCTCCCCAAACCTGTTTACAGTAGTGTCCTTACTTATGTCTTTTGTTAAGCTTAAAAAACTGTAGATTTGGAAGGAAAAGTTAGTAACGGGGACATGAAATAGTGAAAGTAAAATTCACCCCCAAACTTATTTTTTTTTCTCACAATTTTGTAAAAATTTTCTTTCAAGAGACAAAATATCCTCCCCCCCAAACTAGAGTAAAATAGTATTAAGCATTTAAAATTATTTGGGGGGGGGGGGTTAAAGTTATTGGTCAAAGTAAAGCCTTACAAAGACCAAAAGTCAACACCAACCATTCAAAAATTTTATCGATGTAATGCACTGGTTGGTGGAAAATCAGAGATTTGAAGAAGTGGGGAGATAAGAGGCGGTATGGTTTGCGTCTCGGTTGATAGAGACCAATCAATAATGGTGATCGGAAATGAGAATGTGGATGATTAGAAATGGGAAGAATGGTCACATTCTCGTATGGAATAAGAAGAAATAGTGGTGGTTCGATTTCTTCAGGTGGAGGTTGATTAATCACAAAATCCGTGTCCTTTAGGAATGCGAGTTCTTTGGCGAAAATATCTTTGAAATTTTCATCGATGGTCCGATTAAACGTTTCAATGTCAATAAGTGTCTCACCATAATTCTAACACACTTAATTTGTCAAAAATTATGGAGGTAGGAGACTCGTAAAGCTCATTTACCTCATTCTCAAAAAAGTCTAAATCAAGTTGTCTTTCTAGAATTATCGAGTTCGAAATATCGGATTGTGATTCATCAACACTCGCTATCATTAAAGGAAGATTAGAAGAAGAATCGGAGAAAGTGGAAGATGAAATGGGTAAAAAAATTGGTGTGTCGAGTATTGCTGAACCATATGTGGGAAATGAAGGCTGAATCTCGTTCTGCTTTTCGGTTATACATTTATCATCTACTTCAAGACGCATATAGGGTTCGGGAAGAATAGTTAAGGGTTCGAGATGATGAACACACGGGAGTGAAAGGACCTGATGATTTAGTAGGAAAAACTCATCCAAAATTTCGGGTTCATTATCCAATATATCCCAAACGTCAATATACTCAATCAAGTGAAGGTTACAAGTCTCTGACACCTTATCAAAAGCAAAGTTTTCAATCAATTGTGGTTCTAGAGTGGAGGTGTAGAGATCACAAGGGTTGGTTGTGCCTTCACTTGAAATGGACCCTTCACAATCGGGTAAATCAAACACTACAAAGTCACCCAACTCATCAGACATTCTATCTTCAATTGATGAATCATTTGGTGTACTCGATAGATCTGTGAAACTGGAGGTGTGGATTTCAATTTGAGATGGGGAGGTTTGATTTGGAAGGGTGTACCGCTCTCTCTCACTACCCAAATTCTCAATTTGTCCTATGGCCGTATCATACGTTGGAAAATTTTGAGCTGCTTTGAAACTAGTTGCTCGTTCATTTTGTTTATTGAGAATGGACATGCACTCATTCAATTCCTTTCTGGTGCGACGCGACGCTACCATATATTCTTCCACAGTCCGTTCAAGAATAGACTTGGGTCGGTAAGGGGTTTCAGCATAAGATTGAAATTCTTGTGGATAAGTAAAACTCCCAAATGTCTGATTAGAAGGAATGTCTCGAGAAGATGTAAAAGTCGGGTAGGATTGATAGGAATCGAAAGCTTGTGAAAATTGGGCAGGAGTAGAATCAGCATTGTGATAAGAAGAATATTGATATTGGTTGTGTGGTTGGCGACTGTCAACAGATGTCATATGCGCCATAAACTGAGTAGTAAAATCTTCTTTAGAAGGTGGTGGCATTTGTTGTCCTAATGGTTTGACCGGATTGAAAGTTTGGCCTTTAGTCCTTGCTATATACTTAGCGATGGACATGCGTTTAGGAGTTCCCTCACACGCTTTAGATGGAGTATCAACAAAAGAAGATGTAGAATTTTGATGCTGTTGATAGGACCTGGAGTGAGGTGGCCAACTGTTTCTTTCCGCTTGCTCTATCCGATCTCTTAAAGACATGGTAGAGTCGGATGGTATATCGAAGCGATTACGATAACAAGAAATATCTGGTTCTGGATAGCAAAACTCGGCAAGAGTTCTTTTATTTGGGTTACCCATTATAAGAAGGTGAAAAGAGAGAGGAGGGTGAAAAGATTTAAGCTCTATTTGGATTATTTTGCTTTGAAAGTGGGACTTGAGAGTTGACTCAACAAATCACAAAATATACAAGCAAACCCTAGAACTATGATTACCTAGGTCAAGCACTAAACCGCTCCTAGACTTCCAAAGGACAAGCCGTAGGATCAATCCTCTGCTACCTCTTTATAACTCTTGTGGTCAGGTAAGTTCCAGATAAGTGGGAGGTATCCGCTATACGAATCACCGAAAATAGCGGGCCAAATTAAGTAACCACTTGCTTTAGACACACTTTCCTAGACACCACAAAAGAAATGCGGATAAGAGATAGATTACCCACAACCTTCATCTGTCCTATTTGAGCGTGACGATCCTTAGGGTCTTGATCTAGATATTCTTTAATTAATATAGGGTTATGCGGATACTCGTTTTGTGATTTTTGGCCTAGGAAGGGTGATGAAATTCTCACC
Organism: Agapanthus africanus; assembly: GCA_030015575.1. Classification (NCBI taxonomy): domain Eukaryota; kingdom Viridiplantae; phylum Streptophyta; class Magnoliopsida; order Asparagales; family Amaryllidaceae; genus Agapanthus; species Agapanthus africanus. The sequence goes on along the minus strand of CM057344.1, from coordinate 671,187,141 downwards.
TAATCTGAATTGTGGTCTTACCCCTTAAAGTCCGTATTAAAATATGCAAAAAAACCCGCAAAACAAAACACGCAAAAAGATTTTTGAGCGGCGATATGTTTCAAAGAATCCTGTAGAAAATATATTATTGGATTTTTCAGAGGGGAGAGAAAGATGTAGGAAAGTTACCAGACAAGTTTGAAGGCCTAACTCCCCAAGACCGCCGTGGTTCCGTCGCCGTTTGCACACAATAGACACGGTTCCGCCGCTCTTTAGGGGTTCTTTGTTTAATTTTTTTCACTGTGCCTTCCTTTGCTCCACTGGGTCTTGATGAATGTCTCTGAATTTTTATCTCCTCGCTAAAGTGACTCCAGATTCCCTTGCAAAAATCGCACACGAATCATTAAATATGCAAGATGCGGTTTTGTTTTATTTTTATGATATAGATCGAATAAGAATTCAACGCAAATAGTAAGAATAAAAAAATTACGCATGTATCCTTGGCAACGGCGCCATTTGATTGGTCTGTATTTAAAGAAGTGTTTGTAGAATAACCGCAATCAATAACGGTGTCGCGTGTAACTAGACCGAGATGAGTACGGGTTGTCCTCAGGGATATATGGAATCTTTCAATCTTACTTTAGACGTGTTGAAAAAGAGAAAGAATAGAGAAATAAAGAATAGTGGAAATAGTTTCTAGATCTGCGTCAAAATACGGATGTAGAATACAGATCTAGTTTGAATACGGGTATAGATTTTATAAGAAGAATGCTTGTAGGGTTCGTTCGGATTTAGTAGTCATGGATAATTAATTAAAGATTACTCATTTTATCCTTTAATAGATTTAAAACTAGATCGACAAAAATGCATGTAGATTAGGGTTTCTGGAGGGAATATGGTTTCTACTCTTAACCCTTATCTTTCCATGGATCTCCGTTCATATCTATCCTTTACCAAAACAACCGTTAATCTAATCTCAAATCGTGTTTGTGACTATCAATGAATTGATAGCGCGCCCGATTAGAATGTTAACTATTCTTTTGATAAAATTTATAAACTTTATAAGACATAAAAGGAATTAAACGATTTTTTCATCCATTGATCTATCCTAATCTTACGAATCCTATCAAGCGGAGAATTACTCGCGCATGATGGAGATAAAGGAACGGATAGAGATCACGATGTAAATAAAGAAAATAAAATACAATAAGAATAAAACAATTACCATTATTAATCAACTTGATCAATTACACTTTGTTCCTTTAGAAAGTGATTACAAAACCCTACTTTGCTTCTCGATCTCTTCTTAAAGAGGTAAATGAACAGCTGATGATCAACCTGGATTCTTGAGTCGTCTTGGACTTCATGATCTCGTCGGTTTGATGATTTCTAGGTTTAGCCCTCGGTCCTTTATATAGCTCCAGAACCAGAAACTAAAGATCCCCAAAATAAAGGTTAGTTTTAGCAAATCCAACCTGAAAATCCCAACTCCTGACTCGGTGAATCAGCTGTGGATCCACCGCATATTTCATGGTTTGGCCGTGGATCCGCGGCTATTTGGTGGGATCTTGGCTGCAAATTTCTGGGGCTTTATTCTTGTGACACATAGAAATTTAGCTGATGTCTGAAACTTGAAAATATTTCCTGAGTCTCTACCAGTATTGATTCTTCGATTTTATTTAACTTCATCGGCAGATTTCTGATTCCCGATATCTCAACATTTCGATCTCCTGACCTGAACTAAACCTTGCACAATATCTCAATGAATAATGTTAGTAATATTTGGTATTTTTGAGATATTATCCTAACCATTTGATACGATATTATATTTTAAGAATATTGGTTAAGGATATTTGATATGATATGCATATTTAAATTATCAAAATATTATATAAATATTATATGCATAAGTTTTCTTTCATAATATTAATTATAATATATAAACATATGAAAATAGATATTTTGCAGATAAACCCTCATATGTTTCATATTTATAATAAACACTTTTAAATATCTAAGAAAAGTAAGGAAAATGTTATATCAAATATGCAGTATTTTCGACTAAACAACAGCACTTGAGCAATACATTGCAGACATTGAAAGAGCACCAGCCGTTTGCTAAATTCTCGAAGTGTGCTTTCTGGCTTGACAGTGTTGATTTCTTAGGTCATGTAATTAAGAGAGACGATATACGTGTGGACTCGAAGAAGATTGAGGCCGTACAACATTGGCTCGGACCTGTTTCCATGACAGAGGTCCGTAGCTTCTTGAGCTTAGCGGGTTATTACCACCGTTTCATGCAGGATTTCTCTAGTATCGCTGCACCGCTGACCGGACTGACCCAGAAAGGAGTTCATTTTATTTAGACTGAGGCATGTGAGCAGAGTTTTCAGTAGTTGAAGACTCGTTTGACGACTGCACCAGTTCTATCTTTTCCTTCAAGATCAGGCGGCTATGTTGTTTATTGTGATGCTTCTCGAGTGGGTCTAGGTTGTGTGTTGATGCAACACGCAGAGTTATCGCTTATACTTCTCGGCAATTGAAGAAGCACGAGCAGAACTATCCTACTCACGATCTAGAGATGGCCGTAGTGGTCTTTGCGCTCAAGATTTGGAGACATTACTTGTATGGCGAGTCGTGTCAGATCTTTACGGACCACAAAAACTTAAAGTACATCTTCCAGCAGCGAGATCTAAATTTGAGGCAGCGCCATTGGATGGAGCTTGTAAAGTATTATGATTGTGAAATCCTTTATCAACTGAGCAAGACGAATGTGGTAGATGATACTTTGATTCGTAGGCCCGGAGGTAGCTTGTTCCATTTGAGTGCGATTCAGAGACGGTATTCTACAGATTGGTAGATCTTATGCGACAGCAGAGTGCAGTTTGAGTTCACTTCCACCGGGGGTCAGCTTGCTCATGTCCGCACCCATCCACTTCTACTCGATCGCATTCGAGAGGTACAGTCCGACGATGCTCGTTTGTTTGAGATTATGGAGCATATTTTGCAGGGAAGAGATTCAGAGTTTGTGATTGATGGCCAAAGAGTGTTACGGTTTGGGACTCGTCTATGTGTACCATATTCTATAGGGCCGAGACATGAGATCCTATAGGAGGCACATCAGTCATCTTACAACGTTCATTCGGGTTCCACTAAGATGTATCATGATTTGAGAGATACCTACTGGTGGGAAGGGATGAAGAGAGATGTTTCGGATTTCATTTCGAGATGCCCGACTTGCCAGCAAGTCAAGGCCGAGCATCAGAGACCAACGGGAGAGTTACGGCCTTTGCCCATTCCTGAGTGGAAATGGAAGAAAATCTCCAAGGATTTCGTTGTAGGTCTACCGAGGTCTAGTCGAGGGTATGACTCTATTTGGGTGATTGTAGACCGGTTGACGAAAACGGCTCACTTCCTCCCAGTGAAGACCATTTTCGGATTTGCTCAGTATGCTCAACTGTATATTGATGAGATTGTGCTGTTTCACGGCGTTCTGATATGCATTGTATCCAACAGAGGCACCCAGTTTACCAGCCATTTTTGGCAGAAACTTCAGGAGGCTTTGGGTACCCGTTTGAGTTTCAGCACTTCTTTCCATCCGCAGACTGATGGCCAGTCAGAGCGGACTATACAGACTCTCGAAGATATGCTCGGAGCATGCGTACTTGGTTTTGGTGGCAGTTAGGATCGTCACTTACCCTCGATAGAGTTCTCCTATAATAACAATTTTCAGGAGACGATTCAGATGGCACCTTTCGAGGCTTTGTATGGGAGAAAGTGTCGATCCCCAGTCTGTTGGACCGAACTCAGCGAGAGCAGGATTTTGTGACCGCAGCTAGTTTTGGAGACTACAGAAAAGATCCAGTTGATCCAGGACAAGATGAGAGCAGCCCAGTGCAGACAGAAGTATTATGCGAACCGTCGTCGTCGCAGTCTTAAGTTCGCAGTGGGTGATCATGTTTTCTTACGGATCTTCCGATGAAGGGGGTGATGAGGTTCGAAAAGAAAGGGAAGCTTAGTCCCAGATTTGTGGGTCCTTTCGAGATCCTTGAGCTAGTCGGTACCGTTGCCTATCGTTTGGCACTTCCGCCCAGTTTTCCGAATGTACATCCCGTATTTCATGTATCGATACTTCACGAGTACCTTCATGATCCTTCTCACGCGATTCAGCACTAGACCATCCAGCTGGAGTACGGTCTTTCTTCTACCGAGCAGCCAGTAGTTATTCTGGACCAGCAGGTGAAGAAATTTCGGTCAAAGGTCTTACCGTCCATGAAGGTTCTATGGCATAGCCCGAATAGCGAAGAGGTCACATGGGAAGCCGAGAACGAGATGCGGTAGAAATTTCCCTATCTTTTCGAATCAATGCGTAGTTAGATTTTAAATTCGGAGACCGAATTTCTTCGAGGGGGGAGATTGTAACACCTTAAAACGCGATTAGAATTAATTAAGCGATATAACGTGGTTTTTGATAAACTTAACTAATAATTATTTTTCATATATATTTTTTAATTATTTATATACTTATGGTATTTATGCACACACATGTGCATGCTAATCTAGCATTAAGAATATGCTAAACATATTTTGCTAGCCATGGCACATTTACAATATTGTTATGTTATATATATATATATATATATATATATATATATATATATATATATAAAGTAAATAAAGAGGTTTTATTTTTAATAGAAAACGAAAAGAAAGGAAATAAATGCATGGGGGAGACAAGAAGGTAAGGGGGCATTTAATGAAGATAGGGAAAGAGCATGGCTATCAACAGCCATCCCTCTCCTCTCATCTCTCTCTCAACCCTCAACTCTCTCTCTCATTTCTCTTCTTTTTCTTCTTCTTCCAAATTCTCCTCTTGCAAAGTTTCCCGCCTCAACCTTGAGCCTAGATCACCACTAAATCTCATTTAAGCCATCAATTAAGCATATTTAGTCTCTCTTGGAGTCTTTGAGCTTTGCATGGCTAGGGTTTCTTTCAAGTTTTGGTGAGCTAATGATCTAAAACTTTTAATTAGGCTCTAAGGAAGGTTATTATGTTAACTAGTTTCTCTAAACTACCTTAATGTTTTGGGTTTAGTGTTAAATACCGTATTTAGTTAAGATTAGGTTTCTGTTCGAATCTACTATCAACTCAGATATCTTTTTAAGAAGTTGCCATCACTGAGTGCTAGTCTAGAGGCCACAAACACAACCCAAAAACCTAAGCCCTCCCCTATTTTTCGTGGCTGCAGATTTAATCGATTTGGCCGCAATTTGCGGCCAGTCTGGTGAGTTGGAGTGTGGGTCTTGGTCGAGGGTTCTGTGGAACTACATGTAGGCTTATGGCATGTGCAACTTTCCCTAATTGCGTGTATAGGAAAATGTAGGACTGTTTTATTATATTTCAAGTGTTTTATTAACGTGCGATACGGATTTATCCGACTCTCGTTTAAGGTCTTGTATGGTTAGCAGCCTTAGGGGTAGTTGTTCAGTCGAAAATATCGCGCATTTGATATAACATTTTCCTTACTTTTCTTAAATATCTAAAGGCGTTTATTATAAATATGAGACATATGAGGTTTTATCTGTAAAAATATCTATTGTCATATGTTTATATATTATAAGTAACATTATGAAGGAAAATGTATGCATATAATATTTATATAATATTTTTTATTATGCATATCATATCAAATATTCTAATCAAGATTCTTTAAAAGATATAATATCATATAAATGGTTAGAATAATATCTCTATAACAAATATTACTAACATTATTCATGGAGATATTGTGCAAGAGTTGGATCAGGTTAGGAGATCGGGATATCGAGATATCGGGAATCAAAAATATGCCGATGAAGTTTAATTAATCGAAGAATCAATACTGGCAGAGACTCAGAAAAGATATGAAAATTCCAGATATCAAATAAATCTGCATGTGTCACAATGAAGAAGCCTCAGAAGTTTGAGACCAGTATCCCACCAAACGGCCGCGGTTGCGCGACAAATATACCATAAATGCGGCCGATCCAACGAGTTAGGGTTTGGGATTTTTAGGCTTGATTTGCAACAACAAATCCTAATACTAAGGATCTAGAGTATCTGGTTTTGGGACTATATAAAGGAACGAGGGCTAAACTTAGAAATCATCACCTTTTACACGAAGCAAATCACCGTCAAAGAACAAGTGATCTACGACAGGTCCACGATTCGACGCGATAAGGCGATGTGAGATTCGATGGAACATCTACTTCCTACGAGGCGGAGATCGAGAGCAACTTCTTCTTCCTCTTGTAATCTAAACTCGAAAAATTGTACTTGTGAAGTTGATTAATAAAGGTAGATCATTAGTTTAATTAGTTCGTATTTAATTTCTATATTTACATTATGAATTCCTTCTCTATCCTTTCTTTTTCTATCTCTATCATGCGTGAGTAATTCTCCACTTGATAGGGTTTATAGGATTAGAGTAGAACAATGAATGAGAAAATAGTTTAACTTCATTTAAGTTATATGATATTTATAAACTTTAGCAAAAGAATCGTTAACATCTTTATCGGGCGCACTACCAATTTATTGCTAGTATCGACCGTGATTTGAGATTAGATTAATAATTGTTTTGTTAAGGGCTAAACATGAATAGAGATCAATGAAAGGAAAATGGTCAATAGTGTGGAAACCCTAGTTTATTTTAAGAACCCTAATCCTCATTCATCACTATCTATCTAGTTTTAAATCTATCAATAGATAAAAGGAGTAATCTTTATTAGGCATCCATGACAACTAAATTCTAACGAACCCTACAAGCCCTCTTCTTATATATTCTTTATCCGTATTTAAACATAGATATAGAATCTATTATCCCCTATTCTTTTATTCTTTAATCAACTCGTCTAACGTAAGATTAAAAGTTCCACGCATCCCTGAGGATGACCCGTACTCATCTCGGCTAGCTACACGCGACATCGTTATTGATTGCGGTTAACTAAACACTCTTTCACAGAATCAATCAGTAGTCTTGGATGTTGCTGCACACGTTTAGCACGCTTAGCTCACACATGGTATCTTGTGGGAGTTGGTTCGTTCGTTTTTCGTATGTGTCCGTGTTTTTATCGAAGATTTTATTAGCCTCACGTGTTATGGTTTTGTGCGATACTAGGATCGTTTGCGGGGACTTCGGATGCAGCTAGGAAAGGGAAGGAGGTGGTCGGATTCCTATATCTTGAGACCGTTCCGGTGAGTAGATTTAACATCTACGGGAGAATCGCTTGTATGACGTTAAGCGCCAATGGCGAGATTCTAGTTACAAACTTTATACTGCATGCTTATACATTTGTGATTGTGCATAAGTATCATAGTGTGCATCCCATTACCTGTTATGCATTGACATATCCTTAGTAAGACACAGCACCATTACCAACGGTTCATGTCGCACGAACACTGATTCATATGCCCACTCACCCTATTGGTAATTGCTATGATACACACACTATAAAAATTTCCATGAATAACTACATTGTATTACATTCTTAATTGGTAGTTATACTCTCGTTATTGTACTAGTACACATCATGTCAGTATTATACATACATTGCTATTAGTACCATGTTCTCATATGATATTTCATGAGATTTGCGGTTTCCTTGACATGATATTTGATGTCCATCATGGGTTTTCTCGGTTCTGAGTGATGAGTATGCCCGATTCAAGGAGTGAGGAGGAACCGTCTGCATGTACATGGTGGGCCCGGTACGGTACCCCGGAATAAGAAGATCGTATAGAAAGGCGTTGAGCCTGGCAGGGAAGCACTACCTACCGGTAATTGTATGGAAACTCGGCGGATATCCGGAGGATACCGATCGAAGTTATATGATGAGATGGATATGAAGGCCGATCAGAGTAATGGCGCCTGAGATATTGGGATTTGAGTGTCATTGATTGACACCGGTTTTTATGATGATTTATCGATGGTATCATTGTTTTATTTCACATTCAGGACTTATTATGACATGCTCTGTTCATATAGTAGTTGCATCCTGATGTTTTACCTTGCTCATGATTATGTTGCATTCACACTGTCATACATATGCCATCATAACCTCAAGCTTAGGATTCGTCGCTATTTCGTGCATGCTTGCGATTACACGTATGATGTTATTTACCACTCACGAGCTGGCAACTCACCCCCGTTGTACCACAGTGTTTGCAGGACCGATCCTCAGTGTAGTCGCGGCGGGGCACTCCACTTCTTCTATTTCTGCGGATACGGCTACTTTTGGGCCTGATATATTTTGTAGGTGGGTGGCCAGTATTCATGTGCTTTTTACTTGGACTTTTATCCTTGTATCTAGTATACTCTATCTACCATATGTATGTATTGACTTAGAGACGAGACCGAGAGACTTAATATCTGTATTATATGTGACTTTTGGTGTCGTGCTCGTATGTGCCGACTTTTGTGCTATGTTGCGATGTTGTTACATTTCTTATTCGCTTATTTCTTCGCCTTTGGTGTCGTATATCTGTTGTGGTTGTGTTCCGCCTTTAGGCGTGAGACTTGCTCCCAAGTGGGGATGCTGTTTTTATATATCATGTTTTGTATCCGTTTTCGGATCAGTTTTTACAAAGGAAATACTGCCGAAATTTTTAGTAACAACTTGAGATTTTAAAAAGATTGATATTTTGAAAAAATGTTTTACCACTTTATTTTATTTCGCGGTTTAGATTCTGGGTTTTTGCTTACTTGAATTACGTTACGTCTTTAGACGTTGTGTGATTTAAGTGCCGGTCACGTTCCTAAATTGGGTTGTGACAAAGTTAAGTTTATTAATTAATTGAATAAAATATGTGAACAATAATTATTAGTTAAGTGTATCAATAACCCACTTTATATTGCTTAATTAACTCTAATCGAGTTTTAAGGTGTTACAAACTCGAACCCTAACCCAACTCGAATCTAAACTTGAACATGAACTCGAACCCAATCTACTCGAACTAATTTGACTCGAACCAAGATTGCAATTGACATGACTCGCATATTACTCGACTCACTCGACTTCATTCTACACCTTTTGCAATTTATGGTTTCGAACAAGACATGTCATAATCAACCAATCAAATCAACTAAGGCTATCTTATAATTATAATATATATTATACTCGGGGTGTTTGAGATAGTTTCTTGTATGAATCCAACGGAGCTTCAGGAGTCCCGTATTAACCTTTTTTTTTTATTTTACTCGAATATCAGTCGAGTTGACTCATCCACAGCCTAGAGCCCCGATATTAACACATGAAATGGGCCCGAATTTTCTTATTCCTGGGGCCCCACTCTTGAGCTCGTGAATACTTCTACGGCTACGTTGACATTCACACTTGGAACTTAACGTTAACATAGTGACCATCTAGAGACCCATAGTACATATTCACCCATGAACAAATACTCTTACTCATCATATATATATATATATTCTATACTCATATTTTTACTCTTACCTTATCCTTGGGACTTACCGAGCGCTAATTCGCTGACGGGCATTCCACCCACGTTTGTTTTCTTGGAATGTTCATTAGATACTGTCGAGACAGAGGAAGTGGACGCTACTGCGGAGGATTACGACCAGATATCTATTCAGGACTAGCTCAGCTTCACTTTTTTTCAGTTTATGTATGCCACATGTTTAGGCATTTTCTTTTATTTACTTTCCAGCTGAAACTCATGTACATGTAAATATTTGAAGTTGAATGTAAATAAAGATATTTGTTGAAAATTTTACAGCCTCCATTTATTCTTTCATTGTATATTATTGTTCCAATATGCTTAGTATATTTATTTAGGGAATGACGTTCTCTAAATAAATATGTCGTGGGCTTACCACGTCATCGTTTCGGTCTACTGGGAAGCGGGGCGTGATAGGTTTTATTGATGGCCCATGCAGGTTAGTTCTGCATGAAGTTGTAAACAATATACCACAAGAATTAATGAATTCAACAAACATTTACATTACTTGCATTTCAAATTCCTTGAATCTTCCTAACCTATCTTTTATATCAAGGTGATAGACTCTCCGAACAATACCAGCACAAACGTCAACGGCAATACTCCACCACCTATACTACCACGACCACCTACCATTGCAGCTCCTATCAATGAGAAAACGGTATATTTGGATGCTATCAAGAGCCTATTGGAGGGTCAGCAACAGACTGTTATCCTTATGCACCGCCCCGAAACCGAGGAACCCGGAGTTAAGCAGTTTCGGACACTACACCCAAAGAATTTCTTGGGTAAGGACAACCCGCTTGAAGCAGAAGAATAGGCTCAAGCGATCGAAGATGATCTGGCAGCGGCTCAAGTGCCAGATAAAGCCTGGGTGAGAGTTGCTAAGTTGCAACTGACCGATAACGCCAGAGTTTGGTGAAAGGCTGAGGAAAGCCGTCTCGCGCAACCGATAGAATGGAGAACATTCCAATACCTCTTCAATGCCAAGTACTTCCCCGAGACTTCCCGCTTTGACATGGTGCAGCAGTTCATCCATCTACAGCAGGGCTAGATGTGGGTCAAGTCGGTGGATGAATATGATGCTGAGTTTACCATGCTCAGCCGGTAAGATAAGTCTCAAACTCAATTTACTTATCTCACTTAATATACTGCTAACACAAGGTCGTAACAGGTTTGCCGCACATCTCATTCCCATTGCTGAGATCCGGACATGACGATTTCAGTAAGGATTGAACCGTGAAATCCAAGTTGCACTCGCTACAGGGGATTTCCCAACTCATGAGCTTGCTTTGAAAGCTGCCCCGACACTATAAGGCAGTTGTAAAGAAGAAGGACAGGCCGCAGACTGTCGGTGTGAAACGCCTAATGCACCAGATCACAGGAGGGGCCTCTTCCAAGCCAGCCTTAAATGGACCATCTCGGAGGCCAGTAGATGCGTTTGCCAACAACAGGCCATACTTTTGCATTTATTGCAAAAGAACAGGGCACCTTGTGAAGAACTGTTGTAGGGCACACAACTTGTGCCTGATCTATGGGTCTTCTACTCACGCCAATGGAGTATGCCCCCAGAACCGAGGACCCAACAACCCTCCAGCTAGACCGGCGATCCAAGCTCCTCCTACCCGGTTAGCTCTACCAGCTCCAACTCCCTGCACCCAGACCGCTCAACCCCAACGCCGAGTGTTTAACCAGGCACAGAAGAAAGTGCTGCAACGCCAAGCATTCACTATGTCGGTCGAAGAGTCCGAAGCTACAGGTCAGGTTATCACTGGTAAATCTCTTCCCTATTCTCTTTCAAGTCCTTTCAATTCATAGCCATCTTATATTGTTATACCTAAACATATCCCACACGACCTAGGTACAATCTTAGTAGCCTCCCTACCTGCATTCACGCTATTCGACACTGGGCATCACATTGTTTTATATCGCAACGGTTCATCGGAACTCATGCGATCCCAGTTAAACCGCTCGTATCCAGCTGGAATGTCAGTTCATGGAACGGCGTTCTAAAAGCAACTTTGGGATACGATATATCTCCAGTGATCGTCTGCAGTCGAGAATTCTATGTGAACTTCAAGGTGCTGGACATACCAAATTTCGACATAGTCTTGGGAATGGACTGACTGGAAACTTTCTTCTCTACCATCGATTGTCGCCAAAGGAGGGTAGTGTTTGAAATACCAGATCACCCAGTGGTCTACTTCAAAAGTGGAGACCAGACCTTGGAGCCTAGCATCTATAAAGAAAAACCAAAGAAGGTAGAGGTTGCAGCGTTGCAAGCGGAAGGATTGAAGCCAGAGGTAGTTCAAGAGTTCGAGGATGTAATCCTGGAAGATATATCAAGTTTTCCTCCTGATCGAGCTCTTGACTTCAGCATCGATTTACAACCCGGCTCACAAAAAGTAATAAAAGCTCCGTACCAATTAAGTCTAGAGGGATTGAAGGAGATCCGCATTCAGTTGGACAATCTCCTGAAGAAAGGATGAATCCGACCCAGTATTTTAAGTTGGGGATCTCCGGTGCTACTGGTGAAGAAGAAGGAAGGTACATACAGGATGTGCGTGGATTATCGAGCACTAAACGAAATGACAATTAAGAACAAGTATCTACTACCGCGCATCGATGGCCTTTTCGATCAGTTAAGTGGATCTTGTGTCTTTTCAAAGCTAGATTTTCGTTCGGGGTACCATCAGGTGAAGGTCAAAGAGTCCGATATTCCGAAGTCGGCATTTAAGACTCGTTATATCCATTATGAATATCTCGTAATACCATTTAGAGTGACCAATTCACCTGCCATCTTTATGAACTTGATGATCCAAGTTTTCGGAGAGTACTTAGACATGTTTGTTGTTATCTTCATCGACGACATCCTGGTGTATTTAAAGAATCAGAAAGAACACGCCGAGCATTCACGGATTGTCCTGGAGACATTACGACAACATCAGCTCTACGCCAAATACTGCTAGTGTGAATTTTGGCTAGACCAAGTCAAATTTCTCGGACATATTGTTTCAGACGAAGGAATCTCTGTGGATCCAGCTAAGGTGCCAGCTGTCAGCGAGTGGCCGACACCAAAGACGGTGAAAGATATAAGAAGTTTCTTGGGCTTAGCAGGATACTGCCGACGATTCATTGAATGATTCTCAAAGATCGCAACACCCCTGACCAAGCTCACACATAAAGATGAAGCATTCGTATGGTCAGAAGTATGTGAGAAGGTTTTTGTAGAAATCAAGTCGGGATTAACCTCTGCACCTATTCTTGTAATACCATATCAATCTGGCGGATTCGTTGTGCATTGTGATGCATCCAGTAAAGGATTAGGATGTGTTCTACACCAGCATGGAAAGATTATGGTTTTTGCATCAAGACAACTAAAGGTTCACGAGCGCAACTATCCAACATATGATCTGGAATTGGCAGTCGTCATCTTCGCACTCAAGATTTGGCACCACTGTCTTTTGGAAAAATGAGTGGATATATACACTGACCACAAAAGTCTTAAGTATGTATTTAATCAGAAGGAATTCAACATGCGGCAGAGAAGATGGCTAGAACTCATAGCGGACTTCGATATCAACTTACAATATCATCTTAGGAAAGTGAATGTAGTTCCTGATGCACTTAGTCACCGACCATTAGCAATCAACATCAATGCTCAGTAGAGACTACAACAAGAACTGCATGGATTGGGGATTGGAGTAGATGTGCCAGGTAACGCTTCATCTTTGATGAACTTACAAGTCCAGTCCACTCTTGTCAATCAGATCAAGGCAGCTCAAGCAAATGATGCCAAGCTACAAAACATCCGAGAACAAGTAGAAAGTGGACTACGAACTGACTCCATCATCCATGAAGATGGATCCTTGCGATATGGAAGCCGTCTATGTGTACCAGTCGGCCCTGTTCGAGAAGAGTTGATGAAAGAAGCTCACAGCTCTCCGTATTCGGTACACCCTGGTGGTACAAAGATATACAAGGATCTATGGAAACATTACTGGTGGCATGGAATGAAGTGAGAAGTAGCAAGGAGCATAGCAAAGTGTCTAGTATGTCAGCAAGTGAAGGCTTAACGTCACAGAACTGCTGGTCTACTTCAACCGTTACCAATCCCAGAATGGAAATGGTAGCACATTACCATGGACTTCATGACTGCTCTCCTTCGCAGCATGAAGGGTAACGACGCAATTTGGATTATTATGGATCGGCTCACTAAGTTGGCTCACTTTATTCCATTTCGAATTGGCCAGTCAACTGAGACGTTAGTAAGGAAGTAAATGGAGGTGAGTAAAAATCTAAAGTAAGATTTAACCTTCATAATGTACAATATTTCTCTTGATACCCATAATCTCATGCAGGAGATCGTGAGATTATATGGTGTACCTATCTGCATCGCCTCCGATTGTGATACAAGATTCCGATCACAGTTTTAGCAGAGTCTGCAAGCTGTCCTGGAAACGAGTCTGAATTTCAGCACCGTGTATCATCCACAAACAGATGGACAGTCCGATCGAACAATTTAGATATTAAAAAATATGCTGAGAGCCTGTATGTTAGATTTCGAAGGTTCGTGAGAAAATCACCTACATCTAGTGCAGTTTTCATACAACAACAGCTATCAGGAAAGTATTGGAATGACACCATTCGTAGCACTCTACGGACGGAAATGTCGTTCCCCGCTGAGTTGGGACAACGTTGGGGATCGTGAACTCCTTGGATCAGAGATGATCATGGCGACTATAGATGTAGTTCGCACGATCAGGGAAATGATGCCTATAGACCAAGACCGACAGAAATATTGGGCAGACGCAAAGCGTCGACACCTGGAGTTCCAACCAGGAGAGCATGTATTCCTGAAGGTATCTTCGAACAGAGGAATGATACGCTTTGGCAAGAGGGGTAAATTAAGTCCAAGATACATAGGACCGTTCGACATACTCGAACGAGTTGGAGAAGTGGCGTACCGTTTAGCACTACCACCCTCGTTGGAAGGAGTGCACAACAGGTTCTACATATCCCAACTACGACGATATATGAGTGACCCCAGCCATATACTTGATCACTCAGAGATCACAGTACAAACTGACCTAACCTGCGAACAACAACCAGTTATGATCCTGGACCAAAAAGTGAAGACATTGAAAAACAAGAAGGTGAACTTGGTCCGAGTGATGTGGAGAAAAGATTCGCCAGGAGAATCAACTTGGGAAAGATAGAAAGATATACGAGCATGATACTCTTACCTTTTTGAAAATTAGTCTCTATGTAAATTGTAAATTTCGAGGACGAAATTTTTATAAGAAGGGTAGAATGTAACGACTCTGAAATCCCTGTGCAAAAATTTCTTGTTTATTGTATAGAAAAGGGTATTACAGCCTGTGTAAGAGTTATATGTTATTTTTGTTAAATAAAAGCAGGAAGCAACTTTTAGCTCACTGGTAATGCTTCTACACTACTGTGACATAACCTGTGTGTTCGAATCCCATCAGACCCAATTATTTTTAGGATTTTTCTTTTTAATTTTTCGAAAGCCCAAGATTTGTACGTGCAATTCACAGAGAAACGAAAAGTTTCAAAAAATCAAACATGCGCAAAAAGGAGTAAACAGTGATTAAAGTTGGTGGCATGAATCTCGAGGCAATTGCCCAAGATCCGACCGCCCGTTTCCCTCTTTGGGACGGCGCCGACAGTTTTATTGGCTCCAATCATCTCCGTGCTTTTCACACTCATCTCTTCAGCTCCCCTCAACTCCCCCGCACTGTTTGATTTCCCTGCAATTAAACAGCGGCCCTTCAATTCATTATTTAACACCATTTTAATTCTTTTAATCCAAAATTTTAATTCACAAACCCTAATTTCTTCACTATAAATACCACCCCATTCTTTAGCTCCCCTCTATTCTTAAAATTTCTATCAAAATTCTCCCAAAAGTTTTTAAGTGCAAGTGGATTCAAGTGGAGGTAGCAACCAAGCTCTTCCGACGAAGATCGGATTTGTTTCCGGAGCTCCCATGACGCCACGGAACCCCCTCTCTTTTCTTTAACCTCTTCCCAATGCTACATAATGAGTAAGTCCCTCTTCTCTCTTCTACTTTCATCTCAAACCATTTTCTAAAAACATATCGGTAAAGTGGAGTTAACTCCGATATGTGTGATTTTAACATTTGTACTCCCCTATTTAAAGCAAAATAGGTAAAACTAACTTTCTCACACTACTTGTAACTTTGTATACAATCATTTAGTTTTGAGTTTAACCAAAATTTTCATGTGAAATAATCATATAACGAACTTTTCATTAAAATACCATGAACTTTAGTGCAACCTTTTTTCGATAACTAGTATACCCACCTCTAGAACCTTCACGGAGTAACGACCTACCCCACATGCATACTATGGTTTCATAGGATGGTATTCCAAATATATGGCTAATTTAAAGAATAAGATTTTCATTAAAATACTACACCTTTTCAAAACGGATTTATTTTAATCGGTATTTTTTGTAATTCTTGGCAATTACGCCTCTATAACCCTCGTTAGGTGACTCGCTAATGGATGGTGCAGATTTTCGCACATCCTTAGGAAAATAGAGCGAGATGCAGAACTCCTCACGGAGTATTCGGTCTCGAAAGGAAATAAAAATACGGTTTTTAAGAAATACGAATTTCTAAATAAAAACTAAATTTTGGAAAATTATACAAAACTATGAATTCGTATTTTCAATAAAAGTATATTATGAAACTATATTTTTAAATGAAAGATTAAAATTTTAATAAAATACTATCAAGTTTCCAAAAGAGCTAGTTTTCATAAAAATACCATAAACTTTCAAAAAGCTATGTTTTATCACTAAAATACCATAACAATTAAAATACATGTTCATGAAAACCCTAAATATTATAAATCACACTCGAGCTTTCTTTTTAAACTATATTAAGGTATTTTTCATAAAACCCCCTCAAGATATGCAAACAATATTTTAAGGACTCTAGATTAATATAGAACTAAGCGGTATCATTTCTCTTGAGGCTCGGGGAGCCGGAGAAAGTAAGTGCTTGCCTATTCAAGTTAGACACCTTAACAGAGTGATCAATGACAATTATCTTGGAAAAAAACACAAATCCTACTGTCCATGTGCAGCAGTTGTCGATTTCTCCCGAACATAAGATTTTTAACAGTTTAAAACAATTCATATGAAAAAGACCCAAACTCGAATCCGAACTCGAATCTAAACTTGAATTCGAACTCGAACACAAACTCGAACTCTAACCCAACTCGAATCTAAACTTGAACATGAACTCGAACCCAATCTACTCGAACTAACTTGACTCGAACCAAAATTGCAATTGACATGACTCACATATTACTCGACTCACTCGACTTCATTTTACACCTTTTGCAATATATGATTTCGAACAAGACATGTCATAATCAACTAATCAAATTAACTAAGGCTATCTTACAATTATAATATATATTATACTTGGGGTATTTGGGATATTCCTTATGTGAATCCAACGGAGCTTCAGGAGTCCCGTATTAACCTTTTTTTTATTTTACTCGAATATCAGTCGGGTTGACTCATCCACAGACTAGAGCCCCGATACTAACACATGAAATGGGTGTTCACCATAGAAAGACACGACCGGGACGTTAGGAAGTCTGGCCTGGATTTTGGGGGCAGCTGCTATTTGGATTTATCCGTCCACGTCTCCAAAGATGCCAAGTTGATTTATGGTACCGTATATTGGAGGTTTGGACGGATGCGGCCGTTGTAGCGTGACTTTGTTAGATTCCCCCTCGTTTGCGAGGGATTTTTTGATTATGGGGACGCTCTTCCCTGTAGGCGCAAGCCCCTGTAGTTAATTACGTTATCGCATCGCAATAACCACTTTCTCCTGCTCCAGAAGTTCACTTCGTGTCGTGTGTGTTTTTATTAGTTTTGATTGCCCGTGGATTGTATACGGAGACTAATTTATGTCATCGCCCGTAGGTCGCAGATTAGTCCAAATCTGTATATTTTAGATTTGGGCTTGGATTGATCTAAGGATCGTTAATCTGGTTTGAGATTAAGATCAACTTAAACATATGAGCATTTGGAGCTCGATTGGTTTTATTTTGTTAAGGATACGTTAGTCTAATTTGAGACTAAGATCTACTTAACAAGGTCTCAGGTTCATTTTTTGCTTCAGATCCAACAAAAGAGTATTTGGGCACTGTTGTTTTAGTTTAGGGACATTTCGGTCCATTATCGCCATTTTGGAGGCGAAATTCTAGTTTGAGGATATCTCGGTCTGTTGATCACCATTTTGGAGGTGAGGTTTTAGTTTAAGGACGTCTCGGTCCGTTGATCACCATTTTAGAGGGAGGTTTTAGTTTAAGGACGCCTCAGTCCATTAATCACCATTTTGGAGGTGAGATTTTAGTTTAAGGACGTCTCGGTCCGTTGATCACCATTTTGGAGGTGAGATTTTAGTTTAAGGACGTCTCGGTCACCATTTTGGAGGTGAGATTTTAGTTTAAGGACGTCTCGGTCCGTTGATCACCATTTTGGAGGTGAGACATGCACGCACGTGTATTTGTTACGTGACGAGATGAACAACGATGATATGGGATGCACCCAGTTTGGGGTATGGTCTGATTTGAGGTGTGCACATCAGTTTGGAAGTGCACCAAAAAGTTGTTGGTTTTCGGGACTCGCCACCTCTCTAAAGACGTTGAGAAATTACGACGATATATATCAGAGGTGTGGAGAGATGTATCATTATACCAAATCCTGTATTTGAGGGAAAGGGGGGCTGCTGTGGACTTAAGAATCATTAGTCATTTTTTAGACTAATATTATCTTAGGAGATATAGGATGAATATCATTTTGGATATCACCAGTTGAAAGATCATTAGTCGTATTTCGGACTAAGATCAATTTGGGGAATCATGAGCACAAGGGGGCTCGGTTGATTAGAAATCGAAGAGGTTTTGACCTTGGGAAAACTTAGCCAATTTGGGCTAGGTTTGAGTCTCCATAGTTATCCAACAGTGCTAAGCACTGGTATATGCAACACTCACGTGTATCCTACATGAGGCGCTTGATCAGTGTTAAACGCTGAACCCCGGAGGAGCTCACGTGTGAACACATGAAGCACTCCAAATGTAGGCGCAGTTTTTTTCTTTGGGTTTTATTCCCCCTTCTTTTATACAAGTGCTAAGCACTTAGTTCTCGTGGCGCTCACGTATGAAACACGTGAGGCGCCCCAACTATAGGCGCTGCCCTTTGGTTTTATTGCCTCTCCTTTTTACAAAAGTGCTAAGCACTAGATTGGGGGTCGCGTGCAAAACACGTGACTGTCTTAGAAAGTGCTCCTTGCTGCTCTTTTAAGCACTCACGTGGGAAACACGTGAGGCAGTCTCAACCGCTTCTTTTGTTCATTAGGAACACTCACGTGGAAAACATACTAGGTCTCATTTAGTGTTAAACGCTAACGAATCACCAGGATGTCTTTCTGTGTTGTTGGAGATTTTGATCTCTTATTAATGACAGTTCTAGTCATTAGGCTTTGGGTTTGGAAGGTCTCAAATTATTGTCATCGTCTGAGGGATCAAGTTTTCCTCTTGTTCGTGCAGGAATCAAATTCTTTATATAGGGTTAAACCCTAATTTTCAGAGGAATTAAATTCCCATATGTTTTTGTAAGAATTAAATTCTTTGGACTCGGTTCTTTCCCCTAGGCTTTGAATCTTTATGATAGAATCTCCCCAATGAGAATTAAATTCTCAACTTATGGGGAGATCTGCTTCTGCAGATCTCAACCGGAAAAAGAACTAAGTTCTTACATGAAGTGTTAAACCCTTAAAAAGGCAAAGAAGGAATGGAAAAATTTCTGTGTTTTCTTCTTCTTTTTACCTAGTATGTTCTGACGAAACAAATTTTCGCTGAGAATCAAGTTCCCTTTTTTTGTCTCTATTTCTGTCTTCCATCTTTCTGTGTCTGTCTTTCTTTTCTCCCTTTTTCTTTGAGACTTGAAGTCTCGGGCTCTTTATATAGTTGAGAGAAGTTTGTTTAATTCTCAGAAAATCTCTCATTGAGAGATTCCCATTGATTTAATTGGTTTCAGAATTGATTTGGGGAATTTTACCCATCGTTGGATCTTTAATCCAAAGACTTTTGTTTTACAGAAGATATTGTTCTTATTTTTAACAAGATTGGGGATATTCTCTCATATATAGAATACAATTCTATCGAGCAGTGACATTTTAATCACCGTTGGATTTTTAATCTAAAAGTGCTTAATTTAGCAGAGTATAATCTTTCTCTATTTAGAAAGATATAGAAAATATTTTGGATCTTTGATCCATTAACTCTCTGTCTAACAGAAAATATTCTTCTCAATAGAATTTAATTCTATGTTTAATCACCGTTGGATCCTTGATCCAACAGTTCATTAAGTAGAATTCAATTCTACGTAAGGAGGTGTCCTCACGTTTTTATCATGTGAGGCTTTGTTTAGCCTATCTATTATTTGATTGCAGCGCCTATATACTTTGCATATAGGCGCTCACGTGTTTAACACGTGAGACTTTGTTTAGTCTATCTGTAGTTTAATTGCAACGCCAATATGTTTTGCATATAGGCGCTCACGTGTTTAACACGTGAGGCTTTGTTTAGCCTATCTGTAGTTTAATTGTAGCGCCTATATGCCTTGCATATAGGCGCTCACGTGTTTAACACATGAGACTTTGTTTAGCCTATCTGTAGTTTAATTACAGCATCTATTTATAGGCGCTCACATGTTGGCACGTGAGGCTTGTTTAGCCTCATTGCAACGCCTATATGCTCTGCATATAGGCGCTCACGTGTTTAACACTTAAGCCTTGTTTAGCCTAATTGCAGCGTCTTTATGCTCTGCATATAGGCACTCACATATTTAACATGTGAGGCTTGCATAACGGGCAGTTTTCCCTCTTTCTTTTCATATATATTTTTTATAAGGGAACAAATGCCTCCCAGCGTTGTTCTCATATAGTTTGCACGTGAGTGCAATGCTGTCCATCCTTACAGCCGTTGGATTTGCCTAGGGGATTGAGGAGATGAACCGCTCTCCATCACGTCTTATAAATGAGGGCCTAGCCATTGAGATAGCTACTGTTTTTTCGTCTTCTTCCTTAGTCTTTTTCTTGATAATTTAATTCTCCTTTTACAGCTCAGTTCTCTGCCAGTTAAATTTCAGAGTTAAACTCTGTTTAAAAAAAACTATTTTGGGTAAAGATCTTGAACAACATTTATCTCTTAGGAACAAGAAACATCTTTTCTCTAATTTTTTCTGGATTTTAAATCCACCGCAAGAGGTTTGCTCTTTTATGGAACCGATCTCTTAGAGATCCAAAAAGACATAATATTTTGTGTAGTAAACCCCAATATCTTCGAAGATCAGGCATTTCTTCTCTGATCTTTGAGGATCTTTGGAATTTTAATTCCATTTCTTTGTTTCCTATCATGGGAGTTTCTAATTCCATTGCTTAAAAGGAATTTGATTCCTCATCAAAGAGCTTAGCTCTGAAAGATCAAGAGGGCCTTTTGGGAAATTTATTCCCTGGTGTTCTTGAGCATACTTCATTATAGAGTTTTACCTTTATTTTCACAAATTTGAATTTGCTGGGTATTTTAACAGAACTCATTTTTCTTTGAGGATGCTAAAGTTGTTTAAACTCCAATTTCTATTTAATGAGAATTCTTTTTGATTCTCGCAATGATTATTTTGTCTCATCATTGGTGAGTCGACATATTGATTTTGTGGGGTCCAATGGTTTTGCAGCCCGTGGCCCCATAAAAAAAACATCACGTTTTTAATTATTTTAATGGGTTTTTCTTGCTCTTATTTCAGGAACAATGGCTTCACTTCCTGACTTCCCTTACACTCGCTCAGAAGTCGCCTTTCGGCAATCGCCATTGGACGAGGAAGTTATGGCGATGATTAGGGCGCATGATAAAGACCATACAAGTCTGATCTTGTGGGGGGGGGTGGTACGGTCATATCATCAGGGGCCACCGTAGCTTTACTTGTGAAGTGCCAACAGAACCTATCCGCTCGATGTCATTGATAGAGAGTCCGCGCATGGCTTACGCGGTGGAAGCGGTTAATTGGACCCCTACGGGCCGGCTTGAGCCGTCGACGACTCGGATACCTAATTAACCTACGATGGCCATTGATATCTTGGGGCATCGGATATGCCAGGGCAAAGCCCGACCCTGGGGGCATGTGTATAAGGTAGGCATTACCCCGCGCCATCCAGTAGGCTACCTTTCTTGGGCTTGATACATTCTCTCTGCCCAACGCGCACGGCTGCAGAAGGTTGGGTTGTACCGAGCAGTGTATGCGTTATTATTCTATTATCACGCCCCTCACTTCTGGTGGGTTAAGGCTTTCTTAAACCAATGGGATCTTCCCACAAACACGTTCTTGCTAGGGGATCGTGAAGTCTCGATCTCACTGGAGGAGTTTCGTGAAATTTCAAGGTTGCCGATCAGGGGAGAGCATTACAAAGAGTTACTGCCTCCTGATGAGTACGTATTTGCTATGATGCCCGCTATGCTTGACGGTCTGACGACTGAGAACGCCATTCGTCATAAGCACCCAAGTCTAATCAAGGCCCTGGGTATCTTTGAAAAACTTTTCGTGACATCGGAAGGGCAAGTGTCACTTTTGACTCTTTCATTACCTACTTTCTCAACGCGGATGTCTTATCCAAGAAGGCTCCAAAATTCGCGAAAATTGAAGACCCTTTTGGATTAGGGCTAAAGAAGCTGCCGGCCAAAGAGGAAGACCTGCCATAGTTTTATATTCCAAACTCGTCGGCCGTAGCTATCGATGCGATCGCGGCCCGTGTCATGGATGAATAAACTTTCTTTATCAGCTTTATCAGTCTCTGGTTCAGCTGGTTTGCCATGCCGATGCATCAACGTTTCATGAGTGCCTCCATCTTCTACCCTGCTCGCCGCATATCTGAAGGGGCACGATTAGCTGTTGGTGTTGCGGGGTTATCGCATTTATATCATGGGTTAGGCATTGCCACTAATACTTCGAGCTCGAGTGCGGATACCGTGAATTTCTCCCTCCACTACTTCACGTCGTGGATCGAGATGCGTGTGTTAGGAGCGTTCGCTGTGCACCGGTGGCCAGATTTCTATGATTCATATAGCTTCCCGCGGATCATGAGGTTGGTTGATGCTTTTCTCCCAATCTGACCCAATTAGGGGCTCTCTGCGTACTGCTCAATCCATACTCGAATGAAGGCAGAATGGTTTTTAGCGATCGAGTCCTCTCTGCTCCCGCAGGGCCCATTCAGCAATTGTTTGATTTGTCAAAGAATGGGGTTCCAGCTTTAAAGCCTAAGGAGATTATGCATCTATAATCAACCAAGCTGGGATATTTGGTGTTTCTCCAGAATGACCCCGCTCTCTTCATGCGGTAAAATCCGTATCGTTTCGCCCAGCAGTTAGGCTACAACCAATGCGTTCCTCTCGAGGCATTTTTAGTTGAGCCTGCCCTCTCCCTGGAGGTTACTCGCGATGTCATTCACCATTTCATGCGGTTAAACACTGGCTCCCTCTTCATGATCCCGGAACCCGACTATCTTCCGAGGCCTGTGGGGTCCTTCAAGGGTTGGTATCGCCATCGGGTCGGCCCCGTCATTGCAGAGGAGAGATGGATGCTTTTCGAGTGTAGAGCTCCCATTCGGCTCAGGTCACCAGCGCCTCATTGTGTCCGCGGTCGGTGGTTCGCTCTTCTCTGAGGGATAGCGGTTCGGTGCTTATCCCTAAAATCGCAGAAGTAGAATTAGCCCCTCGCACTGCTGGTATGCTGGTGCGTACTAGAGCCGAGGCGGAAGTTTTTGATAAAGCACCTGCGGTGGTGTTACCAAAGGGTGACACTGAAGGCAAAGTTGGGCAGCGCCGTGCCAAAGCACCAAATGGGAGGAATCGCTCCTCCGCTAGCGTTAGCATAGGCTCCAAAAGGAGAAAGAAATCGGTCGCCGGCCTACTCGACACTTTGCTTGAATCCGAGCCCTTTATTCAGGATGAGCCGATATCTATGCAGGAGCCGGATGATGGTCTTCTCTTTCTTGGTTCGTCTGCCAAGGAGGCCACGTAGTTGGCCGAGGCTTTATGGCTCTCACGAGATGAGACTGAAAACATGCGCCCCCCGAAGAAAGCCTTCCCCCCGTCGTATTCTATGACGTTTACCCATTATTACGTAGGGTATCGATGGGTCCTCTGTTAATGGAAGAAGAACGGGCTCTCAAACAGCCCATCTCGGTTGTTTCTGAAGACGAGCTTGCACTGAAGACGTGTAGTTATTTACTTGCGATTGAAACCCGGCGAGTGCATTTGATCAGAAAAGAACAATGGCTCGAAAAAGCCATACTTCAGGCTTCTTGGCATATTGGTATGCGTATTTTTCGTGTCTTTCTTTTGGAGAGTAATTTGTATTACTTTCACGTCTTCTTATTTGTGCAAAAACTTTACAAGGACTTCTGCAGCGGAAGAGGGTTTGAGCCCAGATCGAGCCACGGCTGCGGATTCTACGAATATCTCCCGTGACGCACTGGAGGGTGTAGAGGAGATTAATGAAGCTACTATCCCTGTTGTGGAGCTTCCAGTGATGGCTTCTGTCTCTTCAGCGTCTACTCCTCCATCAGGTGGTCTTTCCGGTTATAGATCCCATGGATATCTCTAGTGACGCATCTGAGGGTGTAGAAGAGATTGCTGAAACTGTTATCCCCGCATCAGGGCCTTCAGCGGCGGCTTTTGTCCCTCTACTGGAGACTGCCATGCCGGCTATAGATTTCACAAATATGCTCAGTGATGCACCTGAGGGTGTAAAGGAGGCTGCCGAAGCTGCCATCCCTCCAGTTCAGGGCGGGCGAAGTATCGAAGGTAATCTTACATACATATACATTTTGTTTAACGACTCCTCCGTTATCTGAACTTTTCATTCCCACAGAATTGCGGGATCTGGCGGCTTCTATCATAAATCTTTCCCCGAGGAAAACCTTCCAGCGATTGCTTCACATGGCAGCCCCACAAGCGATACCTCCACAAAGCATAATGCTCTCTTCTGGCCAAGGTTGGTATTCTTTTGCCCTTTTGTTTTATATTTATAATGATGCCGATATGCCCTTTATTTTAAACCACAGTTCTGGAAGCCGACGACTAAGTCAAGATTCTTGATGGACCCGGGGATCTCTTAAACCCGCCTTGCAAGACTGTGGGTAAGTGACGTTTTATCTTTGGCCTCGTTTTGCTTACTCCATATTTGGAAATACAACTGACCGCATATATATCTTCACAGCTTTGCCAGCCCTGACCCTATTAGAGTCTCGGATCCCTATGCCACCAGGTCCTTACGCCCGACGTGTATCAGAGAGGATGGCAAAACAGAGCGTTTATTCCCCAGTGGCTCTCATCGAAGATCTTCACGCTGGTACTTCTGTCGTGGCCGAAGAATTCGTTGCTAAAGCCAACGCTTCCTTATCTATTTTTTCCACTTATCATGACGAGGCATTGGTGCGTAACTGGGTTGAGTATTGCCGCAGAGTGGAGGCCTGTCTACATGGGATTGAAAGCATACGTCTTCCCTCCGACATCTTGTCTGTAAAGACGAGCCTGCGTGGTTGGATTAACGATGTGCAACCAATCTCCAGTCGTGCGAGAAAAGGCTTAACCAGAAGTTTTCGGCGGCTTCAAAGGATTTAGGGGAGGTTCAAGCCTAGCTCACTATCAAGACCACTCGTGCATACTGTTCATATCAGAATATTGCATTTTATACCGCCCATTCTTACGCTCGTTTGTTTATAGGCAGGTGCTTTTTATCAGTGTTTGCTACATAATTGCAGGATACTAGTCTCAGCTCTAAACAGTGAATATCATGGAAAAGTACGACAAATTCCGGATTACTGCCAACAACAGATAAAGCACGGGTCTCCGCTCTCTATCCGTGTGTTGCCACATACCAGTTTAAGGGACAAAATGGCAAATCGATTGTCATGTCATGCACAAAGCTCAATGTCAACACAAGATCCAAGAAATCTACGCGGAGCTCGAGGAAATCATGGCAAAAGATCCACATCACATCACCTCTTGTTCTACTGAAATTCTGGAAGAATTGTGAAGAGTTTCTGAGAAAAGTCATATACCACATAGCAGACAACTACAAACCAGGGAAGTACACAAAATCCCATGACCCAACTCATCAAGATGACCGCGGTTCCGCGGCCAATAGGGGGTCTAGGCCGCGGAACCGCGGCCATATGGTGTCCTCTCTGTGTCGTTTTTCAGGGGTAGTTTGGGGAATTCATATTGAGCCAGATTCTTGCCCTAGGTTTCCAGTTCCCTTCCTATAAATACCCCAGATCTGAGCCAAGCTAAGGAGTTCATTCTCATGCCCTCTTTTTGTTAGTTTTAGTTTTCTTCTTCTTCTTCTTCTTCATTCTTCCTCCATGAAAATGTAGTGAGAGCATTGAGTGGATGTTAATGAAGATGAGGGTTTTTGTATCATTCTTATTTGTTTAGCTTCCCCTTGAGATTTTTGCTTCCTCTTGATCTTTCAACCTCTTCATTGAGCTTGAAAGGTTAAGGGTTAGTTATTGATCTCAAGGGTTGTATTTTCTTATGGAATTAGTGCTTCATTTCACATGAGTTCTTTACCCTTCTCTTGATCTTGCAATCTCTTGATTGAGCTTGCAAGTTTAAGGGTTGGCTATTGATCCCATGCTTGTCTTGAGTTCTAGTTTCTAGTTCTTTTTATTGCTTATTTCTTTCTTGCTTTTTATTACCTTGCTTTACTTACTTGCAATTTAATTCATGCACTTACTTACTTGCAATCTTTTCTTTTCTTTGTTCTTTTTGTTCTCTCTTTTTTGTTCATTTTGTGAATGATTGTAATTATCGTTGTTAAGAATAAATACGGTATTGTAAGTTAATATTTCTTTGCTCATTTTCTTTTCCCGTTATTTTCTATTGAACTCCGCCAAACGTTACGCAAGCGCTCCGTTAGGCACCCTACCCTACCAAGGTAACGGTAATTCCTAACCGCGACCGGTTGCGTTCGGTTTGGCCGGAGGCGAAGGCGAGAGACAAGAACGGAAGGACAAGGGTAAATAAGCCGGATTCCCCGAATACCGTGCTTAAATCCCCTAATCCACGTTGTTGCCGATTGCTCTAGCTTCAATTGATCAAGACTCGGCTCAAAGGTTTTGAGTACGAATTTCTTTAGCTTACAATTTCGTATCTTTTCTTAACAACTTCATACTTACATATAAAACACATAGGTTAGTTTGAACAAACACATACAAATTCTTTATTGACTCGTCTAAAACTCGAACGGACATACAACCATCTCCCTGTGGATCGACCCGTGCTCAACCGGCTAGCTGCATAGCGACACCGTCCTGATCGCGGTTATACTTTAGAACTTTGAACATCCGACACGCCAAAAGCGTGCGATCAAATGGCGCCGTTGCCGGGGAGACGGTAGCGTATTTTCTTTCTTGTTATTCGGGTTAATATTCTTTTTGTATATATATAAAAAAAAAATCTTTTTGTTTTTTTTTTATCATTTTTGTGGGCAAGAGTGCAGATTTTTGCGGATTTGCAAACTGCGATTGTGGGGAGCAAAGTGTACATTCAAGGTTAAGGTGATTACGAAGTACAGTGCCAAAGATCCGGGTAGTTTGACCCGCGCAAGCGAACTTTTTCAAGCTTACCGGATTTGATTCAACGCGGGTTTCCTAACCCAAAATCTTAACGGTACGTACTTTACTAACACCTTCTTCTCAAATCCGACGCATCCAATATACTATTCTTTGCAGGATTCTTTGCAAGTTCGCTAGCAAACGCTAAAAATTGACTAACCCGTATTTGTTGCAGTGCCGTGCTTAAAATAAAAAACGATTGTTTGATTCTTTATAGAATTTTTATTGAATTGCGCATTGCATACATTAATACGGACTTAAGGGCAAGCGAACCCCACAACATACGGTAAAGGATTTCATCACCTTTTCCGTGGCCCACAAATCACGAACTTGAGCATAACGTTTACCCGCACAAAATTTAAAAGAAACTAGACTTTAAGCCTTAAGGAATTCGCGCTCACTAGGAGAAGTCAACTGTGTTTAGAACCTCGCTTAACGGTATATTGTTTACGGGGTATCTAGGAAAGTGTTAACGGCGAAACCGCCAAAAGAGAAAGGGTTATTTAATTAAGAAACTTCGCGAAAGCGTTGGAAAACCTCCCCTTATCTCTGCACTTACCTGGCCTCGTGATCAGTGTATCTTGAGCCCGTTTCTCGACACAGTTTTACTTCGACAATCAAGTTCTGGAGCAGGTCTAGTTGACCTAGGTGAACCCTAGAATGATTAGGTGTGTGGTATTTTTGTGTCGTGATTGTTTTTGTCCATATTCTTTTTTGTGTGTATATTTCATTCTTTTGTTAATATCTAAAAAAAAAAAATCACATTCTTTTTCCCCTCCTTTTCTCTGCCTTTCTTTCTCTCTCTCTTCATATCATGGGTACCCCACCTCGCAAAACTCTTGCCGAACTTTGGTACCCACAACCAGACATTACTTCTTACGGTTCTTGCTTTGGCCGAACATCGAACGACCCCTCCATGCCCAAAATGTCATTAAAAGATCGTATAGCCGCGTCTAGGACAAATACTTGCCCTTCGCAATCCACTTTGTATCAACCATTTCAACCTCCCGCACCCGCTTATGTTGATACCCCCTTTGCAAGTCGTCCTTTGTCCATCGCTGAACGTATTGAACAATCTCATAGCCGATCTTTCACTCCTTTCACCACTTCAAATTCTTGGGATCAACAATTCCATTCACCTTCGTATCCAAATGTTGATTCTACCCCTGTCCAGCCATTCAATTCCTACCAATCCTACCCTACTTTTGCACCTTCCCTAGACATTGCATCAGAACCGCCATTTGGTAGTTTTCAGTATCCAAACAACTTTGAATCTTTTACTGAAACCCCTTCACAACCCATGTCTAGTCTGGAACAGTCGTTGGAAGACTTTAGGGTAGCGTCATGCCAACAGATGATGGATTTGAATGCGTCCATGGCCACCCTCATACAACCTACTGACCCGGTAGCTAGTTTCCAACTAGCTCCTAATTTTCCAATGTATGATGAGGCGGTTGGACAGATTGAGAATTTGAGTGGAGAGAGTGAGCTGTACCCCCTTCCAAATCAAACCTACCCATTTCAAATTGAATCCCACAACTCCTGTGTTGAAAGTCTATCAAGTGACCCAACTGAATTATCAATTAAAGATAGAATGTTTGATGAGTTGTGCGACTTTGCAGTGTTTGATTTACCCGATTGTGAATGGACCTTGCCAAGTGAAACCACACCCAATCCTTTTGACCTCTACACCTCTATCTTAGAACCAGAATCGATTGAAATCCATGCTTTTGATGAGGTGTCTGAGGATTTTGATTTTCACTTGATTGAGGATATTGACGCTGGGAATATTTTGGATGATGAACCCATAGATTTGGCAGAGTTTTTCTCTCCAATTCATCATCCCGAGTCATTAACTGTTTTTTCCGAACCCCATATGCATCATGATGAAATTTGCATGGATAAGTTGAATTTTGAGGAAACTTTTGAAGATATTTTTGAGGATGAAACAGTTCTAGATGATGAGTCGGATTTTCCAATTCATCCTGTCCCTGTCATTGACTGTGTACACCCTCCAGAACCCTTAACCGATACCCTTCCTCAATCACTTCCCCCCATCCTTTCCATCGTTCCGACATTGCAAGAAACCGTATCATTTTCACTTTCTGTGTCTGGTTTACCGAGTTCGGCATACCCATGGTTTCTCACGAATCTTGAGGGATTTGACCCCATTTCTCGACGGGTAAATATATTAGCACAATCGCTTTTCACACATCGGTCATCACAAATTGTGCTAATCTATTTACTCCAATTGCACCCTCAAGTTCGTATTCCACTTCTTTTTCCCTTCCGCCATTCTTCTTCTTCTCATATACCGAGACCGTATCCCGCTTCTATCTCCATACGGTCTCGCGTATTCTCCATTTCTTTTCTCTACGCCTTCTTTGACCAACCACTGCTTTATCACGATAAGATTTTTGAATGGTTGGTGTTAACTTTTGGCCTTTGTAAGGCCTTGTATAGCTTGATACTATTCTCTTTCCCCCCTAATCCTGAACTTCAACGCTTAACAGTGGAAACACTGTTTTACTTAAGTTTGGGGGGGACTCTTTTTTTTGTATATATTTTTTGTTTTCCTTTTTGTTTTGTATATAATTTGTTTTTAGGGAGCGCCGATAATTTTGACCCTCTTGGTGTAGCCTGACAGTGAGGGCACTGTCAAGTTTAAGTTTGGGGGTGTGCTCGGTAAGCTTTCTTCCTTCGCATTCATTTGTATATTTTGCATTTGCATACCATATTAAAAAACCCACAAAAATCGAAAATTTTTCCAAAAATATAAAAACTTTGTCGTCAAGTTAGCTAATAGGGTAACTTAGATATTTATTCTGGAAGTTTAGTTGATATGATAGAAATAACTAAATTCTAGGCTTAGGAATTGAAAACCCTAAAAATAACCCTCATTCGGTCTAACTTTGGTAAGTATAAGTCCTTACAGTTTTTTTTAGAAATAGGTAATCTTGAGTTTAGTTCTTGAGTCAAGTCAAGATGAAGGGAAAGTATTGATGCCTTACTGAAGGATAAGTCTGAAAAATAGTTTCTTTTCTTGAGTTCAAATTTAGAAAGTATATACCCTACAAAATGCACTTACACGCACCTTGAAACTTGGGATAGTAGAAGATACCTAGAAATACTCTTGCCTGAAAGCCTAGTATGAAAGAAAAAACGGTATTTAAAGCTAAACACCAAAAGAGCTTATTGAAAAACATATCCGGTCTTGAAAAAGAAAAAAATAAAAAGAAAAATAGAATAAAGTCAAGACCTGGAAACTGCTATTTACGCTTTAAGCTCACACATTCAGTAATCGGCCGTTAGTGCCTCAAGAAGCATTAATAGTCGCATGAAAGGCGTGTGAGCAAATCCGTCCATCCTTAATGAAAAGAAGTAGTATTAGGTATTAGGGCAAGGGTATTATAGCTTGAATTGAATTCTCAAGTGTAGGGGTGCAAAGATACACACACGTAGGGGTATACAATCGATGTTTGGATAAAAGATAGAAATAAAGAATAAGACTTGTGTTTTTTGTAAAGTTGATAAAAATCCCTGATTTAAGGCCACACTTTAGAAGGAAAACTCAGGAGAACCAATGTCTTTTTAAACTTTTTTTGGAATGTATATGATCTAAGGTTAAATAGATAGGAGGTGTGAAACATAAGGGTTAGATATTTCTAACTTAGGATGATAGAGTTTCTAACGTAAATACTAAACTGTAGGAGTAGAATCGATGTTAACTTATGACACTAGCTTGACGGGATTTTGTGGGTGTAATCCGCTGAAAACCCTCAGGAGACAACACTCCTCCTACTAGGGACACCTAGAGGTTTAACGGCTTGTTGCACGTGCTCAATGCAATCGCGTTCCCTGCGAAAGTGCGGTTAGGATTTTATTTTGTGAATAATTGGTTTTGCTCGGGACGAGCAAAAGTTAAGTTTGGGGGTATTTGTTCATATCAGAATATTGCATTTTATACCGCCCATTCTTACGCTCGTTTGTTTATAGGCAGGTGCTTTTTATCAGTGTTTGCTACATAATTGCAGGATACTAGTCTCAGCTCTAAACAGTGAATATCATGGAAAAGTACAATAAATTCCGGATTACTGCCAACAACAGATAAAGCACGGGTCTCCGCTCTCTATCCGTGTGTTGCCACATACCAGTTTAAGGGACAAAATGGCAAATCGATTGTCATGTCATGCACAAAGCTCAATGTCAACACAAGATCCAAGAAATCTACGCGGAGCTCGAGGAAATCATGGCAAAAGATCCACATCACATCACCTCTTGTTCTACTGAAATTCTGGAAGAATTGTGAAGAGTTTATGAGAAAAGTCATATACCACATAGCAGACAACTACAAACCAGGGAAGTACACAAAATCCCATGACCCAACTCATCAAGATGACCGCGGTTCCGCGGCCAATAGGGGGTCTAGGCCGCGGAACCGCGGCCATATGGTGTCCTCTCTGTGTCGTTTTTCAGGGGTAGTTTGGGGAATTCATATTGAGCCAGATTCTTGCCCTAGGTTTCCAGCTCCCTTCCTATAAATACCCCAGATCTGAGCCAAGCTAAGGAGTTCATTCTCATGCCCTCTTTTTGTTAGTTTTAGTTTTCTTCTTCTTCTTCTTCTTCATTCTTCCTCCATGAAAATTTAGTGAGAGCATTGAGTGGATGTTAATGAAGATGAGGGTTTTTGTATCATTCTTATTTGTTTAGATTCCCCTTGAGATTTTTGCTTCCTCTTGATCTTTCAACCTCTTCATTGAGCTTGAAAGGTTAAGGGTTAGTTATTGATCTCAAGGGTTGTATTTTCTTATGGAATTAGTGCTTCATTTCACATGAGTTCTTTACCCTTCTCTTGATCTTGCAACCTCTTGATTGAGCTTGCAAGTTTAAGGGTTGGCTATTGATCCCATGCTTGTCTTGAGTTCTAGTTTCTAGTTCTTTTTATTGCTTATTTCTTTCTTGCTTTTTATTACCTTGCTTTACTTACTTGCAATTTAATTCATGCACTTACTTACCTGCAATCTTTTCTTTTCTTTATTCTTTTTGTTCTCTTTTTTTTGTTCATTTTGTGAATGATTGTAATTATCGTTGTTAAGAATAAATACGGTATTGTAAGTTAATGTTTCTTTGCTCATTTCCTTTTCCCGTTATTTTCCATTGAACTCCGCCAAACGTTACGCAAGCGCTCCGTTAGGCACCCTACCCTACCAAGGTAACGGTGATTCCTAACCGCGACCGGTTGCGTTCGGTTTGGCCGGAGGCGAAAGTAATAGACAAGAACGGAAGGACAAGGGTAAATAAGCCGGATTTCCCGAATACCGCGCTTAAATCTCCTAATCCACGTTGTTGCCGATTGCTCTAGCTTCAATTGGTCAAGACTCGGCTCAAAGGTTTTGAGTACGGATTTCTTTTGCTTACACTTTCGTATCTTTTCTTAACAACTTCATACTTACATATAAAACACATAGGTTAGTTTGAACAAACACATACAAATTCTTTATTGAATCGTCTAAAACTCGAACGGGCATACAACCATCTTCCTGTTGATCGACCCGTGCTCAACCGGCTAGCTGCACAGCGACACCGTCCTGATCGCGGTTATACTTTAGAACTTTGAACATCCGACACGCCAAAAGCGTGCGATCACATACGAAATTTGGCGGGTGCTTCAAGAAGCCATTAAAAATGTGGTGACTCTTGACAAAGCCATTATTTTTACACGTGAGATGGTTGAAGTCCACAAGGTCTCCGAGAAAGTGCTTGAGAGTCAGTTTGCTTCGTACCAGAATCAATTGACACAGGTAGGGACTCTTCTTGCGGCATTGATAGAGCTCGAAGCAGAAGTTCAGGGGAAAAATGACGAACTTGCTGGCTTATTGAACCGTTCGCTGGCTCAGACAATTTTGTCGTTGTATATTCTCCCTTTTTTTTACTTGTATTCATTTTGATTCATAAATAAGAGTATCTTGTATTCATTTTGATTTATGAATAAAAGTATCTTGTATTCATTTTGATTCATGAATAAAAGACATATTTCATTTCATACTAGCGCTTCTCTTTCCTTCAATGTCTTGACTTGGCGTAAAATAGTTTATGTAATCATTGCAGAGTTTCTAGTTTATAAACTCATTTTAGAGTTTGTAGTTAATTCACTCATTCCGGAGTCTCTAGTTTATGGACTCATTTCGGAGTTTGTTGTTTATTCACTCATTCCGTAGTCTCTAGTTTATGGACTCATTTCGGAGTTTGTTTAGTTTACCTCCCTTAGGCTTATAGGCAAACTCATCTTAACGTTATAGATAACCCCTACTCTTTGCTATAGAGGTCCGTTAAGTTTTGTGGTACTAGGGTTTTAGTCTATGGTACCATCGCGTTGGCTGGTGCATTCATCGATATTGTCTTTACACTGCTGCTCGAGTAGCCCTACGAATGTCGTATCTCTGATCCCTTCGGGGGCTGGAAAAGACGTCTTCAAGTAATCTTCTTAGGAAGTTTGACTGTCGGAAGAGAAAGCGTTAGGAATTTTACCATGCCGCTTTTTACTTAAGGTTAGGCTCAGTTTGGGAGCCCCGATGAGTCATAACCACTCCGCACTGGGGTGGGATGATCTCCGATAGTCTTTCGGGTTTTATTTGAGTTACTGTCAAGACCCTGAAGCTTGGAATTTTTCCTTCGCTTCCTTTTGATTTGGCTATTTTGGAGCCTTTGTTAACATTGCGTCTACTGTAACGAGAAGAATGCTGGGATATTCTTTAGGTTATTTTGTGAACCGTTAAGACTTGGAGCTAGGAATTTTGCCATGGCTCCGTTTTGTTTCGACCCTGAGGTTTTTTGTTAACACCGCGTCTGCATCCTGCTGGAGTAAGAGGGAACGCCGTTATTGACATTGCGTCTGCTGTAACGAGACGAATGTTGGGGTGGAGCTGGGATTTTGCCATCACTCCGCTTTGTTTCGACCGTGGGGTCTTTCGTTGACGTTGCGTCTGCATCCTGTTGGACTAAGAAGAAACGACGTTGTTGACATTGCGCCTACTGTAACGAGAAGAATGTTGAGGTTGTCTCTAGGTTGTATGTGAATCGTCAAAACTCGGCTCTCCCTTTGATGGAGCCCGGTGGGAAAATATGGTTCCCTTTTCGTTTATGCCCATGGATTGTATACAGTGGTTGATGTGGACTTACCCGCAGGGCAGAAAAGTTTCATTTTGATATGTTTTTTTATTTGTTTCCGTGTTGCTCTATCTTTTCATCTTTTATATCGCGAAAATCGCGATTGCCCAATCATTTCGGCTATTTTTCATGATGCCCAATCATTTCGGCTATGTACTGTTTTATTTTTACTCGCTGTTTCTTTATTGCGAGTTGCCCAATCATTTCGACTGTTTCATATGCATATATTTTTTGCTCGCTGATTTTTTTTATTGCGAGTTGCCCATCATTTCGGCTATTTCATATGCATTTTTTTGCCTGCTGATTTTTATTGTGAGTATGGAACTTAAGATCTGATACCAATCTTGGCATCAGCATCGCTGTGACTGGAATATTTTCAGTAGTGAATCATCATTTGCCGTGAAAAGACTTGGAGTTTGACACCGATTTAGGCATCAGTATCGCTGCAACTAGGATATTGCCAGGAGCGAATCATTATTTTCCTGTGCTGATTTGAACGAAGGTGGCTTAGTACATAAGGTTAAGATCCTGTCGACTAAGACTTTTCGACTTTATGAGCCGTAAGGGTCTCATAAAGTTATTTCTCCCTACGAGTCTTGAGGATCTCGTAGGCGTATTTTCACCGTAGGAATCGTGGGGATACCTAAGTGTGTGTTCTCTTATAAGTCGTAAGGATCTTACAAGAGTGTTTTCTATTTATAAGTCGAGAGGACTTACAAGTGTCGTTCACCATATGAGGACATTCCTCGTCATTGGTGGAACTTGGTGAGAGAAATCGTCTATTTGTGCCCGTGGATTGTATACAAGGGCCAATATTGGACCGCCTGCAGGGCAACTTAAGGAATATGATGGCTTAAAAATAGGTCTAGGTACCTGTAGCTTAAGCTTTTGAATCCTATGAGCCGTGAGGCTCTCATATGGGGGAATTCTCCTTATGAGTCGTGAGGATCTCGCAAGTGTAATTTCTCTTTAGGAATCATAGGGATTCCTAAGCGTGTTGCTCCCTTGTGATTCGTAAGGATCTCACTCAGGTATTTTCTCTTCATAAGGTCGAGAGGACCTTGCAAGTGTACATGAGTTTTTTACGAGTTTGCGCCCTTTTAGGTTTTCACGAACTCGCCGGTAGTCCTGTCGATTTTACTCACGGTGCCCTTTCGGTTTTTCATCCGTTCCCCTTTTGCTTGTGGACATACCATTTTTTTGTTTACGAGTTTGCGCCCTTTCGGATTTTCACGAACTTGCCGGTAGTCCTGCCGTTTTTACTTACAGCGCCCTTTCGGGTTTTCATCCGTGGCCCTTTTGCTTGTGGACATACCTTTATTTTTGCCGGTGGTGTTTAGGGGTGGCTTTGTCGTTGAAGTAGCTGCACAGTCGGTAGAACTTAAGTTGAGATCTTTGCTATCAAGACTTTGATTGCAATATGGATCTCAAGAGACTGTATCGTCATATCTAAGGCAACGCACTAGTCTCGGAACGTTCCGGTCCATTTTTAGTTTAGAGATATCTCGGTCCATTGTTAGTTTAGGAACATCTCGGCCCATTATCACCATTTTTGAGGTGAAGCTTTAGTTTAAGGACATTACGATCCGTTGTCGCCGTGTATGAGGCAAAGTTTTTCTGAATACCACATAGAGTTTTGACTTAGGAAGATAGAGAGTGGAAACGAATGTCGTCATCTATCATTGATCTAAGTCGTGACTCGTCAAGCGTGGTATTTCTTGAGGAATCGGCCGTTTATTGGCCGGAAAGATCTTTCGCCATGCATATGCATGAGCAAATAGGCCCCACCTTGGTAGACCTTGTCTATGATGTATGTGCCCTCATAGTTTGGCTTAAATTTCCCTCATTTTGCACGATTGGGGATCATAGGCCTTTTGACGACTAGCACGAGTTCGCCTTGGCGGAATGTTCTCGGCCTGCTCAGTTTTTCGTATGACCGAATCATCCTTTCCTTATAAGCCTCCAGATTTTGTCGTGCTATAAAGCAGGTTTAGTCGAGGGCATCGAGCTCCTCGAGCCGAAGATGAGCATTTTCGTCATCTGTTAGCTCATATTGAACCGCTACTCGGAGAGAAGGGAGTTATATTTCCAAAGGAAGGACTACTTCAGTGCTGAATACCAACGCGTATGGTGTTGTATTCATAGCCGTTTTGAACGTCGTTCGGTATGCCCAGAAAGCTTCGTGCAACCTCTCGTGCCAGTCCTTTTTATTTCTGGACACCGTTTTCTTTAAAATCTTTGTCAAGGTCTTGTTGAAAGCTTCAGCTAGACCGTTGGCATGAGGATTATAGATGGAAGAGTATCTCCAGTCTATTTAATGTTGTTCTTTGAAGCGGCTGATTTTATGGCTCCCGTAGGCTGGTCCATTATCCGAGATTATCCGTCACGGAGTGCCGAACCAGTAGATGACATGTGTCTTGAAGAAATGGAGAATATTCTCCGTCTTCACCTCCCTTAGTGGTACTGCTTCTGCCCACTTAGAAAAGTAGTCGGTCGTTGCCAGTATGAACCGGTGTCCTTTGGATGATGCTGGTTCAATAGGTCCAATTATGTCAGTTCCCCACATTTCGAACGGTCGGCTAGCTATCGTTGGGTGTAGCGGATTTGGATGTTGTTGGATGAAGTCCCCATCAATCTGGCATGAGTGACACTGCTTCGCATATTCGAGACAAACCTGAATCATTGTGGGCTAATAGTAACCCATTCTTTTGATCTTCAGCTTCATCTTTGTCCCGGCTAGATGAGAACCACAGAGTCCATCGTGAGTTTCTTGGACGACCCTCTTTGCTTCTTTTGGCCCCAAGCACCTTAGCCACAGACAGTCAAGCGACCTCTTGCATAAAGTATTATTGACGAAGGTGAAAGACAGAGCCCGTTTCATGAGCAGATATCTTGACGACGCGTTTTCGGGCGTTCGATGGGATTTGAAGTAGTCTATGAAGACTTCCCTCCAATCCTTGATCTTTTCTTCGTCTTTTATTTGAAGGACTACTTGTTTAGTCACTTCCTTTCCTTCAAACGACTCTGTTAAATCCCCAGAAGATATTTCTGCTGGCGCAAGAATCCGGCGGTTTTGCACAACGATCCTTACATTATCAAGGTTTTCGTCAGCTAGTTCCTTAGCAAGCTTGGCTAATGCATCCGCCTTGCTATTTTCCGCACCCGGTATGGATTCCAGGATGTAGGAAGGGATTTGTGTTAGCAGTTGCTGCACTCTCCTACCATATTTTATCAACTCTGGTTCACACGTCTGATAGTCGCCATTTACTTGGCTAACGACCAGCTGGGAGTCTCCTACCATATTTTATTAACTCTGGTTCACACGTCTGATAGTCGCCATTTACTTGGCTAACGACCAGTTGGGAGTCTCCATATATAAGGTTTTTGATTCCCATATCGAAAGCGATCTCAAGACCTGCTATCAAAGCTTCATATTCAGCCTCGTTGTTTGTTCTTGGTTCCGTTAAGGAAAGGGAGAAACACATTATCTCTCTTTGCGAAGTCACGAAGATGAGGCCTACCCCGGCTTTGATTATAGGGTTGTTATGCTTCCGCTTCTTCATGGAAGATGCTCCATCAAAGTAGAGTTCCCATTGGACATTATTTTCTTCCTTCTCCCCTTCGATTGTGTCAAACTCTTGTTCGTCTGGCAATTCGCAATTTAAGGAAGAATCGGCTGGTATCGGATACTCAGCGAGAAAGTCGGCGGTGGCCTGGCCTTTCACTGCTTTGAGGGGTTGATACGTTATTGAGAATTCCATCAAGAGGTGGGCCCAATTGGCTAGCCTTCCTGTTAGTACGGCTCTTTACATCAAATATTTGAGAGGATTCACCTTTGATATGAGATGTACCATATGTGCCAAGACATAGTGTCTGAGCTTCGTTATAGAGAAGATCAGAGCCAGGCAGTGCTTTTCGATAGGGGAGTAGTTGTTTTCTGCCCCAGGAGAACTCGAATCAAATAGTAAAGAGGTCGTGCCTAGAGAACCTTCAAGGGCCGTTGTGTACAGGATGAGGGGCTTTCCTTTGATCGGAGCGGTCAATACCGACGGGTTCTGCAGGTATTGCTTGATTTCGTCCAGTATACTTTGGCATTTATGATCCCAAACGAACGGGGTCTCCCTTTTCATTAGATGGCTGTAGGGGCGGCATTTACTAAAGAGGTTGGCTATGAACCGCCGGATATACGCAAGCTTTCCTTGGAGAGACCGCAGTTGTTTAAGAGTTCTTGGCGTGGGCATTTCCATAATCGCCTTGATCTTTGATGGGTCTTGTTCCCGCCAAAATTTTCGGCCAAGAGCTACTTGTTCCCTTGCGAAAAAGGGGGAGAATCCTCAAAAAAGCAGGCATCACGTGCTCACACGTGATCAGGCCTCACGTGCAGACACGTGACCTTTTATGAGCAAAGTCTACCTGCGCCTGAAAGCCTAATTGGTGGGGTCACGTGCCAACACGTGACCGGGCCTCATGTGCAGACACGTGACCTTTTATGATCAAAGTATATCCGCGCCTGAAAGCCTAATTGATGGGGTCATGTGCCAACACGTGATGGGTTCCCAAGCTCTCTGAAATAATAGAATTAAATTCTAATTAAATGCTTGATCAGTAGGGTCACGTGCCAACACGTGATAGGCTCTTAAATCATCTGAGCCGAAAGAAGGAAAACCCCAAACGGGGCATTACGTGCCCACACATGACCAAGGGTCACGTGCCCACACATGACCAGGGGTCACGTGCCTACACATGACCAGGGGTCACGTGCCAACACGTGATGGGTTCCTGATCCCTCTGAACTAATAGGGTTAAATTCTAATTAAAAGGAATCAAAAGACTTAATTGGAAAAATATTTTCCTAGATCTTTCCAAACAAAAAAGATTGTGCTCTGTAAAGTGCAGCACCGTTGGATTAAAAATCTAATGGTGACTAAAAATCACCAACTTATAGAAATATTCTATACAAGGAAATATTTTCCTAAAATCTGCTAGGAACAATAAATAAAATATCTTTTGGATTAAAAATCCAATGGTGAATAAAATTCACCGAGTGATCTAAAATATCATATTGGTTACAAAATCAATCAAAATCTTTCAATGAAAGATTGACTAAACAAACTGATTCTTTTCTTTCTCCTATAAATAGGAGCCAAGAAGAGAAGAGAAAGGGAGATACAACAACAACAGAGAGAAAAAAAGAAGAGAATTTAATTCTCTAAAGAGAAAAGAGATTTCCTCAGAAGAGAAAGAAACCCTAGGTGAGTAAAGGAAAGATATCATAAGCTCCACAAAACAAAAGGAGAATTTAATTCTCAAACTAAGAGTTTAACTCTTCTAAATAAGAACTTAATTCTTCCTTTGGTTGAAGGTCTACAGAAGCAGATCTCCCCACAAGTTGAGAATTTAATTCTCATCGGGGAGATTCTGTCATGCAGATCTAAAACCTAAGAGAGGACCTAAGTTCAGAGAATTATATTCTCCCATAAAGTACTTAGGAATTTAATTCCTCCAACAGAGACAGGGTTTAACCCTTAAAATATGAACTTAGTTCTTATTCATGGTTGAAGATCTGCAGAAGCAG
This sequence comes from Agapanthus africanus, assembly GCA_030015575.1. Classification (NCBI taxonomy): domain Eukaryota; kingdom Viridiplantae; phylum Streptophyta; class Magnoliopsida; order Asparagales; family Amaryllidaceae; genus Agapanthus; species Agapanthus africanus. The sequence goes on along the minus strand of CM057344.1, from coordinate 671,147,179 downwards.
ATCTCCCCATAAGTTGAGAATTTAATTCTCATCAGGGAGATTCTGCCATGCGGATCCAAAACTTAGAGGGAGAGTTGGGTTTAAAGAATTTAATTCTTCCATATACATAGGAATTTAATTCCTCTAAACAAAATTAGGTTTTAACCCTACAAAAGAATTTAATTCTTAAACAAGGGACTTAAAACTCTCCATGCACGTAAAGAAGTCAGTATCCAACCTAATCACGTGGAAACACGTGACCCTCCTTTAAATGATCAGAAAAGAATGAATGAGATCGGGTCACGTGCTCCCACGTGACCCTTGAACAAACTTCTCAAAATAAAGGCAGAACTGATTTTGGGTGCCCTTACGTGTCCCCACGTGACCCCTGACAAACACCTCTTTAAAAAAGAGAAGATGGAAAGAACTGAAGGATTAAAATCCAATGCACGGGCGCCCTCACGTGTCCCCACATGATCCCTAGCAAATCCTGTTAATATCCGGTGCATGGATGCCCATCACGTGCCCATACATGATAGCCATGAAGACTAAAAGTGTTTAACACTAATTTGAATATTCTGAGAATAAAATAAAGAAATTTTGGCCTAATCCTAGGGGGCCTCACATGTCCTCACGTGAGTGCCTCATTTTCTAGTGTTTAACACTATTTTAAGCATTTCATCCTTAGTGTTTAACACTATTTGAAATGCATCACGTGGGAACATGTGACCGCCAGATATGTGCTAGTGTTTAACGCTATTTTCAAACCAGTCTTAGCCCAAATTGGCTAAGTCTTCCAGAGGCAAGACTCCCCTTTTGACTGAGCCTCAAATACACCCTTGTCTTCCAAGATTGATCATCTCATATGGCATATGAGTGCTCAGCACTCAATAAAAGACAAAATATGGTCAGAACTCAGACCCATGTTTAGCATTGCTAAATAATGGGGAGCTGAGCCCAGACAAATGTTCAACAGTCCAAACAAAGGTCCAACATTTTAAACCCAATTGGACTTAGCCCAAGTTGGCCATAAGTCCTCAATTCAGATTTAACTGAGCCCATGTGCTCATAATCTAATTAATCTTAGTCCCAAATTGGACTACAGATTTCCCAACCAGAATTGGTTCAAGGGTACATTTCCTCACTCCTCTGATATCTGTCGTTGTAATCCTTCAACATCTTCAGAGAGGTGACGAGTCCCGACAACTAAACACTTTATGGACTGTGGGGTCCTTAAACCCATGGACTATGATGTCTTTAACCTTGGACTGTGGGGTCCTTAAACCCATGGACTATGATGTCCTTAACCTCGGACGGTGGGGCCCTTAAACCCATGGACTATGATGTCCTTAACCTTTGACCGCAAAGTCCCTAAACTAAAATAATAGAGCCTAAATACTCTTTTGTTGGATTTAAATGATCCCGTTAAGTAGATCTTAGTCTAAAATTAGACTAATATATCCTTAACAAATGCTTAAGTAGATCTTAGTCTAAAATTAGACTAGCGTGTCCTTAACAAATGGTTAAGTAGATCTTAGTCTAAAATTAGACTAACATGTCCTTAACAAACTTTTAAGTTGAACTTAGTCTAAAAATTAGACTAACGTATCCTTAACAAACGTTTAAGTTGATCTTAGTCTCAAATGAGACTAACGCATCCTTAAACCCAACCCAAACCCAAATCTAAGAAAATACGAATTTGGACTAATCCACGCCCTACGGGCGACAACATAAATTAGTTTCCGTATACAATCCACGGGCAAACAAAAAACAAAACAAACACACACGACACGAAGTGACCATCTGGAGAAGGAGAAAGTGGTTACCGCGATGCGGTTGCGTAATTAACTGCATGGGCTTGCGCCTGCAAGGAAGAGCGTCCCCACAATAAACAACCCCTTCATTGAGGGGGAATCTGACGAAGTCTGCTACAACGGTCGCATCCGTCTAAACCTTCGATACATGGTGTCATAAATCAACTTGGCTTCTTCGGAGAGGTGGACGGATAGCACCAATTAGCATCTGCCCCCAAATTCAGGCAAGACGGACCTACGCGGTCCCATCTCTGTATTCAGAGGGGAACAAATTCTGGCACGCCCGGTGGGACCTTTTCCTCTTTCCACTCCACACTTTGTGTGTCGTGTTCGCGGTTTGATATGGTTACCCCTGAATTTGAGGTACTAAGATTTGGTGTCTTGCTCCCGTGCAGATCAATGGCTTCCAATTGTACAAACTGCAACAGCAGCAATAACTCTCACTCTGTCCTCGCTGGAGGGGTGACTTACGGGCCTCAAGCGTCCTCCGTTTTCAAGATGCCAGTGGAACAGGCGACGCAAGCCACCACTGGGCTGTTCTTTGGGACCATGTTCCCGCCAATGAGTTTCAACGCTCCAATGCCATTACAGGAGGCTCCAAAGAAGTCGGTCTTTGATCGGCTTACCACCATCGCGGCCCCGCTCAACGGGTCGCCCAAGTCCAGTGCCTCAGTTTTCAATAGACTGGGCCAAAGCTCAAGTGGGCCCGTGAAGAAACCCGCGATACCTGAAGCGGCCATCCCAAAGCGGATAGCCATTCCTGCTCCTGAAATCACCAAGGCAGGTTCTCCTGCTAAAGGATCGGTCTTCATAAGATTGGCTGTTTCATCTCCTACTCCAGGCGAAGTTATCAAAACTGGCCTCCTACACCAAAATTGGCCTTTTCAAGATTGGCCATCCCCTCTCAACGGGCATCGGTCACTGACAGGCTAACGACAACAACAACCCCTCATCAAAGCAGTAGCTTTGAAGAAGCTCAACCAACAGCGGAGGTGATCCCGGCCACACGACATGCTCGATGTCTCCACGGGCACCGAGTGAGGAAAGCTGGGGGCAATTCCCCTTCTGGATTGACTCCGCCAGCTCTAATGGTGGAGTTAATGCTGCTGTTCCAACCAGGAACAGCTTTGAACCACTAAGGAGGGTCCGCAAGAACTCTCCGACGGTTGTGCTGAATAGATCTTCTCCACCTATGGAGAACGCTACAAAGGCGAAGCTGGAGCTGCCCCCTCAGAGGCTGTCCTTTAAAATTTATAAAGTTTGGCGACAGGTCCAGGACTCCGTGGTAGATCAAGACCACCACCGCCGACAGGAAAAGATGAAGTTTCGGCAAGAAGAGAACCACCTTGTCAAGTCACAGAAGGCGACAGCTATTTGGGTGCCCACTGCAACGGCCCCCTCAACTTCGACCGCCCATAAGAGGAGAAGGCCGGAGAAAATTCCCATGCATGCGACAAATGTCAAGGGCACTGAGCCTAAACGCTCCAAGTCTGGGGGCATGGTGGTACATTCTGTCTATATGGCATTTGGAAAAGAGGATAGCCGTATCTCTACGGGTCATCGACCGCTTAAGCGATCCGTGACAAAATCCCAGGAGCAGCAACAGAAGCTTCAGGAAATGCTAACGCAAATGGCTGCACTCACTGGGCCAAAAGAAAGCCCAGAGACGTCACCAGAGCAGCGTCATGAACAGGAAACCGATGATAACTTCCTCCGCAGAGTCCTCGAAAAGAAGGACAGAGAAGCAGTAGAACAAGCGGATAATATAAAACGAATGGCGCTTCTCTTCCAAGATATGGTCGGCATGATGATCCAGCCGGATCCCCCAGCTGAAGACCCTCCAATAATCCTTGAAGATGATAGGGGAGAGACATCAAACCCTATTCCGGCTTGTTCAGCAGCCAAAGAGGAGACCATTTCTATAGCCGCCCTAGATGACTATATCACTCAACAAATACGAGTTCATCAGGCGAACGAAGCGACCGGCCAAATTATTAAAACTGGACGACCCTATCCGGGTTGGTACGACCAAATAAAGTACCCACCGGGATATACGATCCCCAAATTCCACGTATATAAGGGGACGGGAAATCCACACCAGCACGTTGCTCAATTTAGGGCTCTGTGCGGAAACACTGGAGGTGGTGATAAACTACTGCTCCGCTAGTTTGTCGGCAGCTTATCGGAAACGACATTCGAGTGGTATTCGGAACTCCCGAATGACTCTATCAAGACGTTTGCAGAAATGGAGCTTCTATTCACCTAACGTTTTGCGAGAGCTAGCGAACGTAACCCAATCACGGCACTGATCAATGCCAGGGTGAAGCCGGGAGAAACTTGGGTCCAGTACGCAATACGGCGGTGGAATCTATGGTCGAAGTGTGAACAGCGCATCGAAGAGGCTCCTGCGGTAGGCATGTTCGTAGGTACTCTCGATCCGCAGGCGACCATATCCCAATTCATGATGTTCTTCAAACCAACCACCTTCGAGGCCTTAATTGACAAGCTGGCCCAAATGGACCAGATGGGCCATAAGCCATCCTCGTCGAAAACGGAGCTTCGAAACGAAAGGGGTAAAGGAAAAGCTATCTTCTTCGCCAGCGCTCAACAACAACCGAGTGGCCCAAGACCGGTTGTTCGCCAAAGCAACAAGTGGCAATCCCTCGATGAGAAGCTGAGACGTCTTTGTTCCCCTCCGAACGGTGGCCGAGACATGGATGTCTTGCCTGAGATTCGGGGCAGATGCTAATAGGTGCTATCCGTCCACCTCTCCGAAGATGCCAAGTTGATTTATGGCACCATGTATCGGAGGTTTAGATGAATGCGGCCGATGTAGCAGACTTCGTCAGATTCCCCCTCGCTTGAAGGGTTTTTGATTGTGGGACGCTCTTCCTTGCAGGCGCAAGCCCCTGCAGTTAATTACGCTACTGCATCGCGGTAACAACTTTCTCCTTCTCTAGCTAGTCACTTCGTGTCGTGGGTGTTTGTTTTGTTTGTGGTTGCCCGTGGATTGTATACGGAGACTGATTTATGTCGTCGCCCGTAGTACATGGATTAGTCCAAATCCGTATTTTCTTAGATTTGGGTTTGGGTTTTGGTTTAAGGATACGTTAGCCATATTTGAGGCTAAGATCAACTTAAACGTTTGTTAAGGATACGTTAGTCCAATTTGAGACTAAGATCAACTTAACGAGATCGTTTGGATCCGACAAAAGAGCGTTTAGGCTCTATTGTTCCAGTTTAGGGACATGGTGGTCCATTGAATGTTTGGCCGTTGGGACCCATCACCTCTCCGACGACGTTGAAGGATTACAACGACAGATGTCGGAGGAGTTCAGAGATGTACCCTTGAACCAAGGTTGGTTGGGAGATCTATAGTCCAATTTGGGACTAAAGTCTGTTTTGAAAGTTTTGGTTTAAGGATGTGTTAGCCGTATTTGAGGCTAAGATCAACTTAAACGTTTGTTAAGAATAAGTTAGTCCAGTTTGAGGCTAAGATCAACTTAACGGGATCGTTTAGATCCGACAAAAGAGCGTTTGGGCTCTATTGTTCCAGTTTAGGGACATGGTGGTCCATAGGTAGTTTAAGGATATTGCGGTCCAACGTTCCTATTTTGGGGACAGATGTTGGTTTAAGGACGCATAAGTCCATGAGTTTAATGACCCCACAGTCCGTGAAATGTGTGGTTGTCGGGACCCGTCACCTCTCTGACGACGTTGAAGAATTACAACGACAAGTGTCAGAGGAGTTCGGAGATGTACCCTTGAACCGGATGTAAATTGATTTGGGAGAGCAGTTATGCTCGATTCAATTTAATTTGAGGAGTTATGGCCAGAATTGGGTTAAGTACAGTTATGTTTGAAATATTAGCCCTTTGGGCCATTAGACATTTGTCTGGGTTCAGCCCCTCATCATTCAGCAGTGCTAAACAGAGTTTTGGGGGCTTTGACAACATTTTGTCTTTGATTTCCTCAATTTTGAGATTCATTTGGAGGAGGGCCTTTTGCCCATGGAAAATTAGCCAATTCGGCTAAAAGTAGTGTTAAACACTAGAGAACAACAGTGTTAAACACTGGAGGTAGAACTCTCAAATTAGTGTTAAACACTAAAAGACAATCAGTGTTAAACACTGGAAATATAATCTTCAACTTAGTGTTAAACACTAGAAACAATCAGCGTTAAACACTGGAAATAGGATTTTCGAATTAGTGTTAAACACTAGAAGATGATCAGTGTTAAACACTGGAAATAAGACTCTCGAATTAGTGTTAAACACTAAAAGATAATCAGTGTTAAACACTGGGGACAAAGCTCTTGAATTAGTGTTTAAAATACTTAAAAGAAAAGTCACGTGGGGACACGTGAGGGCGCCCAAAGGTAGGGCCAGATCTCCTTTTCTTCGTTCTGTAAGTAAGTGTTAAACACTTTTTATGTTTTTTTTGGAGCATCACGTGCTGACACGTGAGGAGGATTAGTGCACTGATTGTTAGAGTATCAGCCAAGGGGTCACGTGGGAGCACGTGAGAGCGCCCAAGGCCTTTATTTCTTTTACTTTTCCTTTCTGTGTTTCGGGGGTCACGTGGGGACACGTGAGGGCGCCCTAAATGTGGAGCCAGATCTCCTTTGTTTTATGCTCAAATCTGCGAATAAGTGTTAAACACTTTTCATCTTTATTTTAGAGCATCACGTGTTGGCACGTGATGGGGATTTATGCATCGATAATTACAGCACTTGCTGAGGGGTCATGTGGGGACACGTGAGAGCGCCCAAAGCTTCTTTTCTTCAGGGATCTTTTCAAGGGTCACGTGGGGGCACGTGACCCTAGTTCTTTTCATGAACAGAGATCTTTTAAGTCTCCTTATTTTAAGAATTGAATTCTCTGTAGGGTTAAACCCTAATTTTGTTTTGGAGGAATTAAATTCCTATTGTGAAAAAATTAAATTCTTATTTAGGATAAAACCCTGATTTCTTTTTAAAGGAATTAAATTCCCAGATATGTAAAAGAATTAAATTCTTGATTAGGGTTAAACCCTAGTTTTGTTTTAGGAGAATTAAATTCTCAAAACTCAATTCCCCTTCTAAGTTTAGGATCTGCATGGCAGGATCTCGACCCGATGAGAATTAAATTCTCAACTTATGGGGAGATGTGCTCTGTGCAGATCTTCAACTAGAAGAAGAACTAAGTTCTTTTTTTGTATAAGAGTTAAACTCTTAGATTTTGAGAATTAAATTCTCAGTTTGAAGTTTTGATTCCCTTTCTTTTCTCACCTAGTGTTTTCTTTGTTGAGAATTAAATTTCCTTTCTTTTCTTCCCTCTTGAGAATTAAATTCTCCTCTCTCTGTTTTTCTCTCCAAAAGAAAAGTCCTCTCCTCTTCTTTTCTTGGCTCCTATTTATAGGAGAAGGAAAAGAATCAATTTGTTTAATAAATCTTTCATTGAAATATTTGATTTGTTTTCATATTTAATATGATCCTTTAGATCATTCAGTGAATTTTATTCACCGTTGGATTTTAAATCCAAAGATATTCTGTTTGTTATTTCCGGTGAGATTTTAGGGGAAATCTTTCCTTGTCTAAGATCTTTCCATAAATTGGTGATATTTAATCACCCTTGGATCTTTGATCCAACGGTCCCCATAATCCTTTTCCATTTGGAAAGATTTAGAGAAATTTAGAATTTTAATTCTATTTGGAAAGATTTAAATGATTTTTTTCAGAATTTAATTCTGTTGAACAGCAAGGCTTTTACAGCCAGTCACGTGTTGCCACGTGACCTTTGATCACGTGTGAACGCGTGACCTTTGGTCACGTATGAGCACGCGACCCTCGGTCACGTGTCCCCACGTGACCCCCTGAATGGGCTCCTTTTCAGCGCTCTGTCCTTTGCCGCTGCTTTAACCATCACGTGTCAACACGTGACCATTGGTCACGTGTGAGCACGTGATACCTTATTGAGATAATTCCTGATTTTTAATCAGGGAACAGCGCATAGCACATTTGCTCATAACATTTGATCCCGGATGAATTGTGAGGCCCATAATATATCAAATCGAAGGGTTTTTCGAGATGCTTCCAATATCATCAGAATTTAGTTGTTTCTCCTTCGGGAGTTTATCAAAATACAGGCCGAAAGATACTGGTTCGCATTTTCTTAAGCGTATCGTTGCCCTTTGATACCTTGGACTCTTTTGCGCAGAAATTTTTGGTGGTAACAAATGCCCCCCACTACTTTGCCCACGTAAGTATAAACATGGGTGAAGTAGTGCAGAGTAATGCATAGCGTATGACCAGTTTCGGGTTGGTATATAACTTTCAGAATCTTGATCTGAGAAGACAACGAGCGGACACAAGCGTCGTCATTTATCATTGACTCAAATCTTGACTCTTAAGAGATATAGTTCCAAACCCTTAACTCCATGACCCGCATCCTTCTATCTCTTTATGTCTTACTCTGGCGGGAAGTAGTTTATATGCTCATGAGTAAGTTCTCAATTTCAGTGGCATGTAGCTTTGGCAAGTGTGACTCATAGATGGTCCATCTTGACCTCTTTGCAAGGCAGTGATGGCTTAGGAGACAGGGGTAGGATCTGCCACCTAAGACTTTTCAACTTTACGAGCCGTGAGGGTCTCATAAAGACTTTTCTCCCTATGAGTCGTGAGGATCTCGTAGGTGTATTTTCTCCTTAGGAGTCGTGAGGATTCCTAAGTGTGTTTTCTCTTATAAGTCGTAAGGATCCTATAAGAGAGTTTTCCCTCGTACGAGTCGAGAGGATCTGTAAGCGGTTGTTTCCCTCCTTGTCGAGATTCAACTTTGGAGAGTGTGACCCATGGATAGTATGCAAGAGACCGTTTTGGGCCGACTTGCAGGGTCCCAATGCTTAGGAAACAGGTTTTTTAATCCCTACTGCCTAAGGCTTTATCTCACGAGTCGAGACGAATCGAGAAGTTCTCGCAAAGACATCAATTTCCTCACGAGTCGAGACGAATCGAGCAAATCTCGCAAGCATATCCTAACGTCACGGTTAACCTCTTCTCTTTACGACAGAAGTCCGTTAGGGTCTGTGGTACTAGGGTTTTGTCCGTCGTACCGTCGCGTTGGCTGATGTATTCCTCGATAGGCAATATTGCTGTTCGAGTAGCCTTGCGACTGTCGTGTCTCTGATCCCTTCGGGGGCTGGACAAGACGTCTTCAAGCATTCCTCCTAGGCAGTTTGACCGTCGGAAGAGCAAGCGTTAGGAATTTTGCCATGCCGCTTTTTACTTGAGGTTAGGCTCATTTTGGAGAGCCCCGATGAGTCATAACCACTCCGCGCTGGTGTGGGATGATCTCCGATAGTCTTTCAGGCTTTATATGACTTGCCGTTAAGACCGTGAAGCTAGGAATTTGGCCTTTGCTTCGTTTGCTGGCATTACGTCCTCTGTATCGAGACGAATGTCGCGGTTGTCTCTAGATTGCTGGTGAACAGTCGAGGTCTGGAACCAGGGATTTTGCCGTGACTCTTTTCGGTGATGTTGCGTCTGCTGTGTCGAGACGAACGTCGAGGTAGTGACCACTCCGCACTGGTGCGAGATAATCTCCGATTGTCTTTCCGGTTTTATATGACTTGCCGTTAAGACCCTGAAGCTAGGAATTTGGCCTTTGCTTCGTTTGCTGGCATTGCGTCCTCTGTATCGAGACGAATGTCGCGGTTGTCTCTAGGTTGCTGGTGAACCGTCGAGGTCTGGAACCAGGGATTTTGCCATGACTCCTTTCGGTGATGTTGCGTCTGCTGTGTCGAGACGAACGTCGAGGTGGTGACCACTCCGCACTGGTGCGAGATAATCTCCGATTGTCTTTCCGGTTTTATATGACTTGCCATTAAGACCCTGAAGCTAGGAATTTGGCCTTCGCTTCGTTTACTGGCATTGCGTTCTTTGTATCGAGACGAATGTCGCGGTTGTCTCTAGGTTGCTGGTGAACCGTCGAGGTCTAGAACCAGGGATTTTGCCGTGACTCCTTTCGGTGATGTTGCGTCTGCTGTGTCGAGACGAACGTCGAGGTGGTGACCACTCCGCACTGGTGCGAGATAATCTCCGATTGTCTTTCCGGTTTTATATGACTTTCCGTTAAGACCCTGAGGCTAGGAATTTGGCCTTTGCTTCGTTTGCTGGCATTGCGTCCTCTGTATCGAGACGAATATCGCGGTTGTCTCTAGGTTGCTGGTGAACCGTCAAGGTCTGGAACCAGGGATTTTGCCGTGACTCCTTTCGGTGATGTTGCGTCAGCTGTGTCAATACGAACGTCGAGGTGGTGACCACTCCGCACTGGTGCGAGATAATCTTCGATTGTCTTTCCGGTTTAATATGACTTGCCATTAAGACCCTGAAGCTAGGAATTTGGCCTTTTCTTCGTTTGCTGGCATTGCGTCCTCTGTATCGAGACGAATGTCGCGGTTGTCTCTAGGTTGCTGGTGAACCGTCGAGGTCTGGAACCAGGGATTTTGCTGTGACTCCTTTCGGTGATGTTACGTCTGCTGTGTCGAGACGAACATCGAGGTGGTGACCACTCCGCACTGGTGCAAGATAATCTCCGATTGTCTTTCCGGTTTTATATGACTTGCCGTTAAGACCCTGAAGCTAGGAATTTGGCCTTTGCTTCGTTTGCTGGCATTGCGTCCTCTGTATCGAGACGAATATCGCGGTTGTCTCTAGGTTGCTGGTGAACCGTCGAGGTCTGGAACCAGGGATTTTGCCGTGACTCCTTTCGGTGATGTTGCATCTGCTGTGTCGAGACGAACGTCGAGGTGGTAACCACTCCGCACTGGTGCGAGATAATCTCCGATTGTCTTTCCGGTTTTATATGACTTGCCGTTAAGACCCTGAAGCTAGGAATTTGGCCTTCGCTTCGTTTGCTTTGTCGCGTCCGAATCCTGTTGGAGGAAGGGCGCTGTAGTGACATCTCGTCTGCTGTATCGAGACGAACGTCGAGGTTGTGGTGGGTTTTTGCCATCGCCCCGCTTTATTTCGACCGTGAGGTCTTTTGTTGACGTTGCATCCACATCCTGCTGGACTGCTGAGGAACGCCGTTGGTGATCTCTCGTCTGCTGTATCGAGACGAATGCTGAGGTGGAGCTGGGATTTTGCCGTCGCTCCGCTTTGTCTCGACCGTGAGGTCTTTTGTTGACGTTGCATCCACACTAGCTGGACTGCTGAGGAACGCCGTTGTTGACATCTCGTCTGCTGTAACGAGACGAATGCTGAGATGGTCTCTAGGTTGTCTGTGAACCACCGAGATTTGGAGCTAAGGACTTTGCCGTGTCTCCGTTTGATGGTGTAGCATCTATGTCCTGCTGGAATGAGGAGGCACACCGTTGTTGGTCTCCAGGCTGTAGATGTTGAGATTTGGAACAAGAGACTTTGCCATGGCTGCGTTTCGTCGTGACTCTGAGGTCAGTTGTTGACGTCACGTCTGCATCTGGTTGGAGTGAGGAGAAACGCCGTTGGTGATCGACGCCGAGACCCTGAAACTAGGGATCTTCCTTTGCTTCATTTGTTGACATTGTGTCTGCAATATTGCGACAAATGTCGAGGTTGTCTCTAGGTTGTCTATGAACCGTCGAGATTTGGTTTCATTTTCTGGTGGAGCCTGTTGGGAAGGCATGGTTCCCTCTTTGTTTGTGCCCCTGGATTATATACAGGGATCGATGTGATTTCACCTGTAGGTCAAAAAGTTTCATTCTTTCATCATTTTTTTTATTCTTTCCGCGATGCTCTATCATTTCAGCTTTTATATCGCGAAGGTCGCGATTGCCCTATCATTTCGGCTATTTTTCGCGGTGCCCAATCATTTCGGCTATTTATTTAATTTTTACTCGCTGTTTTTTATTGCGAGTTGCCCAATCATTTCGACTATTTTGCATGCATACATTTTTTTACTTGCTGATTTTTATTTGCAAGTTGCCCCATCATTTCGGCTATTTCATATGCATGTATGCCTCGCTGATTTTTTTTATCGCGAGTGTGGAACTTGGAATCTGACGCCAATCTCAGCATCAGTATCGCTACAACTGGAATATTGTCAGGAGCGAATCATCATTTGCCATGAAAGGGCTTGGAATTTGATACCGGTTTAGGCATCAGCATCGCTACAACTGGGATAATGCCAGGAGCGAATCATCACTTGCCTCTGTCGATGTCGAACAAAGGTGTCTTAGAGAACATGGTTAGGATCCTGTCGACTAAGGCTTTTGACTTCATGAGCCGTAAGGGTCTCACAAAGGTATTTCTCTCTACAAGTCGTGAGGATCTCGTAGGTGTGTTTTCTCCTTAGGGATCGTGAGGATTCCTAAGTGTATGTTCCCCTGTATGTCGTAAGGATCTTACAAAATGGTTTTCTCCTTATAAGTCGAGAGGACTTACAAAAGTTGTTCACCATATAGACATATCCCCAGTCTCGGGTGGGACTTTGTTGGGGAAATGTTTATTCGCGCCCGTGGATTGTATACAAGGGCCAGTATTGAGCCGCTTGTAGGGCAGTATCGGAGGTTGTGGGGGTTGCTTAAGAACAGGTTCAGGTCTCTGTAACTTAAGACTTTTAAATCTTATGAGCCGTGAGGGTCCCATATGAGAGTTCTCCTTACGAGTCGTGAGGATCCCGTAAGTGTAATTTCTCCTTAGGAATCGTGAGGATCCCTAAGTGTGTTGCTCCCTAGTGAGTCGTAAGGATCTCACGCAGGTGGTTTCTCCTCACAAGGTCGTGAGGACCCTGTAAGTGTTTTTAACGAGGTTGCGCCCTTTCGGGTTTTCACAAACACTCGCCGGTAGCCCTGCTGTTTTTACTCACGGAGCCCTTTCGGGTTTCATTCGTGCCCATTTTGCTTATGGACATACCGTCTTTTTTATTCTTTTTTTTTCTAACGAGGTTGCGCCCTTTCAGGTTTTCACAAACACTCGCCGGTTGCCCTGCTGTTTTTACTCACGGAGCCCTTTCGGGTTTTCATCCGTGCCCACTTTGCTTATGGACATACCGTTTTTTTTTACGTCAGCCTGAGGATGCTGCAGTAGTAGTTTAAGGACGTTTCGGTCCTTCGCAAGTTTTAGGACATTGCGGTCCACTGTTAGTTTAAGGACGTTTCGGTCCGCCGCCAGTTTTAGGACATAGTGGTCCACTGTTAGTTTAAGGACGTTTCGGTCCGCAGCCAGTTTTAGGACATAGTGGTCTACTGTTAGTTTAAGGACGTTTCGGTCCGCAGCCAGTTTTAGAACATAGAGGTCTATGGGGCTTTCTCTATGAATGAGCATGATGCCCCCGGCATATCCATCTTTTTCGGAGCATGTGGTTGTGGCGGGCTCACCTTCCAGTTTTCGGACAGCGCGAACTTGCCCTGTTAGTGCTGGTCTTCAACCCAGTTTTTGAAGACGTAGCAGTTTTCGATCGGATGGCCCAATACTTGGTGGTAAGGGCAGTAATTAGAATTGCTGACATCATTCAGTTGTAGCTGGTGTTTCGGCTCCGGTAGAATGATAAGCCTGTTGCGCACTGCTAGTTCGAACAGCTTCCTTGTTTCATCCCGGGGAAATGAGTAAGGACGTCTCAACTTTTCATAGAGGGGTTGCCGCTTGTTGCTTTGGTGAACAACCGGTCTAGGGTCACTCGATTGTTGTTGAGTGTTGGCGACGAAGGCCGTTTTTCCTTTCCCTTTATCCGTTTTGTTCGATCCCTTGTTTGCTTGTCCGAGATTCTTTCCGGGTAGCGTGCGATTGCACGGCTGAATGTTCTCGCAACTCCTCAATTCTTTCGTTTTAGAGATGGATTCCTTGAAAAGAGGGCCGAGGGCTATTTTTTCGTCGGAGTCGCTCCCGAAGGTGAGAACTCGCGATCCCCCGGGATCAACCCTATGATAATTGCCGGCAATTCTTTTATGCTCATCTGTTGCATTTTTCCGCTGTCTACGAGCTTCACGTTTTGTCCTGTTGAAGTGTTGCCTGTGTGTGACATACTCTTGCCACCAACACTTAAAGGAGTTGCAATCTTCAGTAGGATGTGCGATCTTCTGACGATATAAGCAGAAGTTAGGATGCACGTCCGCTTTATCAAGATGTATACTGCCAGGAGAATTTTCTCTGAAAGAGGGCAGCTTCATCCCTATCGATATGGATTTGGCGAATCGTTTCCTTATCTTAATGCTGCTTTCATTTGCGTCGGATGTACTTTGATCCGGTGGGAGTGTTTCGACCCTTTCATCTAGTCGCCGGCGTTTGGCTTTCTCGAATATGGCCATCTCGCTCTCTCGATCAGCTTTGCTTTTAAGACGGGCTTCGTTCAGGAATGCATCAATCATTTCGTCTGATGGCCACAGATGTTCTGGTTCAGGACCCGCCCTTGGTTTCTCGGTGCAAGGAGCCTCTTCATCATTTATCAATGAGTGAGAGATCATACGACAACTCGCTACGTAGTCCTCGGATTCATCTGACGAGTCTTCTCCATCGTTTTCATCCTCAAAAAAAGAACAAGCTGCCCCCGGCGTGTCCATCTTCTTTGGAGTGTGCGACTGTGGTGGGTTTACTTTCCACTTTTCAGATAGCGCGAACTTGCCTTATAGGTACTGATCCTCGATCCATCCCTTAAAGACAAAACAATCCTCGATCGGGTGACTTACCATTTGGTGGTAAGGGCAATAATTGGGATTATTGAGATCGCCTGGCTGCAACAGACGTTTTGGACTCGGCAGATTGATGAGTCTGTTGCGCACTGCCAGTTCGAACAGTTTCCCTGCTTTATTCTGAGGAAACGAGTAAGGACGTCCCAGTCTCTCCTCAAGGGATGGGCGTGGACGCATATTGTTTTGACGGACAACCGGCTTTAAGTTGCTCGACTGTTGTTGAGTATTAGCGACGAAAGTTGCTTTCCCTTTCCCCTTTTCATTCCGAAGGTCCGTCTTTGAAGGAGATGATCTATGATCCATCTGATCCATTTGGGCCAACTTGTCAATCAAGGCCTGGAAAGTAGTTGGCTTGAAGAACATCATGAATTGCGAGATGGTCGCTTGCGGATCAAGAGTGCCCACGAACATGCCTACCGCAGGTGCTTCTTCGATGCGTTGTTCGTACTTCGACCATAGATTCCGCCTTCATGTTGCGTATTGAACCCACGTCTCGCCTGGCCTTACCCTGGCATTAATCAGTGCTGTTATCGGGGTGCGTTCACTAGCGCTCGCGAATCTTTGTGCAAACAGCAGCTCCATCTCCGCAAATGTTTTAACAGGGTCGTTAGGTAGCTCCGAATACCATTCAAAGGCCGTTTCTGCTAAGCTGCCGATGAATTGGCGAAGTAACAGTTTATCATCGCTTCCAGTGTTGCCGCAAAGAGCCCTGAATTGAGTGACATGCTGATGTGGATTCCCCGTCCCTTAATATACACGGAACTTAGGGATCGTATATCCCGGCGGGTAACTGATTTGGTCATACCAGCTCGGGTACGGTCGCCCAGTTTTGACGACTTGGCTGGCCGCTTCATTCGCCTGATGAGCCCGTATTTGCTGAGCTATATAGTCATCCAGTGCGGCTTTGGAAATGGTTTCCTCCTTTGCTGCTGAAAGGGCCGGAGGAGGATTAGAGGTTTCCCTTCCATCGTCCCCAACAATGATTGGAGGGTCATCAACTGGAGGGTCCGGCTGGAACACCATCCCTACCATATCTTGGAAGAGGAGCGCCATTTGTTTTATGTTAGCCGCTTGTTCTGAGGCTTCTTTGTCCTTCTTTTCGAGGACTCTGCGTAGGAAGTCAGCGTCAGTTTCTTGTTCGTGACGCTGTTCTAACGATGCCTACGAGCTTTCTTTTGGCCCGGTAAGTGCGGCCATAGCAGTCATCATCTCTTGAAGCTTCTGTTGCTGCTCCTGGGCTTTCGTCACGGATCGGGTGAGCGGTCGGTGACCCGTCGAAGCACGGATTTCCTCCTTTCCGGAAGCCATATAAACAGTGTGCATCACCATGCCCCCAGACTTGGGGTGTTTGTGCTCAGCGCGTTTACAGTTCGCCATGTTCACAGGGGCTTTTTGCGGCCTCCTTTTCTTTTGAGTGGTTGAAGTTGAGGGGGCCGTTGTAGTGGGCACCCAAGTAGCCGTTGCTTTTTCTGGTTTGACGCAGTAATCCTTCTCCTGCCGAATCTTCATCTTTTTCTGTCGGCGGAGATAGTTTTCATCAATCACCGACTCTTGGACCTGTCGCCAGACCTTGTAAATTTTAGAGGACAGCCGTTGAGGGGGCTGCTCTAGCTTCTTCTCTGGAGTATTCTCCACAAGTGAAGGAGTTCGCTTCAGCACCGCAGTAGGAGAGTTTTTGCGCACCATGTTCAGCAATTCAAAGTCGTTCCTGGTTGGAACAGCAGCATCGATCCCCACCGTTGGAGCTGGCGGAGTTATCCCAGAGGGGGAGTTGCCCCCAGCCTTCCTTACCCGGCGCCAGTGACGACGGCGAGTATGTCGAGCGGACGGCATTGGTTCAGCGATGGGGATGGTTTTGTCTTGCCCCCTGTCCAGATGAAGCGCTGCTGGTGCCAGTCTCTTGAAGACTGACGTCTTTTGAGTAGCGGTATCCAATCTGTCAAAGACAGACTTTCGAGCAGGAACGGAAGCCGGAATAGTCAATCTTGTGAAGACCGACCCTTTGGCAGGAGAAGCCGCCTTGACGACTTCAGGAGCAGGGATGGCTATCCTCTTAGGAACAACCTTTTCTGGTATTGCAGGCTTCTTCATGGGCCCACATGATTTTTGGCCCAGTTTGCTGAAAGCTGAAGCATTGGGCTTGGGCGACCCGTTGAGAGGGGTCGTGGCAGTGGTAGGTCGATCAAAGACCGGCTTCTTTGGAGCTTCTTGCGATGTCATTGGGGCATTGAAGCTCATCAGTGGGAGCATGGTCCCGTAGAATAGTCCAGCGGTGGCTTGAGCTACTTGCTCTACTGACATCTTGAAAAGGGAGGCCGCTTGGGGCCCATAAGTCACTCCTCCAGCAAGGACGGAGCGATAGTTGCAGTTGCAGGTAGTGCAGTTTGAAGCCATTGATCTTCTGTTTTCTGCACGGAGCAAGACACCAAATCTTAGTACCTCGAATCCACAGGCAACCACAGCAAACCGCGATTGGTTCGCGAATCACGACACACGAAGTGTGGAGTGGAAAGAGGAAAAGGTCCCACCGGGCGTGCCAGAATCTGTTCCCCTCCGAACGGCGGCCGAGACATGGACGTCTTGCCTGAGATTCGGGGCAGATGCTAATAGGTGCTATCCGTCCACCACTCCGAAGATGCCAAGTTGATTTATGGCACCGTGTATCGGAGGTTTAGACGGATGCGGCCGATGTAGCAGACTTCGTCAGATTCCCCCTCGCTTGAGGGGATTTTGATTGTGGGGACGCTCTTCCCTGCAGGCGCAAGCCCCTGCAGTTAATTACGCTACCGCATCGCGGTAACAACTTTCTCCTTCTCCAGCTGGTCGCTTCGTGTCGTGGGTGATTGTTTTGTTTGTGGTTGCCCGTGGATTCTATACGGAGACTGATTTATGTTGTCGCCCGTAGGACGTGGATTAGTCCAAATCCGTATTTTCTTAGATTTGAGTTTGGGTTTTGGTTTAA
The DNA here is from genome assembly GCA_030015575.1 of Agapanthus africanus. Lineage (NCBI taxonomy): Eukaryota > Viridiplantae > Streptophyta > Magnoliopsida > Asparagales > Amaryllidaceae > Agapanthus > Agapanthus africanus. The sequence goes on along the minus strand of CM057344.1, from coordinate 671,129,782 downwards.
GGATACATTAGCCATATTTGAGGCTAAGATCAACTTAAACGTTTGTTAAGGATACGTTAGTCCAATTTGAGACTAAGATCAACTTAACGAGATCGTTTGGATCCGACAAAAGAGCGTTTGGGCTCTATTGTTCCAGTTTAGGGACATGGTGGTCCATTGAATGTATGGACGTCAGGACCCATCACCTCTCCGACGACGTTGAAGGATTACAACGACAGATGTCGGAGGAGTTCAGAGATGTACCCTTAAACCAAGGTTGGTTGGGAGATCTATAGTCCAATTTGGGACTAAAGTCTGTTTTGAAAGTTTTGGTTTAAGGATGTGTTAGACGTATTTGAGGCTAAGATCAATTTAAACGTTTGTTAAGGATACGTTAGTCCAGTTTGAGCCTAAGATCAACTTAACGGGATCGTTTAGATCCGACAAAAGAGCGTTTAGGCTCTATTGTTCCAGTTTAGGGACATGGTGGTCCATAGTTAGTTTAAGGACATTGCGGTCCAACGTTCCTATTTTGGGGACAGATGTTGGTTTAAGGACGCATAAGTCCATGAGTTTAAGGACCCCATAGTCCGTGAAATGTGTGGTTGTCGGGACCCGTCACCTCTCTGACGACGTTGAAGAATTACAACGACAAGTGTCAGAGGAGTTCGGAGATGTACCCTTGAACCGGATGTAAATTGATTTGGGAGAGCAGTTATGCTCGATTCAATTTAATTTGAGGAGTTATGGCCAGAATTGGGTTAAGTCCAGTTATGTTTGAAATATTGGCCCTTTGGGCCATTAGACATTTGTCTGGGTTCAGCCCCTCATCATTCAGCAGTGCTAAACAGAGGTTTGGGGGTTCTGACAACATTTTGTCTTTGATTTCCTTAATTTTGATATTCATTTGGAGGAGGGCCTTTTGCCCATGGAAAATTAGCCAATTTGGCTGAAAGTAGTGTTAAACACTAGAGAACAACAGTGTTAAACACTGGAGGTAGAACTCTCAAATTAGTGTTAAACACTAAAAGACAATCAGTGTTAAACACTGGAAATATAATCTTTAATTTAGTGTTAAACACTAGAAACAGTCAGTGTTAAACAGTGGAAATAGGATTTTCGAATTAGTGTTAAACACTAGAAGATGATCAGTGTTAAATACTGGAAATAGGAATCTCGAATTAGTGTTAAACACTAAAAGATAATCAGTGTTAAACACTGGGGACAAAGCTCTTGAATTAGTGTTTAAAATACTTAAAAGAAAAGTCACGTGGGGACACGTGAGGGTGCCCAAAGGTAAGGCCAGATCTCTTTTTCTTCGTTCTGTAAGTAAGCGTTAAACACTTTTTATGTTTTTTTTGGAGCATCACGTGCTGACACGTGAGGAGGATTAGTGCGCTGATTTTTATAGCATCAGCCAAGGGGTCACGTGGGAGCACGTGAGAGCGCCGAAGGCCTTTATTTCTTTTACTTTTCCTTTCTGTGTTTCGGGGGTCACGTGGGGACACGTGAGGGCGCCCTAAATGTGGAGCCAGATCTCCTTTGTTTTATCCTCAAATCTGCGAATAAGTGTTAAACACTTTTCATCTTTATTTTAGAGCATCACGTGTTGGCACGTGATGGGGATTTATGCATCGATAATTACAGCACTTGCTGAGGGGTCATGTGGGGACACGTGAGAGCGCCCAAAGCTTCTTTTCTTCAGGGATCTTTTCAAGGGTCACGTGGAGGCACGTGACCCTAGTTCTTTTCATGAACAGAGATCTTTTAAGTCTTCTTATTTTAAGAATTGAATTCTCTGTAGGGTTAAACCCTAATTTTGTTTTGGAGGAATTAAATTCCTATTATGAAAGAATTAAATTCTTATTTAGGATAAAACCCTGATTTCTTTTTAAAGGAATTAAATTCCCAGATATGTAAAAGAATTAAATTCTTGATTAGGGTTAAACCCTAGTTTTGTTTTAGGAGAATTAAATTCTCAAAACTCAATTCCCCTTCTAAGTTTAGGATCTGCATGGCAGGATCTCGACCCGATGAGAATTAAATTCTCAACTTATGGGGAGATGTGCTCTGTGCAGATCTTCAACTAGAAGAAGAACTAAGTTCTTTTTTTGTATAAGAGTTAAACTCTGGGATTTTGAGAATTAAATTCTCAGTTTGAAGTTTTGATTCCCTTTCTTTTCTCACCTAGGGTTTTCTTTGTTGAGAATTAAATTCTCCTTTCTTTTCTTTCCTCTTGAGAATTAAATTCTCCTCTCTCTGTTTTTCTCTCCAAAAGAAAAGTCCTCTCCTCTTCTTTTCTTGGCTCCTATTTATAGGAGAAGGAAAAGAATCAATTTGTTTAATAAATCTTTCATTGAAAGATTTGATTTGTTTTCATATTTAATATGATCCTTTAGATAATTCAGTGAATTTTATTCACCGTTGGATTTTAAATCCAAAGATATTCTGTTTGTTATTTCCGGTGAGATTTTAGGGGAAATCTTTCCTTGTCTAAGATCTTTCCATAAATTGGTGATATTTAATCACCCTTGGATCTTTGATCCAACGGTCCCCATAATCCTTTTCCATTTGGAAAGATTTAGAGAAATTTAGAATTTTAATTCTATTTGGAAAGATTTAAATGATCTTTTTCAGAATTTAATTCTGTTGAACAGCAAGGCTTTTACAGCCAGTCACGTGTTGCCACGTGACCTTTGATCACGTGTGAACACGTGACCTTTGGTCACGTGTGAGCACGCGACCCCCGGTCACGTGTCCCCACGTGACCCCCTGAATGGGCTCCTCTTCTGCGCTCTGTCCTTTGCCGCTCTTTAACCATCACGTGTCTACACGTGACCATTGGTCACGTGTGAGCACGTGATACCTTATTGAGATAATTCCTGATTTTTAATCAGGGAACAGCGCATAGCACATTTGCTCATAACATTTGATCCCGGATGAATTATGAGGCCCATAATATATCAAATCGAAGGGTTTTTCGAGATGCTTCCAATAACATCAGAATTTAGTTGTTACTCCTTCGGGAGTTTATCAAAATACAGGCCGGAAGGAACTGGTTCGCATTTTCTTAAGCGTATTGCTGCCCTTTGATACCTTGGACTCTTTTGCGCAGAAATTTTTGGTGGGAACAGTCTTTACTCATTTCCCCAGGATAAAATAAGGAAACTGTTTGGACTGGCAGTGCGCAATGGGCTCATCACTATACCGGAATCAAGGCACCCACAGTGACCGAACGTCGTCAGCGATCCTAACTACTGCCCCTACCACCGAGTATTGGGTCATCCGATCGAAGACTGCTACGTCTTCAAAAACTGGGTTGAAGACCAATACCAACATGGCAAGTTCACGCTATTTGAAAACTGGAAGGTGAATCCGCCACAACAGTACACTCCTAAAAAGGTGGACACGCCAGGGGCATCATGCTCTTTTCTAGAGGAAGCTCTATGGGAAGTCGTTCTTTCGACAAAAACTAAAAGAATGCTAAAAGATATTCAAACATGCCCGGCGATCAGATGGAAAATCCCGCTAGAGCCGAAGATCATCGAGGGGATGCTGAAACCACGCCCAACATTGGGAGTTAATAGTGACGGTGGACAAAACATTCAGGCCCAGCCGTCAAAATCTTCGAAGAAAAAGAAGAAGATCAAAAAGCCCACGCAGTTTGTTGACAAGGGCACGGATCTGCAAAAACATATTGACGCGCTGGAGGAATATAACCAGAAGACGCGGACCCCGGTCACACTCCAAGAATTTCTCAACAATATCCTCGAGAGCGGAGATAACGACAATAACGATGGGGATGACTCGTCAGAAGAATCTGAGGACTATGTGGCAAGTTGTCACATGATCTCTCAATCGGCGTTAACTAATGAAAAAGCTCACTCGGTGATAGAAGACAGCATAAAAGAGATGGGGGCAGGATCGTAGCCAAAACCCTTGGAACCGTCTGACGAGATGATCGACTTGCTACTGAACGAAGCCCGTCAGAAAATCAAAGCCAAACGCCGATGACTGAATGAAAAGGTCGAGGCACCCCAACCAGATTGAAGCATCCATATCCCCAGTAAAACAAGCTTAAAGTAAGGAAACGATTCGTAGGGCCCTATCAACAGGAATGAAGTTGCCCTCTTTCAGAGGAAATTCTCCTGGCAGTATACGTTTTGATGAAGCGTACATACATCCTAACTTCTGCTTGTACCATCAGAGGGTTGCACACCCTACCGAGGAGTGCATAGCCTTTAAAAACTGGTGGCAGGTATATGTTACCCACCGACAACACATTCAACGAGTGAAGCGCAAGGTTTGTCGGGAGCAGAAAAACACGACAGATGAGCGCAAAAGAGCTGCTAGCAACTGTCACATAGTTGACACCAAGGGATCGCAAGTTATCACCTTTGGAAGTGACTCTGACGAAGAAATCACCCTCAGCCCTCTCTTCAAGGAATCCACTTCCGACACAAAAAAGGTGAAGATTTCCGAGAAAATCTAGCTGCGTAATCGTACATTGCTCGAAAAATCTCGAACCTATGAACGTTTGACCGAAACGCCGTTAAACTACTACCAACTCGCGCCGTCCCAAGGCTGACGTGGTGTTTAAAAAAGGGTACGTCCACAAGCGAAATGGGCACAGATGAAAACCCGAAAAGGCTCCGTGAGGATACCGGCGAGTTTTCTAAAAACCCGAAAGGGCGCAATCTCGTTAATAGACACTTGCAAGGTCCTCTCGACCTTGTGAGGAGAAAATGCATGCGTGAGATCCTTACGACTCACAAGAGAGAAACACACTTAGGGATCCCCACGATTCCTAAGGAGAAATTACACTTACGAGATCCTCACGACTCGTAAGGAGAATTCCCCTTTGAGACCCTCACGGCTCATAAGATTCAAAAGGCTTAAGCTACAAGGATCTAAACCTGTTCTTAAGCTATCACAGTCTCCAATGCTGCCCTACAAGCGGACCCTTGTATACAATCCACGGGCGTGAATAAACATTTCCTTAACAAAGTCCCACCACTAGGGATATGTTTACACAGTAGACAGCACTTGTAAGTCCTCTCGACTTATAAGGAGAAAATAGTCTTCTAAGATCCTTACGACTTATAAGAGACCATACAATTAGGAATCCTCACGATCCCTAAGGAGAAAACGCACCTACGAGATCCTCATGACTCGTAACGAGAAATACCCTCATGAGACCCTTACGGCTCATGAAGTTAAAAGCCTTAGTCGACAGGATCCTAACCCTGTTTGGTAAGCCACCTTTGTTTAAGTCGACAAAGGCAAATGATGATTTGCTCTTGGCAAGCGATGCTGATGCCTAAATTGGTATCAGATCCTGAGTCCCTTACTCGCAGCAAAAGTCAGCGAGCCATAAATGCATATGAAATAGCCGAAATGATGGGGCAATTTGCAACAAAATCAGCAAGTAAAAGATATGCATACAAAATTAGCCGAAATGATTGGGCAACTCGCAATAAAAAGCAGCCAGTAAAAAAAAACAAATAGCCGAAATGATTGGACACCGCGAAAAATAGCCGAAACGATTGGGCAATCGCGACTTTCGCGAGATAAAAGCTGAAATGATAGAGCATCACGGAAAAAAATGAAAGAATGAAAATTTTGCCCTACAAATGAGATCACATCGATCCCTGTATACAATTCAGGGGCACAAACAAAAAAGGGAACCATATCGTCCCACCAGGCTTCGTCGAAGAAAAACCAAATCTCGACGGTTCATAGACAACCTAGAGACAATCTCGACATTCGTCGCAATATTGCAGACACAATGTCAACAAATGAAGCGAAGGAAGATCCCTAGCTTCAGGGTCTCAACGTCAACATCGACAGCTTAGAGATCACCAACGGCGTTTCTCCTCACTCCAACTAGATGCAGACGTGACGTCAACAACCGACCCAAAGTCGCAACGAAGCGGAGCCATGGCAAATTCCCCTACTTCCAAATCTCGACGGTTCACAGACAGCCTAGAGATCACCAATGGCATTTCTCCTCATTCCAGCAGGATTCATACGCGACGTCAACAAAGCGGTGCCATGGCAAAGTCCCTAGTTCCAAGACTCTACAGTGTACAGACAACCTAGAGTCAACCAATGACCTCCCCACCGGATCAACGCTCCGTCTCGGAATCAAGTCAACTCAAAAACCTCGATTCAGGGAAATCAGCGTCCTTGACGAGAGCATCTTGATTCGCGTCGACCCGCAGAGAAATCAGCTTCTTTACAGGAATACCTCGATTCGTCTCAACTCCTGGGAAATTAGTGTCCTTGGCTCAACATCTCGATTCAGGGAAATCAGTGTCCTTGACGAGAGCATCTCGATTCGCGTCGACCCGCAGAGAAATCAGCGTCTTTGCAAGAGTACCTCGATTCGACTCAACTCCTAGGAAATCAGTGTCCTTGGCTGAACATCTCGATTCAGGGAAATCAGCGTCCTTGACGAGAGCATCTCGATTCGCGTCGACCCGCAGAGAAATCAGCGTCTTTGCAGGAATACCTCGATTCGTTTCAACTCCGAGGAAATCAGTGTCCTTGGCAATACCTCGATTCAGGGAAATCAGCGTCCTTGACGAGGGCATCTTTATTCGTGTCGACCCGCGGAGAAATCAGCGTCTTTGCAGGAATACCTCGATTCGTCTCAACTCCTGGGAAATCAGTGTCCTTGGCTCAACATCTCGATTCAGGAAAATCAGTGTCCTTGACTAGAGCATCTCGATTCGCGTTGACCCGCAGAGAAATCAGCGTCTTTGCAGGAATATCTCGATTCATCTCAACTCATGGGAATTCAGTGTCCTTGGCTCAACATCTCGATTTAGGGAAATCAGTATCCTTGACGAGAGCATCTCGATTTGCGTCAACCCGCAGAGAAATCAGCGTCTTTGCAGGAATACCTCGATTTGTCTCAACTCCTGGGAACTCAGGGTCCTTGGCTCAACATCAGGGTCCTTGATGAGAGCATCTTGATTCGTGTCGACCCGCAGAGAAATCAGCGTCCTTGATGAGAGCATCTCGATTCGTGTCGACCCGCAGAGAAATCAGCGTCTTTGCAGGAATACCTCGATTCGTCTCAACTCCTGGGAAATTAGTGTCCTTGGCTCAACATCTCGATTCAGAGAAATCAGCGTCCTTGACGAGAGCATCTCGATTCGCGTCGACCCGCAGAGAAATCAGCGTCTTTGCAGGAATATCTCTATTCGTCTCAACCCCCAGGGAGATTAGCGTCCTTGGCAAATACCTCGATTCAAGGAAATCGGCGTCCTTGATGAGAACATCTCGATTCGCGCCGACCCGCAGAGAAATCAGTGTCTCTGCAGGAATATACGACGTCAGAAAAACAGTGCCATGGCAGAGTCCCTAGTTCCAAGTCTCGACGGCCAAGTCTACAGCATGGAGACCCACAACAACGTTCCTCCTCATTCCAGCAGGATTCAGATGCGACAATCAACCTTGGAGCCATGGCAAAGTCCCGGTTCCAAACCTTGACAGTTCACAGACAGCCGAGAGAGCAAATCCTAGTCCCGTAGAACACGGCTGTAACATTTCAGAAAATATAAAATATTATTTTTGGAATTTAATATTAAAATAATATATTTCCCGAAAACCGCCCGATTTGGGAAATTGGAGTTTTCGAAAAAGGGTATAAATATATACCGATAATTATGAAATAAATAAAAATTAAAATAATTTATTCATTTAAAAATATATTTAAAGAATTTGGTATTTTTAAAATTTATTATATGCAGTTTGGATAAAAACCCGATTAGTGCACTGCTAATCGCAATTAAGCCAAATCCGTGTTTCTACAGTTTTCCATGGTTAGTGCACCATGTCATGTTACATTTTGTTACATGTTGTTGCATTTTTGTTGTTTTATGGATATTATATGATTTGGTTTGAAATTTAAAAGAGAAAAGAAAAGGAAATGAAAAGGGGTTAAAAAGGTGAATGATTGGGGAAAGAGAGTGTGTGAGAAAAGTGAGAGAGAGGGGGGGCTGCTGCCAAATTGTTTTTACCCCATCATTTTCTTCTCCGTCTTCATCTTCCTCACCCTCATCTCCCTCCACTTCTAACTTTAGATCCATCTCCAAATAATCCCCAAAACCTTATACTCCTATCACAAAAATTAATCCCCATCTCTTCCTATACACATTGGACCAAGCAAAGTGGGATTTTGATGACATTGCGAAGCTAGGGCTACCTAGAGTGGCCAAAATGAAGGTATAAATTCTTCCATTTAGTTTAGTTTGAGATTTCTTGTATTCTAGATTAGTTTAGAATGTGTTTGGTTAGGGTATGTGGTGTTTAGAAAATTCAAGAGAAAGGGTTTGAGGATTTTGGGGAATTAGTGATGTGTGGTGGCTGTACAAGACCCTAGGGATCAAATTATAGACATGGAACTGAGTTTAGAACAGAGAATACAAACTTTAGAATTGATCCATTTCGGTTTTGTGAGTATATAGGGTGTGCAGGGAAATTTGGAGCAGCCCGGGGAATTTCTTAGACAAGCAATCAACTCCAGGAACCAAATTAGAGTACTAGGAGACCACCTTGACGAGACGAAGCCCAGAGGAGCCTAGGGGGCCGAGGAGGCCGGATTTTGTGGGTAAGTGGCCGGCCACTTGGTGGCATGTGGTGTCGGGGTTGGTCCAGTAGCTCATATACATCATATACAACACCCTAGATTTGTTTGTGCAACTCTTTTTGGCCTGAGTCAAAATCTGGGAACACATTAGTGTGATTTTTGGATATATTTTCCGTATTTTGAATGATGAGTTTTGATATTTGGATTTGTTTTTGGTTGTCGAATGTTTGTACATCAACGACTAGGGGTAATTTGTTAGTTTTGCATACGTGGGCTATAGGTTCTAACCTATAGGCGATCCGTGTGCCGTTTTGGGTTCCGGACATGATGTTAATAGCGATTGCGATTATTTTTTATTGTAGGTACCCTCGCAAGGATTCTGTGGCGACGGAGCATGGCGTCATCGACTTCGACAAGCAAGGATCAAGGTGAGTAGATCTATATCTACGGGGGGAAGTCGGGTGGATGGCGTATAGCACCCCCGCACACTTTGATGGAAACCGATTCATAGTATATGGTTAAGGAAACCTTTAATAGAAAACTATAGATAGAGTTAAAAGATAGTTAGAGAATCTATATCAGAAACTAAAGGATAGTTAGAAGTGATATGATACGACTAGTATGTGATGACGGAACTTGAGAATGATATTTGATGATATTGCCGTTTAGGGTACTATAAGACTAGATAGTCAACGTAGGTGTGTCATTCGAACCATACTTATTTTTAAACTGAAGAATCGATTGCATCTTTTAAACAGATACCTTGAGGGACGTTACGGATTTTCAAATGATATCTTTTCCTTAAAAACACCGTATCCCTTACTTTCAAAACTACGATTCGCATCTTTCAAAAACTGTTTGTATGGTTCGGGTGTGTATGTTAGATTAGATACGTACGCTGATAGCAAAGGTAGAATGTATTTGTAAACTTGACTTTATGTGAGATATAATTAGGATGAAAAGAGAATACGATTTGACATGGATATGATGATATGTTGGTATACGGATGCGAGTTGATTGAGATGATTGATACCTTGCCTGTCCCCTGATATGAGATTGTTATGGATGTAACCTGGGACATAGGTATATAGATGTATATTGAATGCCGTGAACCATGTGTGATAGGCCGTACGTGATATTAGACCGTACCCTCATTGTCTTATAAGTTGATAGGATCCCTTTTTGGTTTAATGCCGCCGTACGATGATTTTCCATACGTGATGAGTTTGACTTGATGTTTGATCCATACCCTTAACTAGGGGATATCGTACGATGGATTATACCGTACGTGATGTTGTGTGGCTAGATGCCGATTGATAGATTCACCGACTCGGTCATGATAGATACGTATACCCGTCAAATGCATATGATTTATCTTATGCTGCATTCATGTTATTCGCATTGCATTACTTATACCTGTGCTAGTACACATGCACCATTATCGATGATGCGTATCTTACACGTACACAGATTTTCCGGCTCACACACTTCATCATCGATAATTGCTGTCAATTACGTAGTAGAATCGCTGCATCAGGATATGACTCCTTGCATGATATACTTGCTATAGCTACATATTGTACACCCATACTTGCGTACATACATATTGTACACCCATACTTGCGTACATACATATTGTACACCCATACTTGCATACATACACATTTGTACGTCCATACTTGCATACATACACATATGCACCTTTATACGATATTGCATTCGATTTTGGAGATTTGGGAACCGCATGATATATTTTAAAACTGGATTCATTTAAAAGAGCGGTTTTCCCTCGATATGTGCATATTACTGTTCCATGTTGCATGATATACGGATAGGCTTACATTTCTGTTACATATCGCATACATCATGCTTTATGATTACACGCATTAAGATATGTTGTTTTCATGTGATTTCTGGATTTGAGAACCGTGGCTATTTCAAAAGAAAACATGTACTGTTTTAAAAACCAGGTTTCTCTTGATATGATATTTCAGTGCGTCCACCATGTGTTTTCTTGGTTCTGAGAGTGGCATGTGAAACCCGATTCGAGGAGCGGTAGGCACCGTCTGTGGGTACATGGTGGACCCGGTGAGGTACCCCGGGGCGAGAAGACTCGTATTGTTAGACGGTGAACCTGGAAGGGGAGCACTACCTACCGGTGATAGTATTTGGGCTCGGCAGATATCCGGAGGATACCGACCGGAGTCGAGAGATGAGATGGGTCGATCCGGACTGACGGAGCCCGAGGGCCGATCCGGACTGACGGAGCCCGAGATATGAGGATTTACGTGTCGATGCTGGACACGGGTTTCATAATGTTTTCGAGTGTCGATGCTGAACACTCAGGTTACATGATTTTGTTGTGTCGCGAGGGACACACGTCGATTTATATCCTCATACCTTCATGCATATGCTTTTATGATATTCACATGCATGATGTTATGTCATTGGTTGACGGGTGGACGAGATCCACATGCGTACATACATTGATTATATGGGTGGACGCGATCCACACGCATACATACATTGAGTATATGGGCGGACGAGATCCACACGCATACATACATTGATTATATGGATGGACGAGATCCACATGCATACATACATGCATTGATCATATTGTTGGATGATATCCACATGCTGATTGACATTGATATTAGTGTTGGCACATATACAGATACGGTCACTCTAGATATCATAGTATTACCTTCATGATATAGGTTACTTAGGAGTCGTTTATTCGATTTCTACTTGTTGATGTTTTTGTACTCACGAGTTGGCAACTCACCCTCGTTGTGCCACAGTTCTTGCAGGTTGACCGCACGGATCAGTAGCGGTATCGCTGGCACATAGCTTCATTTGGGTTTTTTGCATTAGTAGGTGGGGCATTTGTATCGTACCCACTCTTGTATTTATATTTCACATTGTATCTAGTCAACTCCATCAATCAAAATTAGTAAATTGTATATGTAATGAGACTTAGTGAGATTGTGGTTGCGAGACTTAGAGCGAGGGGTTTTCCGCTACTTGTGGTTTTGATGTCTTGCTTATTTCTTTATATTTTTTTGGTGAACTTCACCGTTGGGTGTCGTATACTTACATATACTGTCTTGCGTGGTTGTGATCCGCTGGTTGGCGAAGAGCTATCTCCCGCTTGGGGATGCCTTTATCATTATCTTGTAAATGTGGTTTTGGATCAAAATATACAAAGGAGGTGCTGCCCAAATTTTTAAAAGACGAAACACGTTTTCAAACTAGCAAATTTCACTTGCATTTTCATGTTCCATTTCTATACATTAAGAAAACTTGATTTCATTATACCTTTATTTCAAAATATCACCTCCTTTATTTCTTAAAAGTTTTAGATTTCTGGGTTTTAGCTTACTTGAATTACGTTACGCCTTTAGACGTTGCGTGATTTAAGTGCTGGTCACGAGCTAATATTTCGGGTCGTGACAAAGTTAGTATCAGAGCGCTAGGTTTAACCTTGGTTCGAGTCTATGTTTGACTATGCGGGGTCTAGGACGGGTATGTATTTCGGAACCTAGGCTTGACCTTACGGAACTTAGACTTGAACCGGGGGTATTAGACCCGATCTTTCATTACATAGGCCGACCCTGATTGATAGAGTAGGTAGCTTGAGTAGAGTGACGTACCGTACGTATGTTCCGTGGCATATTTACGATACGATACTCCACTTAAGAAACTTTAGGGTGTACATTTTTTTTTGAGACTTATGATTCTCTTCATACCCATAATTATACATCCATTTGAGATCCTTGATTATATTCGTTTCCATGATCATACTCTCATTGATTCTGTTCCTCCTTATGATCATGTATCCACTCTGGATCTGTCGTTTCCTTTCATGAATTTGCTCTGCTTTCATCGATACTCGATTGAGGTTCCTGTCACCATGGTTTGAGCGCAGATGAGCTGCTGCTAGTGTTGCGGTCAGGGCGAGCTCGTCTGGTACGAGGGCTGACCATTGTGTTTTTTGGTGACATGGGAATGTCTCGATGTAGTGTTTGAGTTGTAACCTCTTGTGGAGGCGAGTGTTTGGTTTTACACCGGATGATCGGGCCATTGTTAGAGCTGCCAGTTGCGAGAGGACTGTTGATGTACAGCCTACCTCAGAGATTGTGATGTCATCTACCGTGTGGACAGATGACCCAGCTGTTGCTGAGATTGATGGGATGTCACCTCCAGACTTTACGAGCTGAGATCGCTGGAGCTTCCAGGCAGAGATGCGACAGATGATAGATAGTCTATTCCTAGTTGAGAGGCGAAGGTGATTCATCAGATTGATGCGCCGACGCAGGCCCAGTTGATTTGAAGATTTCCAGTATGGAGAGTCTTACTCAGGTCTAGAGATGACCGATCCAGAGATGACTGTGATGCACCGTCTTTCCTGGAAGATTGAGGCATTCTTTAGCGTGCGGACGAAGGGTAATCACATGTCGGCTAGGCGAAGCTAAAAAGTTCGAGCGAGTGTCAGAAACCCATTTTTCCCAAGTTTAAAGTGTTCGGAGGAACATGCAAGTGATTTTGTGGACCCTCTAGAAGATTGAAACCCTAACTCGAAATGATGACTATGGAACCGCTTTTGAACCTTAGAGTTTGTGGCAGTTTAGCGGTGCCATCAGTGAGGCTTGGGTTTGCCCTTCTACGGCTGGTCCAAATGTACTGTGGTATGTACCAGATATTTTTAAACTGTGCTCAGGTGTTGAGCTTTCGGGAAATGTTGGGAAATGACTCGATCGAAAAGTTTAGCGTCGTCCGGATATCATGTGATAAGAGATCAGCAAGCTGACCGGTTTCAGATAGAGGACCTCACTCAGTTGCGTTATGAGTTGATCGAGAACGGACGAGTATTGAGTATTTCTCCGATGGTTGGGACGAGTTCCCGAGGGCGTGTTCGGATAGAGATCTTCTACAGAGTAATGAAGACATTGAGTTCATGATTTCGAGTTCATGTGAGAGACTTCGGATTGACCGTGGCCAAGAACAGTTGCAGTGCGCAGATAGTATGACATGACGTCGAAGTGGAAGATGATAAAGACGAGTGGAACAAGAGGTTCGTGCGAGATGCTGACGAGCTGTTGTTACTCCCCGTTGAGATTAAAGATCGGATATGTCTACAGAGGCGTTGGGATGCGACCAGTTCCTGAGAAAATGTGTGTGGAACACGCAGATGTCCAGAAAAGCGGGAAAAGATTATGCAAGAGTACCGGCCTCCGTACAGTTCGGCATAGGCGAGATCGGAAGAGACCTTGAGCAGGATTTCTTCCAGGACACTGCTGCAATAAGATTTGCACCGAGGATTAGATGTGTCACGTATATTCAGAGAGCCAGAGGCCGACGCCAGTGACGTGCTGCCTTACGAGTGGTCGTGATAATTGGCCGAGAGATGACCAGAGAAGTGCTAGAGCGGAATCGTTTCCGTTAGCACACCGGACCCGGCCGACGTGCCGATGGATTGCGAGATTGGTAATCCACAGTAAAAATGAGGACCCAGAGACAGAGGACGCCAGACTGTAAGCAGGAGGCAAGCGGATATTCTTGTTCTGCCAGTTTTAGGCGCACCGGTTTATTATTCGACATTGCAGGAGGTGTATCTCAATGTCATTTATTGCGATTTGCGTTTATGATCCGAGTATCACGCTTATATCGCTTGGATTTGAGTTTTGATGATTGAGTTTCGTAATATCATTTTCGTGCACCATTGCTTCACCTACTGGGTATTTATATTTTTATGCATAGTTATTGCACTTGATATATATTTTATACACCGTTGTGTTGATTTGCGATTGGTGCATATCTATCGCGCTTGAGATTTCGTTTGTGCCTTAGCTGCACGTATTTATGATTTCATGGATTTCATACGGTTGATTTGATTTTGTGCGTGTGGTACGCACTCGATTTGATTTTTGCACTCGGTATAGCTTACATATGCTTGCAGTGCATTGATACGTGTTTTGTATACACAGTTGCACGCGTTTACGATTTTATACACCATGGTACACTCGGTGTTTCTTTTATACACATTTGAGTTATGTATTCGTATTTCTTGCACTGGATGCACTGTATTCGTATTTCGTGCACTGGATGCACTGTATTCGTATTTCGTGCACTGGATGCACTGTATTTGTGTTTCGTGCACTGGATGCACCAGATTTGAACTTCGTGCATTTGTTGCACTAGATTTTCATTTCGTGCAATTGTCGTACCAGATTTATATTTTTGTGCATTTGCTGCACCATATTCGTATTTCGTACATTAGTTGCACTAGATTTGCATTTCCTGCATTTGTTGCACCGGAGGGGTATTTGTGCATTTGTCGCACTGGATTTATACTCCGTACCTTGGTCGCACCTGATTTATGTTCTTGAGCATTCGTTTTACCAGATTTGTATTTTCGTGCGTTTTTGTACTTGCTGTTCGTTTTCGTGCATGCTACGGCACTAGATGTTTCTTACGAACCTGACGCGCTTTGGTTGGATTTTTGCGCATATTATGCACTTGATTTTGGATTTTTATGCGCATCGGATGCACTTGAGTGAGATTTTAATCGTGCATGTTGGATGCACTTGATTTAGATTTCTTTCGTACATGATGGATGCACTTGATTTGAATTTTCACTCATGTTGGGCGCATGATATGAGATGTGGTTTTGTGCACACCGGATGCACTCAATTGAGATTTTCATTCATGCATGTTAGTTGCACCGGCACTCTAGATGCACTTGATATTGTTGTCGTGCACACCCGTTGCACTGGACAGATGCTTTCGTGCACACCTGTTGCACTTAGTTTTTGTTTTGTGCACATTCGTAGCACTTGTATTTGGATTCAATTTCCATGCGCACCAGACGCACGTGATTATTGGATACGCCTTTTGAGGCTGATTTTGCTTTTGAGCACTTGGTTTTCATGTTGGGCACTATATTGTGTAGTAGCCAAACATGACTGATCTGAGGACAGTACCTGAGTACTTTGCATGCATTAAAAGATTACCAGAGGTTTTCAAAAAAAAGGAGCTATAGTCTCGCTATTTCCTACGTGTCCATGAGCGACACGAATGTTTATAAAGAAAACCTTTTTGGGATATTTCAAAATGGACGGGACGTGTATTTGAGTAAAACCTATATGAACATATATTATTATTTTATAAATGAGCGTCCGTCACTTATGCCGTGAGTTACGCATCACACGGCGATTCAGAAAGGATTTTGCATGTATTTTATTCAAATCTTGGAGTTTTTTTCAAGGATGCGTACTATATACATATTATAGTATTTGACTAGTGTATGTTGGATTTCAGTATTGGATTTCGAGATCTGTATCTCCATTGTAAATCCGAGGATATGCGTGCAAAACCTATGATTTGTGTGACGCTTGATGGAGTTTGATTTGAGTTTTGTATTCGTTTTCAGGCGCACGCGATGCGCGGTGGTATTTCTGTATCTTCCGTGATTTCGGAACCCCGTTGATTTGAGTTGATTATTGAAATGTTTTAGAATTTGGGGGTTTAAATTTAAATTAGGGGACCGAATTTATTTAAGGGGGAAAGATTGTAACATTTCAGAAAATATAAAATATTATTTTTGGAATTTAATATTAAAATAATATATTTCCTGAAAACCGCCCGATTTGCGAAATTGGGGCTTTCGAAAATGGGTATAAATGTATACCGATAATTGTGAAATAAATGGAAATTAAAATGATTTATTCATTTAAAAATATATTTAAAGGATTTGGCATTTTTAAAATTTATTATATGCAATTTGGATAAAAATCCGATTAGTGCACTGCTAATCGCAATTAAACCAAATCCGTGTTTCTACAGTTTTCCATTGCTAGTGCACCATGTCATGTTACATTTTGTTACATGTTGTTGTATTTGTGTTGTTTTATGGATATTATGTGATTTTGTTTGAAATTTAAAATAGAAAAGAAAAAGAAATGAAAAAGGGTTAAAAAGGTGAATTATTGGAAGGGGAGAGAGAGAGAGAGAGTGGGAGAAAAGTGAGAGAGGGGGGGGGGGGGCTGCTGCTGCCAAATTGTTTTTACCCCATAATTTTCTTCTCCTTCTTCATCTTCCTCACCCTCATCTCTCTCCACTTCTAACCCTAGATCCATCTCCAAATAATCCACAAAACTTTATACCCCCTTCACAAAAATTAATCCCCATCTCTTCCTCTACATATTGGACCAAGCAAAGTGGGATTTTGATGACATTGGGAAGGTAGGGCTGTCTAGAGTGGCCTAAATGAAGGTATAAATTCTTCCATTTAGTTTAGTTTGAGATTTCTTGTATTCTAAATTAGTTTAGAATGTATTTGGTTAGGGTATGTGGTGTTTAGAAAATTCAAGAGAAAGGGTTTGAGGTTTTTGGGGAATTAGTGATGTGTGGTGGCTGTACAAGACCCTAGGGATCAAATTATACACATGGAAATGAGTTTAGAACAGAGAATACAAACTTTAGGATTAATCCATGTCCGTTTTGTGAGTATATAGGGTGTGCAGGGAAATCTGGAGCAACCCGGGGAATTTCTGAGACAAGCAAACAACTCCAGGGACCAAATTAGAGAACTAGGAGACCACCTTGACGAGACGAAGCCCAGAGGAGCTTAGGAGGCCGAGGAGGCCGGATTTTGTGGGTAGGTGGCCGGCCACATGGTGGCATGTGGTGTCGGGGTTGGTCCAGTAGATCATATACATCATATACAACACCCTAGACTTGTTTGTGCAACTCTTTTTGGCCTGAGTCAAAATCTGGGAACACATTAGTGTGATTTTTGGATATTTTTTCCGTATTTTGAATGATGAGTTTTGATGTTTGGATTTTTTTGGTTGTTGAATGTTTGTACATCAACGACTAGGGGTAATTTGTTGGTTTTGCATACGTGGGCTATAGGTTCTAACCTATAGGCGATCCGTGTGTCGTTTTGGGTTCCGTACTTGATGTTAATAGCGATTGTTTATAATTATAGGTACGCTCGCATGGATTCCGAGGCGACGGAGCATGGCGTCATTGACTTCGACAAGTAAGGATCAAAGTGAGTAGATCTATATCTACGGGGGAAGTCGGGTGGATGGCGTATAGCACTCCCGCACACTTTGATGGAAACCGATTCATAGTATATGGTTAAGGAAACCTTTAATAGAAAACTATATATAGAGTTAAAAGATAGTTAGAGAATCTATATTAGAAACTAAAGGATAGTTAGAAGTGATATGATACGACTAGTATGTGATGACGGAACTTGAGAATGATATTTGATAATATTGCCGTTTAGGGTACTATAGGACTAGATAGTCGATGTAGGTGTGTCATCCGAACCATACTTATTTCTAAACTGAAGAATCGATTGCATCTTTTAAACAGATACCTTGAGGGACGTTACGGATTTTCAAATGATATCTTTTCCTTAAAAACACTGTATCCCCTACTTTCAAAACGACGATTCGCATCTTTCAAAAACTATTTATATGGTTCGGGTGTGTATGTTAGATTAGATACGTACGCTTATAGTAAAGGTAGAATGCATTTGTAAACTTGACTTTATGTGAGATATAATTAGGATGAAAAGAGAATACGATTTGCCATGGATATGATGATATGTTGGTATACGGATGCGAGTCGATTGAGATGATTGATACCTTGCTTGTCCCCTGATATGAAATTGTTATGGATGTAACCTGGGATATAGGTATATAGATGTATATTGAATGTCATGAATCATGTGTGATAGGCCGTACGTGACATTAGGCCGTACCCTCATTGTCTTATAGGTTGATATGATCCCTTTTTGGTTTAATACCGCCCTACGATGATTTTCCGTACGTGATGAGTTTGACTTGATGTTTGATCCATACCCTTGACTAGAGGATGCCGTATGATGGATTATACCGTACGTGATATTGTGTGGCTAGATGCTGATTGATAGATTCACCGACTCAGTCATGATAGACACGTATACCCGTCACTATTTGCATATGATTTACCTTATGTTGCATTCAAGTTATTTGCATTGCATTACTTATACCTGTGCTAGTAAACCTGTGCCATTATCGATGATGCGTATGTTACACGTACACAGATTTGTCGGCCCACACACTTCATCATCGATAATTGCTATGTCACTTACACAGTAGAATCGCTGCATCAGGATATGACTCCTTACATGATATACTTGCTATAGCTACATATTGTACACCCATACTTGCGTACATACATATTGTACACCCATACTTACGTGCATACATATTGTACACCCATACTTGCGTACAGACACATTTGTATGTCCATACTTCCGTGCATACACATATGCACCTTTATACGATATTGCATTCGATTTTGGAGATTTGGGAACTACATGATATATTTTAAAACTGAATTCACTTAAAAGAGCGGTTTTCCCTCGATATATGCATATTACTGTTCCATGTTGCATGATATACGGATACGCTTACATTTTTGTTACATATCGCATACATCATGCTTTATGATTATACGCATTGAGATATGTTGTTTTCATGAGATTTCTGGATTTGAGAACCGTGTTTATTTCAAAAGAAAGCATGTATTGTTTTAAAAACCCGGTTTCTCTTGATATGATATTTCAGTGCATCCACCATGTGTTTTCTCGGTTCTAAGAGTGGCATGTGAAACCCGATTCGAGGAGCGGTAGGCACCGTCTGCGGGTACATGGTGGACCCGGTGAGGTACCCCGGGGCGAGAAGACTCGTATTATTAGACGGTGAGCCTGGTAGGGGAGCACTACCTACCGGTGATAGTTTTTGGGCTCAGCGGATATCCGGAGGATACCGACCGGAGTCGAGAGATGTGATGGGCCGATCCGGACCGACGGAGCCCGAGGGCCGATCCGGACTAACGGAGCCCGAGATATAAGGATTTATGTGTCGATGCTGGACACAGGTTTCATGATGTTTTCGAGTGTCGATGCTGGACACTCAGGTTCCAGTATTTTGATGTGTCGCGAGGGACACACGTCAATTTATATTCTCATACCTTCATGCATATGCTTTTATGATATTCACATGCATGATGTTGTGTCATTGGTTGATGGGTAGACGAGATCCACATGCATACATACATTGATTATATGGGTGGACGAGATCCACACGCATACATACATTGATTATATGGGTGGACGAGATCCATACGCATACATACATTGATTATATGGGTGGATGAGATCCACACGCATACATACATTGATTATATGGTTGGACGAGATCCACATGCATACATACATGCATTGATCATATTGTTGGATGATATCCACATGCTGTTTGACATTGATATTAGTGTTGGCACATATACAGATACGGTCACCCCAGATTTCATAGTATTATCTTAATGATATAGTTGACGTAGGATTCGTTTATTCGATTTCTACTTATTGATGTTTTTCTACTCACGAGTTGGCAACTCACCCCCATTGTGCCACAGTTCTTGCAGGTTGACCGCACGGATTAGTAGCGGTATCGCTGGTACATAGCTTCATTTGGTTGTTTTGCATTGGTAGGTGGGGCATTTGTATCGTACCCACTCTTGTATTTATATTTCACATTGTATCTAGTCAACTCTATCATTCAAAATTAGTAAATTGTATAAGTAATGAGACTTAGTGAGATTGTGGTTGCGAGACTTAGAGCGAGGGGTTTTCCGCTACTTGTGGTTTTGATATCTTGCTTATTTCTTTATCTTTTTGTGGTGAACTTCGCCGTTGGGCGTCGTATACTTACATATACTGTCTTGCGTGGTTGTGATCAGCCGGTTGACGAAGAGCTAGCTTCCGCTTGGGGATGCCTTTATCATTATCTTGTATATGTGGTTTTGGATCAAAATATACAAAGAAGGTGCTGCCCAAATTTTTAAAAGACGAAACACGTTTTCAAACTAGCAAATTTTACTTGCATTTTCATGTTCATTTTCTATGCATTAAGAAAACTCGATTACATTATACCTTTATTTCAAAATTTCACCTCTTTTATTTTCTAAAAAGGTTTAGATTTCTGGGTTTCAGCTCACTTGAATACGCCTTTAGACGTTGCTTGATTTAAGTGCTGGTCGCGAGCTAATATTTCGGGTCATGACAATGGTTAATGTCAATTCTGACCCCGAGAGAAACGCCCAGAGCAAATGCTGGTCCCGTGGAACACGGCTAATGTCAATCTTGACCCCGTGGGAAATGACTAGAGCACACCCTGGGCACGTAGAACACGGCTAATGTCAATCCTGACCCCGTGGGAAACGCCCAGAGCAAATCCTGACTCCGTGGCGGATAAAGTCAACCCCCTGACCCCGTGAATTGCAGATAAGGTCAACCCCTGACTCCGTGAAATACGGATAAAGTCAACTCTCGACTTCCCCGCCAAAGCAATTCTTTGATTCGGGAGCAAGTCAACTCAAAAATCACTTACGGGTCCTCTCGACTTGTAAGGAATAAAATTTTCTTGTGAGATCCTTACGACTCTCAAGAGAAAATACACTTAGGAATCCTCACGATTCTTAAGGAGAAATGACACTTACGAGATCCCCTCGACTCGTAGGGAGAAAAGTCTTTATGAGACCCTCACGGCTCGTAAAGTTGGAACGCCTTAGGCGACAGATCTGAACCAGTCCTCTAAGCTATCTCTACCTTACAAAGAATCCAAGATGGACAGCTACCTACTATCTATAGGCTACACTTGCCAAAACTACATGCCACTGAAATGGAGAAGTTACTCATGAGCATATAAACTACTTCACGCCAGAGTAAGACATAAAGAAATAGAAGGGTGCGGCTCATGGGGCTGAGAGTTTGGAACTATATCCCTTAAGAGTCGAGATTTGAGTTAATGATAAATGACGACGCTTGTGTCCGCTCGTTATCTTCTCAGATCAAGATTCTTAAAGTTATATACTAACCCAAAACTGGTCATACGTTATGAATTACTCTGCACTACTTCACCCACGTACATGCTTACGTGGGCAAAGTAGTGGGGGGAATTTGTTCCCGCATAAATTTTCGGCCAAGAGCTACTTGTTCCCTTGCGAAAAAGGGGGAGAATCCTCAAAAAAGCAGGCATCACGTGCTCACACGTGACCAGGCCTCACGTGCAGACACGTGACCTTTTATCAGCAAAGTCTACCTACGCCTGAAAGCCTAATTGGTGGGGTCACGTGCCAACACGTGACCGGGCCTCATGTGCAGACACGTGACCTTTTATGATCAGAGTATATCCGCGCCTAAAAGCCTAATTGATAGGTCACGTGCCAACACGTGATGGGTTCCCAAGCTTTCTGAAATAATAGAATTAAATTCCAATTAAATGCTTGATCAGTAGGGTCACGTGCCAACACGTGATAGGCTCTTAAATCATCTGACCTGAAAGAAGGAAAACCCCAAATGGGGCATCACGTGCCCACGCGTGACCAAGGGTCACGTGCCAACACGTGATGGGTTCCTGATCTCTCTGAACTAATAGAATTAAATTCTAATTAAAAGGAATCAAAAGTTTTAATTGGAAAAATATTTCCCTAGATCTTTCCAAACAAAAAAGATTGCGCTCTGTAAAGTGGAGCACCGTTGGATTAAAAATCCAATGGTGATTAAAAATCACCAATTTACAGAAAGATTCTATACAAGGAAATATTTTCCTAAAATCTGCCAGTAACAACAAATAAAATATCTTTTGGATGAAAAATCCAATGGTGAATAAAATTCACCGAGTGATCTAAAAGATCATGTTGGTTACAAAATCAATCAAAATCTTTCAATGAAAAATTGACTAAACAAATTGATTCTTTTCTTTCTCCTATAAATAGGAGCCAAGAAGAGAAGAGAAAGGGAGATACAACAACAACAGAGAGAAAAAAAGAAGAGAATTTAATTCTCCAGAGAGAAAAGAAGATTTCCTCAGAAGAGAAAGAAGCCCTAGGTGAGAAAGGGAAAAAGATCATAAGCTCCACAAAACAAAAGTAGAATTTAATTCTCAAACTAAGAGTTTAACTCTTCTGAATAAGAACTTAGTTCTTCCTTTTGGTTGAAGATCTGCAGAAGCAGATCTCCCCACAAGTTGAGAATTTAATTCTCATCGGGGAGATTCTGCCATCCAGATCTAAAACCTAAGAGAAGACCTAAATTCAGAGAATTATATTCTCCCACAAAATACTTAGGAATTTAATTCCTCCAACAGAGACAGGGTTTAATCCTTAAGACAAGAACTTAGTTCTTCTTCATGGTTGAAGATCTACAGAAGCAGATCTCTCCATAAGTTGAGAATTTAATTCTCATCAGGGAGATTCTTCCATGCGGATCCAAAACTTAGAGGGAGAGTTGGGTTTAAAGAATTTAATTCTTCCATATACATAGGAATTTAATTCCTCTAAACAAAATTAGGGTTTAACCCTACAAAAGAATTTAATTCTTAAACAAGGGACTTAAAACTCTCCATGCACGTAAAGAAGTCAGTATCCAACCTGATCACGTGGTAACACGTGACCCTCCCTTGAATGATCAGAAAAGAATGAATGAGATCAGGTCACGTGCTCCCACGTGACCCTTGAACAAACTTCTCAAAATAAAGGAAAAACAGACTTTGGGTGCCCTCACGTGTCCCCACATGACCCCTGACAAACACCTCTTTAAAAAAGAGAAGATGGAAAGAACTAAAGGATTAAAATCCAATGCATAGGCGCCCTCACGTGTCCCTACGTGACCCCTAGCAAATCCTGTTAATATCCAGTGCATGGGTGCCCATCACGTGCCCACACGTGATAGCCATGAAGACTAAAAGTGTTTAACACTTATTTGAATATTCTGAGAATAAAATAAAGGAATCTTGGCCCATTCCTAGGGCGCCTCATTTGTCCTCACGTGAGCGCCTCATTTTCTAGTGTTTAACACTATTTTAAGCATTTCATCCTTAGTGTTTAACACTATTTTAAATGCATTACGTGGGAACATGTGACCGCCAGATATGTGCTAGTGTTAACACTATTTTCAAACCAGTCTTAGCCCAAATTGGCTAACTCTTCCAGAAGCAAGACTCCCCTTTTGACCGAGCCTCAAATACATACTTGTCTTCCAAGATTGATCATCTCATATGGCATATAAGTGCTCAGCACTCAATAGAAGACAAAATATGGTCAGAACCCAGACCCATGTTTAGCATTGCTAAATAATGAGGAGCTGAGCCCAGACAAATATTCAACAGTCCAAATAAAGGTCCAACATTTTAAACCCAATTTGACTTAGCCCAACTTAGCCATAAGTCCTCAATTCAGATTTAGCTGAGCCCATGTGCTCAAAATCTAATTAATCTTAGTCCTAAATTGGACTACAGATTTCCCAACCAAAATTGGTTCAAGGGTATATCTCCTCCCTCCGCTAATATCTGTCGTTGTAATCTTTCAACATCTTTAGAGAGGTGACGGGTCCTGACAACTAAACACTTTATGGATTGTGGGGTCCTTAAACCCATGGATTATGATATCCTTAATCTCGGACTGTGGGGTCCTTAAGCCCATGGACTATGATGTCCTTAACCTTTGACCGCAAAGTCCCTAAACTAAAACAATAGAGCTCAAATGCTCTTTTGTTGGATCTAAATGATCCTGTTAAGTAGATCTTAGTCTAAAATTAGACTAACGTATTCTTAACAAATGGTTAAGTAGATCTTAGTCTGAAATTAGACTAACGTGTCCTTGACAAACTGTTAAGTTGATCTTAGTCTAAAAATTAGACTAACGTATCCTTAATAAACGTTTAAGTTGATCTTAGTCTCAAATGAGACTAACACATCCTTAAACCCATCCCCAAACCCAAATCTAAGAAAATACGGATTTGAACTAATCAACGCCCTACGGGCGACAACATAAATTAGTCTCCGTATACAATCCATGGGAAACCAAAAAACAAAACAAACACACACGACACGAAGTGACTATCTAGAGAAGGAGAAAGTGGTTACCGCGATGCGGTAACGTAATTAACTGCAGGGGCTTGCGCCTGCAGGGAAGAGTGTCCCCACAATCAAAAACCCCTTAATTGAGGAGGAATCTGACGAAGTCTGCTACAACGGCCGCATCCGTCTAAACCTTCGATCATTGGTTTCATAAATCAACTTGGCATCTTCAGAGAGGTGGACGGATAGCACCAATTAGCATCTGCCCCCAAATTTAGGCAAGACGGACCTACGCGGTCCCGTCTCTGTATTCGGAGGGGAACAGGTCTATTTCGATGCCTCGGTGTCGTATGATAAATCCTAGGAATTTGCCTAACGAGACTCCAAACGCGCATTTTAGAGGATTCATCTTTAGATTGTATTTCCGAAGACGCTGGAATACTATGTTCTGATGTTCCCAGTGCTCCTCGTATGATTTGCTTTTCACCACAAGGTTGTAAATATAGTATTCGACAATCTCATGTATAAGGTCATCAAAGATCTTCGTCATGGCTCTTTGGTAGGTAGCGCCTATGTTCTTCAAACCAAAGGGCGTCACCTTATAGCAGAATATGCGTAGAGGAGTCTGGAAGGCGGTGTGCTTTTGGTCTTCAGGATACATTTTTATTTGATTGTAGCCTGAAGATCCATCCATGAAGAAGAAGACCTCATGAGTGGACGTGTTATCGATCATCAGCTCGGTAACAGGTACTGGGAAGTCATCCTTCGGACAAGCTTTGTTAAAGTCTTGAAAGTCCACGCAGATGTACATTGTTCCATTTTTCTTCATCATTAGAACAATGTTGGCAATCCAATCGGGATACTGAACTTCTTGGATGAAGCCGGATTCAGTTAGTTTCTTGAATTCGTTATTGATACTCATCTCGAGTTTAAGCCGCATTCTTCTTGGTGCCTGTTTGACTGGCTTAATGTCCGGCGATATAGCCAGTTTATGTACCGCTATTTCTGGATCTAGTCCCGGCATCTCGGAATAATTCCATGCAAAGCAGTCTTTATATTGCATGAGTACATTTTTTAAAGTAGCCACCTGCTTTTTAGATAGCAGCTCACAGACGAATGTTGGCCTCGGATTATTTACCGTTCCCAAGTCAATTTTCCTTAGATTGTCCGACGTGGTGTGTATCCTATCTTCCAGTTCTTTTGGTACTGGTGGAAATTCTGAGATCACCTCGTCCTCGTCCGCATCTGCGAAGCATCAGGAGGGGTCATCCATATTCTCACGGTTCCCCTCTTTTGAAAATGTTATCACGTGGCAGGTACGAGTTCGTTTCCAAGCTCGATATTGATCTGGCCCTACTCTCGCAATATAGGTTGCTTTTAGATCATGCTTTTGCAGTGGAGTTACCCTCCAACTGTCGGATAGAGCGAACCTGCCATATTGATACTGGTCTTCGACCCTATCTTTGAAGGTGAAGCAGTCTTCAAGGGGATGACCTGTTGCTCGGTGGTAGGAGCAATAATCCGGGTGATGGACCTCATTTATCTGTTCGGGGGTACCGAGGCTCCGAGAGCGTCATCATTTGATTCTTAATGACAAGGTCGAATATTTTCCTTGTCTTGTCTTGGGAGAAAGAGTATTTCGCGTGGCTTCTTGGCTCCGTTTCGCTGTTTTCGAATGTCATTCTTGTTCTCTACCATGTTTGTTCCTCTGTGTCGGGCTTTTTCCTTGTCGTGAGAACGTACAGCGGGTTGTGGGTGAAGGGCATCGTGATTTTCCTTTTCCACAGACTGCTGAATGAAACGCTGAGTCCTGGCCTTTTCGTAAATGACTATTTCGCGGTTGTGGTCATCCCGAACTTTTTGACCGGCTTCTCTTATTAGCTTGGCGATCGGCTCCTCGAACGACGAACTTGACATTCGTACGGCAGGATCTCGCTTTGGTTCGATGTTATAACCATTTAGAAAAACGTTCCCTTTATCACCAAAGCCATTTATGACGCGGCAGTTGTGGAATCGCTCCCGTTTATTTATCCGAACGAATCCGAGCCCAGTCGTTTCCATTCTCCCGTTAGGCATCTTTCGCTGAGTCCTGGGGACGTCCCAAATCTTGTTGTAG
Source organism: Agapanthus africanus (assembly GCA_030015575.1). Classification (NCBI taxonomy): domain Eukaryota; kingdom Viridiplantae; phylum Streptophyta; class Magnoliopsida; order Asparagales; family Amaryllidaceae; genus Agapanthus; species Agapanthus africanus. Next base: position 671,103,165 of record CM057344.1, on the reverse strand, counting down.
AACTGAGCTTGTCGAGTGGTTTGTTTGAAGGGTACGCCTTAGCATCTTAATAACCTTTTTAATCCCTCTGTGTAATATCTAGGCAAACGGATTGGTTGAAACCTGTCAAGCACAAAATCGGCGCCATGCCAGACTTCTTTTTCTACCCTGGTTTCCATAGATTGTTAGAAGAGTATCATCTTTTCAACTCTTCGCCTGGAAGGGACGTTGAAAGTCCGCAGCTCTTGTACGCCGTATGTATTGAGCACATCAAGTTCCCTGTGATGCCACTGCGGAACCATGGTGATTTGTAAACTTTGATCAATTCCAATAACGGTTTGTGCTGATAGGCGAGTGGAGAACACGGCGTTGGCCTCGTCCTCAGAGTCACAGCTAAAGACCAAAATAGGAGTAGATGGTCCAGGCCTGTTGCCTTGGGATTGCCCCCGGTAGACTACCTATTAATCCTCCTCGGTATCGCTCCCAAAGATCGGGATAGTGGTGATGGCTTTTTGTTTATTCTCTAGATTATGACATCTTTCTGTGTCTTTGAAGTCTGGTAGGAAGTACTTGGCGTCTTCATATTTTTGGACTTCGTTTACGTAGAATGGATTTAGCACCGCCGTAACGGTGTACTCGATGCTATCTTTGAAATAATTCTTACACTGGTGTTGTGTAGAAGGGATGACGTTGTATTCGTGCAACCAAGACCTACCGAGCAAAGCATTGTAGCAAGCCTTGGCATCGATGACATGAAATTTGATGTCAGCGATAAGTAGCCCAAAGCGTACCATCAATATTACAGACCCAAGCGTCCGAGATGACTGTAAGTCAAACCCAGAGAAGGTAATTTTGTCCCAAGCCAGGTGCTGAACGTTCATGCAGATCTCCTTCAGCACCTTCACGTTGAGAAGGTTGACGGAGGTGTTGGAGATAGTGCCCTCAGAGTCGATTATTGGATCACAGGCACGTGATTGCAATGATTGAGGGAGGACCTATCCCGGTAGGACAGTCTTACTCAAAATGATAGTATGCTATCTGGTTTACCTTTATCATCGTGTACTGCTTTAGGTGACCTGACAGGTCGCTATTACATGTTGATAGAGCCCCTAGGATTCTTGCTTGACTGCCAGCAGTATGAGGGCGATCATATAAGTGAGAGCTGGAGTCTATAAGCACATCCTTAAAAGGTCCCTAGTCGTGGGAGTTTCGAGACAGGGCATCGATTCTCCAGAGTAGACTAGTGTATACAGTCGAGACCCCGACGAGGGGCGGTGGCCGGTCTCACAAGCCACTGGTGTAAGTTGGTTCACCTAAGATGTATACAGGTGCTCATTGGGTTATGAGTACACCGGACAGGACTCGCCGGGAACATCCTAGTTGGTCTTATACCTGACGTCAGATAGCAGTTCCCTGGTGACATGTGTACAGGTTAGTTTATCGACCTGGGGATCGTCATTTGTCTCGTGTGAGTTCCCACTGTGCTTTGATTACTACCCTACCACGGCTCAAAGGAGTCGTGCAAACAGGTTTTAGTTGGGTACAGTCCCGAGCCACATGGAGGCAGTGAGCGGATCTTCGGGGGTTCGTCTCTCCCGGTATTGGGGGTGAGGTCGCGCTGTGTCTAGGAGAGCCATTACACGAAGTCCTTGGCCAAGGCAGGAGATTTACTGGTAGGTATTCCAGTAGTATCTCAGGGTGTTCTGGGCTACACTCCGACACGACTTGTACCGCTTTTGGGGGTCTGACTTTTACCCACCCCCTAGGCCCGACATGCGATGCTCATAGACGAACGGACCGGACTGTACGGATATTGTCACTGACAGGCTCAGTAGGGTGTCAGGATGAGTTCGCTCATCGACGTCCCTTTTGGTCAATAGCTGGTGGCCCGTTACGTATTGGCTTATACCTCTGACGTGCTAGTGGTTAAATCCACAGCCATAGTATTGACGAGTCTTTAGAGTCCACCACACATTCAGTTACTCAGCTTTCGGGCGAAACGCTGCAGAGGCCGTATGGAGATATGGCAGGGTCCGATCAGATACGTGCGGTATTGCACGGATCAGGATCGGACGGTTTGTACTAGAGGCCGTATAGATATATAGCACGGTTCGATCAGATACGTGCGGTATTGCACGGATCAGGATCGAACGGATTTTACTAGCCGGCTTTGGTTTAAGCCGGATCCTAGTATAGTACAGTGTAGATTTTGTCTCATTGCATTTGTATCCGGTCGGAATACAGATGCGGGTGTGTATGCACAGTATCGGGGTTTTCCTGTAATTTATTACGGGACCAGTTTTCTGGAGTTGCCAATTTGCATTCCGTTCCGGCCGGTTTTCCTTTGTTCTTTCCCGGCCGGACTTTTCCGATGGAGGGGGTTATTTGCAATTGTGCAAATAACTTTTGTGGAGGGGGTATCTTGCTTTTGTATCATTATGATATGTTAAGCATCTTTGCTTTTTCATCCATGATGGTGCATTTATTTGATATGAAAGGATTAGATGTTGTTATGGAGTTGATTTGAGGTTTACCTTGAAGGAAGGGGTCACCCTCCACCTTTTCCTACACTCATCTCCCTTCTTCTTTTTGTTTGATATTTGATTCCTCCACCATTCTCACTTATGATAAAATGGCTACACTTGAGAGAAGAGAATGAGAGAGTTCATTTTTGTTATGTGAGGAATTCTTCATCTCATCTTCTTCTTGCTAGAAAATTGAAAGCACCAATTTTCTTTTCCTCTTCCTCCATCATCAAATGGCAACAAAACCCTAAATGAGACATAGCCTCTACACTACACTTTCTACAGCAAATTTTGGACGCGTCGGCCAGCCAACTTCGCGCCCGAGTTGCCTCGGTATTGAGGTGGGAGCCCGTAAAAGATGCAGGCGATGTGGTGCCTTTCAAGCAAGGAGACATCGACCGGAGTTTCCGCAGGAGATCGGGACGACGACGAGAAGACCGGAGGACTCGGATCACTCGGTATATCTCTCTTCCCTATCTTGTTACTTTGCTAGATCTAGTTTAATGGCCCGATCCGGGGTTTAGTGCGCGGTGGTGCCGGTTTGCTAAGTTCGCAAAATTAAAGTTTATCACCGCTTCCGTATTTGGCCGTCGGTTTGACGGCCGGGGCGCCGCCGTGCACTTACATTGGTATCAGAGCCTCGCCATTAACTTCGTCTAGCTTTGTTTGATGTGTTTGCATTTCCGATCGACCAAAATTCCAAAAACCCGCGTTTTTCTTTACATCAGTTTTCTGTCGAAATTTTTTGAAGTCCAAAAATTTTTCAGGTTGTCTCAGAATGATGTGCAGGGAGTTCTAAGAACACTGGAAAAATTCGACAACACGATCCCTCCGTACGACCGCGGAACCGCGGCCATAACCCCTCTTAGGCCGCGGTTCCGCCGCAGGAATGAGGGATCATGTCATCGTTTTTTTACAGTGGGCTTGTGGGCTAAAAATAGGGGTTTTGGAATATTAAAATTGGGCCCAGAATTTCTGTGAGAGCTACAGTATTGCCTGGGGGCCCACTTGTTAATTTTTGATCGATCGGATATTTTAAACACATTATTTCACAGTATTTACATTATATCTGCGACCGTGAATGTCACTTGATCGGTAAATCCTGTCTAACTGCTATAGCCCGGTTAGATGGATTTGCGAATGTGACTTTCACGTTGATGTTCTGTGTTTTTGCTGTGATGTTGCGGATTGGTCGTGGGAGATAGCCTGGATGCAATGCTAGTACAGTTTTGTTGCATTATGTACATTTGATATTGCGGGGCGAGCGTCCGACATGTGGACTGCCGTCACTGCCTGTTTGTATTATTATTTTGGGGCACGGCCAGGTTGCGGTCGATGTACCCGTTGTATGTATATTTTACTTTCTGTGCTAGGATTACCCCGCGGAGGGGTGCACGGATAGCCGGGTTCTGGAGGGCAACAAGCCCGCATCTCATGGCATTGGGACGGAGGGGGCTTCACTCTAAAATTGGCGGGCTATTCGCCGCACTCGTAGGGGGTACAGGTTGACCCAGGAGGGGTGCCCAAGTTACCGGATTCCGTTAAGTGCTGGGTGGTCCATTCACGGTGCTGAAGGGGGCTGCCTCGCTTCAGGTTTTGGCGGGTAACTTACCGCGCCCGTAGGGGTCTAGGATTTCATTGCACAGGCTATCCACACGACCAGGGGAACGTCGGGTTTCAGTAGTGGCTCTGTGAAACCCGGGGATCCCAGATATCTGTATTGTTCTGTGATGCTGTACATTTCTGTGATGTTGCATTTTATCACGCCTTGAGCGAAATACTATATATTGGTATATATATTAGTAGATGTTGTATATGTTTTTCATCCGCGCTAGTCCAGTCCCCGCTCTGCCGTTAGTTAGCTAACCTAACGGGTGATGACGGGACCCAGTGGCGAATGCGGATGGCATATACGTACGTCAGTATATTTTCGTTCTTTGTGGTGTGATCAATTGATGGGACTGCGTTGATTCGGATCAATGCAAGATAAACAAACCTAATCTGATGTTGTTGGAACACTTTTTCAAAAGGCTGTTATTGCAAGGACGTTCACTTTTGTTTTGCATCATGGTATTCATTTGGAATATCCTGCTCCTCAGTCGACGAGGCAAGGGCCGAGATCCCTTCACCGGGAGTGACCCCTTGGACAGAAGTTTGCGTCAGGGCATTAACTTCACTATAGCCGATTACTTTTGCTTTGCATCGTGGTATTCATTTGGAATATCCTGCACCTCATTCTACGGGGAAAGAGCCGAGATCCCTTCACCGGAAGTGACCTCTTTAGCAAAGGTTTTCGTCACTATATTTTAAAAAGCTATCCGTTCCTTCAACGATATCAAGTTCATTACGTTAAAGGTTTTCGCCAGAAACCATTCGTAGCCCTCCGTCGTTTCATATGGGTAGTCAATGGTATTCAAGCTGTGTTTGTTGGCCAAAGTCAAGGCACAGTGTTTGGTAGCTGTTGGTTATTCATATGCAGCATAGATAGATGCGTTGGTTTGGAACAGTCGTACTGCCTTGTTGGCCAAAGTCAAGGGTAGGTACGGATGGATTCAAATCAACCTGGAGAATGACGGGTAGAACTTGACATGTGACTTATGATTTGTTGGCCAAAGTCAAGGTCATAAGAGCATGGGGTAGAAATCCACATCGGGAGTTTCAAAAGAACTGAAACTTGCCAGATATGCGCATACCTTCTGGAGTGTGATAACGTGAGCGGATTCCGTCATTTTATCATGCGATGAGAGTTGGATCCCGATTCCCACTGATGAGTTGGTTTACTCCTCGGGTGATCCCGACTAATTCTTCTTTCAGGTTTGGAGGAGAATTTGAGGTACAGTGGGAGGTTTCCAGATTAGATAAATTGGTAACCATTCTGATCTAGGATTAGAGTGCACGCTGAGTGTTTCTTTTCTCTCTCTTTTTGGCAGCGACCATTGACCCGACCCTAAGACTATGACTCAGAGACCAAGTTAACCGAACCTTCTTAAACACTGGCTTTTGGATTGTCAGAGTTGCAGACCTCATTGCCACTCCTACTTTTACCCTTTTCTCCAGGACACCCCGTATTACTACGAACGTCCACTTCCATTGGACAAAACCATCGTATGGTTAGATACGAACTCGAAGGAATTCGAGGATGGTTTCCGGTTCTGGAGAAAACGGATAGGATTATTCAGTTGTCTTTTCCCTTTTACCTTCTCTCAAGTTGTGAGTACTCCTTGGTTTAGGAGATAGTACACCTATTATGCAAATTGGATAGTCTTCTTCCAAACCTTAGGCTGGTGCCGACCGGTAGGGAATGAAGAAAACCAATTAGCCTAAACGGTGTGCAGAAGGTATTAAGATTAAGACAAAGCAAGGGATTAGTAAGAGGGCAAAGTAAATTGTGACTGATATTCACGACCAAACCAAGTATTTCTTCGCCAATCCTAAATCACCTTTGTATTTCTCCAGGACACTCCGTATCACTACGAAGATCCACAGTTTATTGGATAATCCATCGTATGGTTATATACGAACTCGAAAGGAACTTGTTCCAGTTCAGGGATGGATTCTGGTCCAGGAGAAATAGGAATAAGGTTTATTCGGTTGTCTTTTATCTTCACCTTCTCTCGCATTGCGAGTGCTCCTAGGATTAGGACAGTACACCCATTATGCTTATTGGATAGTCTTCTTCCAAACCATAGGCTGGTGCCGAACGGTAGGGAAGGAAGAAAACCAATTGGCCTAAAGGGGTGTGCAGAAGGTAATGACTAAAGACATATAAAGGGATTTGGAGAGGTGGTAAAGAATTATACGGTTATAGTTGTGAATCTGGATAATGGTAGAGGCATTACTAGGAATACCAGGATACCCCATCGAAACATTTCAATGTTTCAGTTCAACTGTGTACTGTTAAAAGAAAACTGATTTCCCGATTGGACACTTGCTCCAGGATATGTATTTACCAAGTTTTGATTCTCACATCTGTATGGTTTTACAGATGATAAGTGGGAGTAAGTTATTGGGAATAGGGTGATCATCCTCATTATATCGGGATTCGTTGTAATCGGTGATATTTGAGGAGATCATCTGGGCTGTTTGCCGATCGGCAAATATTTGGTTTTGAATATCCGCTGTTGTGCACCAATTTCAAATTGATATATCTGTACGTCTATTTTCATAGAGTGAGATATACCTTTTGATATTATGTCGATGACATTTATCTATATTAGTGGATGGTTAGGTAAGGAGCATTAAACAACGATGTAATTCTTCTTAACCATAAGTACAGTTTTCAACCTACGACACACAGTGAAAGAGTTTTTAGACTCAGCGGACTTATACAAAGTATTGTATGTTGTCCAGTGTCCATTAGGACAGAGGGGTTGGTCCTCATACTATATTCTGTTTACTTTTAACTTCTCTAGTTCTTAGACATGTGTTTCGTAGAAACACAGGGTCTAAGTTTTGAGGAGTTATAGGTATTTGAATAGAGTAGAGAACCAAGTGTAGCAAGTATCGGGATTCTTCAAAGTGATCGAAGATGTAGATACTTGTGTATGGTATTCAGTTGATAGTAATGATAAAGAGAACTTGCTTCTCTTTCAGGTTACTCATAATTGGAAGCATTCCTAAGTTAAGTAACGCTGATCGGCCTCTCTCCATTTAGTTGACATGCACTGGAGATAGCTGCATGATTTGAATCTGGTTCAATTAAATCAGTGCCTCTGGTTCTATATTGGATATAGTACAGTTCATATCTTAACATTGTTAAGGTACGGGGAGTTGTCCGGCTTATGATTAAAACCAGACTCTGGATAACTCAAGGCACGTTTCTGTAATGGCTGTTTGTGGGTTGACCCAGGCTATGACGAGGGTTGACTTTCTACCATCTGGAAGATCAATAGTAATATTGTTCTAGACTCGCCACAGTTTTATTAAAAATGGATTTTTTCAAAAACAGTAGTGGGAGTATGGTAGAACTGGAAGTGATTCCAGAACCGCAAACGATTACTGAAGATTTGATAAGGAACCTAAAGATTCAATCTGATTTGACATTCCATTGGCCACTCCGCAGATACGGTGGGTAATTTCAGGCACCCGAGAGGTACTCCGGTAGCCTCAAAGACGGTGACAGGGAAGTTCTTGTTTACCCACACTTGCCATTGTTGTTGTTCCAGGCTGCGAGACCCGGCAGGAGGATGAGTATAGCGTCGTTCTAAACTAGCTTTAGAAGTGCACGTCTATATGACTCTGCCAGAGGGTTGTCGTAGTCAGTGGGAGCAGCGGAAGCATTGGTGGACATCAGGCTTATGTCTAAAGCAGATGTAGCGGAGATAGATCATCTATTTCTGATGTGACAGTCATAGGTTTAACTTCATCAGAATAGGGGATGGATCTGTTGAGAAGGTAGTAGGGTGTGATATCCTGGTATTTGGATGACATACACAGAGTAGGAAAAGAAACTCCTATACTACGATCGGTTATACTTTGGTCGTCACACAGTGGTTTCTCCACAAAGGAAATGGATTTTGTATCAGACATACTGGTTACTAGATCTATGGTTTTAAGTCTAGATTTGGGTGGTTTCCCAATCTGGGTACTTAGACAGCATTCTAAGAATATTTAGAATGGACGACTCCTGGCATGGTGGTGTACCTGCAGGTAATGGAGTCACGCTCTCTAAAGGTGTCTTACAGACTAAAGGGGAGAGGGATGTGCATGATTGGCAGATCACTTGCTCAGGCAATTGAGTTAATCATGAGATGTCAAGTACCACACCAGATGTTGTTCTTGCACTAGATGCAATAAGTTGACATTGATCCAATCCTGGAGAAACAATCGGAAGCAGTTTTAGAACATAAGTAAATGTTCTAAGGGATATGATAACGACAGCCTCCTTTAGGAGACGGTTATCATTCCAGGCTTCCAAGGTGACATGGACGACAAGGATGTTGTCAGAGTTACAGTTTTCCTTCTGATGAGGGACAGTATTTTGGACAGGTGATCCAAGGCAATACTGAGGGAGGCATGGCGCAGGATACTGATTAAGTTCAGTTGACGATACAGTCTAAGAAGTTTGGATTTGGAGTTCATTTATGAGCTAAGTCCCATCAGACATCCAGACACATTCTAAGACAGGTATTGCTCATTTCGGGAGATGGCTTTCTTCGCGAACTTGAGATATAGAGAGACATAGAAAGAAACTTCAAGGCGGATCCACTCACTGAGGCTATTCCTCGAACGCAATAGTCTTCCAAACAGGCTTTGTGAGACTGACTAGTAGGGGAGTTGGGTGTTCGGTATCACACAGGCTGTGAGTATGCGACATCGCACTAATTAGCCTTGAGTGCAAGTGGGAGATTGTTGGAGATAGTGCCCTCAGAGTCGATTATTGGATCACAGGTACGTGATTGCAATGATTGAGGGAGGACCTATCCCGGTAGGACAGTCTTACTCGAAATGATAGTATGCTATCTGGTTTACCTTTATCATCGTGTACTGCTTTAGGTGACCTGACAGGTCGCTATTACACGTTGATAGAGCCCCTAGGATTCTTGCTTGACTGCCAGTAGTATGAGGGCGATCATATAAGTGAGAGCTGGAGTCTATAAGCACATCCTTAAAAGGTCCCTAGTCGTGGGAGTTTCGAGACAGGGCATCGATTCTCCAGAGTAGACTAGTGTATACAGTCGAGACCCCGACGAGGGGCGGTGGCCGGTCTCACAAGCCACTGGTGTAAGTTGGTTCACCTAAGATGTATACAGGTGCTCATTGGGTTATGAGTACACCGGACAGGACTCGCCGGGAACATGCTAGTTGGTCTTATACCTGACATCAGATAGCAGTTCCCTGGTGAAATGTGTACAGGTTAGTTCATCGACCTGGGGATCGTCATTTGTCTCGTGTGAGTTCCCACTGTGCTTTGATTACTACCCTACCACGGCTCAAAGGAGTCGTGCAAACAGGTTTTAGTTGGGTACAGTCCCGAGCCACATGGAGGCAGTGAGCGGATCTTCGGGGGTTCGTCTCTCCCGGTATTGGGGGTGAGGTCGCGCTGTGTCTAGGAGAGCCATTACACGAAGTCCTTGGCCAAGGCAGGAGACTTACTGGTAGGTATTCCAGTAGTATCTCAAGGTGTTCTGGGCTACACTCTGACACGACTTGTACCGCTTTTGGGGGTCTGACTTTTACCCACCCCCTAGGCCCGACATGCGATGCTCATAGACGAACGGACCGGACTGTACGGATATTGTCACTGACAGGCTCAGTAGGGTGTCAGGATGAGTTCGCTCATCGACGTCCCTTTTGGTCAATAGCTGGTGGCCCGTTACGTATTGGCTTATACCTCTGACGTGCTAGTGGTTAAATCCACAGCCATAGTATTGACGAGTCTTTAGAGTCCACCACACATTCAGTTACTCATCTTTCGGGCGAACGCTGCAGATGCCGTATGGAGATATGGCAGGGTCCGATCAGATACGTGCGGTATTGCACGGATCAGGATCGGACGGTTTGTACTAGAGGCCGTATAGATATATGGCACGGTTCGATCAGATACGTACGGTATTGCACGGATCAGGATCGAACGGATTTTACTAGCCGGCTTTGGTTTAAGCCGGATCCTAGTATAGTACAGTGTAGATTTTGTCTCATTGCATTTGTATCCGGTCGGAATACAGATGCGGGTGTGTATGCACAGTATCGGGGTTTTCCTGTAATTTATTACGGGACCAGTTTTCTGGAGTTGCCAGTTTGCATTCCGTTCCGGCCGGTTTTCCTTTGTTCTTTCCCGGCCGGACTTTTCCGATGGAGGGGGTTATTTGCAATTGTGCAAATAACTTTTGTGGAGGGGGTATCTTGCTTTTGTATCATTATGATATGTTAAGCATCTTTGCTTTTTCATCCATGATGGTGCATTTATTTGATATGAAAGGATTAGATGTTGTTATGGAGTTGATTTGAGGTTTACCTTGAAGGAAGGGGTCACCCTCCACCTTTTCCTACACTCACCTCCCTTCTTGTTTTTGTTTGATATTTGATTCCTCCACCATTCTCACTTATGATAAAATGGCTACACTTGAGAGAAGAGAATGAGAGAGTTCATTTTTGTTATGTGAGGAATTCTTCATCTCATCTTCTTCTTGCTAGAAAATTGAAAGCACCAATTTTCTTTTCCTCTTCCTCCATCATCAAATGGCAACAAAACCCTAAATGAGACATAGCCTTTACACTACACTTTCTACAGCAAATTTTGGACGCGTCGGCCAGCCAACTTCGCGCCCGAGTTGCCTCGGTATTGAGGTGGGAGCCCGTAAAAGATGCAGGCGATGTGGTGCCTTTCCGGCAAGGAGGCATCGACCGGAGTTTCCGCAGGAGATCGGGACAACGACGAGAAGACCGGAGGACTCGGATCACTCGGTATATCTCTCTTCCCTATCTTGTTACTTTGCTAGATCTAGTTTAATGGCCCGATCCGGGGTTTAGTGCGCGGTGGTGCCGGTTTGCTAAGTTCGCAAAATTAAAGTTTATCACCGCTTCCGCATTTGGCCGTCGGTTTGACGGCTGGGGCGCCGCCGTGCACTTACAGGAGGACACGTTGTCGACCAGGATCTTTCCTATCTTGATGTCGTGGCAGTACCCGGTGATATATTGAGGACAGTTCTGCTTGCATGTTCCGAGGAGGAGATCTTCATCTCCGAATGTAATATCAGCTGTATGAACCTCTGCCAGCCCGTCCTTCATCTTTTCTTCTATAAGGAAAGCTTGGAACTAATCGGGCTCTTGTAATGCTCTGATCAGAGAATCTCCTGCTTCTTTAGACACGATGAGAGCATCCAGTATGCTCAGTTGTGAGGGCATCTTCCTCAGATGTACCAGGACATTGTAATCCACCTTGTTTTTCTTAAGCGGGTCCTTGGCGGCGAGCTCTTTGACGACTCTATCATCGAGGGCAATTTCATTAGGTACTTTTTCCTTCTCCTTGTCTATTTTGCTTGAACTTTTTTTTGTAGGCCCAAGGTTCTTTTCAGGCAGCTTGCGGTTACGCAGCTGAATATTCTCGCAGTTCTTCTCCTCTTCTTCTTTTCCGGAGTTGGATTCTTTGAAGAGAGGCCGAGGGTTATTTTTTCCTCAGAATCGCTCCCGAATGTAAGAACTTGGGATTTTCCTTTTGTCAAACTGGTATCAACCGTATGACAGTTCCCAGCTGTTCCTTCACGTTCATCTGTCGTGCTTCTTTGCTGCCAATGAGCTTCGCGCTTCATCAGCTTAAAGTGTTGTCGGTGACCAACGTATCATTGCCACCACTTCTTGATGGAGTTGCACTCTTCGGTGGGATAGGTGACCCTCCGATGATATAGGCAGTAGTTCGAATGTGAAAACTCTCCATTGAGGCTTGTGGCCTCGGGAGTATTTCCCATGAGAGGTGGCAGTTTCATTCCCATTGATAAGGCTTTGGTAAACCACTTTTCTGTCTTGGTCCTGCTTTTGTTTGCCGCGGGCGTGCGTCGGTCTGGTTGGAGCACTTTACGACTCCTCCTTGTCGCATTTTCTTCATCCTGATGCCGACGCTTGGCCTTTACGTATATGGCCGTTTCACGTTCTCGGTCAACTTTGCTCTTTTGAAAGGTTTCGTTTAGCAGCCTTTCAATTGGGTCTTCTGACAGTTCCAGGGATTTTGGCACCGGTCCTGCCCCCAGTTCCTCTGCATTGCTTTCTAAAGCTGAGGGAGCTTCTTAGACATTTGACGAAGAATAAGAAACCATGTGGCAATTTGCTATATAGACTTGGTTTCCTCCTGATGAGTCATGTTCCTCATCATCGTCGCTATCTTCGTTTTCAAGGATATGGTTAACTCTTCGAGAGTGACTGGTGTCCACGCCTTCTGGTTGTATTCTTCCAGCATGTCAATGTACCTTTGCAGGTCCCTGCGCTTGTCGTCAGGCTGCACAGGCTTCTTGGTCTTCTTATTTCCCTTCGAAGACTTTAAAGGATTAACCTGGGGGTTTTACCCATCATCAACAGTTTTCGGTGCGGAACACGGTTTCAGCATCCCTTCAATAATATCGGACTCCAGCGGGACTTTCCATTTGATTGCCGGACATACTTGAAGATTCTTCAGCATTCTTTTGGTTTTAGCTGAAATAACGACTTTCCACAGAGCTTCTTCCACAAATGAGCATGATGCCCCAGGCGTATCCACCTTTTTAGGAGCATGTTTCTGTGGCGGGTTCACCCTCCAGTTCTCGGACATCGCGAATTTCCCCTGGCGATACTGGTCCTCGACCCAGTTTTTGAAGACATAGCAATCCTCGATGGGGTGGCTCACCATTCGGTGATAGGAGCAGTAATTGGGTTTGTTGACGTCACCGGGCTGCGGTGGACTTTTTGGGCCCGGCAGAGTGATGAGTTTGTTGCGCACTGCCAGCTCGAAAAATCTTCTCGTTTTATCACGAGGAAACGAGTAAGCATGTCCTAACTTCTCTTCGAGGGATTGGCGCAGGCGCGCGTTGCTTTGGCGAGCAACCGGTTTCGGGTCACTAGGTTGCTGTTGAGTGTTGGCAACGAAGGCCGCTTTCCCTTTACCCTTTTCATTCTGAGGGTCCATTTTTGAAGAGAAAGGTATGTGGCCCATCTGGTCCATTTGGGACAACTTGTCGATCAGAGCCTGGAAGGTGGTCGGCTTAAAGAACGTCATGAACTGGAATACAGTCGCTTGAGGATACAGTCTGTCCCTTTATACACGTGGAACTTAGGGATCGTATATCCTGGCGGGTATTTGATTTGATCATACCAGCCCGAATATGGTCGCCCAGTTCTGACGACTTGGCCAGCTGCTTCACTTACCTGATGAGCTCATATTTGTTGAGCTATGTAATCATCAAGGGAAGCTTTAGAGATCATTTCCTCCTTGGCTGTTGATAAAGCTGGAAGAGGGTTTAATGTTTCCCCTATTTCGTCCTCGATGATTATCGGCGGGTCTTCAGTTAGAGGTTCTGGCTGGATAATCATTCCAACCATATCTTGAAACAAAAGTGACATCTGTTTTATATTAGCAGCCTGTTCCACGGCCTCCTTATCCTTTCATTCCAGCACCTTTCGCAGGAACTCTGTATCTGTCTCCTGCTCCTGGCGTTGTTCAGACGCCACTTCCAGGCTTTCTTTCTGCCCGGTGAGCGCTGCCATTTTCGTCAGCATCTCCTGGGGCTTTTGTTGCTGCTCCTGAGCTTTTGTCAACAACCAAGTTTGTGGCCGATGACCCACGGAAGCACGGCTTTCCTCTTTTCCGAAATCCATGTAAATCGTGTGCACTATCATACCCCCAGACTTACGGTGTTTAGGTCCAGCGCCTTTGGAATTTGCCGCAGGCAATGAGATTTTCTCCGGCCTCGTCCTTTTGTGGGAGGTCGCAGTAGAAGGAGCCGTTGTAACAGGCACCCGTGTGGAAGAAGTCTCTCGCTGTATGGTGGAGGGATGATTTTCCTCTTGTCGAACCTTCATTTTCTCCGGTTGACGAGCGTGGTCTTTATTGATCACAGAGTCCTGGATTTTCTGCTAGACCCTATGAATTTGGGAGGAGAGCCATTGAGAGGACTGCTCTGGTTTTGCCTGCATCATGTTTTCAGCAGAAAGTGGTGATTTCTTCAACACCACGGTTGGGGAGTTCTTTCGCACCCACCTAAGCAGTTCAAAGCTGTTCCCGGTTGGAACAGCAATGTCAACTTCCACCATTGGAGCTGGTGGAGTAAGTCCAGAGGGGGAGTTTCCCCCAGCTCTTCTCACTCGGCGCCAATAGCGACGTCGAGCGTGCCTTACAGATAGGACCACCTCAATTGTGGAAGCGGCTTTGTCGTGCCCCCTGCTTTGGTGAGGGGCTGCTACTAGTGCCAGCCTGTCGAAGACTGGCATCCTCTGAGAGAGAACGGACAATCTTTCGAAGGCCGATTTTCTGGTAGGGGAAGCAACTTTGACGACTTCACCCGCAGCAGGAGTTGGGAGGACTATCCGTTTCGAGATAGCCCCTTCAGATAACGCGAGCCTCTTTGCGGGCCCACTTATGCTTCGGCTCAGCCTGTTGAAGACTGAGGTGGCGGACTTGGACGACCCATTGAGAAGGGCTGTGGTGGTTGCAAGTCGATCGAAGACCGACTTCTTGGAAGCTTCTTGTGGTGGCACTGGGACGCTAAAGCTTGCTGGTGGGAGCATGGCCCGGAAGAACAATCCAGTGGTGGCTTGAGTCGCATGCCCCACCGGCATTGAGAAGATGGAGGCCGCATTAGGCCCGTATGTCACTCCTCCAGTTGGGGCAGAGCGGGAGTTGTTGTTGTAGTTTGTGCAGCTAGAAGCCATTGATTTTATCTTCTTCTTCTGCACAGGAACAAGACACCAAATTTTAGTACCTTGAGTCCAAGGGCAACCATATCAAACTGCGATTTTGTTTGCAAGACACGACACACGAAATGTGGAGTGGAAAGAGGAAAAGGTCCCATCGGGCGTGCCAGAATCTGTTCATCGCCGAAAGACATGACCGGGACGTTAGGACGTCTGGCCTGAATTTTAGAGGCAGATGCTATTTGTATTTATCCGCCCACCTCTCCGAAGATGCCAAGTTGATTTAAGGCACCGTATATCGAAGTTTTGGAAGGATGCGGCCGTTTTAGCGTGACTTAGTCAGATTCCCCCTCATTTACAAGGGTTTTTTGATTGTGGGGATGCTCTTCCCTGCAGGCGCAAGCCCTTGCAGTTAATTACGTTATCGCATCGCGATAACCACTTTCTCCTGCTCCAGGTGTTCACTTCGTGTCATGTATGTTTTTATTGGTTTTGATTGCCCGTGGATTGTATACGGAGACTAATTAATGTTGTCGCCCGTAGGGCTTGGATTAGTCCAAATCGATATATTTTAGATTTGGGCTTAGATCTAAGGATCATTAATCTGGTTTGAGATTAAGATCAACTTAAACATATGAGCATTTGGAGCTCGATTGGTTTTTTTTTGTTAAGGATACGTTAGTCAAATTTGAGACTAAGATCTACTTAACAATGTCTTAGGATCATATTTTGCTTCAGATCAAACAAAAGAGTATTTGGGCTCTGTTGTTTTAGTTTAGGGACATTTCAGTCCATTAACGCCATTTTGGAGGCGAAGTTCTAGTTTGAGAACATCTCGGTCTGTTGATCACCATTTTGGAGGTGAGGTTTTAGTTTAAGAACGTCTCGGTCCGTTGATCACCATTTTGGAGGTGAGATTTTAGTTTAAGAACGTTTTGATCCGTTGATCACCATTTTGGAGGTGAGATTTTAGTTTAAAGACGTCTCGGTCCGTTGTCTATCTCGCGTGCACGTGTATTTGTTACTTGACGGGATGAACAACAATGATATGGGATGCACCCAGTTTGGGGTGCGGTATGATTTAAGGTGTGTACATCTGTTTGGAAGTGCACCAAAAAGTTGTTGGTTTTCGGGACTCGCTGACTCTCTAAAAACATTGAGAAATTACGACGACATATATTAGAGGTATGGAGAGATGTATCCTTATACCAAATCCCGTATTTGAGGGAAAGGGAGGTTGCTGTGGACTTAAGAATCATTAGTCATTTTTTAGACTAATATTATCTTAGGAGATATAGGACGAATATCATTTTGGATATCACCAGTTGAAAGATCATTAGTCATGTTTGGGATTAAAATCAATTTGGGGAATCATGAGCATAAGGGGGATCGGTTGATTAGAAATCGAAGAGGTTTTGACCTTGGGAAAACTTAGCCAATTTGGGCTAGGTCTGAGTCTCCATAGTTACCCAACAGTGCTAAGCATTGGTATATGCAGCACTCACGTTTATCCCATATGAGGCTCTGGATCAGTGTTAAACGCTGAACTCCGGAGGAGCTCACATGTGAACACGTGAGGCACTCCAAATGTGGGCGCTGTTTTTTTTCTTTGGGTTTTATTCCCCCTTCTTTTATACAAGTGCTAAGCACTTAGTTCTCGTGGCGCTCACGTGTGAAACACGTGAGGCGCCCCAACTATGGGCGCTGCCCTTTGGTTTTATTACCTCTACCTTATACAGAAGTGCTAAGCACTTGATTGGGGGTCACGTGCAAAACACGTGACTGTCTTAGAAAGTGCTCCATGCTCCTCTTTTAAGCAATCGCGTGCGAAACACGTGAGGCAGTCTCAGCCGCTTCTTTTGTTCATTAGGAACACTCACGTGGAAAACACGTTAGGTCTCGTTATAGTGTTAAACGCTAACGAATCACCAGGCTGTCCTTCTGTGTTCTTGGAGATTTTGATCTCTTATTAATGACAGATCTAGTCATTAGGTTTTGGGTTTGAAAGGTCTCAAATTATTGTCATCGTCTGAGGGATCAAGTTTTCCTCTTGTTCGTGCAAGAATCAAATTCTTTATATAGAGTTAAACCCTAATTTTCAGAGGAATTAAATTCCCATATGTTTTTGTAAGAATTAAATTCTTTGGACTCAGTTCTTTCCTCTAGGCTTTGAATCTTTATGATAGAATCTCCCCAATGAGAATTAAATTCTCAACTTGCGGGGAGATCTGCTTCTGCAGATCACAACCAGAAAAAGAACTAAGTTCTTGCATGAAGGGTTAAACCCTTAAAGAGCCAAAGAAGGAATGGAACAATTTCTGTGTTTTTTTTCTTCTTTTTACCTAGTATGTTCTAACGAAACAAATTTTCGCTGAAAATCAAGTTCCCTTTTTTTCTCTATTTCTGTCTTCCCTCTTTCTGTGTCTGTCTTTCTTTTCACCCTTTTTTTTGAGACTTGAAGTCTCTAGCTCTTTATATAGTAGAGAGAAGTTTGTTTAATTCTCAGAAAATCTCTCATTGAGAGATCCCCATTGATTTAATTGGTTTCAGAATTGATTGGGGGAATTTTACCCGATCTTTGATCCAAGGACTTCTGTTTTACAGAAGATATTGTTCTTGTTTTTAACAAGATTGGGGATATTCTCTCATACATAGAATAAAATTCTATCGAGCGGTGACATTTTAATCACCGTTGGATTTTTAATCCAAGGGTGCTTAATTTAACGGAGTATAATCTTTCTCTGTTTAGAAAGATATAGAAAATATTTTGGTTCTTTGATCCATTAACTCTCTGTCTAACAGAAAATATTCTTCCCAATAGAATTTAATTCTATGTTTAATCACCGTTGGATCCTTGATCCAACAGTTCATTAAGTAGAATTTAATTCTGCGTAAGGAGGTATCCTCACGGTTTTAGCATGTGAGGCTTTGTTTAGCGTATTTGTTATTTGATTGCAGCGCCTATATGCTTTTCATAGGCGCTCACGTATTTAACACGTGAGACTTTGTTTAGCCTATCTGTAGTTTAATTGCAACGCCAATATGCTTTGCATATAGGCGCTCACGTGTTTAACACGTGAGGCTTTGTTTAACCTATCTGTAATTTAATTGTAGCGCCTATATGCCTTACATATAGGCGCTCACGTGTTTAACACATGAGACTTTGTTTAGCCTATCTGTAGTTTAATTACAGCGCCTACTTATAGGCACTCACGTGTTGGCACGTGAGGCTTGTTTAGCCTCATTGCAGCGCCTATATGCTCTGCATATAGGCGCTCACATGTTTAACACGTGAGGCTTGTTTAGCCTAATTGCAGTGCCTTTATTCTCTGCATATAGGGGCTCACGTGTTTAACACGTGAGGCTTGCATAATGGGCAATTTTCCCTCTTTCTTTTCCCGTATTTCCTTGCTCCTGGGGTCCCACTCTTGAGCTCTTGAATACTTCTACGGCTGCGTTGACATTCACACTTGAAACTTAACGTTAATATACTGACTATCTAAAGACATATAGTACATATTCACCATGAAGATTTACTCTTACTCGTCATATATATTCTATACTCGTCTTTTTACTCTTACTTTATCTTTGGGACTTACCGAGCGCTAGTTCGCTAATGAGCATTCCATCCATGTTTGTTTTCTTGAAATGTTCGTCAGATACTGTCGAGATGGAAGAAGTGAACGCTACTGCGGAGGATTACAACCAGATAGCTACTCGGGCTTAGCTCAGTTTCACTTTTCTTCAGTTTATGTATGCCTCGTGTTTAGGTATTTTCTTTTATTGTATTTATTTTCCAGCTGAAACTCATGCACTTGAAAATATTTGAAGTTGAATGTAAATAAAGATGTTTGTTGAAAATTTTATAGTCTCTATTTATTCTTTCATTGTGTATTATTGTTCCAATACGCTTAGTATATTTATTTAGGGAATGACCTTCTCTGAATAAATATGCCGCGGGCTTGCCACGTCATCGTTTCCGTCTACTAGGAAGCGGGGCATGACAATATGTATAAGTCCCTAGAGTTCACTAACTCAATTTCCATGTACTGTTAATGGAAAAACATTCTTTTGGTTAAAAGAAACCAAAAGTTTCCCGTCTAGGAAAAACATGGTGATTTTCCTCAATAGGAACAATTGCGCCGAAAACCGACATTAAGGATAAAATCATCCATTCTCAATTCTCTGCTCCTTCCAAGCATCTGTAACGCCTTACAGATGTGTGATTCTAATCAGCTATCTATATTCCAAGAAGTTAGAGTTTATTGAGAAACAATTTTCAAAAACACAGAAACATAGGAAAATCTGAAACATCAAAATGTTTCAGGTGATTGATCGGGTATTCCTTATATTGCCTCTTTCATTGTCTAGGCTCATGACAGCAGTTGCAATTTCTTTTTTCTCACTTCAACCCCTATTGATGTCTCTCCATCTTATCTTTATGTATACCGAATTTATGCTACTTGGTTTTCTTCTTACCATTCCTTTAGCACCAGTTTTAGGATTGGAAGAAGACTATCCAATAAGCATAACCGGTATACTCTCCTTGCATATAATGAGCTCTCGAACTTGAGATAAGGTAGAAGAGAAAGACACATGAACAATTCATCTACTCCAGAACCGTTAGCCTTATTCGAACTGAAACAATTTCATCAAGTTCGTATCTAACCATATGATGGCCTTCCAAGCAATATGGATCTCTGTACCGAATACAAAGGGTTCTGGAGCTAGCAGAAGGGGAAGTAGGATAGGTAAGGACATATGCAACTATGTCGTGGATTTAGGCAATCCAGACATTCCAAAGCCTTTAGTTTGTAAAAAGATCGGTTAGCGTGGTTAACGAGTCTTAGTTTAAGGTGAGTCAAGGGATGTTAGATGATTATTATTATTCAGTGAAGGATACATCATAAGTAGTTATTTGGATAAATACTTTCATTTATGAACATGGTCCCATCAGCTATCCAAACAAAGTTCTAAGGAAGGTATTGCTCATTTCGAGAGATAGTTGATCTCCGTGAAATTGAGAATCAGAGAGATACAGTTAGAAACATTATAGCAGATCTACTCACTGAGACTGTTTCTTGAACATAGTTTGTAAAACTATTAGTAGAGAAGTTGGATATGCAATAGCACATGATATATGGGTATGCGATACCATAATAATTGGCCTTGAGTGCAAGTGGGAGATTGTTAGATATAGGTGCCCTCAAGGCAATTATTGTAGTTACAGGAATGCAATTACTGAATTCAATGAGAGCCTATACCAAGAACAATCTTGCTCAAGATGATATATGCTATCTGGTTTGCATTTATCATTCATGAGTATACATTTTACTTGTTATAACGTATCACCAATATATGATGATAAAGCCCATAGGATCTTTTCTTGACTACCAGGATTATGATAGGGATCGTACTGGTAGGGCTTGGGTAGTCTATAAGCACAACCTTAAAAGTCCTTAATCGTAGGAGTATCGAGACTGAGCATTGGTATTCCAATTTAGACAAGTGTATACGTTTCTTGACCCTGTAAGGGTCGATAGTTGATCCGATAGCCATTGGTGTTTGACACCGAAGATTGTATACATATGCCCATTAGATTAGTTACACCGGACAGACTTGCCAAGAACTCTTAAATAGTATTATATCAATCGTCAGACAGCAGTTCTCTGGTGACATGAATACAAGGTAATCCCTAGACCCGAGATCTCCACAGTGTCTCGTGTGTGTTCCCATTGTATTTTAATTACTACCCTACCACGGCTTTAAAAGCTGTGCAAACAGGTTTTTAGTTGGGTATAGTCTCCAAACACATGGAGGCAATGGCGGTCGAGGGAATTCGTCTATCCCGGTATAGGGAGTTGATGTCACATAGTGCACAGCTGGCTATGACCATAAGCCTTTGGCCAAGGCAGAAGAGATTTATTGATAAGTGTTATCATTAGTTTTTTTGTAGTCATGAGCTTGGTGCCGGTACAACTTATCGAGTTATTGGGAGTCTGACGATTTTTACTTCCCAGACCCGGTATGCGACAGTCTTCGATGAAGAAACCGGATTGTACGGTGAGTGTCACTAATACACTCTAGTAAGGTATGGACGGGCTTGCTTTCCTACTAGCTTTTCGTTCAATACCTGGATAGCCGTTACGTACAGCTAGTACTACTAACATGCTTGTAGGTTAACCCGGTAGGGATTGATCTGAAAGGGTTTCGGATATGATCATGACCTACTGCCAACGTATTGTCGAGTCTTTAGAGTCTCGGACAGAGGGTTTTCCGGTTCTAAAAAAATGATGCAGTGCACGTACGGTGATGCATGCGGGGTCCAATTAAACATGTGTATGTGATACTACGTGTATTAATCGGACGGTTCATAATACTAGCCGGCTTATGATTGAGCCGGGTCATTAAATCATGTTTTGATTTAATGATATTACTTATATATGATGGTGCATATATAAACCAGTATTAATGTGATATTCTTTTTCTCTCTCTTAGTGTATGGTCACATGACATGTGCTTGTATATTTATGTATATAATTATATTGTACATATATTTATATGTTTTTCTATTTTCCATTTTCTTTTTGCATGCCATGAGAGTAAGGTGGAGGCTTGTAGCCTACACATCATTATGCTCATGACACATCGATAAAAACATTTATATGTAAAAGCAATTGTATTTTATTGTAAATCGAATTCTTTAAATTAAGCAAACATCTAAAATATCGTGTTATGAAACCATAGTGTATGTGATGGGGTTGGTCAATACCCCGTGAGTTTTCTAGAGATATATATGCTAGTTATTGATTAAGGGTTATATTTAAAGCTCATGGTATTTATATGAAAAAGTTCGTTATATGTTTATTTCACATGGAAATTTTAATTACATAAAAAGGTAAATGATTTGCATAACATTTTAAAGTGATGTTAGAGTATTGGTGTGACTTATATGGCCTATGAAAGATGCTAAAAGTTAAAAAATATAAATAAGGTTAAGGTAAACTCCATTTTGTCGATATTGTTTTAGAATGCGATTTGAGTCAAAATGGAAGAGAGGAATAGGGACTTACGGGTTGTGTAGCATTGATAAAAGAGTAAGAAAGAGAGGGGAAGTCTACGTGGCGTCGCGGTAGCTTCGGAAATGGCTCCGGTTTTCAACGGAATGAACTTGGATTGCTAACTCCACTTGACTAGCCTTAACCCCTTCTTAAATAATTTTTGAGAAATTTTCAGAATAGGGGAGAGCTGGGGAATGGTGTGGTATTTATAGGGATGAAAATAAGTATAGGGTGAATGAAAAAGAATTAAAAATTGGAGTAAAAAGAGTGTAAATGGGTAGATTAAGGGGTGGAGTGCTTTCTGTTTAAATGCAGAGAAATCAAACAAGAAAATAGAGTAGAAGGAAGCTAAAGGGGTGCACGGGCAAAGAATGGAGGGATTTGGGCTCATCTGAACCGCCAGTAGCGGCCTGGGGGTGAAATCCGGCGGTTGGATTGTTGCCACATGCCTCGAGATTTGTGCCATGTGTTATATTCTGTGTCAACTCCTCATTCATTCCATTTGATTTTTCTGAAACTTTTCAATTCTCCGTGTATTACATGTGCAACTCTTGGGCCTCCGAAAATTTAAAAAGGAAAATTATAATAATAATTAGGACTAATGGAAATCGAACACACAGGATATGGCACAAAAGTAGAAAGTACTAACCAGTGAGCTGCAAGTTGTTTTATAACTCCTAGTCAGGCTGAAATACCATTTCTATACATTTGAATAAGTTACATTTGTACAAGGATTTCAGATTCGTTACAAAAACAAAACAAGTTTTCAAAAGCCGGAAAAAACAGTTCACTGAGTCCCCAAAAAACATCGTTTTAAACCAATCCGGGAGTCGAAATAAACTTGAAAATCGCCCAAACCTTCACGGTGTCGAAATACCCAAAATTAATTGTCGCTCAGGGGGGACTAAGGGGTACCCACCCCCAAGGCCACCATGAGGTGGCCTCGAGGGTGTGGCAGACCTGAGCCTACCCCTGTGGGGTAGGTCTCGGGTGCCCGCCCCCTCGAGGCCACCTCGTGGTGGTCTCAGGGGGTGGTTCTGACCTTCGTCCCCCTGGGGCGATCCCCGAGGCACCCATGCAACTTCCCGCGGATTCTCGGTCCAAACTGTGAGCCCGTAGGGAGTGCAAACATGCTAAAACTTGGATTTTTAGGACAGTTTTCGTCGGCAATTTTTGCTTGTCTAAAATGGCGAAATTTAAATGTCATAAAAAACTAGTTAATGTGTTTAGGTGGCTTTGATACCATGTTGGGGTTCCTAGAGCCTTAGCCGCCATAACCGCGGCCTATGCGGAACGAAAAACAAAAAATTCTAGAAGCGCTAGAAACTACAAAACCTTGAATCGAATCCAAACACATGAACTAAAAAATTACATAGAGTTTGTAACTACTATGGAAGAGGGTTATACCATGAGATCGAGTCCTTCAGTCTTCATCTCCTCTTCCTTAGCACTTTGGGGTCTCCTTGATCGAGCTTGACCTCCGGTCTTCCTCCGTCGAAGATGATCCACCCGAAAGATGTAGTTCATGGCTCTAGCTCCACATTAAAAATCAAGTGGAGCAACTAAACGTCCTAACTTACTAAACAAGAATGTCTAGTGAGGTAGTGAGTTGTTCTAGTATTTTTCTATCTCTCTTCCACTCTTGATTCTCAACTCATGAGAGGGTAGGGAGGAAGATGAAGGAGAAGCTCAAGAAAAAGCTAGTGAGGAGAGAGAAGCAAATAGTGAGAATGAACTTATCAAGTGAAAGAAAATATCAAGCATGGTTTTGTATAAAACTTTTTTGCAAATAAAACATAGCAACAATACATGAATAGTTTGCACAAATGAATATACAATTCATTTATCAACACTATTCAAGTATGATTCTCACCATTCTCACCTCACTACCTTTACACCTCATTTTCCATTTAAATAATAAATGGATAAACCAAAAATGAGGTGTCCACCTTCTAAAATATTTTCCATATAAATACAGAATACACTCTACTGTACAAACCCATATTCGTATCAAAATACGAATATCCAAAAAGATAGAATAATACAAAGAACATAATACTAGAATATACATATCAAAAATATATATATGTAAATTATTAAATCAATACCGAATTTAATAATCCGGCTTAATCCTAAGACGGCTAGTATTATTAACCGTCCGATCAAAAGTCCGGGTAGCTAGTACACTCATTTGATCAGAACCCTGCACGTATCAAAATACGGCCACTATATCATTTTGCCTGAACCAGAGAAACCTTCTGTGTGGGACTCTAAAAACTCGACAGTACGCCGGCAGTGAGTTACTAGATAAATCCATAACCACAAGCACGTCAGCGGCACTAGCTGTACGTAACGGCTACCCGGGTACCTATCGAAAGGAAGGTCGACGAGCAAGCTCATCCGAACCCCTACTGATTCTATCTGTGACAATCTTCGTACAGTTCGGCCTCTTCGTCTAAAAGTATCGCATACCGGGTCTAGGGTGGTAAATAACAGACCCTAATAACCCGATAATTCATGCCGATGTGGCTCAGGACTAAATCGGAAAACTACTGATCTAACTATCAGTAAATCTCGACTTCCTTGGCCAAGGTCTTATGGTGCTGGACAATCCGAATACAGTACAATATCGACTCCCTATACCGGGAGAGACGAATTCCTAACAATCGCTCACTGCCTCCATGTGGCTCGGGACTGTACCCAACTAAAACCTGTTTGCACAACTCAATAGAGCCGTGGTAGGGTAGTAATCCAAGTACAATGGGAACTCACACGAGACAAATGACGATCTAAGGTCATAAGGCTAACCTATACTCATGTTATCTGAGAACTGTTATCTGACGATGGGTATAGTACCATCTAAAAGTTCTCGACGAGTCCGTCCAATGTACTCACCCCTAGTGAGCACATGTATACGATCTTAGGTGTGAAAGACCAATGGCTGTGGGACCAACTATCATCCCTCATCGGGGTCTAAAAACGTATACACCAGTCTACTCTGGAATATCGATGCCCAGTCTCAACACTCCCATGATTAGAGACATTTAAGGATGTGCTTGTAGACTACCCAACCCCCACATGTATGATCGCCATCATAACGCTAGTAGTCAAGCAATAATCCTACGGGCTTTATCAACATGTATTAACGATACATAATAACAAGTATAACATTTACATATGTCAAAATAAAGACAAACCAAACAGCATACTATCATATCGAGCAAGATTGTCCTGTACATACATAGGTCCAAGTATCAACTATATATACATATACAATAATGGCCTCTAGGGCATACATATCCAACAATCTCCCACTTGTACTAAGGCCATATATTGGCGTACCAAATACCCAACGTCCACTCTAAGGCCAATTGTTGGCGTATCGCATACCCAACATCTTAAATAGTCTCTTGAACTGTGCTTGAGGGAGAGCCTTGGTGAATAGATCCGCCGTGTTCTCTTTTGTGTCTACTCTCCGCACCTCGATCTCCCAGCGATCAACAATCTTCCTGATCAGTTGATACCGCCCCAAGATGTGTCTAGATTTTTGATGGGATCAAGGTCCCTTCGCTAAAGCCATAGCCCCATTGTTGTCGCAATACAAAGGTATTAGATCAATAATGGACGGAACCACCTCAAGTTCAGTAATGAACTTCTTTATCCAATCCGCTTCTTTTGCAGTATCGTTGGCAGCAATATATTCAGCTTCCCTCATCGAGTCTGCGACGGTGTCCTATTTGAAGCTCTTCCAATATACCGCCCCTCCGTTGAGGGTAACCACAAAACCCGAGACAAACTTGCTGTCATCCTTATCACTTTGGAAGCTCGAGTTGGTAAAGGACTCTACCTGGAGTCCCCATTACCGTACACCAAGAACAGTTCCTTAGTCCTTATCGGAACTTAAGAATGTTCTTCACTAATGTCCAGTGGTTTTCCACTGGGTTTGACTGATACCGGCTCACCACGCTAAGTGCTTAAGCTATATCTGGTCTGGTACATAGTATCGCATACATTATAGAACCTACCGCCGAAGCGTAGGGTATAATGCTCATGCGAACCCTCTCCTCATCAATCTTGGGAGACATCTTTTTGGAGAGGGTAATTCCGTGCAAAGTGGGTATATTATCGCGCTTGGAATCTTCCATACTAATTCTCTTTAGTATGACCTCTATGTACCTGGACTGTGAAAGTCCCAACAATCTCTTGGATCTATCTCTATAGATCTTAATTCATAGAATGTAGGACGCATCACTCAGGTCTTTCATGGAGAACCTTTGTGACAAGAACAGCTTGACCGATTGTAGCATAGGAATTCCATTTCCTATCAAGAAAATGCCGTTTATGTACTAGACTAGGAATATGACAGTTCTTCCTACAATCTTCTTATAGATATAAGGCTCATCCTCGTTTATGATGAAGTCAAATTCCTTGACTGTCTCATCAAAACAGATATTCTATCTCCGCGATACCTGCTTTAATCCATAAATGGATTTAAGAAACTTGCACACCTTCCCGCTACTCCCACTGTCCATGAATCCCTCCGGCTGATCCATATAAACACACTCTTCCAAACTTCTGTTCAGAAAAGCCGTTTTTACGCCCATCTGCCAGATTTCATAGTCATGGAAGGCAGCAATGGCAAGTAGGATTCGAATAGATTTTAGTATAGCCACTGGAGAAAAGGTTTCATCATAGTCCATACAGGGTCTTTGACGAAAACATTTTGCAACAAGTCTAGCCTTATAGGTTTCCACCTGTTCATCTACAAAAATCTTCTTTTTGAAGATCCATTTGCATCCAACGGGTTTCACCCCAGGAGGAGCAATATCTAAGGTCCAAACTTTATTGGTGTGCATGAACTCCATTTCGGATCGCATAGCATCCAGCCATTTATCAGAGTCCCTACTGGTAATGGCCTGCTTGAAACTAATAGGATCATCTTCTTCCAAGATGCAATCCTCTCGATCCCAGTCTATAAGAAAACTATAATATCTTTAGGTCGGATGACAAATCCTACTAGATCTGCAGAGTGGTTGAGATTCTTCGAGTACTACTGAATCTAGCGGTTCCACCAAATCTTCAATTATAATTTGTGTTTCTGGAGCTTCATTCAGTTCTACCACGCACCCACTAATATTTTTGCAAGAAATTCTTTTTCTAAAAATGTGGCTTTCCGAGAAACAATAATCCTTTGTTCCTATGCATGGTAGAATAGATATCTATTTGGATGCTTTGGATATCCTACAAATTTACACAAAATTGATCGTGCCTCGAGTTTTTCTGGGTTCTGATTTTTGACATAAGCAAGGCAACCCCATATCTTAACACATTTAAGATACAAACTCTTATCACGCCAAATTTCATATGGAGTTTTAGGCACGGATTTAGATGGAACTTGATTCAACAGATATGCTACTGTCTCAAGCGCATAACCCCGAAATGAAAGAGGCAGATCAATACTACTCATCATGGAGCGAACTATGTCCAATAAGGTACGATTCCTCCGCTCCGATACACCGTTTTGATGTGGTGTATACGAATGAGTAACCTGAAAGAGAATACCATTTGCTTTTAGGTATTCTAGAAATTTCGTACTTAAGTACTCTCATTCTCTATCAGAACGGAGGATCTTGATAATTTTTCCAGTCTGGTTCTCTATTTCGTTTCTGTATTCTTCGAATTTTTCAAAAGCTTCAGATTTTTGTTTCAAAAGATACACATATCCGAACCTAAAGAGATCGTCGGTGAATGTGATGAAGTATGAAAACCCACCCCTTACATGTATAGACATTGGACCACATACATCACTGTGTATGAGTCCCAAGAGCTCTATTGCTCTTTCTCCGTGTCTCGTGAACGAAGATTTGGTCATCTTTCCTTTGAGACGGGACTGACAGGTTTCATAAGATGAAAATTCGAACGGATTCAAATGTCTATTTTTATGCAGCTTGGCTAGTCTTTTCTCATTGATATGACCAAGTCTACAATGCCAAAAGTAGCTTTCATTCGTATCTGAACTCTTCCTCTTGCATGTGTTTTGTATATTGAACACTGTATTTTGATTTAGAATGTAGATGCCATTACACAGTGTACTTTCTGCAACCAATACCTAATTAAGATAAATGTTCATGATATTTCTAACTAGAAAAAAGTTATATCCATCTTTATCAAGTAAAAAAATTGATATGATGTTGCAAAGCATGGAAGGTATATAGTAGCAATTGTTCAAAATCATAGTATTACCGCTTGGCAATACTAGATGATATTCACCGATGGCGGCATCATCAATTTGTGCTCCGTTCCTTACTCTGAGGGACATATCACCAGGTCCAACCATCTTACTTTTTCTCAGTCCTTATAATAAATTACAGATAGAGATCCTGATCCGGTATCTAGTACATAGAAGGTAGGAATGACCGAAAAACAGTTCTCAATAACAAGAACACTTGAATGAGATGCAATAGTATGCTTTTTTTTCATCGGGGTCATCAAGGAATTCATGCAATCCTTTTTTCCTTGCCCAAGCTCGTGACATTTGTCACAAGTTAGAGTTGAACCGACGTTCCCCATCCCCAAATAAGAATCCGGATCAGTCAAGTCATACATTTTATTATCTTGATTAAGGCGTGAATTGGTTGCTACCTAGAGAAAGAGAGAGAAAAGAAACACTTAGTGTGCGTTCTTACAAGTTTAGATTGGTTATTAGTTTATTTAAACAGGATGGCTCCCACTGTTTCCTCGAATTCTCCTTCAAACCTTCAAAAGAAAACTATTCGGGATCATTAACACCTTACAAGTTCGCTAACCGTTCAGCCAGGTGGGTGTTGGTACTCCGAGGGAGGTTCTCCATGCTCTCGCACGGACTTAATTAGAATAAACCTCGGTTCCGCAGAGGCGTAACCCCGTTAACACCTTTCTAGCACTTAATAGGTTAGCTAATTGTAAAGTGAAATATTTCCCAAGAGTAATCCTACTCATCAACAGGATCGGGATCCAACTATCATCGCGTGATAACTTAAATGGAAGCCACTCTAGTCACCACACTCCAGAAGGTATGCAACAATAGCGAGTTTACTGTATATTTGAAACTCCTGATGTGTCTTTTGCCCCTAGTACCCTAGTGACCTTGACACGGTCAAAAAACCAAAAGGTCTTAGTTAAGTTCAACCCATCATTATCATGATTACATTAAACACACCCGCATAACCCTTGACACGGTCAACAAGGTTACAAAACTGTCCTAACCAATTGCATCGTATACTACAAACAAGTAATACTTAGCTACCGCACACTACGCCTTGACATAGTCAATAAACGCAGCACGAATACTAAGTATTACTCATAGGAAATGACGAAGGGCTACGGCTGATTTTTGGCAAAAAACCTTTAACGTAATAAACTTGATATCGTTGAAGAAATCGAGTAGTTTTGAAAATGATTAGTTTAGGCTCCGCTTTTGAAAACTTGTGGTTTTGAAGAAAACCGAGTAATCTATAGTAACATAAAATTTTGCTCAAGAGATCACTCTCCGTGAAGGGATCTAGGCTCTTGCCCCCTCGAATGAGATACGGGATATTCATGACCGAATACCGCTATGCAAAGCAAAAAAATACAACTATAGTTTTTCGAAAATTTGTTCCGAAAACATCTTTTAGGTTTATTTTTCTTTGCATTAATCAAAATTAATGCTGTCACATCAATTAATTCCTATCACGCCGGAAAAGAACGAAAATATAATGTACGTATATGCCATCCGCATTCACCACGGGGTCTCGTCATGCACCGTTAGGTTACTTAACTAACGGCAGAGCGGGGGCTGGACTAGAGCGGATGCAAAACATATACAACATCTACTAGTATATATATAAAACCATTTGTCCCAGGCATGATATAAGAAACATCACAGAAAAGCGATAAGAAATACGGAAAAGTGGATAATCTAGGAGCCCCAAGTTTCATTTCAGCCGCAAATGAAACTCGACGTTTCCTGGTTGTCAGGATAGACTGCAAAATGTAGATCCAAGACCCCTCTGAGTGCGGTAAGTTACCTGCCAATCCCGGAAGCGAGGCAACCCCAATCAACGAAGTGAATGGGCCACCCAGCATTTCACGAAATCCGATAACTTGAGCACTCCACCGTGGGTCATCCTCTACCCCCTACGAGTGCGGAAAATAGCCCGCCAATTCTAGAGTAAGGCACCCTGGTCTCAACGCCATGAGATAGAGGCCCGTTGCCCTCTAGAACCTAGCCACTTGAGCACTCCGCCGTGGGGTAATCCTAGTACAGAAATGAAAAAATATATATAATGGTGACATCGACCTCAAGCCAGCCGTACTCCAATAAAAGAATATGCAATCAGGCAAAAACGACAGTCCACATATCGGACACTCGCCCCGCAATAAAGAATTTACAAATGAATCAAAACTGTACAACAAATATTGCATTAAAGGCTATCCATCACGACAACCATCGAAACCATCACAAAGACATCACAAGTATCATCACAGATAAACAAGATGCTTCTAACCCCTTCTAATCGACATATAGAGATTAGAAGACGTTAAAAAACACATAAATGTAAGTCAATATCATGCACCCCGCGGGTCTGCGGGGAGGCGGAATATTCAAAAAATGATTTTCAAATGCATCGCAACACCGACTTGAACCCCAGGATCGAATCTAAACCCTAACTAGCTAACTTGCAATGAGGTTTAACTACTCGGAAAGAAGTTATACCTCACGATACCAAGTCCTTCAGGTCTTCTTCGCTGTCCTCCACCTCGTCATCAACTTCAAGGATCAAAACGGATCGGGCAACCTTGACGGCCTCCTCGAGTCAAAGACGATCCACCCGAGAGTCTATAGTCTGAGCTCCAACCTCGAATCTGAGATAGCTGCGGCTTCTAGTTTGCCAAACTAGAAGTCCTAGGTGGTGTTGAATGAGAATATGGAATGATTTGTCTTTTGAAACCCTAAGATTCTTAACATATGAGAGCTTTTATGGTTTGATGAAGAAGAAGAAGATCACTTGAGGAAGATGAGAGTGTAGAAAAGCAACTAAAGAAAAACCATGGCTCATTTGTGATAAATAGTAGAAGAAAACTAAATAATAGATGAGATAAAAAAATATCTCACCAAATATCTAGAGAGCTTCACAAATTATCAAGTGGTGAGTCACCAAGAGCCATGAGTGATTTTTGTCAAGTTTACACCTCATTCCTCCATCTCATTTTCTTTAATCCATAAAGAAAAAAGAAACCCTAATGAGGTGTTCCTTCTAGAAGCTTTCCCAAGAAATTACGAGAATTCCCCTCATCCGTATATACATACCTGCATCCGCATTCCGAAGAATACGAATACAATGAGACGAAAACAATCTATCAATATAATACTAGGATCCGGCTTAAACCAAAACCCACTAGTATTATCCGCCCGATCATCATACGTGCACAAGTACACGTAAGTGATCGAAGCCCTGCCGTAAAACCATAAGGCCTATACACCTTTTGCCCGGTGTAGGGAAACCCTCTGTGTGGGACTCTAAACACTCAACACTACGCTGACGGTGGGTTTAACCATAAGCCGCAAGCGGTACTAGCTGCACGTAATGGCTACCCAGGTATGTGTCGATAAGAAGGCTGATGAGCTAACTCATCTGAACGCCTATTGAGCCTATATGTGACAATCTCTGTACATTCCAGTCAGTTCGTCTAAAAGTATTGCATATCGGACCTGGGAGCGGTAATCATCAGACCCCTAATAGCGCAATAAGTCGTGTCGGAGTATAGCCCAAAACACCATGAGAAACTACCGGAGTACCTACCAGTAAATCTTGCTTGCCTTGGCCAAGGACTTTGTGTAATGGCCTTCCGAGCACAGCGCGATACCAATCCCCAAATACCGAGAGAGGCGAATCCTATCTAGCCGCCACTGCCTCCGAGTGCTTCGGGACTGCACCCAACTATTACCTGTTTGCACGACTCCTTTGAGCCATGGTAGGTAGTAATCAAAGAATAGTGGGAACACACTCGAGGTGAAGTAGCAGTGTTTAGTCGACGAAATAAGATGTATTCATGTCACCTAGGAACTGCCACTCGACGATATGTATAGTACCCACCAGCAATTCCTAACGAGTCATGTCCGGTGTACTCATAACCCAATGAGCACCTGCATACTATCTCCAGTACGACGTACTAATAGCTATGGGATAGACCATCTCCCCTGCTAGAATGAGAAGCGTATACACTAGTCTACTCTGGAGTATCGATGCCCCGTCTCGATAATCCTATGACTAGGGACCTGTATAGGATGTGCTTATAGATTACCCAGCCCCCACTAGTGTGACTGCCATCACAACGCTGATAATCAAGCAATAATCCTAAGGGCTCCACCAATATGTATAAGCGATATGCTAAGAAACACATGCACATACTGAGGTAGAAACTAACCAGGTAGCATACTACCATTTCGAGCAAGAATTTTACTGTATCCGTGTATATCCCAAGCTTCCATTAAGTAATATACAAATCAGTATGATACAATAATGGCCTCTAGGGCATATATCACTAACAATCTCCAACTTGCACTAAGGCCATGTATTGGCATATCGCAGACCTAAGATCTCGAATAGCCACTCAAACTGTGTCTGATGTATGGCCTTGTTGAGTGGATCTACAGCGTTGTTCTCCGTATCTACTCTCCTCATCTCGATCTCCTGGAGATCAACGATCACCCTGATCAGGTGGTACTGCCTCAAGATATGTCTGGATATCTGATGGGATCTGGGTCATCCCTAAGCTATAATGTCGTTTGTTGTCACAATACTAAAGTATTGGATCAACAATGGAAGGAACCACCTGAAGTTCAGTTAAGAACTTCCTCATCCAGACTGCCTCTTTTGCGGCGTCTTATGCAGCGAAGTACTCCGTTTCCATCGTCGAGTCTGCAACGGTGTCCTGCTTAGAGTTCTTCCAACAGACCGCCCCTCTATTGAGGGTAAAAACATAACCTGACATGGACTTGGAGTCATTCTTATCACTCTGGAAGCTGGAGTCAAGAAAGGCCTTGATCTGGAGGTCTTTTCCGCCATACACCAAGAACATCTCCTTACTCCTACTCAGGTACTTGAGAATGTTCTTTACTGATATCCAGTACTTCTCCCGTGGGTTAGACTGATACTGTCTTACCACGCTAGTGCGTAAGCAACATCTGGTCTGGTATATAACATCGCATACATTATAGATCCTACCGCAGAAGCGTAGGGTACGGATGTGATGCGAGCCCTTTCCAAATCAGTCTTAGGAAACATCTCTTTCGAGAGGGTGATTCTGTGACAAGCCGGTAGACTGATGCACTTTGAATCGTCCATACTAAATATTCTCAGTATGGTGTTGGTGTACCTTGACTGTGAAAGTCCCACCACCCTCTTTGATCTATCACGATAGATCTGGATCCCCAGAATGTAGTTGGCATCACCCTGGTCAATCATGGAGAACCTCTGTGACAAGAATCTTTTTGACTGATTGTAGTATAAGAATGTCATTTCCTATCAAAATAATGTCATCCACGTACTAGACGAGCACAGTTCTCCCTACAATCTTACTATAAATGAATGGTTCATCTGAATTTTTGATAAAGTCGAATTCTTTGACCGTATCACTAAAACAGATATTCCAACTCCGTGATGCCTGCTTTAGTCCATAAATAGACTTAAGCATCTTGCACACTTTCCCGCTGCTCCCACTCTGATTGAAACCCTCTGGCTAATCCATACAGATGCACTCTTCCAAATTACCATTTAGAAAAGTCGTCTTTATTTCCATCTGTCAGATCTTATAATCTTGGAAGGCAGCAATGGCAAGAAAGATCCGAATGGATTTGAGCATAGCCACTGGATAAAAGGTTTCATCATAGTCCAAACCAGGTCTTTTGACGAAAACCTTTTGCAAAAAGTCTAGCCTTATAGGTTTCAACCTGTCCATCTACACCAATCTTCTTTCTGAAGATCCATTTGCAGCCTACAGGTTTTACCCTTTCTGGAGCAATGTTCAAAGTGCATACTTTGTTGGTGTACATGGACTCCACCTCG
Source organism: Agapanthus africanus (assembly GCA_030015575.1). NCBI lineage: Eukaryota > Viridiplantae > Streptophyta > Magnoliopsida > Asparagales > Amaryllidaceae > Agapanthus > Agapanthus africanus. Next base: position 671,069,193 of record CM057344.1, on the reverse strand, counting down.
GTTTGCATTGCATCCAACCATTTTACAGAGTCACCGCTCTGAATGGTTTGCTGGAAGCTAGTTGGCTCATCATTGTTAACGATGCAATCCTCTCTATCCTCGTTTATGAGAAAACCGTAGTATCTCTCGAGCGGATGAGACTGCCTACTATTCCTACGGAGTGGCGCAGGGATATCATGTTCTTTTGAAATCCCTGGTTCAACCATACATTCTGTAATAGTTTATGGTTCTGGAATTTCTTCCAGTTCTATTGCGCTCCCACTAGTTTCTTTTTCCAAAAATTGATTTTTTAAAAAGTGGGCATGAAAAGAAACAAAAAACTTTTGTTCCTCTGCGTAAAAGAAAAGATACCCCTTAGAGTTTTTTGGGTATCCCACAAACCTACACAGTACTGAGGGTGCCTCGAGCTTGTCCTCATACTGCTTTTTGACAAAAACTGAACATCCCTATATCTTCAGATATTGAAGATAGGGTTTCTTCTCACTCCACATCTGATATGGTGTCGTAGGCACAGTCTCGGTAGGAACCTTATTCAAAAGATATGCACCTGATTCTAATGCATAACCTCAGAAGGATCACGGTAACTCGGCATTTCTCATAATGGAACGTATCCTATCCAATAGGATTATGTTCCGCCTTTCCAATACACCGTTGTGTTATGGTGTGTATGGAGGAGTAAGCTGAGAGAGAATTCCATTCTCTTTTAAGTAACCCAGGAACTCGGCAATTAAGTATTCACTACATCGATCAGATCTCAGTGTCTTAATACTTTTTCCTGTTTGTTTTTCCACTACATTCTTATATTCCCAAAATTTCTCAAAAGGTCTCGGATTTATGCTTCATCAAGAAGACATGTCCTTACCAAGATAAATTATCCGTAAAAAGTAATGAAATAGGAATAACCACTTCGTGCATCTGTAAATACTGGACTATACACGTCGCTGTGTATGAGTTCTAAGAGCTCGCTCGCTCTTACTCCGTGTCCAGTGAACGGAGTCTTTGTCATCTTTCCTATGAGACAAGACCGACAAGTTGCATAAGACTGATAATTGAACGGATCAAAATATCCTTCTCTATATAACTTCGACAACCGTGTTTTATTGATGTGACCCAGTCTACAATGCCATAAGAAAGCCTTATTCAATTCTGGAGACTTTCTTTTAAGTGTGTTCTGGACGTTGAAAACCAGAGCTTGATTTAACACGTATATAATGTCCTCTTGTGTACCTGACCCAATCATATTTTGATTAAGGTGGATGTAGACCGCGTCGCTTACATACTAGACTAGGTACACACAAACAGTTACGTAGAATCAATATCTGCCCACTTGTCAATTCTAGATGATATTCCCTACGGATATAGCGTCCACGCTTCTTCCGTTAGCAACCCTGAGAGTCATATCACCTGCCCTAATAACTCTACGGTTTCTCAAAAACTGTAATGAATTACAAATATAAGATCTTGATCCGGTGTCTAGTACCCTGGAAGTAGAGTTAAATGACAAACTATTTTCAATCACAAACATACCCGAAGTCGAAGCCCAACTTGCTTCGAATCCTGGATTCTGGGTTTCCAAGTCCTGCATCCCTTCTGCCAATGCCATTTTCCGTGACAATAGGAATAACCCTCCTTCCCTACTGTTAACCCCGAAACTTTTGCCCTGCCCTTTTCTTCTACTTTACTAACACCGCCTATCGGCTTTGTGGAGGTCTTCTTCTTCTCACCCTTGGCTTTCGCCTTAGATCCAGAAGAGGAAGGTTCCCCAATAAGAAGAGCGGGTGTCTCCTTGGTTTCCTTCTGGGTGCCCTCAACTGGAAGTATAACTTTCTTCCCCTGGGCGCAAGTAGAAGGTAGGGACTGTAGAATTAAGTCAGTACATGACTCGTTCTTCAATGTGGTCTCCGAGTCCGTGAGCTGTTTAATATAGCCGATCATTATAGGGACGCGGTCCCCTAAAGATGACCCGACAGCCAACCTCACTTGAAGCAATTCCTTCGAGGTATCGTATCTTGCGATACGAGATTGCTCTCCATATAAATCTTTGTTATGGAAGAAGATGGAAACTAAGTCCATTTTCTCGTGCTGCCTCTGGTATACACCATCAATTGAGGCCAACACGAGGCACTTGGCATTCACACTGTCTTTCTCCCTTGTCTTACGGATATCAACATCCGCGACGGTGGAAACTGGACCTGGGACGGCGGGGGCTTGAGTAGTAATGAGGTGGTCCAGCTTGTCATAGGTAACGGACATCTGGACAAACTTTTACCAGCCAATATAGTTTAACTCCGTCATTTTATTATCTAACTGTAACCTAATCTGGTCACCTGGTTGCTGCAATTAGGAGAAAGAGAAGAAAACACTTAGCATGATATTCTTGCAAGTTTAGATTGGTTTTTAATTTATCTAAACAGGATGGCTCCCACAGTTTCTCGAATCCTCCCTCAAACCATAAAAGAAGAATTAGTCAGGATTAATCTCACCATACAATACTTGCTTAACCTTTCAGTTAGTCTAGTGTCGGTACTTCGAGGGAGGTTTTACGACGCTTTCGCGAAGTTCCTTAATTAAATAACCTTTTTTTCCCTGGAGGCGTAGCCCGGCTAACACTGTTCTAGACACATACTTGGTTTATAGCATTGATCGTTAAGTGAAAAATCTCCCGAGTAGTAGCATATATTCACAGTAGGATCGGGATCCAAATATCATTGTGTGATAATCCTAAAGGAATCCTACCAACATTATCATACTCCAAATGGTATGCATCACTAGCAAGTTTCAGTTTCCTTAGAAACTCCCGATTTGGATTTTTGCCCCATGCTCTTATGACCATGACGAAGGCCAACATATCATAAATCACATGTCAAGTTCTACCCGTCATTATCCAGGTTAATTTGAACCCACACGTACATACCCTTGACGAAGGCTAAAATATAGTACGATTGTCCCAAACCAACACATCTATCTATGCTACAGATGAATATCCAGCAGCTACCAAAAACTATGCCTTGGCGAAGGTCAAAATACATAGTTTGAATACTACTGAATATTCAACTGAAATGACGGAGGGCTACGAATGGTTTTGGAGAAACCGTGAACGTAGTGAACTTGATATAATCGAAGGAACCTGATAGATTTTAAAAAGAGTGGTTTAAGCTCCACATTAAAAAGTCTCATGTTTTGAAAAAACCGAGTGGTTTTAAAATTTGTTCCAACGATTCAACTTTGGTTTGTTTTCATTGCATTAATGTAATGCAGTCACATCATTCACACCTATCATCACAGAAAGAAACGAAAATATGGCGTACGCTTATGACATCCGCATTCGCCACTGGGCCCCGTCTTACACCATTAGGTTACTTAACTAACGCCAGAGCTGGGGGCTGGACTAGCACGGATGCAAAATATAAGCAACGTCTATTATACAGAATATATATAATAACAACTCATCTCACGCAATAATAGGCATTCCAGATCACAGATGAACATATTAGATATACTAGGAATTCCGCGTTTCGTTTAAACCCGTAACGAAAGACGGATTCCACGGTCGTGAAGAATAGCCAAACCCCACCCCAGACCCCTACGGGTGCAGAAAACTACACGCCAAATACCCGAAGTGAAGCAACCTCCCTTAGTAAAATGAGTAGGCCACTAAGCACTTCAAAGTACCCGGTAGTTTATGCACCCTACCTTGGGTCTATCCTAAGAGCAGAAAACAGAAAAATAAATAATACAACGGTGGCTACAACCTCAACCCGGATGTACCCTACAAAATAATATTACATCACTTTACAATTTTACATCGAATGAAAGAATGAAAACCCCCATCTCACATCCGCCGGCTATTCATCCACGATAATTCAATAAGTACATATACACAAACCAATATCACAGATCACTGATATGTGCAACCCCCACTAATCGACGTATAACGATTAGCGAATGTTCAACACATATATCACAACACAGATAAAACCCGATTAGAAAATAACATAGAATTTCGATCGAAAACTATTTTCCGTCTCTATTCCAAATGCAAACCAGCACTCAGATCATCATGGGTAGAAACCAAATATACAAGAAAACAATATACCCAGAATAAGAAACACCGTGCAAAAACGAGCCGACTCGGCCTTGAATCGGCCGCGGAATTGTGGCGAAACCCACCGTTTCGCCGTGTTTCCGCGGTCTTCTTGGAGATTCAGTGACTCCTTTTTCAACAGTGATCTTATAATTCCCTGCAGTGAATTTTCATGCCTCTGAATGAATTTTTTAGCGCAGTTTTAAATCGACAGAAAGCATAGGGATCGGGAGTATCGTTTTCGAGTTTTCCGACGATCGAAATTCTAATAACTTGCTAACAAGCTAGTAAAGGTTTAGTTGGGCTCTGATACTACTGTAAGTCAATGTCGAGCACCCACGGGTCCGCAGGGAGGCAGAATATTCAAAAAACAATTTTCAAATGCATCGCAACACCGACTTAAACCCCAGGATCGAATCTAAACCCTAACTAGCTAACTTGCAATGAGGTTTAACTACTCGGAAAGAAGTTATACCTCACGATACCAAGTCCTTCGGGTCTTCTTCGTTGTCCTCCACCTCGTCATCAGCTCCAAGGATCGAAACGGATCAGGCAACCTCAACGGCCTCCTCGAGTCAAAGACGATCCACCCGAGAGTCTATAGTCTACCTCGAATCTGAGGTAACTATGTCTTCCAGTTTGCCAAACTAGAAGCCCTAGGTGGTGTAGAGTGAGAAGATGGAATGACTTGTCTCTTGGAACCCTAGGATTCTCAACACATGAGAGCTTTTAGGGTTTGATGAAGAAGATGGGAGTGTAGAAAAGCAACTAAAGAAAAACCATGGCTCATTTGTGATAAATAGTAGAAGCAAACTAAATAATAGATGAGATAAAAAAAATATCTCACAAAATATCTAGAGAGCTTCACAAAATATCAAGCGGTGAGTCACCAAGAGCCATGAGTGATTTTTGTCAAGTTTACACCTCATTTCCTCGACCTCATTATCTTTAATCCATAAAGAAAAAAGAAACCCTAATGAGGTGTTCCTTCTAGAAGCTTTCCCGAGAAATTAAGAGAATGCCCTTCAGCCGTATATACATACCCACATCCGCATTCCGAAGAATACGAATACAATAAGACGAAAACAATCCATCAATATAATACTAGGATCCGGATTAAACCAAAGCCCACTAGTATTATCCGCCAGATCATCATACATGCACAAGTACACGTAAGTGATCGAAGCCCTGCTGTAAAACCATACGACCTCTACACCTTTTGCCCGATGCAGGGAAACCCTCTGTGTGGGACTCTAAAGAATCGACACTACGCTGGCAGTGGGTTTAACCACAAGCCGCAAGCGGTAGTAGCTGCATGTAACGGCTATCCAGGTATGTGTCGATAAGATGGCCGATGAGCTAACTCATTCGAACTCCTACTGAGCCTATATATGACAATCTCCGTACAGTCCGGTTTGTTCGTCTAAGAGTATCGCATATCGGGCCAAGGGGGCGGTAATCGTCAGACCCCTAATAGCGCAATAAGTCGTGTCGGAGTATAGCCCAAAACACCCTGAGAAACTACTAGAGTGCCTACCAGTAAATCTCGCATGCCTTGGACAAAGACTTTATGTAATGGCCTTCCGAACACAGCGCTATATCAACCCCCAAATATCGGGGAAGACGAATCCTATCTAACTACCACTGCCTCCAAGTGTTTCGGGACTGCACCCAACTACTACCTGTTTGCACGACTCCTTTGAGTCATGGTAGGATAGTAATCAAAGAACAGTGGGAACACACTCGAGGCGAAATAGCAGTGTCAAGTCGACGGACTAAGCTGTACTCATGTCACCTAGGAACTGCCACCCGACGATAGGTATAGTACCCACCAGCAGTTCCCAACGAGTCATGTCCGGTGTACTCATAACCCAATGAGCACCTGCATACTATCTCCAGTACGACGTACTAATGGCTGTGGGACAGTCCATCTCCCTTGGGATGAGAAGCGTATACACTAGTCTACTCTGGAGTATCGATGCCCCGTCTCGATAATCCTACGACTAGGGACCTGTATAGGATGTGCTTATAGATTACCCAGCCCCCACTAGTGTGACTGCCATTACAACGCTGGTAATCAAGTAAAGATCCTAAGGGCTCCACCAATATGTATAAGCGATATGCTAAGAAACACATGTACATATTGAGGTAGAAACAAACCAGATAGCATACTACCATTTCGAGAAAGACTGTTACTATATCCGTATATATCCCAAGCTTCCATTAAGTAATATACAAACCAGTATGATACAATAATGGCCTCTAGGGCATATATCACTAACAATAAACGCATCACAGAAGTAAGTAACGAACACCACGACAATAAAATTCCGCGCACAAATAGCAAACTGTCACGCCCCGCTTCCCAGTAGACGGAAACGGTGACGTGGCAAACCCGCAACATATTTACTATGAGAATATATTAAGTGTATGTAAGCAATATACCAATGTGCAAGAATGACAAGAGTAAAAATTAAACAACAACTTTATTTACATTCAACTTTAAATACAACAGTCTGGAATAAAAAGATACGATGACAAAAACAAATGCTTAAACAATGGTATACTGAAAATAAGTGCAGGCAGGAACAAGTAGTCAGGCCGAGCAGTAAACTAGTCTAAGTCCTCCGGGCTCGGTTCTATCTCCTCAGAGTCCGGTCCTCCTAACAAACATTCCAAAGAAAAGAAACAGAGAGGAATGTCGTCAGCAAACTAGCGCTCGGTAAGTCCCTAAAAGAAGTAAAAGAAAATGGCTGAATGGTATATAAAGTTAATAGAAACCAAGTAATGTGAACATGTAATATTGTATAAGCGAGTATCTAAGCATGATCATTTACAGGTATAAAATTGTTATTCTAACGTGGTTGTTTATAGTTTGATAAAGAATGCATTCATGTTTATGAGAAGAGTCCATCTTACCCCATGAACTATAGTAACATGTATTACAGGGCCCCATTATAACCCACGGGACAATGACACGTGAATTCATGTAAGTTTCTTTTAAACCGACCTCTCGTGCCATGATATACGTTCCGTACCAATCTACTCCTTATACCCGCGTATTGTAGTGTATAGTTCAAGTTTACATGTCTTGGCCAAATCCATTAATATAAGGAGTACAAGTTCATGTTCAAATTGTAATCATGTGTTCGGGTATTCATGTTAAATTATATTCATGGTTCGGTCAAGTCAAGTCAAGTATTCGAGTTAAAGTTTTGGATGTTCAAGTTCAAGTGTTCAGATTCATGATCAAGTGTTCAAGTTTGGGTTTGAGTTTGGATTCGAGTGGAATTTGTATTCAGGTTATGGTCAATTCTTGTGAATAGATTTAACTGTTGAAATTCTTAAGTTCGGGAGTAATCGGACAATACTGCACATGAATGGCAGGATTTGTATCTTTTTCCAAGACAATTGGCATTGATGACTCCGTTAATTTGCAGTACTGTCTAATCTGAGTAGACAAGCACTCACTTTCTCTGGCTCGCTGGGGCTCAAGAGAAATGATACTGCCTAAACCTATATTAATCTAGTGTCCTTAAAAATTTATTCTTGTTGTTTCAATTGTGTTTACATTTTTTGTATTTCTCGAGGGGGTTTATGAAAAAAATGCTTTAATATTGATAAAAATAAATCTTGAGGGTAATTTATAATATTAAGAGTTTTACAGATATATATTTTAGTCAGGTGGTATTTTAGCGATGAAACCTAACTTTTAAAGATTTATGGTATTTTTATGAAAACTATTACATTTGGAAATTTGATAGTATTTTTATTAAAATTTTAATCTTTTATTTAAAAATATATTTTTCATAATTTGTTATCATTGAAAATACGGATTCATAATTATATATAATTTTCCAAAGTTTTAATTTGTTTTAAAAAGTCGTATTTCATTAAACCGTATTTTTATTCCCTTTCGAGGCCGAATTCTCCATGAGGAGTTTGTATCTCACTCTACTATTCCAAGGTAGTGTGATAAACTGCACCATCCGTAAATAAGTTCCCCTAAGAGGGTTGTAGAGGCGCAATTGCAAAGGTCTTAAAAATATCGGCAAAAAGCATTTATTTGTAAAAGCAATGTTATTTTAATGTAAATCGTATTCTTTAAATTAAGAATACATCTAAAATATCATGCTATGAAAGCATAGTGTATGTGATGGGGTAGATCATTACCCCGTGAGTTTTCTAGAGGTATATATGCTAGTTATCAATTAAAGGGTTATATTTAAAGCTCATGGTATTTATTTGAAAAAGTTCGTTATATGTTTATTTCCCAAGGAAATTTTAATTACATAAAAAGGTAAATGATATGCATAACATTTTAAAGTGATGTCAGAGTATTGGTGTGACTTATATGGCCTATGAAAGATGCTAAAAGTTAAAAAATATAAATAAGGTTACGGTTAACTCCACTTTATCGATATTGTTTTAGAATGCGATTTGAGTTAAAATGGAATAGAGGGATAGAGACTTACGGGTTATGTAGCATAGAGAAAAGATTAAGAAAGAGAGGGGAAGTTTTCGTGGTATCGCGATAGCGTCGGAAATGGCTCCAGTCTTCAACGGAATGAACTTGGATTTCTAACTCCACTTGATTAACCTTAACCCCTTTCTTGAAGTTAGAGAATTTTTTTAGAAATTTTCAGAATAGGGGAGAGCAAGGGAATGGTGTGGTAATTATAAGGATGAAAATAGGTATAGGTTGAATTAAAAAGAATTAAAAATTGGAGTAAAGAGAGTGTAAATGGGTAGATGAAGGGGTGGAGTGCTCTTTGTTTAATTGCAGAAAAATCAAACAAGAAAATAGAGTAGAGGGAAGCTGAAGGGGTGCACGGGTAAAGAATGGAGGGGTTTGGGCTCATCTGAACCGCCGGTAGCGGCCTGGGGGTGAAATTTGACGGTTGGATTATCGCCACGTGCCTTGAGGTTTATGCCATTTGTTATATTCTGTGTTAACTCCTCATTGATCCCGTTTGATTTTTTTGAAACTTTTCGATTCTCCGTGTATTGCACGTGCAACTCTTGAGCTTCCGAAAAGTTAAAACAATTATAAAAATAATTGGGACTGATTGAAATCGAACACACAGGCTATGGCACATAAGTAAAGAGTACTAACCAGTGAGCTATAAGTTTTTTCTTGCTTTTATTAAACAAAATTAACTTATAACTCCTAACCAGACTGAAATACCCTTTCTATATATTTGAATAAGTTATATTTGTACAAGGATTTCAGAGCCGTTACACAAACAAAACAAGTTTTCCAAAGCCGAAAAAAACGGTTCTCTAAGTCCCAAAAAAACATCGTTTCAAGTCAATCTGGGGGTCGAAACGAACTCGAAACTCGCCTGAACCTTCACAGCGTCAAAATACTGAAAATTAACTGTCACTCGGGGGGATAGGGGGTCCCCACCCCCTCGAGGCCACCTCGTGGTGGTCTCGGGGGGTGGGTTGTACCTTCTTCCCCCCGGGGCGATCCCCAGGTTACCCACGCAACTCCCCGCGGCTTCTCGGTCCAAACCGTGAGCCTGCGGGGAGTGAAAACATGCTAAAACATGGATTTTAGGGATGTTTTCATCGGCAATTTTTGCGCGGCGAAAATGGCGGAATTTAAATATCGTAACAAACTAGTTAATGTGTTTGGGTGGCTCTGATACCATATTGGTGTTCCTAGCGCCTTAGCAGCCACAACCGTGGCATATGTAAAACGAAAAACAAAAAGTTTTAGAGGCGCTAGAAACTACAAAACCTAGAATCAAATCCAAATACATGAACTAGAAAACTACATAGAGTTTTAACTACTATGGAAGAGGGTTATAGCATAAGATTGAGTCCTTCAGTCTTCATCTCCTCTTCCTTAGCTCCTTGGGGTCTTCTTGATCGAGCTTGACTGCCGGTCTTCCTCCATCGAAATTGATTCACTCGAGGGATGCGGTTTATGGCTCTAGATCCACACTAAAAATCAAGTGGAGCAACTAAAGGTCCTAACTTGCTAAACTAGGATGTCTAGTGATATAGTGAGTTTTTCTAGTATTTTCATGTCTCTCTTCCATCCTTGATTCACAACTCATGAAAGGGTAGGGAGAAGATGAAGAAGGAGCTCAAGAAAAGGCTAGTGAGGAGAAAGAAGCAAATGGTGATAATGAATTTATTAAGTGAAAGAAAATATCAAGTATGGTTTTGTATAAAAGGTTTTTGCAAATAAAATATAGAAACCATACTTGAATAGTTTGCACAAATGAATATACAATTCATTTGTCAATACTATTCAAGTATAGTTGTAACGACTCTAAAATCTTGTATGGAAATTTTACTGTTAATATATAAGAAATGAGTTTTACAGCCTGAGTTTGAGTTATAAGTTACCTTTGTTAAATAACAACAAGAAAAAACTTGCAGCTCGCTGGTAAAGCCTTGAACTGCTGTGACGTAGGCCCTGTGTTCGATTCCCATCAGACACAATTATTTTTTCTGAATTTTTTTAACTTTTTGGAAGCCCAAATGATTGCACGTGCAATACACGGGGAAATGAAAAGTTCAGAAAAATCAAACATGTAGAAAATTGTTTAAACAGAGGATTTATCAAGTGGCACGAATCTCGAGGCCATAGCCTCAAGATCGACCGGCCATTCTTGCTCAAACCCGGCGGGAACGGCTAAGATGAGACCATTGAAGCCTGGACTCTGCACACTCGTCTCTTCACCTACCCCTAACTCCCCTGCACTATTTGATCTCGCTGCAATCAAACATAACCCTTTCAATTCACAATTTATCACAATTTTAATACTTTTTAATTCACAATTTTAATTACCAAACCCTAATTCTCCATTATAAATACCACCCCACACTTTGTCTCAACATCATTTTAAAAATTCTAGCCAAAACTCTTTAAAAAGCTCCTAGTGCAAGTGAGGTAAAGTGGAGTTAGCAAGCAAGTTGGTTACGGCGAAAATCAAAGCAAATTCCGGCGCTCCCACGACGCCACAAAGCTCATCCCCTCTTCTTCAACCTCTCCTTGAAATTTCTAAACCGTAAGTCCCTCCCAATCTCTCTTTCTCTTCATTGAAATTCCATTTCAAAACTTATATCGGTAAGTGGGGTTAATACCGATCTCCTTTTTCTAAACCCAAGTAACTCCTTCTTCTTTATTCTCTGATCAACCAAGTTTCTACACAATACTTGTAATCTTAAATATAAATGTTTAGAATAAATTTTAATCTAGAATCTCATGTAAAACAATCATGATTTAACTTTTTCAATATATAAAATACCTTGAACTTTGTTATCGTATCTTTTCGACAAAATTGCTTAACAATACCTTAGGAAAACTTCACGGGGTAATGAACTACCCCACACGCACACTTGGTTTCATAGCACGATACTCATTGTATGTATTTTCATTTTGAAGAATAATATTACAATAAAATACCATATAATTTTAAAAAAAACCGGATTTCTTTTAAAGCGGTATTTCATATCCTTTGCGATTACGCATCTACAACGCTCTTTAGGATACCCGCTAATGGATGGTGCGGATTATCGTACATCCTTAGGCTAGTAGAGCGAGATGCAGATCTTCTCACAGAGCATTCGATCTCGAAAGGATTTAAATACGGTTTTTAAGAAATACGAATTTTCTAAATAAAATAAAATTATTTTTAAAATTAAAATTATATAAAATTATAAATGCATATTTTCAAAATATATTAAATCTATATTTTTAAAAAAATAAAAAGATTAAAAAATGACAATAAAATACTATCAATATACCAAAAAGGACAAGTTTTTCAATAAAATACTCTGAACTTCCCAAGCTATGTATTTATCATTAAAATACCTTAATACTTAAAATCTATGCTCATGAAAACCCTAAATAATACTAATCACTCTCTAGGTTTACTTTTTAACTATATTAAAAAAAATCATAAAACTCCCTCGAGATATATAAAATAATATTTAAGGACTTTAGTAAATATAGGTTTAAGCGGGATCAATTCCCATGAGCCCTAGGGAGCCGAAAAAAGTGAGTGCTTGCCTATTTAAGGTAGACAGCCTAATGGAGTTATCAATGATAATTGTCTTGGGAAATACACAAATCCAGCCGTCCATATGCAATAATTACCGATGACTTCCGAACCTGATTTAAGAGCTAAATCTGTTTATAAATGTTTGACTCAGTCTGAGTCCAATTCAAATCCGAATCCAACATAAAACATGAATACTTGATCAAGAACATGAATACTCGAATCCAAGCATCAATATTAAACATGTATACTTGAACTGAGTTGACCGAACCATGATTATAACTTGACTGGACTATTTGAATACTTGATTACATCCTGAACATGAATACTTGAACAATTTGTATCCATGCTTTCGGCAAGTCTGATAATTATAATCTATATAATACATTACGTGGGGATAAAGGGATAGATTGGTACGAAATGTATATTGTGGAACGAGAGGTCACTTAAAAGACACCAATATGAATTCTCGTGCCGTTGTTCCATGGGTTATGACGGGGCCTTGTACTACATGTTACCATAGTCCACGGGATAAGATGAACTCCTCTCGTATACATGAATAACTTCTTGATTGATCTGCTAAAAAGTGTGCTCGTAAAGTAACCACAATCAAGACAGTGTCGCTGGTAGCTAGCCGCGATGAGTACGGGTCGTCCGTAGGGAAATGCGAATTCTTTTCTTTCTTTAGACGGGTTGATTAAAGAAGGGTGATTGTTGTTTGTCATTACGGATATAAGATTTATAAAGAAAAGGCTTGTAAGGTTCATAGGACATAGTAGTCATGGATGAATAATTAAAAATGACTCATTTTATCTTTTAATAGATTAAAACTAGATCGATAGTGATGAATGTAGATTAAGGTTCGTTGGAAGAAACTTGGGTTTCCCCACTGCTAATCCTTGTCCTTACATTGATCTCTATTCATGTCTAGCCCTTAACAAAACAAGTGTTAAACCAATCTCAAATCATGGTCATGACTAGCAATAAATTGGTAGCGCGCCCGATAAGAAAGTTAACATTAATTTCTCTAAAGTTTATAGACTTTAAAATATATAAAAGAGGTTAAAACATTTTATCATCCATTGTTCTACCCTATCCTACGAACCCTAGCAAGATAGGAATTACTCGCTCATGTTTAAAGTAGAAGAAAGGATGAAGAAGAGTGAAAACATGATTAAGATGCAGAAAGGTAAGTGCAGAAAGTAAGTACGGAAATTAAATGCAAAAAGAATTATAAAAAACACTAACTTTATTAATCAACTATTGCATTTCTAGTTCTCCTTAGAAATTAGAATACAAGAACCCTAGTTTACTATATATCTCTCTCTTGTAGAAGGTAAATGAATAGATGATGATCACTCGGATACGTGGACCTCTTGGATCTCTTGATCTCATCGGTGATGATCTTTAATGTGAAGCTCTCGGTCCTATATATAGTCCCAGAAACTAGAAACCTAAGATGTCATAAGTGAATATATGATGTTACAATAAAATCCCCAAAATCTCACATCATATAGCCATCAAACCGCCGCAGTTCCGCCACATATCCCCTATATTTACCGCGGATCCGCCGCCACCTAGTAGCATCATGTCTTGGGATTTCTTTTGGTCTCTTGTGTTGCCATGTGAAGATCTTCTTGATGTCTATATTCTAAGAATAATGCTCTGAGTCTCTGCCGTTTCTAAATCTTATGATTTGCTTCCATATTTTGGCAGATTTGATTCCGACATCCCGATTTAACTCGGATCTCTTGGATTCCAGACATGAGCTAATATCTGCACAATATCTCAAATCAAAATGTTTAGTAGGATTTGATATTTTTGAGATATTATCCTAACCATGATATTAAATCTTAAGAATATTGATTAGAAATATTTGATATGATATGCACATTTTAATTACTAAGATTTCATTTAAATATTATATGCATATATTTTCCTTCATTATATTAATTATAATGTAGAAATATATGATAATAAACTTTTTACAAACAAACCCACATATGTTCTATATTTACCATTAAAACCTTTTATTTATTAATAATAATAGGGAAAATATTCATTCAAATGTGCAATATTTTAGACTAATCAAATACCGCCAAACTTAATTTTGATCGTCCCGAGCAAACTAGTTATTAAGGAGAAAAAGGAAAAAGAAAAGGAAAAACCTAGCATGCCGGGACCCGGTTCTTGCTCACGGAACAAAATGCCATGCCAAGTGCCATGCCACGGGGGCGGGGGCCACCACTTGAATCCGTGGGGGCCACCTCTTGAATCCGTGGGACCCACTGTAGAACAATAGGGACTCTTTGGAATACATTCCGAAAGAGGGCGGATCTATACTATTAATGGAATGATACCACTTCTCAATACAGAGGCGCCTTTTAAGTGAACCGGCACTACAGAAGCTTGAAAACTCCGTAGTTAGGCATGCTCAAGTCAGGGAAGTTCTGGGATGGGTGACCTCCTGGGAAGTGGCAACTGATCGGGTCCGGTTCGCCCCAAAGGACAAAACCGTGCGGCTTCAGCCAGAGCGAACAATACTCTCTGTATTGGGGGTGGAGCGTGACAGAATGGTATCAGAGATGGTCCCTCAGTAATAGGTCTGTAGTTTGAGGACGAACCATTATTCAAAGGTGGTGAGAATGTCGGGACCCGGTTCTTGCTCACGGAACAAAGTGCCATGCCAAGTGTCATGCCAAGGGGGTGAGGGCCACCTCTTGAATCTGTGGAGGACGCCTTTTGAGTCCGTGGGACCCACTATAGAACAATGGGGACTCTTCGGAATACATTCCGAAATAGGGCAGATCTATACTATTAATGGAATGATACCACTTCTCAATACAGAGGCGCTTTTAAGTGAACCGGCACTACAGGAGCTTGAAAACTCCGTAGTTAGGCGTGCTCGAGTCAGGGAAGTTCTGGGATGGGTGACCTCCTGGGAAGTGGCCCCTGGTCGGGTCCGATTCGTCCTGAAGGACAAAACTGTGCAGCTTCGGCCAAAGCGGAAAATACTCTCTGTATTGGGGGTAGGGCGTGACATAGCACACTTTCGTAGGCAACATGATTGCACTGAGCACGTGCAACAAGACTTTAAACTTCTAGGTGTCCCTAGTAGGAGGAGTGTTGTCTCCTGAGGGTTTTCAGTGGATTACACCAAAAAAATCCCATCATAAAAGAAAGATGATTAAAGTTACATACAAAGATAAAAATACATATAAAAGAAAGAACTTGAAAATAAGAGTTTTAAACTACACTAGCTTTTTAGTTGCCATGAGCCCTATCTTAATGGTCTTGAAAAAATGTCAGAAATTATATCATCCCTCAATAAAACATTGCTTTTAGTCTTCCTTCCTACCATTCTTCCAAATATCGATCATATACCCCTACGTGTGTGTAAAAGACATCCCTGAACTTAGAGAATTCAATTCAAGCTATCATACTCTTGTCTATCTTCCTTTATACTTTTTAGTCGGTGAATGTTTCAGATGGAACTGCTCACACATTCTTCATGCGACCGTCAATACTTCTTGAGGTACTAACCTACCGATTACCAAATGCGTTCACTCTTTTAGGCGTAACTTGCAATATCCTAGTCTTGCAACACCTAAGGCTTAGCAGTGACCCCCAAACCAGTTGGTGTAAGGCACTAGGAGATAAGGCACCCTCGCTATTTTTTTCTGCTGCCTTATAAGGGCTGCCCCTACGGATTTATCGGTAGGGGCAACCCACTGCCCTTACGGATATATCCGTAGGGGCCAAAAAACACCCCGTAGGTGCAAAGGCCGCAGGTGCAAGTTGAAGCCCTGAACTTGCCCCTACGGACAAAATCTTGCTCCTACGGAGTTCTGTGTAGGTCCAGTTGCACCTACGGAGTAGGCCGTAGGGTAAAAAAAAGTTATATTATTTACGGTTTTTTTAAATATATTAACTGTACCTACGGATATATCCGTAGGGCCATGTACTATACCCTACGGATACATACATAGGTACTTATCCGTAGGGGCAAAATATCAGAAATCCTGATATGTTGCCCCTACGGATAAGTCCGTAGGGGCTAATAAATGGCCCGTACGAATATGTCCGTAAGGGCACTTCCAACCCCCTGGTACTGAGATCAGGGGGGAAATATTAGTTACTGCTGATATTTTGCCCCTACGGATATAGCCGTAGGGGCAACATGTGTACCTACGGATTAATCCGTAGGTACACATTATCTGTATTTTTTTTAAAAAAAAGGGCTGCCTGATTTTTTCCCGCCCTGTGCACAATAATATATATATCAATAAAATATAAAATTAATCGCAGTATTCATAATCACATCTCACGCATATAATATACAAAAGAAACCCAAAAACTGAATATGATATAAATATAAACCAATATCAATATCGTTTCAAAATGTAGTACAATATGTATCATATAAATAAATACATGTTTCAAAAAATAAGAATCAAAAAGCACCCTAGCTCGGTCCAGCTCCACCTCTGATAAACGATAGAATCTGGCGTGCCTGCTCCTCGGTCAATAAACCATGCAATTCGGCGCGTGCGGGAGTCTGAGCGGCCTGTGGAGCTGGCGATGTGGTCTGCGCAGCCGCCGTTGAGGTAGTAGCTTGCGGAGCCGCGGCTGCGGGAGTCTGAGCGGGCGGTGGAGCTGTCTGCGGAACCGCGGCCGATGTAGCGGCTTGCGGAGCCGCAGCCGAAGGAGATGCCTCGGCCGATGTACCCTGTCGCGTCTGGACCTAACGTGTGGAGACACTGCTATTCTTTGTGGAGCCGCTACTATTTATGAATCCAGCTGGAAGCCTCTGCATGAGTTAGTAGTCATGGAGATTGATTATAAAAGAAATAGAGAGAAGAAAATATAAATTGTAGATAGTAGAATAGCACACTCATTTCAAAAATTGCACTTTGATCTTTATGTCCACCTTTTTTTTTAATTACCAATGTATCTCGATTTTATTCGCAAAATATCCTTTTCTGTGCGGCGGCTGGCTGGCTCAATTTCATACAGCATAATAACTGCGCCGGGCTTGAAGTTGCACATTGCCCTCAATTTTAATCGCCACTAATTTATGGTTTCGCAACTTTGTAGTAATCCCGAAACATAATTTATTTTCTGCAAATGCTAGAAAATTTCACTCCTCAAATTTTGCATCTTTACTCTATTTTTCACAACGGTTAATTTGTTATGTTCACCACTTGGGTATTTGAGGAAACATCTTCTATTTTCTACCATTTTACTGAAATTGCATGTTTTTATTGAAAATAATACAATTGCATAACCTTAAGAAAAACAACCACCCCTTTTTTAATGAATTTGGATGGGTAATTATCCAATTTTTTTTAAAACAAAAGAAAAACAGCGACCTATATACAAAATGGGTAAATGTCGTGATCAATAAATTACTTACCATTTGCCGAGACATGTATTTTTGCAGCATCCATACATCATTTTCCTCTTCTTCGATGTCGTATTCTCATTATCTTCGTCTAATCCATCTGAATCTGCAGTTAAATTTAAGTAAACCAAATAAAATCAAAAATTAAAATCAAACAGCAACAACAAAATCAATGAAATTTATAGCCTACCAGAGTCTTCAAGAATCTCCACATATGAATCCTGGACCTTCTTCTTTTTCTTCAAAGATCTTTTTGAAGCAGAGAATTTTGTTTTCTGGCAAGTGCTTTGAAACTAAACACCATATTGCCTTTGTATTTGAAAACCAAAAAATGCCCAGTTTGCAGATTATTGGCTACTGTAAATTCATATGATTGCATCAACCAAAAAACTGGGCATTTTCTTAGTTGATGCTTTGAAGCTAAACACTGGGCATTTTCTTAGTTGATGCAATCATATGAATTTACAGTAGCCAATAATCTGCAAACTGGGCATTTTTTGGTTTTCAAATACAAAGGCAATATGGTGTTTAGCTTCAAAGCACTTGCCAGAAAACAAAATTCTCTGCTTCTAAAAGATCTTTGAAGAAAAAGAAGAAGGCCCAGGATTCATATGTGAAGATTCTTGAAGACTCTGGTAGGCTATAAATTTCATTGATTTTATTGTTGCTGTTTGATTTTAATTTTTGATTTTATTTGGTTTAATTAAATTTAATTGCAGTTTCAGATGGATTAGACGAAGATAATGAGAATACGGCATCGAAGAAGAGGAAAAGGATGTATGGATCCTGCAAAAATACATGTCTCGGCAAATGGTAAGTAATTTATTGATCACGACATTTACCCATTTTGTATATAGGTCGCTGTTTTTCTTTTGTTTTAAAAAAAATTGGGATAATTACCCGTCCAAATTCATTAAAAAATGGGTGGTTGTTTTTCTTAAGGTTATGCAATTGTATTATTTTCAATAAAAACATGTAATTTCAGTCAAATGGTAGAAAATAGAAGATGTTTCCTCAAATACCCAAGTTGTGAAACATAACAAATTAACCGTTGTGAAAAATAGAGTAAAGATGCAAAATTTGAGGAGTGAAATTTCCTAGCATTTGCAGAAAATAAATCATGTTTCGGGATTACTACAAAGTTGCGAAACCATAAATTAGTGGTGATTAAAGTTGAGGGCAATGTGAAACTTCAAGCCCGGCGCAGTTATTATATTGTATGAAATTGAGCCAGCCAGCCGCCGGACAGAAAAGGATATTTTGCGAATAAAATCGAGACACATTGGTAATTAAAAAAAAAGGTAGACATAAACATCAAAGTGCAATTTTTGAAATGAGTGTGCTATTCTACTATCTACAATTTCTATTTTCTTCTCTCTATTTCTTTTATAATCAATCTCCATGACTACTAACTCATGCAGAGGCTTCCAGCTGGATTCATAAATTCCAGCGGCTCCATAAAAACAAGGCCACTGTTAATAAATATAGACAAATACGTCATAAAAACAGTAACCAATTTACAAGTTGATTAGCATCTGGATCAAGAAAATGATAGG
The DNA here is from genome assembly GCA_030015575.1 of Agapanthus africanus. Lineage (NCBI taxonomy): Eukaryota > Viridiplantae > Streptophyta > Magnoliopsida > Asparagales > Amaryllidaceae > Agapanthus > Agapanthus africanus. The sequence goes on along the minus strand of CM057344.1, from coordinate 671,050,128 downwards.
AAAAACAATTGACTATGATCTATAATGACAAGTCTATTACCATGACTCTCGACTAACAAAGGTGGCTTTTCGTCCTCGGTAGCTTGATAATTGATGGAGGATATAAAATTTTGACGACACCTAACGAAAAGTGGACCCTCATTTCTTCATTAATTCACTCCCTGTGTGTGTGTTTGTTTGTTTTTGAATTAAAGGTCATTGATTTTAGAAAGACCTGATGATATATATGTTGAATATATGTAGGGTGATATGCATGATCACAAGAGCTTGGTGGAGGCAATAAAAAAAGTTGATGTGGTGATCTCTATGCTGGGCTACAAATATCATGAGCAGTTGGTTGATCATAAGTGCATGCTGCGTGAATAACTATTGTGTTAATTCCAAACTAAATACAAATATAACAAACTTATCAATTATATAGTATTCAATTTGATTTCAAACAAATACCAAATAAGAATTTATTGTACAGGTCCACGACTTACAATCATTCCCGCATGCGAGCACATATAAAAATCATAGTTTCTAGGATGACAAATTTTATTGTCAACTACTGTCACCACCTACAGCTAGACAATAATAAAAATTACTATCTAAGTAAGAGCAAAAGGAATGTGTGTATATTTATAATATAGCATTCTAAATCAATATACATGCACTATATGATATATAAACATACCTGGAGGAGCGGGAGTGGCTTCTGTCCCTGGTATGGACGCATCACCAACAACTAGATAATCAAACATTAACAATATAAGTAATTTTGATAGAAACAGGCATGAATATCTATAATATTACATTCAAAATGGATACTAGAGAGCGCACCTGCAGTGAGAAGTGGTAAAAGTATCACCCAACTAGGGTGTAATTTACAGAATCAGTTGAAACTCTTGAAAGTCATAGAAGAACCTGACCTGCACAAATCTGATGTATACTTTCCATTGGACACTAAGAAGTCTCTAAAAGGAAAAGCCAATGTGAAAGCCATCATTAGTTCATATCAGAAGATTGATGCTGAAATAGAGAACAAGGAATGTCATTTTTTTCTTCTTCTGCCACATTACTGTCTTCTCCTTCTTCTTCTGCCACATTACTGTCTTCTCCTTCTTATTATGTGCGCGTGCAAATTCAATGAAAGCAGAAACTCCAGTGACAAACTTAGGTTGTATACGTTGTTGCCAATTCACATACATCCAGTCCTTAACCCTGACGTACTCATGGGCCATGTTAGACTGTATCATATAAATTATAGGTTATGATGACTATATTGAGAAATCTAAGAACGGGATGGTTACTGACAAAGGAGAAAATCCGTGTATATGCTTTGTGTGTGCGTTTGTCGTTGAAAAGAATAAATTATCGATAATTAAAGTTAGATTTGAGGATACCCATGTATGAGTTGTATTCTATATATGTGTGTTTCAATTTATGATTTCGCCCAAGTGTAGGGTTGTTTTTACTTAAATGCATACATACGCACATATCACATAAACACATTCATACATATCACATGTCACATATGTTCTCCGCCGAAAGACGCGACCGGGACGTTAGGACGTCTGGGCCTGAACTTCGGGGCAGATGCTATTTTGTATTTTTTTTTGAAATAGAGAAAGAGGACATCTCATACCTATGAGTTCTAATAACATGTACATTAACTCTTCCTTTTGTACATGTCCAAAGTTCGAGTGAAGATGTAGCTCTAACATGAAACCATTTGATTCGTGTCTCGATAATTATGTCCTCCACAACCTTTAGTATGGTCGGCTTCCAAGTTAATGCGACAAGCACTTAAAGAAGTATCACCATCTACTATATATCAAAAAATGTAGCAAACTAGAACTATAACTCATTTAACATTATCAACTAGTGAGATTTCAATGTCGAAAACTCCCTAAAGAGGAAAATTACTAAAAGGAAAAGACTCTTTGAACAAAACGCATCCACTAGCAATAAAAGAGATTGTATCATGCTTTAGTACCAACACACAAGCACCAACATCTTGCTATGATCATAACAACATCATGATGATTTGTCAATTGCCTTGCTCATATTATGAAATTATAAACACCAAAACTCTAATCAAATCTCCATCTCAATAATTAAGCCGACAAAGGAAAAAATAATAACCAAAAAGAGGAGAGAGTCTTAATTTGCATGCCCAAAGTTTCATGATAGACATAGACCAGGAGAAAAGGAGAGAGAGGAGAGAAAATATCACAAGCAATGAAAAAGTTGGGAAGGTGTTGAACATCATCTTTGTAACTTGTAATATGTGGCCATTTGTCATCGATATCTAAGCTTTTCTTTATCAATGTAGAATCATTGAGTTTAGAAGAAGATTCAAAATTAATATACTTTAAGAAGTTTTACCACCGGCTATTCGTCTAACGTCCAGTCTTTGGTGTCACACCAAATTCTTGAATCAATATGATCCTGAGACTCGATCAAGATTCTCTGGACTAAAAAATTCCAAGGAATTGCTATTTGAATTACGTTAATTTGGAACACGTTTATATGATTGAAGCTAAGAAACAAATATATTTTTATATTATATCATGCATTGTTTTATCAAAAATAATTTTATCACATACCTAGCTATGTGCTGAAATAGGCTATATATCTCTACAGAGAGAGAAATTTATAACCAACATGCCACGAATATTGAGATTGTAAATATTTATATATATATATATATATATATATATAGACATTTGAATCTAGACAAATAGAAAACAAAACTTTATTGCTCCCTTGTCTCTTATCAAAATCATTAGAAATGTTCATTTTTAGGGGGCTCAAAATTTCCTTCACAAGCTTTAAAAGAAACCTAGAAAAATTCTCACCCCCTGCCGCAACCCCCTGCCCCAATCCCAACCCTAACCCTAACCCTAACCCCAACCCCAACCACAACCCCCTACCGAACCCCAACCCCAACCGCAACCCCAGCCCCAGCCCCAGCCCCAACCCAACCCTAACCGCAACCCTAACGCTAACCCCAACGGATGCCTCATCGGTACCCAAACCATGAACCCTAGCCCTAAAATAATCAAAAATTTGTTTAATTTAATATTTCCTAACCTGTGCAGTGGAGGCGTCGACGATCGATCGGAGGCGACGATGAAAGGAGGCGACGACGAAATCGGAGATGAGGAAGAACGAGACGGTGGCGACGACGAATCGGCCTGCGCTGGCGACGACGAGAACGGCGACGAAACACAGGCGATCGGCGGGAACGAGGGTTTGGGGATTTTGGGTTCGCGGGCGATGGAAAAATAAATTTTAGGTAATGAGCGTAGGGATCGATCCGTGCCTTTTTAATTAAATCTCTATTTAGATGCCCCTACGGATAAGTCCGTAGGTACTTGGTTTGTGGCTCCGTAGGGGCAAACAACAATTTACGATTTAATATTTTTTAAATTAATATGTAAGGACCGTAGGTGCAACCTTTTAGCCCTACGGAGTAATCCATAGGGCCAAACTAAATCTGCCCCTATGGATGTTGTTATCCGTAGGGGCAACCCCCTATTTTAGTAGTGTTAAGTAATTACAAAATCAGTGTTCATTTTTCTTCACCATTTTTTATGTCATTTATATTTTTATTTATATATATTTTTTCGTTCATACTAAAGCTTTTAGACAAGAGCATTTCAAGGTATCCTCTACTCTCCCAAGTTTCAAGATGTGTGCAAGTGCGTATAGTAGGGTGTCAATGTTCAGATGTTTGGACTCAAGAATAGGGACTATTTTTCAGACTTATTTCTATCCTCAGATTAGTGATTCCCTTCATCTTACTAACCCTTAAGACAACAGCACATGACTATCTATTACTAGATTCGTTTTAAAACATCTAATTTTCTTGCTTTTCTTAAATCTCTTCCTATCTTTCATATGTATTTTTCACATCCTATCTTTTATTATCAAAAAAAAATTGTGCTTTTATTTAGTATAATGAAAAATGATGCGTGAATAAGCACAAACTTCCCCCAAACCTATTTGCAGCAGTATCCTTACTGATGTCATCTTTTAAGCTCAAAACCTGTAGACTAGAGAGGAAAAAGTTCTCAATTATGAGCACAAGGGGGCAAAAGTCAATGATAATGAAATCCTCCCCCAAACTTACTTTTGGCTTACAATTGTACAAAAAAATTCTTTTCTTTCAAGAGCCAAAATATTTTTCTCCCCTCCCCCCCAAACATGAGTGAAACGGTATTAAGCATTATAAGAGGGGGTAAAGTTATTGGTCTATGCAAAGTTTTACAAAGACCAAAAGTCAACACCAACCATTCGAATATTTTATCGATGTAACAATATAGTTGGTAGAAGATCATAGATGTGAAGAAGTGGGGAGATAAGAGGCATAATCGATCGGTTTTACGTCTCGATTGGTAGAGACGAAACAGAGATGGTGGATGAAAACGAGAATGTGAATGATTAGGAATGATTGGAATAGTCACATTCTAGTATGGGATAAGAAGAAGGGGTTATTGTTCAACTTCTCCGGACTCAAATGGAGGCGCACGAATTTCAAATGGAGGTTGATTCATCACAACATCCAAGTCTTTATAAAACGCGAGTTTTTCGGCGAAAATATTTTCAAAACATTCATCAATGATGATCCCATCGGAAAGAAAAGAATCAGTGGAATAAGCAGATTCTCTAGGAAGACTGAAAGTTTCAAGGTCAATTTTTTTCGCGTCAGAATTCAACACACTTGATTTGTCATAAATTATGGAGGTAGGAGCCTCGAAAAGCTCATCCTTAGCAAGATTTGATTGGAGACGGTCAGCCTCTCGAAGACCGATCGCCTGATTGGTAAATCACTTTTAACATCTTCATTTGCAGCAGGAGTTGGGAGGGCTATCCTTTTTACGGCAGCCCCTTCAGGTACTACGAGGCTCTTTGCGAGCCTGTTTTGGTTCTGGCTCAGCCAGTTGAAGACTGAGACGTCTGAGTTTCGGCTCAACCGGTTGAAGACTGAGGCATCGGATTTGGACGGCCCGTTGAGAGGGGTTGTTGTGCTTACAAGTCGATCAAAGATCGACTTCTTAGGAGCTTTGGGTTGCGGCGTTGAGGCACTGACGCTCATTGGTGGGAACATGGTCCCGAAGAACAATCCAGTAATGGCTTCTGTTACCTGCCCCACCGGCATTGAAAAGATGGAGGCCGCATTAGGCCGTTGTTGCGGACTTCGCCAGATTCCCCCTCGTTTATGAGGGGTTTTTGATTGTGGGGACGCTCTTCCCTGTAGGCGCAAGCCCCTGCGGTTAATTACGTTACCGCATCGTGATAACCACTTTTTCCTGCTCCGAAAGTTCAATTCGTGTCGTGTGTGTTTTTGTTTTTTTTGGTTACCCGTGGATTGTATACGGAGACTAATTTATGTTGTCACCCGTAGGGCGTGGATTAGTCTAAATCCGTATATCTTAGATTTGGGGTTTTTTTTATTTAAGAATCGTTAATCTATTTTGAGATTAAGATCGACTTAAATATATGCGAGCATTTAGAGCTCGATTTGTTTTTGTTAAAGATACATTAGTCCAATTTGAGACTAAGATCCACTTAACGAGATTTCAGGATCATTTTTATTTAGAATCCAACAAAGAGCGTCTGGGCTCTATTATTTTAGTTTATGGACGTTTCGGTCCATTAACGCCATTTTGGAGGCGAATATTAGTTTAGGGACATTTCGGTCCATTATCGCCATTTTGGAGGCGAATATTAGTTTAGGGACTTCTCGGTCCTTTGTCGCCATTTTGGAGGCGAATATTGGTGATATGGAATGCACCCAATTTGGCGTACGATCCAATTTGAGGTGTGCACGTCATTTGGAAGTGCATCAACGTGGGATGTATAATTCACAGTCTTGATGAAGTTTTATATCATGTTGGGACAAGAAAGGAGTTATTGGTTATCGGGACCCCCCACCTCTCCGAAGAGGTTGAAGAATTACAACGACATATATCATAGGTGTGGAGAGATGTACCATTAAACCAAATCCCGTGTTTGAGGGAAAAGAGGGTTATTGTGGCCTTAAGAATTTTTGTTAAGGATACATTAGTCCAATTTGAGACTAAGATCCACTTAACAACATTTTAGGATCTTCTTTATTTAAGACCCAGCAACAGAGCATTTAGACTCATTTGTAAGACTTTAGCAACTTAGCCAATTTGGGTTTTAGTCTGCTCAGTCTCCCACTTTTCTAAAAAAAAGTGCTAAGCACTTGTTTAAGCTCTGTTTAATCAGTCCCTTTTTTATGCAGAAAGTGCTGAGCACTTATATGAGTTCTGACGCCCACATATGATCATATGGAGCTTTTAGTCATGGGGATTGCCTAATAAGTGTTGAACACTTTACTCCTTTTGTCTTTATATGGAGTGCTAGGCACTCTTTATGGCGTCCACGTGGGGAGCGCGTGAGGCACTGGGCGCTACCCAATGAGTGTTGAACACTCAGCCGTTTTGGACTGCTTGTGCAGTGCTAAGCACTCTTTTTTTTGCAGCGCACACGTGGGGAGCAAGTGAGGCACTGGGCGCTAAGCGCTACCCAGTGAGTTCTAAACACTCTTCTCTTTTATTGCGCCCACGTGAGGAACACATGCGGCGCTGGACACTGTACGCTTTCCTGTGAGTGCTAAGCACTCTTCTCTTCTGTGGCGCCCTTGTGAAAAACACGTGCGGCGCTGGGCGCTTTTCTTCTCTACTAATAGCATTTTTGCCCATTAATGATCAATAGGATCTTTGTTTTGTAGATATGGGATCAAGCTTTATTTTTAAGAACCAAGTTCTTTTACGAGAACTAGGTTTCTCTTATATGCTTTGTTTTTGAAGAATTCGATTCCTAGTTCTTTTCTGAATCTTTTATTCTCAAGAACAAGTTATTCCCGATGAGAATTAAATTCTCAACTTGTGAGAGACTTTTCTTGTAGATCTCAGATCCAGAAAATGAACTAAGTTCTTTGAGAAGGGTTAAACCCTTTTGATATGTAAATGAGATGTTTTTATCTCTATATTTTTTTGTTTACCTAGAGTTTTTAAGGAGGGAGATTCTTCCTTGAGAATTTAATTCTCTGTTCCTTTTTGAAACTTTCTGTTTTTGTTTTTGGAAGCTTATGGGGGGGTTCCTCCTTATCAGACTTGAAGTCTTCGGTCCTTTATATAGTGGAGGCAAGTTTGTTAATTTGTTTTCAAGAAATCTCTCATTAATAGATCCCAACTGATTTGTGGAATTTTACCCACCATTGGATCTTTGATCTAAGGGTTTCTGTTTTTACAGAACTTATTTTCTTGTTTTTAACAAGATTGGAGAAATATTTTTCATACGCGGAGTTTTACTATGTGAAATGGTGATTTTTAATCACCATTGGATTTTCAATCTAAGTTTTCTCTGTTTTACAGAGGGCATAGAATTTTATTCTATAATCCAACCGAAGGTATCTTTCTATTTTTAAAAAGGTTTGGGGAATGTTTTCTCTCCAACAGAATTTAATTCTGTATCTTGATGATTTATCATCTCCGTTGGATTTTTAATCCAACGGCTCTGTTTAACAGAGATAGAATTTGATTCTACCCGGACGCCGGCACTCACGTGTTCCCACGTAGGCGCCACTTAAGAATTTAGTCCATAGGATGGGCATTTTGTGCTTTGCACATTGGCGCCCGCCTGAAAAGCAGGTGCGGCGCTATATGAAAGTTTTAACTCTTATTTAATCTAATAGATTCATTTGTGCTTTGCACACTGGCTCCCGCGTGAGGAGCACTTGAGGCGCTGCCTCATTAATGAAGGTTTCTTTTCTCCTTCTTTCTCTGCTTTTCCCAAGACAAACTTTCTTTTCCAATACCTTCTTTCGTCACAGCTTGGAAATAGTTCCACCATGCACAACATTTTCTGTGACGAGACTTAAATGCCTCCCTTTATAATCTGAAACAATGCTCATCTTCATTCTCACTTTCAGAGAATCATTTTAACAGAGGAGAGTCATGGCTTGTAATCGTCCACATGCTCATCGGCAGCCATGGGAGGTGCCCATTGAGGAAATTGTTCCTCATTTTGTTGCACTCTTGGTGAATCCTGCTCTTACGGATGACCAATGTGATACGGTGCTGCACGAGCTCTTGACTCGTAGAGGATCTCTTCTCCCCATCGGCTCCATTTGGCTCCGGATAATCCTCCTGTTTGTGCTCGATGACATTCCCCTTCATCCAGCGGAGATGACTCCGGCGATGCTTGACGCAGCGGAGGACAAGATCGAGTGTTTTCATGAAGCACTTTTGATTACCACACCTCTGAGGGATCAATCTGTTCAGCTGCTATGCTAGATACAGGTCAACGGGCCATCATGTCTGCCTTCGCCGATAGGCACGGCGCTAACCGATGGGGAGCAACTCCTCGCGAAGGTCGCCGCTTCGACATGGTGGAGAAGGCGGAGAGAACTTTAGAAAACTTTATTCATAGTTTTGTAAACCCTTGTATTTTTTATCCCATGTTTGGTGATCTATTTCCTGAAAAATAAAATGTTTATTTAAATTCTTTCCTTTTATTGTTGACCACCGAGTGCTTCATTTCTAACACATGTTTTTCTCTGATTGTATTGTTGCAATACACATGTGTGCATATGCATATATGAATGAGCCTACTTTCACACATATCTGTAAAAGAAAATTAAACCGGTGTGTCATAACCATGGATTGTTGCAATCCATGTCGCTTTTTACTTGAGGTTAGGCTCAATTTGGAGCCCCGATGAGTCATAACCACTCCGCGCTGGTGTGGGATGATCCCCGATAGTCTTTTAGGCTTTATATAAGTTGCCGTCGAGACCCTAAAGCTAGGAATTTGCCATTACTTCATCTTCGTTTGACGATGTCATGCCGTTTCTTTACTAAAGTATGGTAGACATCTGTAAGACCTCTATGCTGTATGTATTGCTGTTGAAGTCAGGAATATGCCTTTTCTCCAATTTGATTTGGCTCGTTGGAGCTTTTGTCGACATCGCGTCTGCACCCTGATGGAATGAGAGGGAACGCTGTGGTGGTCTTTAGGTTGTATATGAACCGTCAAGACTTGGAGCTAGGAGTTTACCGTTGCTCCATCTTGATTTGGTTATTTGGAGCCTTTATTGACATTGCGTCTGCTGTAACAAGAAGAATGTCGAGCTGGAGCTGGGATTTTGCCGTCAGTCCTTTTTGATTTGGCTATTTGGTGCCTTTGTTGACATTGTGTCTACTGTAACGAGAAGAATGTTGAGCTGGAGCTGGGATATTGCCGTCACTCCTTTTTTATTTGGCTCATTGGATCCTGTGTTGACGTCGCATCTGCGCCCTGATAGAATAAGAAGGTTGCCGGAGGAGTCTTTAGGTTGTATGTGAACCGTCAAGACTTGGAGCTAGGAATTTGCCATGGATCTGTTTTGTTTCGACCCTTATGCCTTTTGTCGACGTCGTGTCTGCATCCTGTCAGAATGAGAATATACGTCGGGTAGTCTATAGGTTGTGTATGGATCGTCAAGACTTGGGGCTAAGATTTTGCCATGACTCCACTTTTGATTTGACCCTTGAGTCTTTATGGATGTCGTGTCTGCATACTGATGGAATGAGAAGAAACGTCGGGATTGTCTCTAGGTTGTATATGAACCGTCAAGACTTGGAGATAGGAATTTTCCATGGCTCCATTTTGTTTTGACCTTTGGGCCTTTTTTGACGTCACGTCTGCGCTGAGAAGAAACGTCAGGCTGATTTTTAGGCTGTACATGTTGCCATCAAGATCTGGCTCTCCTTCTGACGGAGCCTGGTGAGAAAACATGGTTCCCTTTTTCATTTGTGCCCATGGATTGTATACAGGGTCGATGTAGACTCACCTGCAGGGCAAATAAAATTTCTTTTTCTTTTATTTTATTTTTTATTTCTGCGATGCTCTATCTTTTCAGCTTTTCATATCGCAAAAGTCGCGATTGCCCAATCATTTCGGCTTTTTATCCACGGTGCCCAATCATTTCGGCTATATCGTTTTTTTACTCGCTATTTTTTTATTGCGAGTTGACAAACATTTCGGCTGTTTCATATGCACATTTTTTGCTTGCTGATTTTTATTACAATTTTCCCCATCATTTTAGCTATTTCATATGCATTTTTTTAGCTCACTAATGTTTTTTTATTGCGAGTTTGGAATCTGATACCAACCTTGGTATCAGCATCCCTACAACTGGAATATTGCCAGGAGCAAATCATCATGTGCCGTGAAAGGACTCGGATTTTGACACCTGTTTACACATCAGCATCGCTACCACTGGAAGATTTCCAGGAGCGAATCATCATGTGCCTTTGTCGATTTGAACAAAGATGGCTTAGTAAACAAGGTTAGGATCCTATCGACTAAGACTTTTCGAATTTATAACCCATAAGGGTCTCATAAAGTTATTTCTCCATACGAGTCGTGGGGATCTCGTAGGTGTATTTTCTCCCTAGGAATCGTGGGGATTTCTAAGTGTGTGTTCTCCCTTGCAAGTCGTAACGATCTTGCAAGAGTGTTTTCTCCTTATAAGTCGAGAGAACTTACAAGTGTCGTTCACCATATGGGGACATTTCGCGCCATTGGTGGAACTAGGTGAGGGCTATATTTATTTGTGCCTATGGATTGTATACAAGGGCCAATATTGGACCGCCTGTAGGGCAACTTGGGGAATGTGATGGCTTAAGAACAGGTTTGGATCCCTGTAGCTTAAAGCTTTTGAATTATATGAGCTGTGAGGGTCTCATATGGGGAGTTCTCCTTACGAGTCAAGAGGATCTCGTACGTGAAAATTTTACGAAATTGCGCCCTTCCGGGTTTTCACAAACTCTCCGGTAGCCCTGCTTTTTTGACTCACGGCGCCCTTTCGGTTTTTCAGCCATGCCCATTTTCCTTGTAGACATACGGTTTTTTAACGAGATCGCGCCCTTCCGGGTTTTCACAAACTCACCGGTAGCCCTGCTGTTTTTACTCACGGCGCCCTTTCGGGTTTTCATCTGTGCCCATTTTGCTTGTTGACATAGCTTTTTTTTACCCATGTTTTTGCTAATGGGACTTAGGGGTGACTTCACCGCTGGAGTAGCTGTTTAGCCAGTTGGACTTGAGTTGCAATCTTCGTCGTTGGGGATCCGATTGCAATGTAGATCTCAAGGAAGCATATTACCATTTTGGAGGCGACATGCTAGTTTAGGAACATCTCGGTCCGTTATCGCCATGTTTGAGGCAGATAATTTCTAGTTTAAGGACTTCTCGGTCCAATGTCGCCATATTTGAGGTGAATTTTTAGTTTAAGGACATCTCGGTCTGTTGTCGCCATTTTTTAGACGAATTTTTAGTTTAAGGAATTCCCGGTCCGATGTCGCCATGTTTGAGGCAAACTTTTAGTTTAAGGACATCTCGGTCCGTCATCGCCATGTTTGAGGCGCCGTTTAGTTTAAGGACATCTCGGTCCGTAACCGCAATTTTTTAGGCGAATTTTTAGTTTAAGGACATCACGGTCGGTTGTCTCCAAGGCAAATTTTTTGTTTAAGGACATCTCGGTCCGTCATCGCCATGTTTAAGGCACCGTTTAGTTTAAGAACATCTAATCCGTAATCGCCATTTTTGAGGCGACGGAGATTTGACTCAGGAAAATAGCGAGCGGACACGAGCGTTGTCATCTATCATTGACTTATGTCATGACTCATCAAGCGTAGTATTTTTTGAGGAACCGACCGTTTATTGGCCTGAAGGGTTTTTCACCGTGCATATCCATGAGCAGGTAGGCTCCACCTTGGTAGACTTTGTCTATGATGTACGGGCCTTCATAGTTCGGCTCGAATTTCCCCTGTTTTACACGATTGGGGATCAACGGTCTTTTGACGACTAGCATGACCTAGCCTTGGAAGAATGTTCTCGGTCTAGTCAGTCTTTCATATGACCGCGTCATCCTTGCCTTATAAGCCTCTAGGTTCTGCTGTGCTATAAGGCGAGTTTCGTCGAGGGAAATTTCATGAGGGATTTTTTTCTTTCCCTTTGTCTTTTTGGCTCAAACCCTTGTTTGTAGGTTTGAGGTTCTTTTCAGACTGCATGCGGCTACACAGCTGAATATTCTCACAGTTCTTCTCCTCCTCTTCTTTTTCGGAGGTGGAGTCCTTGAAGAGAGGGCTAAGGGTTGTTTCTTCCTCAGAATCGCTCCCGAAAATAAAAACTTGGAGTTTTTCCTTTTCCAAACTGGTATTAACCATATGACAGTTGCCAATCATTTTCTCACGCGCATTCGTCGCACTTTTTCGCTGTCAACGAGCTTCGTGCTTCATCCTCTTGAAGTGTTGTTGATAGGCAACGTACCCTTGCCACCACTTCTTGAAGGCACCGCATTCTTCGGTGGGATGAGTAACCCTCCGATGATATAGGCAGTAGTTCAGATATGAATCCTTTCTGTCGAGGCCTATGACCCCGGGCGTGTTTCCTTTGAGAGGTGGCAACTTCATTCCCACTGACAGGGCTTTAGAAAACCGTTTCTCTGCTTTGATCCTGCTCTTATTTATGGTGTGTTTTGGCTTGGTTGGAGTACTTTACGACTCATTCTTACCGCAGCTTCTTCATCCTGACGCTGACGCTTAGCCTTTTCATATATGGTTGTTTCGCGTTATCGGTCAACTTTGCTTTTTCGAAAGGCTTCGTTTAACAGCCTATCGATTGGGTCTTCCGAAAATTCCGGGGATTTTGGCGCCGATCCTTACCCCAGTCCCTCTGTGTTGTTTTCTGACGCTGAGGGAGCTTCTTCGTCATTTAACGATGAATAGGAAACCATGCGGCAACTTTCTACATAGTCTTTAGTTTCTGATGAGTCATTTTCCTCATCTTTGTCCTGATGAGTCATTTTCCACATCATTGTCACTCTTTTCGTTCTCAAGAATATGCTTGAGGAACTCTTCGAGGGTGACCGGTGTCCGCGCCTTCTGATTGTACTCCTCCAGCACGTAAATGTACCTTTGTAGGTCTATGCGTTCGTTGTCATACTCGGCAGGTCGCAGAGGCTTCTTGGTCTTCTTTTTCTTCAAAGACTTTGAAGGCTCGACTTGGAGATTTTGCCCTTCGTCGACAGTTTTCGGTACGGGACGCAATTCAGCATCCCTTCAATGATTTCCGGTTCAAGTGGGCTTCTCCACCTGACTGCCGGAAATGCCTGGAGATCCTTCAGTATTCTTTTGGTTTTATCTGAGAGAATGACTTCCCATGGAGCTTCTTCCACGAGCGAGCATGATGCCCCCGGTGCATCCACCTTTTTGGGAGTGTGCTTCTGTGGAGGGTTCACCCTCCAGTTCTCAGACAGTGCGAACTTCCTCTATTGATACTGGTCCTCGACCCAGTTCTTGAAGACGTAGAAATTCTCAATTGGGTGGATCACCATTCTGTGATAGGAGCAGTAGTTAGGGTTGTTGACATCGCCGGGTTGCGGTGGACGCCGTAGGTCTGGCAATGTGCTGAGTTTGTTACGCATTACCAACTCGAACAGTCTTCTCGTCTTGTCATGGGGAAATGAGTAAGCGCGTCCTAGCCTTTCTTCCAGAGATAGGCGAGGAGGCATTTTTTTTGGCGAGCAACCGGTTTCGAGTCACTCGGTTGCTGTTGAGTTTTGGTAACGAAGGCCACTTTCCCTTTACCCTTGGCATTTTGAGGGTCAATTTTTTAGGAGGAAGGCCCGTGGCCTATCTGGTCCATTTGGGCCAGTTTATCAATCAAAGCCTGGAATGTGGTTGTCCTGAAGAACGTCATGAACTAGGACACGGCCGTTTGCGGATCTAGGGTCCCGATGAACATGCCCACGGCAGGGGATTCTTCGATGCGTTGTTCGCACTTTGACCATAGGTTCCGTCACCGGATCACCTATTGGACCCAGGTTTCTCCCGGCTTTACCCTGATATTGATTAATGCCATGATCGGGGTGCACTCGCTTGCGCTGGCAAACCGCTGTGTGAACAACGGTTCCATTTCTGTGAATGTTCTCACGGAGTCATTTGGGAGCTCCGAATACCATTCAAAATTCATTTCTGACAAGCTTCCAATGAACTGGCGAAGAAATGGTTTGTCATCGCCTCCAGTGTTGCCGTACAAAGCTCTGAACTGAGTGACGTGCTGGTGTGGATTGATTGTCCCCTTGTACACATGGAATTTGGGGACCGTATACCCCGGAAGGTACTTGATTTGATCATTCCAGCCTAGATATAGTCGCCAAGTTCTGACGATTCGGCCAGCCGCTTCATTCGCTTGATGAGCTCGTATTTTTTGAGCTATATAATCATCAAGAGCAGCCTTAGAGATTGTTTCCTCCTTCTCCACTGATAGCGCCGGAAGGGGGTTTAATCTTTCCCCTCTGTCGCCCTCAACGATTATCGATAGATCTTCGGCTGGAGGTTATGGCTGGATCATTATTCCAACCATGTTCTGGAATAGAAGCACCATCTGCTTTATGTTAGCAGCTTGTTCTGCGGCCTCCTTATCCTTGGTTTCAATCACCCTTCGCAGGAACTTGTTTACCCCAATCAGAGCAAAGCTCTGTTCAAATTCCAAGGTGGGAAAAGAAGCAATGCTTCTGTTTTTCTCCAATCAGAGCAAAGCTCTGTCTTGAAAATAAAAGTTAAAATAAATGAAGTAACACTTCATTTCTCCTGCGCCGCACGCAGAGCGCCACGTGTCAAAATCGGACACGTTAGCGCAAGGAGCGCAGCGCCCTAGGTAGCGTACTCCATCAGAGCAAATCTCTAAAAAAAAAAAAAAAGGTTGCGCTGTGCGCTGCGCGACACGTGTCAGCGCAGCTGCGCAGTGCGCTGCGCGACACTTGTCAGCGCGCGCAGTGCGCAACTGCGCAACTAAAAAAAAAAATACGCGACACGTGTCTGCGCAGTTGCGCAAGCACAGCTGCGCGACACGTGTCACGCGCTGGAGAGTTGCGCAAAAAACAGAATGAAAATTTAAGGAAATCTTTTCTGTTTTTGTTAAAGCAAGAAGATTTCTTCTGTAAAACAGGGGCTTTTGGATCAAAAATCCAACGGTGGGGAAAATTCCCCAAATCACTCTGAAAAAGATCTTTTTAACAAATTTAACTATTTTATGAGCACTATAAAAAGGACTCTAGACCTCATTTCAAAAGAAGAAAGATCTGGCCAAAAAAAAAGGAGAAGAGAACTCTTGAGAACTCTTGAAGAATAAAAAAAAAGGTAAAAACCTAAAAAAGAAGAGAAAATTCTTTTATGAACAAGATCATGGATCTTCAACAATAAATAAATAAATAAATAAAATAGTGCCTTGCACTTGTTTTATGAACCATCGGTTCTTGAACCTAAAAGGTTCTTAAATTAATAGTGCTTTGCACTTTCATGAACCTTTGGTTCTCTGACATAAGAAAAACAAGAAAAAACTTGTTTTTTCTTATATCTAAATCAAATAGTGCCTTGCACTTGTTTTATGAACCATCGGTTCTTGAACCTAAAAGGTTCTTAAATTAATAGTGCTTTGCACTTTCATGAACCTTTGGTTCTCTGAGATAAGAAAAACAAGAAAAAACTTGTTTTTTCTTAGATCTAAATCAAATAGTGCTTTGCACTTCTTTTATGAACCATCGGTTCTTGAATCTAAAAGATTCTCGAATTAACAGTGCTTTGCACAAATGCAATGCATTACTTAAAGGGCTAGGCCCAAATCAAAATGACCTGACAGGCCAAAATAAATTGCAAGGCAATAAATGGGCAGAGCCCAAATAAATTGATGCTCTGCATCATTTATAAAGGGCAGAGCCCAAAACAAATTGATGCTCTGCATCCTTTCTGGGCAAAACCCAAATAAAAATAAAAAGAAATGCAAGGCAGAAGCAAATAAAATGTTGAACGTTTCAACTGGACTTAGCCCAATTTTGGCCGTAAGTCCTTAAATTAAATTGACTGAGCACGACTGCTCTTTTAAATTAATTTATATCCGGTTCGAGGGTACATCTCCGAGCTCCTCTGACACTTATCGTTGTAATCCTTCAACGACGTCAGAGAGGTGACGGGTCCCGACGACCACATATGTCAATATGGACTGCGGGGTCCTTAAACTCGTGGACCGAAACGTCCTTAAACTAATATCGGACCGAAACGTTCTTAAACTAATATTGGACCGAAACGTCCTTAAACTAACGGTGGACCACTATGTCCTTAAACTGGTATTGGACCACCATGTCCCTAAACTGGCACAATAGAGCCCAAATGCTCTTTTGTCGGATCTAAACGATCCCGTTAAGTCGATCTTAGTCCCACACTGGACTAACGTATCCTTAACAACCGTTTAAGTTGATCTTAGCCTCAAATATGGCTAACGCATCCTTAAACCTTCAAACAGACTTTAGTCCCAAATTGGACTATAAATTCCCCCAATCAATTTTGGCTCAAGGGTACATCTCTGAACTCCTCTGACATTTGTCATTGTAATTCTTCAACGTCGTCAGAGAGGTGACGGGTCCCGACGACCATACATGCAATGGATCACTATGTCCCTAAACTGGAACAATAGAGCCCAAATGCTCTTTTGTCGGATCTAAACGATCCCGTTAAGTTGATCTTAGTCTCAAACAGGACTAACGTATCCTTGACGAACGTTTAAGTCGATCTTAGCCGCAACGCGACTAAGGCATCCTTAAACTAAAAACACCAAACCCAAATCTAAGTAAATACGGATTTGGACTAATCCACGTCCTATGGGCGACGGTATTACTCAGTCTCCGTATACAATCCACGGGCAACCACAAACAAAACAAACACCCACGACACGAAGTGAAATTCTGGAGAAGGAGAAAGTTGTTACCGCGAAGCGGTAGCGTAATTAACTTCAGGGGCTTGCACCTGCAGGGAAGAGCGTCCCCACAATCAAAAACCCCTCTAGCGAGGGGGAATCTGACAAAGTCTGCAACATCGGTCGCATCCGTCTAAACCTTCGATACACGGTGCCATAAATCAACTTGGCATCTTCGGAGAGGTGGACGGATAAAACCAAATAGCATCTGCCCCGAATCTCAGCGTCAGGCCATCGCGGTCCTATGCGCCGCCCATTCGGAGGGGAACAGATTCTGGCACGCCCGGTGGGACCTCTTCCTCTTTCCACTCCACACTTCGTGTGTCGTGTTCGCGAACAAATCGCGGTTTGCTGTGATTGCCTGTGGATTCAAGGTACTAAGATTTGGTGTCTTGCTTTATGCAGAAAACAGAAAATCGATGGCTTCGAACTGCACCGCCCGCAGCGATAACTCTCGCTCCGTCATTGCTGGAGGAGTGACTTATGGGCCCCAAGCGGCCTCCCTTTTCAAAATGCCGGTGGAGCAGATGGCTCAAGCCACCACTGGACTATTTTTTGGGACCATGCTCCCACCAATGAGCTTCAACGCCCCAATGACATTGCAAGAAGTTCCAAAGAAGTCGGTCTTCGATCGACTTACCACTGCCGCGACCCCTCTCAACGGGTCGTCCAACTCCACTGCTTCAGTTTTTAACGGACTAGGCCAGAGCTCTAACAGGCTCATGAAGAAGCCTGCCATACCAGAAGGTGTTATCCCGAAGCGGATAGCCATTCCAACTCACGTTCCTGGCAAAATCACCAAGGTTGCTTCCCATGTTCAGAAGTCCGCTTCTGACAAGTTGGCAGTCCCCGTTCAACGGACGTCGATCTTTAAAAAGCTGGTACCAGTATATTCTGACCAACACAGGGGGCATGAGAAGGTCACCCCTATAGCTGAAACAACTCCATCAGCACGACATGCTCGACGTCGCCACTGGCGTCGAGTAAGGAAGGCTGGGGGCAAGTCCCCCTCTGGGATAACTCCGTCAGCTCCGATGGTGAGGATCGATGCTGCTGTTCCAACCAAGAACAGCTTTGAACTGCTCAACAAGGTGCGCAGAAACTCTCCTACTGCGATGTTGAAACGAACTCCTTCACCTGTGGAGAATACTCCAGAGAAGAAGCTAGAGCAGCCCCCTCAACGGCTGTCCTCTAAAATTTACAAAGTCTGACGACAGGTCCAAGAGTCGGTGATCGATCAAGACTGCCTCCGACGACAGAAAAAGATGAAGGTTCGGCAGGGGAAGGATTACTCTGTCAAACCACAAAAAGCAAAAGCTACTTGGGTGCCCACTACAACGGCTCCCTTAACTCCAATCACTCAAAAAAGGAGGCCACAAAAAGCCCCTGTGAACATGGCGAAGCATAAAAGCGCTGAACACAAACGCCCCAAGTCTGGGGGCATGGTGGTGCACACTTTTTATATGACTTCTGGAAAGGATGAAAGCCGCACTTCTACGGGCCACCGACCGCTCACCCGATCCGTGACGAAAGCCCAGGAGCAACAACAAAAGCTTCAGGAAATGATGACTACAATGGCTGCACTCACTGAGCCAAAAGAAAGCTCTGAAACGTCTTCGGATGAGCGTCAAGAACAAGAAACCGACGCTGACTTTTTACGCAGAGTCCTCGAAAAGAGAGACAAAGAAGCTGCAGAGCAAGCGGCTAATATAAAACAGATGGCGCTCCTCTTCCAAGATATGGTAGGGATGATGTTACAGCCGGACCCTCCTGCTGAAGATCCTCCGATCGTCCTTGAAGACGACAGGGGAGAAACGTCAAATCCTCCGCCGGCTCTGTCAACAGCCAAGGAGGAGGCAATCTCCAAAGTTGACCTAGACGAATATATAGCTCAGCAGATCCGGGTTCATCAGGCGAATGAAGCGGCTGGGCAAATTGTTAGAACCGGACGACCGTATCCGGGCTGGTATGACCAAATCAGTTACCCGCCAGGATATACGATCCCTAAATTCCACGTATATAAAGGGACAGGGAATCCGCATCAGCATGTCGCTCAATTCAGGGCCTTATGCGGCAATACTGGAGGCGATGACAAATTGTTGCTACGTCAATTCGTCGGCAGCTTAGCAGAAACAGCCTTTGAATGGTATTCGGAGCTAGCTAACGACTCTGTCAAAACATTTGCAGAGATGGAACTGCTGTTTACACAAAGATTCGCGAGTGCTAGTGAACGCACCCCGATAACAGCACTAACAAATGCCAGGATAAGGCCAAGCGAAACGTGGGTTCAATACGCAACACGATGGCGGAACCTATGGTCGAAATGCGAACAACGCATAGAAGAGGCACCTGCGGTAGGCATGTTTGTGGGAACTCTCGATCCGCAGGCGACCATCTCGCAATTCATGATGTTCTTCAGGCCGACCACCTTCCAGGCCTTGATCGACAAATTAGCCCAAATGGACCAGATGGGCCATAAGCCGTCTCCTCCAAGACCCGATCCCCGAAATGAGAAAGGAAAAGCGATCATCGTCGCCAATGCTCAACAACAGTCGAGCAACTCAAAGCCGGTCGTTCGCCAAAACAACGTGCGTCCACGCCCATCTCTCGAAGAGAGGCTAGGACGTCCTTACTCGTTTCCTCAGAATAAAACGAGAAGACTGTTTGAGCTGGCAGTGCGTAACAGACTCATCAATCTGCCGAGTCCAAAGCGTCTGTCGCAGCCAGGCGATCTTAATAATCCCAATTATTGCCCTTACCACCAAACGGTAAGTCACCCGATTGAGGATTGTTTCGTCTTTAAGGGATGGATCGAGGATCAATACCTGCAAGGCAAGTTCGCGCTGTCTGAAAGCTGGAAGGTAAACCCACCACAGCCGCACTCTCCAAAGAAAACGGACACGCCGGGGGCAGCTTGTTCTTTAGTCAAGGATGAAAACAATGGAGAAAACTCATCGGATGAATCCGAAGACTATGCAGCGACTTGTCATATGATTTCTCATTCACTGACGGATGATAAAGAGGCTCCTTGCGCTGAGAAACCAATGGCGAATCCTGAGCCGGAGATTCTACAGCCATCAGACGAGTTGATCGATGTCTTCCTAAGTGAAATTCGTCTGAAAGCAAAAGCCAATCAAGAACGTGAAATGGCCATACTAGAAAGAACCAAGGTATTCCCGTCAAATCAAAAGCCATACACTGCGGGTAAAAACAAATTCAAGACGAGGAAACGGTTCGCCATTCTTTCTCTAAGGTAGAGATGCACCCTAACTTCTGTTTATATCATCAGAAGATCATACATCCTACCGAAGACTGCGAGTCCTTTAACTGTTGGTAGCAAGGGTATGTCGCTCAAAAGCAACACTTCGACAAGAAAAAGTGTGAAGCTTGTGGACATCGGAAAAATGCGATATATGAGCGCAAAGGAGCCGCCGCAAACTGTCATATAGCCGACTTCAAGGGATCACAAATTATCACCTTTAGAAGCGACTCTGACGAAGAAGCTATCCCCAACTCTTCCCTCGGGGAATCTATTTCAAAAATAAAGGAATTGAGAAGCTGCGAGAACGTTCAGCCATGCAATCGCATGCTACTCGGAAAAAATCCCGACCCCGTAAGCAAGGGACCGAACAAGAAGAACAAAGGAAAAGGAAAAACGGCCCTCGTCGCCAGCACTCAACAACAATCAGGTGACCCTAGACCGGTTGCTCGCCAAAGCAACAAGCGGCAATCCCTCCAAGAAAAGTTGAAACGTTCTTACTCGTTTCCGCAAGATAAAACAAGGGGACTGTTCGAGCTGGCAGTGTGCAACAGACTCATCAATCTGCCGGCTCCAAAACGTCCGTTGCGGCCAGGGGATGTTAATAATCCTAACTATTGCCCTTACCACCAAACAGTAGGTCACCTGATCGAGGACTGCTACGTCTTCAAAAACTGGGTTGAAGACCAATACCAACAGGGCAAGTTTGCGCTGTCTGAGAACTGGAAGGTGAGTCCGCCACAACCGCACGCTCCGAAGAAGATGGATACGCCGGGGGCATCATGTTCATTCATGGAGAAAGACTCATAGACCGAAAAGTCAATAAACTAGATATTCGCCTCAAATACGGCGACAACGGACCGAAACGTCCTTAAACTAACAACGGACCGAGATGTCCTTAAACTAATGATGGACCGCAATGTCCTAAAACTTGCAAATGACCGAAATGTTTTTAAACTACTACCGCAGCATTCTCAGGCTGACGAGAATATAAAAAAAAAAAAAAAAACGGTATGTCCATAAGCAAAATGGGCACGGATGAAAACCCGAAAGGGCTCCGTGAGTAAAAACAGCAGGACTACCGGCGAGTGTTCGTGAAAACCCGAAAGGGCGCGACCTCGTTAATAAAAAAAAAAGAGAAGAAGAAAATAAAGAAAAAAAAACGGTATGTCCATAAGCAAAACAGGCATGGAGGAAAACCCGAAAGGGCTCCGTGAGTAAAAACAGCAGGGCTACCGGCGAGTGTTCGTGAAAACCCGAAAGGGCGCGACCTCGTAAAAAAATAAAAAAAATAAAAAGAATAGAAAAAAAACGGTATGTCCATAAGCAAAATGGGCACGGATGAAAACCCGAAAGGGCTCCGTGAATAAAAACAGCAGGGCTACCGGCGAGTGTTTGTGAAAACCTGAAAGGGCGCAACCTCGTTAAGAAACACTTATAGGGTCCTCTCGACCCTGTAAGGAGAAACCACCTGCGTGAGATCCTTACGACTCACAAAGGAACAACACACTTAGGGATCCCCACGATTCCGAAGGAGAAAATACACTTGCGAGATCCTCACGACTCGTAAGGAGAACTCTCTTGTGGGACCCTTACGGCTCATAAGATTTGAAAGTCTTAACTTGCAGAAACCTTAACCTGTTCTTAAGCAGCCCCCACAACCTTCGATATTGCCCTACAAGCGGCTCATAATGACCCTTGTATACAATCCACGGGCACGAATAAATATTTCCCTAACAAAGTCCCATCCGTGACTAGGGATATGCTTGTACAGCAAACAACACTTGTAGGTCCTCTCGACTTATAAGGAGAAAACCCTTTTGTGAGATCCTTACGACTTACAAGAGAACATGCACTTAGGAATCCTCACGATTCCCAAGGAGAAAACACACCTACAAGATCCTCACGACTTGTAGGGAGAAATACCTTTGTGAGACCCTTACGGCTCATGAAGTCAAAAGCCTTAGCCGACAGGACCCTTAATCCTGTTTACTAAGCCACCTTTGTTCGGGATCGACAGAGGCAAATGATGATTCGCTCCTGGCAATATTCCAGTTGTAGCGATGCTGATGCCTAAACCGGTATCAAATTCCAAGTCCTTTCATGGCAGATGATAATTCGCTCCTGGCAATATCCCAGTTGCAGCGATACTGATGCCTAGACCGGTATCAAATTCCAAGTCCTTTTACGGCAGATGATGATTCGCTCCTGGCAATATTCCAATCGCAGCGATGCTGATGCCAAGATTGGTATCAGATCCCAAATCCCCTACTCGCAAAAAAAAAAAAAAAATCAGCGAGCCAAAATATATATATATATATATATATATGCATACGAAATAGCCGAAATGATGGGGCAGCTTGCAAACAAAATCAGCAAGTAAAAATGTATGCATGCAAAATAGCCGAAATGGTTGGGCAACTCGCAATAAAAAGCAGCGAGTAAAAAGAAAAATAGCCGAAATGATTGGGCACCGCGAAAAATAACCGAAATGATTGGGCAATCGCGATTTTCGCGATATAAAAAGCTGAAATGATAGAGCATCGCGGAAAGAATAAAAAAATGAAAAAATGAAACTTTTTGCCCTACAGGTGAAATCACATCGATCCCTGTATACAATCCAGGGGCACAGATAAAAAGGGAACAATACCTTCCCAACAGGCTCCACCAGAAAGCGAAGCCAAATCTCGACGGTTCATAGATAACCTAGAGACCATCTCGACATTTGTCACAATATAACAGACACGATGTCAACAAATGAAGCAAATGAAGGTCCCTAACTTCAGGGTCTCGACGTCAATATCGACAACTTAAAGATCACCAACAGCGTTTCTCCTCACTCCAACTAGATGCAGACATGACGTCAACAACTGACCTCAGAATCGCAACGAAACGGAACCATGACAAAGTCCCTAGTTCCAAATCTCAATGGCCATGTCTACAGCCTGGAGACCAACAACGGTGTGCCTCCTCATTCCAACAGGACACAGATGTTACACCATCAAGCGGAGCGATGGCAAAATCCCAGCTTCACCTCAGCATTCGTCTCGATACAGTAGACGCAATGTCAACAACAGCGTTCCTCCGCAGTCCAGCTGGAGGCAGATGCAACGTCAACAAAAGACCTCACGGTCGAAACAAAGCGGAGTAACGGCAAAATCCCAACTCCACCTTAGCATTCGTCTCGTTACAACAGACGCAATGTCAACAACGGCGTTCCTTCGCAGCCCAGCGGGGTGTACATGCAAAGTTAACAAAAGACCCCATGGTCGAAACAAAGCGGAGTGATGGCAAAATCCCAGCTCCACCTCAGCATTCGTCTCAATACACCAGACGCAGTGTAAGCAAACGAAGCGAAGGCCACATTCCTAGCTTCAACGTCTTTACGGTAACTCACATAAAACCGGAAAGACAATCGGAGATCATCTCGCATCAGCACAGAGTGGTCACCACCTTGACGTTCGTCTCGATACAGCAGACAAAATGTCAACCCCAACGTTCTTCCTCCAACAGGATTTGGACACACCAAAGCAAATGAAGCGAAGGCCATATTCCTAACTTCGACGTCTTGACGGTAACTCACATAAAACCGGAAAGACAATCGGAGACCATCTCACATGAAGTGGTCACCTCCATGACGTTCGTCTCGATACAGTAGACGAAATGTCAACCTTAGCGTTCTTCCTCCAGCAGGGATTCAGACATGACAAAGCAAATGAAGCGAAGGCCACATTCCTAGCTTCAACGTCTTTACATAAAACTGGAAAGACAATCGGAGATCATCTCGCATCAGCACAGAGTGGTCACCATCTTGACGTTCGTCTCGATACAGCAGACGAGATGTCACCCCAACGTTCGTCTCGACACAGCAGGCGCAACGTCATTAAACGAATGGAGCCACAGCAAAATCCCTAGTTCCAAACCTCGGCGGTTCACCAGCAACCTAGAGACAACCTCGATGTCCGTCTCGATACAGCAGACGAGATGTCACCCCAACGTTCGTCTCGACACAGCAGACGCAACTTCATCAAACAAACGGAGCCACGGCAAAATCCCTAGTTTCCACCGCAACATTCGTCTCGATACAGCAGACGCAATGCCAGCAAACGAAGCAAAGGCCAAATTCCTAGCTTCAGGGTCTTGACGGCAACTCATATAAAACCCGAAAGACTATCGGAGATCATCCCACACCAGCGCGGAGTGGTTATGACTCATCGGGGCTCTCCAAAATGAGCCTAACCTCAAGTAAAAAGCGGCATGGCAAATTCCTAGCGCTTGCTCTTCCGACGGTCAAACTGCCAAAGAGGATTGCTTGAAGACGTCTTGTCCAGCCCCCGAAGGGATCAGAGATACGGCAGTCGCAGGGCTACTCGAACAGCACGATTGCCTATCGAGGACTATATCAGCTTATGCGACGGTACGATGGCCAAAACCCTAAGTACCACCAACTTTAACGGGCTTCTGGCGTAAAGAGCAGAGGTTAAATACGACGTTAAGATGTTCTTGCGAGAAACGTTCGATTCGTCTCGACTTGTGAAAAATTGTCGAGGCGGCTCGACTCGTGAGATAAAGCCTTAGGCAGTGGGCATAAAAGAAGCCTGTTTCCTAAGCATTGGGACCCTGCGAGTTGGCCCAAAACGGTCTCTTACATACCATCCACGGGTCTCACTCTCCAACGTCGAACTTCGACAAGGAGGGAAGCAACCGCTTACAAGTCCTCTCGACTCGTAAGAGGGAAAAATTCTCTTGTAGGATCCTTACAACTTACAAGAGAAAACCACACTTAGGAATCCTCACGATTCCTAAGGAGAAAAACCCGCCTACGAGATCCTCTCGATCCGTAGGGAGAAAAGTCTCTATGAGACCCTCACGGCTCATAGAGTTGAAAAGTCTTAGGCAGCAGATCTGAACCTGCGGCCTAAGCCCTCGCTATCTCATGAAGAAATCAAGAACCTTACTCTATTACCTGCTAATTGTGACGACATGCTGAGAAAGAGGAAAAGCAACAGAAAGAGCACCCGATTTACGTTTGATCAAGCGTTCAAGACGTATTCATTCATGCATGGGCAAAAAGAATCAGGACAAAAGATATATGATAAAGACAAGCTGGGATATAAAAAAAATTTCCATTAATATTGCCCGAAGTTCTTACAGTCATAAAAACAATAAATGAAAGTTACAATGGAATAACCTCAGATCCAGGGCATGAATTGAGGAATTCAAAAGCGACCATATCTATGACTTTCCAAGCCTCGCGGACCATCCTAGTGTGCTTCCTTTCGCGAGCACAAGCGTCAGGGTCCCTTCCGATGTCTTCCACCCTCCGATAAGCAGCGAGTATGGCAGACTGTTGAAAGACCTTGTGCAAGAGGTCGATAAGACTGTCTTTCCGTCTCTTCGAGATAAAATTCAATAGGTACACAGAGTGCACCTTGTCCTCAGCGGCATCC
The DNA here is from genome assembly GCA_030015575.1 of Agapanthus africanus. Lineage (NCBI taxonomy): Eukaryota > Viridiplantae > Streptophyta > Magnoliopsida > Asparagales > Amaryllidaceae > Agapanthus > Agapanthus africanus. The sequence goes on along the minus strand of CM057344.1, from coordinate 671,024,605 downwards.
AACGCCGTAAGCGGTACGCCGGAACAGAATAGGGGAAGCGCTTCCCAGATAGCTCCCACGATAAGTTTAAGAAGAGAGGAAAGGCGGGGAAGTAGTGGACCATTGTATGCGTCGAAGCGACTCATTATTTCAGCACACTCCTCGTTTGTGAACTCCTGATTTTGAGAGCGGCCAAGTCGGTGGATGTCCTCATGAGAGATGATCTCGTTAAGAGCGTACATGTGGGCGTTCATTGTTCCTGTGAAAGAGGATCAACAGAATTATCAGGAAGGCTGATTAAGCAAAACGATATAATGCACTGAGGAATAAAATGTCATCTTTAAGTTCCAAGATCCATGAAGAATTCTTAAGAGTTCTTCTATATGATTTAGGAGGAGCAAAGCTCCATTAATGAATTAATAAAATCCAAGGAAAATCTTTCAGAGAGCAGAACTCTATGGAACCCTAGTAGGGTCTCCTTTAGTTCTCTTTAGATCCCTTTAAGACCTGTAGAGCAAAGCTCTGCTAAGTGAAACCCTAAATAGGTTTCCTTTAGATCAGGGATGTATTGAGAGCGAGGCTCTATCAATGAAAATTAATTTAATTTAATTTAATCCAAATTAAAATTTTCACCTAAAAGTTTTAAGAATTTAACTCTTAAAGTTCTTGAAAATAAAGAGCAGGGCTCTGAGTTCTGAAAGTAAAATTTTAGAAATAAGAATCATCTAAGGGACCAAAGGTCCTATTTATAGGCATCAAGTGCCCTTTCAGTTTCTAAGGGATGGCGCGACGGTTCGGAGTGTGCCACCGCTGCGCTCACGATAGGAGGTCACGTAAGCGCAACGGTGGGGGGCATCTGTTTACCCCAATCAGAGCAAAACTCTGTTCAAATTCCAAGGTAGGAAAAGAAGCAATGCTTCTGTTTTTCTCCAATCAGAGCAAATCTCTGTCTTGAAAATAAAAGTTAAAATAAATGAAGTAACGCTTCATTTCTCCTGCGCCGCACGCAGAGCGCCACGTGTCAAAATCGGACACGTTAGCGCAAGGAGCGCAGCGCCCTAGGTAGCGTACTCCATCAGAGCAAATCTCTAAATAAAAAAAATAACAAAAAAAAGGTTGCACAGTGCGCTGCGCGACACGTGTCAGCGCAGCTGCGCAGTGCGCTGCGCCACACGTGTCTGCGCGCGCAGTGCGCAACTGCGCAGTGCTCAGTACGCAGCTGCGCAACTTAAAAAAAAAAAAAAAAATTTGCGCAGCTGCGAAGTGCGCTGCGCGACACGTGTCAGCGCAGCTGCGCAGTGCGCTGCGCGACACGTGTCAGCGCGCGCAGTGCGCAACTGCGCAGTGCTCAGTACGCAACTGCGCAACTAAAAAAAAAAAGTTGCGATTTGCGCTGCGCGACACGTGTCAGCGCAGCTGCGCAGTGCGCTGCGCGACACGTGTCAGCGCGCGCAGTGCGCAACTGCGCAGTGCTCAGTACACAGGTGCGTAACTAAAAAAAAGAAAATTGCGCAGTACGCTGCGCGACACATGTCAGCGCAGCTGCGCAGTGCGCTGCGCGACACGTGTCAGCTCGCGCAGTGCGCAACTGCGCAACTAAAAAAAAAAAAAAAAGTTGCGCTGTGCGCTGCGCGACACGTGTCAGCGCAGCTGCGCTGCGCGACACGTGTCAGCGCGCGCAGCGCGCAGTGCTCAACTGCGCAACTAAAAAAAAAATGCGCGACACGTGTCTGCGCAGTTGCGCAGGCACAGCTGCGCGACACGTGTCACGCGCTGGAGAGTTGCGCAAAAAACAGAATGAAAATTTAAGGAAATCTTTTCTGTTTTTGTTAAAGCAAGAAGATTTCTTCTGTAAAACAGGGGCCTTTGGATCAAAAATCCAACGGTGGGGAAAATTCCCCAAATCACTCAGAAAAAAATCTTTTTAACAAATTTAACTAATTTATGAGCACTATAAAAAGGACCCTAGACCTCATTTCAAAAGAAGAAAGATCTGGCCAAAAAAAAAAAGGAGAAGAGAACACTTGAGAACTCTTGAAGAATAAAAAAAAAGGTAAAAACCTTTAAAAGAAGAGAAAATTCTCTTATGAACAAGATCATGGATCTTCAACAATAAATAAATAAATAAATAAAATAGTGCCTTGCACTTGTCAGAGAACCAAAGGTTCATGAAAGTGCAAAGCACTATTAATTTAAGAACCTTTTAGGTTCATGAACCATCGGTTCTTGAACCTAAAAGGTTCTTAAATTAATAGTGCTTTGCACTTTCATGAACCTTTGGTTCTCTGACATAAGAAAAACAAGAAAAAACTTGTTTTTTCTTATATCTAAATCAAATAGTGCCTTGCACTTGTTTTATGAACCATCGGTTCTTGAACCTAAAAGGTTCTTAAATTAATAGTGCTTTGCACTTTCATGAACCTTTGGTTCTCTGAGATAAGAAAAACAAGAAAAAATTTGTTTTTTCTTAGATCTAAATCAAATAGTGCTTTGCACTTCTTTTATGAACCATCGGTTCTTGAATCTAAAAGATTCTCGAATTAACAGTGCTTTGCACAAATGCAATGCATTACTTAAAGGGCTAGGCCCAAATCAAAATGACCTGACAGGCCAAAATAAATTGCAAGGTAATAAATGGGCAGAGCCCAAATAAATTGATGCTCTGCATCATTTATAAAGGGCAGAGCCCAAAACAAATTGATGCTCTGCATCCTTTCTGGGCAAAACCCAAATAAAAATAAAAATAAATGCAAGGCAGAAGCAAATAAAATGTTGAACGTTTCAACTGGACTTAGCCCAATTTTGGCCGTAAGTCCTTAAATTAAATTGACTGAGCACGACTGCTCTTTTAAATTAATTTATATCCGGTTCGAGGGTACATCTCCGAGCTCCTCTGACACTTATCGTTGTAATCCTTCAACGACGTCAGAGAGGTGACGGGTCCCGACGACCACATATGTCAATATGGACTGCGGGGTCTTTAAACTCGTGGACCGAAACGTCCTTAAACTAATATCGGACCGAAACGTCCTTAAACTAACGGTGGACCACTATGTCCTTAAACTGGTATTGGACCACCATGTCCCTAAACTGGCACAATAGAGCCCAAATGCTCTTTTGTCGGATCTAAACGATCCCGTTAAGTCGATCTTAGTCCCAAACTGGACTAACGTATCCTTAACAACCGTTTAAGTTGATCTTAGCCTCAAATATGGCTAACGCATCCTTAAACCTTCAAACAGACTTTAGTCCCAAATTGGACTATAAATTCCCCCAATCAATTTTGGCTCAAGGGTACATCTCTGAACTCCTCTGACATTTGTCGTTGTAATTCTTCAACGTCGTCAGAGAGGTGACGGGTCCCGACGACCATACATGCAATGGACCACTATGTCCCTAAACTGGAACAATAGAGCCCAAATGCTCTTTTGTCGGATCTAAACGATCCCGTTAAGTTGATCTTAGTCTCAAACAGGACTAACGTATCCTTGACTAACGTTTAAGTCAATCTTAGCCGCAACGCGACTAAGACATCCTTAAACTAAAAACACCAAACCCAAATCTAAGTAAATACGGATTTGGACTAATCCACGTCCTACGGGCGACGGTATTACTCAGTCTCCGTATACAATCCACGGGCAACCACAAACAAAACAAACACCCACGACACGAAGTGAAATTCTGGAGAAGGAGAAAGTTGTTACCGCGAAGCGGTAGCGTAATTAACTGCAGGGGCTTGCGCCTGCAGGGAAGAGCGTCCCCACAATCAAAAACCCCTCTAGCGAGGGGGAATCTGACAAAGTCTGCTACATCGGCCGCATCCGTCTAAACCTTCGATACACGGTGCCATAAATCAACTTGGCATCTTCGGAGAGGTGGACGGATAAAACCAAATAGCATCTGCCCCGAATCTCAGCGTCAGGCCATCGCGGTCCTGTGCGCCGCCCATTCGGAGGGGAACAGAACTCTGTATCGGTTTCCTACACTTGGAGCTGTTCGCTCGCTGATTCCGGACTTTCTTTATGTCCGGTGAGTGCTGCCATTTTCGTCAGCATCTTCTGGAGATTTTGTTGTTGCTCCTGAGGATTTGTCAGTGACCGAGTTTGTGGTTGGTGACCTACGGAAGCACGGCTTTCTTCTTTCCGGAAGCCATGTAAACCGTATGCACGATCATGCCCCCAGACTTGGGGCGTTTGGGTCCGTCGCCTTTGGAATTTGTCGCCGGCGGTGAAATTTTCTCTGGCCTCGTCCTTTTGTGGGAGGTCAAAGTTGAAGGAGCTATTATAACAGGCACCTATGTAGAAGACGTCCCTTGCTGTATGATGGAGGGATAGCCTTTCTCCTGCCGAACCTTTATTTTCTTCTGTCAGCGAGAGTAGTTTTCATCGATCACAGAGTCCTGGGCTTTTCGCCAGAACTATGAATTTGGGAGGAGAGACGCTAATGGGGCCGCTCCTGCTTTTCCTGCACAGAGACTTCAATAGGAGGAGGCGATTTCTTCAGTACCGCCGTGGGAGAGTTTTTGCGCACCCTCTTCAGCGGTTCAAAACTATTCCCGGTTGGAACAGCAGCATCGACTTTCACCATTGGAGCTGGCAGGGTAAGTCCAGAGGGGGGTTACCCCTAGCTTTTCTCACTCGGCGCCAGTGGCGACGTCGAGCGTGTCTTGCAAACGGGACCGCCTCGGTTTTGGAAGCGGTTGCAGCTTGCCCCTGGTTTTGTTGAAGAGCTCCAGTAGTTGCCAGCCTATTAAACACCGACGTCCTTAGCAAGATTTGATTGGAGACAATCAGCCTCTCGAAGACTGATCACCTGACTGGTGAAGCACTTTTCACGGCTTCATTTGCAGCAGGAGTTGGGAGGGCTATCCTTTTTAGGTCATCCCCTTCAGATACGATGAGCCTCTTTGCGATCCCGTTTTGGTTCTGGCTCAGCCTGTTGAAAACTGAGACGGCTGAGCTTAGGCTCAACCTGTTGAAGACTGAGGCATTGGATTTGGAAGGCCCGTTGAGATGGGTCGTTGTGGTTGCAAGTCGATCGAAGACCGACTTCTTGGGAGATTCGGGTTGCGGCGTTGAGGCAACAACACTCATTGGTGGGAGCATGGCTCCGAAGAACAATCCAATAATGGCTTCTGTTACCTGCCCCACCGGCATTGAAAATATGGAGGCCGCATTGGGCCGTAAGTGACTCCTCCAGTTTGGACGGAGCGGGAGTTGCTGTCACAGGTTGTGCAGCTGTAAGCCATTGATATTTTTCTTCTTCTACACAGAAACAAGACACCAAATCTTATTACCTCGAATCCAAAGGCAAGCATAGCAAACCGCGATTTTGTTCGTGAACACGACACACGAAGTGTAGAGTGCAAAGAGGAAAAGGTCCCACCGGACGTGCCAGAATCTGTTCACCGCCGAAAAAGAGACGAACCGGGATGGATTGTCTTGCCTGAATTTGGGTGCAGATACTATTTAGATTTATCTATCCACCTCTCCGAAAATGCCAAGTTGATTTATGGCACCATATATCGAAGGTTTGGACGGATGCGGCCGTTGTAGCAGACTTCGTTAGATCCTCCCTCTTTTATGAGGGGTTTTTTTATTGTGAGAACGCTCTTCCCTGCAGGCGCAAGCCCCTGCAGTTAATTACGTTACCGCATTGCGATAACCACTTTCTACTGCTCCGGAAGTTCACTTCATGTAGTGTGTGTTTTTGTTTGGTTTGGTTGCCCGTAGATTGTATACGGAAACTAATTTTTGTTGTCGCCCGTAGGGCGTGAATAAGTCCAAATCCGCGTATCTTAGATTTGGGGGTTTTTTTATTTAAGATTCGTTAATCTATTTTGAGATTAAGATCGACTTAAATGTATGTGAGCATTTTGGACTCGATTTGTTTTTGTTAAGGATACATTAGTCCAATTTGAGACTAAGATCCACTTAATGAGGTTTCAGGATCATTTTTATTTAGGATCCAACAAAAGAGCGTTTGGGCTCTATTATTTTAGTTTAAGAACGTTTCGGTCCATTATCGCCATTTTGGAGGCGAATATTAGTTTAGAGACATTTCGGTCCATTATCGCCATTTTGGAGGCGAATATTAGTTTAGGGACTTCTCGGTCTTTTGTCGCCATTTTGGAGGCGAATATTGGTGATATGAAATGCACCCAATTTGGGGTGCGATCCAATTTGAGGTATGCACATCAATTTAGAAGTGCATCAATGTAGGATGTATCATTCCCAGTCTTGATGAAGTTTTATATCAAGTTGGGACGAGAAAGAAGTTATTGGTTGTCGGGACCCACCACCTCTCCAAAGACGTTGAAGAATTACAACGACATATATCGGAGGTGTGGAGATATGTACCCTTAAACCAAATCCCGTATTTGAGGGGAAAAAGGGTTATTGTGGCCATAAGAAATTTTGTTAAGGATACGTTAGTCCAATTTGAGACTAAGATCCAATTAACAACATTTTAGGATCTTCTTTATTTAAGACCCAGCAACAGAGCATTTAGACTCATTTGCAAGATTTTAGCAACTTAGCCAAATTGGGCTTTAGTCTGCTCAATCTCCCCTCTTTTCTAAAAAAAATCCTAAACACTTGTTTGGGCTCTGTTTAATCAGTCCCTTTTTATGTAGAAAGCGCTGAGCACTTATATGAGTTCTGACGCCCACATATGATCATGTGGAGCTTTCAGTCATGGAGATTGCCCAATAAGTGTTGAACACTTTACTCTTTTTTTCTTTATATGGCGTGCTAGGTACTCTTTATGGCGTCCACGTGGGGAGCGCGTGAGGCGATGGGCGCTGCCTAATGAGTGTTGAACACTTATCCATTTAGGACTGCTTGTGGAGTGCTAAGCACTCTTTTTTTTCGCGTCGCACACATGGGGAGCATGTGAGGCGCTGGGTGCTAGGCGCTACCCAGTGAGTGTTAAGCACTCCTCTTCTGTGGCGCCCACATGAGGAACACGTGCGGCACTGGGTGCTGGGCACCGGGCGCTTTCCAGTGAGTGCTAAGCACTCTTCTCTTCTGTGGCGCCCACATGAAGAACACGCGCGGCGCTGGGTGCTGGGCGCTTTTCTTCTCTTCTACCATTTTTGCCCATTAATGATCAATCGGATCTTTTTTGTAGATTTAGGATCAAGCTTTATTTTTACGAACCAAGCTCTTTTACGAGAACTAGGTTTCTCTTATATGCTTTGTTTTTTAGGAATTCGATTCCTAGTTCTTTTCTGAATCATTGATTCTCAAGAACAAGTTCCTCTCGATGAGAATTAAATTCTCAACTTGTGGGAGACTTGTCTTGTGAATCTCAGATCCAGAGAATGAACTAAGTTCTTTGAGAAAGGTTAAACCTTTTTGATATGTAAATGAGATGTTTTTATCTCTATATGTTTTTTGTTTACCTAGAATTTTTAACGAGGGAAATCTTCTTCCTTGAGAATTTAATTCTCTGTTCCTTTTTGAAACTTTCCATTTTTGTTTTTGGAAGCTTATAGGGGGGTTCCTCCTTATAAGACTTGAAGTCTTCGGTCCTTTATATAGTGGAGGCAAGTTTGATAATTATTATTGAAGAAATCTCTTATTAAGAGATCTCAACTGATTTGGGGAATTTTACCCACCATTGGATTTTTGATCTAAGAGTTTCTGTTTTTACAGAACATATTTTCTTGTTTTTAACAAGATTGAAGAAATATTTTTCATACGCGGAGTTTTACTATGTGAAATGGTGATTTTTAATCACCATTGGATTTTCAGTCTATGTTTTCTCTATTTTACAGAGGGCATAGAATTTTATTCTATGATCCAACCGAATGTATCTTTCTTTTTTAGAAAGATTTGGGAAATGTTTTCTCCCCAACAGAATTTAATTCTGTATCTTGATAATTTATCATCTCCGTTGGATCTTTGATCCAACGGCTCTGTTTAACAGAGAGTAGAATTTAATTCTACCCGGGCGCCGGCGCTCACGTGTTCCTCATGTGGGCGCTACTTAAGAATTTGGTCCTTACGGTGGGCATTCTGTGCTTTGCACACTGGCACCCGCGTGAAGAGCACGTGCGGCGCTATATGAGAGTTTTAACTCTTATTTAATCTAATAGATTCTTTTGTACTTTGCACACTGGCGCCCGTGTGAGGAGCACGTGAGGCGCTGCCTCATTAATGAAGGTTTCTTTTCTCTTTCTTTCTCTACTTTTCCTAAGTCAAATTTTCTTTTCCAACGCCTTCTTTCGTCAGAGCTTGAAAATAGTTCCACCATGCACAACATTTTCTGTGTTGAGACTTAAATGCCTCTCTTTATAATCTGAAACAATACTCCTCTTCGTTCTCACTTTCAGAGAATCATTTTAACAGTGGAGAGTCATGGCTTGTAATCGTCCAAATGCTCATCGGCAGCCATGGGAGGTATCCATTGAGGAAATTGTTCCTCGTTTTGTTGCACGCTTGGTGAATCCTGCTCTTAAGGATGACCAATGTGATACGGTGCTGCACGAGCTCTTGATTCATAGAGGATCTCCTATCCCCATCAGCTCCATTTGGCTCCGGATAATCCTCCTGTTTATGCTCGATGACATTCCCCCTCGTCCAGCGGAGATGACTATGGTGATGCTTGATGCAGCGGAGGACAAGATCGAATGCTTTCATGAAGCACTTTTGATTACCACGCCTCTAAGAGATCACACTGTTCAGCCGCTAAGCCAGATACGGACTCAACGGGCCATCATGTATGCCTTCACCGATGGGCACGGCGCTAACCGATGGGGAGCGAATCCTCGCGAAGGTCGCTGCTTCGTCATGGTGGAGAAGGCGGTGAGGACTTTAGAAAACTTTATTCATAGTTTTGTATACCCTTATATTTATGATCCCGTGTTTGGTGATCTATTTCCTATAGAATAAAATGTTTATTTAAATGCTTTCCTTTTATCGTTGACCACCGAGTGCTTCCTTTCTAACACATGTTTTTCCTCTGATTGTATTGTTGCAACCCACATATGTGCATGTGCGTATATGAATGAGCCTACTTTCACACATATCTGTAAACGAAACTTAAACCGGTGTAAAAACCTTCACAATATGCTCAGCGATGGACATGCGTTTAGAAGTTCCCTCACTCGCCTTAAACGGATTATCAACATAAGAAAATGTTGAATTTTAATATGGCTGATAGGATCTTGAGTGAGGTATCCAACTGTTTTTTTCCACGTGCTCTATCCTATCTCTTAAAGATATAGTGGAGTCGGATTTTGTACCGAAGCAATTACGAAAACAAGAGATATCTGGTTCTGGATAGCAAACTTCGGCAAGAGTTCGTCTTTTTGGGTTACCCATTATAAGAAAGTGAAAAGAAAAGAGGGTGAAATGGTAATGATTTAAGCACTTTTTTTATTTTGGAAAATGTTTTGCTTTGAAAGAGGGACTTGAGGCAAATCACAAAAAGCACAATCAATCCCTAGAACTAGGGCCTCCTAGGTCAAGTCACTAGACCGCTCCTAGACTTCTAAAGAACAAGTCACAGGATCAATCTTCTACTACCTCCTTATCAATCTTGTGGCCAGGTAAGTTCCAGGTAAGTGGGAGGTATCCGCTATACGAATCACCGAAATAGTGGGCCTAATTAAGTAACCATTTTTCTTAGTCATACTTTTTTTAGACACTACAAGAAAAATGCGGATAAGCAATAGATTACCCATGAGCTTCCTTTTTCCTAATTGAGCGCGACAGTCCTTAGGGCTTAGCCTAGATATTTTTTTATTAATGTAGGGTGATTGTTCCCTGATTAAAAATCAGGAAAAGATTCAGAAGAGGCATCACGTGCTCGCACGTGACCAGTGGTCACGTGTTGGTACGTGATGGTTAAGCAGCGGCACGGAGCATATTTGTTCTCTAATTAAAATTCAAGAAGAAACTTCAGAAGGGGAATCACGTGCTCACACGTGACCAATGGTCACGTGTTGGCACGTGATGGTTAAACAGCGGCCAGAAAACAGAGCGCAGAAGAAGAGAACCCCATTCCAGGGTTCACGTGCTTACATGTGACAAGGGGGTCACGTGCTTACATGTGACCAGGGGTCACGTGCGCACACGTGACCAACGGTCACGTGGCCACACGTGATCGGCTTTAAAAGCCTTATTCTTTAACAGAATTAAATTCTGAGGAGAGATCATTCTAATCTTTCCAAAATGGAGAAGAATTATGTGAAACCGTTGGATTAAAAAAATCCAAAGGTGATTAAATATCACCAATTTATGAAAAAATCTCGGACATGGAAAGAATTCCCCCTAAATCTAACCGAAATAACAAAGAGATATCTTTGGATTTAAAATCCAATGGTGAATAAAATTCACCTAATAATCTAAAGGCCCAGATTAATGATGAAGGTAAATCAGATCTCTCAATAAACAAATCGAATCTTTCAATGAAAGATTTACCAAACAGATTGATTCTTTTCCTTCTCCTATAAATAGGAGACACATACAGAGAGGAGAGGGGAGATAGAGCCTTGGGATCTTGAAAATTGAGAAGGAAGAATTTAATTCTCTGCAAAGAAAAAATCCTAGGTAAGAAAGGAGAGGCCTAAAAAGTGAATTTAATTCTCAAAAGAGTTTAACTCTTATATGAAAGAAAAGAACTTAGTTCTTTCTCTAGTGGAGGATCTGCAAAGTGCACATCTCCCCATGAATTGAGAATTTAATTCTCATTGGGTTGAGATCCTGCCATGCAGATCTAAAATATAGAGGAGGAATTGAGTTTTGAGAATTTAATTCTCACAGAATTATGGGAATTTAATTCCTTTGGGATAAAGTTAGGGTTTAACCCTACATCATAGGAATTTAATTCCTTCAAAATGGACAGATTTAGGGTTTAACCCTAATTGAGAACTTAATTATCTCAAACTCACCGGAATGTAATTCCATTAAGAAAAGAAATTAGGGTTTTACCCTACCTAAGAATTTAATTCTTAATCCTACAGAGAATTTAATTCTCAAGATAAAATGAAGAGACTTAAAAGATCTCCATGCATGCAAAAAACCAGAGTCACGTGTTACCACGTGACCCCTGTAAAGATCCACAGAGAAGAGCTTTGAAGCAACGCCTCACGTGCCCCACGTGACCCCTAAAGCACACAAAAAAAAGCAAAAGAAAAGAAGCTCTGGGGCACCCTCACGTGTTACCACGTGACCCCTAATGAACACTCTAACAGATCAAAGCGTGGGCCCCCATCACCTGCCCACATGTGATGCCTTTCAGAATTAAAAGTGTTAAACACTTATCTGTAAAACAAAATAAAGGGGATCTGGCCCCACCTTTTGGACGCCTCACGTGTTCCCACATGATCTCTTCTCTGACAATATTTAACATCAAACTGATGATTTGCTCCCAGTATTTAACACTGATTTTCTTAATGTTTGACACTAACTTGGAAAACTCTAGTTCCAGTGTTTGACACTGATTTGCCTTAGTGTTTAACACTAATTGAAAATTTCTACTTGCAGTGTTTAACACTGATTTGCTTTAGTGTTAAACACTAACTTGGAATCTCTGTCCCCAGTGTTCAACACTGATTTGCTTTAGTGTTTACCACTGATTTGCTTTAGTGTTTAACACTAATTTGAAAGCCCTGTTGCTAATGTTTAACACTGATTATCTTTTAAGTGTTTAAAACTAACTTGCTAATCTTGATCCCAGTGTTTAACGCTGTTAGTCTTTAGTGTCTAACCCCAGCTTTAGCCCAATTGGCTAAGTTTCTAGAGGCAAAGCCTCTCCTTCAATGGACCAACAGAGGGCCAATCTTCTAAACATGATTGGACTTAGCCCAAGATGGCCATAAGTCCTCAATTCAAACTTAACTGGGCTAAAGGGCTCATAACATAATTAATTGGTCTCGGTCCCAAATTGGGACAAAGACTATTTAATCTACCTTGGTTCAAGGGTACATCTCTTCACTCTTTTGATACTTGGCGTTGTAATTCCTCAACGTCTTCAAAGAGGTGACGGGTCCCGATGACCACGCATTTGATACGGACTGTGGGGTCCTTAAACTCATGGACTATGAGGTCCTTAACCTTGACCGAGATGTCTTAAAACTAACGCCGGACTGTGGGGTCCTTAAACTCACGTACTATGATGTCCTTAACCTTGACCGAGATGTCTTAAAACTAATGTCGGACTGTGGGATCCTTAAACTCATGGACTATGATGTCCTTAACCTTGACCGGAATGTCTTAAAACTAACAACGGACTATGACGTCCCTAACCTTGATCGTGATGTATTAAAACTAACGCCGGACTGTGGAGTCCTTAAATCTACGGACTATGATGTCCTTAACCTTGACCACAACGTCTTAAAACTAACATTGGACCGCAATGTCCTTAAACTACTCATTGACCGCAATGTCACTAAACTAAACAATAGAGCCACTAAACTAAACAATAGAACCCCCCAATTGCTCTTTTGTCGGATCTAAATGATCCCGTTAAGTTGATCTTAGTCTAAAAACTAGACTAACGTATCCTTAACTAACGTTTAAGTCGATCTTAGTCTCAAACGAAGCTAACATATCCTTAAACCCAACCCCCAAACCCGAATCTAAGATATTACGGATTTGGACTAGTCCACGCCCTACGGGCGACGACATAACTCAGTCTCCGTACACAATCCACGGGCAACCAAACACAAAATAAACACGCACGACATGAAGTGATCATCTGGAGAAGGTGAAAGTTTTTACCGTGATGCGGTAGCGTAATTAACTGTATGGGCTTGCGCCTGCAGGGAAGAGCGTCCCCACAATCAAAAACCCCTCAAGCGAGGGGGAATCTGACAAAGTCTGCTACATCGTACACATCCATTTAAACCTTCGATACATGGCGTCATAAATCAACTTGGCATTTTCGGAGAGGTGGACGGATAGCACCAATTAGCATCTGTCCCGAATTTCAGGCAAGACGTCCATCGCGTCTCCGTGATTCGGAAGGGAACAGATTCTGGCGCGCTCGGTGGGACCTTTTCCTCTTTCCACTCCACACTTCGTGTGTCATGTTTTTCCCGCGTTCAGATAATCGCGGTGTGTATGTTTTTGGTTGCCCTTAGGGGCGTGGATATTGAAGCCGGCATTTCGTCTCTATGAAGAATGGCGTTTGGTCCTACCCTAGCAACTCAGGCTCTGTCACATCTGGTGGAGTCAAGAATGGGCTACTTTCAGCCTCAAATCTCTGCAATCCGGCTCTTCAAGAAATCATCGAGCTTATCTTTGGATCGGTGCTCCCATCACCCACCCTTGGTGCCTCAACGCCGATGAAGGAATCCCAGAGGAAGTCTGTCTTCCACAGGAAGGCTCCTCAAGCGGCAGCTTTGCCGATGGAATCAGTCCTCAAACAACTGGCACATGCCAAGAACCAAAGACGATGTAGGGGGCAGCATATTCAGGCTCTCAAAGGAAATAGGGGGCAGGCTCAATAAAATACTGAAGCTAATCAAATCCCGGCTGTAAGAAATCACCAACGTCGATGTCAACGTCATACAAAATGAGCTGGGGGAAGTTCTCCGCATGGTCCTGTTTCAACCCCGGTGGTGAATGTTGTTGTGAAGGGTCAGACAAAGTTCTCTTACCGCAATATTGAAGAAGTCTCTGCAGCCCATGGAGATCCCACGAGAGCAGAAACCAGTTCGCTCCCTGAGACAACTTTCCTCATCTATATAAGGTGTGGAAGCAGGAGAAATGGACTCACCCCGAGACGGATCCTGATACAGCGGTTCCTCCCAAAACCAAAGCGGATTTTCACAAAAAAAAGAGAAGCCCAATAAAGCTCAAGTGCCCGAAGCAAACTCCAAACACCCCAAGCCTGGGGGCATGGTAGTTCACATAGTTTATGTGGTGAATTCCAAAGACGAAGTTCGAGCTTCTACTAGTCACCGACCTCAAACTTAGTCCTTAACAAAAGTTCAACTGCAACGTGAAAAGCTGCAGGAGATACTTGCTCAGGCGGTATCACTCGCTAATCCATCGTCTAAAGAAAATCCCGAAATCGCACCTGAAGAAAGAAGAAATCTGGCATGGGGCGGATTCTACACTTGACAGGTTCCAGCCCATCCGTTTGCCCAGATATTACACGAACGGACTAAAAAGGCTGTTAAGGCGCCAAGGCGTACCTCTTAAGCAAACTGCGCGACAAGCACGATTCTATAACAGGATCTGGAACGTTCCCGGAAATCAGCGCAAATTGCCCAACGGGAAAATGGAAACGATCGGGATTGGATATGTTCGGTCCAAGAAACGGGAGCAATCCCGCAACTGCTATATCGTACATGACTTTGATGAAGAAGAAGATGCTCAATGGGAGAATGCTAACCCTGAACCAGAAAGAGCCCCCGACGTGAAAATGTCCAGTCCGTCGTTCGAAGAACAAATGGAAAAACTTATCAGGGAAGCGGGTCAAAAGGTTCGACACGACCACAATCGCGAAATGGCCATCTATGAGAAAGCCAGGACGCAACGCCTTATTCAACAGGCTGCGAAAGATGAAAATGCCCCTCCCTGTCAACCTGCCGTGCAAAAGGCCCGACGCAGAGGCAGAAATAAGTCAAGGAGCGGAAAAGGCATTCGACAACGACAAAGCGGGACTGGAAAGTCACGTAATCGGGAATTGGGCGGTCTGGATTTGTCCCTCATGAAGAAGATGAGTCGAGCATACTCCTTTCCTCGAGACAAGACGGAGAAGATACTTGATCTCGCTTTACAACATCGAATGATCACATTACCGGAGTCTAAGCACCCTGAGCAAGCTAACGAGGTCTCCCATCCGGGCTACTGCTCTTATCACCGAGCCATAGGAAACCCTATCGAAGACTGCTTCACCTTCAAGAACTGGGTCGAAGACCAATATCAGCTCGGCAAGTTTGCTCTATCCAGCAGCTGGAAGATAACGCCGCCACAAAAACACAAACCCAAAGCCACAAGGGCAGAACCAGATCCGCATCGGTCTTCGAAGCGAGCTCGTGCTTGTCATATGATAACAATATCAAAAGGAGAGCCCGAGAATATGGATGACCTTCCCTGGTGCTTCGAAAACAGCAACGATGAGGTCATCTCGGAATTTCCACCAGCACCGAAAGAGCTGGAGGATGGAATACACACTACTGCGGATCACCTCAAGAAGATTGAGTTGGGGATAGCGAACGACCCGCGACCGACATTTGTCAGCGAATCGCTATCTGAAGAAAGGGTAGCTGCGCTAAAAGACGTGCTTATGCAGTATAGAGATTGCTTCACGTGGAGCTATTCCGAAATGCCAGGACTGGATTCAGAAATAGCTGTCCATAAATTGGCAATATCCCCGGACATCAAGCCAGTTAAACAAGCGCCGAGAAGAATGCGGCTCGAGATTGAGATGAGCATCAACGCCGAAGTCAAGAAGCTGATCGACTCTGGGTTTGTCCAAGAAGTTCAATATCCCGATTGGATCGCCAACATCATCCCAGTGATGAAGAAGAATGGGACAGTGCGCATCTGCGTAGACTTCCGGGATCTCAATAAAGCCTGCCCGAAAGACGATTTCCCAGTGCCGGTCACCGAATTGATGATAGACAACACGTCCACTCACGAGGTTTTCTCTTTCATGGACGGCTCATCAGGGTATAATCAGATAAAGATGCACCCCGAAGACCAAAAACACACCGCTTTCCGGACCCCTCTGGGAATATTCTGCTACAAGGTGATGCCCTTCGGTCTAAAGAACGCCGGTGCCACCTACCAAAGGGCCTTGACAAAGATCTTCAATGACCTTATACATGAGATCGTCGAATGCTATATCGATGACATCGTGGTTAAAAGCAAATCATACGAGGAATATTTAGAGCATTTGAAGACTGTATTTCAAAGCCTTCGGCAGTACAACTTGAAGATGAACCCCCTTAAATGCGCGTTCGGAGAGTCCTCAGGAAAATTCTTAGGATTCATTGTCCGGCACTGAGGCATTGAGATAGACCCTTCAAAGATCAACGCGATCATGGAAATGCCTCCGCCAAGGACTCTCAAACAACTGCAGTCTCTCCAAGGAAAGCTCGCGTACATCCGGCGATTCATAGCCAACCTTTCAGGCAAGTGCCGCCCTTACAGTCACCTGATGAAGAAGGGAACCCCGTTCGTCTGGGACCATAAATGCCAAGGCGCACTGGACGAGATCAAGCAGTACCTGCAGAACCCGCCAGTGTTAACTGCTCCAGTCAAGAGAAAACCTCTTATTCTTTATACAACTGCCCTCAAAGGTTCCTTAGGTGTATTATGGGCACAAGAGAACGACCAAGGGAAAGAAAGAGCTCTCTATTACTTGAGTCGAGTTCTCCTGGGGGCAGAAAGCAATTACTCCCCCATCGAAAAACACTGTCTGACGTTGATCTTCGCGATAACAAAACTCAGGCACTAAGCATTGGCGCATGAAGTTCGTCTTATATCAAAGGTGGACCCCCTCAAATATCTGATGTCAAAGGCCATATTGACAGGGAGACTCGCTAAATGGGCCCTCCTCTTGATGGAGTTTTCAATAACCTATCAACCTCTTAAGGCAGTGAAAGGCCAGGCCATCGCCGATTTCCTCGCTGAACATCCGATACCGGCCGATTCTCCCTTGAATTGCGAACTACCAGACAAACATGCATTTGACGCGATCGATGGGAGCGATACCCGATGGGAGCTTTATTTTGATGGAGCATCTTCCATGAAGAAGCGCAAACAAAGTACCCCTATAATCAAATCGGGGGTAGGCCTCATCTTCGTAACTCCACAAGGAGGAATAATGCGCTTTGCATTCTCCTTGACAGAGCCGAGGACGAACAATGAAGCTGAATATGAAGCTTTGATAGCAGGCCTTGAGATCGCCATCGACATGGGAATTGAAAGCCTCCTCATATACGGAGACTCCCAACTAGTCGTTAGTCAAGTAAATGGCGACTACCAAACGTTCAAACCAGAGTTGGTAAAGTACGGCGAAAAGGTGCAACAATTGTTGACCCAAATTCCCTCCTACACTTTGGAAAACATACCGCGAGCGGAAAACAGCAAAGCGGATGCATTAGCCAAGCTTGCTAAAGAATTGGCCGATGAGAACCTCGATGACGTAAGAATCATGGTACAAAGCCGTCGAGTCCTCGCACCTGCAGAAATATCTCCAGAGTCGTCCGAAGAAAAGGGAGCGACCGAGCAAACGGCTCTGCAAGTAAAAGACCAGGAAAAGGTTGGGGATTGGAGAGAAGCCTTTATAGACTACTTCAAATCCCGTCGAACACCCGAAGATGCGTCCTCAAGACATCAGCTCATGAAACGAGCTTTATCCTTCGCCTTCGTCAATAATACTCTGTACAAGAGGTCGTTTGATCCTCTGTGGTTGAGATGTCTAGGACCGACGAAGCGAAAAGAGTCGTTCAGGAAGTTCATGACGGACTCTGCGGTTCTCACCAAGCGGGCCCGAAGAAGAAGTTGAAGATTAAACGGATGGACTACTATTGGCCCACGATGATTCAGGACTGCCTCGAATATGCGAAGCAATGCCACTCGTGCCAGATCCATGGGGACTTCATCCATCAGCATCCAAATCCACTACATCCGATGGTGGCTAGCTGGCCATTCGAGATGTGGGGAACTGACATAGTCGGCCCTATCGAACCAGCATCGTCCAGGGGACATCGTTTCATCCTAGCGACCACTGATTACTTCTCCAAATGGGCCGAAGCAGTACCGTTGAGGGAAGTGAAGACGGAGAATATCCTCCATTTCTTCAAGACGCACGTCATTTATCGGTTTGGAACGCTAAGACGGATCATCTCCGATAATGGGCCAGCCTACAGAAGCCATAAGATCAGCCGCTTCGCGCAACAACACAACATAGACTAGAGATATTCCTCAGTGTATAATCCCCGAGCTAACGGACTAGCCGAGGCTGTCAACAAAACCTTGACGAAGATTGTGAAAAAGACGGTGTCCCGAAACAAGAAGGACTGGCATGAGAGACTGCAAGAAGCTCTCTGGGCGTATCGAACTACGTTCAAAACGGCCACGAACACAACGCCATACGCGCTGGTGTTCGATACGGAAGCGGTACTCCCCCTCGAGATAGAGTTAACCTCTCTACGAGTGGCAGTCCACTACGAGCTGACGGACGAAAAAAATGCTCACCTTCGGCTTGAGGAGCTTGATGCCCTTAATAAGACCCGGCTCATAGCGCAACAAAATCTGGAGGATTATAAAGCAAAGATGACGCGCTCATATGAAAGATTGACCAGGCCAAGGACATTCCGCCAAGGCGAACTCGTGTTAGTGGTCAAAAGACCTATGATCCCCAATCGCGCCAAGCGGGGAAAATTCGAACCGAATTATGAAGGCCCGTACATCATAGACAAAGTCTACCAAGGTGGGGCATATCTACTCATGGATATGCACGGTGAAAGACCTTTCAGGCCAATAAACGGTCGCTTCCTGAAGAAATACTACGCTTAATAGGTCAAGGCCTAGGTCAATGATAGATGACGACTACTATGTCCGCTCGCTATCTTCCTAAGCTCGAACTCTATGAGTAGTAACCGGCCTTCTTCAACGACGGACCGAAATGTCCTTAAACTACCGACGGACCGAAATGTCCTTAAACTAACAATGGACCGGAACGTCCTTAAACTAATAACGGACCGGAACGTCCTTAAACTAACAATGGACCACTATGTCCTAAAACTAGCTGTTGACCAAGATGTCGATAAACTACGGTGGATTGCAGCATCTCAAAGCCGATACAAGAAATACATTAAAAAAAGAATAAAAATAATAAAAAAATAAAAATGGTAGGTCCATAAGCGAAATGAGCACGGATGAAAACCCGAAAGGGCTCCGTGAGTAAAAACAGCAGGGCTACCGGCGAGTGTTTGTGAAAACCCGAAAGGGCGCAACCTCGTTAAAGAACACTTGCAGGGTCCTTACGACCTTATAAGGAGAAAACACCCGCATGAGATCCTTATGACTCACAAGGGAGCAACACACTTAGGAGTCCTCACGATTCCTAAGGAAAAATTACACTTGCGAGATCCTCACGACTCGTAAGGAGAACTCTCTTATGGGACCCTCACGGCTCATAAGATTTGAAAGTCTTAAGTTATAGAAACCTGAACCTGTTCTTAAGCAACCCCACCACAACCTCGATATTGCCCTACAAGCGGCTCATACTGACCCCTGTATACAATCCATGGGCGCAAATAAACATTTCCCTAACCGAGTCCCATCCGTGACTAGGGATATGTTCATATAGTGGACAACCCTTGTAAGTCCTCTCAACTTATAAGGATAAAACCCTTTTGTAAGATCCTTACGACTTACGGGGGAACATTCACTTGGGAATCCTCATGATTCCCAAGGAGAAAACACACCTATGAGATCCTCATGACTTGTAGGGAGAAATACCTTTGTGGGGCCCTTACGGCTCATGAAGTCAAAAGCCTTAGTCGACAGGATTCTAACCCTGTTCGCTAAGCCACCTTTGTTCGATATCGACAGAGGCAAATGATGATTCGCTCCTGGCAATATCCCAGTAGTAGCGATGCTGATGCCGAAATCGGTGTCTAATCCCAAACTTGCAGCTAAAAGCCAGCAGGCCACATATGCATATGAAAATGTTGGAGATAGTGCCCTCAGAGTCAATTATTGGATCACAGGCACGTGATTGCAATGATTGAGGGAGGACCTATCCCGGTAGGACAGTCTTACTCGAGATAATAGTATGCTATCTGGTTTACCTTTATCATCGTGTACTGCTTTAGGTGACCTTACAGGTCACTATTACACGCTGATAGAGCCCCTAGGATTCTTGCTTGACTGCCGGCAGTATGATGGCGATCATATACGTGAGAGCTGGTGGTCTATAAGCACATCCTTAAAAGGTCCCTAGTCGTGGGAGTTTCGAGACAGGGCATCGATTCTCCAGAGTAGACTAGTGTATACAGTCGAGACCCCGACGAGGGGCGGTGGCCGGTCTCACAAGCCACTGATGTCAGTTGGTTCACCTAAGATGTATACAGGTGCTCATTAGGTTATGAGTACACCGGACAGGACTCGCCGGGAACCTGCTAGTTGGGATTATACCAGACGTCAGATAGCAGTTCCCTGGTGACATGTGTACATGTTAGTTCATCGACCTGAGATCGTCATTTGTCTCGTGTGAGTTCCCACTGTGCTTTGATTACTACCCTACCACGGCTCAAAGGAGTCGTGCAAACAGGTTTTAGTTGGGTACAGTCCCGAGCCACATGGAGGCAGTGAGCGGATCTGCAGGGGTTCGTCTCTCCCGGTATTGGGGGTGAGGTCGCGCTGTGTCTAGGAGAGCCATTACACAAAGCCCTCGGCCGAGGCAGGAGATTTACTGGTAGGTATTCCAGTAGTATCTCAGGGTGTTCTGGGCTACACTCCGACACGACTTGTACCGCCTTTGGGGGTCTGACTTTTACCAACCCCCTAGGCCCGCCATGCGATGCTCATAGACGAACGGACCGGACTGTACGGATATTGTCACTGACAGGCTCAGTAGGGTGTCAGGATGAGTTCGCTCATCGACGTCCCTTTTGGTCAATAGCTGGTGGCCCGTTACGTATTAGCTTATACCTCTGACGTGCTAGTGGTTAAATCCACAGCCATAGTATTGACGAGTCTTTAGAGTCCACCACACTTTCAGTTACTCAAGCTTTCGGGCGAAACGCTGTAGAGGCCGTATAGAGATATGGCAGGGTCCGATCAGATACGTGCGGTATTGCACGGATCAGGATCGGACGGTTTGTACTTGTGGCCGTATGGATATATGGCAGGGTTCGATCCGATACGTGCGGTATTGCACGGATTAGGATCGAACGGATATTACTAGCCGGCTTTGGTTTAAGCCGGTCCTAGTTTAGTACAGTGTAGATTTTGTCTCATTGCATTTGTATCCGGACGGAATACAGATGCGGGTGTGTATGCACAGTATTGGGGTTTTCCTGTAATTTATTACGGGACCAGTTTTCTGGAGTTGCCAGTTTGCATTCCGTTCCGGCCGGTTTTCCTTTGTTCTTTCCCGGCCGGACTTTTCCGATGGAGGGGGTTATTTGCAGTTTTGCAAATTACATTTGTGGAGGGGGTTTCTTGCAAATGGTTTGATTATGAAAGCATCTTTTTTATTCCTTTCTTTTCTATCATCATTTCTTGTAAAAGGTGATTAGGATTGATTTGTGTTTTGATGTGAGATTGTGATGATGGTGTTTGGATATGGTCACCTTTCTCTTTCTCCTACACTCACCTCCCTTCTTGTTATGGTTTGCATTTTCATTCCTCCACCATTCTCACTAGATGAAGAGAGGCTTCACTTGAGAGAGTTCATTTCATCTTCTTCTTGCTAGAAAATTGAAAGCACCAATTTTCTTTACCTCTTCCTCCATCCATCAATGGCAACTACATAAACTCCAAGAGACAAAGTTTCTACACTACATTCTACAGCATATCTTGGGCATGTCGACTTGCCGGCTTCATGCCCGAGTTGCCTCGGTATTGAGGCGGGAGCCCGTAAAAGACGCAGGCGATGTGGTGCCCTTCCGGCGAGGAGGCGACGATATGGAGACAAGACTTTCCGCGGGAGATCGGGACGATGACGAGAAGACCGGAGGACTCGGATCACTCGGTATACTTCTTTTCCCATCTCTTGTTTGCTAGTATAGGTTAATGGTTAACGATCCGGGTTTTATTGTCCGCGGTAGCGCCAGTTTCCAAGTAAGGAAAATTTTTGATTCCGCATTTTGGCCTCGGTAAGACGGCCGGGGCGCTGCCGTGGCGCAACATGGTATCAAAGCCACGCCATTAACCTAGCCTAGATTTTTCTAATGCGTTTTACTTATCCGATCGACTAAAATTCCAAAATCCGCGTTTTTGCATGCATCAGTTTTCTGTCGATTTTTTCCGGGCTCTAAAAATTTTTCAGGTTGTAGAAAATTGATGTACATGAAATTCTAAGACTACTGGGAAAATTCGACACAGTCAGTCGATGACTGAAGCGCGGAACCGCGGCCAAACCCCCCTTGGGCCGCGGTTCCGCCGCGCATTGGTCTCTTCACTGTATCATATTTTTCCAGTGGGCTTCTGGGCTTATTTTTGGGGTTTTGGAATATTAATATTGGGCCCAGAATTTCTGTGAGTGCTACAGTATTACTTGGGGGCCCACTTGTTAAAATTTGATCGATCGGATATTTTAAACACATTATTTCACAGTATTTACATTATATCTGCGACCGTGAATGTCACTCGATCGGTAAATCCGGTCTAACTGCTATAGCCCGGTTAGACGGATTTGCGAACGTGATTTTCACGTTGATGTTTTGTGTTTTTGCTGTGATGTTGCGGATCGGTCGTGGGGGATAGCCTGGATGCAATGCTAGTACAGTTGTGGTTGTTTTATGTACATTTGATATTGCGGGGCGAGCGTCCGACATGTGGACTGCCGTCACTGCCTGTTTGTATTATTCTTTTGGGGCACGGCCTGGTTGCGGTCGATGTACCCGTTGTATGTATATTTTACTTTCTGTACTAGGATTGCCCCGCGGTAGGGTGCACGGATAGCCGGGTTCTGGAGGGCAACAAGCCCGCATCTCATGGCATTGGGACGGAGGGGGCTTCACTCCAGGATTGGCGGGCTATTCGCCGCACTCGTAGGGGGTACAGGTTGACCCAGGAGGGGTGCCCAAGTTACCGGATTCCATGAAGTGCTGGGTGGTCCATTCACGGTGCTGAAGGGGGCTGCCTCGCTTCAGGTTTTGGCGGGTGACTTGCCGCGCCCGTAGGGGTCTAGGTTTTCATTACACAGGCTATCCACACGACCAGGGGAACGTCGGGTTTCAGCAGCGGCTCTGTGAAACCCGGGGCTTCCAGATATCTGTATTGTTCTGTGATGCTGTACATTTCTGTGATGTTGCATTTTATCACGCCTTGAGCGAAATATAATATATTGGTATATATATTAGTAGATGTTGTATATGTTTTACATCCGCGCTAGTCCAGTCCCCGCTCTGCCGTTAGTTAGCTAACCTAACGGGTGATGACGGGACCCAGTGGCGAATGCGGATGGCATATACGTACGTCAGTATATTTTCGTTCTTTGTGGTGTGATCAATTGATGGGACTGCATTGATTCGGATCAATGCAAGCTAAACAAACCTATTCTGATGTTGTTGGAACATTTTTCAAAAAGCTGTTATTGCAAGGACATTCACTTTTGTTTTGCATCGTGGTATTCATCTGGAATATCCTGCTCCTCAGTCGACGAGGCAAGGGCCGAGATCCCTTCACCGGGAGTGACCCCTTGGACAGAAGTTTGCGTCAGGGCATTAACTTCACTATAGCCGATTACTTTTGCTTTGCATCGTGGTATTCAGTTGGAATATCCTGCACCTCATTCTACGGGGAAAGAGCCGAGATCCCTTCACCGGGAGTGACCTCTTTAGCAAAGGTTTTAGTCACTATATTTTTTATAAAAGGCTATGCAGTTCCTTCGACGATATCAAGTTCATTACGTTAAAGGTTTTTCGCCAAAAACCAGTCGTAGCCCTCCGTCATTTCCTACAGGTATTATTTGGTATTCGTGCTGCGTTTGTTGACCTAGTCAAGACGTAGTGTTCGGTAGCTAAGTGGTACTTGTTTGTTGCATAAGTGGGATTGGTTAAGACAGTCGTGCGGCCTTGTTGACCTAGTCAAGGGCACGTACGGGTGGGTTTAATGCAATCCAGAATAATGACGGGTTGAACTTGACTGGCGGTTTATGGTTTGTTGACCTAGTCAACGTCATAAACCGCTTGGGGTAAAAATCACATCGGGAGTTTCAAAAGAACTGAAACTTGCCAGACATGCGCATACCTTCTGGAGTGTGGTGACGTGAGTGGATTCCGTCACGTTATCATGCGATGATAGTTGGATCCCGATTCCCACTGATGAGTTGGTTTACTCCTCGGGTGATCCCGACTAATTCTTCTTTCAGGTTTGGAGGAGAATTTGAGGTTACAGTGGGAGGTTTCCAGATTAGACAAAGTGATAACCATTCTGATCTAGGTTAGAGTGCACGCTGAGCGTTTCTTTTCTCTCTCTCTTTGGCAGCGACCATTGACCCGACCCTAGACTATGACTCAGTGACCAAGTTGACCGAACCTTCTTAACACTGGCTTTTGGATTGTCAGAGTTGCAAACCTCATTGCCACTCCTACTTTTACCCTTTTCTCCAGGACACCCCGTATTACTACGAACGTCCACTTCCATTGGACAAAACCATCGTATGGTTATATACGAACTCGAAGGACTTCGAGGATGGTTTCTGGTTCTGGAGAAAACGAATAGGATTATTCAGTTGTCTTTTCTTTTCACCTTCTCTTATTGCGAGTACTCCTTGGTTTAGGAGATAGTACACCTATTATGCAAATTGGATAGTCCTCTTCCAAACCTTAGGCTGGTGTCGAACGGTGGGGAATGAAGAAAACCAATTAGCATAACGATGGTGTGCAGAAGGTATTAAGTTAAGACAAAGCAAGGGATTAGTAAGAGGGCAAAGTAAATTGCGACTGATATTCACGACCAAACCAAGTATTTCTTCGCCAATCCTAAATCACCTTTGTATTTCTCCAGGACACTCCGTATCACTACGAAGATCCACAGTTTATTGGATACTCCATCGTATGGTTATATACGAACTCGAAAGGAACTTGTTCCAGTTCGGGGATGGATTCTGGTCCAGGAGAAATAGGAATACGGTTTATTCGGTTGTCTTTTCTCTTCACCTTCTCTCGTATTGCGAGTGCTCCTAGGATTAGGACAGTACACCTTTTATGCT
This sequence comes from Agapanthus africanus, assembly GCA_030015575.1. Lineage (NCBI taxonomy): Eukaryota > Viridiplantae > Streptophyta > Magnoliopsida > Asparagales > Amaryllidaceae > Agapanthus > Agapanthus africanus. The sequence goes on along the minus strand of CM057344.1, from coordinate 670,999,762 downwards.
TATTGGATAGTCTTCTTCCAAACCATAGGCTGGTGCCGAACGGTAGGGAAGGAAGAAAACCAATTGGCCTAAAGGGGTGTGCAGAAGGTAATGACTAAAGACATATAAAGGGATTTGGAGAGGTGGCAAAGAATTATACGGTTATAGTTGTGAATCTGGATAATGGTAGAGGCATTACTAGGAATACCAGGATACCCCACCGAAACATTTCAATGTTTCAGTTCAACTGTGTACTGTTAAAAGAAAACTGATTTCCCGATTAGACACTTGCTCCAGGGTATGTATTTACCAGGTTTGATTCTCACATTTGTATGGTTTTACAAATGATGAGTGGGAATAAGTTATTGGGAATTGGGTGATCATCCTCATTATATCGAGATTCGTTGTAATCGGTGATATTTGAGGAGATCACCTGGGCTGTTTGCCGGTCGGCAAATATTTGGTTTTGAATATCCGTTGTTATGCACCAATTTCAAATTGATATATCTGTACGTCTATTTTCATAGAGTGAGATATACCTTTTGATATTATGTCGATGACATTTACCTATATCAGTGGATGGTTAGGTAAGGAGCATCAAACAGCGGTGTAATTCTTTTTAACCATAAGTACAGTTTTCAACCTACGACGCACAGTGAAAGAGTTGTTAGACTCAGCGGACTTGTACAGAGTATTGTATGTTGTCCAGTGTCCATTGGGACAGAGGGGTTGGTCCTCATACTATATTCTGTTTACTTTTAACTTCTCTAGTTCTTAGACATATGTTTCGTAGAAACACAGGGTCTGAGTTTTGAGGAGTTATTGGTATAAGAATAGAGTAGAGAACCAGGTATTGCAAGTATCGGGATTCTTCAAGGTGATCGAAGATGTAGATACTTGTGTATGGTATTCAGTTGATAGTAATGAGAACTTGCTTCTCTTTCAGGTTACTCATAATTGGAAGCATTCCTAAGTTGAGTAACGCTGATCGGCCTCTCTCCATTTAGTTGACATGCACTGGAGACAGCTGCATGATTTGAATCTGGTTCAATTAAATCAGTGCCTCTGGTTCTATATTGGATATAGTACAGTTCATATCTTAACATTGTTAAGGTACGGGGAGTTGTCCGGCTTATGATTAAAACCAGACACTGGACAACTCAAGGCGCGTTTCTGTAATGGCTGTTTGTGGGTTGACCCAGGCTATGACGAGGGTTGACTTTCTACCATCTGGAAGATCAATAGTGATATTGTTCTTAACTCGCCACATTTTAAAAAGGAAATGGTTATTTTTCAGAAAACAGTATTGGGAGTATGGTAGAACTGGAAGCGATTCCAGAACCGCAAACGATTACTGAAAATTTGATAAGGAACCTAAAGATTAAATCTGATTTGACATTCCATTGGCCACTCCGCAAATAAGGTGGGTAACTTCAGGCACCCGAGAGGCACTCCGGTAGCCTCAAGGACGGTGACAGGGAAGTTCTTGTTTACCCACACTTGCCATTGTTGTTGTTCCAGGCTGCGAGACCCGGCAGGAGGATGAGTATAGCGTCGTTCTAAACTAGCTTTAGAAGTGCGCGTCTATATGACTCTGCCAGAGGGTTGTCGTAGTCAGTGGGAGCAGCGGAAGCATTGGTGGACATCAGGCTTATGTCTATTTATAGACTAAAGCAGATATAGCGGAGATAGATCATCTATTTCTGATGTGACAGTCATAGGTTTGACGTCATCAGAATAGGGGATGGATCTGTTAAGAAGGTAGTAGGGTGTGATGTCCTGGTTTTGGATGACATACACAGAGTAGGAAAGGAAACTCCTATAATACGATCGGTTATACTTTGGTCGTCACACAGTGTTTTCTCCACATGGGACTTGGACATTATATCAGACATACTGGTTACTAGATCTATGGTTTTAGATCTAGATTTGGGTGGTTTCCCAATCAGGGTACTTTGACAGCATTCTAAGAGTATTTAGAATGGACGACTCCTGGCATGGTAGTGTACCTGCAGGTAATGGAGTCACCCTCTCTAAAGGTGTCTTATAGACTAAAGTAGAGAGGGATGTGCATGATTGGCAGATCACTTGCTTAGGCAATTGAGTCAATCATGAGATGTCAAGTACCACACCAGATGTTGTTCTTGCTCTAGATGCAATAAGTTGATATTGATCCAATCCTGGAGGAACAGTCGGAAGCAGTTTTAGAACATAAGTGAATGTTCTAGGGATATGATAACGGCTGCCTCCTTTAGGAGACGGTTATCACTCCAGGCTTCCAAGGTGACATGGACGACAAGGAGGTTGTCAGAGTTATAGTTCTCCCTCTGACGAGGGACAGTATTCTGGACAGGTGATCCAGGCAGATACTGAGGGAGGCATGGCACAGGATACTGATTAAGTTCAGTTGACGATACAGTCTAAGAAGTTTGGATTTGGAGTTCATTTATGAACTAGGTCCCATCAGACATCCAGACATTCCAAGACAGGTATTGCTCATTTCAGGAGATGGTTTTCTCCGCGAACTTGAGATATAGAGAGACATAGAATGAAACATCTAGGCGGATCCACTCACTGAGGCTTTTCCTCGAACGCAATAGTTTCGCAAACAGGCTTTGTGCGACTGACTAGTAGAGGAGTTGGGTGTTCGGTATCACACGGGCTGTGAGTATGCGACATCGCAATAATTAGCCTTGAGTGCAAGTGGGAGATTGTTGGAGATAGTGCCCTCAGAGTCAATTATTGGATCACAGGCACGTGATTGCAATGATTGAGGGAGGACCTATCCCGGTAGGACAGTCTTACTCGAGATGATAGTATGCTATCTGGTTTACCTTTATCATCGTATACTGCTTTAGGTGACCTTACAGGTCACTATTACACGCTGATAGAGCCCCTAGGATTCTTGCTTGACTGCCGGCAGTATGATGGCGATCATATACATGAGAGCTGGTGGTCTATAAGCACATCCTTAAAAGGTCCCTAGTCGTGGGAGTTTCGAGACAGGGCATCGATTCTCCGGAGTAGACTAGTGTATACAGTCGAGACCCCGACGAGGGGCGGTGGCCGGTCTCACAAGCCACTGGTGTCAGTTGGTTCACCTAAGATGTATACAGGTGCTCATTAGGTTATGAGTACACCGGACAGGACTCGCCGGGAACCTGCTAGTTGGGATTATACGAGACGTCAGATAGTAGTTCCCTGGTGACATGTGTACAGGTTAGTTCATCGACCTGAGATCGTCATTTGTCTCGTGTGAGTTCCCACTGTGCTTTGATTACTACCCTACCACGGCTCAAAGGAGTCGTGCAAACAGGTTTTAGTTGGGTACAGTCCCGAGCCACATGGAGGCAGTGAGCGGATCTGCAGGGGTTCGTCTCTCCCGGTATTGGGGGTGAGGTCGCGCTGTGTCTAGGAGAGCCATTACACAAAGCCCTCGGCCGAGGCAGGAGATTTACTGGTAGGTATTCCAGTAGTATCTCAGGGTGTTCTGGGCTACACTCCGACACGACTTGTACCGCCTTTGGGGGTCTGACTTTTACCAACCCCCTAGGCCCGCCATGCGATGCTCATAGACGAACGGACCGAACTGTACGGATATTGTCACTGACAGGCTCAGTAGGGTGTCAGGATGAGTTCGCTCATCGACGTCTCTTTTGGTCAATAGCTGGTGGCCCGTTACGTATTGGCTTATACCTCTGACGTGCTAGTGGTTAAATCCACAGCCATAGTATTGACGAGTCTTTAGAGTCCACCACACTTTCAGTTACTCAAGCTTTCGGGCGAAACGCTGTAGAGGCCGTATGGAGATATGGCAGGGTCCGATCAGATACGTGCGGTATTGCACGGATCAGGATCGGACGGTTTGTACTTGTGGCCGTATGGATATATGGCAGGGTTCGATCCGATACGTGCGGTATTGCACGGATTAGGATCGAACGGATATTACTAGCCGGCTTTGGTTTAAGCCGGTCCTAGTTTAGTACAGTGTAGATTTTGTCTCATTGCATTTGTATCCGGACGGAATACAGATGCGGGTGTGAATGCACAGTATTGGGGTTTTCCTGTAATTTATTACGGGACCAGTTTTCTGGAGTTGCCAGTTTGCATTCCGTTCCGGCCGGTTTTCCTTTGTTCTTTCCCGGCCGGACTTTTCCGATGGAGGGGGTTATTTGCAGTTTTGCAAATTACATTTGTGGAGGGGGTTTCTTGCAAATGGTTTGATTATGAAAGCATCTTTTTTATTCCTTTCTTTTCTATCATCATTTCTTGTAAAAGGTGATTAGGATTGATTTGTGTTTTGATGTGAGATTGTGATGATGGTGTTTGGATATGGTCACCTTTCTCTTTCTCCTACACTCACCTCCCTTCTTGTTATGGTTTGCATTTTCGTTCCTCCACCATTCTCACTAGATGAAGAGAGGCTTCACTTGAGAGAAAAAGAATGAGAGAGTTCATTTCATCTTCTTCTTGCTAGAAAATTGAAAGCACCAATTTTCTTTACCTCTTCCTCCATCCATCAATGGCAACTACATAAACTCCAAGAGACAAAGTTTCTACACTACATTCTACAGCATATCTTGGGCATGTCGACTTGCCGGCTTCATGCCCGAGTTGCCTCGGTATTGAGGCGGGAGCCCGTAAAAGACGCAGGCGATGTGGTGCCCTTCCGGCGAGGAGGCGACGATATGGAGACAAGACTTTCCGCGGGAGATCGGGACGATGACGAGAAGACCGGAGGACACGGATCACTCGGTATACTTCTTTTCCCATCTCTTGTTTGCTAGTATAGGTTAATGGTTAACGATCCGGGTTTTATTGTCCGCGGTAGCGCCAGTTTTCAAGTAAGGAAAATTTTTGATTCCGCATTTTGGCCTCGGTAAGACGGCCGGGGCGCTGCCGTGGCGCAACAAAAATAGCCGAAATGATGGGGCAACTTGCAATAAAAAGCAGCAAGTAAAAGTGTATGCATAAAAAAATAGCCGAAAAGATTGGGCAACTCGCAATAAAAAGCAGCGAGTAAAAATAAAATAAATAGCCGAAATGATTGGGCACCGCGAAAAATAGCCGAAATGATGGGGCAATCGCGACTTTCGCGATATAAAAAGCTGAAATGATAGAGCATCGCGGAAAAAGAAATAAAATAAAAATGAAATTTATGCCCTAAAGGTGATGTTACATCTATCCCTGTATACAATCCAGGGACGCAAACAAAGAAGGAATCGCACTCCTCCTCTCCCAGGTTTCATCAGAAGAAGAAGCCAAATCCCGATGAGTCGCGGATAGCCTAGAGACCATCTCGACGTTCGTCTCGTTGCAACGGACACAGCATCAAGCAAAGCAGAACAGCGGCAACTCCCAGTTCCATGGCTCGGCGATATACAGATCACCAAGAGTCAAATCCCCACCCCGTGAAATGCGGATATAATCAACAAATTCCTGGTCACGTGGAACGCGGATAACGTCACTCTTTGACCCCGTGGAAAACGTCCAGAGTGGATCCTGGTCCTCGCAGAGCACGGCAGTGAACCCGTGTGAAGCATCCAGAGTGGAGCCTAGTCCTCGCCGAACGCGGCAGTGAACCCGTGTGAAGCATCTAGTGCAAAATTCCTGGTCACGTGGAACAAGGATAACGTCACTCTTTGACCCCGTGGAAAACATCCAGAGCGGAGCCTAGTCCTCGCCGAACATGGCAGTGAACCCGTGTGAAGCATCTAGTGCAAAATTCCTGGTCACGTGGAACGCAGATAACGTCACTCTTTGACCCCGTGGAAAACGTCCAGAGCGGATCCTGGTCCTCGCAGAGCACGGCAGTAACCCCGTGTGAAGCATCCAGAGTGGAGCCTGGTCCTCACAGAGCACGGCAGTGAACCCATGTGAAGCATCCAGAGTGGAGTCTAGTCCTCGCCGAACGAGGCAGTGAACCCGTGTGAAGCATCTAGTGCAAAATTCCTGGTCACGTGGAACGCGGATAACGTCACTCTTTGACCCCGTGGAAAACGTCCAGAGCGGAGCCTAGTCCTCGCCGAACGCGGCAGTGAACCCATGTGAAGCATCTAGTGCAAAATTCCTGGTCACGTGGAACGCGGATAACGTCACTCTTTGACCCCGTGGAAAATGTCCAGAGCGGAGTCTAGTCCTCGCCGAACACGGCAGTGAACCCGTGTGAAGCATCTATTGCAAAATTCCTGGTCACGTGGAACGCGGATAACGTCACTCTTTGACCCCGTGGAAAACGTCCAGAGCGGATCCTGGTCCTCACAGAGCACGGCAGTGAACTCGTGTGAAGCATCCAGAGCGGAGCCTGGTCCTCGCAGAATACGGCAGTGAACCCGTGGGAAGCATCCAGAGCAAAATTCCTGGTCAAGTGGAACGCGGATAACATCGCTCTTTGACCCCGTGGAAAACGTCCTGAGCGGAGCCTGGTCCTTGCAGAACATGGCAGTGAACCCATGGGAAGCATCCAGAGCAAAATTCCTGGTCACGTGGAACGCGGATAACGTCACTCTTTGACCCCATGGAAAACATCTAGAGCGGATCCTGGTCCTCGCAGAGCACGGCAGTGAACCCGTGTGAAGCATCAAGAGCGGAGCCTAGTCCTCGCCGAACACGGCAGTGAACCCGTGTGAAGCATCTAGTGCAAAATTCCTGGTCACGTGGAATGCGGATAACGTCACTCTTTGACCCCGTGGAAAACGTACAGAGCGGATCCTGGTCCTCGCAGAGCACGGCAGTGAACCCGTGTGAAGTATCCAGAGCGGAGCCTAGTCCTTGCCGAACGCGGCAGTGAACCCGTGTGAAGCATCTAGTGCAAAATTCCTGGTCACGTGGAATGCGGATAACGTCACTCTTTGACCCCGCGGAAAACGCCCAGAGCTGAGCCTGGTCCTCACAAAGCACGGCGGTGAACCCGTGTGAAGCATCCAGAGCAAACACCGGACTGTGGAGTCCTTAAAATCCACGGACTATGAGGTCCTTAACCTCGACCGTAATGTCTTAAAACTAACAATCAACCACCATGATTCTAGACTGATTTTACCTTGGTTCAAGGGTACATCTCTTCACTCCTTTGATATTTGGCGTTGTAATCCCTCAACATCTTCAAAGAGGTGACGGGTCCCAATGACCACACATCGGACTGTGGAGTCCTTAAATCCACGGACTATGACGTCCTTAACCTTGACCGTGATGTCTTAAAACTAACCATGGACTGTGGAGTCCTTAAATCCACAGACTATGATGTCCTTAACCTTGACCGGGATGTCTTAAAACTAACATCGGACTGTGGAGTCCTTAAATCCATGGACTATGACGTCCTTAACCTTGACCGTGATGTCTTAAAACTAACCATGGACTGTGAAGTCCTTAAATCCACGGACTACGATGTCCTTAACCTTAACCGTGATGTCTTAAAACTAACCATGGACTGTGGAGTCCTTAAACCCATGGACTATGAGCTCCTTAACCTTGACCGCGATGTCTTTAAACTACGGTACCTTGAAAAACATCCCAAAGCAACCCCCGACCCCGTGAAATACGGATAAGGGCGACCGCACCCAGCACTTACGGGTCCTCACGACCCGTAAGGAAGCAAATTCTCTTGAGAGATCCTTACGACTCCCAAGGGAAAACCCGCTTAAGAATCCTCACGATTCTTAAGAAGAACTTACACCTACGGGATCCTCTCGACCTGTAGGGAGAAAAACTCTCTATGAGACCCTCAAGGCTCATAAAGCTCAAAAAGTCTTAGGAGGCAGATCTTAACCCTGAGTCCTAAGCAATCGTTGCCCTGCAAGGAGATCAAGACTATCGGCAGAATACATTCAATAAAAAGGGACACACCATTGAGGAGAAAAATTTGCCTTTTATTCATAAACCAAAATGAATACAAAGTACAATTCATGAAAAGGCAAAGAGAATATACTCTCATTCAGGAGTATGTACAAAAAGAAAGGAAAAGATACAAGTTTTTCAAGCCGGTGGGCGATTTAGTATTTTTGCTAGCTCATCTTGCTTTTGCTGGGCCATAGCTTCATGATTCAGGATCGCCAGAAGACAAGCCTCCGCCTGAGCCTGCTGGGCCTGATACGAGGCGAGCCGGCCTTCGAGCTCTTTCTCAGTGACTTTGTGAGCCTCGACCCTTTCGCGAGTGAACACGACAGCTTTATCAAGAGCCACCACCTCTCTGATGGACTCTTGAAGTACTCGCCAGAGTTCATACGCTTTGTTGATTTTGGCTGTAAGACTGGTTTTGGAGCTCGTTCAGCGCCTTAGAGGCCAGCCCCCCTCTCCGAGAATTTGCAGTCGAGCCTCCTCTCGCACGACACCAAGTTTGCCGCGCATCGCTCGAGACCGTATAAACAAGCCTCCATTCGATGGCAATAGTTGATCTAAAGCGCGCGCACATCACGTGGTATGGGAAGCAACAAGAAGAACTTCCGATGTGTATCCTATCAAGCATGCATTCGCAACTATATGAATATTCGAAAAGAAATGATACTCGAAGCTCTAATGTGCACACAACATAATGATAATGTTCGCAATTAAAGAAAGTTCTCATGGGAAGAATACAAAGCTCATTTATGCAAGCGAGACATACATACGAGTACCCAGCACACATAAAAATTCAACATGAAGCATGCGAAAACTAATGTGAATATGCTACGCTAGCGGGAAAAGGTCACCGAATACGGGATCAGTAGCATAAGGGTTAACAAAACAAAAAACAAAATTCTCCATCTCTCTCTCTGCTTTCTCCAACACATCGAAGCGACGGTTCTCGTGAGGAGTCGCTCCCCACCGATTGACGCCATGTTCGTCCGCAAAAGCAGACATGATAGCCCGCCGGGCTCTTATTTGGCTCAACAGGTGAATCGAGCAATCCTTCAAAGCCTGAGTAATCAGGCACGCTTCGTGAAAACCCTCAAGCTTTTCTTCAGCCGCGTCAAGCATCGCCAGGGCCATCTCCGCCGGGTGAGGGGGGATGTTGGCAAGCGCGGCAGTAAGAACCATCCGTAGCCAGAGGGATCCTATTGGGAGAGGGGACCCCCTACGGATCGAGAGTTCATATGTCGCCGAGTCGCATTCGTCGTCGGTAAGGAGGGGATCCACTAATCGTGCAGCAAAGCGAGGGATCATCTCCTCGATAGGTACTTTCCACGGCTGTCGACGAACATGGGGGCGGTTGCAGGCCATGACACTCAGTTGTTTCCTCAAAGATAAATCACACTAAATTGAGAATAAATTTCTCTGTGAAGAGAAAAGAAGGCCATAGCCTCAGGTTATAAAGAGGGGCATTAAATACTGCGCACGGAGAATCCTGCATGGTGGAACTATTTCCAAGGTCCAAAAAAGGAAGGCATTGGAAATCAAGGAGATGGAACTATTTCCAAGGCTCCTTTTCAACATCTAATGCTGTGCACAGAAAATATGGCATGAAAAATTAAACAACAGCATCAAAGGGCCCCACGTGCGGAGCACGTGAGCATCACACTTGATATACATTGAAAAGTGAAATAGTGCCTCACACGCCAGACACATCAACAGCAACAATGACAAAATGATGAAATCCCATGAAGAAGGCATGTAAACACAGAAGGGCACGATAAAATTTATCATTCATACTTTAAAAAGTTCATACAAAATAAAAAAAAGGAAAAAACGATTACAACGGCAACACCTCAGACGCGGGGCATGGATTGAGAAACTCGAACTTGGCTTTGTCCAAGATCCTCCAAGCATTTCGAACCATCCGAGTATGTTTTCTCTCGCGGTCACATGCGTCGGGGTCCTCACGAATGTCCTCCACCCTCCGATAGGCAGCAAGTATGGCCGACTGCTAAAAAGCCTGGTGCAAGAGATCAATGAGGTCGTCTCGCCTCCTCTTCGAAATTAGGCTCATCAGGTACACCGAATGTACCTTATCCTCGGCGGCATCCAAAGCCCTGAGCGGCACGCCGGTGCAAAAAAGAGGGAGCGCCTCCCAGATCGCCAGCACGATGAGTCTCAGAAGAGAAGAGCGACGAGGGAGTAGCCGATTGTTGTACTCGTCGAAGCGGCTCATGATCTCAGCACATTGAGCATTGGTGAACTCCTGGTTCTGACTACGGCCCAGTGCACGAATATTCCCGTAGGAAATGATTTCGTCAAGATCATACATATGGGCATCCATAATACCTGAAATAAAGGTCATGAGAATTATTACAAGCTTCTTCCTCATTGATTACAGAAGGACAGACCCAGGGCAAGAAAACCCTAAGAAGCCTCCATGGGAAGAACTGAGTTCTTCACAGGAATTAAATTCCTTACTGAGACAAGGGAATTAAATTCCCAGAAACATTTTCTTTAAATGGAATTAAATTCCTTGGAAAGAGCAACCAACATCACCATCTCCCGAAAGGATCAGGTGAACCCTAAAGAGAATTACTGGTGAAGATTAAATGGTTTCATATTTCGGTTGAAAAACTTAAGAGAAGAATGGGTTCTTGTTAAAAAGGGTAAAAAAAACCCTTGCTGTGGATTTAAAATCCAGAGAATTTTATATATGAAAGTTCTTCATTCGCTCAAGATGATTACCTGAGGGAAAGGAATCAGTCAACAGACTTAAACTCTGGAAAAATTTTGGAGCAGAGAACTAAGCTCTGGAAAGGAGAATTAAATTCTCAAAGGAAAAATTCTCAAAGGAAGAAGATGAGCAAAAGTGGAGGCTCTTCTGAAAAGACATGGGTATTTATAAGATGGGATGGAAAACGTTTCGTCTACCCTACTCCCAAGACAGTTCCAACGGTCACAAAAGTGACAGCGTCGCACTCACGTGCAGACACGTGAGAGCAACGCTGTGGGGGCAATTGTTCCCTGATGAAAAATCAGGAAAAGATTCAGAAGATGCATCACATGCTCGCACGCGACCAGTGGTCACGTGTTGGCACGTGATGGTTAAGCAGCGGCACGGAGCATATTTGTTCTCTAATTAAAAGTCAAGAAGAAGCTTCAGAAGGGGCATCACGTGCTCACACGTGACCAATGGTTACGTGTTGGCACGTGATGGTTAAACAGCGGCCAGAAAACAGAGCGCAGAAGAAGAGAACCTCATTCCAGGGGTCACGTGCTTACACGTGACAACCGGTCACGTGGCCACACGTGACCGGCTTTAAAAGCCTTATTCTTTAACAGAATTAAATTCTGGGGAGAGATCATTCTAATCTTTCCAAAATGGAGAAGAATTATGTGAAACCGTTGGATTAAAAAAATATCCAAAGGTGATTAAATATCACCAATTAATGGAAAAATCTCGGACATGGAAAGAATTCCCCCTAAATCTAACCGAAATAACAAAGAGATATCTTTGGATTTAAAATCCAATGGTGAATAAAATTCACCTAATAATCTAAAGGCCCAGATTAATGATGAAGGTAAATCAGATCTCTCAATAAACAAATCGAATCTTTCAATGAAAGATTTACCAAACAGATTGATTCTTTTCCTTCTCCTATAAATAGGAGACACATACAGAGAGGAGAGGGGAGATCGAGCCTTGGGATTTTGAAAATTGAGAAGGAAGAATTTAATTCTCTGCAAAGAAAAAACCCTAGGTAAGAAAGGAGAGACCTAAAAAGAGAATTTAATTCTCAAAAGAGTTTAACTCTTATATGAAAGAAAAGAACATAGTTCTTTCTCTAGTGGAGGATCTGCAAAGTGCACATCTCCCCATGAATTGAGAATTTAATTCTCATTGGGTTGAGATCCTGTCACGCAGATCTAAAATATAGAGGAGGAATTGAGTTTTGAGAATTTAATTCTCACAGAATTATGGGAATTTAATTCCTTTGGGATAAACTTAGGGTTTAACCCTACATCATAGGAATTTAATTCCTTCAAAATGGACAGAACTAGGGTTTAACCCTAATTGAGAACTTAATTATCTCAAACTCACCGGAATGTAATTCCATTAAGAAAAGAAAATAGGGTTTTACCCTACCTAAGAATTTAATTCTTAATCCTACAGAGAATTTAATTCTCAAGATAAAATGAAGAGACTTAAAAGATCTCCATGCATGCAAAGAACCAGAGTCACGTGTTACCACGTGACCTCTGTAAAGATCCACAGAGAAGAGCTTTGAAGCAACGCCTCACGTGCCCCACGTGACCCCCAAAGCACACAAAAAAAAAAGCAAAAGAAAAGATGCTCTGGGGCACCCTCACGTGTCACCACGTGACCCCTAATGAACACTCTAACAGATCAAAGCGTGGGCCCCCATCACGTGCCCACACGTGATGCCTTTCAGAATTAAAAGTGTTAAACACTTATCTGTAAAACAAAATAAAGGGGATCTGGCCCTACCTTTTGGACGCCTCACGTGATCCCACGTGATCTCTTCTCTGACAATATTTAACATCAAACTGATGATTTGCTCCCAGTGTTTAACACTGATTTTCTTAGTGTTTGACACTAACTTGGAAAACTCTAATTCCAGTGTTTGACACTGATTTGCCTTAGTGTTTAACACTAATTGAAAATTTCTACTTGCAGTGTTTAACACTGATTTGCCTTAGTGTTAAACACTAACTTGGAATCTCTGTCCCCAGTGTTCAACACTGATTTGCTTTAGTGTTTACCACTGATTTGCTTTAGTGTTTAACACTAATTTGAAAGCCATGTTGCTAATGTTTAACACTGATTATCTTTTAAGTGTTTAACACTAACTTGCTAATCTTGATCCCAGTGTTTAACACTGTTAGTCTTTAGCGTCTAACCCTAGCTTTAGCCCAATTGGCTAAGTTTCTAGAGGCAAAGCCTCTCCTTCAATGGACCAACAGAGAGCTAATCTTCTAAACATGATTGGACTTAGCCCAAGATGGCCATAAGTCCTCAATTCAAACTTAACTGGGCTAAAGGGCTCATAACATAATTAATTGGTCTCGGTCCCAAATTGGGACAAAGACTATTTAATCTACCTTGGTTTAAGGGTACATCTCTTCACTCCTTTGATACTTGGCGTTGTAATTCCTCAACGTCTTCAAAGAGGTGACGGGTCCCGATGACCATGCATTTGATATGGACTGTGGGGTCCTTAAACTCATGGACTATGAGGTCCTTAACCTTGACCGAGATGTCTTAAAACTAACGCCGGACTGTGGGGTCCTTAAACTCACGGACTATGATGTCCTTAACCTTGACCGAGATGTCTTAAAACTAATGCCGGACTGTGGGGTCCTTAAACTCATGGACTATGATGTCCTTAACCTTGACCGGAATGTCTTAAAACTAACAACGGACTATGACGTCCCTAGCCTTGACCATGATATCTTAAAACTAACGCCAGACTGTGGAGTCCTTAAATCTACAGACTATGATGTCCTTAACCTTGACCGCAACGTCTTAAAACTAACATTGGACCGCAATATCCTTAAACTACCCATTGACCGCAATGTCACTAAACTAAACAATAGAGCTTCCCAATTGCTCTTTTGTCGGATCTAAATAATCCCGTTAAGTTGATCTTATTCTAAAAACTAGACTGACGTATCCTTAACTAACGTTTAAGTCGATCTTAGTCTCAAACGAGGCTAACAGATCCTTAAACCCAACCCCCAAACCCGAATCTAAGATAATACGGATTTGGACTAGTCCACGCCCTACGGGCGACGACATAACCCAGTCTTCATACACAATCCACGGGCAACAAAACACAAAATAAACACGCACGACACGAAGTGATCATCTGGAGAAGGAGAAAGTTGTTACCGCGATGCGGTAGCGTAATTAACTGCAGGGGCTTGCGCCTACAGGGAAGAGCGTCCCCACAATAAAAAACCCCTCAAGCGAGGGGGAATCTGACGAAGTCTGCTACATCGGACGCATCCGTTTAAACCTTCGATACATGGTGCCATAAATCAACTTGGCATTTTTGGAAAGGTGGACGGATAGCACCAATTAGCATCTGCCCCGAATTTCAGGCAAGTCGTCCATCGCGTCTCCGTGATTCGGAGGGGAACAGTGATAGCATGCTTGTTTATGATTTGTGGGGCCAACGAAGGGTGATGAAATCCCCACCTAATCTGAATTTGGGTTTATTGCCCCTTAATGTCCGTTTTAGATATGCAAAACAAACCAAAATCTAAAACACGCAAAACGATTTTTAGCGATGATGTTTGCAAAGAATCTTGCAGGTAAAATCAATTTATTGGACCTTTAGAGGAGAGAGAAAGATAGTAGAAAATTACCACAGAAGTTTGGGGGCCCATCTCCACCAATCTGCCGCGGTTCCGCCGCCAAACCCACCACTCTGCCGCAGTTCCTCTGCCGTCTTAGAGGATCTTCTGCTAAGTTTTCCTCAGAGTCCTCCTATACTCCTCTTGTCCAAGTTGAATCTCTGAATTTTTATTTCCTTACTCCAGTTACTCCAGATTCCCTTACAAAGCTCGCATAATAATCGTTAAAAGCACAAGATGCTGTTGTTTTTTTTATGTTGTGTTCGCTGGATTTTATAAGAAATCAACCCGAATAACAAGAAAAAAAATTACGACCGTTTCCCCGACAGCGGCGCCATTTGATTGATCTGCTAAAAAGTGTGTTTGTAAAGTAACCGCAATCTAGACGGTGTCGCTAGTAGCTAACCGCGATGAGTACGGGTCATCCACAGGGAAACGTGAACTCTTTTATTCCTTTAGACGAGTTGATTAAAGAAAAGTGATTGTTGTTTGTCGTTACAGATATAAGATTTATAAAAAAAAAGGCTTGTAGGGTTCATAAGACTTAGTAGTAATGGATGAATAATTAAAAATGACTCCTTTTATCTTTTAATAGTTTAAAACTAGATCGATAGTGATGAATGTAGATTAAGGTTCTTTGGAAGGAACTAGGGTTTCCCCACTTCTAACCCTTGTCCTTGCATTGATCTCTATTCATGTCTAGCGCTTAACAAAATAAGTGTTAAACCAATCTCAAATCGTGGTCATGACTAGCAATAAATTGGTAGCGCGCCCGATAAGGAGGTTAACATTTATTTTGCTAAAGGTTATAGACTTTAAAATATATAAAAGAGGTTAAAAGATTTTATCATCCATTGTTCTAGCCTATCCTATGAACCCTAGCAAGTTAGAAATTACTCGCTCATGTTTAAATTAGAAGAAAGGATGAAAAAGAGTGAAAACATGATTAAGATGCAGAAAGGTAAGTGCAGAAATTAAATGCAAAAAGCATTATAAAAAACACTACATTTATTAATCAACTATTGCATTTACAATTCTCCTTAGAAAGTAGAATACAAGAACCCTATTTTGCTCTACATCTCTCTCTTGTAGGAGCTAGATGAATAGATGATGATCACTCGGATACGTGGAACTCTTGGATCTCTTGATCTCATCAGTGATGATCTTTAATGTGAAGCCCTCGGTCCTATATATAGTACCAGAAACTAGAAACCCTAGATTCCATAAGTGAATATATGTTATTATAATAAAATCCTAAAAATCTCACATCATATGGCCATCAAACCACCGCGGTTCCGCCGCATATCCCCTATATTTGCCGTGGATCCGCCGCCACCTAGTAGCATCATGTCTTGGAATTTCTTTTGGTCTCTTGTATTGCCATGCGGAGATCCTCTTGATATCTATATTTTGAGAATAATGCTCTGAGTCTCTGCCATTGCTAAATCTTACGATTTGCTTCCATATTTTGGCAGATTTGATTCCGACATCCCTATTTAACTCGGATCTCTTGGATTTCAGACATGAGCTAATATCTGCATAATATCTCAAATCAAAGTGTGTAGTAGGATTTGGTATTTTTGAGACATTATCCTAACCATGATATTAAATCTTAAAAATATTGATTAGAAATATTTGATATGCATATGCATATTTTAATTACTAAGATTTCATTTAAATATTATATGCATATATTTTTCCTCATTATGTTAATTATAATGTAGAAACATATGATAATAAACTTTTTACAAATAAAACCACATATGTTCCATATTTACCATTAACACCTTTTATTTATTAATAATAGTAGGGAAAATGTTCATTCAAATGTGCAATATTTTAGACTAATCACTTCTGTACCAAATTACAAACAACCACGTTATAATAACCATCATATACTAGTAATCAATCATACACAACTTACCTGTTCATTTCACATTACTCGTTATATTCTCTTTCTTCTTTTAAGACATACCGAGCGCTAGTTCGCTGTCGATATTCTTTTCTATTTCTTTCTTTGGAATGTTCGTCGGGAGGACAGGACTCTCAGGAGATCGAGCCTAGTCAGGAGGACTTGGACCAGCTAGCGGCACAGCCTGATTTCTAGTTCCTTGTACTTACTTTCCTGTATGCGATTGTTTATGCACTACTTATTATCATTGTATTTTTTCATTTTCAAACAGTTGTATGTAAAAATGAATGTAAATAAAGTTATTGTTTTATTTTAATACTATTTTCATTCTTGTACATTTTATATATTGCTTAATTACGCTTAACGTATTTATTTTTTAGTAAATACGTTGCGGGCTGCCACGTCATCGTTTCCGTCTACTGGGAAGCGGGGCGTGACAATAGTTCTCACTTCGCTATCTTTACACCTCATTTCCATTTAAATAAATAAATGGATAAACCAAAAATGAGTTGTCCACCTTCTACAATGTTTTCTGTATAAATACGGAATACACTCTACCGTATATACATACACGTATTCGTATCAGAATACGAATACCCCAAAAAATAGAATAATACAAAGAACATAATATTAGAATATACATATCGAAAATATATATATTTAAATTATTAAATCAATACCTGATTTAATAATCCAGCTTAATCCTAAACCAACTAGTATTATCAACCATCCGATCAAAAGTCTAGGTAGTTAGTACACTCATTTAATCGGAACCCTGCATGTATCAAAAGACCGCCACTACATCATTTCGCCTGAATCAGGGAAACTCTCTGTGTGGGACTCTAAACACTCGACAATACGCCGGCAGTGAGTTACTGGATAAATCCATAATCACAAGCACGTCAGCGGCACTAGCTGTACGTAATGATCTAAGGTCTGAAAGCTAACCTGTACTCATGTCACATGAGAACTGCTATGTGAAGATAGGTATAGTACCATCTAAAATTTCTTGGCGAGTCCGTCTAGTGTACTCAACCCCAGTGAGCACCAGTATACGATTTTAGGTGTGAAAGACCAATGGCTGTGGGACCAACCATCGCCCTCGTCGGGGTCTAAAAACGTATACACCAGTCTAGTCCGAAATATCGATGCCCAGTCTCGATACTCCCACGACTAAGGACATTTAAGGATGTGCTTATGAACTACCCAGCCCCCAAATGTATGATCGCCATTATAATGCTGGTAGTCAAGCAATAATCCTACGGGCTTTATCAACATGTATTAACGATATGTAATAACAAGTATAACATATACACATGTTAAGATAAAGACAAACCAAATAGCATACTATCATATTGAGCAAGACTGTCATGTACATACATATGTCCAAGATCCACTATATATACATATACAATAATGGTATCTAGGACATACATATCCAACATACATCCACCACCAATACCCTGCCCTACGGGCCTGACGCTTCAAGAACACCGTATACTATCCACGGGCAACCTTCATGACATTGAAATCAAAAATCCCAAAGATCATATACCTTTCCCTATGGAGGATTGCATCATAGCAGTCTACCATATACAATCCATAGGCTACCATCGTGACATAGAAGTCAACAACACCAAATCCCTAAACCCATTACATATGGTCCAAGATGACTTAAACTACTGATGTTCCGAAATGACCTTAAACTACCGCTTGGTCCGGGATGACCTTAAACTAATATGGTGTCTGAAATGACTCTAAACTACTGCCTGGTCCAAGATGATCCTAAACTAAAACTAGACCCCCAAATCCCTAACTGGATCCATGGACCACTATGTCCATAAACTGGAGTCCTTCCCTATGGCAAGCAAAATAACTTGTCATATACAATCTACGGGCAACCATCATGGCATAGAAGCCAACTGTCCCTTTTTGTCCCACCAGGTGTGCACCCTGCGACTTGCACCATTTCCCACCAAGTTCCACCGGACGTGCTGGTCAAATATCACCGTCTTTTAAACAACCATCATAACATAGAAGTAAATATCCCACCCTGCTATTTTCGAGACGACTTTAAACTACTACCTACGTCCGAGATGACTCTAAACTACTACCTGTGTCTGAAATGACTTTAAAATACTACCGATATCTGAGACGGCTCTAAACTACTACCCATGTCCGAGACGACTTTAAACTACTATTGCCCTACGGCTAGATAATATAATCTACCGTACACAATCCACAGGAAATCATTCGTGACATAGAAGTCAATCATTCTGCTAGGCCTGCATCCAGCAACATGTTCCATGATGAAATCCCCTGCTGTGACATGGAAGGTAGCCATCCTGCCGAGCATGTTGAAGTTGCCCTACGGTCTAGATCATATATTCTATAAAGTCGTATACAATCCAAGGGCGTAAACAGCGGCAAGAATGCATGTCTGCTCAACAGTGAAAGTGTACACAATAAGAGATGCAATTTTGCAGTGCATATAAACAATGCAACCGAATATGTATAAAATGAGATGTACCTCTACTGCAACTGTTAATATGAAATATATGTTATGATTGTTGCTCCCGCTTTATATCTTGTGTTGTTATTGCCATTTAATACTTGTTAGAAATAAACCACTCGTAGAAAGTTCTCTCCGTTTAGTATAGAGGGGTAATTAACTACAGGGGCTTGCACCTATAGGAAATCTATTCCCCGTAATCAAAAAACCCTTTTTCGAAGGGTGAATCTGAGAAGTCACGCTATATCGGTCGCATCTGTCTGGTCCCTCAGCCACACACCACAAATACAGCCCGCGTTGCATTTCTGAAGAGACGGATGGATCTGCATCGATATGACCCCGTAACCCTCCTGAGAGTTCATAAGATCCTCAGGGATCCTTTCCGGAGATGAACAATGAGGTACCTACAGAAAATTATTTTAAATAAAGAAATACAAGCATATAAGATAGCAAAAATATATCGATTGCGTGAACCGAATAATTCAAGGTACCTTTCAACGGGATACATCCATCGATATTGTATAGGTCCGGCAAGTTTAGCTTCGGTTGCAAGATGAACCGTCAGGTGTATTATGATATCGAAGAACGTCGGCGGGAAAATCCACTCAAGCTTGCACAGTATCAAGCGAATCTCATTTTCTAGCTTCTCTAGCGTCACAACCTCGATATTTTTAGCGCATAATTTCCTAAAGAAGCGGCAAAGTTTATTGATTACTAGACCAACTGATTCAGGAAGGGATGTCCTGCGGGATAATGCGAGAATGTGCTCGAGAATAACATGGTGATCATAACTTTTCAGCCTATCGATCTTACCTTTCACAATCTTTATCTTCTTACTAAATGATCCTGTGAAACCTGTAAGAACTTTCAAATCATGCAACACCTGTAAGAACCTTTTCTTCTCTGCTTATGACATATGATACGCGGCATTGGGAAGTAAAAACTTGCATGGTTTACCCACTATTAGTTTATGATGAAAATCATCTCTAATTTCCCAGTTCTGAAGATCCATTTGAGCACAAAGGTTGTCTTTTGATTTTCCATCTTTACAAAGAAGCAATTTAAGTACGTACTCGGATACTCGCTTCTCAATATGCATGATGTCTAGACAATGATGCATTAAATTTATTGGTCAGTACTGTAACGACTCTAAAATCTTTGTACAGAAAATTTTCCTATTAATATACAAGAAAAGAGTATTATAGCCTGAGAGTGAGTTATGAGTCACTTTTGTTAAATAAAAGTAAGAAGCAACTTGTAGCTCACTGTAAAGCCCTTGCATTGCTGTGACGTAACCCCTGTATTCGATTCCCATCAGACACAATTATTTTTTTCTGATATTTCTTTTTAACTTTTTGGAAGCCCAAAAGATTTCACGTGCAATACATGGGGAAATGAAAAGTTCAGAAAAATCAAACATGTGGAAAATGGAGTAAACAGAGATTTAATCAGATAACACGAATCTTGAGGCCAGAGCCTCAAGATCGACCGGCGGTTTAGCCTATAGGGCCAGTGGGGACGGTCAGGATGTGGCTAAATTGCCCCATGCTTTGAACACTCGTCTCTTCATCTACCCTTAACTCCTCTACACTGTTTGATTTTCTTGCAATCAAATAGAGACCTTTCATTTCACAATTTAACACCATTTTAATGCTTTTTAATCCACAATTTTAATTCCCAAACCCTAATTCTCCACTATAAATACCACCCTACATTTTGGCTCAGCACCATTCTGAAAATTCTAGCCAAAACTCTCTAAAATGTTCCTGAGTGCAAGTGGAGTAAAGTGGAGTTAGCGAGCAAGTTGGTTCCGGCGAAGATCGAAACCGATTCTGGAGCTTCAGCGACGCCCCGAAGCATCCCTCTTCTTCCCTACTATTTTCTTGAAATTTCTAAACCGTAAATCCCTCCTAATCTCTCTTTCTCTTCATTAAAATCCAACTTTAAAACTTATATCGTTAAGTGGAGTTAATACCGATATCTTTTTTCTAAACCCTAAAAACTCCTTTTTTCTTATATATTGTTCAACCAAATTCTTACACATTACTTGTAATCTCAAATACCAAAGGTTAGAATCAAGTTTAACCTAGAATCTCATGTGAAACAACTATAATTTAACCTTTTCATTAAAATAACATGAACTTTAATATCACTTCTTTTAGTATTGTTAAAATTATACCTTTAGGAAAAAACTTCACAGGGTAACGACCTACCCCACACGAACACTTTGGTTTCATAGCACGATACCTATTTGTATGTACAATTGTTTGAAATAAAATCTTTACAATAAAATACCCCATACTTTAAAATCGGGTTTCTTTTAAATGGTGTTTCATATTCCTTTGTAATTATACATCTACAATCTTTGTTAGGGGACCCGCTAATGGATGGTGCAGATTATCGCATATCCTGAGGATAGTAGAGCAAGATGCAGCACTTCTCACGGAGTATTCGATCTCGAAAGGATATAAATACAGTTTTTAAGAAAAACGAATTTTTTAAATAAAACAAAAATTTTTAAAATTAAAATTATACAATTATAAATCCATATTTTCATTATATTATAAAACTATATTTTTATAAAAATGAAAGATTAAAAAATGTCAATAAACCCCAAAGAGCCGAAGAAAGTGAGTGATTGTCTATTCAGGTTAGAAAACTTAACAGGAGTTATCAATGGCTATTGTCTTGGAAAAAAACAAAAATCCTGCAGTCCATATGCAGCAATTGCCGATGACTCCCGATCCTAAGAATTCCAAAGTTAAATCAGTACAAGTGTCTGACTCGGTTGGAGTCCAAACGCAAAGCTGAATCCAAAATCAAACATGAATACTTGATCAGAAACACGAATACTCGAACTCAAACGTCAATATCAAACATGTATACTTGAATTGACTTTACCGAACCATAGTTATAACTTGACTTGAACTTGACATGCCTACTTGAATACATGATTACATCCTGAATATGAATACTTGAACATTTTGTATCCATGGTTTCGGTAAGACTTGTAAATATAAACTATACAATATATTACGCGGGGATAAAGGGGTAGATTGATACGGAACGTATATCGTAGCACGAAAGGACACTTAAAAGACATCTACATGAATTCTCGTACCGTTGTCCCGTGGGTTATTGTTCAGTTGATAAAACTGCACATTTGTTATTACATTTTTCCTACCATTTTCATATTTAAAAAGGACTTTATTATAATATATCATACATATGAGGGTTTATGTGTAAAAATACTATTTTCCATGTGTTGATATATTATAATTAGCATTTGGTAGGAAAATGTATGCAAATAATATCATTGACCTAATCCTAGTAGAACTAAGTCTACTAAATATTATTTGTTGAGTTGTTGTGCAGAATTTTCAGGTCTTAAATCAAGAAAATCAAGTTGCTAAAGCTAACCTGCCTAATTAAGAAATCAAAATTAAGAAAACAATTCTGGCAGAAGAAAAGAAAAGATTTCCAAATTATGAAGGTTCCAGAGAAAGACAAATGTCACAAGAACAGATGCCCTAAAGTTTGATGAAGGGACATGATGATAAGGCCGCGGATCCGCGGCATTAACCCCTTTATGCCGCGGATCCGCCGCAGTTAGAGGGAGTTGGAAGCCGAGGATTTTTGGGGAGGATCTTTTGCTGCTTACTTCCTAATTTAGAAGCTTGGATTCTGGCTTTGGCACTATAAAAAGGCACCGAGAGTCTCTTAGAAAATTTATCAAGTCGACGCGATCACGAAGTCCAAGACGGCTCACGCATCCAGGCTGGTCATCAACGGTTCATCTACCTCCTTGGAAGAGATCGAGAAGCAAACTAGTCTTTGTAATCATTTTCTAAGGAATCAAAATGTAATGAATATTATTGATTAATAAAGGTAACTTTCTTTTTCTTATTCTATTTCTTCGTAGTTTAATTATGCATTTTCTCTCCATCTCTTTTTCTCCCAACATGCGCGAGTAATTCTCCTCTTGTTAGGGTTCGTAGGATTAGGGTAGGCTAATGGATGATGAACATCTCTAAACCCTTTTTAAGTCCTATAAAGTTTATAAACTTTATCAAAAGAATCATTAACATCCTAATCGGGCTCGCTAACAACTCTTTGTTAGTTCCGACCGCGATTAGAGATTAGATTAATAATTGCTTTGGTAAAGGCTAGATATGAACGGAGTTCCGTGTCGAGATAAGGGTTAAGAGTAGGATTCCTTTTCCCTCCAGAAACCCTAATCTACACGCATCACCGTCGTTCTAGTTTTAAATCTATTAAAGGATAAAAAGGGTAACTTTTAATTAATCATCCATAACTACTAAATCCTAACGAACCCTACAAGCCCTCTTATTATATTAGCTACATCCCTAAAATAATCTAGATCTATATATTTTGCATTCTTGCTTAACTTAGATCTAGAAACTATTCTTCAAAATTATTTATCCCTCCTCTCTTTTTCAACACATCTAAAGTAAGAGTAAAAGATTCAACGTTTCCCAGAGGACGACCCGTACTCATCTCGGTCTAGCTACGCGCGACACCGTTATTGATTGCGGCTAACTACAAACACACTTTTTCGTATCAATCAAATGGCGCCGTTGCCGGGGATACGTGCGTAATTTTTATTCTTACTATTTGTATTAAATTCTTAGACGATTCATATCATTATTAACACAAAACTGCAAATTGCATATTTAACGATTTGTGCGTGAATTTTGCAAGGAGATCTGGAGTCACAGAATTAAGGAAAACAGAAGACAGAGACATTCTTAGAGATCCAGAGGAGTACAGGAGGCCAAAGAAAAATTTCCATCACCTGATCCCTCCACCTCGCGGCGGAACCGCTGCACGAAGGGGCTTACGGCGGCGGAAACGCGGCGGGTTAGAGGCGTTAGGGCTACAAAACTCTCTGGTAAGATTCTCAACTCTTCCTCTCTCCTCTCAAATCTAATAAAATCTATCTTCTGCAGGATTCTTTGCAAAATAGCGCTGCTCAAAAATCTTTTTGCAAAAGTTTTGTGATTGGTTTTGTTTTGCATATTTTAAAACGGACTTTAAGGGGCAAAGACCAAATCCAGATTAGGTGGGGATTTCATCACCCTTCCTAAGCCCCACAAATCACAAACCGAGCATCTAGATCAACCCTTCATTAATTTAAAAAAATATCTAGACCAGACGCTAAGGACTGTCGTGCTCAATAAGGACAGAGGAAGGTCGTGGGTAATCTATCGTTTATCCGCATTACTTTTGTAGTGCCTAGGCAAGTGTGACAAAGGCTAGTGGTTTTTAATTAGGCCCACTACTGTGGTTCCTTCCCACTTACCTGGCACTTATCTGGCTACAAGGGTAGTACGGAGGCGGTAGAGGATTGATCCTGCTGCTTGTCCTTTGGAAGTCTAGGAGCGGTCTAGAGACTGGACCTAGGTGACCTTAGTTCTAGGGTTGCTTATGCATTTTAAAGTGATTTGTCTTAAGTCCCACTTTTTCAAAACAGACCAATTTTAAAACACACACACGCTGCCACTTGCACTAAACCCGCTTAGTGCATGCTCGGCTGGACACGGGATCCTAGTGCCCGTCTTGTCCGCGTTCCTGCTATCGACGCCGAAGTCGGTATTTCTTCATCTTCTTTTCCCCCACCACACACCACGACCGAGATGGACGGCACTCCATCAGAATATAACACCACGCTGCCACCGCCCGTAGGTGCGCAGAATCCACCGCGCATCTCTCTCCAAGAGAGATGCTACCCTATCCGTGGTCCTCTTCCCACTTGTCTATCTCTTCCACCAGCTAACGGGGATAATTTCGAAATTAAACTCCACTACATCAATCTGCTGCCCAAATTTCACGGGCTTGAGTCGGAAGACGCGTACGTTTTCATCACCAAATTCGAAAACGTATGCGCAATGATGGGTACTTCACAATTGACTGTCGATGCTATGCGCTTGCGTCTTCTCCCATTCACACTGTGCGACTTGGCAGAAAAATGGCTTTACAATACTGCCGCACACTCTATCACTAATTGGGATGAATTCGTTATAGCATTTCTTAAGAAGTTTTACCCAAACCATAAGACTGCCCATATTAGGAGCTAGATCAACCAGTTCACCCAGCTTCCCAATGAACCATTTTGGAAGTGCTTTGAACGTTTCAAAGATCTGCTTGTCCAATGCCCCCATCACGGAATACAAAGATGGGATTTATGTCGGATTATATATGAGGGCATTAATCCAGCGACAAAGCAGATGCTTGAAACAATGTGTCAATGCAATTTCATGTCTAAAGATGACGGTGAAGTATGGAAATATCTGGAAGATCTCGCAGAAAACACTTTGCAGTGGGAAAGCGTAAGACCACCTTCATCTAGGGGAGGTATTCACCAACTCGATGTTTCCATCGCAGTAAAAGCCGAAATGGCAGCGATGCAGAAGAAACTCGACGCTATTGAGAACAAATTTTCATCATTCTCCCTAAATCAGGTCACGCTTCCTAAGACCGTCTGTGGTTGCTGTTCGGATCCTTCACACTTAACGGAAGAAAGTCCTATGAATGCATCGTTTCAAGCTAATGTTGTTTTTCAGCAGCGACCTAGAAACGACCCTTATTCTTCCACGTACAATCAAGGATGGAGGAGTCATCCTAACTTTGCTTGGAACCAAAACCAACAAAGCAATTATCAAAGACCTCCTCCACAGCAACCACAACCACAGAATCAGCCCCCCTTTCAGTCACAGAATTTTCAAAATCCGGCCAAGATTTCTATACCGCAAGTGGCCGGTACTGACAACTCACTTGCACAAAATTTGGATATGTTCATGAAACAATCCATGCAATTGTCGGCTGAGATGACGTCTTCTATTGATACCCTAACGAGAAACTCTGCCTCCCATGGTGAGAGTATTAAATCAATAGAAAACCAAATCGCACAGTTAAACGCTGCAATGAGTGCGAAAGAGAAAGGGAAACTCCCATCTCAACCCATACCTAATCCTGGCCACTCACAAAGTTATAATGTGAGTGTTGTTACCACGTTGAGATCGGGAAAAGTGCTGAATAACCGAGTGGGTGAGCAATGTGATAATAGTGACACCAATGATACCCCAGCTTCATCTTCTTCCCCTAATTCGTCTAGTCTCCCACCTTCACCCGAGCCTATTCTTTGTTTTCCCCAAGGCTCAAACCCTTCGCCCATTTCGCCAAATCTATCTAAGTCGATTCCCACTCCAGTTTTGGGATCGAATCCGTCCCCACAATCCTCTCCAATGTTGGACCAAACCCTTATTGATAAAGCACCTTATCCAAACAGGTTAAGGGGCAACAG
Source organism: Agapanthus africanus (assembly GCA_030015575.1). Lineage (NCBI taxonomy): Eukaryota > Viridiplantae > Streptophyta > Magnoliopsida > Asparagales > Amaryllidaceae > Agapanthus > Agapanthus africanus. The sequence goes on along the minus strand of CM057344.1, from coordinate 670,973,824 downwards.
ACCAAGTCCACAAATGGAGAAAATTGTGGAAATTTTTAAGTAAGTTAACATAAACATTCCTCTCCTAGATGCTATTCAACAAGTTCCGTCATATGCGAAAATCCTAAAGGACTTGTGCACTAGGAAGAGAAAAGTTCAAGTACCTAAAAAAGTTTTCCTTGCGAGTAATGTGAGCACTGCTTTTACACAACAACTACCCAAAAAACGAAAGGACCCCGGAAGTCCTACAATTTCAATTTCTATTGGGGATAAAAATATCAATCGTGCTCTACTCGATTTAGGTGCTAGTGTTAACTTGCTTCCGTATTCTGTTTATGAGCAATTAGGGATTGGAGAGTTAAAACCTGCGCATTGCACTCTTCAGATGGCCGATCGATCTATCACCCAACCTAGGGGTGAGCTAGAGGATGTGTTAATCAAAGTCGGGAAATTTATATTTCCTGTGGACTTTATCGTTATTGATACACAACCTGTGGCAGACCCACGCAATCAAATCCCGGTGATACTCGGTCGGCCCTTTTTGGCCACTTCCAACACAGTAATCAATTGTAGAAACGACTCTATGACCCTATCCTTTGAAAAGAAGTCAATTGAGCTTAACATTTACAAGTTGGGAAGTGAACCCTCCGAACCCTATGCTCATGTGTGTTCTGTCGAATTAATGGATGTCGACAGCAGCGAATTTGATCAACTTCATGATACTGACTCTATTCATATGTTGTTGTTTGACCCAATCATGTACTCTTCCACCGAGTTGTCCGGGTCAACATCTAACGCTGATAAGGAACTTTTTAAAGAGTCTGACGATCACCCCATTTTTTCTGATGACATTATTCTTCGGGGTATCAACGAAAGCTTTGAGGAAATTTTCGCTAATGAACTCGCATTTTTACAAGACACGGGTGTTGAGATGAATCAACTCCAAGATGAAGAAATTGGACCTCCACCCCTTCTTTTGGACAATCATGATAATGCGAGTAATCCATCATTACTATCACTGTGTCGTCTCTCCAAATTGAGACGCAATCCTTTTCCATTACACCTCTTATTACCTCCCCACTTCTTCTTGTCGAAAGGTGACATGTTCTTCCACCAACCTTGGTACTTCATAGATAAAATTTTTGAATGGTTGGTGTTGACCTTCGGTCTTTGCAAAACTTGGCATTGACCAATAACCTTGACCCCCTTGTATGATTTTAAAAGATTAAAATTGTTTAACTCAAGTTTGGGGGGTGGTATATTTTGGATCTTGAAAGAAAATGATTTTTACAAAATTGTGAGCCTAAAATAAGTTTGGGGGAGGATTTTCACTTCCATATATTCTTGCCCCCATTAATAATTTCCTCCCAAGTCTACAGGTTTTTGAGCTTAAAGGATGACATCAGTGAGGACACTGCTGTAAACAGGTTTGGGGGAGGTTTGTACTTATTTACACATCAATTTGCATCATATTTTGCATAAGCACAACTTTTAAAAAAAAATTTATAACAAAAGAGTAGAAAGTGAAAAATTACATCCAAAAGATAGGAATAGTTTAAGAAAACCAAGAAAATTAGAAGTTTTCTTAAACAAACTAGTAATAAGTAGTTATGAGCTGTTGTCCCAAGGGTTAGTAAGATGAAGGAAGTCACTAATCTGAGAATAAAAATGAGTCTGAAAATAGTTTCTATTCTGCAAGCCAAACATTTGAATGTTGATACCCTACTATATGCACTTACACACGTCTTGAAACTCGGGATAGTAGAGGATACCTTGAAATGCTCTTGTCTAAAAGCCAAAGTATGAAGGAAATAAAAAAAATAAAATATAAAAATGGTGAAAAGGAAAAAATAAACACTGGTTTTGTTATCGCCAAGGCAGCAATAAAAAAATATAGCGAGGGTGCTTCATCACGTAGTGCCCTAAGGCTAACTGGTCTGGGAGTCACTGCTAAGCCTTAGGTGGTGCAAGACGAGAAAAATATTATCACCTAATCAGCAATCACATTAGTAATCGGTCGGTTAGTACCTCAAGAAGTATTAACGGTCGCATGAAAATGTGTGAGCAAATCTAAATATTCATCAAGTTAAAAAATACTGAGGTAGATGGACAAGAGTATGAAAGCTTGAATTGAATTCTCCGAGTGTAGGGATGTCCATTTCACACACGTAGGGTTATATGATCGATGTTTGGATGAAAGGTAGGAATGAAGAACAAAGACGATATTTTATTGAGGGATGATGTGATTTCTAACATCTTTTCATGACTATTAAGATAGGGCTCATAACAACTGAAAAGCTACTGTAGTTGGAAACTCTTATTTTCAAAGCCTTTCTTTTATGGTTCTTATCTTTATATGTAAATTTCACCATCTCTCTTTAGTTATAGGATTTTGTGGGTGTAATCCGCTGAAAACCCTCAGGAGACAACACTCCTCCTAGTAGGGACACCTAGAGGTTTAACGGCTTGTTGCACGTGCTCAGTGCAATCGTGTCTGCCTACGAAAGTGTGCTTAGTTTTCTCCTTTCTTTTTCTCCTCTTGAATAAACTAGTTTGCTCGGGACGATCAAAGATAAGTTTGGGGGTATTTGTTCAGTTGATAAAACTACACATTTGTTATTACATTTTTCCTACCATTTTCATATTAAAAAGGGACTTTATTATAATATATCATACATATGAGGGTTTATGTGTAAAAATACTATTTTCCATGTGTTGATATATTATAATTAGCATTTGGTAGGAAAATGTATGCAAATAATATCATTGACCTAATCCTAGTAGAACTAAGTCTACTAAATATTATTTGTTGAGTTGTTGTGCAGAATTTTCAGGTCTTAAATCAAGAAAATCAAGTTGCTAAAGCTAACCTGCCTAATTAAGAAATCAAAATTAAGAAAACAATTCTGGCAGAAAAAAAGAAAAGATTTCCAAATTATGAAGGTTCCAGAGAAAGACAAATGTCACAAGAACAGATGCCCTAAAGTTTGATGAAGGGATATGATGATAAGGCCGTGGATCCACGGCATTAACCCCTTTATGCCGCGGATCCGCCGCAGTTAGAGGGAGTTGGAAGCCGAGGATTTTTGGGGAGGATCTTTTGCTACTTACTTCCTAATTTAGAAGCTTGGATTCTGGCTTTGGCACTATAAAAAGGCACCGAGAGCCTCTTGGAAAATTTATCAAGCCGACGCGATCACGAAGTCCAAGACGGCTCACGCATCCAGGCTGGTCATCAACGGTTCATCTACCTCCTTGGAAGAGATCGAGAAGCAAACTAGTCTTTGTAATCATTTTCTAAGGAATCAAAATGTAATGAATATTATTGATTAATAAAGGTAGCTTTCTTTTTCTTATTCTATTTCTTTGTAGTTTAATTATGCATTTTCTCTCCATCTCTTTTTCTCCCAACATGCGCGAGTAATTCACCGCTTATTAGGGTTCGTAGGATTAGGGTAGGCTAATGGATGATGAACATCCCTAAACCCTTTTTAAGTCCTATAAAGTTTATGAACTTTATCAAAAGAATCATTAACATCCTAATCGGGCGCGCTAACAACTCTTTGTTAGTTCCGACCGCGATTAGAGATTAGATTAATGATTGTTTTGGTAAAGGCTAGATATGAACGGAGTTCCGTGTCGAGATAAGGGTTAAGAGTGGGATTCCTTTTCCCTCCAGAAACCCTAATCTACACGCATCACCGTCGTTCTAGTTTTAAATCTATTAAAGGATAAAAAGGGTAACTTTTAATTAATCATCCATAACTACTAAATCCTAACGAACCCTACAAGCCCTCTTATTATATTAGCTACATCCCTAAAATAATCTAGATCTATATATTTTGCATTCTTGCTTAACTTAGATCTAGAAACTATTCTTCAAAATTATTTATCCCTCCTCTCTTTTTCAACACATCTAAAGTAAGAGTAAAAGATTCAACGTTTCCCAGAGGACGACCCGTACTCATCTCGGTCTAGCTACGCGCGACACCGTTATTGATTGCGGTTAACTACAAACACACTTTTTCGTATCAATCAGTTATGACGGGGCCTTGTACTACATGTTACCATAGTTCACAGGGTAAGATAGACACCTCTCATACATATGAATACCTTCTTTACCAAACTACAAACAGCCACGTTATTATAAATATCATATCCCAGTAATCAATCATATACACTTTACCGTTCATTTAATATAATATCTTCTCTTTCTTATTTTGGGATTTACCGAACGCCAGTTCGCTGAAGACATTCCTTTCTATTTCTTTCTTTGGAATGTTCGTCGGGAAGACCAGACTCTGAGGAGATCGAGCCGAGCCAGGAGAGCTTGGACCATCTTACCGCTCAACCTGACTTCTAGTTCTGTTGCACTTAATTTCCTGTATGCCATTGTTTAGGCACTGCTTTACTCATTGTATCTTTTATTTTCAAACAGTTGTATGTAAAGATGAATGTAAATAAAGTTGATGTTTATTTTATTCTCTTGTTATTCTTGTTCATTTTTTTATATATTGCTTAATTAAGTTTAACGTATTTATTTCATAGTAAATAAGTTGCGGCTTTCCACGTCACCGTTTTCGTCTACTGGGAAGCGGGGCGTAAGTACGGTAGCTCATAGAAAATGCTTAACTTGTTCCAACCAGGCGGAGTATCCTGTCTTGTCGGATCTATCCTAAAAGTCACGTTATTGTAACCCTTCCACTGAGCAATCATGTCCTCTCCGGGTAATGGGGCTGGAGGCCCAAGAAACTCCTGATGACCATCAAAGTGAACAGCGTCAAACCTGTAGGGATAGCCTAGTGGAAGGAAACGCTGATGATCGCAATAACAAACCTTTTGGCTAAAATTCAACCGTCTCGAAGTTGTATCTTGCTGGTACTAAGGGCATGCTTTGTAACTATGTATGGACCAACCTGATAGCATTCCATGTGCAGGAAAGTGATTAATTTTCCACATTCGAGCCACGAGCAATGTGAAGGCTGTATCTGTGTTTGCATCGTAAGTCTCCACACCATCAATGAATAAGAATTTTAACTCTACGATCAGAGGTCGGAGGTAGACGTCGATATTGTTTCCTGGTGATTTCAGTCCATCAATAAGAAGAGACATCATAAATTAGGACTGATTTATAGCCAACCACGGTAATATATCTTAAACCATCATTACAACGGGCTATGTGTTGTGATTACTATAGCTGAATGGGCAGAAGCCATCACTAGCCAGTCCGAACCTGATATTGTGAGGATCACTACTGAATATTGGGTGCCTCCTATCGAAATCCTTCCATGCCGGCGAATCTCTTGGATGACTTATTCTTCCATCTTCGCTTAAAGGAGCACGGTAATGCCAAATCATTGCCTCCGATGTCTTCTTACACATGAATAGCCTCTGCAGTCTCTATGTTACGGGAAAATATCGTACTACCTTGACATGTATATTTTCCTTCTTTTCAGATACTTTTGGTTTATACATGTCCTCTCCGCAAGTGGGACACTCTTTCAAATCTGAATTCTCTTTCTGGTACAGTATGCAATCTTTGGGACATGCATGAATTTTTTCACAGTTCAAACCCAAAATTAGACATCATCTTCTAGGTTTCGTACCAGCTCTCAGACACGTTATTTTCCGAGGGTATAGAATCTTTCAGGAACTTGAGAAGTATCGTAAAGGACTTGTTACTCCATCTATTTAGGCACTTAATCTCGAAAAGATGGATGAACCATGATAGTGTGGAATACTTTGCATTCTCATAAATTGGTCACCTAGCATCATTCATGTACTTCTCATACTTATCCTAACGCTGTCCTTGATCAGAAGGAAGGTCTTCTTTAGTAGGATTACTAGCACCGAGAGCAGCATCTACCATATCCTCTATTTTCTGTCCTGGAAAGAAGTTATCTTGTTCTTCTTTCGCCGCATTACCGTCTTCTTCTTCTTCCCCGTAATATAACCAAGTTGTATAAAATCTGGTAAAACCATGCTTAACGATATGAAGCTCCACCTCCCCTATCTTCTGGTACATCTTATTCTCACACCTGTCTTACGGACAAAAGATCTTCCCCAACATGATTTTATAATGCTCGCGTGCAAATTCGATGAAAGCAGCAAATCCTGCGTGAACTTAGGGTTCGTGCGTTGTTGCCGATCCACGTACATCCAGTCCTTAACTCTGATATACTCATGGGATATGTTAGACTGTATTACATATAAATTGTAAGTTTCACAAATGGAAGAAAGTAGTGAAGTTATGGAATCGGTGCTTGAATCGGAGAATGTGGGGCTAGAGAGGTCGAGATATGAAGCGAAAGGGAAGGGAAAGTTGGTTTTTTATGGTGACTACATTGAGAAGTTAAGAACGAGATGGTTATTGACAAAGAACGAGAATGGCAATAATGTCTCGTTAATAGATCCTAAAAGTACGTGTGCACGTGTGTGTATAAGATTATCGCTCTCAAGTATGAGTTGTTCATATAATTTAAACCCTATTTCATGTTACTACATTATTATGTTAGGATATATATGCCCTAAAGGCCTTTATTGTACAGGATTCTAGGGATATATATGTACAGGACAATCTTGCTCGATATGATAGTATGCTATTTGGTTTGTCTTTATCTTATCATGTGTATATGTTCTACTTATTATTTCATATCGCTAATACATGTTGATAAAGCCCGTAAGATTCTTGCTTGATTACCAGCATTATGATGGCAATCATACTAGTGGGGGCTGAGTAGTCTATAAGCACATCCTTAAATAGTCATGATTCATAGGATTATCGAGACTGGATATCGATACTCCAAAGTAGACTGGTCTATACGTTTCTTATTCCCGTTAGGGAAGATGGTCGGTCCCAGAACCAATGGTGTATGACATCAAAGATAGTATACAGGTGCTCATTAGGTTATAAGTTATGCTGGACAGACTCATCGGGAGTTGTTAGATGGTACTATATCTAAAGTCAGATAGCAGCTCTCAGGTGACATAAGTACAGCTTAGTATGTCGATACGAGATCGTCATTTATCTCGTGTGAGTTCCCACTGTACTTTGATTACTACTCTATCATGGCTCTACTGAGTCGTGTAAACAGATTTTAGTTGGATACATTCCCGAGCCATATGGAGGCAGTGAGTGATTGTCGAGGATTCGTCTCTCCCGGTATAAGGAGTCGATATTGCGATGTGTACGGTTGGCCGAAATCATAAGACCCTGGTCAGGGCAGTTGAGATTTACTGATAATTAGATCAGTAGTTTCTCGGATGGTCTTGAGCCACATCAGCATGACTTATCAGGTTATTAGGGGTCTAACGTTATCCACCCCCCTAAACATGATATGCGATACTCTCAAACGAACAGACCGAATTGTATGTTGATTATCACAGATAGGCTCAGTAGCGATACAGACGAGTTTGCTTGTCAGCCATCCTTTCGACAGATACCTGGATAGCCATTACGTACAGCTAGTGCCACTACATGATTGTAGTTAAACCCACTGCCAGCATATTGTCGAATCTTTAGAGTCCCATACATAGGGTTTCCCGGTTCAGGTAAAACGGTGTAGTATGCGTATTTTGATACGCTCGGGTGTTCGATAAAACACGTGTATTTCATACACGTGCTTTAATCAGACATTTTGGTAATACTAGTATGTTTGAAAGATAGCTAGATATGAAACTAGTATTATATTGCTCTCTTTTAGGTATTTGTATTTTATCAAAAATACGGTATTTATAAGAATACGTGTATTTGTATGCATACGGGTATTTGTGTCTTGATACAAATACATGTATTTCTTTCTTAATATGAATATGAGTATTTTGTATTTTCGATACAAATACGGCATTCATATTTTGGTAAAAATACGGGTATACGTAATTATTATAAATACGAGTATATATGGTTGTGTGTGTGTGTATTTGTATGTATGTATATGTGTACACTTATAAGGTGGCATCTCTCTTTCTCTCATCTCTTCTACATTTTGGTGGATGTGTGTGGGCTTGTGACTCACACTAGTAAGTCACAGTCACAAACCCACCCATATTATATGTTTTAAAATTATATGAAGAGATAAGAGATGAGTGTGTGATATTATTCCATGATTCTTTTGTGCCATCATCATCATCTTCATCTTCTTCATTTCTCTCTTGAGTTTTGAAGGAAAAATAAAAAGAGAACTCTGACACAAATATTACACCTCTAAGCATCAAGAATTAGCAAGTCTAGATCTTTAGTTTCTTCTTTGATTCATTACTAGAAACTAGAGCTTGAATCGGTATCCTCGGATGGATCATCTTTGACATAGGGAGACGACCTTGCAAACTCGATCCAACAACCCTACGAGCTTAAGAAGAGGACCACAAAAGATCCGAAGGAAACGACATCAAAGATTATAGTCCTTAACATATTAGCTAACCTCTTTAGTTATATTATATTAGTGTTTGGATTCGATTTATAGGGTTAAAGTTTTAGCGCTCAAGTTAAAATTTAAAGTTCTTGATTCCGCAAATGCCGGAGTTGATACGACATGAGCACTATGAACTTACACTGGTATCAGAGCTAACCAAAACACTTAAACTACTTGTAGACGATGTTATTGTTTCGAAGCCAAAATAACTCTGTATTTGATAAACCGATAATCCAAGTTTCTGTCAAATATTTTTGAGCCTCTTAAATTTTTTTAAATAATTGCAGAGTGCTCTTCATGTTATTAGATGATCATCAGAGAAGCATGAAACCCTAATTTTGAAATTTGACCGTCGGTTTTCTTTAAATCCCCGCTATGGGCGGTTTTTGTGTAAGTTTTGTCTCGTGCTTCTTGTGGTGTCTTGAGTGCTTAGATTTAAGGTTTCTGGCATTGTTTGATTGTGCCCAGATTTCATATAATCTTATCTTTGTGTATAGGCAATACGGAATATTTCTAAATCGAAATTATAACTTCATTATTTATCTTTTCCTTTGTATATGTGTTTCTAAACGTCGACTAATTGTTACACGTCAATCAGTAGGGGTTGCACATATCTTGTTTGTATTGTGGTTAGGGATATAGAATAGATGTGATCGTCGTGATGGAATAGCTGGGGGGTTTTACATGTGAGAAAATGTTTTCTTTTTCATTCATGTAATTATTCAAATTGATGTAGTATTATTCTTTTTCAGGGCACATCTGGGTTGAGGTTATAGCCACCGTTGTATTATTATTTTTCATTACATGTACCTAGGATAGACCCAAGGTGGGGTGCTCAAGTAGCTGGGTTCTAAAATCCAGCGGGTGACTATCTCAGGGAGCCGAGACCGGGTCACCTAATTCTAGAATTGGTAGGGTTGCTTGTGTTGGGGTTTTGCTAGCGCCCTGGCCATCTATTGTGGCCGATGCGGAAAAAAATGGTGTTTAAAATTTTTGGCGCTAAAAACCCGTCCTAGAATCGAACCATAAACCTAAAACTAGCTACAAAAGATAGAAGTGTTATACCGAATAATTTGTGTCTTTCGGTCTTCTACCCTCTTCTTTAGCTCCTTGAGGTCTTCTCGATCGAGCTTGGCCGCCGGTCCTCCTCCGTCGAAGATGATCCACCCGAGGGATGTAGCTCATGGCTCTAGCTCCACACTAAGAATCTAGTAAAGCAACTAGGGACTCTAGGTTGCTAATTTAGAGTGTCTAGAGATGTAGTGAGTTGCTCTAAGTGTATATCTATCTCTCTTCTACCCTTGATTCTCAACAAATGAGATGGTAGGGTAAACGATCAAGAAAAAAGAGGAGAAGCTCAAGAAAAGTAGTGAAGAGAGAAGAAGCAAATAGTGATAGTTTTTTTTCAAATGACCATCCATCTAGTGAGAGAAAATTTGAAGCAAAGTTTTGTAAAACCGTTTTATCCGATAAACATATTGCAACCATGCTTGAATAGTTTGCACAAATAAATTAGCAATTCATTTGTCAACGCTATTCAAGAATGGTTCTCACCATTCTCTTTTCATCACCTTTACACCTCATTTCCATTTAATTTAATAAATGGATAAACCAAAATGAGGTGCCCACCTTCTAGAATATTTTCCGTACAAATACAGATTACACTCTACTGTATATATATACCCGTATTCGTACCAAAATACGAATACCCAAAGAGATAGAATAACACAAAGAACATAATACTAGAATATACATATCGAAGTATATATACGTAAATTATTAAATCAATACCTGATTTAATAATCTGGCTCAATCCCGAACCAGCTAGTATTATCAACCGTCTGATCGAAGGTCCGGGTAACTAGTACAATCATTCGATCGGAATCCTGCACGTATCAAAATACGGTTACTACATCATTTTGCCTGAACCAGGGAAACCCTCTGTATGGGACTCTAAACACTCGTCAATACAATGGCAGTGGGTTTAACCACAAGCACGTCAGCGGCACTAGCTATACGTAACGACTACCTGGGTATTGAGCGAAAAGATGTATGATGAGCAAACTCATCCGAACCCCTACTGAGCCTGTCTGTGACAATCTTCATACAGCCCGGTCTGTTCATCTAAGATTATCGCATATCGGCTCTACGGGGTGGATAAAATCATACCCCTAATAACGCGATATTTCGTGTCGGTGTGAAGCCCATCACCCACTGAGAAACTACTGATCCAAATCAGTAATTCTCATCTACCTTGGCCAAGGATCTCTGGTGATGGATACCCGTGCACAGCGCGACATCAACCCCCAATACTGAGAGAGACGAATCCACGACAATCCGCTCACTGCCTCCATATGGCTCAGGACTGTACCCAACTAAAACCTGTATGCACGACTTCATTGAGCCGTGGTAGGATAGTAATCAAAGCACGGTGGGAACTCACACAAGACAAATGACGATCTCAGGTCGACAGACTAACCTGTACTCTTGTCACCTGAAAACTGCTATCTGACAATAGGTATAATACCTTCTAGCATGTTCCTGACGAGTCCGTCCAGTATAACTCATAACCCAATGAGCACCTGTATACTATCTTAGGTGACTAACTGATACAAATGGCTTGTGAGACCAGCCACCGCCTCTCGTCGGGGTCTCGAAAAATATACATTAGTCTACTCTGGAGTATCGATGCCCAGTCTCGATACTCCCTCGAATAGAGACTTTTAAGGATGTACTTATAGACCACCCAGCTCCCACGTATATGATCGCCATCATAATGCTGGTATTCAAGCAAAAATCCTATGGGCTCTATCAACATATAATAGTGATCTGTAATACCACATAATGCATGTACATGATAATAGAGAAAAAATAGATAGCATACTATCATTTTGAGAAAGATTGTTCTACCCATATAGGTCCTCCCTCAATCATCACAATCGCATGCCTGCGATTACAATAATTGACTTGAGGGCAATATATCTAACAGCTTGCCGCTCTCGTAGGGGTCTAGGGGTTTGGGTTTTGGGCTATTCATCATAACCATGGAATCTGTATTTTCGTAAATGGTTTACACAAAAATACGAAAATCCTAGTATATCCTCTATTTCATTTGTATTTCTTCCGCTTATTCTGTGTTTGGATATTATTGCGTGAGACGAATGTGATATATACTATATATATAAATAAACGTTGCTTATGTTTTGCATCCGCGCTTGTCCTGTCCCCGTCCTGCCATAAGTTAAGTAACCTTACGGTGAAAACCCGAGACCCTGTGGTAAATGCGGATGGCATAAGCGTGCGTTCTATTTTTGTTTTTTCTGCAATAATAAGGTTAATTGATGAGACAGCATTAATCCTAATTAATGCAAAGCAACAAACCTAAAATTTGACTTCGTTGGAACAATTATAAAACCACTCGGTTTTCTTTAAAAACAACTTTTAAATACGGAGTTTAAACCACTCCTTTTTGAAAGTTATTCGGTTCCTTCAATGATATCAAGTTCATTACATTCATGGTTTTTGCCAAAACTAGTTGTAGTCCCCAGTCATTTTAGATAGGTATTCACTAGTATTCATACTATGTGTTTTGACCTTCACCAAGGAATAGTGTTTGGTAACTAGTGGGTACTTATCTGTATCATAGATAGATGCATTAATTTAGGACAGGCAAACAACTGTTTTGACCTTCGCCAAGAGCTAATACGAATGGGTCTAGATTAATCTGGACAATGACGGGTTGAACTTGTGACTAATGATGTTTTGACCTTCATCAAGTTCATAAGTGCTTGGTGCAAAAACAACATCGGGAGTTTCAAACATACAGGAAACTTGCTAGTGTTGCATACCTTCTGGAGTATGCTGGTTTAGGTTGGCTTCCTTCAAAATTATCACATGATGATAGTTGAGTCTTGATCCAACTGTGAGTATCAGCTACTCTTCAGGAAAGTTTTTCACTTTACAATTAGCTTATCAAGTAGGTATCTAGAAAGGTGTTTACGAGGTTATGCCTATGGGAAAATGGGGTTATTTAATTAGGTCCATGCGAAAGCATGGGGGACCTCCCTCCGAAATACCAACACTGGCCTGGCTGAAAGATAAGCGAACTTATAGGGTGCGATTAATCCCGACTAATTCTTCTTTTAGGGTTTGAAGGAGAATTCGAGGAAATAGTGGGAGCCATCCTATTTAAATAAACTAATAACCAATCTAAACTTGCAAGAGCATATGCTGAGTGTTTCTTCTCTCTCACCTAATTGCAGCGACCATCATGACTGGACTTAAGTTACTACTAGATAAAAATATACTGATATGGCCAAATTATAAAGATTGACTACGGAATGTCCAAATGGCCCTTACTTATGATAAGATGGCATATGTTCTTATGGCTAAAGCCCCCGCTATCCCAGGTCTCGATTCCACAGTCACGGATATTGAGGTCCGTAAGACTTGGGTCTTGATTGTGCAAAATCCAAGTTCTCGTGCTGTCCTCCATGGATAATGAATATCAGAGGCGGCATGAGAAGATGGACCTGGCTTCCATCTTCCTCCATACCAAGGATTTATATGGAGAGCAATCTCATATCGAAATATACGAAACCTCGAGAAAATTATTTCAAGCGAGATTGGCTATCGATTCATCTGTCGGGGACCACGTCCTGAAGATGATCAGTCATATTGAGGAGCTCGCAAACCTCGGGACCACATTGGAGAGCGAGTTACATACTGACTTGATTCTACAGTCTTTACCCTCTATCTATTCCTAGTTCATATTGAATTTCAATATGCAACGAAAGGAAGTTACACTTCCAGAACTTCTCAACATGTTGAGGACTGCAGAGGGCACCCTGAAGAAATCCATGGAGACACCTGCTCTACTTGTTGGGGAACCTTCTTTCTCTAAATCCAAGGCTAAGGCCAACGGGAAAAAGAAGGCCCCCACCAAACTGAAAGGTGGTGTCAATAAGGTGCAGGGGAAAAGAAAGGAAAAGACCGGGGGAACAACAGCAACAAAGGAGGAATGTTTCTACTGTCACAAGAAAGGACACTGGAAGAAGGACTGCCGGGCTTTAAAACCCAAGAATCAGGACACGAAGAAAGTTATGGATTCGACTTCAGGTGTGTTCGTGATTGAAAACTGTTTCTCTATTAACTCTACTTCTTTGGTATTGGATGCCAGGTTAGGATCTCACATCTGTAATTCTTTGCAGGCGCTGAGAAGCCATAGGGTTTGTGGGAAAGATGATATGACCCTACGAGTTGTCAACGGAACAAGTATGGATGATGTTGCGGTGGAAGAATATCACCTCGGGATGATGAGTGGACATATTTTAGTTTTGCAAAACTGCTTTTGTGTACCCAGCATGATGTGTAATATTATGTATGTATCTTTGTTATCTAATGAAGGATATACCTTTGCACTTGAAAGCAATGTTATAAACATTCGCCTAAATCATGAAATGATTGGGTCGGGTACACTAGATAACGGAATATACGTACTTAATCAGAATCAAGTTTTCAACATCCAAAACAAACTAAATAGAAAGACTCAAGAATCAAATCAAGATTTCTTATGGTATTGTAGACTAGGTCTTATCAATGAAACACGATTAATTAAGTTACATAAAGATGGATATTTAGATTCATTTGAATATCTATCCTATATAACTTGTCAATCATGTATTAAAGAAAAGATTACCAAAACTCTATTTATTGGACATGGAGAAAGAGCCACTGAGCTCCTGGGACTCATACACAGCGACGTGTGTGGTCCGATATCTACACATGCAAAAAGTGGTTATTTCTACTTCATTACTTTTACCGATGATTTCTCAAGGTATGAACATGTATTCTTGATAAAAACATAAATCTAAGGCCTTTGAGAAATTCAAAGAGTATAAGAATGAAGTGGAAAAACAAACGGGAAAAGGTATCAAGATACTTCGATCTGATCGGGGTGGAGAATACTAAAATACCGAGTTCCTGAAATATTTAAAAGAGAATGGAATTCTCTCAGTTTTCTCCTCCATACACACCACAACACAACGGTGTATCAGAAAGAAGAAATCGCGCTTGATATGGTGCATTCCATGATGAGCAATGCTGAGTTGTCGCTATCCTTCTGAGGTTTTGCACTAGAATCTGTTGCATACCTATTGAACAAAGTTCCAACTAAGTCAGTGTCTACCACTCCATATGAAATGTAGAGTAGGAAGAAACCCTGTCTTAAGTACTTAATATATGGTGTATCCAGCTTTTGTCAAAAAGCATCATCCGGACAAGCTCGAGGCATGCTCAGTATTGTGTATGTTTGTGAGATACCCAAAGAATTTTAGGGGGTATTTTTTCTATTACGCTGAGAAACAAAAGGTTTTTGTTTCTTAACATGCTCGCTTTATGGAAACTCTATTTCTTAAAAAAGAAATTAATGGGAGCGCAATAAAACTAGAAGAAATTCCAGAATCACATAATATTACTGAAACCTTAGTGGAATCCGAGACTTCAATAGAACCGGACGTAGCTACACCACTCCGCAGATTTAGTAGGCAGCCCCATCCGCCTGAGAGATACTACAGTTTTCTCATAGACGAGAATCGAGATAATTGCATCATCGATGATGATGAGCCTACTGTTGGATATGTATGCCCTAGAGCCCTGTATTGTATATGATGCTAGGGATATGTATGTACAGGACAATCTTGCTTGGTTGTATATAGTATATTATTTGAGATGTCTATGTCTTAGTATATGTATTTCTTTCTCTAGTTGCTTTATATTGCCTACACATATTGATAAAGACTCGATACAGTAGTATACTATTATGGTTTAACTTTATCTTAACATGCGCATATGTTATACTCGATATCACATATGGCGGAAACATGTTGATAAAGCCCGTAGGATCTTACTTGACTACCAGTGTTATGATGGTGATCATACCCGTGGGAGCTGGGTAGTCCATAAGCACATCCTTAAAGATCCCAAGTCGAAAGAATATCAAGAAGGGGCATCGATATTCCAGAGTAGACTTGTGTATACGTTTCTAGAACTCGATGAGGGGCGGTGGTTGGTCCCACAGCTATTGGTGTGATCACCTAAGATTGTACACAGATGCTCACTGGGGGTGAGTACACTTGACGGACTCGCCGAGAACCTCTAGATGGTATTATACCTATCGGTAGATAGCGGTTCTCAAGTGACATGAGTACAGGTTAGTCTTCAGACCTGAGATCATCATTTTTCTCGTGTGAGTTCCCACTGTGCTTTGATCACTACCCTACACGGCTCTACTGAGTCGTGCAAACAGTTTTTGGTTAGGTACAGTCACGAGCCACATAGAGGAAGTGAATGATTGTCAGGGATTCATCTCTCTCGGTATTGGGAGTCGATATCGCACTGTGTCCGGTTGGCCAGAACTATAAGACCTTGGCTAAGGCAGTTGAGATTTACTGATGGTTAGATCGATAGTTTATCGGATCGGTCCTGAGCTAAATCGATAAAACTGATCGGGTCAATAGGGGTATGATGTTTAGCACCCCCTAGACTCGGCATGCAATACTCTTAGACGAAGAGACCGGACTGTACATAGATTGTCACGGATAGGCTCAGTAGGGTCCAAATGTGCTTGCTCGTCGGCCTTCTTTTCAACAGTTACCTGGGTAACCGTTACGTGCAGCTAATGCCACTGACGTGCTTATGGTTAAACCCACTACCAGCGTACTGTCGAGTCTTTAAAGTCCCACACAGATGGTTTCTCTGATTCAGGTGAAACGATGTGGTGATCGTATGTTTATACGTGCAGGGTTTCGATCGAATGATAATACTAGCCAGCTTAGGATTAAGCCGAATTATTAAATCAGGTATTGATTTAATAATTTATATATACATATTTCGATATGTATATTCTAGTGTTATCCAGGTTTTCGATCGAACGGTTGATGATACTAGCGGGCTTAGGGTTAAGTCGGTTTGTTAAATCAGATATTGATTTAATGCTACTATTATATTAGTAGTATTATTATATCTCTTGGGTATTCATATTTTGGTATGAATACGGGTATGCGTATACAGTAGAGTGTATTCTATATTTATATGGAAAACATTCTAGAAGGTGGACAGCTCATTTTTTTATTTATCCATTTATTTTTTTAAATGGAAATGAGGTGTAAAGGTGGTGAGGTGAGAATGGTGAGAACCATACTTAAATAGTGTTGACAAATGAATTAAATATTCATTTGTGCAAACTATTCAAGCATGGTTCTGATTTTATATTGAAAAAGGAGATATAAAAAACCGTGATTCATTTTTTCTTCACACAAGTTTTGATCTCATTATTACCATGAGCTTCTCTCTCCTCACTTGCCTTTCTTGAGTTCCTCCTCTTTCTTCTTCATCTTCCTCTCTACCATCTCATATGTTGAGAATCAAGTAAGAAGAGAGATAGAAATACACTAGAAAACTCAATATATCTCCTTAGTATCCCAGATTAGCAAACTAAATTACTAAGTTGCTTCGTTGGTAAAGTAAAGCTTGGATCATAAACTTTCGGGTGGATCATCTAAGATCAAGAAGGCCATCAAGCAAGGTTGATCTAGGAGACTTCAAGGAGCTTAAGAAGAGGAGTGAAGACCTGAAGAACACGTGTCTTTAAGTATAACCTCTTATCACAGTAGCTAGATCTCTATAGTTTGTTAGTTTCGATATTTTGTTAGATTCTGGGATGTGTTTTCTAGCGCCAAAGTTTTAAAAAATGAAAGTTTTTCATTCCGCAATGGCCGCGGTAGGTGGCCAGGGCTCTAAGAATCCCAATATGGTATCAGAGCCACCCAAACATTAGAAACTAATAGTAGACAATGCTTTAGTTTCAAAACCGAAAAATTCCGAGTTCCAAAACCCTGTTCTCTGTCCAAAACCTTTTTGGTCTCTGAAATTTTTCTTAACTAAGTGCAGAGGCTTACTCTTGATAAGATAATGACACACGATGAAAACGAGGATGTTTGACCAAAAGAAAACTGCCCAAATTTCCCAAAAAACCGCTATGGGCGGTTTACTATTCATGTTAGGAACTCGTTTTTTTCAGTGTCTTGGGTTTTGGAAATTGGTATTTTTGGTCTTATTTGATTTTCCCCGGATTTCACTTAGTGTTATCTTTACTTTCGGGCAACTAGGAAGTTTAGAACTTGAAACTTTTGCATCGTTGATTTCTGTAATGTGGTGTATGTGTTTTTAAATGTCATCTATTTGCTATATATCCTTTAGACAGGGTTGCATATACTTGCTTATGCTGCTATGATATTTATATCTGTGATGGCTTGTTCGGATTTTCGTGTTGGATAGCCCCTAGTGCAATGATAGTTATACAGTTTAGATTCATTTGTATATTCATTATTGCGGGGCGAACGTCCGACATGTGGACTGCCGTCTCTACCAGTTTGTATATTCTTTTATCGGGGCACGGCCGGGTTGAGGTCGATGTCACTATTTGTATATATATATTTTCTTTTCTGTACTTGGATTACCCCGCGAAGGAGTGCTCGAATAGCCAGGTTCTAGAGGGCAACGGGCCCGCATCTCATAGCGTTGAGACGGAGGAGGCCTTACTCTAGAATTGGCAGGTTATTCGCCACACTCGTAGGGGGTATGTAACGACTCTAAATTTACTGTACAAAATTTTTCAGTTTAATGTAAAGAAAGGAGTTTACAAGTCTGAATACAATTTATAAGTTAATTTTTGTTTAAGAATAGAAAGAAACAACTTGTAGCTCACTGGTAAAGCCTTGCACTGCTGTGACGTAGCCTCTGTGTTCAAACCCCATCAGACACATTATACTTTTTTTTATTTTTCTTTTAAACTTTTTGGAAGCCCAAAAGTTTACATGTGCAATGCACATAAAAATGAAAAGTATGAAGAAATAAACATGTGCAAAAGAGTATTAATACAGAGAGGAACACGTGGCTCAAATCCACCGGCCCCTCTCCATAAAACGACCGATAAGATTGACCTTTCGGCCGGTACCGACTATCGGCCTATGGCAAAAGATGCCCGGGCTTTGCACACAAGTCTTTTCCCCTACCCCTAACTCCCCTGCACTGTTTGATTGCTCTGCAATCAAACAGAGACCCCTTAATTCCCCATCTATTATTATTTTAATGCATTTTAATTCATCTTTTTAATTCCAAAACCCTAATTCCACACTATAAATACTACTCCATGCCCTGGCCCTTCATCATTCTGAAATCCCTAACCAAAACTCTTAAAATTTTCTAAGTACAAGTGGAGTAGAAGAGGAGTTAGCAAGCGATCAAGTTCCGGCGAGGATCGAAGCAAGTTCCGGCGACCCTACGACACCACGACAACAACCCTCCCTCCTTCTACCTTCTCTTAACCTAACCAACTTGTAAGTCCCTCCAAATCTTCCTTTCCATTCCTTAAATTTCTTTTTAATCAAAATCAGTAAAATGTGGAGTTATTATCGATGTTCCTTTTTCTAAAGCATATAACTCCATCTTCCTTTACCTTTGATCAAACAAATTATAACACTTCACTTATAAGTTTAATACTCATATCTAGAATAAATTTTATCCAAGAATCTTTTGTAAAACAATCACAATTTAACTTTTTCGTTAAAATACCATGAATTTTACATATCACCTTTTAGTTAATACTTTACCTTTAGAAAACCTCACGGAGTAATGACCTACCCCTCACAAACACACATAGTTCTATAACATGATAACTCTTTCATGTAGATTTGTGTTTCGAGAAAATATTTCATTAAAATACCATTTACTATAAAAACGGTTTTCTTTGGATTGTATTTTAAAATTCCTTTGCAAATAAGCCTCTACAACTCTCTTTAGGGGACCCGCTATTGGATGGTGCGGATTATCATATATCCTTGGGCTAGTAGAGCGAGATGCAGACCTCCTCACAGAGCATTCAGTCTCAAAAGGTTTTTAATACGGTTTTTAAGAAAAACGCAATTTTTCTACTTAATTAAAATTTTAATTTTTATAATTATATAAATATTACAAAATCCATATGTTTTCAAAATATAATAACCTTATACTTTTCAAATGAAAGAATTACAAGTTTCATCAAAATACTATCAAGATACCAACAAAAGTCAAGCTTTACAGTAAAATACCATTAACTATCCAAGCTAAGCTATTATCACTAAAATCCCTAAAATTCACATCCATGGAAACCCTAAATAATATAAATAACTTCTCGAGATTATTTTGAAACTATATATTAAAAATATTTTTCATAAAACTCCCTTGAGTTATATAAAACTATATTTAAGGATTTTAGTAAATATAGGTTTAAGCGGAATCAATTCTCTTGAGCCCCAGGAAGCCGGAGAAAGTGAGTGCTTTCCTATTTAAGGTAGAAAACTTAACTGTGTTATCAATGATAATTGTCTTGGAAAAAGACAAATTCTGCCGTCCATGTGCAGCAGTTACCGATAACTTCCGAACCTAATTCAAGATCTAAATCTATTATAAGTGTCTAACTCAAGTCTGAGTCTAAATAAAACTTGAATTCAAACTCAAACCAGAATCTAATTCAAATACGAATCCAAACTCTAACATATATACTTGAACATGAACCTGAATATCAAACCTGAATACAAGACTTGACTTGACCGAACCATGGCTATAATTTGACATGACTACAAGCTTATATCCTGAACCTGACTACTTGAACAACTTGTATACATGGTCTCGGAAAACCTTATAATCTATACAATACATTACGGGGTTAACGGGGTAGATTGGTACGGAATGTATAGCGTGGCACGAGATGATCCCTAAAAAACACTTACATGAACTCTCGTGCCGTTGTCTCGTAGGTTTTGATGGAGCCTTATACTACATATTACCATAATCCACGGGGTAAGATGGACTTCTCTCGTATACACAAATACCTTCTATACCAAGCTACAAACAACTACGTTATAATAACAATCATATAACTTTACATCTTACCAGTTAAATTCTCAATACTTGTTATATTCCTATCTTTCTTTTGGGACTTACCGAGCGCTAGTTCGCTGAAGACATTCCTGTCTATTTTCTCTCCTTAGTGTAAGTCCACGTTGCTCACCCCGGTTCTTACGGGGAGGCGGAAACGGCGAAAAACAATGATTTTAGCGCAAGGCAACATGGACTAAAAGTCGGATCTTTGCTAAACTAAAAACTAGTAAACACTTAGAGGTTTAGCTACTATGCTGTAGGAAGTATACCTCACGGAACCGGTCCTTCGGGTCTTCATCCCGCTGTCCCACTCGTCCATTCAAGCTCCAAGCGTCGATCCGGACCTTGGGCACCTCCGCGGCCTTCTTGAGTCGAAGACGATCCATCCGAGAGTTGTACACTAAGTTTCGCCTCAAGCCAAGGTAACTAGGGCAAGGAGATTGCTAATCTAAATGCCTTAGAATGTGTAGAGGAGATGTATGGATGTATTTGTCTTTGTGGATTCTTTTTCTCTCAACACATGAGATCAAAAGAAGAGATCAAGAGGAGGAAGAAGAAGGAGAAAGTTTAGCAACCATGGAGCTTTTCTTTTCTTCTCATTTCAAGAGAGAGAATGAGAAGAGAATAATGAAAAGATTAAAACAAAAATGAAATGAACCATGGTTGCAATAATACACAAGAATCATCATTACTAATCATATCATGAAAGAGTTGATGGCACATTGAATTGACCATTATCATAACTCAAGAATTAAAAAGAAAATAAAAGAAGAGTGTAGATCCCTCTTGAAGGTCAATGGTCAACACGGTCAACGGGTCAACAAAATCAAGAGGGGTCTAAGTGGTCAAATGGTCAATGCAATTAGCCATCACTAATCTATCACTAAAAAGGATTAATAAACAATGTCTCCGACTCATAACGGTTTTGACCAAACGAATTGTCAAAACCCTAATGAGTGTGTCACATTATGGTTTTGGCCGAACCATCTGCCAAAACCCTAATGGGGCACCTCCTCCTTCGTGGCTCCTCAAAACTGTGCATACACACCTGCATCCGCATTCCGTAGAATGCGAATGCACAGAAGACAAAACAAATCCATCTGTGCAATACTAGGATCTGGCTTAAACCAAAGCCCACTAGTATTGCCTGCCCGAACAGCATACGCACACAAGTGCACGTAAGTGATCGTAGCCCTGTCGTAAAACCATACGGCCTCTATACGTTTCGCTTAGTGCAGGGAAACTCTCTGTGTGGGACTCTAAAGACTCGACACTACGCTGGCAGTGGGTTTAACCACAGACCGCAAGCGGCACTAGCTGTACGTAACGGTCCCCAGGTAGATGTCGATAAGAAGGCCGATGAGGTAAACCTATCCGAACTCCTACTGAGCCTGTATGTGACAATCTCCGTACAGTCCGGTCTGTTCGTCTGATACATCGCATGGCGGGCCTAGGGGGCGGTGAACGTCAGTCCCCTAATAGCGGTACAAGTCGTGTCGGAGTGTAGCCCAGAACACCCTGAGATAACACTGGAAACCTACCAGTATATCTCGCTTGCCCTGGCCACGGACTACTTGTGTAATGGCTCTCCTAGACACAGCGCGATGTCAACCCCCAATACCGGGAGAGACGAATCCTGTCTAACCGTCACTACCTCCAAGTGCTTCGGGACTGCACCCAACTACTACATGTTTGCACGACTCCTTTGAGCCGTAGTAGGGTAGTAATCTAAGTACAGTGGGAACACACTCGAGGCGAAGTGACAGTGTCAAGTCAGCGGACTAAGCTGTACTCATGTCACCAGGGAATTGATAACTAACGATAGGTATAATACCAACCAACAGTTCCCGACGAGTCCTGTCCAGTGTACTCGTAACCTAACGAGCACCCGCATACTATCTCAAGTACGACGTACTGACGGCTGTGGGATAGACCGTCTCCCCCGCTGGGATGAGAAGCGCATACGCTAGTCTACTCCGGAGTATCGATGCCCTGTCTCGATAGTCCTACGACTAGGGACCGGTATAAGGATGTGCTTATGGATTACCCAGCCCCCATGAGTGTGAGCGCCATCACAACGCTGGTAATCAAGCAAAGATCCTAAGGGCTCTACTAATATGTATATAAGCGATATGCTAAAAGAAACACATGCACATATTAAATCAGAGACAAACCAAGTAGCATACTACCATTTCGAGCAAGATTGTATATACAACTGTAAATATCCCAAGCTTCCATTAAGTAATATACAAACTAGTATGATACAGTAATGGCCTCTAGGGCATATACACTAACAATCTCCCACTTGCACTAGGGCCATGTACTGGCGTATCGAAGACCTATCATCTCGATCAGCCGCTCGAACTGAGTCTAGGGTAGGGCCTTCGTGAGTGGATCTGCAGTGTTATTCTCCGTATTTACTCTCTTCACCTCGATCTCCCGGTGATCTACGATCTCCCTGATCAGGTGGAACCGCCTCAAAATGTGCCTGGACTTCTGATGGGACCTGGGTTCCTTCGCTAAAGCTATAGCTCCGTTGTTGTCGCAATACAGCGGTATTGGATCAACAATGGTAGGAACCACCTGAAGCTCCGTGGGGAACTTCTTCATCCAGACAGCTTCCTTTGCGGCATCGCAAGCAGCTATGTACTCCGCTTCCATAGTTGAGTCTGCAACGGTCTCCTGCTTGGAACTCTTCCAGCAAACCGCCCCTCCATTGAGGGTAAAGACATAACCCGACATGGACTTGGAGTCATCCTTGTCACTCTGGAAGCTGGAGTCAGCAAAGGCCTCAAGCTGGAGGTCTTTTCCGCCATACACCAAGAACATCTCCTTAGTCCTTCTCAGGTACTTGAGAATTTTCTTTACCGCTATCCAGTGTTTCTCCCCTGGGTTCGACTGATACCGGCTTACTACGCTCAATGCGTATGCTACATCTGGTCTGGTACACAACATCGCATACATCATAGAGCCTACCACAGAAGCGTAGGGTATAATAGACATGCGATCCCTTTCCAAATCAGTCTTGGGAGACATCTCTTTGGAGAGGGTGATCCCGTGACAAGCCGGTAGATTACCGCGCTTGGAATCTTCCATACTGAACCTTTTCAGTATGGTGTCGATGTACCTTGACTGTGAAAGTCCCAACATCCTCTTATATCTATCACGATAGATCTGGATCCCCAGAATGTAGTTGGCATCGCCCAGGTCCTTCATGGAGAACCTCTGCGACAAGAATCCTATGACTGACTATAGCATAGGAATATCATTTCCTATTAGGAGAATGTCATCCACGTACAAGACGAGGAATACCACAGTTCTCCCTACAATCTTACTGTAAATGCATGGTTCATCTGGGTTTTTGATAAAGTCGAATTCTTTGACAGTATCATCAAAGCAGATGTTCCAACTCCGCGATGCCTGCTTGAGTCCATAAATGGACTTGAGCAACTTGCACACTCTACCGCTGCTCCCACTCTGAATGAATCCTTCCGGCTGATCCATATAGACGCACTCTTCCAAATTTCCATTTAGGAAAGCCGTCTTTACGTCCATATGCCAGATTTCATAATCGTGGAAGGCAGCAATGGCAAGAAGGATCCGAATGGATTTCAGCATAGCCACTGGAGAAAAGGTCTCGTCATAGTCCAAACCAGGTCTTTGACGAAAACCCTTTGAACAAGTCTAGCTTTATAGGTCTCAACCTGCCCATCTACACCAATCTTCTTTCTGAAGATCCATTTGCAGCCTACGGGTTTTACCCTTTCTGGTGCAAAGTCCAAAGTCCAAACTTTGTTGGTGTACATGAACTCCATCTCGGCCCGCATTGCATCCAGCCATTTTACCGAGTCGCCGCTCTGAATGGCTTGCCGGAAGCTAGTAGGCTCACCATAATCTATGGTGCAATCCTCTCTATCCCCGTCAATGAGAAAACCGTAGTATCTCTCGGGCGGATGAGACTGCCTACTACTCCTGCGGAGTGGCGCAGGGATGTCCTGTTCTCTTTAAACTTCTGGTTCTTCCAAGCTTTCAGTAGCAGCTTGTGGTTCTGGAATTTCTTCCAGTTCTATTGCGCTCCCACTTATCTGATTTTCTAAAAATTCAGTTTCCAAGAAGTGGGCATGCTGAGAAACAAAAACCTTTTGTTCCTCTGCGGAATAGAAAAGATACCCCCTAGAGTTC
Organism: Agapanthus africanus; assembly: GCA_030015575.1. Classification (NCBI taxonomy): domain Eukaryota; kingdom Viridiplantae; phylum Streptophyta; class Magnoliopsida; order Asparagales; family Amaryllidaceae; genus Agapanthus; species Agapanthus africanus. The sequence continues at coordinate 670,949,273 of CM057344.1, read as the reverse complement.
TTTAGGTATCCCACAAACTTACACAGTACTGAGCGTGCCTCGAGCTTGTCCGCATGCTTCTTTTTTACAAAAGCTGGACATCCTCATGTCTTAAGGTACTTGAGACAAGGTTTCTTCCCACACCACATCTGATATGGGGTGGTAGGCACAGTCTTGGTTGGAGCCTTTTTCAAGAGATATGCAGCTGTTTCTAGCGCATAACCCCAGAAGGATCGCGGCAACTCAGCCTTACTCATCATGGAACGAATCATATCCAATAGGGTTCGATTCCGTCTTTCCGATACACCGTTGTGTTGTGGTGTGTATGGAGGAGTAAGCTGAGAGAGAATTCCATTCTCTTTTAAGTAGCCCAGAAACTCGGCACTCAAGTATTCACCACCTCGATCAGATCTCAGTGTCTTGATACTTTTGCCTGTTTGTTTTTCAACTTCATTCTTGTATTCTTGAAATTTCTCAAAGGCCTCGGATTTGTGCTTCATCAAGAAGACATGCCCATACCTAGAGAAATCATCTGTGAAAGTAATGAAGTATGAATAACCACTTCGCGCAAGTGTAGACATTGGACCACACACATCACTGTGTATGAGTCCCAAGAGCTCGCTTGCTCTTTCTCCGTGTCCAGTGAACGGAGTCTTTGTCATCTTTCCCATGAGACAAGATTCACAAGTGGCATAAGACTGATACTCGAACGGATTCAAGTATCCCTCTCTATGTAACTTTGTTAACCGTGTCTCATTAATGTGACCCAGTCTACAATGCCATAAGAAAGCATGATTTGTTTCCAGAGACTTTCTTTTAAGTGTGTTTTGGACACTGAAGATCTGAGCTTGATTTAATACGTATATCCCGTTTTGTAATGTACCTGACCCAATCAGAACTTGATTTAGGTGGATGTTAACTACATTGCTTACAAAAGTAAAATCATATCCTTCCTTAGAAATCAAGGATACAGATATGATATTACAAGTCGCACCTAGTACAAAAAAACAGTTACGCAGAATCAATATCTGCCCAGTTGTCAGTCCTAGATGATATTCCCCTACGGATTCAGCATACATGCTCATTCCGTTAGCAACCCTGAGAGTCATATCACCTTTCCTGATAACCCTATGGTTTCTCAGAGTCTGTAATGAATTACAGATATGAGATCCTGATCCGGTATCCAATACCCAGGAAGTAGGGTTAACTGACATACAGTTCTTAATTACAAACACACCCGAAGCCGAAGCCACAACATGCTTCGAATTCTGGCTACTGGATTTGCAAGCCCTGCAATCCTTCTGCCCATGTTCATTCCCGTAACAATAGGAACATCCCTCTTTTACTGCATCCATTCCCGAAACTTCTGCCTTTCCCTTTGTTTCTACTTCCCTGGTTTCCTTCAGTGTAGTAGGTAGAGACTGTTGAACTAAGTCAGCATCTGACCCGTTCTTCAACGTGGTCTTCAGGTCCGAGAGCTCAAAAGAGCTGGTCTCTGTAAGGACGTTGCCCCCTACAGATGACCCGATAGCCAACCTCGCTGGAAGCAATTCGTTCGAGGTCTCATATCTTGCGATACGAGATTGCTCTCCATATAAAACTTTGTTATGGAGGAAGATAGAAGCTGAGTCCATCTTCTCGTGCTGCCTCAGGTATATATCATCAACTGAGGCTAACACGAGGCACTTGGCTTTCGCACAGTCTTCTTCCGATGTCCTACGGATATCAATATCCGTGACAGGGGAAACTGGACCTGAGACGGCAGGGGTTGGATCAGTCAAGAGGTGTCCCAGCTTGTCCTGAGCAATGGACATCTGGACATACCTTTGCCAGTCATAACAGTCAGATTCGGTCATTTTATTATCTAAATGTAACCTAGGTGCGGTCATTGGGTCGCTGCAATTAAGAGAGAGAGAGAAGAAAGCACTTAGCATGATACTCTTGCAAGTTTAGATTGGTTTTTAATTTATCTAAACAGGATGGCTCCCACTATCTCTCGAATCCCTCCCCAAACCATAAAAGAAGGATTAGTCAGGATCAATCTCACCGTACAATACTTGCTTAACCGTTCAGCCAGGCCAGTGTCGGTACTTCGAGGGAGGTTTTCCAACGCTTTCGCGAAGTTCCTTAATTAAGTAACCTCTTTTCCCTGTGGGCGTAGCCCCGCTAACACCTTTCTAGACACCTACTTGGTTTATAGCATTGATCGTTAAGTGAAAAAGTTCCCGAGGAGTAGCATATACTCACAGTAGGATCGGGATCCAAATATCATCGCATGATAAAACCGAAGGAATCCTACCAGAATCATCACACTCCAAATGGTATGCAGCGCTAGCAAGTTTCAGTACTTATGAAACTCCCGATGTGGATTTTTTCCCCATACTCTTATGACCTTGACGAAGGTCAACAAATCATAAGTCACATGTCAAGTTCTACCCGTCATTATCCAGGTTAATTTGAACCCACCCGTACATACCCTTGACGAAGGTCAACAAGGTAGTACGACTGTCCCAAACCAACGCATCTATCTATGCTACATATGAACACCCAACAGCTACCAATCACTATGCCTTGACGAAGGTCAACAAACATAGCTTGAATACTATTGGATATCTATACGAAATGACGGAGGGATACGAATGGTTTTGGCGAAACCGTGAACGTAGTGAACTTGATATAATCGATGGAACGAGATAGCTTTTCAAAGGAGTGGTTCAAGCTCCGCGTTTAAAAGTTTAGTTTTGAAAAGAACCGAGTGGTTTTCAAAGTGTTCCAATCGACTTTTACTTGGTTTATTTTCTTGCATTAGTTCTTTTAATGCGTCCCATCATTTAATCCTACCATTGCAGAAAACAACCAAAATATGACGTACGCTTATGCCATTCGCATTCGCCACGAGGCCCCGTCATCACCCGTTAGGTTACTTAACTAACGACAGAGCGAGGGCTGGGCTAGCGCGGCTGAAAAACATAAGCAACGCCTAAATAGTTATCATATATAAATATATAGCAATGATAGACATTACAGATCACAGATGAACACTTTGGATATACTAGGAATCCGCGATTCGTTCGAGCCTGCAACGAAAAACGGATTACACAGTCGCGATGAATAGCCAAACCCCACCCTAGACCCCTACGGGTGCGGCAAACTACCCGCCAAGTACCCGAAGCGAAGCAACCTCCCTCAACCCGTGAGTAGGCCACTCGGCACTTCGAGATACCCGGTAGTTTGTGCACCCCTCCTTGAGTCTATCCTAGGAGAAAAAACAGTAAAAAGAAATTATACAATGACGGCTACAATCCCGACCCGGTTGTGCGGCCATACAAATAATATTACATCAATTTACAACTTTTACAATGAATGAAAGAAAAAGAAACACTCATCTCACACCCATTCCCGGCTATTCATCCGCGACAATCCACCGAGTTCATATACACAAACCATCAACATTACAGATCACAGACATGTATAACCCCCACTAATCGACGTATAGCGATTAGCGGACGTTCAATACATATATCACAACACAGATAATATCCTTTAGCCAAAGTCTACGGAATATCGATCAAAATACGGATTTTTAACCAACCCAAAAGTCAATTTGCTCTCTGGAAAATCTGGGTGGAAAAAACATGCATTAAAAATCCCAAAACATCCAAACTAAAACACTGCACAAATCCCGATCCAGTGACGAGTCAAAACGGCGGCGGAACCGCGGCAATGAGCATGTCATTGCCGCGGAACCGCGGTCGTTTGATCGAATCACTGGATCGTTTTTCTGCAGTGTTTTCACAAAACCCTGAGACGATTTTTGAAGTATGATTTTTTATTTTTAGAGCAGAAAAAAAACAACAGAAAGTTGTGGTTTTGCGGATGTGTTTTGCGACTTTTTTCCGATCGATGTTCTAAACACTTTGCTAACTTACTAGTTTATGTTTAGCTAGGCTCTGATACCACTGTAAGTCCACATTGCTCACCCCGGTTCTTACGGGGAGGCGGAAACGGCGAAAAACAATGATTTTAGCGCAAGGCAACATGGACTAAAAGTCGGATCTTTGCTAAACTAAAAACTAGTAAACACTTAGAGGTTTAGCTACTATGCTGTAGGAAGTATACCTCACGGAACCGATCCTTCGGGTCTTCATCCCGCTGTCCCACTCGTCCATCCAAGCTCGAAGCGTCGATCCGGACCTTGGGCACCTCCGCGGCCTTCTTGAGTCAAAGACGATCCACCCGAGAGTTGTACACTAAGCTTCGCCTCAAGCCAAGGCAACTAGGGCAAGGAGATTGCTAATCTAAATGCCTTAGAATGTGTAGAGGAGATGTATGGATGTATTTGTCTTTGTGGATTCTTTTTCTCTCAACACATGAGATCAAAAGAAGAGATCAAGAGGAGGAAGAAGAAGGAGAAAGTTTAGCAACCATGGAGCTTTTCTTTTCTTCTCATTTCAAGAGAGATAATGAGAAGAGAATAATGAAAAGATTAAAACAAAAATGAAATGAACCATGGTTGCAATAATACACAAGAATCATCATTACTAATCCTATCATGAAAGAGTTGATGGCACATTGAATTGACCATTATCATAACTCAAGAATTAAAAAGAAGATAAAAGAAGAGTGTAGATCCCTCTTGAAGGTCAATGGTCAACACGGTCAATGGGTCAACAAAATCAAGAGGGGTCTAAGTGGTCAAATGGTCAATGCAATTAGCCATCGCTAATCTATCACTAAAAAGGATTAATAAACAATGTCTCCGACACATAACGGTTTTGACCAAACGAATTGTCAAAACCCTAATGAGTGTGCCACATTATGGTTTTGGCCGAACCATCTGCCAAAACCCTAATGGGGCACCTCCTCCTTCGTGGCTCCTCAAAACTGTGCATACACACCTGCATCCGCATTCCGTAGAATGCGAATGCACAGAAGACAAAACAAATCCATCTGTGCAATACTAGGATCTGTCTTAAACCAAAGCCCACTAGTATTGCCTGCCCGAACAGCATACGCACACAAGTGCACGTAAGTGATCGTAGCCCTGCCGTAAAACCATACGGCCTCTACACGTTTCGCTCAGTGCAGGGAAACTCTCTGTGTGAGACTCTAAAGACTCGACACTACGCTGGCAGTGGGTTTAACCACAGACCGCAAGCGGCACTAGCTGTACGTAACGGTCCCCAGGTAGATGTCGATAAGAAGGCCGATGAGGTAAACCCATCCGAACTCCTACTGAGCCTGTATGTGACAATCTCCGTACAGTCCGGTCTGTTCGTCTGATACATCGCATGGCGGGCCTAGGGGGCGGTGAACGTCAGTCCCCTAATAGCGGTACAAGTCGTGTCGGAGTGTAGCCCAGAACACCCTGAGATAACACTGGAAACCTACCAGTATATCTCGCTTGCCCTGGCCACGGACTACTTGTGTAATGGCTCTCCTAGACACAGCGCGATGTCAACCCCCAATACCGGGAGAGACGAATCCTGTCTAACCGTCACTGCCTCCAAGTGCTTCGGGACTGCACCCAACTACTACCTGTTTGCACGACTCCTTTGAGCCGTGGTAGGGTAGTAATCTAAGTACAGTGGGAACACACTCGAGGCGAAGTGACAGTGTCAAGTCGGCGGACTAAGCTGTACTCATGTCACCAGGGAACTGATAACTAACGATAGGTATAATACCAACCAACAGTTCCCGACGAGTCCTGTCCAGTGTACTCGTAACCTAACGAGCACCCGCATACTATCTCAAGTACGACGTACTGACGGCTGTGGGACAGACCGTCTCCCCCGCTGGGATGAGAAGCGCATACGCTAGTCTACTCCGGAGTATCGATGCCCTGTCTCGATAATCCTACGACTAGGGACCTGTATAAGGATGTGCTTATGGATTACCCAGCCCCCACGAGTGTGAGCGCCATCACAACGCTGGTAATCAAGCAAAGATCCTGAGGGCTCTACTAATATGTATATAAGCGATATGCTAAAAGAAACACATGCACATATTAAAGCAGAGACAAACCAAGTAGCATACTACCATTTCGAGCAAGATTGTATATACAACTGTGAATATCCCAAGCTTCCATTAAGTAATATACAAACTAGTATGATACAGTAATAGCCTCTAGGGCATATACACTAACAATCTCCCACTTGCACTAGGGCCATGTACTGGCGTATCGAAGACCTATCATCTCGATCAGTCGCTCGAACTGAGTCTGGGGTAGGGCCTTCATGAGTGGATCTGCAGTGTTATTCTCCGTATTTACTCTCTTCACCTCGATCTCCCGGCGATCTATGATCTCCCTGATCAGGTGGAACCGCCTCAAAATGTGCCTGGACTTCTGATGGGACCTGGGTTCCTTCGCTAAAGCTATAGCTCCGTTGTTGTCGCAATACAGCGGTATTGGATCAACAATGGTAGGAACCACCTGAAGCTCCGTGGGGAACTTCTTCATCTAGACAGCTTCCTTTGCGGCATCGCAAGCAGCTATGTACTCCGCTTCCATAGTTGAGTCTGCAACGGTCTCCTGCTTGGAACTCTTCCAGCAAACCGCCCCTCCATTGAGGGTAAAGACATAACCCGACATGGACTTGGAGTCATCCTTGTCACTCTGGAAGCTGGAGTCAGCAAAGGCCTCAAGCTGGAGGTCTTTTCCGCCATACACCAAGAACATCTCCTTAGTCCTTCTCAGGTACTTGAGAATGTTCTTTACCGCTATCCAGTGTTTCTCCCCTGGGTTCGACTGATACCGGCTTACAACGCTCAATGCGTATGCTACATCTGGTCTGGTACACAACATCGCATATATTATAGAGCCTACCGCAGAAGCGTAGGGTATAATAGACATGCGATCCCTTTCCAAATCAGTCTTGGGAGACATCTCTTTGGAGAGGGTGATCCCGTGACAAGCCGGTAGATTACCGCGCTTGGAATCTTCCATACTGAACCTTTTCAGTATGGTGTCGATGTACATTGACTGTGAAAGTCCCAACATCCTCTTAGATCTATCACGATAGATCTGGATCCCCAGAATGTAGTTGGCATCGCCCAGGTCCTTCATGGAGAACCTCTGCGACAAGAATCCTATGACTGACTGTAGCATAGGAATATCATTTCCTATTAGGAGAATGTCATCCACGTACAAGACGAGGAATACCACAGTTCTCCCTACAATCTTACTGTAAATGCATGGTTCATCTGGGTTTTTGATAAAGTCGAATTCTTTGACAGTATCATCAAAGCAGATGTTCCAACTCGGCGATGCCTGCTTGAGTCCATAAATGGACTTGAGCAACTTGCACACTCTACCGCTGCTCCCACTCTGAATGAATCCTTCCGGCTGATCCATATAGACGCACTCTTCCAAATTTCCATTTAGGAAAGCCGTCTTTACATCCATCTGCCAGATTTCATAATCGTGGAAGGCAGCAATGGCAAGAAGGATCCGAATGGATTTCAGCATAGCCCCTGGAGAAAAGGTCTCGTCATAGTCCAAACCAGGTCTTTGACGAAAACCCTTTGCAACAAGTCTAGCTTTATAGGTCTCAACCTGCCCATCTACACCAATCTTCTTTCTGAAGATCCATTTGCAGCCTACGGGTTTTACCCTTTCTGGTGCAAAGTCCAAAGTCCAAACTTTGTTGGTGTACATGAACTCCATCTCGGCCCGCATTGCATCCAGCCATTTTACCGAGTCGCCGCTCTGAATGGCTTGCCGGAAGCTAGTAGGCTCACCATAATCTATGGTGCAATCCTCTCTATCCCCGTCAATGAGAAAACCGTAGTATCTCTCGGGCGGATGAGACTGCCTACTACTCCTGCGGAGTGGCGTAGGGATGTCCTGTTCTCTTTAAACTTTTGGTTCTTCCAAGCTTTCAGTAGCAGCTTGTGGTTCTGGAATTTCTTCCAGTTCTATTGCGCTCCCACTTATCTGATTTTCTAAAAATTCAGTTTCTAAGAAGTGGGCATGCTGAGAAACAAAAACCTTTTGTTCCTCTGCGGAATAGAAAAGATACCCCCTAGAGTTCTTTAGGTATCCCACAAACTTACACAGTACTGAGCGTGCCTCGAGCTTGTCCGCATGCTGCTTTTTTACAAAAGCTGGACATCCCCATGTCTTAAGGTACTTGAGACAGGGTTTCTTCCCACTCCACATCTGATATGGGGTGGTAGGCACAGTCTTGGTTGGAGCCTTGTTCAAGAGATATGCAGCTGTTTCTAGCGCATAACCCCAGAAGGATCGCGGCAACTCAGCCTTACTCATCATGGAACGAATCATATCCAATAGGGTTCGATTCCGCCTTTCCGATACACCGTTGTGTTGTGGTGTGTATGGAGGAGTAAGCTGAGAGAGAATTCCATTCTCTTTTAAGTAGCCCAGAAACTCGGCACTCAAGTATTCACCACCTCGATCAGATCTCAGTGTCTTGATACTTTTGCCTGTTTGTTTTTCAACTTCATTCTTGTATTCTTGAAATTTCTCAAAGGCCTCGGATTTGTGCTTCATCAAGAAGACATGCCCATACCTAGAGAAATCATCTGTGAAAGTAATGAAGTATGAATAACCACTTCGCGCATGTGTAGACATTGGACCACACACATCACTGTGTATGAGTCCAAAGAGCTCGCTTGCTCTTTCTCCGTGTCCAGTGAACGGAGTCTTTGTCATCTTTCCCATGAGACAAGATTCACAAGTGGCATAAGACTGATACTCGAACGGATTCAAGTATCCCTCTCTATGTAACTTTGTTAACCGTGTCTCATTAATGTGACCCAGTCTACAATGCCATAAGAAAGCATGATTTGTTTCCAGAGACTTTCTTTTAAGTGTGTTTTGGACACTGAAGATCTGAGCTTGATTTAATACGTATATCCCGTTTTGTAATGTACCTGACCCAATCAGAACTTGATTTAGGTGGATTTAACTACATTGCTTACAAAAGTAAAATCATATCCTTCCTTAGAAATCAAGGATACAGATATGATATTACAAGTCGCACCTGGTACAAAAAAACAGTTACGCAGAATCAATATCTGCCCAGTTGTCAGTCCTAGATGATATTCCCCTACGGATTCAGCATACATGCTCATTCCGTTAGCAACCCTGAGAGTCATATCACCTTTCCTGATAACCCTACGGTTTCTCAGAGTCTGTAATGAATTACAGATATGAGATCCTGATCCGGTATCCAATACCCAGGAAGTAGGGTTAACTGACATACAGTTCTTAATTACAAACACACCCGAAGCCGAAGCCACAACATGCTTCGAATTCTGGCTACTGGCTTTGCAAGCCCTGCAATCCTTCTGCCCATGTTCATTCCCGTAACAATAGGAACATCCCTCTTTTACTGCATCCATTCCCGAAATTTCTGCCTTTCCCTTTCTTTCTACTTCCCTGGTTTCCTTCAGTGTAGTAGGTAGAGACTGTTGAACTAAGTCAGCATCTGATCCGTTCTTCAACGTGGTCTTCAGGTCCGAGAGCTCAAAAGAGCTGGTCTCTGTAAGGACGTTGCCCCCTACAGATGACCCGATAGCCAACCTCGCTGGAAGCAATTCGTTCGAGGTCTCATATCTTGCGATACGAGATTGCTCTCTATATAAAACTTTGTTATGGAGGAAGATAGAAGCTGAGTCCATCTTCTCGTGCTGCCTCAGGTATATATCATCAACTGAGGCTAACACGAGGCACTTGACTTTCGCACAGTCTTCTTCCGATGTCCTACGGATATCAATATCCGTGACAGGGGAAACTGGACCTGAGACGGCAGGGGTTGGATCAGTCAAGAGGTGTCCCAGCTTGTCCTGAGCAATGGACATCTGGACAGACCTTTGCTAGTCATAACAGTCAGATTCAGTCATTTTATTATCTAAATGTAACCTAGGTGCGGTCATTGGGTCGCTGCAATTAAGAGAGAGAGAAGAAAACACTTAGCATGATGCTCTTGCAAGTTTAGATTGGTTTTTAATTTATCTAAACAGGATGGCTCCCACTGTCTCTCGAATCCCTCCCCAAACCATAAAAGAAGGATTAGTCAGGATCAATCTCACCGTACAATACTTGCTTAACCGTTCAACCAGGCCAGTGTCGGTACTTCGAGGGAGGTTTTCCAACGCTTTCGCGAAGTTCCTTAATTAAGTAACCTCTTTTCCCTGTGGGCGTAGCCCCGCTAACACCTTTCTAGACACCTACTTGGTTTATAGCATTGATCGTTAAGTGAAAAAGCTCCCGAGGAGTAGCATATTCTCACAGTAGGATCGGGATCCAAATATTATCGCGTGATAAAACCGAAGGAATCCTACCAGAATCATCACACTCCAAATGGTATGCAGCGCTAGCAAGTTTCAGTACTTATGAAACTCCCGATGTGGATTTTTGCCCCGTACTCTTATGACCTTGACGAAGGTCAACAAATCATAAGTCACATGTCAAGTTCTACCCGTCATTATCCAGGTTAATTTGAACCCACCCGTACATACCCTTGACGAAGGTCAACAAGGTAGTACGACTGTCCCAAACCAACGCATCTATCTATGCTACATATGAACACCCAACAGCTACCAATCACTATGCCTTGACGAAGGTCAACAAACATAGCTTGAATACTATTGAATATCTATACGAAATGACAGAGGGCTACGAATGGTTTTGGCGAAACCGTGAACGTAGTGAACTTGATATAATCGATGGAACGAGATAGTTTTTAAAAGGAGTGGTTCAAGCTCCGCGTTTAAAAGTTTAGTTTTGAAAAGAACCGAGTGGTTTTCAAAGTGTTCCAATCGACTTTTACTTGGTTTATTTTCTTGCATTAGTTCTTTTAATGCGTCCCATCATTTAATCCTACCATTGCAGAAAACAACGTCTGGGACAGTTCTGTATAGAATCCTAAGCAATATATCACAAGAATTATAAGAATCAGCAACTATACATTGTTTACATTTCAAATTCCTTGAATCTATCCTCACTTGCCTTTCTTGAGTTTTTTCTCGTTCTTCTTCATCTTCCTCCCTACGATCTCATATGTTGAGAATCAAGGGAAGAAGAGAGATAGAAATACACTAGAAAACTCACTACCTCTCTTTAGTAATCTAGATTAGTAAACTAGGTTACTAAATTGCTTAATCGGTGAAGCTAAGCTTGGATCATAAACTCTCGGGTGGATCATCTAGGATCAAAAAGGTCATCAAGCAAGTTTGATCTAGGAGACCTCAAGGAGCTTAAGAAGAGGAGTGAAGACCCGAAAAACACGTGTTTTTAGGTATAACCTCTTATCACGGTAGCTAGATCTTTCTAGTTTACTAGTTTCGATATTTGGTTAGATTCTAGAATGTGTTTTCTAGCACCAAAGTTTTAAAAAGTGAAAGTTTTTCGTTCCGCAATGGCCGCGGTAGGCAGCCAGGGCGCTAGGAATCCCAACGCCTCCTAATTTTCAGCAGGCTATCACGACCAGAGACTCTATGAAATGGATGGATGCTATACGGTCCGAGATGAAATCCATGTACACCAAAAAAGTTTGGACTTTAGACGTTGTACCTTCAGGGGTAAAACCCGTAGGCTGCAAATGGATATTCAAAAAGAAGATTGGTGCAGATAGAAAGGTTGAAACCTATAAAGCTAGACTTGTAGCAAAAGATTTTCGTCAAAGACCAGGTTTGGACTATAACGAAACCTTTTCTCCATTAGCTATACTTAATTCCATTTGGATCTTACTTACCATTGTTGCCTTCCATGTCTATGAGAAGTGGCAAATGGACATAAAGACCGCTATTCTGAATAGAAGTTTGGAAGAGTGTATTTATATGGACCAGCTAGAGGGCTTCACGGAGAGTGGGAGCAGCGAAAGGGTGTGTAATTGCTTAAATCCATTTATAGATTAAAGAAGACATCATGGAATTGGAACATCTGCTTTAATAAGAAGGTCAAGAAATTTGACTTTATAAAAAATGTAGATGAACCATGTATTTATAAGAAAATTGTAACGAGAACCGTGGTATTTCTCGTCTTATGCGTGGATGACATTTTTATGCTATAATCGGTCAAGAGCTTCTTGTCACAGAAGTTCTCCATGAAAGATCTGGATGATGCCTCCTACATTCTGTGGATTAAGATCTACCGTGATAGATCTAAGAGAAGATTCGGACTTTCACAGTGAAGATACATTTTCACTATACTAAAGAAATTTAGTATGGAAGATTCCAAACGCTGTAATTTATCCGCTTGTCACGGGATCACCCTCTCCAAAGAGATGTCTCCCAAGACTGATGAAGAGAGGGATCGCACCTACACTTCGATAGTAGGATCTATAATTTATGCGATGTTATATACCAGACCAGATGTATGTTACACACTCAGCGTGGTAAGTCAGTATCAGTCAAACCCAGGGAAGAAGCACTGTATAGCCATAAAGAAAATTCTCAAGTAAAGAAGGACTAAGGAATTGTTCTTAGTATACGGCAACGAAGACCTCCATATCGAGGCCTTCACAAACTCTAACTTCCAGGGTGACAAGGATGACTCTAAATCCATGTCGGGTTATAAGTTTACTCTCAACGGAGGGGCGATCTGTTGAAAGAGCTCCAAACAGGACACCGTAGCAGACTCAACGATGGAAGATGACTACATCGCTGCTAATGATGCCACAAAAGAGGCGGTCTAGATGAGAAAGTTCATTTATGAACTTCAGATGGTTCCATCCATTGTTGATCCAATATTCCTTGTATTGTGACGATAATGGGGCTATTGCTTTAGCAAAGGAACCACGGTCCCATTAGAAATCCAGACACATCTTACGGTGGTATCACCTGATCAGGAAGATCGTGGATCGCCAAGAGATCGAGGTGTAGAGAGTAGATATGGAGAACAACACTGCAGATCTATTCACTAAGGCCATCTCTCAAGCACAGTTCGAGAACCTGTTCGAGATGTTGGGTATATGATACGCCAACGACTAGCTTTAGCGCAGACAATGGGTAGTCGATACACCAATAAAAGGTCTTAGTGCAAGTGGGAGATTGTTAGGATCTATATGCCCTAGAGGACTTTATTGTACAGAATGCTGGGGATATATATGTATAGGACAATCTTGCTCGATATGATAGTATGCTATTTAGTTTTTCTTTATCTTAATATGTGTATATGTTCTACTTATTATTTCATATCGCAAATACATATTGATAAAACCCGTAGGATTCTTGCTTGACTACCAGCGTTGTGATAGCAATCATATTAGTGGGGGCTAGGTAGTCTATAAGCACATCCTTAAATAGTCCCTAGTCGTAGGATTATCGAGACTGGGCATCGATACCTAGAGTAACTAGTGTATATGTTTCTTATTCCTATCAGGGGAGATGGCCGGTCCCAGAACCATTAGTGTACGGCACCAAAAATAGTATACAGGTACTTATTAGGTTATGAGTTACACTGGACGAACTCGTCGGGAGTTGTTGGATGGTACTATATCTAAAGTCAGATAGCAGCTCTCATGTGACATAAGTACAGATTAGTCTGTCGACCTGAAATCGTCATTTTTCTCGTATGAGTTCCCACTGTGCTTTAATTACTACCCTACCACGGCTCTACTGAATCGTATAAACAGGTTTTAGTTGGGTACAGTCCTGAGCCACATGGAGGAAGTGAGCAATTTTCAGGGATTCGTCTCTCCCGGTATAGGGATTCGATATCGCAATATGTACGGTTGGCCGAAACCATAAGACCCTGGCCAAGACAGTTGAGATTTACTGATAGATAGATCGGTAGTTTCCCGGATGGGCTTGAACCACATCGACACGACTTATCAGGTTATTAAGGGTCTAAAGTTTTCCATCCCCCTAGACTTGATATGCGATACTCTCAAACGAACAAACCGGACTGTATAGAGATTGTCACAGATAGACTCGGTAGGGATACATACGAGTTTGCTTGTCAGCCTTTCTTTCGACAGATGCCTGGGTAGCCGTTACGTACAGCTGGTGCCACTTACGTGCTTGTGGTTAAACTCACTGCTAGAGTATTCTTGAGCCTTTAGAGTCTCATAAATGGGGTTTCCCGGTTCAGGAGAAACGGTATAGTATGCGTATTTTGATACGCTCGGGTGTTCGATAAAACACATGTATTTCATACATGTGCTTTAATCGGACATTTTGGTAATACTAGTATGTTTGAAAGATAGCCAAATATGGAACTAGTATTATATTGCTCTCTTTTAGGTATTTGTATTTTAACACGAATACGGTATTTATATGAATACGTGTATTTGTATGCATACGGGTATTTGTGTCTTGATACAAATACATGTATTTCTTTCTTAATATGAATATGAGTATTTTGTATTTTTGAGACAAATACGATATTCGTATTTTGGTAGAAATACGGGTATACGTATTTTGGTAGAAATACGGGTATACATGGTTGTATGTGAGTGTGTACACACACTTGTGAGGTGGCATCTATCTTTCTCTCATCTCTTCTAGGTTTTGGTAGATGTGTGTGGGCTCGTGACTCACAAACCCACTCACATTATATGTTTTAAAATTATATGAAAAGATAAAAGATGAGTGCGTGATATTATTCCATAATTATCTTTTGAGTCATTCTCTACATCATCTTCTTCTTCTTCATTTCTTTCTTGAGTTTTGAAGGAAAAATAAAGAAAGCACTTTGACACAAATATTACACCTCTAAGCATCCAGACTTAGCAAGTCTAGATTTTTAGTTGCTTCTTTGATTCATTACTAGAAGTTAGAGCTTGAACCGGCATTCTCGGGTGGATCATCTTTGATAAAGGGAGACAACCTTGCAAGCTCGATCCAACAACTCTAGGAGCTTAAGAAGAGAACCACAAAAGACCCGAAATACACGACATCAAAGATTGTAATTCTTAACATAGTAGCTAATCTCATTTAGTTATATTAGTTTAGTATTTGGATTCGATTTCTAAGGTTAAACTTTATAGTGCTCAAGTTAAAATTTAAAGTTATTGATTCCGCAAACGTCGTAGTTGATACGGCAAGAGCGCTATGAACTTACATATTATACCTATTCATCCTTCTTCATTGATAATAAAACAAATAAAGTATGCAATTTGAAAAGATTTTAGTGCTTAACAACATTACATTGTTTAAGATATTCAGAGACCGTTCTCGATAGCTATGAAGATTATCAGGGACCGAGAGCAAATGCTCATAGCTCGGGAGTTGGATCCTTCTTCCAAGAAATATGATGATGTATTAATGGTTCTATATTGGATATCGAGGGTAACGGCTGTCAGGGATAAGGTTTCTATCCCTTTAAAATGTATAGAGCAGACACTCATTCGCTTGTACTTTCAACCGGCAGCATCTCCCCGCTGTTCTCTGAGTACACAGTAATAGAATAAATAATCATTTCAATACTGTGAAACAATATTGAAATGAACATCTAATTTATCTTTGTATATGGATAACCAGCGGAAAGGTACCGACGAAATAACACAAAACGAATGAAAACACAAATGAATGCAGGTGTTTGCTGATACATTCCTAATTTGTCCACACCGGACAAGTCTATCGATTATCATACGATTGAATTTTCTCGTCATATAGACTATACGACGGTTGTTTGCACCGAACGATACCGTCTGATTTTTAAAAAATTTCGTGTAGTTTTATGTCACGATGAATATCGAGCGTATGTTAAGCGATAGACAGAGACTACGGTGCGTGATTTAGTTTGATAAATTATCCATGTTTCAATTTATAATTTCTCTTAGGTGTAGGGTTGTTACTGTATATGTGCTTTATGTATGTGTGTGTTGTATGTGTGTACTTTTCGTATGTATGTGTGTGTTTTCGTTTAGGTGTTAAATTGACGATTTAGTTTATGTATATATATATAGTTTTAGTGTTAGTTTTCAATTAACGTATTTGTTAAGTTCGGTATCAATTGACAATTTAGTTTAGGTATATGCGTATTCTAAGTAGCATGTATTCGGATACGAGACACGATACCTTAAAATTTGCTCAATTTTCCTAAACGCTATAAATTTAATCAATTTTACTAATTACATTAAATACCCTTAACTATTGCTATTTTTCACTAAATTACCTTAAAATTTTTCCTAAACCACCTATTTCAATTTTCCTAATTTCACTAAAATACACTTAAATATTGTTATTTTTTCACTAAATTACCTTTACAATTTTAACTAAAAAAACCCCATTTATTTAGTTTTACTTTTTTCACTAAAATACCCTTAACCATTATAGCTTCTTCGCTAGCATATCCTTAACTATTGTTATTTTCACTAAACTACCTTAAAAAATTCACTAAAATACCCTAACCCTGACACCCAATCACCGTCATTAATTAACCCCAACCCTAACTCCTAACCCTAACCTTAACACTAACACTATCTTTAAGCCCTAACATATTCATAAACCTAACCCTAACCCCTAACATATTCATAAACCTAACCCTAACCCCTAACCGGCCGAACACCCTCATCACTTCTCAAAGAACAACAACAACAGAACAACAGCAGCAACACCAACAACAGCTGCAGCAGCAGTAGTAACAACAATTAACCGCCCCCAAATTAAAGCCCCAAATTAGACAATTTTAAAAATAGATAGAAAACTATACCTGAATCGATCGTGAGAGGAGATAGCTGTAACAACTCCATTTTTAGTGTACAAAATTTGCTTTAAAATTAATGTATACTTGGAGTATTTACATTTGCTGTTATTACTTTAAGTAATTAATTAGCTCCATAATTACAAGAAGGAGCTTGTAGCTCATTGGTAATACCTTGCACTGCTGAACCAAACCACCAGAGTTCAAATCCCATACCCCGCATTATTTTTAATATTGATTTTTTTAAAAACCTTTAGAATACCAAGGGTTTACACGTGCATATCTCACAAAAACCCCACTACACCCAAAAATGTAACATTGCCATAGGTTAGATGAACCGTCGGGTGGGATCTCGACCGCTTGACTCGGCCGGGAATCGGCAAAATCGGCCTTGACTCGGCCGACTCAGTCCTCCGACCGAGTCACGGCTGAGTCGGCCGATTCCGGCGATGACCCCAATACAAAAAATGTGTTTTTTGGTCTCCCCTGTACACCTGCAAAATTTTATCCTCAGACCATTTCTAGAGCTCTTTTAAAACCCCATTTACTCCACTTTTATTACATTTTAATATATTTTTTTTACATTTTTTAAAATTAAAACCCTAAATCTACCCTAACCCTAGCATAACCCTATAAATACCATCCCTACCCTCTACCCTCTCACCCCAAACTCTGAGCCAACTCTCAAAAATTTCCAAGAAACCTTTTGTACTTTGAAATCGAGCACGAGGCGAAGCTATGACGAATTTTCCGGCATACTTCCGACGATCATTCTAGGAGCCCCGGCGACGAAGCGACGCACAGACGACTCCTCCCGTTCCACCTCCCTCTCTTTGTTGTCCTAAACCCATAGGTCCCCAAATTATATCTTTCTTTTCTTTTCTAAAATACGGATTTACAAAACCCGACGGAATCGGAACCAATCCGATTTCCGATTCGGTTTCTTTATAAAACTTCACTTCTCGTTAATACAATTATGCTTAAACTCTCTCATGTTGACTATTAAACACTAATCAACCAAATTGATCAAGTTTCATATCACAAAACAATTTCTATTTCATTTTAACGCATTTTTTCATATAAATACCACATAGTTTCAATTCCACCTTCAATATCACAAAACCTTGCTATGCCTTTAAGTAGATCACGAGGTAATGACCTACCTTCTCACACTCTCATATGCAATATAGTACCATATCCTTGGGAACATAGAATATGGAAAAGCAACACATTTTCATTTAAATACCATTTACTTAATAAAACCGTTTTTTAAAAGATTTAGTATTTATACAATCTTTGCAAAGCGTCGTTACAACCCATTTTGGGGAACTCGTTCGGGATGGTGCGGATTATCGCACATTCTCGGGCTTAGTAATGCGAGATTCAGACCCCCGCAAGGAGCGTTCGGTCTCGAAAGATTTAAAATACAACATCTTAAGAAAATGAGATTTTTAGAATATAAAATATATATTAAAATTACTTTTGTATAAATATATGTATATTTATCATTAAAATACCTATTTTGTTATGATATAAATATTCCACCTTTTTTCTAAAAATCACAAGAATCAATTTGACACTAAAATACGATGAATTCTATACAAAACCAATATTACAAATAAATACCATTTATTATGAAATTAGGATATTTCCACTAGAAATATCACAATATAAAATCTGCATTCATTACAACTTTAAAGACGATTAATAAATACTTGCGGTGTATTTTGAAAAGTATATAAAAGTATTTTTTTCATAAAACCCCCTCAAGTTCTATAATTTACCCTAAAAACCCTAGTAAATATGGGTTTAAGCGGGACCAATCTCTTGAGCCTCAGGGAGCCGGAGAAGTGGGTGCTTGCCTATCTAAGGTAGACAACTTAACAAACGGTATTATCAATACGGTAATCGTCTTTGAAAAAGACACAAATCCTGCCGCCCATATGCAGCGGTTACCGATAACATCAGAACAATCAGGACTTCAATTTACTTCTCTAATTGTCTGACTCAGATTGAGTCTCATTATAATCTGACTTGAATATGATTCAAGTACAATCTACAATTTACAATATTACAATTCAATATGAATCCATGAATCCATTATTCAATATATTCAATCTATCAACTTGACTAAACCGAACCATGGATATACATCCATTCCATTTACATGATTATACAGTTATATCCGTTTACTGATATCATGGTTTTGGTCAGTTATCCAACTATACAATCTATACAATACAATACAACAATACAATCAAAACACTACGTGGTTTAAGAGATAGATTGGTACGGAAGGTGTTAAAAGTAGCGCGAGACAGTAAGATTAAAACACCTAACCTATATTCCGTTGTTGTTGTACCGTGGTTTAACGGTTCCTTTTACATTCCGTTTGCCCTGGTCTAGCATATAGAGACATCTCTCGTATACACCGGTATCCTTCTGTACCAAGCTACAAATAACAACGTTAACACAACATTACAATAATATAATACAATTTTAAAAGATAGCTCTTATTCTGTCTATTTCTCTCTTATTTTTGGGACTTACCGAGCGACCTGTTCGCTGACGACATTCTCTTTTTTTCTTCTTTGAACACAGTAAATACGTAGCGGACCTGTCGCGTCCCCTTCGCCGTATACCGAGAAGCGGGGCGTGACAATAGCAAAGTAACAAGCGGCAACTGAGCGATGAGCACCGACCACTTCGCAACGAGCGAAGGAGGAGACGGCGATGAGCGAAGGAGGAGAGTTCGACGGCGAGGCGAAGAGGATGAGGGTTCGACGACGACGAAGGAAGAGGGTTCGAGGTCGGCGAAGGTTGGGGAAGGAGGAGGGTTCGACGGCGGTGAAAAGGAGGAGGGTTCGAGGACGACGGCAAAAAAGGAGGAAGGGGAGGATCGAGGGAAATTTTTTTTGGAGGGGAGAGGGAATTTGGGGATAATTGGGCATGGGGGAAAGAGGAGGGGATTTTCTGTTTTATTTTTTTTAAAACCCTACTTTGATCCTACGGTGTCCTTAATAGGAGTTTATTTTTCGGCACCATAGAGGCAATTACAAAAGTTAATTTTTTATAATTGTTTTTATGTATAAATGTTCCTACGGTTACTACCGTAGGGGTCCTGTTTATCCCTACGGTGGGAACCGTAGGGGCAACTTGTCTTTACGGATTTTTCCATCCGTATGGACAAACCATCTTTGTGCCCGTGCTAGTAAAACTAATTCTATATAAATTATAAACATTCTGCATGGACTAATTAATTCGCATGCATATATAATATGTATGATATTATATCTATTTATTGTTCTGGTATCTTTCACTCATTTCCTGCCTAATATTAGGGCCCTGGTCTCCTATTCTTCAACCCAAATAATTCTTACAACAAACAATCAACAGAATTTGAATAAAAAACTAGAAAGCATTCTAAATTTCCAAACGTGAGGAGCAAGAACCGTAACCGACACTTATGGCTCAAAGTGAGATGATGATGCAACACTTTATTCCAAGAATGATCAAAAGTCTGTTCTCTATCTTTCTAGACTTTTAGTAAACAAAAATCCTCTCACCGCATGCTAGCTAGGGTTTAAGCTTTTTAATGTGCATGATATTTTGGTGTGCTTGTAAAATAAAAATAAATAGTGTCACTTATTGATGATACCCGTATGTGAGAATTCCTCAGATCACTATACGTAGCGGATGACGCGTCTTCTATGTAAGCCCACTAGATTCCTAGGGTTACGGAGCTGGAATAAATATGATGCATTGGGAATATTCCTCGGCGCCTCGTCTCCGATGTGGCAACCGATCTTTTAGAAGACTTTCCCGAAGTGCATTCCCTCTTCGTCTAACCACCAGCCATTGCCCGTCTCCGAGCAATCATAGAGTTTAACTTCCTCAGTTCCCTAGTTCGTCTCCGAGTTATCCTATAGCTGAGCTTTCTCAGCCTCCTCGCTCGTCTTTGAGCTGTCACGGAGCTGAGCTTCCTCAGCCTTCCTGTCTGGCCGGAAGCATGGAGCACGGGAGCCCTCGTAACGGCTCCGTGCATCTTGCCACGACGAGATCTCCGCCGCTCCACGTACCGCATCACACGCTAGCGTATCTTGCCAGTAATGAGCGTATCTCGCCATTAATGGGCGTATCCCGCCATCAATGCGAACGTGATGCAGGGGCGTAACGGGCGGCGAGAATCCCGCATCAGCTAGCTCCATGTGACCGCTATATAAACCCCTCCTCTAGACATTTCAGGTAAATCAAACTCAATCCATTACACCACTACCCTGCCATTATTATTCCTCGATACTTACTTGATCATTGGAGGGTCTTACGGTAGTTTCTCACACCGGGATTTCCCTTACAAGTAGCTCGGTATCAACGACAACCAACAACCCATTGAGATCCACATGCTTAACCCTCATCTCAAATCTCAACTATTCAGTCTCGCTGGCAATAAGATCGACGGAGGACAACATCTGAGGGAGATTCCGATCTCCATCAGCTAGCGCCGTCTGTGGGAACGTCGATTTTCCCACTTAAGAAAGTTGATCGTCCGCCTTCGATTCGATGGCCAGTCGCAACGATCCCAGCACAAGTCGTCTCGTCCTCCACAACGGAGGCGGGGCGGTTCTACTCTACCTTCTGTCACGCCCCACCCCCAATATAAAGAGTATTGTCCGCTCTGGCCGAAACTGCATGGTTTTGTCCTTCAGGGCGAACCGGACCCGATCAAAGGCCACCTCCTAAGAGATCACCTATCCTAGAACTTCCCTGGCTCGAGCATGCTTAACTACGAAGTTCTCAAGCTCCTGTAGTGCCGGTTCACTTAAAAAGCGCCACTGTATTGAAGAGTAGTATCATTCTATTTATAGTACAGATCTTCCCTCTTTCGGAATGTATTCCGAAAATTCCCTATTGTTCTACAGTGGGTCCCACGGATTCAAGAGGTGGCCCCCGTTCCCTAGGCATGACACTTGGCATGGCACTTTATTCCGTGTGGCACTTTGTTCCATGAGCAAGAACCTGGTCCCAACATTCTCCCCACCTTTGAATAATAGTTCATCCTCAAAGCACAAATCTACTATTGAGGGACCAGCTCTGATACCATTCTATCACGCCCCACACCCAATACAGAGAGTATTGTCCGCTCTGGCCAAAACCATACGGTTTTGTCCTTCGGGGCGAACCAGACCCGACCAGGGGCAACTTCCCAAGAGGTCATCCATCCCAGAACTTCCCTGGCTCAAGCACGCTTAACTACTGAGTTCTCAAGCTCCTATGGTGCCGGTTCACTTAAAAGGCGCCTCTGTATTGAAGAGTGGTATCATTCCATTTATAGTACAAATCTGCCCTCTTTCAGAATGTATTCCGAAAATTCCCCATTGTTCTAAAGTGGGTCCCACAGATTCAAGAGGTGGCCCCCCAGGATTTAAGAAGTGGCCTCTGCCCCTTAGGCATGACACTTGACGTGACACTTTATTCCGTGAGTAAGAACCGGGTCCCGACACCATCTAGCATCGTCGAATTCTTATCCGCAAAGATCGACAGGCTCACGAAGATGGTGGACACGCTCGCTCGTGTTCAAACGACCGGCCATGCCCGCTAAACCGCCGTCCCCACTCCCCGAAACGGCGATGCGCGTGGAGCAACGAGGGGATGCATTCAGGCCTTCGACCTCGCTCGTGCCCATATCGATGTCACGGAACACCAGAGTGCCGATTCCGGCAGTCACGACCCCCACACGAGGAATGATTCCATGAATCGTTAGGCGCCGAACAATTCGACACCGAGATCTCGGGAATGACCAAACTACCACTTCAACGCTCGTCGCGCTCTCTCTCTCCCTGAAGTGACATCGGTCAGGTCATCTAATTTTAGGCAAGACCGACGTCGCCACACTAAACGAGACCGCGCACATGAAGAATGTCGAGGCCAACCACGAAGGGTCCACCCTAAGGATCTGAGAAACGTGATAGAACGAAACCGAAACCACTCCGTGACGAAAGCCCGAAGTAGAGATAGAAAGAACTCCGACTATGGATAATCCTCGGGGTACCAACAGCGAATCGAGGTTCTCGATAAGAAAATTGAGGACATGCGGCTCGCCACCCGTTCACCCGGAAGGTCGGGGAAATACTCCGCGGATTCTCTCACGAAAACCTTCATGGAGCAGTTACTACGTGAGCGCATCTCATCTCGAAACAAGCTGCCCAAAGTGGCCCTCTTCAATGGAAATTCCAACCCAAAGGACCACCTAGACGCGTTCACGGTGAGCATGAGCTTCCAGGACAACTCGGACGCGGCTCAATGCCGAGTCTTTCCCACCACCCTTATCCGGACCAGGCGAGATTGGTTCCGTGGCCTTGCTCCATGTTCAATCTCAACCTTTGACGAGCTGGCTACTCAGTTCCTCAGTCATTTCGTCGGCAACCGACGACAGAAAAGGATAGTCGACTACCTTTTCACCATCAAGAGCGAGGACCGAGAATTTTTCAAAGGTTATGTCACCCGATTCTATAATGCCCTTCTGGAAGTGCCCGAGCACCGTGATGAAACGATTATCACCGTCTTGAGATCGGGTCTTAGGCACAAAGAGTGGCTCAACTCTTTTGCATTGACACAATCTAAGACCTTGGCCGAGGTAAAAGTCTGGACCGAACGGGAAATCCAACTTGAATCCGAGATTAACGCTCACCTTTCCCGATGATACCGGACAGACCAAAAGAAAAGGACCTGGAAAAAGACAAGAAGAAGGCTAATCAGTCGAAACCTTATACGCCGAGGTTTTGCGAGTACACGCCTCTCAATGTCTCGCGGGCCGAGATCCTAAAGGAGGCAAGGAGCGAAAGATTCTTCAAGCTGCCACCATTGACACGAAAGCCGGGCAAGCGACTCCGCGACCCGTATTGTGCCTATCATCGGACGCAAAGGAATCCGACCGAGGATTGTAAACAGGTACGCGATTATATCGAGGAGCTGATCCAATCCGGTCACTTGGCAAAATACCTACGAGAAAAACGTCAAGTAGATAGGGGAAAGCCAACTAACTTGAAGCCGGAAAGCTAACGATCGGACAGATCATGGTCGTCACCAACTGACCCGAGTCTGAACAATAAGGACGCCCATCGAATCCGGTCATTCAATGTAGGAGAGTTCAAACTGGCCGGCAGGATCTAAAGCCCTCATCATGAAGCCGCCGGGCAGTTTCCTGCTCGGCCCATCCATAATGGATAGCTTCCTGCCCAATGAAGACGTGGATCTAAAGCCCTCATCACGAGACCGCCGGGCAGCTTCCTGTTCAGCCCATCCGCCGCGGGTAGCTTTCTGCCCAACGAAGACATGGATCCAAAGCCCTCATCACGAGGCCGCCGGGTAGCTTCCTACTCGGCCCATCCACTGCGGGTAGCTTCCTGCCCAACAGCGTTGTAGATCTAAAGCCTTCATCATAGGGTAGCTTACTGCTCGGCCCATCCACCGCGGGTAGCTTCCTGTCCAACAACGTCATAGATCCAAATCCCTCATCACGAGGCCACCAGATATCTTCCTGCTCGGCCTCAACGGTGGATCCTAAGGCCTCACATTAAACCAGCAGGCAGACCTCTACCCGGCACGCATATTCGAAGTAGGTAGACTCCTGCGTAACCCAAGTAAAGAAAACTCGCTTGCAGTCGATAACCGGCTTAACTCTAAATCCACCGCAAAGAATCCTCGGTACTAAGCTGAATGGAGAAAACCGAGCACACCACTCTCGACCCAACCCATAAATAAGTCAGAACGATAGTAGGGGGCTAATGATGATACCCGTAAGTGGGAATTCCACATATCACGATACGTAGAAGATGACGTGTCGTCCATGTAAGCCCACTAGATTCCTGGGGTTTACGGAGCTGGAATAAGTATGATGCATTGGGGACATTTCTCGGCGCCTCGCCTCCGAGGTTGCACCCGACCTTTTAGAAGGCCTCCCCGGAGTACGTTCCCTCTTTGCCTAACCACCAACTATTGCCCATCTCCGAGCAATCATAGAGTTGAGCTTCCTCAGCTCCCAAGCTCGTCTCCGAGCTATCCTATAGCCGAGCTTCCTCAATCTCCTCGCTTGTCTCCGAGCTGTCACGGAGCTGAGCTTCCTCAGCCTCCCCGTCTGGCCGGGAGCATGGAGCACGGGCACCCCCGTAAAGGCTCCGTGCATCTCGCCGCGATGAGATCTCCGCCGCTCCATGTCCCGCATTACACGCTAGCGTATCTCGCCTTTAATGAGCGTATCTCGCCATTAATGGGCGTATCCCACCATCAATGCGAACGTGACGCATGGGCGTAACGGACGGCGAGAATCTTGCATCAACTCGCTCCATGCGACCGCTATATAAACCCCTCCTCCAGACGATTCAGGTAACTCGAACTCAATCCATTACGCTGTTACCATGCCATTATTATTTCTCGGTACTTACTTGATCGTCGGAGGGTCTTACGGTGGTTTCCCACCTCAGGACTTCCCTTGCAGGTAGCTCGGTGTCAACGACAACCAACAACCCATTGAGATCCACACGCTCAACTCTTATATCAAATCTCAACCGTTCAGTCTCGCTAGCAACAAAATCGACGGAAAACAACGTCTCAGGGAAATTCCAACCTCCATCACTTATCAATTCCATTAGATTGGACATTTGATAACCAAGGAAGCATCAAGAGGCATGGTTTTTTATCCCACATGCACAAATAAAATTGTGGACATATATAGAAGGTACAGGTTAGAAAATGTACCAAAGTTAAGTTGTTCTTTGCTAATATTCATTAGTACTTTCAATATATTAACCCTTTCTAGTTAATTTAAATTAGACCCATAGAAATTAAACAAATGTTAGAGCCGTTAGAAAAAGCTTGAAGCTCAAAATATTGTCAAGAATCCTGATAAATATATGAACGGACACAAACATAGCATGTTCGAGCTCGGATATATAATGCTTAGTATCGGCTGGTTAGAGCTCATGTGGAGTCAGGAATGTTTATGACTTTTTAGTAGTTACTTAATTAATACTTACTAACTCGTCTTTGTTAATTCAAGACTTATATCATAGTAAACATTTAATCAAATATTTTTATGCTAAAATATTAAAGAATTTAGATAATTAATTAATAGCTTTAATTTAGACAGGACAAGGTTTTAAAACATGCTTTGAGCATGTTCATCTGCTTGTATCAACAAATTTCTCAATTGCTATTGCTCAATTTGTAAAAAATAATAATCAACATATATATTATTTTCATATGTTTTTCACTACTACAATGAGGGTTTGCCCCTACAGATATAGGAATTCGTAGGGGTAACTTTTTATTGCCCCTACGGATTAATCCGTAAGGCCATCGGTTTGTCCCTACGGTACCCACCGTAGGGGCATAAATAAATTTAAAAATATTAAAATGTAATCTTTTATTTGGCCCTACAGTGCCGCGAAAGAAAGCCCTACTGATTAATCCGTAGGGGAAACAAAGGGTTATTTATAAAAAATATAAAGCTAAGTAATTTTCTACCGTCCCCAAAATTTCCCACCAACTCCCGATAGATCACCCGCGCATCGTCGCCACCACACCCATCGTCGTCTACTTCCTCGTCGCCACCACACTCTCGTCGTCGCCACCACAGTCTTGCCGCTCGCACCTTTTCGAGCTCCATCCCCGGCCTCCTCCACCTCGTCGAGCTCTTTGCCACCGGCCGGTGACTACTGAGATGAGTTAATTTCGATTTTAATTTATAATTATGCTGTTTTTGTGTTATTGTTGTTGATTTTAAGATTAGGGTTATAGCTAGGGCCGGGTTAATTGGGGATTAATTTGGGTTAGAGTTAGGATTAATTAGGTAGGGTTAGGGTTAGGGTTCAGTTGATATTTAGGATTAGGGTTAGGGTTAGGGTTAATTAGGTAGGGTTAGAATTAGGGTTAAGGTTGGTTTGGGTTAATTAAGTAAAATAGGATTGGTGATGATTAAGATTAGGGTTAATTAGATTAATTAAGGTTAATTTTGGTTTGGGTTAGGGTTAATTTGGGTTAAGATTTGGATGATGAGTAGGGTTAGGTTAATTTGGGTTAGGGCTTGGGTTAGGATTAATTTGGGTTAATTAGGTAAAATAGAGTGTATTTGTGTTAGGGTGTTGATTAGGGTTAATTTGGTTTAATTAGCTTAATTTTGGGTTAATTATGTATAATTTGAGTTAGGGTGATGATTAGGGTTAATTGGATTAATTTGGTTTAATTAGCTTAATTTAGGGTTAATTAGGGATAATTTGAGTTATGGTGGTTAATTTGGGTTAATTAGGTTAATTAGGGTTAGGGTTTATAGTGCACTTGTTCCTTCAGTAGAATACTCGATAATAACATAAACGTACAAGTTTATTGTAAACGTAAGAAAACTTTATCCTAAACTAAAAATTTCGAACCCTTAAAATCAAAACGTAAACGTAAAACCTATTCAAGTTAAATGTTCAAATAAAAACAATATATGATACTCGATAATAATATGAAACTTTCATATTCTCATCGATATTCATATGTGAAAATCAAAACGCGACTTAGTCCCCGTTTATCGGTTAACATACGTTCGATATTCGTCGTGACATAGAACTATACGAAAGTTGTCAAATATCATATGGTATAGTTTGGTACTAACAACCGTCATATAGTCTATGTGACGAGAATATTCAATCGTATCATAATCGATAAATTTGTCTAGTGTGGACAAGTTAGGAATGTATAAAGCAAACGCATGCATTCACTTGTGTTTTCATTCGTTTCGAGTTATTTCGTCGGTATTTTTCCGCTAGTTCTCCATGTACAAAGACAGATTATATCTTCATTTCAACGTTATTTCACAGCATTGAAATGATTATCTATTCTATTATAGTGTACTCGGAGAATATCGGGGAGGTGCTGCTGAAATTTAATCGAAACGGATGAAAGCACAAGCGAATTGGTGTCTGCTCTATACATTCTTAATGGGATAAAAACCTTACCCCCGACAGCTGAAAAACACACATACAACATGAATACATAACAAATGCACACACAAAGCACATACACACTAACGACCCTACACTTAAGCGAAATCATAAATTGAAACACATACACAGAATACAACTCATACTTAGATATCTTCAAATCTAACTTTGTTTATCGATAATTTATTTTTTTTAATAACAAACTTGCCTCTAAGGATTTTCTTCTTTGTCAGTAACCATCCCGTTCTTAGATTTCTCAATATAGTCACCAAAATCTACAATTTATATGTTGTACAGTCTAACATGGCCCATGAGTACATCAGAGTTAAGGACTGGATGTACGTGGATTGGTAACAACGCATACAATCTAAGTTTGTCGTAGGAGTTGCTGTTTTCATTAAATTTGCACGCGCATATAATAAGATCGTGTTAGAGAATATTTTCTTCCCGTGCGATAGATGTGGGAATAAGTTCTGGCAGAAGGTAGAAATCGTAGAGCTTCACATCGTTAAATATGGTTTTACTAGAGTTTATACAATTTCTCTATATCATGGGGAAGGACAAGAAGAAAACGGTAATACGGCAGAAGAAGAAACCCTAGATGATAGTATTCCTACCGAAAATGACATTCCTTCCAGTTAAGGACCGCGTGCGGATAAATATGAAAAGTTCATGAATGATGTTAGAAGACCAATTTATGAGAATGCAAAGTATTCCACTCTAACATGGTTCATCCAACATTTCCAGATTAAGTGCCAAAATGGATGGAATAACAAGTCATTCACGATATTTCTGAAGTTCCTGAAAAATTCTATGCCGAGAGGTTTGGCCGGTATATGGGGGATGAGAGCTGCATCCAAAAGAAGTATCCACTTCACGTTGAGTGGGGCGATAAGCACCGGTGCTCATTTGCCCTCTTCTAAGATCAGGCTCGGGTATTAATAAATATTTTCATTTGACTTATCCAATATATTTATTATTATTTAACACTTGCAATTTAAATTCATTATTTTTTATATTTGCAGCTGGATTACGACTTTCAGCATGTACCCGACCCTATCACTCTGAGAGAGTGCTCGATCTTCACGCTCTATACCAGGGCCTGATAAAGAACATGCAATCAAAATTTCGATACAATAGAAACGAGCTAAAGATCGACTACTATTTGGTATGGATGGCGACCCCCGAGACAAAGAGAGCAGATCTCCTACATACTCCGGCCTTTGCGAGAGTCGATGTAGATACACGGCCTCTCTTGTGTTACGACTCTCAGCGCAAACAGGTTTGTAATTTAAATATAATTCATTATTCAGTATATAGTTTTTTTTGTGTTGCTTAATTAGAAAAATAAATATGAATGTGTTGTGCAGAAACAGCCCGATCAAAATAAGAAAAATAGGAAGTCGGTGAAGAGGGATCGCCCCACTTATACAAGTGGCTCGAGGAACATTACTCGTGTTATGGAGACATCGGTAAATTACAATAGATTTATTTTGATATAATATAATATTAAGAGTTATTTTATAATATATGTAAATTTTTGGCGCATTGCAGAGAGCTCATACCCTGGCGCATGGTGGTACACCGAGCGTGCTGACCGCGTATCTTGCCGTCCACGGCATCTCGACAAATCCCGCCACGGGCGAGCTTCGATTCCCCGACACCGCTATCCAGGAGTATTGCGTAAGTGTTAATATTTATTCTAATTCGAATGAAATTTTTGTTTTGATAAGTTCAAATTTAAATGATATATTTATATTTTAATGGTTAGTGTGGGTGTAGGAGCGGGTGGTGGAGTAGGCGAACAGGAATCGATTTTAGTGGACAGATCGATCCGATGCTACTGATTCCAATCCTAGACACCGCACACGGAGGGCACCATAGAGGTTGGGAGAGGGGCCGAGGACTGGATCCTAGCAGGACCCATATGAGGTTGGTCTCCACTCCGGCGGTTATTTCTCCTACCCTGCGTGAGCGACGTCTGGAGCATGATGTTGCCGCCTTGAAGACCACCGTCGAGAAGTTGAAGGAGATGTTGGTACGTATATTACTTAATGGTAAAATATTATATCATATTATAGACAGTAACATATGCAATATTAATAACCTGAGCTAATTTGATTGTAGACTTAGCTTTGACTAATCATATTTACATAAAACTATCTAATTAAAATAAACTATGGTTTTCCAAACTAGATATCCAAACGATACCTAAGTCCTTAAGTATTCTTAGATTGGGGTTTCGCAATAACCTGATAATGATACTAATTCGACTAAAATCTAATACACCGTTCTTATTCGTTTATTACACACAAAAATTAACAGATGCGATATGCTATTTCGGCTGTGACTCCACATGCATCTCCTTCGGCTGCGGCTCCGTAAGCCACTATCTCGGCTGCGGTTGCGTAGACCACTCCTGCAGCTCCACAGCCCGCTCAGACTCCCGCACAGTTCGCTCCTTCATTAGTCGAGTTTTTGACGACTCAGGGCTGCACCGAGGAGCAGATGCGCCAGATTACGGCGTTTATCAGAGGTGGAGCTAGACCGAGCTAGGGTAGCTTTTTTATATTTTTGAGAATGTATGTACTTATCTGATACATATTGTATATATTTTGGACGATATTGGTGGTTGTTTGCTTGTTCACGATAATTTAGATTGATATCGTATTCTGTTTGTTTATTTCTTTTATATATTATGCGTGAGATATTCATTATGAATATTTCTGTATTTGGTTATATGATGTATATATTATTATGCACAAGACGGGGAAAAAACAGAAAGTCCCTTTTTAAAAAAACCAATGATATTTTGTTCCTACGGATTAATCCGTAGGGCCAGTAGTTGCGCCTACGGATTAATACGTAGGTGCAATATTCGCCCCTACACAGTTAGCCATAAGGACAAAATTTCTGGATACCTGATATTTTGTCACTATGGACTCAGTAACAGAGGTAAAACTTGCCCCTACGGATTAATCCGTATGTGCTATATTTACCCCTACACATTTCGCCGTCGGGACAAAATATCAGGATACCTGATATTTTGTCCCTATGGACTCAGTAACAGGGGTAAAACTTGACCCTACGGATACATTCGTAGGGAATTCTATCAGGCCCAACGGATAAATTCATAGGGGCAAGTATTTTATTTTATAAACCAATAAATTAAATAAAGATTATGTCCCTTCAGAGTAATCCGTATAAGGGATAAATGTCCCTACGGAGTAAGGCGTATGGGCAATTATTACTTCATAGGGACATGTTCAGGACGAAAACTTACACCTGCGGCCTTTGCATTTACGGGGGAATTTTATGTCCCTACGGATATATCCGTTGGTGCAGTGGTTTGCCCCTAAGGCTAAATCCGTAGGGACAACTTATTATTGTAGCAGTGTTTGTAATGATTTGTAGCTATTTTATTTTTCCAGATTTTCCAACAGGCTCTGAAATTACTCCAGGCTTTTAATTATCGTACTCGTTCCATAAATAAACTAGCCAACACCAAATTAATATAACAAATACGAGGCCATATAGATCACAGTCACAGTGGTAAATTTCTTTTTTATAGATTAATACGTGCTTTTAAAAGTTTTTAAAAAACTATTCAATATATAGTGAGGACCTAGAGATGGTACTGTTTTGTCGCATAGCAAGTGTAAGCTTTCAGTTTGTAAAGATTCCATGCATGCATGTTCCAATCGTGATAACGTGTCGCCATGTGGGGCCCACAGGAATGGTCTGCTATCGCCTACGGGCTTCACGACGCCATAAGATACAAGCCCATCCTTATTTGTTTTTTTTTCAAAGGTGGGAAATTATTATTAATTAATAATTCTATTTTTTAATCCTCTTATTAATATAAAATAAAAAAACTTCTAAGAATCAAATTGAACTTCTGTTAGCTTTTTTATATTTTAATGGAAAGTTTATTGTAAGGAAGAACAACTGATTAGCTACCTGCTCCCACTTTTGGAATTTTTATTTGCCCTCAATTTAATCACTTATCATAAGATAAAGACAGGCTGCATTTGTAACTTGTTTTTACAGAAAGATATGCATTCCTATGTTTATTTATGTACTTATTGGTTTCAAAATTTTATGGAATTTCTATGTACATACTGTAACAGTTATATCAAGTTGAGAACCATTTTATTTAATTAAAGCTTTACGCTAATTAACGAACAATTAACAAGAAGATGAACAAAATGCAAATGCAAACAAATAAAAGACTTGACACAAAGATTGGTTGTATGTCATTGTGGTTTGAGTTTTATACCTATTATATAAAGCCAATAATCAAAATTTTCATTTTTGAAATAAATTACTATTAAGCATGTTCGATGCATAATTAAATATGGAAAAAATAAATGGTTTTCCTAATGACTGATAAAGTTCATTAATTAACCCTCGAGAAAATATGAGTGAATTTAAAAAGGAAAAGGAAAATAAAAGTTTGGACCAACAATCACATGAGGTGTCTTCTTTTCCCCGAAAGGTCATAATCGAAACATAAACCCAAAACTTCATCCAAATTCCTTACCATCTAATATTTATGTACTTAATAGTTTTGGGTTTTATGGAATTTCTATTACCTAGAGAACCATTTTATCTAAGACTTTGAGCTAATTGACGACCAAAATCAGCGATTACTTTATTCCATATAAGAAGACGAACAAAATGCAAATGATGTTCTTGGGTTAACAAGCAAACTCGCACTCGTCTCCCATTGATAATTGTCATTCATATGGAACCAGATTGATTGTGTATCATTGAGATAACGAGTTCCATGCCTATTATATAAAGCAAATGGACTTTAATAATTTCGCGTCTTTGACATCAATTACATACGATTGAGCAAATTCAATGCATAATTAAATATGGAAAATAAATGGGTTTCCTAATGACCGATAATGTTCATTTACTGTTGAGGAAATTTAAAGAAAAGAAAAGAAAAGTTTGGACCAACGTCACATGAGGTGTCTTTATTCCCCGAAAGGTCGTAATCGAAACATAAACCCAAAACGTTTTTACGATCCATCCAAATTCTTTACCCATCTAATATTTCAGGTGTGCCTTGTGGTAATACATGCTGACTAAATTAGCAACACATGCACAACCTTATTCGTTTGTTTGGTGAGGGCATGATATGTATTTTTGGGACCCCTTTCCATGATGATTCAATATATCTAGCTAGGGTTTAAACTTTAAAGAGGAAAGAATGTAAGCAAGCAGCAGCTAGCAGCAGGACGAAAGCTATCTTTTTTTTCTTAAGGAGAGGTAACTCTCAACACTGCAGCTTTAATATAACAAAAGGATCGAGATAAATAGGCGCAGACAAGCAAAAAGGGCTCACCAGCAAGCTAGCTCTATTGAGACGCATCTCTACGACACTACGGAGGAAAGATTCTATGATGAATGAATGAAATGAATGCATGCATGAGAGAGAAAGAGAGAGAGAGGGAGAGAGAGGAACAGCTGGGATCAGTGATCAGACTGATCATCTCATGCACATGTAAAACAGATGGGGTCACTGAGTGAGAGAGAGAGAGAGAGAGAGAGAGAGGAACAGATGGGATCAGTGATCAGACTGATTATCTCATGTACATGTAACCTTTATGGAGCAACACGTCAACATATATATATATTAATTATTCATCAACAAGACATATCAACTAACTATATATACTTAATTTCTTTCTATCATCCAGCTGTGAGTTTCACATCCTGTACATGCATGTATAAGTTTTTGTATACTCTTTAGTGAATTTATTTTATTTTTTACAAGAGAGTCCGGTATATATTTAGACCGACATCTCCCAGATTGGCCTTGACGTTTCTCCAATTTGGCCTTGACGTTTCTCCAATGAGACCGCAGCGGATATAAGCTATATATAGTTGACCTCTCTACCCTACTACAACGAGGGGTTGGATAGAGAAATTCGTAGGAGCAACTTTTTATTGTTCCTACGGCTTACACCGTAGGAACATTGTTTGCCTCTACAGTGCCCGGGGCATAAATAAATACTAGTAAAATAAGGGGTTACCCTTACGGATAACAACATCCGTAGGGGCAGATAAAGTTTGGCCCTACGGATTAATCCGTATGGCCAAACGGTTGCCCCTACGGTCCTTCAATATTTATTTAAAAATTATTAAATCTTAAAGTGTTGTTTGCCCCTACGGAACCGCAAACCAAGTACCTACGGGTATATCCGTAGGGGCATATAAATAGGGATTTAAGTTATCGATCCCTACGCTAAGTATTTCTTATTCTCTTTATCGTTCGCGGGAATCCAAATCCCCAAACCGAGATCGTCGTCGCCACCGCCCTGCAGTGATCTCGTCGTCGCCGAACCCAAGCCGAATCGTCGTCGCCACCGCCTGCAGTGATCTCGTCGTCGCCACCGCCCTCGTCGTCGCCGCCACCGCCCTCGTCGTCGCCGATTGCGTCTCCGTCGTCGCCTACAGGTTAGTTAAACTTTATTTTAATGATGTTAGGGTAGCGATGAGGGTTAGGATTAGGTATCGGTTGTGGTTAGGGTTAGGATTAGGGTTAGGGTACGGGTTCGATCGGTTGGGGTTCGGCTGGTGTTGGGGGTTAGGGTTAGGGTTCAGTTGGGGTTTGGTGTTGGGGTAGGGGTTCGGCTGGGGCTGGGTTGGGGTTAGGGTTAGGCCGGGTTAGGGTTTGGTGTTGGGGTTGGGGTTCGGCTGGGGCTGGGTTGGGGTTAGGGTTAGGCCGGGTTAGGGTTTGGTGTTGGGTTGGGGTTCGGCTGGGGCTTGGTTAGGGTTAAAAAGGTGAAATTTTAGGGAATTGATCTGGAAAATAGTGAAAGTCGATACTGTTTATTTGTGAATAACACAGTCCATGGTTTTTATATGAGAAAAAGGTCCATGAAAGTCTATGGGATTTATCTAAAAAACGCTGAAAGTTCATGTATTTATTTGTAAACAACAAAGTTCATGGTATTTATCTGGAAAACGTTGGAAGTCAATGGTATGTATTTGTAAACAACAAAGTCTATGGAAATTATGTGAAAACGTTAAAACTTCATGGGATTTATTTGTAACAAACAAAGTCTATGGTATTTGTTTGAAAAATATTGAAAGACCATGACATTTATATATAATGGGTCAAAGTCATTTGGGTTATGTCAATCTTATTGGCGATGCTTTCTTTTTGTGCATATCCAAAAACTTTGAAAGTTCTTGGTACCTATTAGAAAATATAAAGGGTTTTGTAGTGAAAGGAAAGAATTGGATTTAGAAAAACCGTGTGTAACTTTTAGAAATTCTATACACCCAAGTATATAGAAAATGGTTAATTGCGGATACAGCCTATGTACTATGGAGGTCAAGCACTTATAACCTCTGAAGTATAATAATAAGCACTTTTGTTTGTTTTTCATTAGTGATTAATTTTTAGTTTGCTAATTATTCTTTTTCAGTATGGATACTTGATAGGATTACAATTGCTTTACTATTGTTTGCCTTTTTCCTTTTGTGTAGAAAATATATCCATTGTGTCATATGGACACTATTAATTTCATATCGATTCAAGGGAAAAATTGAGGAAGATTGTGTTTGTTATATCAAAAACCTTTTTGTTGAACTCAACAGGTGAAACTTTAGAGTTGTTATAGATAGCTCTTACATATTTAATGCATGTACCATTGTTAAGAGAGTGCAAGGTGGAGAACAATAATTTGTTTCAACGGCACGTTTTTCAAGTTATAACAAATATATGATATTCGATGATAATATGAAACCTTCATATTCTCATCGATACTCATATATGAAACTAAAAGCGCCACTTAGTCCCCATCTATCGGTTAACATACGTGCGATGCTCGTCGTGACCCAGAACTATACGAAGGTTGTTAAATATCGGACGGTATAGCTCGATACTAACAACCATCGTATAGTCTACGCGACGAGAAAATTCAATCGTATGGTAACCCATAGATTTGTCCCGTGTGGACAAGTTAAGAATGTATAAAGCAAACGCCTTCATTCACTTGTGTTTTCATCCGTTTCGAGATATTTCGTCGGTACCTTTCCGCTGGTTCTCCGTGTACAAAGATAGATTAGATGTTCA
Source organism: Agapanthus africanus (assembly GCA_030015575.1). Taxonomy (NCBI): domain Eukaryota; kingdom Viridiplantae; phylum Streptophyta; class Magnoliopsida; order Asparagales; family Amaryllidaceae; genus Agapanthus; species Agapanthus africanus. Next base: position 670,913,599 of record CM057344.1, on the reverse strand, counting down.
TTTCAACGTTGTTTCACGGCTTTGAAATGATTATCTATTCTATTACAGTGTACTCGGAGAACAGTGGGGAGGTGCTGCTGAAATTTACTCGAAACGTGTCACGCCCCGCTTCCCAAAATACGGAATACGAGGTATGACTAGGCCAGCCATGCTCCTACGGTCAAGGGATCGTCCCGCCGTAGTCACACTTCGGCTTCTAGCACTACATGGTAATCAGTAATAAAGCACAGTATTAAAGGAATTACATCACTAGTTTATTACATTAAAATTCCATTGTTCACAAATTACAGATAATAAGGACAATAACTAACCAAGTTCAATCTCACGATCACTCTAAGAAAAGCAATAAAGATAGGGAGTACACCAGACTATATCTCTGTGAACTCGAAGGGTAGATCCGTCTCCTGTGCTGGTCCTCCCGCGGAATCTGAGCATGCATACTCAGGTCGTCAGAGCGACACAATAATAATATTATTATAATCAGATGAAACAGGTAAATGAGGTAATACTGGAATGAGAATAATGCAAGTAATCTCTATGTCACTATATGATGCAGAATATGATATGTGTCCCTATCGGTCTCTAGGTCATGTTTGAAATCACATAGTGGAAGGAGGATCATGTTTAACAGGAGTCTCGTACATACCCGAGACCACGGCCCATATGCCCGGGACATAACCCTGTCAGCCGGATCGCTAGATCCTATCCTACACGTATCAGTATCATAGTTCGAATGATCATCCTCTAAACACGGTCCCGCTAAATACGATACTCTTTCCACTTTGATTTCCCTTTTTTTTCCAGATTTACACTATTTATGATATTGATCTAGTTGTGTACAAGTATACCAATGGCACGGTTTCATCACTGTTCTCTGTATCAATCACGGTCACGAATATTCACTCTCCATTGGTATACCCGTCACTCCTAAACCAACATCTATCACGCACGATAATGCAATGTCCACACGCACTAACATTGAATAAGTGGCAAGGGTATGATCTATGTATTGTATGCTACCAATAAACTATGTATATTATGAACCAACATGCATGTCTTTAACTAAAATAAATTGCATAAATGAATATATTACGAATCCAGCAAAATGATACAAGTAGGTTAAATAGAATACTCAGTCAGCAAATTATCACAATTTGTTCAGTTCAATCGGGATTTCGGTTCTCAAGATACAACTATTTCGTTTTAAGTGCTCGCGGCTGGAAATTCAGTTTCAGAACTGAACGTCTGTTTCGCGACACGAATTGCACCCAGTTGGGCTCAGAATTTAGCGATGTCACAGTTAAATGAAATCTAGGGTTTTCGATAAAGTATTCAACGCAACAGACGGATCCTCAATCGCATCTGTACGTTGAAAGTTATACACAGTTTAATCTCAATATGTCATTTCAGAAATTGTTCTGAACAGTTTTACGTTCTGCCCTTTTTAATATAGTTTAAAATAGCAAACGGCGATGAATCGGAATGGAACCACTTGTTTTGTTTAGCTAATAGAATTATCTATAATCTAATGTAAAGTTCCGTAACGTACGATTTCAGGAAACACAGTGACGCAGGTCTTTGGACAGAACACAATAATCTGAAACGCTCTGGACTGCCGTCCAGAGTCGTATTCCGGTCTACATATCATCACTGTTTTAGAACAGAAAACATTAAAATTCTACATAGGGTTAAAGTTCGTCGAGTTGGCTTCGATTTAAGCCCTCGAACACAGCATTCCAGTTTGAATATAATTTATGGTGATTTTATTCGTTTTCAGGTACGAGAAAATTCCAGTTTTAACGACATGTTTGGGGGTATCGATTTTTATCACTAACAATCGTATTATCCAGCTAGTTTCACACACGTTATACATCATTAAAAGGGCCAACAGAACGTATCGGTTACCATCAAATCAGACAATTATTTCCATTGGGATCTAGCATCGAACACTTAGGTCACGTTACGTATCGGTAATCGGTAAGTTTGTAAACTACGTGATCTAGGTTTGTAACACTATTATTATAGCATGAAGCAAGTAAATACTTGCCTGGAAAACGTTTCGGGGTCGTACGGCAGCAGTGTCGTCACGAACGCGCGATATACGCCACGTACCGGATTCTCGCGAGCCTAGATCTAGATGCGGATCTCGCGTCGGGGTTGTCCGGAGTCGTTGCACAGTCACTGGACGTTGAGGGATGTTTGATGATCCTCTGCGAGTGTATTGGAGTTGCCGACGGTCGACGGCGTCGCTCCGGCAACGAGCACAGTGGAGTTCACAGTGAGGGAAAAGTTTGCAAATGGGTTTTGGAGTTTTGGAGAGGGGATAGGTTAAGAAGTGGGGCTGGGGAATTGTGGTGAGGGTGATGATGCTGAGGAGGTGGAGGTTGACGACGTGGTTCAGATGCAGTGGGGGCTCGTCGGCGTCGAGGGGTAAGGTGGCCGAGCTTGGTTGAAGTGGGTTTGTGTGCAGGTGATGACTGGTGGGGGCTCGGTTGATGAAGGGAGGAGTCGTGGAGGGAGGAAGAGGGTGACTGAGTGGCTGTCGTCGACGTGGGTCGAGCGACGAGGTGGGATGATCGTCGGCGGTGGAGGTGTCAATGGTTCGAGAGAAATTTTGGGTGCTCGGTGGATTTTGAAGAATGGGGAGGGTCAGGGGTTTTCCCAAAAAGAAAGAGGAGAGAGAGATTAGGTTGTGATAGGGAACGGCGGCAACGGCACTGCATGGGCGCGGACGTGAGCGACGGCGGAGGAGGCGGGTCGCGCGCGAGTTAAGGGAGGTTATCGTTGGGGGAAAAATTTGAATGGAAGATGAACAGGGAGTGTGGGTCGGGTCTAAGGAGGAAACGGGCTCGGGTTTAAGAGAGTGGGCCGGGCCACGACTTGGGTTAAGGAATTAATTAAAATAGGATTGGGCTGAGTAAGGAGTTTGGGCCGAGGGATTTTATAAGGAAAATATTAAGAAAAATCTTTAAGTGGGCTGAGGAAATTAGATTGGGCTGAGGGGTTTTATATTTAAAATGGATTATTTAAAAATCCAAATGGGCTGGGAAAGTAGTGAGGGCCGGCTATGTTTTTAATTTAGGGATTTATTTAAAAGTTTTGAATGGGCTGATGGTATTTTGTAAAGGGTTTGGGATTTAATTACAAGCTTGGGCTGAAAGTAAAAATAGGTTTAAGTTTTAAGTATTTTACTCACTTTGGTTTAATTCGACTTTGGTTTTAAACCTTGGGTTTTGGCTTTTAGGGATAAATATAAATATTAAACTTAAACAATCAATTCAAAATATGAAGGAAAAGAAAAGAACCTACTGGAAATCAGAGAATAGGAAACTTTTATTAGAATGGAGACGGGGATTTACATCATACCCCCCTTAACAAAATTTCGTCCTCGAAATTTAACAAGGATGCAAAAATACAATGTATTAAACAAAGAGATGTGGATAACGATCACGGATATCTTCCTCCCGCCCCCAGGTGGATTCTCCTGGGGAATGACCACCCCAAGACACTCGGACTAACGGAATGACCTTATTCTTCAGCACTTTCTCTCTGCGGTCGAGGATGGTAGTAGGCTGCTCCTCGTACGATAAGTCAGTACCCAAGACTAGCTCTGAATGGTCCAGGACATGGCTCTCATCCCGAACATAACGCCGCAACTGTGACACGTGGAAGGTATTGTGCACACCAGCTAGCGATGGGGGCAAGGCAAGTCGATAGGCCACCTCTCCTACTCGCTCTAGCACCTCAAAAGGTCCGATAAAACGGGGACTAAGTTTTCCCCGACTTCCGAATCTGATAACTCCACGAGTAGGGGAAATCTTCAAGAACACATGATCTCCGACTTCGAACTCAAGTGCCCTTCTGTTGGTATCTGCCCAACTCTTTTGTCGATCCTGAGCCGTCTTAATACGCTGCCTGATCATCTGGACCTTGTCGACTGTCTGAACAATGAGTTCGGGGCCCAGTAATCTTCGTTCTCCCACATCGTCCTAACATACTGGGGATCGACACTTCCGCCCGTATAGTGCTTCAAAAGGAGCCATCTGTATACTAGCCTGATAACTATTGTTGTAAGAGAACTCGACTAGGTGCAGATGGTCCTCCCAGGAACCCTGAAAGTCCAACATACAGGATCTCAACATATCCTCGAGCGTCTGAATCGTACGCTCGGATTGTCTATCCGTCTGTGGGTGATAAGCTGTGCTGAATTTAAGGCGGGTTCCCAAACTCTCCTGTAAGCTCTTCCAAAAGTGCGACAAGAATCTCGTGTCCCGGTCTGATACAATGCTGACTGGAACACCGTGAAGTCGCACAATCTCCTGCATATATCTTTCTGCCAGTGATTCCGTCGACTGTCCCACTCGGAAAGGTAGAAAGTGTGCAGCTTTTGTGAGGCGATCGACGATAACCCAAATAGCGCTATTGCCTCTAGGGCTCCGTGGTAAGGCCGTCACAAAATCCATAGTAATGTGCTCCCACTTCCATTCAGGTATCGGCAATGGTTGTAATAATCCTGCTGTCCTCTGATGTTCCGCCTTCACCTGCTGACATACCAAGCACCTGGATACGAACCTCGCAATTTCCCGCTTCATTCCGTTCCACCAAAAGTGCTGCTTTAGATCTTGATACATTTTTGTACCTCCTGGATGCACAGAATAAGCTGAACTGTGTGCTTCAGCCAAAACTTCTTCTCGTACATCTCCTTTAGGTACGCAGAGTCTGCTACCGAATCTCAAAGAGCCATCTTCATGTATAATCAAATCCGTTCTCAGTCCAGCTTCCACTTGCTCTCTGAACTTTTGCAGTCGGGGATCATCCGCTTGTGCAATCTTGATACGATCCACTAGGGAAGATTGCACCTGCAGTTGCCAAAATTGACTGAGTGCGTTCGGCGTAACGACCTCAAGTTCAAGTCTCTGAAAGTCCTCAATGATGCTTCTCTGATCGGTCAACATCATGACCGCTGGCTTGCGACTGAGCGCATCTGGTACAACATTAACCTTCCCCGGGTGATACTGAAGGTCCAAGTCGTAATCTGCCATCAGCTCTAACCATCGGCGCTGCCTCATGTTTAGTTCCTTCTGAGTGAAAACATATTTCAAACTTTTATGATCTGTGTACACCTCCACTTTTTCACCCAATAGATAGTGCCTCCAAATCTTCAACGCAAAGACTACCGCAGCTAACTCCAAGTCATGTGTAGGGTAGTTCTTCTCGTGGTTCCTCAGTTGTCGAGAGGCGTAAGCAACCACTCGGCCGTGCTGCATCAAAACACAGCCTAAACCCTTTCCTGAGGCATCACTGTGTATCACCAAACCACCGGAATCATCTGGTACAGTAAGAATAGGCGCCGTGGTTAACTTCTGCTTTAGTGTGTCGAATGCCTGAGTGCACTCCTCTGTCCATGTAAACGGCACGTCCTTCCGTGTCAGCCTCGTCAATGGTTCCGCGATCCTTGAGAAATCTTGGACGAATCTCCGATAATAACCCGCCAATCCCAGAAAACTCCTGATCTCTGCTACTGATTTCGGCGTCGGCCAATCTCTGACAGATTCTATCTTTGCCGGATCCACCGAGATGCCTTCGCCCGAAACGATATGTCCTAAAAACTGAACCTTGTCAAGCCAGAATTCACACTTGCTTAGCTTCGCGTACAGCTTCTCTTCCCTAAGAACCTGCAGTACCGTGCGCAAATGCTCAGCATGCTCTTCCCGGGTCTTCGAATAGACAAGTATGTCGTCGATAAACACAACGACAAACGTGTCCAAGTACTTTGCGAACACTCTGTTCATCAAGTCCATGAATATTGCTGGGGCATTGGTAACACCGAACGGCATCACAAGAAATTCGCAGTGTCCGTATCGGGTCCTGAAAGCCGTCTTGCACACATCTTCGGCTGCTACTCTGATTTGATGATATCCAGAACGAAGGTCCAACTTCGAGAATACCTTGGCTCCACTTAGCTGGTCGAATAGGTCGTCAATGCGCGGGATCGGGTATTTGTTCTTTATTGTGACCTTGTTCAGTTCCCGATAATCTATACACATTCGCAGCGATCCATCCTTCTTCTTTACTAGTAGGACTGGTGCACCCCACGGTGAAGCGCTTGGCCGAATAAATCCCTTCTCTAATAGTTCTTCAACCTGCTTCTTCAATTCCGCTAATTTAACTGGTGCCATTCTGTATGGGGCCCTGGATACTGGGGCTGTACCTGGAATCAAATCGATCGAGAACTCCAAAATTCGAGGAGGTGGTAGACCTGGTAGATCTTCGGGAAATACATCCAGAAAGTCCCGAACAATTACTGGAACTGGGCTCTTATCTATCTCCATAGCGGACAGTTCCTTGGGTTTGGCTCTATACTTAGCTGGCTCCAAAGATTCACTTCCGCCCTCGAAAATAAACTCCGGATGATTGGGGATGCGGAAGATCACCTTCCTTGCACGACAATCGATAACTGCATGGAAAGTGCTCATCCAATCCATCCCGAGAATTGCGTCGTAACTGCCTGTCCCCATCAGAAGGAAATTCGCATATAATTCCCTGCCACACACTACAACTGGGCATAATCTACATTCTTGACTAGATATAATAATGCCATTACCCGTATGAATTTCCCACCCCTTGGTTAGTGGTTCATGTGGTATTGCGTGTGTATTAGTGAAATGCTCAGACAAGAAACAATGCGATGCTCCTGAATCAAATAGTACTCTAGCTGGCAAGGAATGTACGAGTAGAGTACCTGTAACTACATCTCCTGACGCTTCTACCTGCTCGGCGGTCAAGGTGAAAGCCCGCCCCTGACCGCGACCTGTAAATGGTTGTCTCTGCTTCTGTGGCCTCTGCTGTGGCGGTCCAGAACCTCCCTGTATTTCTGCTCGCTCAGGGCAACTGTTAATCCTGTGCTGACTGGAACCGCAAATTAGGCACTGTCCCTTGGCACGGCGACAGTCCTTCTGGGTATGTCCTCCTCTACCGTAATAGCCGCAAGTTACACCCTGTCTCTGGGGGCGATGCTGTGGTACAAACGGGCGCTTCATTTGTGTCGTTCCTGCTCTGTGAACCGGTATGGCTCCTCGAGAAGGCGCGTGGGTACGTGCTGGAACAACTGGGGGTCTTCTGAACTTGTTAATCAATTGCTCTTGAACTCTCGCCGTGTTGAGTACCTGTGAAAAAGTCTGCAAATCCAACGATGCAATCAACTGCTGCAACTCGAAATCTAACCCCTGAAGGAAGCATCTGGCCCTGGTGACTTCTGATTTGACCATGTATGGAGCAAAGCGGCTCAGACGGTTGAACTCTGCCACATAAACGTCCACTGGGCGTCCATTCTGCTTCAAAAGAATAAACCTTTCCTCCATTTCTGCCTTGGCTGTGGGAAGAAAATAATGATCTAGGAAGCACTCCTTAAACTTGCTCCATTCAATCGGCTCATCAAGTCTGCTTTCTTCCACCGACCACCATGTACGAGCCTCGTCTTCTAATTGTATCTTTATCACATCCACTCTGTCTTCCTCTGGAATCCTGGCGGCTGTCAATAAATTCTCCATGTTCACCAGCCATTGTTCAGCCTCAAGGGGTTCAGCTAGTCCTGTGAACGCAGCTGGGTGTAACCGTCGGAAGTCTGATACGGTACCGGCCCTAGCCTGATAAGCTGGCGGAGTAGCGCCCTCGGGGGCGGTAATGAGTGCGGAGGGTCCTCCTGCGGCGGTAATCGCCCTGAGTCCCTCAGTAAGTAAATCTGTCTTTCTCTCCCGAGCTTCCGCAAGAGTGGTCAGTGCACTGAGTATTCTTTCCGTGCGGTCCTGAGAGCTGGAGTCCGAGGAGGGATCGTTCGGGGACGTCATATCACTGGAAGATTCAAAAGAATAGGATCAGATTCAAGGATAGAAATCAAGAGTAGTGAAACAAGAATAACGTAATACAGTATAGTTAATGTTATTCCTTGATACTAAACACAGGCTTTGATACCAACTAAACCATATTACGCCCCGCTTCCCAAAATACGGAATACGAGGTATGACTAGGCCAGCCATGCTCCTACGGTCAAGGGATCGTCCCGCCGTAGTCACACTTCGGCTTCTAGCACTACATGGTAATCTGTAATAAAGCACAGTATTAAAGGAATCACATCACTAGTTTATTACATTAAAATTCCATTGTTCACAAATTACAGATAATAAGGACAATAACTAACCAAGTTCAATCTCACGATCACTCTAAGAAAAGCAATAAAGATAGGGAGTACACCAGACTATATCTCTGTGAACTCGAAGGGTAGATCCGTCTCCTGTGCTGGTCCTCCCGCGGAATCTGAGCATGCATACTCAGGTCGTCAGAGCGACACAATAATAATATTATTATAATCAGATGAAACAGGTAAATGAGGTAATACTGGAATGAGAATAATGCAAGTAATCTCTATGTCACTATATGATGCAGAATATGATATGTGTCCCTATCGGTCTCTAGGTCATGTTTGAAATCACATAGTGGAAGGAGGATCATGTTTAACAGGAATTTCGTACATACCCGAGACCACGGCCCACATGCCCGGGACATAACCCTGTCAGCCGGATCGCTAGATCCTATCCTACACGTATCAGTATCACAGTTCGAATGATCATCCTCTAAACACGGTCCCGCTAAATACGATACTCTTTCCACTTTGATTTCCCCTTTTTCCCCAGGTTTACACTATTTATGATATTGATCTAGTTGTGTACAAGTATACCAATGGCACGGTTTCATCACTGTTCTCTGTATCAATCATGGTCACGAATATTCACTCTCCATTGGTATACCCGTCACTCCTAAACCAACATCTATCACGCACGATAATGCAATGTCCACACGCACTAACATTGAATAAGTGGCAAGGGTATGATCTATGTATTGTATGCTACCAATAAACTATGTATATTATGAACCAACATGCATGTCTTTAACTAAAATAAATTGCATAAATGAATATATTACGAATCCAGCAAAATGATACAAGTAGGTTAAATAGAATACTCAGTCAGCAAATTATCACAATTTGTTTCAGTTCAATCGGGATTTCGGTTCTCAAGATACAGCTATTTCGTTTTAAGTGCTCGCGGCTGGAAATTCAGTTTCAGAACTGAACGTCTGTTTCGCGACACGAATTGCACCCAGTTGGGCTCAGAATTTAGCAATGTCACAGTTAAATGAAATCTAGGGTTTTCGATAAAGTATTCAACGCAACAGAAGGATTCTCAATCGTATATGTACGTTGAAAGTTATACACAGTTTAATCTCAATATGTCATTTCAGAAATTGTTCTGAACAGTTTTACGTTCTGCCCTTTTTAATATAGTTTAATATAGCAAACGGCGATGAATCGGAATGGAACCACTTGTTTTGTTTAGCTAACAGAATTATCTATAATCTAATGTAAAGTTCCATAACGTACGATTTCAGGAAACACAGTGACGCAGGTCTTTGGACAGAACACAATAATCTGAAACGCTCTGGACTGCCGTCCAGAGTCGTATTCCGGTCCACATATCATCACGGTTTCAGAACAGAAAACATTAAAATTCTACATAGGGTTAAAGTTCGTCGAGTTGGCTTCGATTTAAGCCCTCGAACGCAGCATTCCAGTTTGAATATAATTTATGGTGATTTTATTCGTTTTCAGGTACGAGAAAATTCCAGTTTTAACGACATGTTTGGGGGTATCGATTTTTATCACTAACAATCGTATTATCCAGCGAGTTTCACACACGTTATACATCATTAAAAGGGCCAACAGAACATATCGGTTACCGTCAAATTAGACAATTATTTCCATTGGGATCTAGCATCGAACACTTAGGTCACGTTACGTATCGGTAATCGGTAAGTTTGTAAACTACGTGATCTAGGTTTGTAACACTATTATTATAGCATGAGGCAAGTAAATAGTTGCCTGGAAAACGTTTCAGGGTCGTACGGCAGCAGGGTCGTACGGCAGCAGTGTCGTCACGAACGCGCGATATACGCCACGTACCGGATTCTCGCGAGCCTAGATCTAGATGCGGATCTCGCGTCGGGGTTGTCCGGAGTCGTTGCACAGTCACTGGACGTTGAGGGATGTTTGATGATCCTCTGCGAGTGTATTGGAGTTGCCGACGGTCGACGGCGTCGCTCCGGCAACGAGCACAGTGGAGTTCACAGTGAGGGAAAAGTTTGCAAATGGGTTTTGGAGTTTTGGAGAGGGGATAGGTTAAGAAGTGGGGCTGGGGAATTGTGGTAAGGGTGATGATGCTGAGGAGGTGGAGGTTGACGACGTGGTTCAGGTGCAGTGGGGGCTCGTCGGCGTCGAGGGGTAAGGTGGCCGAGCTTGGTTGAAGTGGGTTTGTGTGCAGGTGATGACTGGTGGGGGCTCGGTTGATGAAGGGAGGAGTCGTGGAGGGAGGAAGAGGGTGACTGAGTGGCTGTCGTCGACGTGGGTCGAGCGACGAGGTGGGATGATCATCGGCGGTGGAGGTGTCAATGGTTCGAGAGAAATTTTGGGTGCTCGGTGGATTTTGAAGAATGGGGAGGGTAGGGGTTTTCCCAAAAAGAAAGAGGAGAGAGAGGTTAGGTTGTGATAGGGAACGGCGGCAACGGTACTGCGTGGACGCGGACGTGAGTGACGGCGGAGGAGGCGGGTCGCGCGCGAGTTAAGGAAGGTTACCGTTGGGGGAAAAATTTGAATGGAAGATGAACAGGGAGTGTGGGTCGGGTCTAAGGAGGAAACGGGCTCGGGTTTAAGAGAGTGGGCCGGGCCACGACTTGGGTTAAGGAATTAATTAAAATAGGATTGGTCTGAGTAAGGAGTTTGGGCCGAGGGATTGTATAAGGAAAATATTAAGAAAAATCTTTAAGTGGGCTGAGGGAATTAGATTGGGCTGAGGGGTTTTATATTTAAAAGGGATTATTTAAAAATCCAAATGGGCTGGGAAAGTAGTGAGGGCCGGCTATGTTTTTAATTTAGGGATTTATTTAAAAGTTTTGAATGGGCTGATGGTATTTTGTAAAGGGTTTGGGGTTTAATTACAAGCTTGGGCTGAAAGTAAAAATAGGTTTAAGTTTTAAGTATTTTACTCACTTTGGTTTAATTCGACTTTGGTTTTAAACCTTGGGTTTTGGCTTTTAGGGATAAATATAAATATTAAACTTAAACAATCAATTCAAAATATGAAGGAAAAGAAAAGAACCTACTGGAAATCAGAGAATAGGAAACTTTTATTAGAATGGAGAAGGGGATTTACAAAACGGTTGAAAGCACAAGTGATGGGCGTTCGCTCTATACATTCTTAATGGGATAGAAGCCTACCCCCGACAGCCGGAACACACACATACAACAAGAATACACAACAAACGCATAATTAGAGAGCGATTCGAGATGTTCAGGTTAAAACCAATATATGATATTCGATGATAATATGAAACCTTCATATTCTCATCGATACTCATATATAAAACTAAAAGCGTCACTTAGTTCCCGTCTATCGGTTAACATACGTGCGATGCTCGTCGTGATCTAGAACTATACGAAGGTTGTTAAATATTGGACAGTATAGCTCGATACTAACAACCGTCGTATAGTCTACGCGACGAGAAAATTCAATCGTATGGTAACCTATAAATTTGTCCCGTGTGGACAAGTTAAGAATGTATAAAGCAAACGCCTTCATTCACTTGTGTTTTCATCCGTTTCGAGATATTTCGTAGGTACTTTTCCGCTGGTTCTCCGTGTACAAAGATAGATTAGATGTTCATTTCAACATTGTTTCACGGCTTTGAAATGATTATCTATTCTATTACAGTGTACTCGGAGAACAGCGGGGAGGTGCTGCCAAAATTTACTCGAAACGGTTGAAAGCACAAGTGATGGGCGTTCGCTCTATACATTCTTAATGGGATAGAAGCCTACCCCCGACAGCCGGAACACACACATACAACAAGAATACACAACAAACGCATAATTAGAGAGCGTTTCGAGATGTTCGGGTTAAAACCAATATATGATAATATGAAACCTTCATATTCCCATCGATACTCATATATGAAACTAAAAGCGCCATTTAGTCCCCGTCTATCGGTTAACATACGTGCGATAATTTATTCTTTTCAACGACAAACGCACACACAAAGCATATACACGGATTTTCTCCTTTGTCAGTAACTATCCCGTTCTTATATTTCTCAATATAGTCAGCATAACCTACAATTTATATGTTATACAGTCTAACATGGCCCATGAGTACGTCAGAGTTAAGGACTGGATGTATGTGGATTGGAAACAACGTATGCAACCTAAATTTGTCGCAGGAGTTGCTGCTTTCCTTGAATTTGCACACGCACATAATAAGATCATAATAGAGAAGATTCTCTGTCCGTGCGATAGATGTGGCAATAAGTACTGGCAGAAGGTAGAATTGGCAGAGCTTTATATTGTAAAACATGGGTTTACTAGACTTTATACAACTTGGAAATATCACGGGGAAGGAGAAGAATGCAGTACTGCGGCAGAAGAAGAAGGAGAACACGATAATGCGGTAGGAGAAGAAGAAGAATTCGGTAATGCGGCAGGAGACGGAAATTTATTTCCATCAGAAAAAATGGATGATATGGTAGAGCCTGCCCTAGGTGAATCTATTCATACCGAAGATGACATTCCTTCCGGTCAAGGACCGCGTGAGGATAAATATGAAAATTTCATGAATGATGCTAGGAAACCAATTTATGAGAATGCGAAGTATTCCACCCTCTCATGGTTCGTCCAACTTTTCCAGATTAAGTGCCTAAATGGATGGAGTAACAAGTCATTCACAATGCTTCTTTCGTTCTTGAAAGATTCTATGCCTCCAGGAAATAATGTGCCCGAAAGCTGGTACGAAGCCCAGAAGATGATGTCTGATTTGGGTCTAAAGTGCGAGAAGATTCAAGCATGTCCTAAAAATTGCATGTTGTACCGGAAAGAGAATTCAGATTTGAAAGAGTGTCCAACATGCGGAGAGGCCAGGTATAAGCCGAAAGATTCTGATAAGAAGCCTGATATACCTGTGAAGATAGCACGATACTTTTCCATAACACAGAGGCTACAGAGGCTATTCAGGTGCAAGAAAACAGCCGAGGCAATGATTTGGCATCACCGTGCTCCTTCAAGCGAAAATGGAAAAATGAGTCATCCAAGAGATTCACCGGCATGGAAGGATTTTGATAGGAGGCACGCAATATTCAGTAGCGATCCTCGCAATGTCCGGCTCGGAATGGCTACTGATGGCTTCTGCCCATTCAACTATATGGCTGGAAGTCACAGCACATGGCCCGTTGTAATGATAATTTATAATCTGTCGCCTTGGTTGGCTATGGACCAACATACTTTATGATGCCTCTTCTTATCGACGGACCAAACTCACCGGGGAACAATATCGACGTCTATCTCCGACCTCTGATCGAGGTGTTGAAATCTTTGTTCATTGATGGTGTAGAGACATATAATTCAAACACAAATACAACCTTCATACTGCGTGCGGCTTTAATGTGGACAATTAATGACTTTCCTGCGTATGGAATGCTATCAGGTTGGTCCGTACATGGTCACAAAGCATGTCCTTATTGCCATGAACACACAACATCAAAATTCTTGAATTTTAGCAGGAAGGTTTGTTATTGCGGCCATCGACGTTTTCTGCCTCCAGACCACCCCTATAGGTTAGATACGGTTCACTTTGATGGTCATCATGAGATTCTTGGACCTCCATCCCCATTGTCCAGAGAGGACGTGACTTCTAAATGGGATGGTTACAATAACGTGACCTTCGGGATAGATCCGACGAAACAGGTCAAACCACAATATTGGAACAAATTAAGCATTTTCTTCGAGCTTCCGTACTGGTCTACAAATTCAGTACGTCATTGTCTGGACGTCATACATATAGAGAAGGGAGTATCAGAGCACATACTTAATTTGCTTCTTTGTAAAGACGGGAAATCGAAAGACAACATGAATACTCGGATTGATCTACAAGAGTGGGGAATAAGAAGTGAATTGCACCCTAGACCGGTAGCGGGTAAACCGGGCAAGTTTGTACTTCCCATTGCCGCTTATCATATGTCACAACCGGAGAAGAAAAGATTCCTGCAGGTGTTGCATGATTTGAAAGTCCCCACAGGTTTTTCAGGATCATTCAGCAAGAAAATAAAAATTGTGAAGGGCAAGATCGATGGGCTGAAAAGTCATGATCACCATGTTATCGTGGAGCACCTTCTTCCATTAGCCCTCAGGACTTCTCTCCCCGACTCGGTTGGTCTAGTAATCAACGACCTATGTTGTTTTTTCAGGAAGTTGTGTGCTAAAACACTGGAGGTTGCGACGCTGGATAAACTAGAAAATTCTGTTGCGTTGATACTTTGCAAGTTTGAGCGTATTTTTCCACCGTCATTCTTCGATATCATAATACACTTGACGGTTCATCTTGCAACTGAGGCGAAGTTAGCCGGACCGGTACAATATCGATGGATGTATCCCATCGAGAGGTACGTGTAATTTTTCGTTTAGCGCAATTTATAAATTTATTGTTGTCCTGTATATCCGTATTTATTTATTCAATATATTCTCATTAGGTACCTCTACACTCTTAAGAAGTATATACGCAATAAAAATCGACCAGAGGGTTCTATCATGCAAGGTTATCTTCTTGATGAAGCAACCACATTTTGTTCCCGCTATCTGGACAAGAACATTGAGATAAGGCTTAACCGACCATGAAGAATTCAAGACGGGCCATATGGTAAAGCCGAGTATAAGAGGGTAGACACTATGTTTATCAACAAGATATACCGGTTTATCTTGCTTAATTGCGCATGTCTTAAACAAATTAGAGAGCAAGTTCTTTTGGATTAATTGTTATATCTGTGTTTGTGTGTGTATGAAATGATATAATATTAATGTCACAATTATTTGTCGAAAACAGAATTCATTTTAACGAGGTACGTGAGGGGCATCCTGATTGGAACGAAGAACGTTTGGAAAAATACCATCAGGATAATTTTTGTGATTGGGTCACAGATCATGTAAGTTATTCGAATAACATTTTATTGCTATCAGTTTTAATCTAAACTTATATCGTTATGTATTTGTCGTAAAATTTGTTTTGTTAGATCCACGATCCGAACTTATCTGCATCATTTGAGAGTGATTCAAGATGTTTAGCTCAATTTCCTAGTATGGAGGTTGCATATTACAAAGGATTTGGTGTTCTTAGATACAAATTCGAAGTTAAGGACATAGAAACATCTAGAACCACTCAGAATAGTGGGATTGCGACGGTAGGATCGGACGGTGTGATTTACTATGGGTACTTAAATTGTATACTCGGCATCCACTATCCCGGACGATCAGAACCCTTTTATATATTCCAGTGTACTTGGTACGATCCGCGAACCGATACGGACAGGTAGAGAAGCAGTCTTGGGACTTGGAAAGATGAATATGGATTGACCAGTGTGAACACACTTTGATTTTACGGTCAGGACGATCCGTTTATCTTTCCGAACCAAGCGTTCCAAGTATACTACTCACAGTGTTTGAAGCATCCGGGGTGGAGTGTTGTATGCCGATGGAAACCCAGAGATGTGTACGATGTCCCAGAATATGAGGACAGCGATGAGGACGAAGAAGAGAGAAGGCTTAAAGTGCTCCGACCGTCTGTTGCGAAGGACGGGTTGTCTTCGACCGATCATGAAGTTACGTGGGTTAGAAATGACATTGACGATGAAATCCAAGTAGATATGTATAATGCGCCCACGAAACGAAAAAGGTTATCGGTAATGTTATATTATTACTTCACATTTTACGCTCTATACATATATAGTCAATACCTTTAATGATTGTCTAATGCGTCCACGAACCGTTTATCTAGATTTTATGACGATGTCGGGAGCAGCGAGGGGCGGCAGGAGCTCCAGCCGCGGCAGAGGCAGAGCGGTTCTGCCGCCCGGAGAGCTCCGTACGGAGCTTCAGAGGGCCGGTCTTGCACCCAGATCGGAGACCCCTTCGGATGCCTCCTTCCGTGTGGATTTTGCCACATCTCCAGGTATACTGCACGCATATCCATTTTGAATGTAAAATTACAGATATTCATGCCTATTTATGTTAAAATTACTTATATTGTCAATGTTTGATTGTCTAGTTGTTGGTGATCCATCCACATCTGGGACAGAGGCCACCCCCGCTCCTCCAGGTATGTTTATATATCATATAGTGTATGTATATTGATTTAGAATGCTATATCATAAATACACACATTCTTTTTGCTCTTACTTAGCAATTTTTATTATTGTCTAGCTGTAGGTGGTGACACCACCGCACCTGCGGGTATGTTTATATATCCTATAGTGCATGCATATTGATTTAGAACGTTATATTATTGATCTACACATTCTTTTTGCAATTACCTATATAATTTATTTTTAATTGTCTAATTATAGGTGGTTCGTCCACAGCTTTCGCAGGGGCCACTCCTGCCGCTTCCATACCCTCCGCATCGTCTGCAGGTTAGTATGAATAAATTTAAAATATTTATTCATTTTACATATGCTCTATAGAATAAATATGAACTTCATGGAAATTTAGCGTCGATATTTATTTTCTAGTTGGAGGGGATGCGTCCGCATCCGGGACCCCGGTTGTTCCTCACCGGAGGAACTATCGTCCCGCTCGTGCTGCTGCCCGGGCCCAGGCTCGTGCGATAGTCACCGGAGGTATATATCACACTTGAATTTTCGTTTAACCTTGATTTCTTAATACAACTATGTTTTATTATTGATTGTCTTGATATTTCGTGCAGACGAAGGGCCTCCCCATCCCCAGAGGGGGACTCGAGGCCCGAATCAGTCCCATAGGCTGAGGCCTGACAGAACTAGGGGGAGGAAGCATTCCCCCTTTTTTTACCCTTGACTATCGCTATACCGGTCCTTATGCCGAGAGGTTCGGCTGGTATTTGGGGGACGAGAGCCAGCTTGTGAAGAACTATCCACTTCACGTTGAGTGGGGCGAGCAGCACCAGCGCTCATTCGCTCTCTTCTTTGATCAGGCTCGGGTATGTATTAATATATATTTTCATTTGATCTATCCAATATATTTATTATTAACACTTGCAATCTAATAACAATGTTTTTTTTGTATTTTCAGTTGGATTACGATTTTCAGCCTGTAGCCGACCCTGATCACCCGGGAAGGGTGCTCGACCTTCATGCTCTGTACAATGGCCTGATGAAGAACATGCAGGCCAAGGTCCGATACAACAGGAATGAGCTGAAGGCCGAATGCTACTCCCTGTGGATGGCGACCCCCGAGGCAGAGAGAGCGGCCCTCCTATCTACTCCGGCGTTTGCGAGAGTCGACGTAGAGACATGGCCTCTATTGTGCGCTTATTTCGACTCCCAACGCAAACAGGTATGTATTTTAAATGTAATTCATTATTTATGATATAATTTATTTCTTTGTGTTTCTTAATTAGAAAACTAAATGTTAATGCGTTGTGCAGAAACAGGCCGCTCAGAATACAGAGAACAGGAAGTCGGCGAAGAGGGGTCGCCCCACTTACACAGGTGGCTCGAGGAACATCACTCGAGCCATGGAGTTATCGGTAAATTACAATAGACCGACCTTTGTGATATTCTGCAATATTAAGAGTTATTTTCTAATATTTCTAATATTAAGAGTTACTTTCTAATATTGCAGACATCTCGGACCGTGGCGTCAGGTGGTACACCGAGCGTGTTGTCCGCATATCTTGCCGTCCACAGCACCTCGACAGATCCCGCCACGGGCGAGCTTCGATATCCCGACGTTGCTACCCAGGAGTACTGCGTAAGTGTTAATATTTTTTCTAACCAAATTTGAAATTTTAGTTTTGGAAGGTTCAAGTTTAAATTTTATACTTATACTTTACTGCTTAATGTGGGTGTAGGAGCGGGTGGTTGAGCAGGCCCAGGCCTCGGGGATCGATTTTACCGGACAGAGCGATCCGAGGCTGCTGACCCCAGTTCTGGACGCCGCACACGGAGGGCACCACGGAGGTTGGGAGAGAGGCCGGGGACTGGGACCTAGCAGGGCCCATATGAGGTTGGACTCCACCCCGGCGGTTACTTCCTCCGTCTCCAGTGACCGACGTGTCCATCAGGAACTGGAGAGCTTGAGGGCCACCGTTCAGGAGTTGAAGGAGATGCTGGTATGTATACTGCTTTATAGTAAAATATCATGTCATATTATATAGATATCAATATATCCATAATTAGTACGTAACTTGAGCTTATTTGATTTTAGACTTAAGTTTGATTAATCATACATACAGTTGTAATTAAAATAAACAACAAACTAGATATCCAAACGGGGTTTCGAAATAACTTAATAATGATACGAATTCGAATAATACACAGTTCTTACACGCTTATTACACACGTTAGGTCCAGACGCGACAGGGTACATCGGCCGAGCCTCCACATGCATCTCTTTCAGCTGCGGCTCCGCAAGCCACTACATCGGCTGCGGTTCCGCAGACAGCTCCTGTAGCTCCACCGCCCACTCAGACTCCCGCAGCCGCGGCTCCGCAAGCGACTACCTCGACGGCGGCTGCGTAGACCACATCGCCAGCTCCACATGCCGCTCAGACTCCCGCTCGCGCCGAATTGCAGAGTTTATTGACCGAGGAGCAGGCGCACGTTATTCTATCGTTATTCAGAAGTGGAGCTGGACCGAACTAGGGTAGATTTTTGGTTCTTATTTTTTGAAACATGTATTTATTTATATCATACACATTGTACTACATTTTGAAACGATATTGATATAGGTTTATATTTATATCATATTCAGTTTTTGGGTTTCTTTTGTATATTATATATATGCGTGAGATGTGATTATGAATACTGCGATATATGTTGTGTGATGTATATATTATTGTGCACAGGGCGGGAAAAAATCAGGCAGCCCATTTTAAAAAAAAAATACAGATAATATGTACCTACGGATTACTCCGTAGGTACACATGTTGCCCCTACGGCTATGTCCGTAGGGGCAAAATATCAGCAGTAACTGATATTTCCCCCCTGATTTCAGTACCAGGGGGTTGGGAGTGCCCCTACGAACATATTCATAGGGGCACTGCTTCGCCCCTACGGAGTTATCCGTAGGGGCAACATATCAGGATTTCTGATATTTTGCCCCTACGGATAGGTACCTACGTTGATATCCGCAGGGGGTTTTACTTGGACCTACGGTCATGTCCGTAGGTACACTTAATATATTAAAAAAAACCGTAAATAATATAAATTTTTTTACCCTACGTCCTAGTCCGTAGGGGCAACAGGACCTACACAGAAATCCGTAGGGGCAAGAATTAGCCCGTAGGGGCAAGTTCAGGGTTTCAACTTGCACCTGCGGCCTTTGCACCTACGGGGTCTTTTTTGGCCCCTACGCACATATCCGTAGGGGCAGTGGGTTGCCCCTACTGATAAATCCGTAGGGGCAACCCTTATTTGTAGTAATGAAATTAAAAAATACTAAAATATAATTTCTTTATTTGTCCCTTCGGTGCCGTAAAAGAAAGCCCTACGAATTAATCCGTATAGACAATAAAAGGCTATTTAAAAAAAATAAAGCTAAGTAATTTCTCACCGTCCTCCAAAATTTCCCACCTACCTTAATCTCTTCCGCGCCTTGTCGATCTAGTCGTCGACTTCCTCGTTGCTGGTCAAGCTCGTCGGCGAGTTCCTCCTCCATCGCCCTCGATCGAGCTCGTCGTGGAGTTTCTCGTCGCCGCCAATCGACATCGAGGTCCTCGTCGCCGCCTCCACCTTTTCGAGCTCCATCTTCCCAGCCTCCTCTACCTCGTCGAGCTCTTGCTCTCCATCTCCTCGAGCTCTTTGCCGCTGGCCGGTCTTTGGCAGAGGTGACTTTATATATATAATTTGAAATTGAAATTTCCTAATTAGTTATGTTTTTTATTTCTGTAAATTAATTAGGAATTTAATGTATAATTTTGTTGTTTTTAGTGTTATTGTTGTTGATTTTAGGGTTAGGGTTAGGTTTATAGGGCCGGACTAATTAGGGGTTAATTCGGGTTAGGGGTAGGGTTTGGGTGATGATTAGGGTTAGGGTTAGGGTTAATTAGGTAAAATAGGGTTAGGGTTAGGGTTTAGGTGATGGTTAGGGTTATTTGGGTTAATTAGATAAAATAGGGCTTGTGATGATTAGGATTAGGGTTAATTAGATTAATTAAGGATAATTTTGGTTTGGGTTAGTGTTAATTAATTAGGGTTTGGGTGATTATTAGGGTTAGGGTTAGGGTTAATTAGGTAAAATAGGGTTGGTGATGATTAGGGTTAGGGTTAGAGTTAATTAGATTAATTAGGGTTAATTTTGGTTTGGATTAGGGTTAATTTGGGTTAGGGTTTGGGTGATGATTAGGGTTAGGATTAATTTGGGTTAATTTGGGTAAGGGTGTTGATTAGGGTTAATTTGGTTTAATTAGCTTAATTTTGAATTAATTAGGTTAATTTGGGTTAATTAGGGTGATGATTAGGGTTAATTTAGGTTAATTAGGTTAATTTGGGTTAATTAGGGTTAGGGTTTAGGGTGCACTAGTTCCTTCAGTAAGAAGCTCGATGATAACGTAAACGTACAATTTTACCGTAAACGTAAGAAAACTTTACCCTAAACTAAAAACTTCGAACCTTTAAAAACAAAACGTAAATGTAAAACCTATTCAAGTTAAATATTCAAATTAAAACTAATATATGATACTCGATGATAATACGAAACTTTCATGTTCTCATCGATACTCATATGTGAAAATCAAAACGCGACTTAGTCCCCGTCTATCGATTAACATACGTTCGATATTCGTCGTGATATGGAACTATACGAAAGTTGTTAAATATCGGATGGTATAGTTCGTACTAACAACCGTCGTGTAGTCTATGTGAAGAAAATATTCAATCGTATGATAACCGATAGATTAGACCAATGTGGACAAGTTAGGAATGTATAAAGCAAACACCTGCATTCACTTGTGTTTTCATTCGTTTCGAATTATTTCGTCGGTACTTTTCCGCTGGTTCTCCGTGTACAAAAATAGATTAGATGTTCATTTCAACGTTATTTCACAGCATTGAAATAATTATCTATTCTATTACAGTGTACTCGGAGAACAGCATGAAGGTGCTGCCAAAATTTACTCGAAACGGATGAAAGCACAAACGAATGGGTGTACGCTCTATACATTCTTAATGGGATAGAAGCCTTACCCCCGACAGCCGAAACACACACATACAACACGAATACATAACAAACGCACACACAAAACACATACACACTAACAATTCTACACTTAAGCGAAATCATAAATTGAAATACGCATACACAGAATACAACTCATACTTAGGTATCTTCAAATCTAAGTTTGTTTATCGATAATTTATTCTTTTAAAAGACAAACTTGCCTCTACGGATTTTCTTCTTTGTCAGTAATCATCCTGTTCTTAGATTTCTCAATATAGTCACCATAACCTATAATTTATATGTTATACAGTTTAACATGGCCCATGAGTACATCAGAGTTAAGGACTGGATGTACGTGGATTGGCAACAACGCATGCAATCTAAGTTTGTCGCAGGAGTTGCTGCTTTCATTAAATTTGCACGCGCATATAATAAAATCGTGTTAGAGAAAATTCTCTGTCCGTGCGATAAATGTGAGAATAAGTTCTGGCAGAAGGTAGAAATTATAGAGCTTCACATCATTAAATATGGTTTTATTATATTTTATACAACTTATTTATATCACGAGAAAGGACAAGAAGAAGACGGTAATGCGGCAGAAGAAGAAGGAGAAGACGATAACGCGGAAGAAGAAGAAGACGATAACTTCTTTCCAGGAGAAGAAATGGAGAATATGGTAGAGCCTGCCCTCGGTGATAGTATTCCTACCGAAGATGACATTCCTTCCAGTCAAGAACCGCGAGCGGATAAGAATGAAAAGTTCATGAATGATGCTAGAAGACCAATTTATGAGAATGCAAAGTATTCCACCTTATCATGGTTCATCCAACTTTTCCAGATTAAGTGCCTAAATGGATGGAGCAACAAATTATTCACGATACTTCTGAATTTCCCGAAAGATTCTATACCCCCGGAAAATAACGTGCCCGACAGCTGATACGAAGCCCAGAAGATGATGTCTGATTTGGGTCTGAAGTGTGAGAAGATTCATGCATATCTTAAAAATTGCGTGTTGTACCGGAAAGAGAATTCAGATTTGAAAGAGTGTCCAACATGCGGAGAGGCAAGGTATAAGCCGAAAGAATCTGATAAGACACCCGATATACTTATCAAGATAGCACGATACTTTCCCATAACACAGAGGCTATTCAGGTGCAAGAAAACAGCCGAGGTAATGATTTCGCATCACCATGCTGCTCCAAGCGAAAATGGAAAAATGAGTCATCCAAGAGATTCACTGGCATGGAAGGATTTTGATAGGAGGCACGAAATATTCAATAGTGATCCTCGCAATGTTAGGCTCGGACTCGTTAGTGATGGCTTCTGCTCATTCAACTATATGGATGGAAGCCACAGCACATGGCCCGTTGTAATGATAGTTTATAATCTGTCGTCTTGGTTGGTTATGGATCAATCCTATTTTATGATGCCTCTTCTTATTGACGGACCAAACTCACCGGGAAACAATATCGACGTCTATCTCCGACCTCTGATCGATGGGTTAAAATCTTTATTTATTGATAGTATAGAGACTTATGATACAAACATAGATACAACCTTCACAATGCGTGCGTCTTTAATGTAGAAAATTAATGACTTTCCTGCGTATGGAATACTATCAGGTTAGTCCGTACATGATCACAAAGTATGCCCTTATTGCCATCAATATACAATATCGAAATAGTTGAATTTTAGCAGGAAGGTTTGTTATTGCAGTCATCGGTGTTTCCTGCCACTAGACCATCCCTACAGGTTAGACGCTGTTCACTTTAATGGTCATGGAAGCTTTTTGGGCTTCCAGCCTCATTGTTCGGAAAGGACGTGATTGCTCGGTGGGATGGTTACAATAATGTGACCTTCGGGATAAATCCGGCAAAACAGGTCAAACCACCATACTGGAACAAGTTAAGCATTTTTTACGAGCTTCCGTACTGGTCAATAAATTTAGTGCGTCATTTTCTGGATGCCATGCACATAGAGAAGGGGGTATTCGAGCACGTACTCAACTTCCTTCTTTGTAAAGACGGAAAATCGAAAGACAACCTCCGTACTCGGATGGATCTTCAGAACTGGGAAATTAGAAGTGAATTGCATCCTAAACCAATAGCGGGTAAACCAGGCAAGTTTGTACTTCCCAATACCGCGTATCATATATCACAACCGGAGAAGAAAAGGTTCCTGTAGGTGTTGCATGATTTGAAAGTTCCCACAAATTTTTCAGGATCATTTAGTAAGAAGATAAAAATTGTAAAAGGTAAGATCGATGGGCTTAAATTCATGATTACCATGTTATTATGGAGCACCTTTTCCCATTACCCCTCAGGACTTTCCTTCCCGAATCGGTTGGTCTAGTAATCAATAACATTTGTTGCTTTTTTAGAGAATTGTGCGCTAAAACCTTGGATGTTGTGACGCTGGAGAATCTAGAAAATTCTATTTCATTGATACTTTGCAAGCTTGAACGTATTTTTTCACCGTCATTTTTCGATATCATAATACACCTAACGGTTCATCTTGCAACCGAGACTAAATTTGCCGGACTGATACAATATCGATGGATGTATCCCGTCGAAGGTGCATGGAATTTTTCGTTTCACGCATTTTGTAAAATTATTGTTGTCATATATGTCCATATTACTCTCGATATGGGCAATGGCAAAAGGGCAAAAGGGAGACCGAAGAAAACATGGATGGAGGTGATACGAAACGATATGGTTGCCAAAGGACTCAATGAAAGTATATTGTTCGATAGAAGTGAGTGGAGACAGAGGATTCATGTGCTGGACCCGGCATGATTCTCATGTTGGTTCATGTAGCCTACCCCATATGCTTGGGATAAAAGGCTCAGTTGTTGTTGTTGTTGAATATATTTTTCTTTATGTATCTCTACACTCTAAAAAAGTATATACGCAATAGAAATCAACCAGAGGATTCTATCATGCAAGGTTATTTTCTAGATGAATTAACCATATGTTGTTCCTGCTATCTGGACGAGAACATTGAGATGAAACTTAACCGGTGTCGGGGAATTCAGGACAGGTCATATAGTAAAAATGATTATAAGAGAGTAGACACTATATTTATCAATAAGATATATCGGTTTATCCTCCTCAATAGCGTATGTCTTAAACAAATTAGAGAGTAAGTTTTTTTGGATTAATTGTTATATTTGTATTTGTGTGTGTATGAAATGATATAATATTAATGTCATAATTTATTGTTGAGAACAGAATTTATATTGATGAGGTACGTGAGGGGTATCCTGATTGGAATGATGAACGATTGGAAAAATATCACCAGGATAATTTTTGCGATTGGGTTGCAGATCATATAAGTTATTCGAATAACATGTTATTGCTACCAGTCTTAATCTAAAGTTATATCGTTATGTATTTGTCGTAAAATTTGTTTTGTCAGATTCACGATCCGAACTTGTTTGCATCATTAGAGAGAGATTCAAGAGATTTAGCTCAGTTTCCTAGCATTGAGGTTGCATATTATAAAGGATTCGGTATTCTTGGATACAAATTTAAAATTAAGGACATAGAAACATCTCGAACCACTCAGAATAGTTGGATTGCGACGGTAGGATCGCGACGGTAGGATCGGATGGTGTGATTTATCGTGGATACTTAAATTGCATAATTGGCATCCAATATCCTGGACGATCGGAATCGTTTTATATATTTCAGTGTATTTGATACGATACACTAACTGATGCGGATAAATGGAGAAACAATCTCAGGACTTGGAAAAATGAATATGGATTGACTAGTGTGAACACACTTAGATTTTACGGTCAGAACGATCCATTTATATTTCCGAATCAAGCGTTCCAAGTATACTACTCACAGTGCTTGAAGTATCCGGGATGGAGTGTTGTATACCGTTGGAAACCTAGGGATGTTTACGATGTCCCAGAATTCGAGGATCGTATGGAGGATTGCGATGAGGATGAAGAAGAGAGAAGACTTAGAGTGCTCCGACCGTCTGTTTCAAAAGACGAGTTGTCTTCGGCTGATCGTGAAATTACATGAGTTAGAAATGATATCGATGATGAAATCCTAGTAGATATGTCTAATGTGTCTACGAAACGAAAAAGGTTATCAGTAATGTTATATTATTACTTCACATTTATACGATATATACATATATTGCATGCATATGTAATGATTGTACTCTTATCTAGGTCTGATGACAACGCCCGGAGCAGCAAGGAACAGCAGGAGCACCAGCCGCGGCAGAGGCAGAGGCAGAGCGGTTCTGCCGCCCGGGGAGTTGCGTAGGGAGCTTCAGAATATGTAATGATTGTAATCTTATTTAGGTCTGATGACAACGCCCGGAGCAGCAAGGAGCAGCAGGAGCACCAGCCGCGGCAGAGGCAGAGGCAGAGCGGTTCTGCCACTCGGGAAGTTGCATAGGAAGCTCTAGAGGGCTGGTCTTACACCCCGATCGGTATCCCCTTCGGATGACTCCTTCCGTATGGATTTTGCCACACCTCCAGATATATTGCACGCATATTCATTTTGAATGTAATATTATAGATATACACGCATATTTATTTCAAAATTACTTATATAGTCAATGTTTAATTGTCTAGATGTTGGTGGCGCGTCCAGATCAAAGGCAGAGGCAACTACCGCACCTGCAGGTATGTTTATATATCCTATAATGCATGCATATTGATTTAGAATGTTATATCATAAATATACACACATTTTTTTGCTATTACTTAGATAATCATTTTTTTATTTTCTAGCTGTAGGTGGTGCCTCCACATCTTGTACAGAGGCCGCTACCGCACCTAAGGATATGTTTATATATCCTATATTGCATGCATATTAATTTAGAATGTTATATTATAGATATACACATTCTTTTTGCAATTACTTATATAATCTATTTTTAATTGTCTAATTATAGATGATGCATCCACATCTGGTGCAGAGACCACTCCCGCCACTTCCGTACTCTCCGCTCAGTCTACAGGTTAGTATGAATAAATATAAAATATTTATTCATTTTACATATCCTCTAATAATAAATATGAACTTCATGTAATTTTATCGTCAATATTTATTTTCTAGTTGGAAGAGATGCATCCATGTCCGGATCACCGGCTGTTCCTCACCGGAGGAACTATCGTCCCGCTCGTGCTGCTGCACGGGCCCAGGCTTGTGCTGCTGTCGCCAGAGGTATATATCACACTTCAATTTTCATTAATCTTTGATTTCTTAATACCGTTTTGTCTTAATATTACTTGTCTTGATATTTCTTGTAGATGCAGGGCAGCCCCATCCCGAGAGAGGGACTCAAGGGCCGAATCAGTTCTACGGGCTGAGGCCCGATAGAGGTAGGGGGAGGCACCATTCTCCCTCTTCTTTATCCCCGATTATCGCTATACTGGTGATTATGCCGAGAGCTTCGGCCGGTATATGGGGGATGAAAGCAGCATCCAAAAGAAGTATCCACTTCACGTTGAGTGGGGCGATCAGCGCCAGCGCTCATTTGCCCTCTTTTGGGATCAGGCTAGGGTATTAATATATATTTTCATTTGACTTATCTAATAAATTTATTATTATTTAACACTTGTAATTTAAATACATTATTTTTTTGTATTTGCAGTTGGATTATGACTTTCAGCCTGTACCCGACCCTGATCATCCTGACAGAGTACTCGATCTTCACGCTCTGTACCTGGGCCTCATGAAGAGCATGCAATCTAAGGTCCGATATAATAGAAACGAGCTGAAAATCGATTGCTATTTAGTATGGCTGGTGAACCCCGAGGCAGAGAGAGCGGCTCTCCTACATACTTCGGTCTTTGCCAGAGTCGACGTAGATACATGGTTTCTCTTGTGCTAATATTATGACTCTGAGCGCAAATAGGTTTGTAATTTAAATGTAATTCATTGTTTAGTATGTAATTTATTTTTTTGTGTTACTTAATTAGAAAACTAAATCTGATTGTGTTGTGCAGAAGCAAGCCGATCAAAATAAGAAGAATAGAAAGTCGGCGAAGAGTGATTGCCCCACTTACATAGATGGCTCGAAGAACATTACTCGTGCTATGGAGGCATCGGTAAATTACAATAGATCTATTTTGATATAATGCAATATTCAGAGTTATTTTATAATATATGTAAATTTTTGGCGAATTGCAGAGAGCTCAGACCCTAACGCAGGGTGGTACACCGAGCGTGTTGACCGCATATTTTGCCGTCCACGGGACCTCGATAGATCCCGCCACAGGCGAGCTTCGATTCCCCGACACCGCTACCTAGGAGTATTGCGTAAGTGTTAATATTTATTCTAATTCGAATGGAATTTTTGATAAGTTCAAATTTAAATGGTATACTTATATTTTAATGGTTACTGTGGGTGTAGGAGCGGGTGGTGGAGCAGTTGGAGGCATCAGGAATCGATTTTAGTAGATAGACTGATCCGATGCTACTGACCCCGGTCCTAGACGCCGCACACGGAGGGCACCACGGAGGTTGGGAGAGAGGCTAGGGACTGGGTCCTAACAGGGCCCATATGAGGTTGGTCTCCACTCCGGCGTCTACTTCTCCTACCTCCCACGAGCGAAGTCTGGAGCATAATATTGCCGTCTTGAAGACCACTATCGAGGAGTTGAAGGAGATGTTGATACGTATATTATTTAATGGTAAAATATTATATCACATTATAGATAGTAACATATATAATATTAGTAGCCTAAGCTTATTTGGTTGTAGACTTAGCTTTGATTAATCATATTTACATAAAACTATCTAATTAAAATAAACTACAGTTTTCCAAATTAGATATCCAAACTAGGCCTAAGTCCATAAGTATTCTTAGATTGGGGTTTCGCAATAATCTGATAATGATACGAATTCGACTAAAATCTAATACACCGTTCTTACTCGTTTATTACACACAAAATTTTACAGATTCGGCAGGCTACTTCGGCTGCGGCTCCACATGCATCTTTTTCGGCTGCGGCTCCACAAGCCGCTACCTCTTTAGTCAAGTTTTTGATGACTCGGAGTTGCACCGAGAAGCAGATACACCAGATTACGGCGATTATCAGAGATGGAGGAGCTGGTCCGAGTTAGGGTAGCTTTATTTATAGTTTTTAGGATGTATGTACTTATCGGATACATATTGTATATATTTTGGACGAAATTGGTGGTTGTTTGCTTGTTCATGATGATTTAAATTGATATCGTATTCTATTTGTTTATTTCTTTTATATATTATGCGTGAGATGTTGATTATGAATATTTCTGTATTTGGTTATATGATGTATATATTATTGTACACAGGGCGGGGAAAAAAGGGAAAGCCTTTTAAAAAAAAACCTGATATTGTGTCCCTATAGAGGATTAATCCGTAGGGACAACTGTTGCACCTACGGATTAATCCGTAGGTGCAAGGTTTGCCCCTACACATTTCGCCGTAGGGACAAAATATCAGAATATCTGATATTTTGTCCCTATGGACTCAGTAACAGAGGTAAAACTTGCCCCTACGAATTAATCCGTAGAGACATTTATCTGGACCTACGGATAAATCCGTAGGGACATTTATCAGGCCCTACGGTTAAATCCGTAGGTACACGTATTTTATTTTATAAATCAATAAATTAAATAAAGATTATATCCCTACGGAGTAATCCGTAAGAATAAATGTCCCTACGGAGTAAGGCGTAGAGGCAATTATTACTCCGTAGGAGCATGTTCAGGACGAAGACCTACACCTGCGGCCTTTAGACCTACAGAGGAATTTTATGTCCTACAGATATATCCGTAGATGCAATGGTTTCCCCCTACGGTTAAATCCGTATGGGCAAGCAATTACTGTAGTTGTGCTAGTAAAAAGAATACATGATTTAAAGTCTTGATTGATAAATTACGATCTGGATTCTCTTTGGAAGTGTAGGGGCCGATGATAATCCTTTATTTTGTAGTTGTGCTAACAATTTATATGCATTGGTAATTATATGTAGTTATTTTTCATGTCATGCTTGGAATGACTTTCTATCGAGCTTCTGTCACACCTTTCCCTTAGACATTGTTTAGTAACGAAACGTGAAAAGGAATTGCTTGCCCCATACGACGCTTTCTGTGTAGAGATAGAGAAGTGACTTACTTGCCCCATAGGATGCTTTCTTATGACAATATTACTTATACCAAAACTTTTTTTGCATGTCTAACTCTATTGCCGCTTAATCCCCAACTCATCCGGTTTCTTACTTTCTTGCTGGCTTATCACCTTTCCAACTGATGATGCTCTATATTGGCGACCTTCCAGATCAGGACACGTGGCAGATGACGTGTCCCAGAACTCAGAAGAGAGGGCCCACAGGGACCGATCAGGCCACCCCTGTGCCCGACCTACAACCACAAAGCTGGCTCATCTCAAGGCCCCCTGCAAACTGGCCTCCTCGGCTTCTCAGCTCGCCTCCGAGCTACCGCAGGACCAAGATACCTCGGCCCTCTCGCTCATTCCCGAGCTCACCCGCCGAGACCATCTTCCTCGGTCCCTCCGACCGACCAACTCCACCATTCACAGGAGTAACCGCCGCTCCGCAAATCTCGTCATGCGCAGATTCTCCGCCAGCAACATCTCACGTTCCACGCCATCACGATCCCCATTAATGGGTGATCCACTCTTTACGCGGGCGTGACATCGGGAGCGCAACTGCCGGCGAGATTCTCACACCTGTTGCTGCATGCCACCACTGCTATATAAACCCCCATCACAGAGGGGTCAAGTAAGACATTCTTTACACTTACGTCGTTACTCTGGTCGGATCTTGTTACTGACTTGAGCGTCGGAGGGTCCTCGGTGGTACCAAACCATCCCGGGACTTCTTTGCAGGTACACGGCGGCAGCCTCCTCATCCCACTTTGTCCTCTCAAAACCCATTGAGACCCACACGCAACGAAGGACAATTAACCCAGTTCACCTCGAGATCAACGGAAGACAACATCTGACGGAGGCCCGAAAAGGAGCTCCATCAGTTGGCGCCGTCTGTGGGAAACGAAACTCCACAAAAAAAACAAAGTTGGCCTTCCGATCTCCATCCCCATGGAAATCGTTCATCCTGAAGATCCAGATACCAGCCGCCGCCTCCCCCTCACCGGAGGCGCGGGTGAATCTCCTCCGGCGACCGTCATCAATGCCCTCGCCGGCCTAATAGACCGACACCCCTTCCCTTGACGGGGTCGCACAGAGGGGGCTCGCCACGGCGGCTCGAGGGCCACCTCTCCCAAGGATCTAAGCCCTCACTAAGAGGCTGCCCAGCAGCTACCCTGCTCGGCTATCCCTGGTGGGTTGCTTCCCTACCGCAACGCCAGGGATCAGAAAGTCCTCCCAGAGGCAGTCGAGCCTGAGGATCTCTCGCTTGGCTATTCCTGGCCGGTAGCTTCCCTACCGCAACGCCAGGGATCAGAAAGCCCTCAGGATCCCTCGCTCGGCTATCCTTGGCGGGTAGCTTTCCTACCGCAACGCTAGGGATCAGAAAGTCCTCTCAGAGGCAGTCGAGCCCGAGGATCCCTCGCTCGGCTATCCCTGGCGGGTAGCTTCCCTCCCGCAACGCCAGGGATCAAAAAGCCCTCTCAGAGGCAGTCGAGCCCGAGATTCCCTCGCTCGGCTATCCCCAGCGGGCAGCTTCCTTGCCACAACGCCGGGGATCAAAAAAGCCCTCTCAGAGGCAGTCGAGCCCGAGGTTCCCTCGCTCGGCTATCCCTAGCGGGCAGCTTCCCTGCCACAACGCCGGGGATCAAAAAAGCCCTCCCAGAGGCAGTCGAGGCACGAGGTTCCCTCACTCGGCTATCCTTCAGGACAAAAGCCCTCGCCAAGAGGCACCGGGAAGTAACCCTACCCGGCCAAGGGTCCTTGGTAGGCTTCTTACATCCCTATAGCTTTTTCTCGCGCCAAGGACCAAAGTCCTCCCAGAGGCAGTCGGGTCCTTGCCCGGCTATCCCCGGCTGGTAGCTTCCTACCACAATCGACAGGGATCAAAGTCCTCGCCAAGAGGCACTGGGCAGTAACCCTGCTCGGTCCCCGTCCTGAAGGATCAAAAGTCCTCCCAGAGGCAGTCGAGCCCGAGGATCCCTCGCTCGGCTATCCCTGGCAGGTAGCATCCCTACCGCAACGCCAGGGATCAGAAAGTCCACCCAGAGGCATTCGAGCCTGAGGATGCCTCGCTCGGCTATCCCCGGCGGGTAGCTTCCCTACCGCAACGCCGGAGATCAGAAATCCTTCGCCAAGAGGCACCGAGCAGCTACCCTGCTCGGCTATCCTTCGCAGGCCTCTCAGGGACCCTCCAACATCAAGGATCGAAGCCCTCGCCAAGAGGCACCGAGCAGCCACCCTGCTCGGCCATCCTTCACAGGCCTCTCAGGGCCCCTCCAGCGTCAAGGATCAGTGCCCTTGCCAAGAGGCACCGAGCAGCTACCCTGCTCGGCCATCCTTCGCAGGCCTCTCAGGGACCCTCTAGCGTCAAGGATCAAAGCCCTCGCCAAGAGGCACCGAGCAGCTACCCTGCTCGGCCATCCTTCGCAGGCCTCTCAGGGCCCCTCCGGCGTCAAGGATCGAAGCCCTCGCCAAGAGGCACCGAGCAGCTACCCTGCTCGGCCATACTTCGCAGGCCTCTCAGGGCCCCTCCAGAGTCAAGGACCAATGCCCTCGCCAAGAGGCACCGAGCAGCTACCCTGCTCGGCCATCCTTCGCAGGCCTCTCACGGCCCCTCCAGCGTCAAAGATCAAAGCCCTCATCGTGAGGCCGCCGAGTTCCTTCCTGCTCGGCGCATCCCCAGCGGGCATCCCCCTGCCCATCAGACGCTGATGGTCTGAAGCCCTCATCGTGAGGCCGCCGAGTTCCTTCCTGCTCGGCGTATCCCCAGTGGGCATCCTCCTGCCCATCAGATGCTGAGGATCTCAAGCCCTCATCGTAAGGCCGCCGAGTTCCTTCCGGCTCGGCGCATCCCCAGCGGGCGTCCTCCTGCCCGTTAAACGCTGAGGATCTGAAGCCCTCTTCGCGAGGCCGCCGAGCCCCTTCCTACTCAGCGCATCCCGGCGGGTAGCTTCCTACCCAACAAACACAAGGATCAAAGTCCTTCCAGGCTCGACTATCCCTGGCTGGTAGCTTCCCTACTCGCAACGCCAGGGGTCAAAGTTCTCGCCAAGAGGCACTGGGCAGTAACCCTGCTCGGTCCCCGTCCTGAAGGATCAGAAAGCCCTCCCAGAGGCAGTCGAGCCCGAGGTTCCCTCGCTCGGCTATCCCCAGCGGGCAGCTTCCCTGCCACACACCGGGGATCAAAAAGTCCTCCCAGAGGCAGTCGGGTCTTTGCCCGGCCATCAACGGCTGGTAGCTTCCTGCCACCGTCCTAAAGGATCCAAAGCCTTCATAAAGAGGCACCAGAGCGGCTACTCTGCTCGGTCAAACTCCGACTCCTACCCTCTATGCCAGGGATCAGAAGCCCTCACAAGAGGTATCGGAGCGGCTACCCCGCTCGTACACCCTAGGCTGGTAGTTGCCTACCCACGACTCTAAAGAACCAAGCCCTCGAAAAAGGCAACCGGGCAACTACCCTGCTCAGCCATCCCTGGCGGGTAAACCCCCTACCGCCACGATAGAAGAATGAAGCCTTAGCAGGAGATGACGGCGCATCTACCCTGCCCGGTCACCCCCAGATGGTGGCCAATACTCTAAATCATAAATGGATGTCAAGTCTGTCTAAGTCTAAACGACCTCCCCTTGATTCCGGGGCCCAGGGAGATACCTCCTCGGAGACGCTCGTCGGCAACCGACTGCAGTCAGCTCGACGGACGATCGTTAGAAAGAGGGCCAACCTGACATGAAAGCACAACGACACAAGTAAAAATATCACAAACGAGCATTCTTCACAAACGGATGGTAGAATAAAATTCTATGGAGCTGAAGAAAAACTTTATTACTACTGCCAAAGATAAGTTTGTTTACAAAAGGTATTTTTGGGCTCCTCAGCCTTACAAAATTCAAAAGAAAAACAAAATGAAGGTAGGAAAACGAGGGCTCTACACCTCGGGCCCGGGAACGACCTCGAGGTCCTCAATCTCCACCACTGGGGGCGCCAGGTCCTCTGCCCCCTCCCCGCCGGGAGCCTCTCCCCCTTGCTCGTCGACGCCCACGAGGGGGAACTCGGCCCGCAGATCCGCGTCGTCGAACTCCGGCATCCGAGACTTGACGGCATCAAGGGCGTCGTGCCAAATGCGAGTCGGGGCCACGGCCAGATCGTCATAAAAGCCCCTCGACCCCTTGTAGCTCGCCACGGCCCTCGACTCCGCCGACTTATAGGCCTCGGCCGCCGCCCCCAGCTCCTTCCGCAGGGTCTTCACCGTCTTTTTGAGGTTGCCGGCAAGCATCTGGGAGTCCTCGAGGTTGCCCTCGGCGATTGCGGCGGCCTCACGATGTCGGGCGACCTCCCTTTTCCCGGCATTCACCTCGCCCTCCAGGGCGGCGATCCTCGCCGACATCGCCTCCTACTCCCGTCTGGAGCTCTCTTGCAACGCGGCGAGCTGGCCCGCGGCCTCCACCGCCGGTGCTACCACCTCGGTCTCCGTGCAGAGGGCGAGGGCCACGTGCTGAAGAGTCTAGGAGGGCATAAGAAGAAGGATCAGAAAATATGAAGGAAAACACTAAATCTCACCGCGCACTGGGGGCTTACCTGCACGGCTTTCTGGGCGATCGACGCCAACTGAGCCTTGAGGGTTCCCCCGGGAACCCGACCCCCGACCGAGGTCTCTATCTCGTGGAGGAGACTGTCCGCGACCGACAGCCAGGACGGCACCACGAACCGGAGCCCCCTTCCTCCACCACGGTCGGCGAAGACCGGCCCCGGGAAGGTCTCCGGGAACTTCTCTTGAGCATCTCCGAGGGGGAGCCGATCTCCTCTTCCGAGGCCGTGTCCTCCACAATCAGGGCCCGCTTCCGGCCCGACACTCTGCCGGGGCCCGGGGCGGGGTCCACCGCCGGGCGTCCTCGGGGCACCGCCACCGGGTGGTAGGAGTAGGGGCTGCCTGCGCCCGGGAAGAGCTGGCGCCCCCAGCCCTAGCAGGCTGCCTCGGTTGGCACATAGCATCTCGGAGAACGCCGAAGTCCATGGATCCTGCACAAAACGAACACCCCGCTTATCAGCAACGCGAGTAAAACATAAACCCGGAAAGCAAGCCTAACTTACCAACGAACTCGACGGGGCTAAGCTCGGCCCAGCTCAAAACCCTCTCGGACAGCAGCACGTCGCATCGAGGGATGGGTTCCCACGACGCCACTCTCACCGCGGCGGGGTCGTCGGACAGGTTTCCCGGCAGACTCTTCTCCCTCGACCACTTGGTGGGCATCGGCCAGTCCTCGCCCTCGGGAGGGGAGATGAAGAAAAACTTCTTCTTCCAGTCGTGGATGGAGGAGGGCAAGGCCACGACCCCTGCCCCGGCGGCGACCCCTGGCCGCTTCCTAAAAGTAAGATAAACCCACCTCGGGTCGCCAGCTCGACAGCCGGGGTGACTCTTAAAAGCAAGGGAGGAATCGAGAAGGGAAAGGCTGAAAGGAATCGCCTGCAGTTTCAGGCGGATCAGGAACCCAAGGAGGATCCTCCACGCGTTCGGCACCAACTGGCCAGGAGCCAAGCCGAAGAAATTCAGAGCGGCGATGACCTCAGGAGAGAGGGGCAAGCGCATTCCGCCCCAAAAAGCTTCTAAATACAGGGCAATCTCCCTGCCCCGTACATGGTCCGCCCTCTCTCCTTCCTCGGCCAGACGAAGCGTGTAGCGCGGGGGAATGTGGAAGCAAGCTCGAGCATTGGCGAGCTCGTCCTCATGCCTCACCCAGCACGGGGTGCTGGGGGCTACATTTACCGCTTCCTCCATGGAGGCGGCCCCCGCCTCACGGCCGCGGGGAGAGGGCCCAGCCCCTGGTCTCTGAGGAGACTCGGAAACATCTAAAGGAACCCTATCATCTACTCCTACGACGTGAACTAATTCTACAGGGGAAGACATCTAACCTGGGAAGGAAACTCTTCAAAGGTTGGGAACAAGAGAAGGGAGACGAGCGCCGAGCAGCTGGGGCTTGAGAATGAGGAATATGAAAGAGTAAGGGCCCTGGGGCGGGCCCCACCATATTTATTGCCGCATACGGCCTCATCCAATGGCGCCCATCGTCTCCCGCCGAAACGGCTCCTTGCGCCCAGCGGCTCCGATTGCTCCACGTGGCAGCCCAGCGATTGGCTGCGTCCTGTCAGACACCGCAGACCTGCGCACATCACATCAGCCATTAGGTGCTCGACACGTGGACCGTCGCTTCAACTGCAGAGTGCACGAACCGGCGCACCCTCCTTAAATGCAAAGATCTCGCCCTGATTCGCTGGCAGAAAAGGCAGCTGACAGCCGGGGACGCGTCCTGACGAAATCTTAGGAGGGAGCTCTCACCGGGCGGCCCGGCAGTCCACTCTTGACCCGACCCGCCAGCTGGTCGGGACAAGAGTGGGGGGATAATGATGATGCTCTATATTGGCGACCTTCCAGATCAGGACACGTGGAAGACGATGTGTCCCAGAACTCAGAAGAGAGGGCCCACAGGGGCCGATCATGCCATCCCTGTGCCCGACCTACAAGCACAAAGCTGGCTCACCTCAAGGCCCCCTGCAAATTGGCCTCCTCGGCTTCTCAGCTCGCCTCCGAGCTACCGCAGGACCAAGATACCTCGTCCCTCTCGCTCATTCCCGAGCTCACCCACCGAGACCATCTTCCTCGGTCCCTCCGACCGACCAACTCTACCATTCACAGGCGTAACCGCCGCTCCGCAAATCTCGTCATGCGCATATTCTCCGCCAGCAACATCCCACGTTCCACGCCATCATGATCCCCATTAATGGGCGATTCGCTCTTTACGCGGGCCTGACGTCGGGAGCGTAACTGCCGGCGAGATTCTCGCGCCTGCTGCTGCATGCCACCACCGCTATATAAACCCCTATCACAGAAGGGTCAAGTAAGCCATTCTTTACACTTACGCCGTTACTCTGGTCGGATCTTGTCACTGACTTGAGCGTCGGAGGGTTCTCGGTGGTACCAAACCATCCCGGGACTTCTTTGCAGGTACACGGCGGCAGCCTCCTCATCCCACTTTGTCTTCTCAAAACCCATTGAGACCCACACGCAACGAAGGACAATCAACCCAGTTCACCTCGAGATCAACGGAAGACAACATCTGACGGAGGCCCGAAAAGGAGCTCCATTACCAACCTTTAATCCTATCTATTTCCCAAGCATAAAAGGGGGTCACTCAAAGGGGAAAAATATTATAAAAAAATTATGACAATGAACTTAGGATATGACCAGCTGGTAAGTCCTTGTCCTAGCTATTCATAGTTCCTGAATAAAAAGCAATTCTAATGATTCTAAAAGAACTCTAAGGCACGAGTCATATCATGAGCTCACAAACAAGCTAGCCACAGGTGATCCATAAATTCCATATCATTATCCTTTTAATATTTTCACTCTTCATTCATGAGATAGACATGGGAGAAGAAGAATGCATCACAGGTCACATAGCTAGGCATCTAGAAAACCCTAGCTATATATATATATATATATATATATATGTATATAGGGCTTGCTCCCTCTATAACATCCTTTTATATTACTTGTCTCTCACTTAGATTAATCAAATGCACAACAGTCCAGGATTTACTAAATGGATCAAGACAAGAACAACATATGCTTCGAAACAGAATGGATTTATGCGGACCGACGTCCATATAAACAATGAGATATCGATGATTCCGATATAAATAAAAAAGGTTTTACAAGAGTGATTAGTGGCTGTACATAATTTCTCATATTCAAAAGTATCCCAAAGAGGCCATACTCAATAAAATGCATTAATAAAAAAAAATATTTACAAAGTATATATGTACACAGACAAAGACAAAATAAAATAAAGGATGGAATGGATGTTATTTATCAAAACTGACTAACGATAGAAACGAGCGGATACACATTCTGGCATGCAATATTGAGGTTTTATGCTTTGATGCTAAAATTTATGTTGCTCATGAACTAAGTACTGTCTATGTTAACAAGTTTGTGATAATTGATATTATATTTATTCTCCTATATCTGAAAAAGCTATTTATTGTTTTCTTTCTATTTTGTACTAATTTATGTATATGTTTGTTTGTTTGACTATCTCAATCTAAATTAGAGTCAAGAGCGACATGAAGATATCTCTTGTCAAAGAGAAGTTGGACTTTTCCACCGTCATCTTCATCCTAATTGGACAAGCCCAAATTGTCGGCTTGTTTCACTATCTAAATGGATTCATGAATAGTCTTTCTCCTTGATAGCAAGTTGTTTAATTAGCTTGTAGATTCATTCATATTGATGCGCATGTCTTTCCTTCGCTATCAAGTAAAGGATTTTCGTTTCTGCTAGCAGGAAATTAAGATAAAAATAAAACATACAAAATTACCTCCATTATAAACTACGCAACTTGAGGCGGGGGGGGGGGGGGGGGAGAGTTGGGGGGAATGCAAGAACACAACCTCAGAACTTGCCCACATTCATTGCTAACAAGACAGATGACTTATCAAAATATCATGAACATTGAATCAAAGCTGTTGTTTAATAAAATTAATTCACTATAATTAGTAAATTATCTGTTGAGAGCATTTCAAGGAGAAACGGACAGATATTTCAGTAGTGAACAACCAGGTTTTAATACCATGCTTTGGAGAATGGTTTTAAATTTGCTTTAATTAGTATTAAAGAGTATTAATATTCTGTGGTGTAGAAATATTTGTATTTTTGCTATAAATAGGTTTGTATCTCATTGTAACAGAAAAATAAAAACAAAAGACAAATAAGATTATCTATTGTATCCAAATCTTCTTCTCCACACAAAATAGTGCTTTAAGCCATTGAAGATCCTTTGTTATTTTATCAAATTGATATCAGAGCTTAGTTCATGGCTAGCACCGGCGTAACTCCGTTCGGGCATATGGCGTTGCCTCGTCTATCGAAAAATAACTACGACAATTGGAGTATAAAAATGAAGGCCTTGCTCGGTGCACAAGATGCGTGGGAAGTAGCAGAAACCGACTATGAAGAGCCGGAAACAACGGGTACTATGACGGCGAATCAATTGAAGGCGCTTAAAGAGACCCGTATGAAAGATAAAAGTGCTCTTTACCTCCTTTTTCAAGCGGTTGATGAATCCGGCTTTGAGAAGATCGCCGGCGCAACAAAATCAAAGGAGGCGTGGGATATTTTAGAAAAGGCGTACAAAGGTGTCGACTGAGTAAAACAAGTTCGACTACAAACTCTACGTGGCGAGCTTGAGGCGATGAAAATGAAGGAGTCGGAAAGCGTATCCGACTACATCACGCGTGCGCAAACGGTGGTGAATCAACTCAAACGCAACGGAGAAACCCCAACTGATGCAAGGGTCGTGGAGAAGATTCTGAGGTCATTGACCGAGAATTTCGAAAACGTTGTAAGCTCAATTGAGGAGCCGAAGGATTTAGAAAAGATGACCGTCGATGATTTCGCCGGTTCCTTTGAGGCGCATGAACAACGAAAGAAGAAGAAGCAGCAAGAATCGCTGGCAGATGCGTTGCAAGCAAAGGCTACGCTAAAAGATGAGAAGCCAAGCTATGGTGATCGTGGTAGAGGTCAAGGCCGTGGCTGCCATAGAGGTCGTGGTTTTGGTCGCGGTAGAGGTCGCTGTCGTGGACAAGATGAAAACGAAGAAAGAAGCAACAACTATCGAGGACGCGGTTGTTGTAGGGGCGGCCAGTCAAGCAAGCACAATGTGGAGTGCTACAACTGTGGCAAATATGGCCACTATGCAAGTGAATGTTGGTCAAAGAAGAAGGTAGAAGAGAATTCTAATCTTGTGGAAGAAGTAAAAAAGAATGAGGTTGTATTATTGGCAAATAAGGAATACGACCCCAAAGACGAAACCGTATGGTATCTCGACTCCGGCGCAAGTAACCACATGTGTGGTCACAAGCACCTGTTCTGTGAGATGAAAGTTATCTCAAATGGCCAAGTTACTTTTGGCAATGACTCCAAGGTGCGAGTAGAAGGTCGAGGTAACATCTCAATACGGTTGAAAGACGGTACCCACAAACTCATCTCAAATATCTATTATGTACCAGAAATGAAATGCAATATTTTGAGTTTGGGACAACTTGCAGAACTGAGTTATTCAATTTTCATGAAAGGCAATGATTTTTTCTTACGTGATCGAAACATCCCCGACGAACTCTGTGAAGGGTGCATGATCGGAAAACAAACCAGAGATAGTTTTCCAAAGAAGACAGAATTTCGAACAAGAAGTCCTCTCGAATTGATTCACATCGACATCTGTGGACTGTTCCCGCCAAAAAATTTCTGTGCAAAAGAGCTCAAAGTATCTAATGGCAGCGATACGTTTAAGAAAATGTGAACCAGTATTTTCCGGGCAGTATTTTGACAAACTCCCGAATGTGAAACAACTAAATTCTGATAGTATCGAAAGTGTCTCGAAATATCCTTCGATTTGATAGATTATGGGCCTTATAATTCATCCGGGATCAAAAGTTATGAGGCATCATGTGCCCACACGTGACCGGACATCACATGCAGACACATGACCATTTACAGACAAAGCCTGTAGGCACTGGATAAAATAAATAATTGAAAATAATTAATCAGTGGGGTCACGTGCCAACACGTGATGGGCCTTTAAACCCACTGAAAAAAATTAAAGGTATAATAAAATAATAAGGAAAACCCCCCAATGGGGCATCACGTGCCAACACGTGACCAAGGGTCATGTGCTGACACGTGATAATTCCTGAGTTCTTTAAAACAACAGAATTAAATTCTGGTCAAATGCTTAATCAGGGGGTCACGTGCCAACACGTGATAGGTTCCTAAAAATCTATGAATTAATAGAATTAAATTCTAATTAAGAGGGAATCAAAAACCCTAACTGGAAAAATATTTCTCTAAATCTTTCCAAACAAAAAAGATGGTGCTCTATAAAATGGAGCACCGTTGGATTAAAAATCCAATGGTGATTAAAAATCACCAATTTATGGAAAGATTTTATACAAGGAAATATTTCTCTGAAATTTGCCAGGAATAACAGATAAAAGATCTTTTGGATTAAAAATCCAATGGTGAATAAAATTCACCGAGTGATCTAAAAGATCATGTTGGTTACAAAATCAATTAAAATCTTTCAATGAAAGATTGACAAAACAAATTGATTCTTTTCTTTTTCCTATAAATAGGAGCCAAGAAGAGAAGAGAGGAGGATCTATTTTTTGGGAAAATATACAACAACAGAGAGAAAAAAGAGAGGAGAATTTAATTCTCAAGAGAGAAAAAGAAGATCTCTTCAGAAAAAGAAACCCCATGTAAGAAAGGGAAAGAGATCTAAGCTCCATAAAATAAAAAGAGAATTTAATTCTCAATTTATGAGTTTAACTCTTCTGAATAAGAACGTAGTTCTTCCTTTGGTTGAAGATCTGCAGAAACAGATCTCCCCAAAAGTCGAGAATTTAATTCTCATCGGGAAGATTCTGCCATGCAGATTCAAAATTTAGCAGGGAGAATTTGAGTTTAAGGAATTTAATTCCCCTAAATTCATAGGAATTTAATTTCTCCAAATAAAACTAGGGTTTAACCCTATATGAGAATTTAATTCTCCCAAATTCATAGGAATTTAATTCCTCCAAATGAAATTAGAGTTTAACCCTATATAAGAATTTAATTCTTCCACACACATAGGAATTTAATTTCTCTAAAACAGAATTAGGATTTAACTCTACAGAGAATTTAATTCTTAAAACAAGAGACTTGAAACCCTCCATGCACGTAAAGAACTTGGTCACGTGGCAACGCGTGACCCTTCTCCTCAATGAGTAAAAAAGAAAGAACAAGACTAGGTCACGTGTCCCTACGTGACCCCTAAAATAGATCCCTTAAAATGAGAAAGAAAAGCATGAAGGCAATGCCTCACGTGCTCACACGTGACTCTCAAAACAAAAGGGAACAAATCCAAGGGCAGAATCAATTTTGGGCACCCTCACGTGTCCCCACGTGACCCCTAATAAACACTTTAATAATCAATACATGGATACCCATCACGTACCCACACGTGATGATCTGAAGGCAAAAGTGTTTAACACTAACTGAATACTCTGAGAACAAAATAATGGAAGTTTGGCCCCCATCTTCAGACGTCTTACGTGACCCCACGTGACCAATTCAATTTTAGTGTTTAACACTATTTTCAGCACATCACGTGGGAGCACGTGATCGCCAAATATCCTCTAGTGTTTAACACTATTTTAAAGCCAAGCTTAGCCCAAATTGATTAAGTTTTCCAGAGGCAAATCTCCCCTTCAACTGAACCTTAAAATCTAGAGTTATAATGAATGGTTAGTGCTCAGCCAAAGACAAAATGTTGTCAGAGCCCCCAGACTCATGTTTAGCATTGCTAAATAATGGAGGGTTGAACCATGACAAATGTTCAACAGTCCCAATAAAAGTCCAACATTTCAAACTTAATTGGACTTACCCCAAGTTGGCCATAAGTTCTCAACTCAGATTCAACTGAGCCCATGTGCTCATAATCTAATTAATTGATCTTAGTCCCAAATTGGACTACAGATTTCCCAATCAACTTTGGTTCAAGGGTACATCTCTTCACTTCTTTGATAATTGTCGTTGTAATTCTTCAACGTCTTCAAAGAGGTGACGGGTCCTGATAACCAATCACTCCATGGACTGTTGGGTCTTTAAACTCATGGACTATGATGTTCTTAAACTTTACAGACTATGACGTCTTTAAATCTCGGACTGTGGGGTCCCTTTAAACCCACGTACTATGATGTCCTTAATCTCGGACTGTAGGGTCCTTTAAACCCACGGGCTATGATGTCTTTAACCTCGGACTGTGTGGTCCTTTAAACCCATGGACTATGATGTCCTTAACCTTGGACCACCATGTCCTTAAACTGGTAATCGACCGCAATGTCTCTAAACTAAACAATAGAGTCCAAATGCTCTTTTGTTGGATCTAAACGATCCCGTTAAGTTGATCTTAGTCTAAAATTAGACTAACGTATCCTTAACAAGCGTTAAGTTGATCTTAGTCTAAAATTAGACTAACGTTTAAGTTGCGTATCCTTAAACCTAACCCCCAAACCCAAATCTAAGAAAAATACGGATTTGGACTAATCCACGTCCTACGGACGACAACATAAATTAGTCTCCGTATACAATCTACGAGCAACCAAAAACAAAACAAACACAAACGACACGAAGTGATCATCTGGAGAAGGAGAAAGTGGTTACCGCGATACGGTAGCGTAATTAACTGCAGGGGCTTGCGCTTGCAGGGAAGAGCGTCCCCACAATCAAAAACCTCTCAACGAGGGAGAATCTGACGAAGTCTGCTATATCGGCCGCATCCGTTTAAACCTTCGATACATGGTGTCATAAATCAACTTGGCATCTTCGGAGAGGTGGACGGATAGCACCAATTAGCATCTGCCCCGAAACTCAGGCAATACGGACCTGCGCGGTCGCGTCTCCGTGTTTCGGTGGGTAACAGATTCTGGCACGCCCGGTGGGACCTTTTCCTCTTTCCACTCCACACTTCGTGTGTCGTGTTCGCGAACGAATCGCGGTTTGATATGGTTGCCCTTGGGTTCGAGATACTAAGATTTGGTGTCTTGCTCCGTGCAGAAAACAGAAGATCGATGGTTTCAACCTGCACTAACTGTAACTGCAACTCTCGCTCCGTCCCGTCCGGAGGAGTGACTTACGGGCCCCAAGCGGCCTCCATCTTTGCTATGCCGGTGGAACAGGTCACTCAGGCCACCACTGGATTGTTCTTCGGGACCATACTCCCGCCAACGAGGTTCAGCGCTCCTTTACCATCACAAGAAGCTCAGAAGAAGTCGGTCTTTGATCGGCTTACAACTACTGCGGCCCCTCTCAAGGGGTCGTCCAGCTCCAACGCCTCAGTCTTTAACAAACTGGGCCAAAGCTCAGTTGGGCCTATGAAGAAGCCCGCGATACCGGAAAGAGTTATCCCTAAGAGGATAGCCATTCCTGCTCATGAAGTCGTCAAGGCGGTTTCTCCTGCCAAAGGCTCGGTCTTCACAAGGCTGACTGTTCCGGCTCCTGCTTCAGGCGAAGTCCTTAAAGCTGCTTCCCCTGTCCAGAGGTCTGTCTTTGATAGGTTGGATATTACTTCTCAATGGACACCGGTCTTTAAGAGGCTGACGCCGGCGACAACCCTTCGCCAAAATAGGGGGCATGAGGAAGTCACCCCTACAGCTGAGACGATCCCAACCGCACGACACGCTCGACGTCGCCACTGGTGACGAATAAGGAAGGCTGAGGGCAGCTCCCCGTTGGGACTAACTCCGCCAGCTCCCATGGTGGAAATCAATGCTGCTGTTCCAACTGGGAACAGCTTTGAACCGCTTAGGAGGGTCAGCAAGAATTCTCCAACTGTCGTGCTGAAAAGATCTCCTCCGCCTATGGAGAATGCTACAGAAAAGAAGCCGGAGCAGCCCCCTCAGCTGCTGTCCTCCAAAATTTACAAAGTCTGGCGACATGTCCAGAAATCGGTGATTGACCAGGACTACTCTCGACGACCAAAGAAGCTTAAAGCTCGGCAAGAAAAGAGCCATCCCGTGGTACCACAGAAGATGTCATCCGTCTGGGTGCCCGTTGCAACGGCTCCCTCAACTTCAACCGCTCACAAGAGAAGGAGGCCAGAGAAAGCCCCTGTGACCGTGGAGAACCGCAAGGACGCTGAATCTAAACGCCCGAAGTCTGGGGGCATGATAACACATACCGTTTATATGGCTTTCGGAAAAGAGGAAAGTCGTGCTTCTACGGGTCATCGACCGCTTACCTGATCGGTAACAAAGGCTCAGGAGAAACAGCAGCAAAAACTTCAGGAGATGCTGGCTGCAATGGCTGCACTCACTGGGCTGAAAGAAAGTCTAGAGACCTCAGA
Organism: Agapanthus africanus; assembly: GCA_030015575.1. Classification (NCBI taxonomy): domain Eukaryota; kingdom Viridiplantae; phylum Streptophyta; class Magnoliopsida; order Asparagales; family Amaryllidaceae; genus Agapanthus; species Agapanthus africanus. The sequence goes on along the minus strand of CM057344.1, from coordinate 670,869,258 downwards.
GCAGCGTCAGGAACAAGAAACTGATGCTGAATTCCTCCGAAGAATACTCGAGAGGAAAGAAAAAGAGGCCGCAGAACAGGCGGCCAACATAAAACGAATGGCTCTTCTCTTCCAAGACATGTTCGGGATGATGATACAACCGGATCCTCTGGCTGAAGACCCCCCGATTATCATTGAAGACAATAGAGGGGAGACATCAAACCCTCCTCCGGCACTTTCAGCAGCTAAGGAGGAGACCATCTCCAAGTCCGCTCTGGATGATTATATCGCTCAGCAGATACGAGTTCACCAAGCGAATGAAGCGGCTGGCCAAATTATTAAAACTGGGCGACCATATCCAGGATGGTATGACCAAATAAGGTACCCGACGGGATATACGATCCCTAAATTCCATGTATATAAAGGGACGGGCAATCATCAACACGTCGCTCAATTCAGAGCCTTGTGCGGCAACACTGGAGGTGATGATAAACTTCTGCTCTGCCAGTTTGTTGGTAGCTTGTCAGAGACGGCGTTCGAGAAGTATTCGGAGCTTTCCAACGACTCTGCCAAAACTTTTGCAGAGATGGAGCTGCTATTCACTCAGCGTTTTGCGAGTGCTAGCGAACGCACCCCAATCACGGCATTGATCAATGCCAGGATGAAACCTGGCGAGACATGGGTTCAATACGCAATACGATAGCGGAATTTATGGTCGAAATGTGAGCAGCGCATCGAAGAAGCGCCTGCGGTGGGCATGTTCGTGGGTACTCTTGACCCTCAAGCGACCATCTCCCAATTCATGATGTTCTTCAAGCTGACCACGTTCCAGTCCTTAATTGATAAGCTGGCCTAAATGGATCAGATGGGTCATAGACCATCTCTTTCGAAGCCGGAACCTCGGAATAAAAAGGGGAAAGGAAAAGAAACTTTCATCGCCAATACTCAACAACAACTGAGCAACATAAAGCCGGTTGTTCGCCAAAACAACGTGCGTCCACGCTCATCCCTCGAGGAGAGACTGGGACGTCCTTACTCGTTTCCCCGGGATAAAACGAGGAGACTGTTCGAGCTGGCAGTGCGTAACAGACTCATTAATTTGCTGGATCCTAAACGTCCGTTGCAGCCAGGCGATGTCAACAATCCTAATTACTGCCCTTACCACCAAGCAGTGAGCCATCCAATCAAAAATTGCTTCGTCTTCAAAAATTGGGTTGAAGACCAATATCAACAGGGCAAGTTCGCGCTATCCGAAAACTGGAAGGTGAAACCGCCACAACCTCACGACCCTAAAAAGGTGGACATGCCGGGGGCATCGTGCTCATTCATGGAGAAAGCCCCATAGACCGAAAAGTCCGTAAACTAAAGACTCGCCTCAAAGATACAGCGGACCGAAACGTCCTTAAACTAACAATGGACCACTATGTCCTAAAACTGGGTGATGACCGAAATGTCCCTAAACTAACGATGGACCGCAATGTCCTAAAACTTGCAATTGACCGAAACGTTTATAAACTACTACGGACCGCATCATCCTAAGGCTGACGCAAAAGAAAAGGTACGTCCATAAGCAAGATGGGCACGGATGAAAACCCGAAAGGGCTCCTTGAGTAAAAACAGCAGGACTACCGACGATGTTTGTAAAAACCCGAAAGGGCGCAGACTCGTAAAAAAAAGGTACGTCCACAAGCGAGATGGGCACGGATGAAAACCCGAAAGGGCTCCGTGAGTAAAAACAGTAGGACTATCGGCGAGTTTGTGAAAACTCGAAAGAGCGCAATCTCGTTAAAAGACACTTGTAAGGTCCTCTCGACCCTGTAAGAAAAAATACCTGCGTGAGATCCTTACGACTCACAAGGGAGCAACACACTTAGGAATCCTCATGATACCTAAGAAGAAAATACACTTACGAGATCCTCTCGACTCGTAAGGAGAATTACCCTTTGAGACCCTCATGGCTCATAGGATTCAAAAGCTTTAAATTATAGGGATCTGAACCTGTTCTTAAGCCGTCATACATCCCGCTTTTGCCTTACAAGCGGTTCAATATTGACCCTTGTATACAATTCACGGGCACGAATGAACATTTCCCTAACAGAGTCCCACCAGCGACTAGGGATATGCTCACACGGTGAACGACCCTTGTAAGTCTTCTCGATTTACAAGGAGAAAACACTCTTGCAAGATCCTTACGACTTACAAGAGAACATACACTTAGGAATCCTCACGATTCTTAAGGAGAAACGACACCTACGAGATCCTCACGACTCGTAGGGAGAAACACCTTTATGAGACCCTTACGGCTCATGAAGTCAAAAGACTTAGTCGACAGGATCTTAACCCTGTTTGCTAAGCCACTTTTGTTCGACATCGACATAGGCAAATGATGATTCCCTCCTGGCAATATCCCAGTTGTAGCGATGCTGATGCCTAAATCGGTATCAAATTCCAAGTCCTTTCATGGCAAATGATGATTTGCTCCTGGCAATATTGCAGTCGCAGCGATGCTGATGCTGAGATTGGCACCAGATTCCAAGTTCCACACTCGCGATAAAAAAATCAGCGAGCCAAAAATGTATATGAAATAGCCGAAATAATGGGGCAACTTGCAACGAAATCAGCAAGTAAAAACGTATGCATACAAAAACAGCCGAAATGATCGGGCAACTCGCAATAAAAAGCAGCGAGTAAAAAGAAAAATAGCCGAAATGATTGGGCACCGCGAAAAATAGCCGAAATGATTGGGCAATCACGATTTTTGCGATATAAAAAGCTGAAATGATAGAGCATCATGAAAAGAATAAAAAAAATGAATGAATGAAACTTTTTGCCCTATAGGCAGTCCATACTGACCCCTGTATACAATCCATGGGCCTAAACAAAAAGGGAACCACATGTCCTCCATCAGATCCTGTCAAAAGGGAAAGTCAAATCTCAACAGTAACATTTGGATCCGAGAAGATCAACCACGGCGTTTCTTCTTATGCCAACGGGGCACGAAAGCGACATAACGAAACGGAGCCATGGCAAAGTCCCTAGTTCCAAATCTTAACGGCAACATCTGCAGCCTAAAATCAGCAACGGTGATCCTCTTCATTCCAACAGGATTCGGATGCAACATCACCAAACGGAGCCATGGCAAAGTCGCCTAGTTCTAAATCTCAACGGTTCACAGACAGCCTAGAGACTACCCCGGAACCATGGCAAAATCCCCTAGTTTCAAATCTCGACGGATCACAAACAGCCTAGAGATCACCAACGGCGTTTCTCCTTACTCCAGCAGGATGCAGATGCGACGTCAACAAACGACCCCAGGGTCAAAACAACGGAACCATGGCAAAGTCCCCTAGTTCCAAATATCGACGGTTCACCGACAACCTAGAGACCACCTCAGCATTCGTCTCGTTACAGCAGACGCAATGTCAACAACGGCGTTCCTTCGCAGTCCAGCAGGATGCATATGCAATGTCAACAAAAGACCACATGGTCAAAACAAAGCGGAGTGACGGCAAAATCCCATCTCCACTTCGGCATTCGTCTCGTTACAGCAGACGCAATGTCAACAACGACGTTCCTTCGCAGTCCAGCAGGATGCAGATGCGACGTCAATAAAAGAACCCATGGTCGAAACAAAGCGAAGTGACGGCGAAATCCCAGCTCCACCTCAGCATTCTTCTCGTTACAACAGACGCAATGCCAAAGCAAATAAAGCAAAGGCCAAATTCCTAACTTCAGGGTCTTGACGGTAACTCATATAAAACCTAAAAGACTATCGGAGATCATCCCACACCGGCGCAGAGTGGTCACCACCTTGACGTTCATCTCGATACAGCAGACGAGATGTCACTACAGCGTCCTTCCTCCAATAGGATTCAGACACGCCAAAGCAAACGAAGCGAAGGCCAAATTCTTAACTTCAGGGTCCTGACGGTAACTCATATAAAACCTGAAAGACTACCGGAGATCATCCCACATGGAGTGGTCACCACCTTGACGTTCGTCTCGATACAGCAGAAGAGATGTCACCACAGCGTTTTTTCTCTAGCAGGATTCAGACATGACAATCAAACAACGGAGCCACGGCAAAATCCCTAGTTCCAAACCTCGACGTTCACCAACAACCTAGAGACAACCGCGACATTCATCTCGATAAAGCAGACGCAATGCCAGCAAATGAAGCAAATGCCAAATTCCTAGCTTCAGGGTCTTGACGGGAACTCATATAAAACCTGAAAGACTATCGGAGATCATCCCATACCAGCGCGGAGTGGTTATGACTCATCGGGGCTTCCTAAACTGAGCCTAACCTCAAGTAAAAAGCGGCATGGCAAAATTCCTAACGTTTGCTCTTCCGACGGTCAAACTGCCTAGGAAGATTGCTTGAAGACGTCTTGTCCAGCCCCCGAAGGAATCAGAGATACGACAGTCGCAAGGCTACTCGAACAGCAAGATTGCCTATCGAGGGATACATCAGCTAACGCGACGGTATGATGGGAAAAACTCTAGTACCACAGACCTTAACGGACCTCTGTCGTAAAGAGCAAAGGTTAACTGTAACGTTAGGACATTCTTGCGAGAACTCCTCGATTCGTTTCAACTCTGGGGAAATCAGTGTCCTTGGCAAAAATCTCGATTTAGGAAAATCAGCTTCCTTGACGAGAGCATCTCGATTCGCGTCGACCCGCAGAGAAATCAGCGTCTTTGCAGGAATACCTCGATTCGTCTCAACCCCAGGAAAATCAGTGTCCTTGGCAAAAACCTCGATTCGGGAAAATCAACGTCCTTGACGAGAGCATCTCGATTCGCGTCGACCCGCAGAGAAATCAGCGTCTTTGCAGGAATACCTCGATTCATCTCAACCCCAGGGAAATCAGTGTCCTTGGAAAAAACCTCGATTCATGGAAATCAGCGTCCTTGACGAGAGCATCTCGATTCGCGTCGACCCGCAGAGAAATCAGCGTCTTTGCAGGAATATTTCGATCCGTCTCAACCCCAGGGAAATCAGTGTCCTTGGCAAGCTCTTCGATTCAGGGAAATCAGTGTCCTTGACGAGAGCATATCGATTCACGTCGACCCGCAGAGAAATCAGCGTCTTTGCAGGAATACCTCGATTCGTCTCAACCCCAGGGAAATCAGTGTCCTTGGCAACCTCCTCGATTCAGGGAAATCAGCGTCCTTGACGAGCACATCTCGATTCACGTCGACCCGCAAGGAAATCAGCGTCTTTGCAGGAATACCTTGATTCGTCTCAACCCCAGGGAAATCAGTGTCCTTGGCAACCTCCTCGATTCGGGGAAATCAGCATCCTTGACGAGAGTATCTCGATTCGCGTCGACCCGCTAGGAAATCAGTGTCTTTGCAGGAATACCTCGATTCGTCTCAACCCTAGGGAAATCAGTGTCCTTGGTAAAAACCTCGATTCAGGGAAATCAGCGTCCTTGACGAGAGCATCTCGATTCGCATCGACTCGCAGAGAAATCAATGTTTTTGTAAGAATACCTCGATTCGTCTCGACCCCAGGGAAATCGGTGTCCTTGGCAACCTCCTCGATTCAGGGAAATCAGCGTCCTTGACGAGAGCATCTCGATTCGCGTGACCCGTAGAGAAATCAGCGTCTTTGCAGGAATACCTCGATTCGTCTCAATCCCAGGAAAATCAGTGTCCTTGGCAACCTTCTCGATTCAGGGAAATCAGCGTCCTTGACGAGAGCATCTCGATTCGCGTCGACCCGCAGAGAAATCAGTGTCTTTGCAGGAATACCTCGATTCGTCTCAACCCCAAGGAAATCAGTGTCCTTGGCAACCTTCTCGATTCAGGGAAATCAGCGTCCTTGATGAGAGCATCTCGATTCGTGCTGACCCGCAGAGAAATCAGTGTCTCTGCAGGAATATACAACGTCAGCAAAGCGGATCCGCGGCAAAGTTCCCAGTTCCATGACTCAGCGGTGCACAGAGAAACCAAAGTCAACCCTCGACCTCCCTATTGAAGCAATGCTTTGACTCGGAAATAGGTCAACTAATCAATCACTTACGAGTCCTCTCGACTTGTAAAGAAGAAAATTCTCTTATGAGATCCTTACGACTCTCAAGAGAAAACACACTTAGGAATCCTCATGATTCCTAAGGAGAAAATACACCTACGAGATCCTCTCGACTCGTTGGGAGAAAAAATCTTTATAAGACCCTCACGGCTCATAAAGTTGAAAAGTCTTAGGCAGTAGATCTAAACCTGTTTCCTAAGCCATCGCTTCTTATCTCGATTCAGGGAAATCAACATCCTTGGCGAGAACCTCTCGATTCGTTTCGACCCGCAAGGAAATCAGTGTCTTTGCGAGAATCTCTTGATTTGTCTCAACTTGCGGGGAAATTAGTATCCTACGCATAAAGAAAATTCACTTGTGGGATCCTTACGATTCTCAAGAGAAAACGCACTTAGGAGTCCTCACGACTCCTAAGGAGAAAAGAAACTACGAGATCCTCACGATTCGTAGGGAGAAAAGCCTTTGTGAGACCCTCACGGCTCATAAAGTTGGAAAGTCTTAGGCAACAGATCCTAACTCTGTTTCCTAAGCCATTGCTACCTTATAAAAAGTTCAAGATGAACTGTTATCTACCATCAATGGGCCACACTTGCCAAAGCTACATGCCACTGAAATGGAGAAATTACTCATGAGCATATAAACTACTTCACGCCAGAGTAAAACATAAAGAAATAGAAGGGTGCGGCTCATGGAGCTGAGAGTTTGGAACTATATCCCTTAAGAGTCGAGATTTGAGTCAATGATAAGTGACGACGCTTGTGTCTACTCGTTATCTTCTCAGATCAAGATTCTGAAAATTATATACCAACCAAAAACTGGACATACGCTATAAATTACTCTGCACTACTTCATCCACGTATATACTTACGTGGGCAAAGTAGTGGGGGGCATTTGTTCCCGCCAAAAAATTTCTGCGCAAAAGAGCCCAAGGTATCTAATGGCAGCGATACGTTTAAGAAAATATGAACCAGTATTTTCCGGGCTGTATTTTGACAAACTCCCGAATGTGAAACAGCTAAATTCTGATGGTATCGAAAGTGTCTCGAAAAATTCTTCGATTTGATATATTATGGGCCTCATAATTCATCCGGGATCAAAAGTTATGAGGCATCACGTGCTCACACGTGACCGGGCATCACGTGCAGACATGTGACCATTTACAGGCAAAGCCTGTAGGCACTGAATAAAAAATATAATTGGAAATAATTAATCAGTGGGGTCATGTGCCAACACGTGATGGGCCTTTAAACCCACTGAAAAGAATTAAGCTAATAATAAAATAATAAGGAAAAACCCCAATGGGGCATCACGTGCCAACACGTGACCAAGGGTCACGTGCTGACACGTGATAATTCCTGAGTTCTTTAAAACAACAGAATTAAATTCTGGTCAAATGCTTAATCAGGGGGTCACGTGCCAACACGTGATGGGTTTCTAAAGATCTATGAATTAATAGAATTAAATTCTAATTAAGAGGGAATCAAAAACCCTAACTGGAAAAATATTTCTCTAAATCTTTCCAAACAAAAAAGATGGTGCTCTGTAAAATGGAGCACCGTTGGATTAAAAATCCAATGGTGATTAAAAATCACCAATTTATGGAAAGATTTTATACAAGGAAATATTTCCCTGAAATTTGCCAGGAATAACAGATAAAACATCTTTTGGATTAAAAATCCAATGGTGAATAAAATTCACTGAGTGATCTAAAAGATCATGTTGGTTACAAAATCAATTAAAATTTTTCAATGAAAAATTGACAAAACAAATTGATTCTTTTCTCTCTCCTATAAATAGGAGCCAAGAAGAGAAGAGAGGAGGATCTATTTTTTTGGGGAAATATACAACAACAGAGAGAAAAAAGAGTGGAGAATTTAATTCTCAAGAGAGAAAAAGAAGATCTCTTCAGAAAAAGAAACCCTAGGTGAGAAAGGGAAAGAGATCTAAGCTCCATAAAACAAAAAGAGAATTTAATTCTCAATTTAAGAGTTTAACTTTTCTGAATAAGAACTTAGTTCTTCCTTTGGTTGAAGATCTGCAGAAGCAGATCTCCCCACAAGTTAAGAATTTAATTCTCATCAAGGAGATTCTACCATGCAGATCCAAAACTTAGAAGGGAGACTTTGAGTTTAAGGAATTTAATTCCCTTAAATTCATAGGAATTTAATTTCTCCAAATAAAACTAGGGTTTAACCCTATATGAGAATTTAATTCTCCCAAATTCATAGGAATTTAATTTCTCCAAATGAAATTAGGGTTTAACCCTACATAAGAATTTAATTCTTCCACATACATAGGAATTTAATTCCTCTAAAACAGAATTAGGGTTTAACCGTACAGAGAATTTAATTCTTAAAACAAGATACTTGAAACCCTCCATGCACGTAAAGAACTTGGTCACGTGGTAACGCGTGACCCTTCTTCTCAATGAGTAAAAAAGAAAGAACAAGACTAGGTCACGTGCCCCCACGTGACCCCTAAAACAGATCCCTTAAAATGAGAAAGAAAAGCATGAAGGCAATGCCTCACGTGCACACACGTGACTCTCAAAACAAAAGGGAACAAATCCAAGAGCAGAATCAATTTTGGGTGCCCTCACGTGTCCCCACATGACCCCTGATAAACACTTTAATAATCAATGCATGGGTACCCATCACGTGCCCACACGTGATGGTCTGAAGACCAAAAGTATTTAACACTAACTGAATACTCTGAGAACAAAATAATGGAAGTCTGGCCCCCATCTTCAGACGTCTTACGTGACCCCACGTGACCAATTCAATTAGTGTTTAACACTATTTTCAGCACATCACGTGGGAGCACGTGATCTCTAAATATCCTCTAGTGTTTAACACTATTTTAAAGCCAAGCTTAGCCCAAATTGGTTAAGTTTTCTAGAGGCAAATCTCCCCTTCAACTGAACCTTAAAATCCAGAGTTATAATGAATGGTTAGTGCTCAGCCAAAGATAAAATGTTGCCAGATCCCCCAGACTCATGTTTAGCATTGCTAAATAATGGGGGGTTGAACCCAGAAAAATGTTCAACGGTCCCAATAAAAGTCCAACATTTCAAACTTAATTGGACTTAACCCAAGTTGTCCATGAGTCCTCAACTCAGATTCAGCTGAGCCCATCTGCTCATAATCTAATTAATTGATCTTAGTCCCAAATTGGACTACAGATTTCCCAATCAACTTTGGTTCAAGGGTACATCTCTTCACTCCTTTGATATTTGTCGTTGTAATCCTTCAACGTCTTCAAAGAGATGACGGGTCCTGATAACCAATCACTTCATGGACTGTGGGGTCTTTAAACTCATGGACTATGATGTCCTTAAACTTTACAGACTATGACGTCTTTAAACCTCGGACTATGGGGTCCCTTTAAACCCACGGACTATGATGTCCTTAACCTCGGATTGTGGGGTCCTTTAAACCCATGGACTATGATGTCCTTAACTTCGGACTGTGGGGTCCTTTAAACCCATGGACTATGACGTCCTTAACCTTAGACCACCATGTCCTTAAACTGGTAATCGACTGCAATGTCCCTAAACTAAACAATAGAGTCCAAATGCTCTTTTGTTGGATCTAAACGATCCCGTTTAGTTGATCTTAGTCTAAAATTAGACTAACGTATCCTTAACTAACGTTTAAGTTGATCTTTGTCTCAAATGAGACTAACGTATCCTTAAACCCAACCCCCAAATCCAAATATAAGAAAAATACGGATTTGGACTAATCCACGTCCTACGTGCGACAACATAAATTAGTCTCCGTATACAATCCATGGGCAACCAAAAACAAAACAAACAAACATGACACGAAGTGATCATCTGGAGAAGGAGAAAGTGGTTACTGTGATGCGGTAGCGTACTTCCCTGCAGGGGCTTGCGCCTGCAGGGAAGAGCGTCCTCACAATCAAAAACCCCTCAACGAGGGGGAATCTGATGAAGTCTGCTACATCGGCAGCATCCGTTTAAACCTTTGATACATGGTGTCGTAAATCAACTTGGTATTTTCGGAGAGGTGGACGGATAGCACCAATTAGCATCTGCCCCGAAATTCAGGCAAGACGGACATGCGCTGTCGCGTCTCCGTGTTTCGGCGGGGAACATGGACCAATCACTCCAAGTTCTTTTAGTGAGAAACGTTATTTCTTAACTTGTATTGACGATTTTTCTCGAAAGACTTAGGTCTATATTTTAAAGGAAAAATCGGAGGCGCTTGTCACATTCAAGAAGTTTAAGAGCTTTGTCGAGAAGCAAAGCGGCTTTTACATCAAGGCCGTGAGATCAGATCGTGGTGGAGAATTCACATCTGCCGCATTCAACAAGTTTTGTGAAGAACATGGCATAAGGCGTTTCCTGACGGCACCATACACACCTCAACAGAATGGAGTCGCTGAGTGAAAAAATCGGACCATACTCGACATGGTTCGAAGCATGCTGAAGAGCAAGAAGATACCGAAAGAATTTTGGGCTGAGGCGGTAAGCTGTGCTATTTATTTACAAAATCGGTGCATAACAGCAAGTTTGGAAAACAAAACCCCACAGCAGGCATGGAGCGTCATGAAACCAGCGGCGACTCACTTGAAGGTTTTCGGGAGGGTTGCATATGCACACGTACCGGATCAAAGACGGGTGAAGCTTGATAATAAGAGTCTGAAGATGATCTTTGTCGGATATGATGAGAAGTTTAAGGCATACAGACTCTACGACCCGATAAACAAGAAGATTCACATAGGCCGAGATGTGCAGGTAAATGAAAAGGCGATGTGGGACTGGAGCGCCATGACTGAAGTATCACACGAGGAGAAAGAGAAGATGTGCACACCAGTACCAATTCCGAAGGTGAATGCTAATTCTGACAAGGAAGTAGTCATAGAAACAACCTCTGATACGACTACATCAGATGATGAAAGAAGAAATCCGAGAACAAAAAGTCTGGAAGATCTCTACGAGTCAACAAGCGAGCTACACTTAGTGTGCTTACTGGCTCAAGGAGAAGGTATCTCATTCGAAGAGGCTATTGCAGATAAGAGACGACAAACCGCAATGCATGAAGAAATCCACGCCATTGAGAAGAATGGAACGTGGGAACTAACCGCTCTTCCTGAAGGACACAAGGCGATTGGTGTCAAATAGGTGTACAAGACAAAGACAAACCCACAAGGCGAAGTAGTGAAGCACAAGACGAGACTGGTGGCGAAAGGATACAGACAGAAAGCTGGGATTGACTACGAGGAAGTGTTCGCACCAGTAGCAAGAATGGAGACCGTTCAACTTCTAATCTCTATTGCCGCACAAGAAAAATGGAGAATCCATCAGATGGATGTCAACTTAGCATTTTTGAATGCCATTCTGGAAGAAAAAGTCTACGTGGAACAACCACCCGGGTTCTTAAAGAAAGGTAGTGAAGGTAAAGTGCTAAAACTCAAGAAGGCACTGTACGGGTTGAAACAGGATCCTAAAGCATGGAACACTCGGATAGACCAGTATTTCAAATTGCATGGTTTTATTCAGTGTCCATACGAACATGCTGTTTATGTGAAGGCCGAAAATAGAGACATGCTAATGGTGGCTTTATAGGTGGATGATCTAATATTCACGGGAAATAATGAGAAGATGGTTGGAGAGTTCAAGAAGACAATGATGCGCGAATTTGAGATGACCGATTTGGGGCTTATGTCCTATTTTCTCGGTCTTGAGATAAAGCAAGGAGATCAAGGAATTTTTGTATCACAAGAGGCGTATGCAAAAGAGGTGCTGAAGAAGTTCAACATGATGGACTGTAATCCAGTTTCTATACCAGTTGAATGTGGCGTGAAGTTGTCTAGACGAGACGAAGGGAAGGTCATCGATACGACCCTATACAAGAGCCTAATTGATAGTTTGAGGTACCTGACATGCACGAGACCCGATATTCTATACGCGGTTGGGTTAGTGAGTCGGTACATGGAGGAACCAAAGTCGACACACTGGAAGGCTGTCAAAAGAATCCTCCATTATATCCGAGGAACTCTATCCCTTGGATTGTTATATGGTTCATCCACTAATAACTTTGCACTTTATGGTTATTCAGATAGTGATTGGAGCGGAGATACTGATGACAGAAAGAGCACCTCAGGTTTTTTATTCTATATTGGAAACACGGTGTTTACGTGGCTGTCGAAGAAACAACCTATCGTGATACTCTCGACGTGTGAAGCAGAGTATGTGGCAGCAGCATGTTGTGTGTGTCATGCGATCTGGTTGAAAAGGTTGCTGAAGGAGCTGAATTTTTCTCAAGAGCAAGCCACACAAATTTACTTGGACAGCAGATCAGCAATTGAGTTGGCGAAAAATCCTGTCCACCATGAAAGAAGCAAGCATATTGATATGAAATTTCATTTCATCTGAGAGCATGTGAAGGAAAAAGAGATTGAATTGGTGCACGTGAAAAGCGAGGATCAAGTAGCTGACATCTTTACAAAGCCACTGTCAACAAGATTATTTGAGAAACTGAGAAATCTATCGGCATGAAGGACAAAAGTGAATTAAGTTTAAGGAGGGGTGTTGTTTAATAAAATTAATTCACCATAATTAGTAAATTATCTGTTGAGAGCATTTTAAGGAGAAACGGACAGATGTTTCAGTAGTGAACAACCAGGTTTTAATACCATGAGTTGGAGAATGGTTTTAAATTTTATTTAATTAGTATTAAGGAGTATTAATATTCTGTGGTGTAGGAATGTTTGTATTTTTGCTATAAATAGGTTTGCATCTCATTGTAACAGAAAAACAAGAACAAAAGACAAATAAGATTATCTGTTGTATCCAAATCTTCTTCTCCACACAAAATAGTATTTTAAGCCATTGAAGATCCTTTGTTATTTTATCAAAGCTGTCATTGGGACCCACTGGGTCCCTAGTGGGGTCATCTTTTCTCAAACTCAACAGGGTCTCTCTCCATGAAGAGGTTACATCCCAAGACTTGGAGATGTATGATTAAGATGATCTATATTGAGATAGTTTACTAGAATGTTACAATTTCTTATTTCTTCTCCTCATAATATGAAAATTTGATGTTTAAAGGGAAATCCTAGTACAAAAAGAAAAGAGTGTTGATGTACCAAAAACATCCAAAGGTTGAGCTAAAGCTAGCTAGCAGTATTGCTAGATTATAATGACAAACCAACAAAAGGGATGTGAGGGAAAGAAATAAAAGAGTTGGTAGAGAGTGAGGGAAAGAAAACAAAACAAAGCAAAAAACACAAACCAAGCTCGCTCGCTCGCTCGCTCTCTTCTTTTCTTCTTGCTTTCCTTCCTCCCTTTTATTTTCTCTTGCCTTGTAGCTAGTTATAGCTATATCTCATCCTGTGATTTTTTTTTAGATTTATGTTGTTCCAATCCCTTACACAAATTTTCTTTTTCTGTTTTTATTTTTTCCCCTCCTCTAACCTCACTTTATGACCTCCATGTACCACAAATATTGAAAATGCCATCAAAATATAATTTATACCTGGATTTTGAGAGAGGAGGGGGAGGGTTGTGTTGCTGAGGGGAGTCTCACTCAAGGGATGTTTGGAAAAAAGTGCAATAAAAAGTAAGAAAGTGAAATTGAAGGAAAATGAAAAGAGAGTAATAATTCTGGTTTCTTTTCACTAGGCAATGGACACTTGGACGGCCTTTTGCGCTGGAAATAATTTATTTTCACTTCCTCTGTCTATTGATCTAGGATTTGTGGATGTGTTGGAGAGTGATGGAGCTCAGGATCTCCTTCAGATATTGTCTTCCGTTGATCTGCTGCGAGTGTCGATGAGTGGCTGAGATTGGATTTGACGGTTGCTTCTTGATGCGTGTGGATCTCAATGGACTTGATTTGGAATGAAGCCGAGCTACCTGCAAGGAAGTCCCGGGATGGTTGTACCACCGTGGACCCTCCGACGATCAAGTTAGTTGAGGTATTTGGGCAGAGTAGCGGCCTATTGGGTAATAATTTCCTTACCTGAGTCGTCTGAGAGAGGGGTTTATATAGTGGCAGCCATGGGCTGGCGGGCGCCAGATTCACGCCGGCCGTTACGCCCCGGGCGTTACGCCTGCGTGAAAGGCGGGATCCCCCATTAATGACGAGATATGCTCGTTAATAGGGGGAACGCGATGGCGTGGAACACGGGATGGTGGGCGGCGGATATCTCGCGTCTGGCGAGATTCGCGGAGCTGTGGCGGAGACGCCTGTGATCTGTGCTGTGGGTCGGTTGGTGATACCGAGGAAGATAAGCTCGGCGGGAGGCTCGGGTACGAGCGGGAGGCCGAAAGAGCTTGGTTCTGTGATAGCTTGGAGGCGAGCTAGAATGGCTAAGGGAACTCAGCGTGCGGGAGGGCTCGGAGGCGAGCCAATGGTTGTTTGTAATACGAGCATAGGAGTGGTCTGGAAGACCACTGAAGGTTGGGAACATCCTCGGGTCGAAGGCCTGGGGTATGCTTCCAATGTACCGTTCTTGCTTCTTTCTCGTAAGCTTTGGGACACTTCATCTGCCACGTGTCATGATCTGGGGAGTTCCCAGTACCGAGCATCATCATTATTCCCCCACTCTCGGACCGACCTATTCATGGGTCGGGTCGAGAGTGGTCTGATCGGTCACCCGGGCCATGTTTTATTTGAAGACATCGTCGGCGCGGATTCCCGGGCAATTAGTTATATTTTATTGATGACGTCAGCGGATCAGAGGAGAGATCTTGCATTAAATAGGAAGCGCCGATTCGGGCGTACGTTCGTTGAAGCGCTAGGCCACGTGTCCGGCGCTGGTTGGCTGACGTGACGGGCCGTCGGTGTCCTTTCCACTCGACGGGACGCGCCCAATGTGTGTGCGACAAGTGGAACGTTGACGGCCGTTGAATGCGAAGTATCTTTTTGGCGGGAGACGATCGGCGCCGCAGGATGTGTTCGCCGAATGCTATAAATAGAGGTGGGATCCCCCCAGGGTCCACACTTCGCTATAATTTCCTCAGCCTTTCGTGTGTTAGCTCTGCGCTCTTCCTTTTAGATCAGATTTCTTGCGTTCTTTCCTCGGAGGATTCTTTCCTTTTCTTAGGTTAGATGTCTTCCTCTGAGGAGTCCGTAGATATAATTCGGGTAGAGTCCAGGGAGTCTTCTGCGGCTTCCTTTTCTGCTTCTTCTTCGTCCGAATCGGAATCCCCCCAGGGAGTTAGGGTTAGTCATGCCACCCGGGGTCGCACAGCGGGGACGGTCCCCAAAGCGCGTGTCAAGAGCGTCCATGACGTGCCTTCCCTCCCGAGGCATGTGGACGAGCTCACCACAATCCGGGCTTGCTTCCACATCCCCCCGGCTACTCGCTTCGCTTGGCCGGGGAGGGAGAGAGGGTAGACCGGGTATGGGGCAAGGAGATTGCCTTGTACTTGGAAGCCTTTTGGGCCGGAATGCGTCTTCCCTTCTCCCCCGTGGTGAGTACGGCATTGCATTGCTTCTAATTAGCCCCGGGCCAGCTAGTGCCAAACTCGTGGAGGATTCGTTCCTCGTCCGGTTGAGACTACAGGAGATCCCTTTCAGCCTGAACCTTCTCCTTTCCTCCCTTTGCTACAAAAATCATCCCGGCACTCGTAAGGGCGAGCCTAGCTGGGTTTACGTTTCTTTTAGAAAACACAAAGGAGGGGCGGTCGAGTCGGGGGTCGTAGCGGTACCTTCTTCCATTCATGAATGGAAGGAGAAGTTCTTGTTTATCGGGCCACCCGAGGGTGAGGATTGGCCTGTGCCTGTCCAGTGGCATAGGGCCAACTGCCCACGGGTGAGGCGGTCGTCCGATCCCGATGCGATGGCAGTGTCGGCGTGGGAGCCCATCCATCGGGCCGATGTGCTGCTGTCCGAGCAGGCCCTCAGTTGGGCCGGGCTTTGCACCGCTCAGTTTGCGGGTAAGTTAGGAGCTTAGGAGACCTGTTTAGACTTGTGTATTCTTCTATTCTTTCTGGCATCGCTAACCCCCTCTTTGTATTTTCGCTTTTTTGCAGAGACGATGGACTGATCCAAATTCCAGGCCGCCATGGCCGAGAAGAAAGGCAGGAAGGCCGGAGGCGCCGGCCCTTCACGCCCCGCTGCGAGCCCGGCTCCGTCGGCGGCCGCTGGGGCCAGGCGCTCCAGCACGCCTCGGGCCTCGGAGGTCGTCCACTTGCAGAGCCGCAAACATGCTCGGGAGCAGGAACCCCGGGTTTTGGATGTAGGAGACGAGGCTGATCCTCCCGCGCCCCTCCTCAAGAGGCACCATAGGACGGTGCCCCGTTCCTTGTCTTCCCCGATCTTCGTGGATGAAGGGGATCTTCGCATCGAGGTGCCCTCAGGGCTTTCTATCGCCGATAGCCTTCTCTCGGAGATAGAAAGGTCGGCTGGGGCAAAATCCCCCGGGGGACCCTCAAGGCCAAAATGGCGGCCATAGCCCAGGAGGCCGTGCAGGTCAGTGTTCGCCTCCCGCTCAGGTTTTTATTAAGTACTTTTTGTTCGCAGGATCGGGTGCCTTTTTAACCCCTCATTTTGCTTTCCTTAGGTCCTCCAGCACTGCGTCCTCATTGTCAACATGGAGCACGAGGAAATTGCCCCGGAGATTCGGATCGCTGGCGAGTCTTCCTCGAGGGAGGAGGGCTTAAGCCGGGAGTTGCGTGAGGCGGAGGAGAGGATCACCGCCCTCGAAGACCGGGTGGCAGCCGAGTATCGGGTGAAAGCCAACTGTCGGGAGACCATTCGGGTTATGATGGAGTCCAACAAGACCGTTGAGGCCAAGTTGGAGGATACCAGGGTGCTCGCCACTACTCTGAAGAAGAGGCAGGAAACCCTCAAGAGGGAAAACGAGGCGATGAAGGAAGCGATGAGGCGTGCCGACCTCCGGGCTGCGAAGGTGGTGGAGAGTTACAAGACGTCGGATCAATTCTACACTGACTTCGCAGAAGCCTCGGCCCTCGTCTGGCATGATGCCCTCGACGCCGTCAAGACGCTGATGCCGGAGTTTCCCGACGGTAAGCTCCGGCTCTAGTACCCCTTCGAGGGCGAGGTGCAGGGGGATGCCGACGGAAGCGTCGCCAGGGAGAAGGCCCCTGGTGGGGACATTGGGGAGAAGGCGGTCACCCCGGCTCCCAGTGCCGAAGCCCCTGCTGTGGGCGCCGACCCTCAAGCCGCCACCCCAGCTTCCGGTGATGCCCTAGAGCATGTTGAGGTCCTCCCCGGCCCCAAGGCCTGAATCTCCTTGCCTTCTTTTTTATTCTTTTCTTGTTTTTTGTTTTGGAATTTTTTAAGCCTTCGGGCGATTTTGTAAGGCTGAGGAGCCCACAATACCTCTGTAAAGACTTCCGAGCTTTGTGAATAAAGTCATTTTGTAGAAATCTTTGCGTAATGTTTTCATTTCGTGGTAATGCCTTCATTTTGCTTGCCTGAAGAACACTAGGTCGGCGACAGGCCCTTTAGTTGGCGATCGCGCGTCGAGTTAAATCCAATTATTTGAAGTGTTCAATGGCCGGTGTAAGATCGGCGTCCTTGTGGCCTCGAAGTCGAGGTGGCGATCGCTCGTTGAAGATACGTCGAGTTGGACTGGTGACCACTGCTCTTAAAGTTGGTCGGCGTCGCCGAGGCTGAGGACTTCTGACCCTTAGCAAAGATGGGTAGGGAGTTACCTACTCAGGATGGACCGAGCAGGGAGGATGCTCGGTATCCTCTTAGCGAGGGCTTTGATCCTTAGCCTAGATGGGTAAGATCCTTAGCCTAGATGGGTAAGAAGTTACCCGCTAAGGATAGACTGAGCAGGAAAGCTGCTCGGTAGCCTCTTGGCGAGGGCTTCAATCCTTGGTGTCGGTGGGTAGTAAACTACTAGCCATGGATCGACCAAGCAGGGCAGCTGCTCGGTTGCCTCTTGGCGAGGTCTTTGATCCTTAGCGTAAATGGGTAAGAAGTTATCCGCTAAGGATGGATCGAGCAGGGCAGCCGCTCGGTTGCCTCTTGGTGAGGGCTTTGATCCTTGGCGTCGGTGGGTAGTGAACTACCAGCCATAGATGGACCGAGCAGGGCAGCTGCTCGATTGCCTCTTGGTGAGGGCTTTGATCCTTAGCGTAGATAGGTAAGAATTTACCCGCTAAGGATGGACCGAGCAGGGCAGCCGCTCGGTTGCCTCTTGGCGAGGGCTTTGATCCTTGGCATCGGTGGGTAGTGAACTGCCAGCCATGGATGGACTGAGCAAGGCAGCTGCTCGGTTGCCTCTTGGTGAGGGCTTTGATCCTTAGCGTAGATGGGTAAGAAGTTACCTGCTAAGGATAGACCGAGCAAGGCAGCTGCTCGGTTGCCTCTTGGCGAGGGCTTTGATCCTTAGCGTAGATGGGTAAGAAGTTACCCGCTAAGGATGGACCAAGCAGGGCAGTCACTCGGTTTCCTCTTGGTGAGGCCTTCGATTCTTGGCATCGGTGGGTAGTGAACTACCCATGGATGGACCGAGAAGGGCAGCTGCTCGGTTGCCTCTTGGCGAGGGCTTCGATCCTTGGCATCGATGGGTAGTGAACTAACAGCCATGGATGGACCGAGCAGGGCAGCTGCTCGGTTACCTCTTAGAGACGACTTTGATCCTTGGCGTCGGTGGGTAGTAAACTACCAGCCATGTATGGACCGAGCAGGGCAGCTGCTCGGTTGCCTCTTGGCGAGGGCTTTGATACTTAGCATAGATGGGTAAGAAGTTACCTGTTAAGGATGGACTGAGCAGGGCAATCGCTCGGTTGTCTCTTGGCAAGGGCTTTGATCCTTAGCGTAGATGGGTAAGAAGTTACCCGCTAAGGATGGACTGAGCAGGGCGGCCGCTCGGTTGCCTCTTCGCGAGGGATTCGATCATTGGCGTCGGTGGGTAGTGAACTACCCGCCATAGATGGACCGAGCAGGACAGCTGCTCGGTTGCCTCTTGGCGAGGGCTTCGATCCTTGGCGTCAATGGGTAATGAACTACCAGCAATGGATGGATCGAGCAGGGCAGCTGCTTGGTTGCCTCTTGGCGAGGGCTTTGATACTTGGCGTCGGTGGGTAGTAAAATACCAGCCATGGATGAACCGAGAAGGGCAGTTGCTCGGTTGCCTCTTGGCGAGGGCTTTGATCCTTAGCGTAGATGGGTAAGAAGTTACCCGCTAAGGATGGACCGAGCAGGGCAGCCGCTCGGTTACCTCTTGGCGAGAGCTTCGATCCTTGGCGTCGGTGGGTAGTGAACTACCGGCCATGGTTGGATCGAGCAGGGCAGCTGCTCGGTTTTGCGAGGCGTTGCACAACCTACCTAGATGTGCGAATATCAGGAAGAGTGACTGTCACGGGTGGCACGTGGAAGAAACGCATAGGTGAGGCGAGGCGTTCCAAGACCCGCGTCGTTTCGACTTCGATTCGCTGAGAAATACAGGATGTCCGCCACGTGGCGGTATGGTATTGGAAAAATCGAGCGAATCTTAGGATTCGCGCCCATGCGCGTGCAAATTTGGGCTCTTTGGGATTCTGCGGAGGCTATAAATAGAGAAGGAGATGCCAAATTTTCAGTATTGCTCTTCCGAGATGGCCGGGCGCATCTATGCGATCTTAGAGATCATCACTCCCGAAGACATCTATATATACGACCAGTCCATTTCCGAGGAGAGTTACCGGAGCGTGGTTCAGCGCCTCGAGGATCATATCGGCCGTCTTCTTCCTCGCCGATCACCCCTGCTCCAATTGCTGATGTACGCAATTTGGAGGAGGTCCCCGGGGTTGTACAACCCCCTTGCCGAGGAACTACTGGATGAGGCGCTTGACAAGGTGCGTACGATCTTCTTGCTCAGTCTCATCTTGAAGACTAGGCATAACCGATCCTTGGCCCTCATTTTGGAATGCTTCCAAAAGAGACAGGTCGTGAGCCAGGGCTCGGCAGGTGGAGCGCCAGGTGCCTCCGTGGCGTCCCGGGTTCACGTGCAACATCTGCGGGAGCGGGCTGCAGAGGCCAGGGCTCGGCTGGCGGAGATCTCCTCAAAGTATCAACAGGAGTACTTCCTCGACCCCGCTCCCCCTGTTGTAATTTTTCTTTTTATGTAAGGCTGAGGAGCTCATAATACCTTTTGATGAATAAATAAAGCTCTCCTTTTTGCGACATTTTATGGTTTTCCTTTTTATCTTTTGGGTGCATTTGGAGCAAAATCCGTGAACTTTGAACCGAGGAAGGGGAAAACAAATAGGGGGAGTTTCTTCTTATTATTAAAAAGGAACTTCAAAAAATTTACATCGCTTTTTTGAAAGAAGGAGCATATATTAATAGATATTCCTTTGAAAGAAGGAGCATATATTCGTAGATATTCCTTTCAGAGGTAAAACTTGAGCTTCTCGGCATTGTAAGGCCACGGAAATTTATGACCTGTTGCATCTTATAAGCGATAAGCCCCACCGGGCAGGACCTCGGAGACGAGGAATTGGCCGTTCCATTTCGTAGAAAACTTGTGCAGCTTGCCCTGATCGACGAACTCGTTCCGCCTTAGGAACAAGTCCCCGGCCTTAAAGGCGTGATGCTTGACTCGTGCATTGTACTAGCGGGCAGTTTGCCGTTGGTAAGCGGCGACTCTGATCTGTGCCCGGTCCCGCTTTTCCAACAGGACGTCCAAATTAGTCCGGAGTGCCGAGGTGTTGTTTTCATCGTTGAAATGCTCGACCCTGTAACTGGGCAACCCGGTCTCTGCTGGGACCATCGCCTCGGTGCCGTAGCAGAGACTGAAGGGGGTCTCTCTGGTGGGGGTCTTCATCGATGTGCGCAAGGCCTATAAGACCCGGGGTAGTTTGTCGACCCAACTGCCTTGTCGTCCTTCCAGGCGAGCTCGAAGACCTCGAATGACGTCTCGGTTGGTGACCTCGGCCTGCCCATTGCATTGGGGGTGCGCGACCGCGGCGAACTTCATCAGTATATGGTATTCGCTACAGAATGCTTTAACTCTCTCATTTTCGAAATTCGTCCCATGGTCGGTGACGATACACCTCGGGATTCCAAACCGGAGTATTATGTTGTTCTGCAGGAACTTGATGGTCGTGGTGGGTCCGGTTTTCTGATGGGGACGGTCTCGATCCACTTTGTAAAGTAGTCCACTGCGATGAGGATGTATTTGTACCCACCCATACCAGTAGGGAATTGGCCTATCATGTCCATTCCCTACTGGGCAAACGGTCACGGGGAGGTTAGGGCTGTTAGCTCGGTAGCTGGAAGGCGGGGTATGCTGCCATGTAGTTGGCAGCTCTTGCATCTTCTGATGAGCTTCTAAGCGTCCTGATGAATGGTCGGCCAATAGTACCCTTGGAGCAGCGCCTTTTGGACTAAAGTGCGGGCCTCTTGGTGTGCACCGCCGACCCCTTCATGAATCTCATTGAGGACGTAGTCACTTTGTGGGGATCGACGCACCGAAGCAGGGGTTGAGTGAAGGATTTCTTGTAGAGGTTCCCATTGCTCTAAACGAAAAGGCGGGATTTGGATCGGAGGTGGCATGCCTCCCCACGATCTCCGGGGAGCGTACCCTCCTTCAGGAATTCCACGATGGGCTTCCTCTAATCTTGGCCCTCTTCCCGGGATGTGTAAACTTGGAGCGATGTCGCTCTGTCTTTCATGCCGGGCCGTGGCAGAACCTCAAAAAGGACATTTCTCTTGTTGTTGGCCGTATAGGATGAAGCCAGCTTACTTAGGGCGTCGGCCTGGGCGTTTAGATGCCGGGGGATTTTCTCCACTTCAACTTCGTCGAAGTCCTTTCGCAGCCTTCTTACCTCGGCTAAGTACTTTACCATCAGAGGCTCTCGTGCATTGATAGCCTGCCTCGGGCAGTACTTGATGTCGAACTGGGACAACTCCCACCTCCACTTCTCCAAACGGCCAGAAGACTCCGGGGAGGCGAGAATAGCCCCAAAAGGGCGCTCGGTGAGAACAAGGACGGTGTGTGTCTGGAAATAGTGCCGTAGTTTCTTTGAGGCCACGATGAGTGCCAAGACAATCTTCTCTATGGCCGGGTACCTTGTTTCCGCGTCCTTAAAGATGTGGCTTACATAGTAGACCGGCTTCTGGACTCCCTCGACTTCTCGGACGAGCACCGAACCTGCGACACTGCCAGATAATGATAGCTCTTCTCCTTCGACTGGCCGGGTGAGTAGTGGGGGAGTCGCCAGGTGCACTTTCAATTGCTCGAAAGCGATCTGACACTCCTCCGACCATTCAAACCTTAGGATCTTTCTTAGATCTTTGAAGAACGGGAGACACTTTTTCCCGGATCTTGACATGAAACGACTCAAAGCGGCTACCCGCCCTATCAGCCGCATGATTTCGACGTTAGTCTTGGACGCGGACATATTGAGGATGGCGCTGATTTCCCCGGGTTTGCCTCGATTCCTCGGTGGGTGACCATGAATCCGAGGAACTTTCCACTGGTGACCCCGAATGCGCACTTGGCGGGGTTCAGTTTCATTTTGTATTTGCGGAGGACGTCGATGGCCTCGCCCAGATCTTTGGCATGCCG
Source organism: Agapanthus africanus (assembly GCA_030015575.1). NCBI lineage: Eukaryota > Viridiplantae > Streptophyta > Magnoliopsida > Asparagales > Amaryllidaceae > Agapanthus > Agapanthus africanus. The sequence continues at coordinate 670,846,733 of CM057344.1, read as the reverse complement.
ATCCGACGAGGTCGATTTGACGAGCATGTCGTCGACGTAAACCTCTATGTTCCTGCCGATTTGAGGCTTAAACATCCTGTTGACTAAGCGTTGGTACGTAGCCCCGGCGTTTTTGAGGCCGAAGGACAAAACCTTATCAGTATACCCCCCAGTCCGTTGTGAATGCGGTGAGCTCTTCATCTGCCAGATTCATACAGATCTGGTTATAGCCGGAGAAGGCATCCATAAAGCTGAGTAGCTCATGGTCTGCCGAACTGTCGACGAGCTGATCTATCCAAGGGAGGAGATAGTTGTCCTTCAGGAAAGCCTTGTTGAGGTCAGTGAAGTCGACGCACATGCGCCACTTCCGGCTTGCCTTTTTAACCATGACCACATTCGCCAGCCACTTCGAGTAAGCCATGTTCCGAATGAAGTTGACTGCGAGCAGCCTGTCAACCTCATCCTCGATCGCTCTTTGCTTGATCGGGGCGAAACTTCATTTCTTCTGCCTGACGGGTCGACCCCGAGTTTATGTGATATTATTTTGGGGTCGATCCTGGGCATGTCGGCGGGCGCCCAGGCGAACATGTCTGAGTTTCCTCTAAGGAAGTGGACCAAGTCTTCGCGCCGAGCTCCAGTTAAGAGTGACCCGATTTGGACGGTTCGTTCGTTGTCCCCTTCGACAAGGGGGGCCTTTGTTAGCGGCTCCACTGGGGCTCCTCGGATCTCTTTATGCTCGTCCCGAGTATCCAAAGATCCCTTGAAATCATCCGTGCTCTCAAGATCATCGTTTCTCTCTTCGGGCATAGATGTCACCGTGAAGAAAATCTTTGCGGCTTGCTGGTTCCCGTAGGCCCGACCTATCCTGCCTTGGTCAAGGGGAAACTTGATTGCTGGGTGGTAAGTCGATATTTGGGCCTGGAGGGAATTTAACGGCGGGTGTCCCAGGAGGATGTTGTTGGCCGATGGAATTCTGGCGACTATGAACTCCACATGCATGGTACGCGTATGGCTTGTCTCCCCGATGTTAAGTACGAGGGTGACCCCCTTCTGCCGGGATGGAGTGGTTGGTGAACCCCGATAGGATATGGGCGGTCGGCCTTAAGTCTGATAGGGTAAGTCCCATACGCAGGAAGCAGTCGTAGAAAAGGATGTTTGTCGAGCTTCCCGAGTCGACCAATATCCTCAGCACTTCGTAAAGGTGGACCCGTGCGGTGATTAACAGGGGGTCGTTGTGAGGCAGGGATATCTCATGGAGGTCCTCGTCGGTAAAGATGATAGGCTCAGCTGCTTTGACCCTCTTCCTGTTGGCTATAGTGCCCTCAAGTCAATTATTGGATCGCAGGCATGTGATTGCAATGATTGAGAGAGGACTTATACCGGTAGAACAGTCTTACTCAAGATGATAGTATGCTATCTGGTTTGTCTTTATCATCGTGTACATGCTTCAGGTGACATTACAGATCACTATTATATATTGATAGAGCCCATAGGATTCATGCTTGACTACCAGCATTATGATGGCAATCATATACGTGGGAGCTGGGTAGTCTATAAGCACATTCTTAAAATTTCCCTAGTCGTGGGAGTTTCGAGACTGAGCATTGATACTCCGAGAGTAGACTAGTGTATACTGATCAAGACCCCGACGAGGGACGGTGGCCGGTATCACAATCCATTGGTGTTAGTTTGTTCACCTAAAATGTATACAGGTGCTCATTGGATTATGAGTACACCGGACGGACTTGCCAGGAACATGCTAGTTGATATTATACCTATTGTCAGATAGCAGTTCCCTGGTGACATGTGTACAGGTTAGTTTATCGACCCAATATCGTCATTTGTCTCGTGTGAGTTCCCACTGTGCTTTGATTACTACCCTACCATGGCTCAAAGGAGTCGTGCAAACAGATTTTAGTTGGGTACAGTCCCGAGCCACATGGAGGCAGTGAGCGGATCATCAGGGGATTCGTCTCTCCCGGTATTGGGGGTTGATGTCGCGGTGTGCATGGGTGGCCATCACCAGAAATCCTTGGCCAAGATAGTCGAGAATTACTGATCTAGAATCGGTAGTTTCTCAGGTGGTGATGGGCTTCATACCGACAGTAAATGTCGCGTTATTAGGGGTCTGACTTTATCCACCCCCTAGACTCGATATGTGATACTTAAAGACAAACGGACCGGACTGTACGGATATTGTCACTGTCAGGCTCAGTAGGGGTTTCAGGATGAGTTTGCTCGTCGGCCTCCCTTTCGCTCAATACCTGGGTAGCCGTTACATACAGCTAGTGCTGCTGACGTGCTTATGGTTTAACCCACTGCCAGCGTATTGATGAGTCTTTAGAGTCCCACACAGAGGGTTTTCCTGCTTCGGGCGAAACGATGTAGAGGCCGTACAGTTTTACGACAGGGTTCGATCAAATATGTGTACTTGTGCAGGCATGATGTTCGGACGGATAATACTAGTGGGCTTTGGTTTAAGCTGGATCCTAGTTGTAAGTGCACGGCGGCGCCCCGGCCGTCAATCCGACGGCCAAATGCGGAAACGGTGATAAATTTTAATTTTGCGAACTTTGCAAACCGGCACCACCGCGCACTAAACCCCGGATCGGGCCATTAAACTTGTCCTAGCTAACTAACAAGATAGGGAAGAGATGTACCGACTGATCCGAGTCCTCCGGTCTTCATCTCCACTCCGATCTCCTCGCGGAAACTCCGGTCGTCGCCTCCTCGCCGGAAGGGCACCACATCGTCTGCATCTTTTACGGGCTCCCGCCTCTATACCGAGGCAACTCGGGCGCGAAGTAGGCTAGCCGACGCGTCCAAGATTTGCTGTAGAATGTGTGTAGGCTATGTCTCACTTGGGTTTTGGTTGCCATGGTGATGGAGGGATCATGAATGGACTTTGGAATGAAGTGAAGAATTTTGCAAGCATGAAAATGATATGAACCAATCTTTTCTCAAAATGAACTCTCTCCTCTCACCCACAAAATGTGGCCGGCCCATTCTTAATGAGGAATGGTGGAGGGATCAAATACATATCATGAAGGGAGGTGAGTGTAGGAGAAGAAAAGAGGGTGACCATAAACAAACATTATCATAACAAATGAACATCCAAACCATACCCTTATCTAATCACAATAAATGCATCATGGATGAAAGATATCATAATCAATACATTTGCAATAAACCCCCTCCACAAATGTTATTTGCAAACTTGCAAATAACCCCCTCCATCGGAAAAGTCCGGCCGGGAAAGAACAAAGGAAAACCGGCCGGAACGGAATGCAAACTGGCAACTCCAGAAAACTGGTCCCGTAATAAATTACAGGAAAACCCCGATACTGTGCATACACACCCGCATCTGTATTCCGTCCGGATATAAATGCAAAGAGACAAAATCTACACTGTACTAAACTAGGACCGGCTTAAACCAAAGCCGGCTAGTTAAAAACCGTTCGATCCTGATCCGTGCAATACCGCACGTATTTGATCGAACCCTGCCATATATCCATACGGCCGCTAGTACAAACCGTCCGATCCTGATCCGTGCAATACCGCACGTATCTGATCGGACCCTGCCATATCTCCATACGGCCTCTACAGCGTTTCGCCCGAAAGCTGAGTAACTGAAAGTGTGGTGGACTCTAAAGACTCGTCAATACTATGGCTGTGGATTTAACCACTAGCACGTCAGAGGTATAAGCCAATACGTGACGGGCCACCAGCTATTGACCAAAAGGGACGTCGATGAGCAAACTCATCCTGACACCCTACTGAGCCTGTCAGTGATAATATCCGTACAGTCCGGTCCGTTCGTCTATGAGCATCGCATGTCGGGCCTAGGGGGTGGGTAAAAGTCAGACCCCCAAAAGCGGTACAAGTCGTGTCGGAGTGTAGCCCAGAACACCCTGAGATACTACTGGAATACCTACCAGTAAATCTCCTGCCTTGGCCAAGGACTTCGTGTAATGGCTCTCCTAGACACAGCGCGACCTCACCCCCAATACCGGGAGAGACGAACCCCCGAAGATCCGCTCACTGCCTCTATGTGGCTCGGGACTGTACCCAACTAGAATCTGTTTGCACGACTCCTTTGAGCCGTGGTAGGGTAGTAATCAAAGCACAGTGGGAACTCACACGAGACAAATGACGATCCCCAGGTCGATGAACTAACCTGTACACATGTCACCTGGGAACTGCTATCTGACGTCAGGTATAAGACCAACTAGCATGTTCCCGGCGAGTCCTGTCCGGTGTACTCATAACCCAATGAGCACCTGTATACATCTTAGGTGAACCAACTGACACCAGTGGCTTGTGAGACCGGCCACCGCCCCTCGTCGGGGTCTCGACTGTATACACTAGTCTACTCTGGAGAATCGATGCCCTGTCTCGAAACTCCCATGACTAGGGACCTTTTAAGGATATGCTTGTAGACCCCAGCTCTCACGTATATGATCGCCCTCATACTGCCGGCAGTCAAGCAAGAATCCTAGGGGCTCTATCAACGTGCAATAGCGACCTGTCAGGTCACCTAAAGCAGTACACGATGATAAAGGTAAACCAGATAGCAAACTATTATCTCGAGTAAGACTGTCGTACCGGGATAGGTCCTCCCTCAATCATTGCAATCACGTGCCTGTGATCCAATAATTGACTCTGAGGGCACTATCTCCAACAATCTCCCACTTGCACTCAAGGCTAATTATTGCTATGTCGCATACTCACAGCCCGTGTGATACCGAACACCCAACTCCTCTACTAGTCAGTCTCACAAAGCTCGTTTGCGAGACTATTGCGTTCGAGGAATAGCCTCAGCGAGTGGATCCGCTCTGATGTTTCTTTCTATGTCTCTCTATATCTCAAGTTCGCGGAGAAAACCATCTCCCGAAATGAGCAATACCTGTCTTAGAGTGTCTGGATGTCTGACGGGACCGAGCTCATAAATGAACTCCAAATCCAAACTTCTTAGACTGTATCGTCAACTGAACTTAATCAGTATCCTGCGCCATGCCACCCTCAGTATTTCCTTGGATCACCTGTCCAAAATACTACCCCTCGTCAGAGGGAAAACTATAACTCTGACGATCACCCTGTCGTCCATGTCACCTTGGAAGCCTGGAATGATAACTGTCTCCCAAATGAGGCTGTCGTTATCATATCCCTAGAACATCCACTTATGTTCTAAAACTGCTTCCGACTGTTTCTCCAGGATTAGATCAATGTCAACTTATTGCATCTAGTGTAAGAACAACATCTGGTGTGGTACTTGACATCTCATGATTGACTCAATTGCCTAAGCAAGTGATCTGCCAATCATGCGCATCCCTCTCCCCTTTAGTCTATAAGACACCTTTAGAGAGGGTGACTCCATCACCTGCAGGTACACTACCGTGCCAGGAGTCGTCCATTCTAAATACTCTTAGAATGCTGTCAAAGTACCCTGATTGGGAAACCACCCAAATCTAGATCTAAAACCATAGATCTAGTAACCAGTATGTCTGATATAATGTCCAAGTCCCTTGTGGAGAAACCACTGTGCGACGACCAAAGTATAACCGATCGTAGTATAGGAATGTCACTTCCTACTTTGTGTATGTCATCCAAATACCAGGATATCACACCCTGCTACCTTCTCAACAGATCCATCCCTTATTCTGATAACGTCAAACCCATGACTGTCACATCAGAAATAGATGATCTATCTCCGCTATATCTGCTTTAGTCTATAAATAGACATAAGCCTGATATCCACCAATGCTTCCGCTGCTCCCACTGACTACGACAACCCTCTGGCAGAGTCATATAGACGTGCACTTCTAAAGCTAGTTTAGAACGACGCTATATTCATCCTCCTGCCGGGTCTCGCAGCCTGGAACAACAACAATGGCAAGTGTGGGTAAACAAGAACTTCCCTGTCACCGTCCTTGAGGCTACCGGAGTACCTCTCGGGTGCCTGAAGTTACCCACCGTATCTGCGGAGTGGCCAATGGAATGTCAAATCAGATTGAATCTTTAGGTTCCTTATCAAATCTTCAGTAATCGTTTGCGGTTCTGGAATCACTTCCAGTTCTAGCATACTCCCACTACTGTTTTTGAAAAAATCCATTTTTATTAAAACTGTGGCGAGTCAAGAACAATATCACTATTGATCTTTCTTATGGTAGAAAGTCAACCCTTGTCATAGCCTGGGTCAACCCACAAACAGCCATTACAGAAACGTGCCTTGAGTTATCCAGAGTCTGGTTTTAATCATAAGCCGGACAACTCCCCGTACCTTAACAATGTTAAGATATGAACTGTACTATATCCAATATAGAACCAGAGGCACTGATTTAATTGAACCAGATTCAAATCATGCAGATGTCTCCAGTGCATGTCAACTAAATGGAAGGAGGCCGATCAGCGTTACTCAACTTAGGAATGCTTCCAATTATGAGTAACCTGAAAGAGAAGCAATTTCTCTTTATCATTACTATCAACTGAATACCATACACAAGTATCTACATCTTCGATCACTTTGAAGAATCCCGATACTTGCTACACCTGGTTCTCTACTCTATTCAAATACCTATAACTCCTCAAAACTTAGACCCTGTGTTTCTACGAAACACATGTCTAAGAACTAGAGAAGTTAAAAGTAAACAGAATATAGTATGAGGACCAACCCCTCTGTCCTAATGGACACTGGACAACATACAATACTCTGTATAAGTCTGCCGAGTCTAACAACTCTTTCACTGTGTGTCGTAGGTTGAAAACTGTACTTATGGTTAAGAAGAATTACACCGCTGTTTAATGCTCCTTACCTAACCATCCACTGATATAGGTAAATGTCATCGACATAATATCAAATGGTATATCTCACTCTATGAAAATAGACGTACAGATATATCAATTTGAAATTGGTGCACAACAGCGGATATTCAAAACCAAATATTTGCCGACCGGCAAACAGCCCAGGTGATCTCCTCAAATATCACCGATTACAACGAATCCCGATATAATGAGGATGATCACCCAATTCCCAATAACCTACTCCCACTCATCATCTGTAAAACCATACAGATGTGAGAATCATACCTGGTAAATACATACGCTGGAGTAAGTATCTAATCGGGAAATCAGTTTTCTTTTAACAGTACACAGTGAAACAGAAACATTGAAATGTTTCGATGGGGTTTCCTGGTATTTCTAGTAATGCCTCTACCATTATCCAGATTCATAACTATAACCGTATAATTCTTTGCCACCTCTCCAAATCCCTTTATATGTCTTTAGTCATTACCTTCTGCACACCCATTTAGGCCAATTGGTTTTCTTCCTTCCCTACCGTTCGGCACCAGCCTATGGCTTGGAAGAAGACTATCCAATAAGCATAATGGGTGTACTGTCCTAATCCTAGGAGCACTCGTAATGCGAGAGAAGGTGAAGATAAAAGACAACTGAATAAACCTTATTCCTATTTCTCCTGAACCAGAATCCATCCCCGAACTGGAACAAGTTCCTTTCGAGTTCGTATATAACCATACGATGGAGTATCCAATAAACTGTGGATCTTCGTAGTGATACGGAGTGTCCTGGAGAAATACAAAGGTGATTTAGGATTGGCGAAGAAATACTTGGTTTGGTCGTGAATATCAGTCGCATTTTACTTTGCCCTCTTACTAATCCCTTGCTTTGTCTTAATCTTAATACCTTCTGCACACCGTTTAGGCTAATTGGTTTTCTTCATTCCCTACCGGTCGGCACCAGCCTAAGGTTTGGAAGAAGACTTTCCAATTTGCATAATAGGTGTACTATCTCCTAATCCAAGGAGTACTCACAACTTGAGAGGAGGTAAAAGGGAAAAGACAACTGAATAATCCTATCCGTTTTCTCCAGAACCGGAAACCATCCTCGAATCCCTTCGAGTTCGTATCTAACCATACGATGGTTTTGTCCAATGGAAGTGGACGTTCGTAGTAATACGGGGTGTCCTGGAGAAAAGGGTAAAAGTAGGAGTGGCAATGAGGTCTGCAACTCTGACAATCCAAAAGCCAGTGTTAAGAAGGTTCGGTCAACTTGGTCACTGAGTCATAGTCTAGGGTCGGGTCAATGGTCGCTGCCAGAGAGAGAGAGAAAAGAAACACTCAGCGTGCACTCTAACCTAGATCAGAATGGTTATCCCTTTATCTAATCTGGAAACCTCCCACTGTACCTCAAATTCTCCTCCAAACCTGAAAGAAGAATTAGTCGGGGTCACCCGAGGAGTAAACTAACTCATCAGTGGGAATCGGGATCCAACTCTCATCGCATGATAAAGTGACGGAATCCGCTCACGTTATCACACTCCAGAAGGTATGCGTATATCTGGCAAGTTTCAGTTCTTTTGAAACTCCCGATGTGGTTTTTACCCCATGCTCTTATGACCTTGGCGTGAGGTCAAAATATCATAAGTCACATGTCAAGTTCTACCCATCATTGTCCAGGTTAATTTGAACCCACCCGTACATACCCTTGACGTAGGCCAAAATAGTAGTACGACTGTCCCAAACTAACGCATCTATCTATGCAACAGATAAATACCCGGCAACTACCAAACACTATGCTTTGGCGTGAGGTCAAAATACATAGCTTGAATACTACCGAATATTTAACTGAAATGATGGAGGGCTACGAATGGTTTCTGGCGAAAACCTTTAACGTAATGAACTTGATATCGTTGAAGGAACGGATAGCTTTTTAGAAAATATAGTGACGAAAACCTTTACTAAAGAGGTCACTCCCGGTGAAAGGATCTCGGCTCTTTCCCCGTAGAATGAGGTGCAGGATATTCCAAATGAATACCACGATGCAAAGCAAAAGTAATCGGCTATAGTGAAGTTATTGCCCTAACGCAAACTTTTGTCCAAGGGGTCACTCCCGGTGAAGGGATCTCGGCCCTTGCCTCGTCGACTGAGGAGCAGGATATTCCAAATGAATACCACGGTGCAAAACAAAAGTGAACGTCCTTGCAATAACAGCTTTTTGAAAAGTGTTCTAACAACATCAGAATAGGTTTGTTTTAACTTGCATTGATCCGAATCAACGCAGTCCCATCAATTGATCACACCACAAAGAACGAAAATATACTGACGTACGTATATGCCATCCGCATTCGCCACTGGGTCCCGTCATCACCCGTTAGGTTAGCTAACTAACGGCAGAGCGGGGACTGGACTAGCGCGGATGAAAAACATATACAACATCTACTAATATATATACCAATATATAGTATTTCGCTCAAGGCGTGAATAAAATGCAACATCAAAGAAATGTACAGCATCACAGAACAATACAGATATCTGGGATCCCCGGGTTTCACAGAGCCACTGCTGAAACCCGACGTTCCCCTGGTCGTGTGGATAGCCTGTGCAATGAAAACCTAGACCCCTACGGGCGCGGCAAGTCACCCGCCAAAACCTGAAGCGAGGCAGCCCCCTTCAGCACCGTGAATGGACCACCCAGCACTTCACGGAATCCGGTAACTTGGGCACCCCTCCTGGGTCAACCTGTACCCCCTACGAGTGCGGCGAATAGCCCGCCAATTCCAGACTGAAGCCCCCTCCGTCCCAATGCCATGAGATGCGGGCTTGTTGCCTTCTAGAACCCGGCTATCCGTGCACCCCTCCGCGGGGCAATCCTAGTATAGAAAGTAAAATATACATACAACGGGTACATCGACCGCAACCAGGTCGTGCCCCAAAAGAATAATACAAACAGGCAGTGACGACAGTCCACATGTCGGACGCTCGCCCCGCAATATCAAATGTACATAATACAACAAAACTGTACTAGCATTGCATCCAGGCTATCCCCCACGACCGATCCGCAACATCACAGCATAAATATAGAACATCAACGTGAAAATCACGTTCGCAAATCCGTCTAACCGGGCTATAGCAGTTAGACCGGATTTACCGATCGAGTGACATTCACGGTCGCAGATATAATGTAAATACTGTGAAAAATGTGTTTAAAATATCCGATCGATCAAAAATTAACAAGTGGGCCCCCAAGCAATACTGTAGCACTCACAGAAATTCTGGGCCCAATTTTAATATTCCAAAACCCCTAAAATAAGCCCAGAAGCCCACTGGAGAAATTGGAAGCATTGATCCCACCAACATGCGGCGGAACCGTGGCAACAAGGTGGGTTTTGCCGCGGTTCCGCGCTTGACCTGAGGGATCACTGCCTCGAATTTTCCCAGAGTTCTTAGAACTCCCTGCACATCATTCTGAGACCACCTGAAAAATTTTTAGAGCCCAAAAAATTTCAACAGAAAACTGATGTAAAGGAAAATGTAGATTTTGGAATTTTGGTCGATCGGAAATGCAAAACACATCAAACGAAGCTGGACGAAGTTAATGGCGAGGCTCTGATACCACTGTAAGTGCACGGCGGCGCCCCGGCCGTCAATCCGACGGCCAAATGCGGAAACGGTGATAAACTTTAATTTTGCGAACTTTGCAAACCGGCACCACCGCGCACTAAACCCCGGATCGGGCCATTAAACTTGTCCTAGCTAATTAACAAGATAGGGAAGAGATGTACCGACTGATCCGAGTCCTCCGGTCTTCATCTCCACTCCGATCTCCTCGCGGAAACTCCGGTCGTCGCCTCCTCGCCGGAAGGGCACCACATCGTCTGCATCTTTTACGGGTTCCCGCCTCTATACCGAGGCAACTCGGGCGCGAAGTAGGCTAGCCGACGCGTCCAAGATTTGCTGTAGAATGTGTGTAGGCTATGTCTCACTTGGGTTTTGGTTGCCATGGTGATGGAGGGATCATGAATGGACTTTGGAATGAAGTGAAGAATTTTGCAAGCATGAAAATGATATGAACCAATCTTTTCTCAAAATGAACTCTCTCCTCTCACCCACAAAATGTGGCCGGCCCATGCTTAATGAGGAATGGTGGAAGGATCAAATACATATCATGAAGGGAGGTGAGTGTAGGAGAAGAAAAGAGGGTGACCATAAACAAACATTATCATAACAAATGAACATCCAAACCATACCCTTATCTAATCACAATAAATGCATCATGGATGAAAGATATCATAATCAATACATTTGCAATAAACCCCCTCCACAAATGTTATTTGCAAACTTGCAAATAACCCCCTCCATCGGAAAAGTCCGGCCGGGAAAGAACAAAGGAAAACCGGCCGGAACGGAATGCAAACTGGCAACTCCAGAAAACTGGTCCCGTAATAAATTACAGGAAAACCCCGATACTGTGCATACACACCCGCATCTGTATTCCGTCCGGATATAAATGCAAAGAGACAAAATCTACACTGTACTAAACTAGGACCGGCTTAAACCAAAGCCGGCTAGTTAAAAACCGTTCGATCCTGATCCGTGCAATACCGCACGTATTTGATCGAACCCTGCCATATATCCATACGGCCGCTAGTACAAACCGTCCGATCCTGATCCGTGCAATACCGCACGTATCTGATCGGACCCTGCCATATCTCCATACGGCCTCTACAGCGTTTCGCCCGAAAGCTGAGTAACTGAAAGTGTGGTGGACTCTAAAGACTCGTCAATACTATGGCTGTGGATTTAACCACTAGCACGTCAGAGGTATAAGCCAATACGTGACGGGCCACCAGCTATTGACCAAAAGGGACGTTGATGAGCAAACTCATCCTGACACCCTACTGAGCCTGTCAGTGACAATATCCGTACAGTCCGGTCCGTTCGTCTATGAGCATCGCATGTCGGGCCTAGGGGGTGGGTAAAAGTCAGACCCCCAAAAGCGGTACAAGTCGTGTCGGAGTGTAGCCCAGAACACCCTGAGATACTACTGGAATACCTACCAGTAAATCTCCTGCCTTGGCCAAGGACTTTGTGTAATGGCTCTCCTAGACACAGCGCGACCTCACCCCCAATACCGGGAGAGACGAACCCCCGAAGATCCGCTCACTGCCTCCATGTGGCTCGGGACTGTACCCAACTAGAACCTGTTTGCACGACTCCTTTGAGCCGTGGTAGGGTAGTAATCAAAGCACAGTGGGAACTCACACGAGACAAATGACGATCCCCAGGTCGATGAACTAACCTGTACACATGTCACCTGGGAACTGCTATCTGACGTCAGGTATAAGACCAACTAGCATGTTCCCGGCGAGTCCTGTCCGGTGTACTCATAACCCAATGAGCACCTGTATACATCTTAGGTGAACCAACTGACACCAGTGGCTTGTGAGACCGGCCACCGCCCCTCGTCGGGGTCTCGACTGTATACACTAGTCTACTCTGGAGAATCGATGCCCTGTCTCGAAACTCCCACGACTAGGGACCTTTTAAGGATATGCTTGTAGACCCCAGCTCTCACGTATATGATTGCCCTCATACTGCCGGCAGTCAAGCAAGAATCCTAGGGGCTCTATCAACGTGCAATAGCGACCTGTCAGGTCACCTAAAGCAGTACACGATGATAAAGGTAAACCAGATAGCAAACTATCATCTCGAGTAAGACTGTCGTACCGGGATAGGTCCTCCCTCAATCATTGCAATCACGTGCCTGTGATCCAATAATTGACTCTGAGGGCACTATCTCCAACACTAGTATTATATTTGTTGGATTATTTTCGTCTCTTTGGATTCGTATTCTTCGGAATACGGATGTGGGTATGTATATACAGTTGAGGGGTATTCTTGTAATTTATTACAAGATTACTTTTAGAAGACTGCACCTCATTATGGTTTAGACCTTTTTGGATTAAAAGGTTATTGAGGTGTAGGATGAGCTGTTTGTTGCATTTTTGTGGCATGGCTAATTAGTGACCCATGGTTGCTATTCTAGCATGCTTAGGGTTTTTGTTTGTTGTGAGATTATGTTGACTTGAGATATTTTTTGTTGACTAAGATATTTTGGAGACATGGACATTTATGTGATGGCTCCATTATTTCTTATCACACCCACACAACAAACAAAAACACAATCCATTATTCATTTTCTTTTGCTCTCTCTTCGAGTTGCTCTCAACACCCCATCCTCATGGCATCTTCTTCTTCCTCTAGCTCCACTCAAACCCTCTCATGAGTTGAGAATCCTTGGGTGTCTGAGACAAATTAATCCTTCATAACTCGCTACTTCATCTACAGTATCTAAAGTAGCAATCTAAGTGCCCTAGTTTCCTCCGATATGAGGTTGGAGATCGTTGCATAGACTCTCGGGTGGATCATCTTCGATGGAGGGAGACCGGAGATCAAGCCTGATCAAGGAAGCCCCTAGGAGCTTGGGATGATGGTTGAAGACCGAAGGAAACGGATCAATTCGGTATAACCATTCTAACTCCTTTACATGTTTTGTTATCTAAGACTTATGGGTAGATCCGGGTAATTGATTGTGGTAGCGCCAAGTTTTATAAATTTTTGTTCCGTATTTGGTCACGGATTGATGGCCGGGGTGCTTGCATAAACAAACATGGTATCAGAGCCACTCCATAAGCCTTAGTTAACTCATTGCAACATTAGAAATCCGCCATTTTTGTCGTGCAAAAACTACCGACAAAAACAGTTCCGAAAACTGAAAGTTAAAGATGTTTGCACACCCCGTGGGCTCACGGTTTGAACTGAGAAGCCATGGGTTGGCACATAGGCACCCCGGGGAATCCTCGAGGGGGACCAAATGGCTGGGCCTACTCCCCAAGAAGACCACAAGGTGGTCTTGGCGGTGGGGACCCCAAACTGCCCCACCCTGGGCAGTTTCGGGTCTGCCTCACCCCCTGGCCACTTTGTGGTGGCCTCGGGGGTGGGGTACCCCCTCTATGCCCCCTGACTCGAAATTAATTTTTTTCTCTAACTCCCCGTGAAGATTCAGGCGCGTTTCATTTTGATTCGGACTTCCCAATTGGCTTTAAACGGTCGGTTTTTGGAACTTTAGCTCACTGTTTTTCATGGTTTTGAAAATTGGTTTAGTTTGCTAATTGCGTGCAGAATTCTAATGTCGTAGTTTTCAGTACATACATTACTATCTGCGACCATGAATGTCATTCGAGCGGTACAATTCTTCTAACTGCTATATGTTCTTTTAGACGGGTTTTCAAACGTGACATTCATGTTGATGTTCTGTGTTGTGCTGTGTTGTGGCTGGATCGTCGTTGTGGATAGCTTGGGTGCAATATTAGTACAGTTTGGATTTATTTGTACATTTGATATTGCGGGACGAGCGTCCGACATGTGGACTGCCGTCACTGCCAATTTGTATATTATTTGTTTGGGGCACGACCGGGTTGAGGTCAATGTCACCCTTGTACTTATTTTCTTTTTTGTACTAGAATTACCCCACGGTGGAGTGCACGAATAGCCGGGTTCTAGAGGGCAACGTGTCCGCATCTTGTTCATACCATAATATTGCATTATTATATTCCCCATTCTTATGTATTTTACGAATAAACAGGTGCTTTTGACCCATGTCTGCTATATAGTACAGGTTACAGGTTCTAGGAGCAAAAATAGGGAAAAAGATAAAAGACGATGTAAAAGTGAGACTTTGACCAACAAAGAGAAGGATCTTGATCAAGCCTACACAAAGATCAGTTTACAAAGTACAAAGGCAGCGCAAGGTCCAAGATTACAAAGCAAACGGTTAAAAGTCCACTGCAATTGTTCACTGGGAGATCTGGAAGAAACCTAGAAGCCATTTTGATAAAAGTACTAAAGAAATAGTAAGCCCAAGAAGATCAGAAGTAGCCCACAAAGTTGTAACAACTCCAATTTTGTATACCAAAAATTTGCTTTAAATATAGTGTATACTTGGAGTATTAATGTTGCTGGAAACAATTTAAATATCTAATTCCTTACAATAATTACAAGAAGGAGCTTGTAGCTCATTGGTAATATCTTGCACTGCTGAACCAAACCACCGGAGTTCAAATCCCATGCCCCACATTATTTTTGTATTTATTTTGTTTTATATTTTTTTGGAAGTCAACGGTAAAAAGGCCATAACTCCCAAAATATGTACTGGACAACAAAAAGTAAAAATACCAAGTTGTTCCTCAGGAAAACCCCCGGCCATTGGACCCTTGACTCGGCCCGACTAGGCGCCGCCGGCCGGCGAATCGGCCGACTCGGTCCGGCCGATCCGGCCGGACTTGGCCAGACGGCCGAGTCACCAACCGAGAAAAGTTGGCTCTTGACTTGGTCAACCCTCTTGCACACTTATTATACCTGGATCGGTCTTGATTTGGCCAATAAATTCCTTTTACTCCTAGGTTTAATGATTTTTAATGAATTTTTAATGTTTTTTATATTTTCTTTTAATATTTTTTATCCTAACCCTAACCCTAGCCTAGCCCTATATAAAGACCCCTACCCTCTACCATTTCACCTCACCACTCTAAGTCTACTCTCTCAAATTCTCGAGAACTCGGTACGAAGAGCAAGAAGCGAAGCGCTGCCGAAATCGACGACGGATTCCGGCGACCGGATCAGAACCTTCGTGACGCTTTCGACGAATCGGCAACCACCACATCCATTAGCTTCATTAGCTTGTCCAAACCGTAAGTCCCATCCCTTCTATCTCTCTTTTCTATAAGTGTAAAAATACGACTTTTTGGAACCCGACGGAAATCGGACAAACCGATTTCCGATTCGGTTTTTCTATAAATTTCCACTTGTCACCTAATACATAATATCTACCCATAGTCATGTTGACTATTAATCACCCATAAACCAATTTAATCAAACTTTTTCACATGAAATGATAGCTTATTTGCAAAACCGTATTCTTTTCATAAAAATACCATGAAGTTCATTTTTCTTAGTTTAATCAATTACCTCACTCCTAAATATGTTTATCTTGATCACAAAACTTGTAGAACTCAATTTGAATGAAATTTCACACATAAAATGATAACGTTTTCGAATACCGTATTCTTGCGCTATAATACCTTTAAGTTTAATATAGCATGTTTTACCTTTAAACTTCACCAAAACCTAAAATAAGTCACGAGGTAATGACCTACCTCTACACACACTCAATATAACCCTAATTGATAACTATCACATCACAGAATACGAAATTACAGGACTTTTCACTAAAATACCCTAATCTTTATAATCTTTATTGAAAGCATTAAGTTGTAAACTTTTCTAAATAAAATCTTTTAATAAAAGGAAAGCACGATTAGTCATGGACATCGATCGTTTATCTAAACTGTCTTGTGGTGCCTAGGCAAGTGTGTCTAAGGCTAGTGGTTTTTAATTAGGCCCACGACTGTGGTTCCTTCCCACTTACCTGGCACTTACCTGGCTGCAATTGACGGTGAAGAGGCGATTTGAGGCTTCTAACGACTCATCGTTTAGACCTTAGAAGTAGGCTAGTTGGCTTAGGAAACCCTAACAACTAAAATACGGAAAACTAAACTCTTTTGCAAATAAATATCTTATATTTATAAAACCGTTTTCCTAAATGAGAAGTGTTTATAAAATCTAAGCAAAGTGCCTCTACAACCCACTCTTGGGGAACCTGTTAGGGATAGTACGGTTCATCGTGCACCCGCAGGCTAGTAGTGCGAGATTCAGACCTCCGCAAGGAGCATTCGGTCTCGAAAGGTTTAAAATACGATATTTAAGGAAAATGAGACTTTCTCTAAATAAAATATTTATATAAAATTATTCATGTGTTAGTATATATATAATTAACATTTAAACACCTATTTTATCATAATCTAAAGTTTCCTCTTTTTCCTAAAAGTAAAAGATTAAAAGTTACATTAAAATACAATGAATTTCAAATAAAACAATTAATACTTTTATTAGGATATATTCACTAGAATAACACAAATAAAATTCACATTCATTATAACAATAAAGACGATTATTAAATACTTGAGGTGTATTTTGAAACTATACAAAAGTATTTTTACATAAAACCCCTTCAAGATTTACAAATTACAATAAGGCCCCTAGCTAATATTGAACTTCAAATTATCTTCTTTTAGTCTGACTCGGGTTCGAATCTGACTATTTCTGACTTGAATACGATTCAAGTCAATCTATATTCTTTTATACTCCAACCCAATTTGAATACATGAAACCCTGAATCCAGTTAACAATATATTCCTTTTGACTGAATCAAACCATGGATATTCATCCATTATCCTGATATTCCATTTACCTGATTATACAGTTACATAATGTTTACTGATATCATAGTTTTGGTCAGTCACCCAATTTACATATTCCAATACTACAATACTGTTAAAACACTACGGGGTTTAAGGGGTAGATTGGTACGGAAGGTGTTAAAGGTGGCACGAGGTGGTCAGATTAAGACACCTACCCTGAATCCTATTGCTGTTGTACCGTGGCATAACGGTTCCTTGTACTTTCCTTTTGCCCTGATCTCTAGCATATAGAGATCCCCCTCGTATACACTGGCATCCTTCTGTACCAAGCTACAAACAACAGCATTACATAATATTCCATAATATTCAACAATATAATACTTTAGAAAATACTGTTACTCTGTCATTCTCATTCTTCTTATTCTTTGGGACTTACCGAGCGACCTGTTCGCTGACGACATTCTATTTCTTTCTTCTCGAATGTCGTCAGGTGCGTTGGACCAAGCTGAGATCGAGCCCACCGGTGAAGATTTGGAACAGTTCCAAGAAGACCCAGAGCTCTAGATAATTGTACCTTGTTCCTTACAGTATTTTTCATTTCTGTTATGCCACTGTTTAGGCATTGCTTTTTCATTCCAGTTGTATTTTCATTTCATGCATTGTACAAAGAATGTTATTAATAAAAGTTGCTGTTATTTCAATATCATTTGTCTCTTGTGATTATTTTATATTGCTTAGCTACGCTTAGCGTATGTACTTCTGAGTGCATACGTAGCGGACCTCGTCGCGTCCACTTCGCCGTACACCGGGAAGCGGGACGTGACAAAGTTTCAACATAGGAACTTCTTATTGGGCCGCGGAACCGCGGCCCAACCCCTGCTGCGGCCGCGGTTCCGCGGCCATCCAGAGCCCGTAGAAGCTAAATTTTTTACCAAGTTTCGTGGCGATGCGCGGTAGTTGACTAGGTCTTTTCTTAAAGGGTATTTTTGTAATAGCAGATGTGCGAGTCATTGTAACCCTAGGATTTCCTATCCTCTATAAATAGGAACTCTAAATTCTGTATGAGGGCATGTCTCTTTTCACTTTATAAATTCAGATCTGTACTGCGTTGATGTTTGGAGAAAGCCATCAATAAAAATTAGTAAGTTCTTTTATTCTATTGCCTTAGTTTAATTTTAAATTTAGAATGTCTTTAAATTCCCTAATGAGCGAGTAATCTCCTTGCTTGTTAGGGTTAGTTTTAGGGAAAGGTTTGAGAGATGAGATCTCTCACCCCTTTCTTGCCCCTTCGCACATAATAATTAGAACTCCATGCAAACACGCACACACCGCTCCCTGCGGTACCTTACCCCTAGAGGTAACGGTGATACCGTAGTATAAAGGACCGGTTGTGTGTGTTTTCCATGAAGGTTAGGGTAAGGATCGATAAAGGAAGGATAAGAACCTAGAGAAAGAAATATCTTCCCAAATGATTCTAATCCACTTTATTGATAATTACCATAACACCTAATAGATCTATAATAGGGCATTGAAAGCGGTGAGGAAACCTTTAATCTCTCAACTTCCCCTAAACCTAACCCTAGCAAGACTTAGATCTAGATAATCTTAGTATAAATCAAATTAGGTTTTAGAGATAATTAATCAATCTGACCACCATCGGAATTAACTCATTAGAGTGATTAGGAAAACACAAAATCCCTGTGGACCGACCCGTACTCACCGGCTAGCTACCAAGCGACGCCGTTCTTGATTGCGGTAATTATATTTTTGATCTATAAAATCCAACACTAATCAAATGGCGCCGTTGCCGGGGATTGGCGTAGTATTTCCTTTTTGCAATTTCGGGTTAATCTAAATTAAAAAATCATAAAAACAGAAAAAGAAAAATTATAAAAATTTATCATTTTATATTTTTGTGAAGGGTATTTTTGTGTGAATTTTGCAAGATATACAATCAAGTTCGGATCTGGAAAAATCCAGAGATCAAAACAGAAAACAGCGGATATGAACAACAGAGATTTACAATAACAGAGTAGCAGAATTTTTCTCGGGACTCGAACCGTCCAACCGGCCGCGGAACCGCCGCGCGACCCCCTTTTTGGCGGCGGAACCGCCGCGCCATGGTTGATTCAGGGCTTGAAAAAAAAACACTGCCGCGGAACCGCGGCGGTAGCACCACTTTGGCGGCGGAAGCGCGGCGGGAAATTTTTTTTTCCACTGTAAGCTTTCTTTCTCCTCTACAAATCTCGATATATCTTCTGGAAAAATCTCCTGCAGGATTCTTTGCGCTTAAAAATCTTTCCCTTTCTCAATAACAAATCTTGTGCAGGATTCTTTGCGCTGCGCATAAAATAAAAAGATTTGATTGCAAGTGATTTACTGTTTTGCATATCTTTAAAACTGACTTTAAGGGGCTTTTGACCAATTCAGATTGGGTGGGGATTTCATCACCCTTCCCAGGACCCCAGAAATCACATAAGGCATTTGCATTGACCAATCTTTAATTAAAAAATACTAGACTCAGCCCTAAGGACTTCGAGCTCAATAGGACAGAGGACTAGTTATAGGCATCGGCCGTTAATCCTAACCTGATTTTACGGTGTCTAGGCAAGTGTGCCCAAGGCGAGTGGTTACTTAATTAGGACCGCTACTTGTAGCGGGGAGCCTCCCACTCACCTGGCACTTACCTGGCCGCAATTGGCGGTGAAGAGGCGGTTTGAGGTCCTATTTCTAGCCCTTTGGAACAGTTAGGAGCTGTCTCGCTGACCTAGGTGACCCTAGATCTAGGCCTGATTGTGCATTTTTGGTTGATCGAAAGTGTGTCTTAGCCCTTTATCGAAAATCTTTTTTGCAAAAAGTTCCAAATAAAAAAAAAGGAAAAAGGAAAAATCTTTTATAAAAACTTGCAACTTATCGCTAAAAATCCTTGCACCCCACCACCACTCACTTTCTTCTCATTGACATTTTCTTATCCCTACATTCTGTTTTTCACTTTTTTTGACTACACTACCTCCTTAAGTGTATGTCCGGTTGGACTAGGGACACTAGCGCCCGATTAGTCCGTGTTTCGTTGGTACCGACCGACGAACCTTTCGACTCCGAAGTCGAAATTCCCTCCACTTTCTTACCTTCACCTTCACATTCTTCCGAAGGTATGTCGGGATATAATCCCAACAACACCTTACCCACGGGACTGATTCCACCTCCGTTAGGTGCGAATAACCCGAATCTCCCGCCTGTTGTAGCGCCCCAACGAATCGCGCTCTAGGATCTCTTCTACCCTGTCCGCACCTCTTTACCTACCTGTCTTTCACCCCCACCGGCACATGGGGACAATTTTGAGATAAAACCCTACTTCATTAATATGCTGCCAAAATTTCATGGATTGGAATCCGAAGATGCCTATATCTTTATCAATAAATTCCAAAACGTTTGCGCCATGATGAAAACAACCCAATTAAGTGATGACGCTATAAGGCTAAGGGTCATTCCTTTCACCTTATGTGACTTAGCCGAGAAGTGGCTATACAGCACAGCATCACATTCAATTAGAAATTGGGACGAGTTTGTTAAAGCTTTTCTTAAAAAGTTTTATCCTCATCACAAGACCGTGAGAATTCGCAATGAGATAATACAATTTTCCCAGCTTCCTTCCGAACCATTTTGGAAGTGTTTTGAAAGATTCAAGGACCTACTTGTTCAATGCCCTCACCATGGGATCGAAAATTGTCAACTTTGCCAAACATTATACGAGGGATTGAACCCGGCAATGAAGCAGTTGCTAGAAACCATTTGTCATGGTCACTTTCTAACCAAATCTAGTGAGCAAGCATGGCAGTTTCTCGAGGATCTTAGTGGACAAACAATTCAGTGGGAGAGCACAAAGACCACCTCATCTTCTTCTATTGGTCAATCTAGGGCAGGCATACATCAATTAGATATGTCGATTGCTATGAAGGCCGAAATGGCCGCACTTATGAAAAAGCTAGAAGCCATTGAGACCAAAATCTCATCGTCTTCTCCTGCCCCTGCTTTACCCCCACGAAATGTTTGTGCTTGTTGTTCGGATCCATCCCACCTTACCGAAGAGTGTCCTTACAATCCACCTGTTCAAGGACAAGATCAAGTCAATGCTGCCTTTCAGCAACGACAACGAAATGATCCTTACTCTTCGACTTACAATCCGGGTTGGAGGAGTCACCCAAATTTTGCTTGGAATCAAAATCAACAACTCCAAGGAAACAACAACTTTCAAAGGCCTCCTCCTCCACAACAACAAGCACCCCAACAAACTCAATATCAGCAACCTTTCCAACCACAACCTTATTCAAATCAAACGAACAATTTCGTTCAATCAAATGATGATAAGGTTATCTCGCTAGAAAAAAGTCTAGATGCGTTTCTCGAGCAATCTACAGAATCCGCAGCAAAATTGGAAAATTGTGTCCAGTCTTTGGTGCACAACAATGCTTCACACGATCAAAGCATCAAATCTATTGAGGCACAAATTGCACAACTAACTGCTGCGTTGAGCGAGAAAGAAAAGGGAAAGCTTCCATCTCAACCATTGCCAAATCCCGGTCACACACACAACGTACATGAATATCACAATGTAAATGCGGTGACCACGTTGAGATTTGGAAAAGTGTTGCAAAATAATGTGGGTATTAGTAATGACACCCCCGCCGGTGGTTCTTCTTCTTCTTCTCCTTCTTCTCCATTCTGTTCTTCACCTTCATCTTCTCCGCTAGAGCCTATTCTTCATTCTTCAAAAGGCTCTTCTTCTTCTTCTAATCCGAACGGACCCACTTCTCACTTCACGAACACACCCACACTGGGATCTGTTCCAACTCCACATTCTACTCCACAGACATTAGACTAAACAGATTTTCAAAATGCTCCATTTCCAAACAGGTTGAGTCCCAATAAACCAACTGCACAAATGGAGAAAATTGGGGAGTTATTTAAACAGGTTAGCATAAATATATCTCTCTTGGATGCAATCCAACAAGTTCCTTCATACGCAAAAATCTTAAAGGGCTTATGCACCTCAAAGAGAAAGTCGTCTTAAATACCCAAGAAAGTGCTAGTGGCTAGTGCAGTGAGCAATGCTATTAACCAACCTCAACCCTTACCCCAAAAGCGAAAGGACCCCGGCTGTCCTACGATTTCAATAACAATTGGGGATAAGAAAATTAATCGAGCACTTTTAGATCTTGGGTCTAGTGTTAACCTTCTTCCCTACTCCGTGTACGAGCAATTAGGGGTGGAGAGTTGAAACCTACTCGTTGTACTCTCCAAATGGCTGATCGATCAATCACCCATCCTAGGAGTGAGCTAGAGGATGTGTTGATCAAAGTTGGGGATTTCATATTCCCCGTTGATTTTATTGTTATGGACACACAACCTATTGCTAACCCACGAAACTAAATTCCGGTGATCCTCGGTCGACCATTTTTGGCCACTTCCAATGCTGTAATAAACTGTCGCAATGGCTCCATGACTCTATCCTTCGGAAAGACGTCTAGTGAGTTCAATATTTACAAGTTAGGAAGTCTGCCCCCCTGCCTAAAACTAGTACACGAGAAGTTTGCTCTATTCACGAAATTACGCAGGAGGACTGCGAGCTTGAAAGATTTCTATTTGATGAAAACAGTTTTGACGCCACTAGTGCGTCCCTCCTTGAATCTACCACAGTTGACACAACCGATATTGATTATGAATGTTTCACTTTTTCGGATGATTTTGACGACTCACAGCCCGAATATGAGTCTTTTGAATTTTTGGATGAGTTAGTCGAACCATCCGAATCGGTTGTTTGCAGTGATTTCGAACCTGTGTTGGAGTCCTTTGAGTTCGAGGTAGATTTCCCAATTTTGCCTATGATTGTTTCACCTCCGAAACTCGAACTCACGCCCTTGCCGTCTTATCTAAAATATGCTTACATATGTGAGAATGAGACATTTCCCGTTATCATATCGGCCTCTCTAGCCCTCGAGCAAGAGAACGCCCTTTTAATGGTCTTACAAGATAGGCGGTAGGTTTTCGTCTGGACTATGGCGGACATCGAGGAGATTAGTTCCCTCATAATTGAATATCATATGCATATGATGGATGATGCCAAGTCGATAAAAGATCCACAGAAATATCTTGGGGATAGTGTGGTTAGTCAATCTCCTCTTTTAGAAATTGAACCACCCCTATTTCTTTTAATAAGCTATGAGAATGCCAATATTCCACTGATTACTGATCATTCACATTCTCGTTTTGATTCATCACCACCTCCTATCTATTCACTTCCACACTTTCCATACCACCACTTCTATCTTCCCCAATTCTTTTTGGATCGGTACAACATGTTCTTCCACCAACCGATACTCTATACAGATAAAATTTTCGAATGGTTGGTATTGACGTTTGGTCTTTGCAAAGTTTGGCAATGACGTTTAACATAGTTTCAATGAAGTTGGGGGGGGGGGCTTTCTGTATATATATATATATATATATTTGTTTTTCTTTTAACAATAAAAAAAAATTTGTAAATAAACAGGGGAGTGCCGAAATTTTGACCTTCTTGGTGTGGCATGACAGTGAGGACACTGTCAAGTTTAAGTTTGGGGGCATGCTCGGTACGTTTTCTTCCTTCGCATTCATATGTATATTTTTTGCATTTGCATACTTATTTTAAAACCCATAAAAATTGAAAATTTTCAAAAATTATAAAAATTAATGTATTCAATTTTGGCCTTATTTGACTTGAGTTTGACAAATAGGTTAACTGGCTAGGAACAACTAGATCTTAGACTTAGTAAATTAAAAACCCTAAAAATAACCTTCCATAAAGTTTAACGGTAGAAAGTATATGTCTTTGTAGTTTATTTAGAAATAGGCAAATTTTGAGTTCACTTCTTGCGCTAAGTCAAAACAAAGGAAAAGTATCGATATTTTTATTAGAGTATAAGTTTGAAAAATAATTCCTAGCTTAAGTCTAGATTCTGAAAATGTATACCCTACAAATTGCACAAACACGCACCTTGAAACATGGAATAGTAGAAGAGACCTTGAAATGCTCTTGTCTAAAGTCCTTAGTACAATGAAAATAAAAGAAAAAAAGTGAATGAAGAGAGAAAAAAAATGAACACTGGTTTTTGTGATTACTTAAGGCTAAAAAATAGAAAAATATTTAGCGAGGTTGCTTCATCACCTAGTGCCTTAGACCAACGGGTTTGGGAGTCACTGCTAAAGCCTTGGGTGTTGCAAGACTAGGAATTACGCTTTAATGTGCAAACACATCTTGTAATCGGTCGTTGGTACCTCAAGAAGTATTAACGGTCGCATGAAGGATGTGTAAGCAAAATTCATTTAAAAATTCACCAATTAATAAGTGCTTTGGACAAAGGACAATAGTATGATTGCTTGATTTGAATTTCCAAGTGTAGGGGTGATTTATACACACACGTAGGGGTATGTGATTGGGATTTAGATAAGAGAGAGGAATGAAGAATATAACTTGTATCTTTAGTAGAGATGATAAAAATTCCTAAGTGGAGATGGAACCCTAGAAGGAAAACTTAGGAGATGCCGAAAGCTAAGTAGGTCTGCAGAACATATATAATCTTAAGTTAAATGATGAGGAAGTGTGACGAATATGGGTGGATAATTTACGAGTCGACGATAATAGAATTCCTTGTTAGAAAACCTAATTGGAGAATTAAAGTCAATGGGCCGAATTGATAGGATTTTGTGGGTAGTATCCGCTGAAAACCCTCAGGAGACAACACTCCTCCTACTAGGGACACCTAGAGATTTAACGGCTTGTTGCACGAGCTCAGTGCAATCGCGTTTCCCTGCGAAAGTGAGGTTAGGATTTTTGTCGAGAATAAAACTAAGTTTGCTCTAGGACGAGCAAAAGATAAGTTTGGGGGTATTTGTTCATACCATAATATTGCATTATTATATTCCCCATTCTTATGTATTTTACGAATAAATAGGTGCTTTTGACCCATGTCTGCTACATAGTACATGTTACAGGTTCTAGGAGCAAAAACAGTGAAAAAGATAAAAGACGATGTAAAAGTGAGACTTTGACCAACAAAGAGAAGGATCTTTATCAAGCCTACACAAAGATCAGTTTACAAAGTACAAAGGCAACGCAAGGTCCATGATTACAAAGCGAACGGTTAAAAGTCCACTGCAATTGTTCACTGGGAGATCTGGAAGAAACCTAGAAGCCATTTTGATAAAAGTACTAAAGAAATAGTAAGCCCAAGAAGACCAGAAGTAGCCCACAAAGTTTCAACAGAGGAACTTCTTATTGGGCCGCGGAACCGCGACCCAACCCCTGCTACGGCCGCGGTTCCGCGGCCATCCAGAGCCCGTAGAAGGAAAATTTTTTACCAAGTTTCGTGGCGGTGCGCGATAGTTGACTAGGTCTTTTCTTAAAGGGTATTTTTGTAATAGCAGATGTGCGAGTCATTATAACCCTAGGATTTCCTATCCTCTATAAATAGGAACTCTAAATTCTGTATGAGGGCATGCCTCTTTTCACTTCATAAATTTAGATCTGTACTGCGTTGATGTTTGGAGAGAGCCATTAATAAAAATTAGTAAGTTCTTTTATTCTATTGCCTTAGTTTAATTTTAAATTTAGAATGTCTTTAAATTCCCTAATGAGCGAGTAGTCTCCTCGCTTGTTAGGGTTAGGTTTAGGGAAAGGTTTGAGAGATGAGATATCTCACCCCTTTCTTGCCCCTTCGCACATAATAATTAGAACTCCATGCATACACGCACACACCGCTCCCTGCGGCACCTTACCCCTAGAGGTAACGATGATACCGTAATATAAAGGACCGGCTGCGCGTGTTTTCCATGGAGGTTAGGGTAAGGATCGATAAAGGAAGGACAAGAACCTAGAGGAAGAAACATCTTCCCAAATGATTCTAATCCACTTTATTGATAATTACCATAACACCTAATAGATCTATAATAGGGCATTGAAAGCGGTGAGGAAACCTTTAATCTCTCAACTTCCCCTAAACCTAACCCTAGTAAGACTTAGATCTAGATAATCTTAGTATAAATCAAATTAGGTTTTAGAGATAATTAATCAATCCGACCACCATCGGAATTAACTCATTAGAGCGATTAGGAAAACACAAAATCCCTGTGGACCAACCCGTACTCACTGGCTAGCTACCAAGCGACGCCGTTCTTGATTGCGGTAATTATATTTTTGATCTATAAAATCCAACACTAATCACATCTCATGGCGTTGAAATGGAGGGGGCTTCACTCTAGAATTGGCGGGCTATTCGCCGCACTCGTAGGGGGTATAGGTTGACCCACAGAGGAGTGCTCAAGTTATCGGATCCCGTGAAGTGCTGGGTGGCCCATTCACATTGTTGATTGGGGTTGCCTCACTTCATGTTTTGGCGGGTAACTTGTCGCACTCGTAGAGGTCTAGGTTTTCATTGCACAGGCTATCCACACGACCAGGGGAACGTCGTGTTTCACTTGCGGCTCAAGTGAAACCCGGGGCTCCAAGATTATCCACCACTCTGTGATGCTTATCGCTTATCTGTGATGTTGCATATATCATGCCTGGAACGATTATTATATATTGTTTTATATATACTAGTAGATGTTGTATATGTTTTGCACCCGCGCTAGTCCAGCCCCCGCTCTGTCATTAGTTAAGTAACCCAACGGGTGATGACGGGGCCCAGTGGTGAATGTGGATGGCATATACGTACAACATATTTTCGTTCCTTTCCGGTGTGATTAATTGATGGGACTGCGTTGATTCTGATCAATGCAAAGATAAAAAAAGCTATATATGATGTTGTTGGAACAATTTTCAAAAGCTGTTATTACAAGGATGTTTTCTTTTGTTTTGCACAGTGGTATTCGGTTATGAATATCCAGCACCTCATTCGACAAGGCAAGAGCCGAGATCCCTTCACCGGGAGTGACCTCTTGGGTAGAAGTTTGCGTCAGGGTAATAACTTCACTATAGTCGATTACTTTTTTGCTTTGCATCGAGGTATTCAGTTGGGAATATCCTGCACCTCATTCGACGAAGAAAGAGCCGAGATCCCTTCACGGGGAGTGACCTCTTTAGCAAAGGTTTTCGCCGCTATATATTTATAAAGCTATCCGGTTCCTTCAACGATATCAAATTCATTACGTTAAAGGTTGTTCCCCTCCGAATGGCGGCGGAGACGACGTGGGGACGTCTTGCCTGAGATTCGGGACAGATGCTATATGGTTTTATCCGTCTACCTCTCCGAAGATGCCAAGTTGATTTATAGCACCGTGTATCGGAGGTTTAGACGGATGCGGCCGATATAGCAGACTTCGTCAGATTCCCCCTCGCTAGAGGGGTTTTTGATTGTGGGGACGCTCTTCCCTGCAGGCGCAAGCCCCTGCAGTTAATTACGCTACCGCATCGCGGTAACAACTTTCTCCTTCTCCAGAATTTCACTTCGTGTCGTGTGTGTTTGTTTTGTTTGTGGTTGCCCGTGGATTGTATACGGAGACTGAGTAATGCCGTCGCCCGTAGGACGTGGATTAGTCCAAATCCGTATTTACTTAGATTTGGGTTTGGTGTTTTTTAGTTTAAGGATACGTTAGCCGTATTGAGGCTAAGATCAACTTAAACGTTCGTTAAGGATACGTTAGTCCTGCTTGAGACTAAGATCAACTTAACGTGCTGATCCATTTAATATACGGCCATCGGGACTCGTCACCTCTCTGACGTCATTGAAGGATTACAACGACAGGTGTCAGAGGAGTTCGGAGATGTACCCTTGAACCAAAATTGATTTGGAGTTTTGTAGTTCATTCGAATGTTTAAGGATACGTTAGCCGTGTTCAGGGCTAAGATCAACTTGAACGGGACCGTTTGGATCCGGCCAAAAGAGCATTTTGAGGCTCTATTATTCCAGTTTAGGGACGTAGTGGTCCATAGGTAGTTTAAGGACGTTGCGGTCCATGTTCCAGTTTAGGGACGTAGTGGTCCATATTCCAGTTTAGGGACGTGGTGGTCCATCGCCAGTTTAGGGACGTGGTGGTCCATATTCCAGTTTAGGGACGTAGTGGTCCATTATTAGTTTAAGGACGTTTCGGTCCACGAGTTTAAGGACCCCGCAGTCCATATTCATGTGTGGTCGTTGGGACCCGTCACTTCTCTGACGTCGTTGAAGGATTACAACGAGAACTTTCAGAGGAGTTCGGAGATGTACCCTCAAACCGGATGTAAATTGATTTAGGGAGCCGCCGTGCTCAGTCAATTTAATTTGAGGACTTATGGCCATGACTGGGCTAAGTCCAGTTTTAATATTCTTTTGTCTTCGGCCTATTGGCCCTGTGCTAGGGCCTTGCCCCTTCACTGCATTATTTTTCTTTGTTTTGGTTGGGCTCTGCCTTTTTATAAATGATGCAGAGCATCTATTTTGTTTGGGCTCTGCCCTTTTTTTAAATGCATAGTATTTTTGATTAGGCCTGTTAGGTCTTTTAATTGGGCTCTGTCCCTTTTCTTAATAATGCAGAGAATTAAATACTCTGACAGTACCCCACATGGCTTGTCAGGCACTTTGCGCAAGTTAAAGAGCGCAAGCGCTCGTGGAGGTGACACGTGTCACGTTCTGATGAGCGCAAGCGCAATAGCGCAGTGCGCTGCGTCAGTGCGCTGCGCTGTTGCACTGCTGACACGTGGCGCTTCCTGGCGGCTTGCGCAATAGTGCAGTTTTGGCAAGTGCTGGGCACTGTTCTTATTTTTTTGGATCAATTTTAGATCAAAGAAAACAAGTTTTTTCTTGTTTTCAAAGAACCAGTGGTTCATAAAAAGTGCAAGGCACTGTTACTGTTTATTTTTCTTTTTTCTTAAAGATCATTGATCTTGTTCTTAGATCAATGATCTGTTTTTAAGAGAATTTTCTCTTTTTCTAAAGGTTTTTACCTTTTTCTCTTGTTCTTGAAAAATTCTCTCTAATTCTTCAAAGTTCTCTCTGTTTGAAGTTCTTGATTTCTCCCAAAAATGTTCCTCCCTTTTGAATTGAGGTCTGGGGTCCTTTTTATAGTGCCCATAAATTATTTAAATTTGTTAAAGAGATTTTTCTCTGAGTGATTTGGGGAATTTTCCCCACCGTTGGATCTTTGATCCAAAGGCTTCTGTTTTACAGAAGAAAATCTTCTTGTTTTATCAAGAACAGAAAAGATTTCTTTAAAATCTCAATTCTGTTTTGCGCAAACGCCCCAGTGCGTGACACGTGTCGCACAGCGCAGCGCTTGCGCAGACACGTGTCGCGCAACTGCGCAGACACGTGTCGCGCAGCGCAGCATTTGCGCAGTTGTGCTTGCGCAGCTGTGCAGACACGTATCGCGCAGCGCAGCGTTTGCACAACTGAAACATTGCTTCCTTTACCTTTTGTTTTAAAAGAGTTTTGCTCTGATTGGACGCACTGCCTCGGGCGCTGTGCTGACGCATCAACTTCTGACACGTGGCGCGTTGCGCCCAGCGCACGGGATTTTGAAGCGTTGCTTCAGAAAATTTGAATTTTTGAAATTCAAACAGAGCCTTGCTCTGATTGGGGAAACAAATGCCCCCCCACCGTTGCGCTCACGTGGTGCGCACGTGATTGCAGCGGTGGTAAGATCCTGGCCGTTGGATCAAAAGGGGTAAATTGAAGAGGCGCAGGCGCCTATAAATAGGACCCTTGGTCCTTGGTAAATTCCACCGTTTTCTTGAATCTTGAATCCCAGAGCCTTGCTCTTGCTTAAGAATCTTTTAGAGCCTCGCTCTTGTTTCTTTTTAAGAACTTTCAAAGTTCAGAACCTAGCACCATCTTAGGTAAAAAAAAAATTTAAAATAAGTTTAATTAACAGAGCCTTGCTCTCATAGATCTTTTGATCTAAAGAAAACCCCTTTGGGGTCTCATTAACAGAGCCCTGCTCTCAAAAATCTATAGATCTATAGAGATCTTGCTCATGGGTTTTAACTCATGAACTGAGCTTTGCTCATAGATCAAATGTAGATCTTTTAGATCTGAACATGGAGAACTTCTATAGGTTTTCATGGATCTTGAAGATCCTAAATTTTTTTATTTTTAGGAGTTAAAGTTTTCTTTTTGATGGATTCTTCCATCATTATTATAGAGCTAAACTCTTTTTAAGAGTCTTTACCCTTGAGACCAGAGTTTGACAAGTGTCACTCTGTTGACAGAGCTTTGCTCTAAAAGAGGGGACTTTATCTTTGTCCTTAGGGAGTTCCCATCAATGAGGATATTCTCTTGAGGATCTTTTCATTAATTGACAGTCTCAAATGATGGGGTTGTCTTATTAAATGATGCGCCGTCATCCAGATTTTGTGGGTCCCCCTTTGGTCCCCTACCCACTGCATTGCAGTGTGGTGTAAGATTTTAAAATGCCAAGCGTTAGAACACTAACGGTTATTTTTGTCTTTCTACAGGAAACATGTCTGCCAACTTGTCTTTCCCATTTGTTCACTCGGAGGGAGGGTTTCCCCATGCACCAGTGGACCGAGTGGTGCTCGCTCTCATTAAGGATCATGACCCCAAGTACAAAAACCTTCACTTGTGGGGTAGGTGGTACAATGAGATCATCCAGGGTCGCCGCAGTTTCAGTTCCGCCCCGCCGTCTGAGCCCATAGTTTCGATCCCCTATGCGGACGCACCCCCGATGAAGTATGCCGTGGAGGTCAAGAATTGGAATTCGGATGACCTCCTCCAGCCTGCAATTGGTGCTATTCCCGTGCAGCCGCCGCCGGCAATAGACATTCTAGGGAGGCGAATCTGTGAGGGTGAAGCACGCCCTTGAGGACAGGCTTACAACATTGGATTGGTCCCGCGACCGCCCGCCGGATATTTGCAGTAGGCTCGATACATCTTATCGGCTAAAAGGACTCATTTGACGAAGATCGGTTTGTATTCGGCCATCTACGTCTCGCTCTTCGAGTATCCCTCCCCTCCAACGTGGTGGATTAAGGCTTTTGTCGAGCAATGGAATATCCCCACCCACACCTTCTTGATGACGGATAGGGAGGTTTCTATTTCTTTGGAGGAGTTTGCCGAACTCTCGGGTCTGCCGATGAGGGGGGAGCATTATGAGGAGTTGCTCCCTCCTGACGAATACGTCTTTGCCACCAAGCCGCTGGTGTTTGACTTGACTCCGGAGAACGCTATTCAGCATCAGTATCCGGGCTTGGTGAAGGTGTTGGAGATCTATGAAGGACTCCATCTGGAATCGGGCGACCGGGACGTCAGTTTCGCAGATTTTATTGCCCTCTTCATTCGCCCGGAGTTCCTATCAGAGCAGAGCGAGAAGTTTGCCCAACTTGATGACCCTTTTGGCTTCGGCTTGGACCGCCGACCCATATCAGAGAATGACCAAAGGGACTTTTATCTCCCCGGTGCCGCCGTCGTTCCTTTCTCGGAAATCGCCATCCAGGGTATGGATGAGGAAACCTTTTTTATAGGGTTTCTGGGCTTGTGGTTGTGCAGCTTTGCACTTCCCATGCACCCGCGCCACATGCGGTCATCTGTTTTCTACCCAGCGCACCGGATGGTGGCTGGCTTGCAGTTGTCGGTAGGAATCACCGGGCTGGCTTACCTTTATAATGGACTTAGCGCAGCGGCGGGCGCTAGTGAACCTGGGGTACAGCCCGCTAACTTCCCGATGCACTACTTCACCTCCTGGATGGAAATGCACGTGCAAGGGGTGTTCGGCGCCCATAAGATTCCTCCGTTCTTTGAGAAATGCAGACTCCCGAGAGTTATGTGGTTGGTTGGCACTTCAATTATGGTTGCATCTCCGCGGGAATCGAGGGGCTTGCTCCTCCATCCACGTCTGGTCGGAGCGAAGGTTTCCTTTGTGGATAAGGTCATAACAATAGGCCCAGAGACCACCAAGTCAGTAGTGCCGCTGCGCGATGATTTTAAGAACGGGGCTTCCATATTGAAGGCTCGGGAAATCCTCCACCTCTACTCCATTCGGCCGGGCTATTTGGTGTTTAGGCAGAATGAGACGGCACTCTTCATGAGGTATAACCCTCACCGGTTTGCTCAGCAATCGAGCTATCACAGGGGATCCCGATGGAAGCCTTCTTGGAAAAGCCCGTGGTCAGCCAAGAGGGAATAAAGAATGCAACGCACCATTTCATGCGGCTTAACACGGGTTCTTATTTCTTCATCAGCGAGCCAAGCTGTGTCCCCAAGGTACTCAACACGTACGTGGCTTGGTATGCGCATGCAATGGGCCCAGTTATCCTGATGGAGAAGCGCCTGCTGGTTGACCGCATGGGTGCGCCTCCTGGCGGTGATCGCAAGGCTCCCTTGAAGCCAAGGACCCCGGTCATTGCTCCGCTGAAAGATGCTGGAGTTGACCGACCACGCGTCCTGAGCCCCCCGCGTGGATTGCCGCTGCCCGCTATGGTGGATGTGCCACCGGCGCCTCGTTCTCCAACAAAAACGGTCAGTGTAGTATCGCTGGAGTCCGGCGCAGGAGCGGATATCAGGACCCGCCGCCCCAAGGTGCCTGCCAAGCGTAAATCAATCCCAGGCGCATCTAGAGCTGGCGGGCAAAAGAAGAAGAAGTCGATCCTTTCCCTCGACGCGATCCTCGGCTTAGAGCCTGAGGCCCCTCTCACCGAAGGAATAAGTGAATATGGCAGCAACAAGGGCTTCTTGGTAGACCCCGCAGACACCAATTTGGCGGCCGCTATTGCAGCTTCTGAGCGATCAGCAAGGCTCGAAGCGATGCTAAGTAAACTCGCTGAGTCAGGTAACCATTAGCTGCTTTCCTCATCATTTACATTTTTTTTTTGCATATATATATTTTTTATCATTATTTTTGACTAATACTTTCCCCTTTTTCCAACAGGTGTCACTACCGAAGAAGGTATTGCTGCCTCTTTGAAAACCTTCCAAGAGGAGGAGAAGAAACGCGCTTTAGCGGGCGCCGGTATATCCCACCCCCCCTTTTTTTTAAACAAATTTCGTTATCTTTTTCGATGGACAACCTAACTTTCTTCCTTTGTTTCTTTGTAGGGGTTATATCAGTCAATGAGGGGATCCTCCCCGAACCTGTTACTGGAGTTCCGGTCTCGTCGGGGCTGCTGCAAGAGGCTCGACTTGACAAGTCGACGAGGGATGCCTTGAAGAATTTGGAGGCGTCCCTGTACACGGACGAGGACGCTTCAATGAAAGAGGCTCTGGTGAGGTCCGTCTCATCGGCCCGGGAGGAAAGGAAGCGGCTGAGGCGCGAGACGAAGGCACGCAGGGCTGCTTTGGCCACGGGGGCGGGTCCAAGCACTATCCCTCGCGCCGATACTCCCTCAGAAGAGGCTCCCGTCGCCCTATCCACCGCTCGCAGACAGGTGGCACGTGCTGCTCGGAGTGTTAATGACAAGTCTAGCTCTGGTAATGTATCTTGCAAGACTTTACTGTAAGAATTGTAGACCTGTGGATTCTTATATATCTTGTTCTGCAGGGCCAAGTCCAACCGAAGGGGAGGCGGAGACTGTCGAACCTGAGGGGCCAGAGGAAGAGGCATTGCTCGAGCCCGAGCCGACGGTTGGGCAACATTGCCGGGGTTGTTGAGCCTGAGGCAGGGGCCGAGGGGGCTACACCAGAGAAAGTCGTTGATGCCGAGCCTGAGGAGGTGGCAAATGAGACGACCCTTATAACTGAGCCCGAGGTAGTGGCGGGTGAGGCGCTTGAGGTGGGCGACCTCACAGTGACGGCTGATGAGGCGATGGAGACCGCTGAGCCCGAAGTAGCGGGTGAGATGGGCACAACTCCTGGGGAAGAGTCAGCCGCTCTTTCTCAAGAGTCCGGCAATGCTCCAGTTATTGCCCTCCCCGCCTACGATCTTCCGTCGTCTCCTGGCCGCCCGAGCACGACGACGGTCCCCATCGAGTCGGGTGATGAGGCCGCGGGCGGTGTCCTCATGTTGATGGAGGAGGGGGTTGCCTCCGTTTCAGCCGGGAGCTCATCAGGTAAATTTCAAGTCACTGTCATCCCTTTATTATATCTTGCGATCTTCCCTAACAAGTTTGTCTTTATTTTCAACGCAGGTGCGGCCAGTGCTGATGCTCCATTGCTCGAAGGAGCACCATTAACTACTGCCTTGGCGGTGGTCACCTCCCAGCCTTCTCTTAAGCCATCGCAGATGTTGGAAGGTATGGATCTGCAATTCATTAGTTTATCTTTTAGCTGCATGATTTCCATACTAACGTCGTACCACTGTGTCTTTTCAGGAGTGCTTTTTGATCATATCCATCAGGTGTTGCTTCCGCACTTCTCCTTCCCGTCTGAGCTCGCTTCTCCCTCTAGTGGTGCCGGTGATTATATTTTCGCTTCGATGTATTTCTTTATTTCTTTTTTTTTCGCAATGGGATTATTTCTGACTTTTCCTCTTCCTTATTGTAGTGCTACAAATCGAAGGTGGGGACGCCAGACCCGCCACGCCACCGGCCCTTCCGGCTTTGCCGTCCGTTGCAGCTGGTATAGTAAATTTCCTTTTTGATGACTCTTCAACATCTCTTGAACCGTCGTTTAACTATGTTTTGTTTTGCAGCTATCTTTCCGGCTCCGGTTCCTCTTGAGTCTCGCATCCTTTCACCGGTAGGCCCCTTCTTGAAACGCCCATCTTCAAAGGGTGCCGTGATGAGTTTGGGCATGTTGAGCGGGTATATCGAAGAGCTTAACGCGGACGCTCTCCCCTCTGCCACAGATTTGGCTGTGGAGGTTAACCCAATGTTGGCGGCGCTCGTAAACTTTCATAACGAAGGCGTCGTCGAATCTTGGGTTAACCACTGCAGGGAGATCGAGGCCTGCCTACATCGGTTGGAGTCGACGCGTCCTTCCCCTGAAGTTTTGGCCATAAGTACCCAACGGACAGCCTGGCTCGAGCAAGGCACTTCTTATTTCCTCCATTTGGAGCAAGAAGCAGTTTTAAGGTTGAAGGAACGTCGGGATTCTTCAAGCACAACTGCTCGCCTACGCGCTGAAGTTAGGATGAATGCTGCCGAGGTGAAAGCTGTCTTTGAAGGCCTCCTGGAGCGTATCTCTAATGGGCTAGCACTGAAGCGGAAGCTTGATGCCGCCGAGCGTAATGCCCGAAGCCGTGAAGCAGCTCAGCAGGTCGTTGGGGAGCAGCTTGCATCCTTCATGCAGCAGCGGGCTCGAGTAGAGGCCGAACTGGCGGTGGCGGCTGATCAAGAGAAGGCGTGGAAGGAAGTACGCGAGCAACTGATAGAGCTATTCAAGAGGCTTCCTTCTCCCTGAACATTTTGTATCGTTTACACACTTGTAATTTTTGCATAGTATATAGACATTCTTTGTTCTTTATATGATTCGCCTTGTATTTGATTGAATTCATCAATAAAGATATACATTTCTCCTTTGCAATGTCTTGTACTATTTTCTTTGCTTTTTCTTTTCTCTTATTACCAGTATGTCGTCTTGATAAGCACATTTGACCGATAATTGAGTAATTATCTAGATTTCCTCAAGAAAGAGCGATAGCTTAGGCCGCAGGTTCAGATCTGCCACCTAAGACTTTTCAACTCTATGAGCCGTGAGGGTCTCATAGAGACTTTTCTCCCTACGGATCGAGAGGATCTCGTAGGTGGGTTTTCTCCTTAGGAATCGTGAGGATTCCTAAGTGTGTTTTCTCTTATAAGTCGTAAGGATCTTATAAGAGAATTTTCTCCCTTACAAGTCGAGAGGACTCGTAAGTGGTTAGTGAGTTGACTTGTTTCCGCGACGGAGGTCGTTGGTTGGCTTGTTTCCGCGACGGAGGTCGTTGGTTGGCTTGTTTCCGCGACGGAGGTCGTTGGTTGACTTGTTTCCGAGACGGAGGTCGTTGGTTGACTTGTTTCCGCGACGGAGGTCGTTGGTTAACTTGTTTCCGAGACGGAGGTCGTTGGTTGACTTGTTTCCGAGACGGAGGTCATTGGCTGACTTGTTTCCGTGACGGAGGTCATTGGCTGACTTGTTTCCAAGACGGAGGTCATTGGCTGACTTGTTTCAGCAACGGAGGTCGTTGGCTGACTTGTTTCCGAGACGGAGGTCGTTGGATGACTTGTTTCCGCGACGGAGGTCATTTGCTGACTTGTTTCCGAGACGGAGGTCGTTGGCTGACTTGTTTCCACGACGGGGGTCATTGGCTGACTTGTTTCCACGACGGAGGTCATTGGCTGACTTGTTTCCGAGACGGAGGTCGTTGGCTGACTTGTTTCCGAGACGGAGGTCGTTGGTTGACTTATTTCCGCGACGGAGGTCATTGGCTGACTTGTTTCCGCGACGGAGGTCATTGGCGACTTGTTTCCGAGACGGAGGTCATTGGCTGACTTGTTTCCGCGACGGAGGTCATTGGATGACTTGTTTCCGAGACGGAGGTCATTGGATAACTTGTTTCCGCGACGGAGGTCATTGGCTGACTTGTTTCAGAGACGGAGGTCATTGGCTGACTCTAGGTTGTCTGTGAACCGTAGAGTCTTGGAACTGGGGACTTTGTCGTGGCTCCGATTGGTGATGTCACGTCCATGTCTTGCTGGAATGAGGAGGAACGCCGCTGTTGGTCTCCAGGCTGTAGATGTGGTCGTCGAGATCTGACTTCCCTTTGACGCAGCCTGGTGGGGAAACGTAGTCCCCTTTCCTTTTTTTGTTTATGCCCATGGATTGTATACAGGGGTCACTATGGACTTACCTGTAGGGCAAAAGTTTTATTCATTTTTATTGTTTTATTTCCGCGATGCTCTATCATTTCAGCTTTTGATCGCGAAAGTCACGACTGCCCAATAATTTCGGCTATTTTTCGTGGTGCCCAATCATTTCGGCTATTTATTTTATTTTTACTCGCTGCTTTTTATTGCGAGTTGCCCAATCATTTCGGCTATTTTGTATGCATACGTTTTTACTTGCTGCTTTTTATTGCAAGTTGCCCCACCATTTCGGCTATTTCGTATGCATGTGCGGCCTACTGGCTTTTCGCTGTAAGCCTGGAATTAGATACCGATTTCGGCATCAGCACCGCTACAACTGGGATATTGTCAGGAGCGAATCATCATTTGCCTCTGTCGATGTCGAGCAAAGGTGGCTTAGCGAACAGGGTTAGGGTCCTGTCGACTAAGGCTTTTGACTTCATGAGCCGTAAGTTTCTCACAAAGGTATTTCTCCCTACAAGTCGTGAGGATCTTGTAGGTGTATTTTCTCCTTAGGAATCGTGAGGATCCCTAAGTGTTTGTTCCTCTGTAAGTCGTAAGGATCCTACATGAGGGTTTTCTCCTCATAAATCGAGAGGATTTACAAGGGTTATTCACCATGCGAACATATCCCTAGTCTCGGATGGGACTTAGTTAGGGAAATGTTTATTCGCGTCCGTGGATTGTATACAAGGGCCGATATTGGACCACTTGTAAGGCAATATCGGAAGTTGCGGGGGTTGCTTAAGCATAGGTTTAGGTCTCTGTAACTTAAGGCTTTCAAATCTTATGAGCCGTGAGGGTCTCATAAGAGAGTTCTCCTTACGAGTCGTGAGGATCTCGCAAGTGTATTTTCTCCGTAGGAATCGTGAGGATCTCTAAGTGTGTTGCTCCCTTGTGAGTCGTAAGGATCTCACGCGGGTGGTTTCTCCTTACAAGGTCGAGAGGATCCTATAAGTGTCTTTTAACGAGGTTGTGCCCTTTCGGATTTTCACAAACACTCGCTGGTAGTCCTGCTGCTTTTACTCACGGAGCCCTTTCGGGATTTCATCCGTGCCCGTTTTTCTTATGGACATACCGTTTTTTTTAACGAGGTCGCGCCCTTTCGGGTTTTCACGAACACTCACCGGTAGCCCTGCTGTTTTTACTCACGGAGCCCTTTCGGGTTTTCATCCATGCCCATTTTGCTCATGGACATACCGTTTTTTTTTACAAGGTCGCGCCTTTTCGGGTTTTCACGAACACTCACCGGTAGCCCTGCTGTTTTTACTCACGGAGTCCTTTCGGGTTTTCATCCGTGCCCATTTTGCTCATGGACATACCTTTTTTTTTGTATCTCGTCAAGCCTGAAGATGCTGCGGTAGTAGTTTAAGGACGTTTCGGTCCATTATCCAGTTTTAGGACGTAGTGGTCCGCCATTAGTTTAAGGACGTTTCGGTCCGCTATTAGTTTAAGGACGTTTCGGTCCGCTATCCAGTTTTAAAACGTAGGGGTCCGCTGGGCTTTCTCTATGAATGAGCATGATGCCCCCGGCATATCCATCTTTTTCGGAGCATGTGGTTGTGGTGGGTTCACCTTCCAATTTTCGGACAGCGCGAGTTCGCCTTGTTGGTACTGGTCTTCAACCCAGTTTTTGAAGACGAAGCAATCTTCGATCGGATGACTTACTGCTCGATGGTAGGGGCAGTAATTAGGATCGTTTACATCTCCTGGTTGTAGTGGACGTTTCGGATTCAGCAGATTGACAAATTCGTTGCGCACTGTCAGTTCAAACAGTTTCCTTGTTTTATCTTGGGGAAACGAGTAAGGACATCCTAGCCTCTCTCCAAGGGGTACGTTCAGACGCATATTATTTTGGCGGACATCCGGTTTCAAGTTGTTCGTCTGTTGCTGAGCATTAGTGACAACGATCGCTTTCCCCTTTCCCTTCTCATTTCGGGAGTCCGGCTTTGGAAGAGGAGGTTTATGGCCTATCTAGTCCATTTGGGCCAGCTTATCGATCAGGGCCTGGAAGGTAGTCGGTTTGAAGAACATCATGAATTGGGATATGGTTGCTTGCGGATCAAGGGTTTCCACAAACATACCCACTGCAGGGGCTTCTTCAATGCGTTGCTCGCACTTCGACCATAAGTTCCGCCATCGTATAGCATATTAGACCCATGTCTCGCCTGGCTTCACCTTGGCGTTAATTAATGCCGTCATCGGGGTGCGTTCGCTGGCGCTTGCAAACCGCTGGGTAAATAGCAGCTCCATCTCTGCAAAGGTCTTGATAGAGTCATTCGGGAGCTCGGAATACCACTCGAACGCTGTATCTGATAAGCTCCCAACGAACTGGCGGAGCAATAATTTATCATCACCGCCGGTATTGCCGCAAAGGGCCCTAAACTGGGCGACGTGCTGGTGGGGATTGTCAGTCCCCTTATACACATGGAATTTTGGTATTGTATATCCTGGCGGGTATTTTATCTGGTCGTACCAGCCTGGATATGGTCGCCCTGTTTTTACGACCTGACTGGTTGCTTCAGTGGTCTGATGAGCCCGGATCTGCTGGGCTATATACTCGTCCAGGTCAGCCTTGGAAATCGTCTCCTCTTTGGCCGTTGAGGCAGCCAGTGGAGGATTTGACGTTTCCCCTCTGTCGTCTTCGAGGATGACCGGAGGATCTTCGGCAGGGGGATCCTGCTAGATCATTATTCCTACCATGTCTTGGAATAAGTGGGCTATTTGCTTTATGTTGGCTGCTTGTTCCGCAGCCTCTTTATCCTTCTTCTCCAATATCCGGCGAAGGAATTCCGCGTCAGTTTTTTATTCCTGACGTTCATCCGAGGATGTTTCAGGGCTTTCTTTTGGCCCAGTAAGTGCGGACATTGCTATCATCATCTCTTGGAGCTTTTGCTGTTGCTCCTGAGCTTTGGTCACTGACCGTGTAAGCGGTCTATGACCTGCGGATGCATGGCTGTCCTCCTTTCCCAACGCCATGTATACTGTATGAACTATTATGCCCCGAGACTTAGGGCGTTTAGGTTCGCCGCCTTTGGCGTTTGCCGCGGGCGCGGGGGTTTTCTCCGGCCTTTTTCTTTTGTGGTCCATTGAAGTGGAGGGGGCCGTTGCAGTGGGCACCCTAGCGATTGTTGTCCTCTGCTGTTTAATAGGACGATATTTTTCCTTTTGCGCGTTCACCTTTTTCTGTTGACGAGAGTGATCTGGGTCAATCACGGAGTCTTGAACCCTCCGCCAAACCTTGTATATTTTTTAGGACAGCCGTTGAGGGGGCTGTTCTTGCTTCGTTTCCGGAACTCTCTTCGCGGGCGGAAGAGATCTTTTCAATGTAGCAGTTGGAGAGTTCTTACGGACCCTCCTCAATAGTTCAAAGCTGTTCCCAGTTGGAACATCAGCATTGACCTCCACCATTGGAGCAGGTGGAGTTAATCCTGAAGGGGAGTTGCCCCCTGCCTTCCTTACTCGTCGCCACTGGCGACGTCGAGCATGACGAGCCGTTGGGACTGGCTCAGAGATAGAGACGTCTTCTTTTTGCCCCTTGTTCGGCTGAGGCGCTGCTGGTGTTAACCTTTTAAAGACTGAGGTTGTCCTTTGAGGGGTAATATTCAACCTGTCGAAGACAGATCCTCGTGCAGGGGCCGAAGCGGGAATAGTCAGCCTTGCAAAGACTGACCCTTTCACAGGAGAAGCCACTTTGGCAACTTCGGGAGCAGCAGTCTTCTTTGGGATGGCTTTCTCAGGTACCATGGGCTTTTTGGCGGGCCCTTTAGAATTCAGGCTCAGTCTGGAGAAGACCGAGGAGTTGGACGGCCCGCTGAGAGGGGACGTGGGAGCAGCAAGTCGATCGAAGACCGACTTCTTTGAAGCTTCTACTACGGGCACAGGGATGGTGAAACTAGCTGGCGGGAGCATGGTCCCGAAGAATAGGCCGGTAGTGTCCTGAGTTACTTTCTCCACAGGCATGGTAAAGACGGAGGCCGCTTGGGGCCCATATGCTACACCTCTGGGTGAGGTGGAGCGTCGATTGCATTGGCACTTCGAGCAACTTGAGACCATTGGTGCTTGATTTCTGCGCCAGGCAAAGGACCAAATCTTAGTAACTTGAAATCCAAAGGCAACCGTTAATAAACCGCGATTGGTTCGCGAAGACGACACACGAAGTGTGGAGTGGAAAGAGGAAAAGGTCCCACCGGGCGTGCCAGAATCTGTTCCCCTCCGAATGGCGGCGGAGACGACGTGGCGACGTCTTGCCTGAAATTCGGCGCGGATGCTATATGGTTTTATCCGTCTACCTCTCCGAAGATGCCAAGTTGATTTATGGCACCGTGTATCGGAGGTTTAGACGGATGCGGCCGTGTAGCAGACTTCGTCAGATTCCCCCTCGCTAGAGGGGTTTTTGATTGTGGGGACGCTCTTCCCTGCAGGCGCAAGCCCCTGCAGTTAATTACGCTACCACATCGCGGTAACAACTTTCTCCTTCTCCAGAATTTCACTTCGTGTCGTGTGTGTTTGTTTTGTTTGTGGTTGCCCGTGGATTGTATACGGAGACTGAGTAATGCCGTCGCCCGTAGGACGTGGATTAGTCCAAATCCGTATTTACTTAGATTTGGATTTGGTGTTTTTTAGTTTAAGGATACATTAGCCGTATTGAGGCTAAGATCAACTTAAACGTTCGTTAAGGATACGTTAGTCCTGCTTGAGACTAAGATCAACTTAACGTGGTGATCCATTTAATATACGGCCGGTGGGACTCGTCACCTCTCTGACGTCGTTGAAGGATTACAACGACAGGTGTCAGAGGAGTTCGGAGATGTACCCTTGAACCAAAATTGATTTGGAGTTTTATAGTTCATTTGAATGTTTAAGGATACGTTAGCCGTGTTCGGGGCTAAGATCAACATGAACGGGACCGTTTGGATCCGGCCAAAAGAGCATTTTGAGGCTCTATTATTCCAGTTTAGGGACGTAGTGGTCCATAGGTAGTTTAAGGACGTTGCGGTCCATGTTCCAGTTTAGGGACGTGGTGGTCCATGTTCCAGTTTAGGGACGTGGTGGTCTATCGCCAGTTTAGGGACGTGGTGGTCCATATTCCAGTTTAGGGACGTAGTGGTCCATTATTAGTTTAAGAACGTTTCGGTCCACGAGTTTAAGGACCCCGCAGTCCATATTCATGTGTGGTCGTTGGGACCCGTCACCTCTCTGACGTCGTTGAAGGATTACAACGAGAACTATCAGAGGAGTTCGGAGATGTACCCTCAAACCGGATGTAAATTGATTTAGGGAGCCGCCGTGCTCGGTCAATTTAATTTGAGGACTTATGGCCATGACTGGGCTAAGTCCAGTTTTAATATTCTTTTGTCTTCGGCCTATTGGCCCTGTGGTAGGGCCTTGCCCCTTCACTGCATTATTTTTATTTGTTTTGGTTGGGCTCTGCCCTTTTATAAATGATGCAGAGCATCTATTTTGTTTGGGCTCTGCCCTTTTTTTAAATGCATAGTATTTTTGATTAGGCCTGTTAGGCCTTTTAATTGGGCTCTGTCCCTTTTCTTAATAATGCAGAGAATTTTATACTCTGACAGTACCCCACATGGCTTGTCAGGCGCTTTGCGCAAGTTAAAGAGCGCAAACGCTCGTGGAGGTGACACGTGTCACGTTCTGATGAGCGCAAGCGCAATAGCGCAGTGCGCTGCGCTGTTGCACTGCTGACACGTGGCGCTTCCTGACGGCTTGCGCAATAGTGCAGTTTTGGAAAGTGCTGGGCACTATTCTTATTTTTTTGGATCAATTTTAGATCAAAGAAAACAAGTTTTTTCTTGTTTTCAAAGAACCAGTGGTTCATAGAAAGTGCAAGGCACTGTTACTGTTTATTTTTCTTTTTTCTTGAAGATCATTGATTTTGTTCTTAGATCAATGATCTGTTTTTAAGAGAATTTTCTCTTTTTCTAAAGGTTTTTACATTTTTCTCTTGTTCTTGAAAAATTCTCTCTAATTCTTCAAAGTTCTCTCTATTTGATGTTCTTGATTTCTCCCAAAAATGTTCCCCCTTTTGAATTGAGGTCTGGGGTCCTTTTTATAGTGCCCATAAATTAGTTAAATTTGTTAAAGAGATCTTTCTCTGAGTGATTTGGGGAATTTTCCCCACCGTTGGATCTTTGATCCAAAGGCCTCTGTTTTACAGAAAAAAATCTTCTTGTTTTAACAAGAACAGAAAAGATTTCTTTAAAATCTCAATTCTGTTTTGCGCAAACGCCCTAGCGCGTGACCCGTGTCGCACAGCGCAGCGCTTGCGCAACTGTGCTTACATGAATGCACAGACACGTGTCGCGCAGCGCAGCATTTGTGCAGCTGTGCTTGCGCAACTGCGCAGACACGTGTCGTGCAGCGCAGCGCTTGCGCGGCTGTGCTTGCACAGTTGTGCTTGCGCAACTGCGCAGACACATGTCGCGCAGCGCTTGCGCAACTGCGCAGACACTAGTCGCGCAGCGCAGCGTTTACGCACCTGAAACGTTGCTTCCTTTACCTTTTGTCTTAAAAGAGCTTTGCTCTGATTGGACGCACTGCCTCGGGCGCTGTGCTGACGGATCAACTTCTGGCACGTGGCGCGTTGCGCGCAGCGCACGGGATTTTGAAGCGTTGCTTCAGAAAATTTGAATTTTTGAAATTCAAACAAAGCCTTGCTCTGATTGGGGAAACAAAGGTTTTTCGCTAAAAACCATCCGTAGCCCTCTGTAATTTCAGACAGGTAGCACTTAGTATTCATGCTATATATGTTGGCCTTCATCAAGGCATAGTATATGGTAGCTATTTGTTACTTTTCTGTTGCATAGATAGATGCGTTGGTTTGGGACAGTCGTACTACTATGTTGTCCTTCGTCAAGGGTATGCACGGTAGGTTCAAATTAACCTGGACAATGACGGGTAGAACTTGACATGTGACTTATGATATGTTGGCCTTCGTCAAGGTCATAAGAGCATGGGGTAGAAATCACATCGGGAGTTTCAAACATACAGAAAACTTGCCAGGCATGCGCATACCTTCTGGAGTGTGATAATTTGAGTGGATTCCATCAAGTTATCATACGATGATAGTTGGATCCCGATTCCCACTGATGAGTTGGTTTATTCCTCGGGTGATTTTCGATGATCCCGACTAATTCTTCTTTTGGGTTTGGAGGAGAATTCGAGGAAACAGTGGGAGCCATCCAGATTAGATAAAATGATTAACCATTCTGATCTAGGTTAGAGTGCACGCCGAGTGTTTCTTCTCTCTCTCTCTCTCTCTGGCAGCAACCATGGCTCGACCCTAGACTAGAACTCATAAACCAAGTTAGCCAAACCTTTTTAAAACATAATGGCTTTTGGATTGTCATAGTTGCATACTTCATTGCCACTCCTGCTTTTACCCTTTGCTTTTCTCTGGAACATTCCGTATCACTACGAAGATCCAAATTTATTGGATATGACCATCGTATAGTTACATACGAACTCGAAGAAACTTGTTCTAGATTCGAGAATGGTTTCCGGTTCTGGAGAAATTGAATAAGACTATTCAGTTGTCTTTTCCTTTAACCTTCTCTCAGGTTGTGAGGGCTCTTAGGATCAGGAGAGGGTATACCTATTGCGCTTATTGGATAGTCTTCTTTCAAACTATAGACAGGTGCCGAAAGGTGGGGAAGGAAGAAAACCAATTAGCCTAAGTGAGGTG
This sequence comes from Agapanthus africanus, assembly GCA_030015575.1. Taxonomy (NCBI): domain Eukaryota; kingdom Viridiplantae; phylum Streptophyta; class Magnoliopsida; order Asparagales; family Amaryllidaceae; genus Agapanthus; species Agapanthus africanus. The sequence continues at coordinate 670,802,207 of CM057344.1, read as the reverse complement.
TACAGAAGGTAATAAGCAAAGACAAATAAATGGATTAGAAAGAAGGCAAAGTAAATTGCGACTGCTATCATTCACGACCAAACCGCGTATATTATCACCACTCCTACTTCACCTTTGCATTTCTCCAGAACACCCCGTATCACTACGAAGATCCACATTTATTGGATAATCCAACATATAGTTACATACGAACTCGAAGGAAATTGTTCCAGTTCGAGAATGGATTCTGGTTCAGGAGAAATAGAATAAGGATTATTCAGTTGTCTTTTCCATTTACCTTCTCTCAGGTTGCAAGGGCTCCTAGGATTAGGAGGGTATACCAATTATGCTTATTGGATAGTCTTCTTCCAAACCTTAGGCTGGTGCCGAAAGGTAGGGAAGGAAGAAAACCATTTAGCCTAAGTACGGTGTACAGAAGGTAATAAGTAAAGAAAAATAAAGGGATTGGAGAGATGGCAAGGAAATATACGGTTATAGTCATGAATCTAGATAGTGGAAGAGGCATTACTAGGAATACCCGGATACCCCTTCGAAACATTTTCATGTTTCAGTTTCACTGTGAGTTGTTAATTGAAAACCTATTTCCCAATTAGATTCTTACTCCAGGGTATGTATTTACCAGGTTTGATTCTCACATCTGTATGGTATTACATATAATGAGTGGGAGTAAGATATTGGGAATTAGGTGATTATATCCTCATTATATCGGGATTCGTTGTAATTGGTGATATTTGAGGAAATCACATGGGTTTTTGCCGAACGGCAAATATTTGGTTTTGAATATCCATGGTTATGCATCAGTTTCAAACTGATATATATGTACGTTTATTTTATAAAGTGAGATATAACTTTTTGAAATTATGTCTATGAAATTTACCTATATCAGTTGATGGTTAGGTAAGGAGCATTCAACAACGGTGTAATTCTTCTTAACCATAGTACAGTTTTCAACCTACGACGTACAGGGTTTGAGTTATTGAACTCAGGGGACTTATATAAAATAATGTATGTTGTCCAGTGTCCATTAGGACAGAGGGGTTGGTGCTCGTGTTATGTTATGTTTACTTGTGATTTCTCCAGTTTTAGACAAGTATTTCATAGAAATACAAGGTCCAAGTTTTGAGAAGTTATAGATACAAGAATGAAGTAGAGAACCATGTATTTCAAGTATCGGGATTCTTCAAGGTGATCGAAAATGTAGATACTTTTGTTTGGTATTCCATTTAAAGTAATGGTTTTGAGAACTTACTTCTCTTTCAGGTTACTCATATCTGAATGCACTCCTAGTTGAGTAATGCTGATCGGCCTCTCTCCATTTAGTTGACGTGCACTGGGGACAACTGCATGATTTGAATCTTCTTTCAATTAAATTAGTGCATATGTTTCTATATTATATATAGAATGTTTCATATCTTAACGATGTTAAGATATATGGAGTTGTCCGGCTTATGCTTAAAACCAGACTCTGGACATACTCAAGGAACGTTTCAATAATGGCAGTTTGTGGGTTATCCCGGGCTATGACGAGGGGTAATTTTCTACCATTTGGAAGATCAATAGTGATATTGTTCTTGACTCGCCACAGTTTTAGCAAAATGGATTTTTTCAGAAAACAGTAGTGAAAATATGGTAGAACTGGAAGTGATTCCAGAACCACAAACGATTACTGAAAATTTAATAGAACCTAAACATTCAATCGGGTTTGACATTTCATTAGCCACTCCACAGATATGGTAGGTAATCTCATGCGCCCGAGAGGTATTTCGATATCCTCAAAGACAGTGACAGGGAGGTTCTTGTTTACCCAGACTTGCCATTACTGCTGTTCTAGACTATGAGACCCGGCAGGAGGATGAGTATAGCGTCGTTCTAAACTATCTTTAGAAGTGCACATGTATATGACTCTACCAGAGGGTTGTTATAGTCAGTGGGAGCAGCGGAAGCATAGTGGATAAGTAGCTTGTGTCTATTTATAGACTAAAGCAGGTATAGCGAAGATAGATCATCTTTTTTTGATATGACAGTCATAGGCTTTGACTTCATCAGAATAGTAGATGGATCTGTTAAGAAGGTAGTAGGGTGTGATGTCCTGGTATTTGGATGACATACACTTTGTAGGAAGTGAAATTCCTACACTACGATCGGTTATACTGTTGTTGTCATACAGTTGTTTCTCCACATAGGATATGGATATAATATAGGCATTCTGGTTACTAGATCTATGGTTTTTAGATCTAGATTTGGGTAGTTTCCCAATCTCGGTACTTTGACACTATTCTAAAGGTGTTTTAGAATGGACGACTCCTAGCATAGTGGTGTACCTGCAGGTGATGGAGTCACCCTCTCTAAAGGTGTCTTACAGACTAAAGGGGAGAGGGATGTGCATGATTGGCATATCACTTGCTTAGGCAATTGAGTCAATCATGAGATGTCAAGTACCACACCAGATATTGTTTTTTGCACTTGTTGCAATAAGTTGATATATTTATCGAATCCTGGAGAAACGTTCGAAAGCAGTTTATGAACATAAGTGGATGTTCTAGGAATTTGGTAATGGTAACGGCAGCCTCCTTCGAGAGACAGTTATCATTCCAGGCTTCCAAGATGACCTGGATGACAGAGTGACTCAGAATTATATTTTCCCCTCTTGACGAGGGGCAGTAGTTTGGACAGGTGTTCCAAGCGGATACCGAGGGAGGCATGGCGTAGGATACTGATTAAATTCAGTGGACGATATAGTCTAAGAAGTTTGCTGGATTTGGAGTTCATTTGTGAACTGGGTCCCATCAGATATCCAGACATATTCTAAGATAGGTATTGCTCATTTCGGGAGATGGTTTTCTCCACGAACTTGAGATAAAGAGAGATATAGAAAGAAACATTGGAGTGGATCCACTCACTGAGGCTATTTCTTGAACACGATAGTTTCACAATAGAGATTTGTGAAACTGATTAGTAGAGAAGTTGAGTGTTCGGTATCACACGGGCTGTGAGTATGCGACACCGCAATAATTGGCCTTAAGTGCAAGTGGGAAATTGTTGGATATAGTGCCCTCAAGTCAATTATTGGATCGCAGGTACGTGATTGCAATGATTGAGGGAGGACCTATACCGGTAGAACAGTCTTACTCGATATGATAGTATGCTATCTGGTTTGTTTTTATCATCGTGTACATGCTTCAGATGACATTAAAGATCACTATTACATGTTGATAGAGCCCATAAGATTCATGCTTGATTACCAGCATTATGATGGCGATCATATACGTGGGAGCTGGGTAGTCTATAAGCACATCCTTAAAATGTCCCTAATCATGGGAGTTTCGAGACTGGGCATCGATATTCCGAGAGTAAACTAGTGTATACTGTTTCCCCCAATCAGAGCAAAGCTCTGTTTTGAATTTCAAAATTCAAAAAAATTAAAGCAACGCTTCAGATTCTGCGCGCTGCGCGCTGCTCGTCACGTGTCAAACGCAGACGCGCTGGCGCCAGGTGCGCTACGCCCTAGGAAGCGCACCCCAATCAGAGCAAAGCTCTGTTTCAAAATTCAAATTTTAAAAGTTGAAGCAACGCTTCAGATCCAGTACTCTGCGCTGCGCGCCACGTGTCGAACACAGGTGCGCTAGCGCAGTTGCGCTGCGCTGCGTGCCACGTGTCGAACACGGGTGCGCTAGCGCAGTTGCACTGCGCTCTGCGCTGCGCACCACGTGTCGAACGTAGGTGCGTCAGCGCTGGAATTAAAAATTCCCCCACTGTCAGATCAAAATATCTACTAATAATAAATTATTAATTAATCAGAACTAAAATTCTGTTATTGAAAGATTTTTCAATCTTATTGAAATAAGAAGATTATCTTCTGTAAAACAGAAGCCTTAGGATCAAAGATCCAACGGTGGGAAATATTCCCAAATCAATCAGAGAAAGATCTCTTAAAACTGATTTAACAAATCATTTGGCCCTATATAAAGGACCCTAGACTTCAAGTCTAAAAGATAGAGAAGACAGAAAAGAGAGAGAGAGAGAGAAACCTCTACAAACTTTGAGAAAAAGAAGAGCAAGCTCTTAGAAAAAAGGAGATTTTTCTTCATTTTCAAGGTAAAGAACTATGTTCTTGAATAACAGAGATGAAATCATCTCATTAAAAAAAAAACCATCTTCTAAAAAGATCAGAGATCTGAAAAAAGACCAAGGTCTTTAATAAAAAGGAAAAGATTAAAAGATCTAATCATATAAATATAAAAGAAGTATTTTACTTCATTCACAGATCTTTGATCCATAAAGGTAGAGCAATTTTATAAAACAAGAACTTTTGTTCTTGGATCTTGAGGCAAAGCCTCCTTTAAGAAGAACATAAACTTGTTCTTTGATCTTAAATTTGATCAGATGCGCTTGCGCTACTGAAAAGTGCCTTGCACTCATGAACTGCGTCTTTGTGCTCCTTGGATCGGCGCTCAATGCCAAAACATGCCACGTGTCAACCATAGACACCACTTGCGCTTTACGCTTCTGAAACAGTGCACTGCGCTCATGGGCTGGCGCTCAGCGCCAAGCGCGCCACGTGTCACTCGCTGGCGCGCCAACAGACTAGCGCAAAGCGCTCATAAATTAAAAGCGCAATGCGCTAATGAACTAGCGCTTAGCGCTAAGCGCGACACGTGTCCTCTTCGTATGCGCTACCTGACAGAAGCGCAATGCGCTCTTTAACTGGCGCAAAGCGCCTGGCGCGCCACGTGGCGCATTGTCAGAACACAATTTGTTCTGATCAAGACAAAAATGTCAGAGCCCAATGCCTAGCATTATTAAAAGGGCTGAGCCCAAATAAAGGCTTAATAGCCAGAACAAAAATAAAATGTTAAACATTTTTTTAATTGGACTTAGCCCAATTCTGGCCATAAGTCCTTAACTTATGTTGAACTGAGCACATCTGCTCTTTCAACCAACTCACCTTGGTTCAAGGGCACATCTCTTCACTCCTTTGATATTTGTCGTTGTAATTCCTCAACGTCTTCAAAGAGGTGACGGGTCCCGACAACCACACATTTCATGGACTGCGGGGTCCTTAATCTCATGGACTATGATGTCCTTAATCTCGACCGTGATGTCTTTAAACTAACATTGGACTGTGGGGTCCTTAAACTCATGGACTATGATGTCCTTAATCTCGACCGTGATGTCTTAAAACTAACATTGGACTGTGGGGTCCTTAAACCCATGGACTATGATGTCCTTAACCTTGACCGTGATGTCTTAAAACTAACATCGGACTGGGGGTCCTTAAACTCATGGACCATGATGTCCTTAACCTCGACCGTGATGTCTTTAAACTAACATTGGACTGTGGGGTCCTTAAACTCATGGACTATGATGTCCTTAACCTCGACCGTGATATCTTTAAACTAATATTGGACTGTGGGGTCCTTAAACTCATGGACTATGATGTCCTTAACCTTGACCGCGATATCTTTAAACTAACGTTGGACCGAGATGTCCTTAAACTAACAATGGACCGTAATGTCCTTAAACTAATCGACCGCAATGTTATTAAACTAAACAATAGAGCCCAATTGCTTTCTTGTTGGATCTAAACGATCCCGTTAAGTTGATCTTAGTCTAAAATTAGACTAACGTATTCTTAACTAACGTTTAAGTTGATCTTAGTCTCAAATGAGGCTAACGTATCCTTAAACCCAACCCCCAAACCCAAATCTAAGAAAGATACGGATTTGGACTAGTCCACACCCTACGGGCAATAACATAACTTAGACTCCGTATAGAATCCACGGGCAACCAAACACAAAAACAAACACCCACGACACGAAGTGACCATCTGGAGAAGGAGAAAGTTGTTACTGCAATGCGGTAGCGTAATTACCTGCAGGGGCTTGCGCCTGCAGGGAAGAGCGTCCCCACAATCAAAAACCCCTCACCGTGAGGGGGAATCTGACGAAGTCTGCTATATCGGCCGCATCTGTTTAAACCTTCGATACATGGTGCCATAAATCAACTTGGCATCTTCGGAGAGGTGGACGGATAGCACCAATTAGCATCTGCCCCCAGATTCAGGCAAGACATTCGTCTTCACGGTTTTCGGCGGTAAACAGATTCTGGCACGTCCGGTGGGACCTTTTCCTCTTTCCACTCCACACTTCGTGTGTCGTGTTTTTCCCGTGATCAGATAATCGCGGTGTGTATGTTTTTGGTTGCCTTTAGGGGAGTGGATATTGAAGCCGGCATTTCGTCTCTATGAAGAATGGCGTTTGCTCCTACCCTAGCAACTCAGGCTTTGTCATATCCGGTGGAGTCAAGTATGGGTCACTTGCAATCTCAAATCTCTGCAATACGGCTTTTTAAGAAATCAACGGGCTTCTCTTTAGGTCGATACTCCCACCTCCCACCCTCGGTGCCTCAACGCTGATGGAAGAAGCCCAGTGGAAGTCTGTCTTCCATAGGCTGGTTCCCCAAGCTGTAGCTTTGCCAATGAAATCAGTTCTCAAACAACTGGCACCTGCCAAAGACCAAGGTCGACGCAGAGGGCAGAATATTTAAGCTCTCAAAGGAAACATGGGGCAGGCTCTGAAAAAACGAGGTCCCACCATGAAAATGCCAAGTCCTTCGTTCGAAGAACAGATGAACAAGCTTATAAGGGAAGCGGGTCAAAAAGTCCGAGACGACCATAATCGCGAAATGGCCATCTACGAGAAAGCCAGGACCCAATGCCTTCTTCAACAGGCTGCGAAAGATGAAAATGCTCTCCCCTGTCAACCCGTTGTACAAAAGACCCGACGTAGAGGTAAAAACAAGCTAAAGAACGAAAAAGACATTCGACAGCGGCAAAGCGGGATCAAGAGGCCACGCGATCGAGAACCGAGCGACCCGGATTCATCTCTTATAAAAAAGATGGGTCAAGCATACTCCTTTCCTCAGAACAAAACACGGAAGATACTTGATCTTTCCATAAAACATCAACTGATTACACTCCCGGAATCCAAGCACCCCGAGCAAGCAGGCGAAGTCTCTCACCCAGACTATTGCTCTTATCACCGAGCAATAGGACATCCTCTCGAAGACTGCTTCACCTTCAAAACTGGGTCGAAGACCAATATCAGCAAGGCAGGTTCGCTCTATCCAGCAGCTGAAGTGTAACCCCGCCGCAGAAGCATGAACCCAAAGCCGCGAGAGCAGAACCAGATCAACATCGGTCTTGGAAGCGAGCTCGTACCTGTCACGTGGTAACGCTGTCAGAAGAAGAGCCCGAGAATATGGATGATCTCCCCTGGTGCTTCGAAAGCAATGACGACGAGGTGATCTCAGAGTTTCCACCGGCGCCGAAAGAGCTGGAAGATGGAATACATACCACTGCAGATAACCTCAAGAAAATTGATTTGGGGACGGCAAATGACCCACGACCGACATTCGTCAGCGAGCTGCTGTCTAAAGAAAAGGTGGCTACGCTAAAAGACGTGCTTATGCAGCATAAGGATTGCTTCGAATGGAATTATTCCGAAATGTCAGGATTAGATCCAGAGATTACTGTGCACAAATTGGCGATATCCCTGGACGTTAAGCCAATCAAACAAGCACCAAGGAGAATGCGGCTTGAGCTTGAGATGAGTATCAACGCCGAGGTCAAGAAGCTAATCGACTCTGGCTTCATCCAAGAGGTTCAGTATCCTGATTGGATCGCCAACATCGTCCCGGTAATGAAGAAAAATGGGACGGTGCGCATATGTGTGGACTTCCGGGACCTCAACAAAGCTTTCCTGAAGGACGACTTCCCAGTACCGGTCACCGAGCTGATGATAGACAATACGTCCACTCACGAAGTCTTCTCCTTCATGGACGGATCGTCAGGATACAATCAGATAAGGATGCATCTCGAGGACCAGAAACATACCTCTTTCCGGACCCCTTTAGGTATATTCTGCTACAAAGTGACGCCCTTCGGTCTAAAGAACGCCGGTGCCACCTATCAGAGGGCCATGACGAAGATCTTCGATGACCTCATACATGAAATCGTCGAATGCTATATCGACGACCTCGTGGTGAAAAGCAAATCATACGAGAAACATCTTGAGCATCTGAAGATTGTATTTCAACGCCTTCGGCAATACAACTTGAAGATGAACCCTCTCAAATGCACATTCGGAGTTTCCTCGGGCAAATTCCTAGGATTCATTGTCCGACACCGAGGCATCGAGATAGATCCGTCAAAGGTTAAAGCAATTATGGAGATGCCCTCGCCAAGGACTCTCAAGCAATTGCGGTCTCTCCAAGGGAAGCTCACGTATATCCGGCGATTTATAGCCAATCTCTCTGGCAAGTGCCGTCCTTACAGTCACCTGATGAAGAAGGGAACCCCGTTCGTCTGGGATCACAAATTCCAAAGCGCGCTGGACGAAATCAAGCAATACCTGCAGAATCCGCCAGTGCTGGCTGCTCCGGTCAAGGGAAAGTCTCTCATTCTGTATACAACCGCCCTTGAAGGTTCCTTAGGCGCATTATGGGCACAAGAGAACGACCAAGGGAGGGAGAGAGCTCTCTACTATTTGAGTCGAGTTCTACTGGGGGCAGAAAGCAATTACTCTCCCATCGAAAAACACTGCCTGGCATTGATATTCGCGATAACGAAGCTCAGGCACTATGCGTTGGCGCATGAAGTCCGTCTCATATCGAAGGTGGATCCCCTCAAATATTTGATGTCAAAGGCCGTACTGACGGGGCGACTCGCTAAATGGGCCCTGCTCTTGATGGAGTTCTCAATAACCTATCAGCCTCTTAAGGCAGTGAAAGGCCAGGCCATCGCCGACTTCCTCGCCGAACATCCGATACCGGCCGATTCTCCCTTGAATTGCGAACTGCCAGACGAACATGCGTTTGACACGATCGACGGAAGTGGTACCCGGTGGGAACTTTATTTTGATGGAGCATCCTTCATGAAGAAGCGCAAACAAAACATGCCCATAATCAAATCAGGGGTAGGCCTCATCTTCGTGACTCCACAAGGAGGGATAATGCACTTTGCTTTCTCCTTAACAGAGCCGAAGACAAACAATGAAGCCGGGTATGAAGCTTTGATAGAAGGCCTAGAGATTGCCATCGACATGGGAATTGAAAACCTCCTCATATACGGAGACTCCCAACTGGTCGTTAGTCAAGTAAATGGCGACTACCAAACGTGCAAACCAGAGTTGGTAAGATACGGCGAGAGAGTACAGCAACTGCTGACTCAAATTCATTCCTACACCTTGGAAAGCATACCGCGCACGGAAAATAGCAAGGTGGATGCATTGGCCAAGCTTGCTAAAGAATTGGCCGATGAGAACCTCGATGATGTAAGAATCGTGGTACAAAGTCGTCGGGTTCTTGCACCGGCAGAAATATCTTCGGAGTCGTCCGGAGAAAATGGAGCGACTGAGCAGACGGACCTGCAAATAAAAGACCAAGAAATGGTTGAGGATTGGAGAAAAGTCTTTATTGACTACTTCAAATCCCGTCGAACGCCTGAAGATGCGTCCTCAAAACATCAGCTCATGAAGCGAGCTCTATCTTTTGCCTTCGTCAATGATACTCTGTACAAGAGGTCATTTGATTCCCTATGGCTAAGATGCCTGGGACCTGAAGAAGCAAAAAGAGTCGTCCAAGAAACTCACGACGGACTCTGCGGTTCTCACCAAGCCGGGTCAAAGATAAAGCTGAAGATCAAACGGATGGGTTATTATCGGCCCACGATGATTCAGGACTGGCTCTAATATGCGAAGCAATGCCACTCATGCCAGATCCATGGGGACTTTATCCATCAACATCCAAATCCACTACACCCAACGGTGGCTAGCTGGCCATTCGAAATGTGGGGAACTGACATACTAGGCCCCATCGAACCAGCATCCTCCAGAGGACATCGATTCATTTTGGCGACAACTGATTACTTCTCCAAATGGGCAGAAGCAGTACCGCTGAGGGAAGTGAAGACGGAGAATATCCTCCATTTCTTCAAGACACACGTCATTTATCAGTTTGGAACTCCGAGACGGATCATATCCGATAACGGGCCAGCCTACAGAAGCCACGAAATCAGCCGCTTCGTACAACAACATAACATAGACTGGAGATATTCATCAGTCTATAATCCCCGAGCTAACGGTCTAGCTGAGGCTTTCAACAAGACCTTGATAAAGATCGTGAAAAAGACGGTGTCTCGAAATAAGAAGGACCGATGATTGGAAGAATTTAAAGTTAACCGCAATCAAGACGGTGTCGCTATGCAGCTAGCCGGTTGAGCACGGATCGATCCACAGGGAGATGGTTGTATGTCCTTTCTTGTCTTAGACGAGTCAATAAAGAATCTGTATGTGTTTGTTCAATCTAACCTATGTGTATTATTTGCAAGTATAAAGTTGTTAAGAAAATATACGAAAGTGTAAGCTAAAGAAATCCGTACTCAAAACCTTTGAGCCGAGTCTTGACCAATTGAAGCTAGAGCAATCGGCAACAACGTGGATTAGGAGATTTAAGCGCGGTATTCGTGGAACCCGGCTTATTTACCCTTGTCCTTCCGTTCTTGTCTCTTGCTTTCGCCTCCGGCCAAACCGAACGCAACCGGTCGCGGTTAGGAATCACCGTTACCTTGTTAGGGTAGGGTGCCTAACGGAGCGCTTGCGTATGGTTTGGGCGGAGTTCAATGGAAAAATAACGGGAAAAGGAATTAGGCAAAGAAATGTTAACTTACAATATCATATGGATTCTTAACAACAACAATAAATACAACATTCACAAAATGAACAAAAGAGAACAAAAAGAAAAAAACAAAGAAAAGAAAAGAATACAAGTAATTAAGTGCATGAATATAAATTGCAAGTAATTAAAGACAAGAAAATAATAAGCAAGTAATAAAAAGCGATAAAAAGAACAAGAAACTAGAACTCAAGACAAGCATGTGATCAATAGCCAACCCTTAAACTTGCAAGCTCAATCAAGAGGTTGCAAGATCAAGGGAAGGGTAGAGAACGCATGTGAAATGAAGTGCTAATTCCATGAAAGAATACGACCCTTGAGATCAATAACTAACCCTTAACCATTCAAGCTCAATGAAGAGGTTGAATGATCAAGAGAAAGCAAGAATCTCAAGGGGAAGAAGAAACAAAAGAGAATGATACAAAAAGCCCTCATCTTCATTGATCTCCCACTCAAAAAGCTCTCACTACAATTTTCATGGAAAAAAAAATGAAGAAGAAGAAGAAAAAGACTAAATCCTAACAAAAAGAGGAACAAAAGAATGAACCTTGACTTGGCTCAGTTCTGGAGTATTTATAGGCGGGGAAATGGAAACCTAGGGCAACATTCTGGCATAAGATGAAAGTACCAAACTGCCCACAAAATTTGACCCAGCAAGGAGCCTACATGGCCGCGGATCCGCGGCCAATACCCCCTATTGGCCGCGGATCCGCGGCTGTATAGAGGAATTGGGTGCTCCGTTTTTCTGTGCTTCCCTGGTCTGCTGTCCCCTGTTGTCTGGTACATATATTTTCTGAAAATACTTTCATATTTCTTCCAGAATTTCTGTTGAGGAAAGGTGGACTTTTGTGGATGCTTTTGTCATGATTGCCTCGAGCTCCGCGTAGATTTCTTGGAACTTGTTGTTGCCATTGAGCCTTGTGCATGAAGGTGACATTGATTTGACATTTTGTCTTCCTAAACTGGTATCTGGCAACATACGGATGACGAGCGGAGACCGTGTTTTCTCAGTGGTTGGCAGGAACCCGGATTTTGTCGTGTTTTCCATGAATTTCACCGTTTTTGAACCGAGAACCTGTATCCTGCAAATATGTAACAAACACGGATTAAAAGCACCTACCTATAAACAACCGAGCGTAAGAATGGGCGGTATAAAATGCAGTATTCTGTGATGAACAACCGGCACGAGAGACTGCAAGAAGCTCTCTGGGCGTATCGAACTACGTTCAAGACGGCCACGAACACAACTCCATACGCATTGATATTCGGTACAGAAGCGGTACTCCCCCTCGAGATAGAGCTACCCTCTTTACGAGTGGCGGTTCATTATGAGCTAACGGACGAAGAGAATGCTCACCTTCGGCTTGAGGAGCTCAATGCCCTTGATGAAACCCGGCTAATAGCGCAACAAAATCTGGAGGCTTATAAAGCAAAGATGACGCGCTCATACGAAAAATTGACTAGGCCGAGGAAATTCCGCCAAAGCGAACTCGTGCTAGTGGTCAAAAGAACTATGATCCCCAATCGTTCTAAACGAAGGAAATTCGAGCCGAGTTATGAAGGCCCGTATATCATAGACAAGGTCTACCAGGGTGGAGCCTATCTACTCATGGACATGCATGGCGAAAGGCCCTTCAGACCAATAAATGGTCGCTTCTTAAAAAAGTACTACTCCAGACGAGTCATGGCCTAGGTCAATGATAGATGACGACTATGTCCGCTCGCTATCTTCCTAAGCCTAAACTCAGTAAGTAGTAACCGGCTTTCTTTACTACGGACCGAAACGTCCTTAAACTAACAGCGGACCGAAACGTCCTTAAAACTAACTACGGACCGAAACGTTCTTAAACTAACAGCGGACCGAAACGTCCTTAAACTAACAGCGGACCGAAACGTTCTTAAAACTAACGGCGGACCGAAACGTCCTTAAACTAACAACGGACCGAAACGTCCTTAAAACTAATAACGGACCACTATGTCCTAAAACTAGTTGTTGACCGAGATGTCGATAAACTACGGTGGATCGCAGCATCCCAAAGATGATACAAAAAAAAGAAGAATAAAAAAAATAAACAGTATGTCTATAAGCAAAATGGGCACGGATGAAAACCCAAAAGGGCTCCGTGAGTAAAAACAGCAGGGCTACTGGCGATTTTTGTAAAAATTCGAAAGGGCGCAATCTTGTTAGAATAAAAAAAAAAGAAGAAGAAAAACGGTATGTCCATAAGCAGAAAGGGCACGGATGAAAACCCGAAAGGGCTCCGTGAGTAAAAACAGCCGGGCTACCGGCGAGTGTTTGTGAAAACCCGAAAGGGCGCAACCTCGTTAAAAGAAACTTGCGGGGTCCTCTCGACTTTGTAAGGAGAAACCATCTGCGTAAGATCCTTACGACTCACAAGGGAGCAACACACTTTGGGATCCCCACGGAGAAATTACACTTGCGAGATCCTCACGACTCGTAAGGAGAACCCTTTTATGAGACCCTCACTAGTCATTAGATTCAGAAGCCTTAAGCTACAGGGATCTGAACCAGTTCTTAAGCAACCCCCACAACCTCTAATACTACCCTACAAGCGGCTCAGTGCTGACCCTTGTATACAATCCACGGGCGCGAATAAACATTTCCCTAACAAAGTCCCATCTGTGACTAGGGATATGTTCGCACGGTAAACAACCCTTATGAGTTCTCTCGACCTATAAGGAGAAAACACTCTTGTAAGATCCGTACGACTTATAAGAGAACATACACTTAGGAGTCCTCACGATTCCTAAGAAGAAAACACACCGACGAGGTCCTCACGACTCGTAGGGAGAAATACCTTTATGAGACCCTTACGGCTCATGGAGTCAAAAGCCTTAGTCGACAGGATCCTAACCCTGTTCGCTAAGCCACCTTTGTTCGATATCGACAGAGGAAAATGATGATTCGCTCCTGGCAATATCCCAGTTGTAGCGGTGCTGATGCCGAAGTCGGTGTCTAATTCCAAGCTTGCAGTAAGAAGCTAGCGAGCCACACATGCATACGAAATAGCCGAAATGATGGGGCAACTTGCAAACAAAATCAACAAGTAAAAATGTATGCATGCAAAATAGCCGAAATGATTGGGCACCGCGAAAAATAGCCGAAATGATTGGGCAATCGCGACATTCGCGATATAAAAGCTGAAATGATAGAGCATCGCGGAAAGAATTGAAAAATAAAAATGAAAATTTTGCCCTACGGGTGATATCACAGTAGTCCCTGTATACAATCCAGGGGCGCAAACAAAGAAGGAACCACACCCTTCCTCCCCAGGTTTCATCAGAAGAAGAAGCCAAGTCTCAACGGTTCACAGATAGCCTGGAGATCATCTCAACATTCGTCTCATTACAACAGACACAACATCAAGCAAAGCGGAACAGCGGCAACTCCCAGTTCCATGACTCAGCGGTATACAAATTACCGAGAGTCAAACCCTGACTCCGTGAAATGCGGATAAAGTAAACCCTTCCTGGCTACGTGGAACGCGGCTTATGTCAATCCTGACCCCGTAGGAAACGTCCAGAGCGGATCCTGGTCCTCGCAGAGCACGGCAATAACCCCGTGTGAAGCATCCAGAGCGGAGCCTGGTCCTCGCCGAACACGGCAGTGAACCCATGGGAAGCATCCAGAGCAAAATTCCTGGCTACGTGGAACGCGGATTATGTCACTCCTGACCCCGTGGAAAACGTCTAGAGCAGATCCTGGTCCTCGCAGAGCACGACAATGACCCTGTGTGAAGCATCCAGAGCGGAGCCTGGTCCTCGCCGAACACGACAGTGAACCCGTAGGAAGCATCCAGAGCAAAATTCCTGGCTACGTGGAACGCAGATTATATCACTCCTGACCCTGTGGAAAACGTCCAGAGCGGATCCTGGTCCTCGCAGAGCACGGCAATGACCCCGTGTGAAGCATCCAGAGCGGAGCTTGGTCCTCGCCGAACATGGCAGTGAACCCATGGGAAGCATCCAGAGCAAAATTCCTGGCTACGTGGAGCGCGGATTATGTCACTCCTGACCCCGTGGAAAACATCCAGAGCGGATCCTGGTCTTCGCAGAGCACGGCAATGACCCCGTGTGAAGCATCCAGAGCGGAGCCTGGTCCTCCCCGAACACGGTAGTGAACCCGTGGGAAGCATCCAGAGCAAAATTCCTGTCTATGTGGAACACGGATTATGTCACTCCTGATCCCGTGTGAAGTATCCAGAACGGAGCCTAGTCCTCGCCGAACACGGCAGTGAACCTGTGGGAAGCATCTAGAGTAAAATTCCTGGTCACGTAGAACGCGGATAATGTCAACTCTGACCCCGTGGGAAACATCCAGAGCGGAGCCTGGTCCTCGCAGAACACGGCACTGAACCCGTGAGAAGCATCCAGAGCAACTCTTGACTCCGTGAAATGCGGATAAGGGCAACTTCACCCATCACTTGCTGGTCCTCACGACTCGTAAGGGAGTAAATTCTCTTGTGAGATCCTTACGACTTTCAAGAGAAAACACACTTAGGAATCCTCACGATTCTTAAGGAAAAATTACACCTACGGGATCCTCTCGACCGGTAGGGAGAAAATTCTTTATGAGACCCTCACGGCTCATAAAGTTGAAAAGTCTTAGGTGACAGATCCTAACCCTGTTTTCTAAGCCATCACCACTCTACAAAGAATCCAAGATTGACAGCTATATGCTATCTACAGACCGCACTTGCTAAAATCACATGGCAACAACACAGCAAGGAGAAGAAAGCAACAGTATAACAAAAAAATGTGTCTTTATTCATGAACTCAATTGAATACAAGATACATCATATAAAAGAAAAAAAATGGATACATATTATTCAAAGATTACAAATGTATAATTGATATAAAGGCAGCTACTGAGAAGGAAGCGTTTTCAACAGGTCCGTAAGATGCTCTCGCACTTCTTTCAGTGCCTTCTCATGATCAGCCGCCGCGGCCAGCTCTGCTTCGATTCGAGTCCTTTGTTGCAAGCATGATGAAATCTTCTCATCGATTTCCCGTTGGGCAGCTTCACGACTCTGCATAACCCGCTCGATAGAGTCGAGCTTCCGTCTCAATACAAGCCCGTCCGAGATATATTGCTGCAAGGTGTCAAAGAAGGCTCTCAGTTGTGCGGCGTTCGCTTCGACCTGGGCACGCAATTGGACAGACTCAGCGGAAGCCTCCTCGCATTCCTTCCGCCTCAAGGTCGCTTCTTGTTCGAAATGGCGGAGGAAGGACACACTCTGCTCGACCCATGTGGCCCGCTGGGAGTTCAAAGCCTGAGTCTCAGGGGCAAGACGCATAAGTTCAAGCTGATGCAGACAGGCCTCGATCTTCCTACAGTGACTTACCCAAGAATCGACGACGCCTTCGTTATGGAAATTTACAAGCGTCGCCAGCATCGGATTGACCTCGGCAGCGAAATCTGCGGCAGATGTAGGAGTTTCCGCGTCAAGCTCCTCGACGTATTCGCTCAGCATACGCAGACTGGTCACAGCACCTTTTGAGGATGGGCGTCTGGAAAAAGGCCCTGCCGGCATCATAATGCGAGACTCGAAAGAGGCCGAAGTCGAAGCGACCGCTGCAAAACAAATTACAATCAGATGACGGATCAAGAAATAAAAGAGATTCATGAACAATGGGATTTACTATACCAGCTGCAGCAGGTGGCAAAGTCGGGAGGACCAGTGGCGCAACTGATCTCTCATCTCCTCCTTCAATTTGTAGCACTGCAATCTAGGCAAAGAAGAATCAGAAATGATTTCATTGTCGGTAAAAGAAAGAGCATTAATTGAAGGTTGTATTCACCAGCGCCACTGGATGAAGTAATCTCCGATGGGAAGGAGAAGTGGGGATGCAACACCTGGTACAGGTGGTCAAAAAGGACTCCTGCAAAAAATGCGATAACGCAACGTCAGTAAATGAATTATACAATCGAGAGATAAGACTGATGGGTCACAAATCCATACCTTCCAGCATCTGAGACGGTGCGAGAGAAGGTAGAGAGGTGGTCACCGTCAGAGCGGTAACTGGCGGCGCTGCCTCGAGTAGCGCGACATCAGCACTAGCCGCACCTGCATTAGAAACAAGATAAACCCTGTCAGGAAAAATTGAAAAAGATTTCAGAATAAAAAGAAGGGCGGTGACCTAAAATCTACCTGATGAGTCGCCGGTCGGAACCATGACGAGGGCGTCACTTGATACAACAGCGGCGTCTCCCTCCTCCATCGGGGTGGTCTCACCTCCTGTCGCCTCGTCCCCTGACATCACGAGAGCCGTCGTCACGCTTGCGAAGCCGGGAGACGACAAAGAATCGTAGGCGGGAAGAGCGATGATCGGAGCGGTGCCCGACTCTTGAGAAAGAGCGGCCACCTCGGGCCCAGCAATTGTACCCGTCTCACCCGCCACCACCTTAGGCTCAGCAGTGTTAGCTATCTCGGGCATAGCAATCGTGACTGTCTCGTCAGCCACTACCTCAGGCCCAGCAATTGCGGCCACATCGCCTACCGCCGCCCCGGGTTCGGGAATAGCAGCTACCTCCTCCGCCGCTCCCTCAGGCTCAGTAGTCACCGCCACTTCTTCGGTAAGGCTCGGCCCTGCAAGACAAGATATATGAGAACTGATAGTTTAAAACTTTGACAACAAAGCCTCAAGTCACATTACCTGGAGTTGATTTACCGTTTGCTTCCCGAGCCGCATGTGCCGCCCGTCTGTAAGCTGTAGACAAGGCAACCAGAGACTCCTCTGAAGGAGTAGCAGCAGGGGTAGCGGCGCTTAAACCTGCTCCCGCAGCTAAAGCAGCATTACGCTCCCTTGCTGCGCGCCTCCGGCGCTTCCTTTCCTCCCGAGCCGTCAAAACAGACCTTTTAGAAGCCTCCTTCAACAGAACGTCATCGTCCACATCCAGGGTTACCTCTGGAGCCGTTAAGGCTTCCGTCATCAGTTTTTTAAGTAAGGCCTCTTTCGGCAGTGCCGAAGAGGCCGGGACTTCGGTAGCTGGCCCGGGGAGAATTTCCGCATCAGCTTGCGGGATAAGCATTGTGGTCCTTGCGATGAGACAAAGAAAGGGTCAGATTACTCATAAGAAACGGGAGCAGAAACATGGCGAACCGAAATGTACCAATGCATAAGGATGCTCGAAGTCATTCCTCTTCCTCAAAAGTCTTGAGAGAAGCAACGGGAGCTTTTTCGGTAGAAAAGCCTATTAAAGAAGGAAAAGCGTCAGTAAAAAAAAACAATAATATAAGTATGATGCAATGGCGAAAAATACAACTAATGATTACCTGATCGTGCGAGGATAGCCAACCCCTCTTCGCGGCTTGCCAATCGCTTGGAAGCTGCAATGGCAGCCGCCAGATCAGTATCATCTGGCAGCATGAATAAGCCCTCATTTGTCCCATACTCACTCAAGCCCTCACTATAGGGAGCATGAGGCTCCTGACCAAATACGACATCGGCAGAGAAGAGTGACTTCTTTTTCTTCTTCTGTGAACGAGCTCCGGTCGCAGCCAAAACCAGTTTGCACTTCGTGGGCACTTTGGGACGGCGAGTCCCGATATCCGAGCCCACGCCAGATTCGGGTAAAGCTATAGTTACCGTCTCCATGGGAGCGCGGGGCACCGAGGGCACGTCCACCGTCTCCACAGGAGCATGGGGCAATCCACGCGTGGAGCTTAACACACGTGGAGGCTCAACTGCAGCAACCCCTCTTAGCAGAGGGGGACAGCGATCCGTCGCTTCAAAGGGACATTGCGATCGCTGGCAGGGGGTGCACTCTTGTGATCGAGCAGCAGCCGCCTCTCTTTCCTGATGACAGTGCCCATCGCATGTTGATACCAGGCCCCGTGTACGTTAAGGGCCCTCGGAATGCAACTCGGCTCGCTAATAAAGAAGTGGGAGCCCGTATTTAAGCGCATAAAGTGATGCGGTGCACTCCGTATTCCCTCTCTGGTGGCGGCAGGTTCTTCCAAGAACGCCTCCAGTGGAACCCCCTGATTATAACTCAGCTGCTGGGTAAAATGATGGGGATTATATCTCATAAAAAGCGCCGCATCATTTTTCCTGAATACGAGAAAGCCCGACCTAATGGAGTATAGGTGTAGAATCTCCCGGGCTTTCAACACGGAGGCCCCATCCTTAAAGGTGTCGCGCAACACCGACACCGTCTTGGAAGTTTCCTGTCCGATCGTCAGGACTTTTTCCGTAAAAGACATACCAGCTCCAACCGTGCACGGACGAAGAAGCAACCCCCTAGCCTCCCGCTGAGACGGATTCACGATAGAAGAGTCGACCAGCCGCATAATTCTTAAGAATCTGCATTTCTCGAAAAACGAGGGTCTTTTATGAATGCCAAATACCACGAGCACGTGCATTTTCATCCACGAAGTAAAATAATGCATCGGGAAGTTGGCGGCATGCACCCCCGGTTCAGTTGTATCCACCGCCACGCTAAGACCATGGTACAGGTGGGCTAACCCCGTAATCCCAATGGCCACTTGTATCCCGACAACCATTCGATGCGCCGGGTAGAAGACGGACGGCCTTATATAGCGAGGGTTCATAGGAAGCGCGAACCGGCACAACCACAGCCCAAGAAACCCAAGGAAGAACGCCTCCTCGTCAATGCCCGGAGTGGCGATTTCTGACAGAATAATGATCGCGGCATCAGGGAGGAAAAAGCCCTTCTGATCATCTTCCAAGACCGGTTAACGGTCCAAGCCAAAGCCGAAGGGGTCGTCGAGCTTGGCAAATTTTTCGCCTCATTGCGATAGAATCACCGGGCGAAGAAACCGGGCAATGAAGTCTGCGAAACTAATCCCCCGGCCTCCGGATTCCAAAAAGAGGCTCTCGTACATGTTCATCACCTTTATCAGACCAGGAAACTGGTGCTGGATGGCGTTCTCCGGTGTTAGGCCCATCACCACTGGCTTGGTGGCGAAAACGTATTCATCTGAAGGAAGCAGCTCCTCATAGTGCTCCCCCCTAACCGGCAAACCGGAAATCTCAGCAAATGCTTCTAAGGAGATGGAGATTTCTCCGTCCAGTAGAAGAAAGGTATGGGTTGGGATGTTCTATTGCTCCAAGAACGCCTTAATCCACCATGTCAGAGGAGCAGAATATTGGAACAATGAAGCGTAAACCGCAGGATATATGCCAAGCTTTAGCAAGTGCGTTTTCTTCGCCGACAAAATGTACCTGGCCCACTGCAAATACCCGGCCGAATGTCAGGGAGTCAACCCGATGTTGTAAGGTTGTCCCCAAGGGCGTGACTCGCCCTGGCATATGCGCCGCCCCAAAGTATCCAAAGCCGCCGGCAGCTGCATGTGTATGGAGGCAATCGAAGGTTGAAGAAGACCCTCCGAAGTCCAATTGACAACCTCCACGGCATAGTTCACCGGGGATGCATCTGCATACGAAATCGATGAGATCGGATCCGACGGCGTCGCACAAGAGAAGCTTCGACGACCTCTGATTATCTGGTCATACCACCTACCCCACAAGTGAAGGTTTTTGTGTTCTGGGTCATAGTCTCTGATAAGCGCGAGAACCTCCCGGTCCACAGGTGCCTCAGGAAATCCTCCCTCTGAACGGAAAAACGGGAAAGAAAGATCGGAAGACATGTCTCCTGCGAGAAAGAACAGAATTCAATTA
Organism: Agapanthus africanus; assembly: GCA_030015575.1. Classification (NCBI taxonomy): domain Eukaryota; kingdom Viridiplantae; phylum Streptophyta; class Magnoliopsida; order Asparagales; family Amaryllidaceae; genus Agapanthus; species Agapanthus africanus. The sequence continues at coordinate 670,781,810 of CM057344.1, read as the reverse complement.
TCAGTATTATAATTTAATTTTAAAAGTTTGACACTCGGCACTTTAAAATTTGTACCACACTGCAATGCAGTGGAAAGGGGACCAAAGGTGGACCCACAAAATCCAGATGACAATGCATCAATTAATAAAACAGCCTCATCATTGGATGAGACTGTCAATTAATGAGGAAATCCTCAAGGAATATTCTCATTGAATGAGAAATTTCTCGGGAAAAGGAGAAAATCTCCCTTTCAGAGCAAAGCTCTATAACAGAACTCTGGTCATGAAAGAATAAAATTCCTTAAAGAGTCTAGCTCTGTAATGATGATGGAAAATCCATTAAAGATTAATTAAAATTAATTCTTGAGAATTAAAATTCTGGGATCTTCAAGATCCATGAAAAAACTCTTAAGAGTTCTTCATCAAAGATCAAAAGATCTACATAATATCAAAAGAGCAGAGCCCTGATTCATGGGATAAGAAACCCCAAGAAAAGATCTGTTTAGATCTATGGGTTCATGAGAGCAAGGCTCTATTAATGAAACCCTAAAAGGGTTTTCTTTAGATCAAAGATCTATGAAGAGCAAGGCTCTGTTAATGGGTAAAAACCCTAATTTATTAAAATTAAAATTTTTAATTTTACCTAAGAGTTCTGACTCTTGAAAGTTCTTAACAAAAGAGCAAGGCTCTGAGCAAAAATTCTTAAGAAGAAGATGATAATCATCTAAAAGACCAAAGGTCCTATTTATAGGAACTGAACTGCCTCTTCAACTTCTGAGTTGATCCAAGAGCTCAGATGTTGCCACCGCTGCACTCACGTGTGCGCCACGTGAGCTCAACGGTAGGGGGGGCATTTGTTTCCCCCAATCAAAGCAAAGCTCTGTTTTGAATTTCAAAATTCAAAAAAATTGAAGCAACGCTTCAGATTCTGCGCGCTGCTCGCTGCTCGCTGCGTGTCAAACGCAGACGCACTGGCGCCAGGTGCGCTGCGCCCTAGGCAGCACACCCCAATCATAGCAAAGCTCTATTTCAAAATTTAAAATTTAAAAGTTGAAGTAACGCTTCAGATCCAGCGCTCTGCGCTGCGCGCCACGTGTCGAACGTAGGTGCGCTCGCGCAAGGTGCGCCAGCGCTGGAATTAAAAACTCCCCCACCGTCAGATCAAAAGATCTACTAATAATAAATTATTAAATAATCAGAACTAAAATTCTTTTATGGAAAGATTTTTCAATTTTATTGAAACAAGAAGATTATCTTCTGTAAAACAGAAGCCTTAAGATCAAAGATCCAACGGTGGGAAATATTCCCAAATCAATCAGAGAAAGATCTCTTAAAACTGATTTAACAAATCATTTGGCCCTATATAAAGGACCCTAGACTTCAAGTCTAAGAGATAGAGAAGACAGAAAAAAAGAGAGAGAAAAACCCTCTGCAAACTTTGAGAAAAAGAAGAGTAAGCTCTTAGAAAAAAGAAGATTTTTCTTCATTTTCAAGGTAAAGAACTATGTTCTTGAATAACAGAGATGAAATCATCTCATTAAAAAAAAAGAAGAAACATCTTCTAAAAAGATCAGAGATCTGAAAAAAGACCAAGGTCTTTAATAAAAAGAAAAAGATCAAAAGATCTAATCATAGAAATATAAAAGAAGTATTTTACTTCATTCACAGATCTTTGATCCATAAAGGTAGAGCCCTTTTATAAAACAAGAACTTTTTTTCTTGGATCTTGAGGCAAAGCCTCCTTTAAGAAGAACATAAACTTGTTCTTTGATCTTAAATTTGATCAGATGCGCTTTGCGCTACTGAAAAGTGCCTTGCACTCATGAATTGCGCCTTTGCGCTCCTTGGATCGATGCTCAACACCAAAACATGCCACGTGTCAACCATAAACACCACTTGCGCTTTGCGCTTCTGAAACAGCGCACTGCGCTCATGGGCTGGCGCCCAGCGCCAAGCGCGCCACGTGTCACTCGTTGGCGCCAACAGACTAGCGCAAAGCGCTCATAAATTAAAAGCGCAATGCGCTAATGAACTAGCGCTTAGCGCTAAGCGCGACACGTGTCCTCTTCGTATGCGTTACCTGACAGAAGCGCAATGCGCTCTTTAACTGGCGCAAAGCGCCTGGCGCGCCACGTGGCGCATTGTCATAACATAATTTGTTCTGATCAAGACAAAAATGTCAGAGCCCAATGCCTAGCTTTATTAAAAGGGATGAGTCCAAATAAAGGCTTAATAGCCAGAACAAAAATAAAATGTTAAACATTTTTTTAGTTGGACTTAGCCCAATTCTGGCCATAAGTCCTCAACTTATGTTGAACTGAGCACATCTGCTTTTTCAACCAACTCACCTTGGTTCAAGGGTATATCTCTTCACTCCTTTGATATTTGTCGTTGTAATTTCTCAACGTCTTCAAAGAGGTGACGGGTTCCGACAACCACACATTTCTTGGACTGTGGGGTCCTTAAACTCATGGACTATGATGTCCTTAACCTCGACCGTGATGTCTTTAAACTAATATTGGACTGTGGGGTCCTTAAACTCATGGACTATGATGTCCTTAACCTCGACCGTGATTTCTTAAAACTAACATTGGACTGTGGGGTCCTTAAACCCATGGACTATGATGTCCTTAATCTCGACCGTGATGTCTTAAAACTAACATCGGGCTGGGGGTCCTTAAACTCATGGACTATGATATCCTTAACCTCGACCGTGATGTCTTTAAACTAACATTGGACTGTGGGGTCCTTAAACTCATGGACTATGATATCCTTAACCTTGACCGTGATGTATTTAAACTAACATTGGACTGTGGGGTCCTTAAACTCATGGACTATAATGTCCTTAACCTCGACCGTGATATCTTTAAACTAACGTTGGACCGAGATGTCCTTAAACTAATAATGGACCATAATGTCCTTAAACTAATCGACCGCAATGTCATTAAACTAAACAATAGAGCCCAATTTCTTTTTTGTTGGATCTAAACGATCCCGTTAAGTTGATCTTAGTCTAAAATTAGACTAACGTATCCTTAACTAACGTTTAAGTTGATCTTAGTCTCAAATGAGGCTAACGTATCCTTAAACCCAACCCCCAAACCTAAGTCTAAGAAAGATACGGATTTAGACTAGCCCACGCCCTACGGGCGACAACATAACTTAGTCTCCGTATACAATCTACGGGCAACTAAACACAAAAAAAACACCAACGACACGAAGTGACCATCTGGAGAAGGAGAAAGTTGTTACCGCAATGCGGTAGCGTAATTAACTGCAAGGGCTTGCGCCTGCAGGGAAGAGCTTCCCCACAATCAAAAACCCCTCACCGTGAGGGGGAATCTGACGAAGTCTGCTACATCGGCCGCATCCGTTTAAACCTTCGATACATGGTACCATAAATCAACTTGGCATCTTCGGAGAGGTGGACGGATAGCACCAATTAGCATCTGCCCCCAGATTCAGGCAAGACGTTCGTCTTCCTGGTTTCCGGCGTTAAACATATACTGATCGAGACCTCGACGAGGGGCGGTGGCCGGTCTCACAAGCCATTGGTGTTAGTTTGTTCACTTAAGATTTATACATGTGCTTATTGAGTTATGAGTACATCGGACGGAATCGCCGGGAACATGCTAATTAGTATTATACCTATTGTCAGATAGCAGTTCTCTGGTGACATGTGTACAGGTTAATCTATCGACCCGAGATCGACATTTGTCTCGTGTGAGTTCCCACTGTGCTTTGATTACCACCCTACCACGGCTCAAAGGAGTCGTGCAAACAGGTTTTAGTTGGGTATAGTCCCAAGCCACATGGAGGCAGTGAGCGGATCATCAGGGGATTCGTCTCTCCCGGTATTGGGGATTGATGTCACGGTGTGCATGGGTGGCCATCACCAGAAATCCTTAGCCAAGATAGTCGAGAATTACTGATCTAGGATCGGTAGTTTCTCAGGTTGTGATGGGCTTCATACCGACACTAAATGTCGCGTTATTAGAGGTCTGACTTTATCCACCCCCTAGACTCGATATGCGATACTCATAGACGAATGGACCAGACTATACGGATATTGTCACTGTAAGGCTCAGTAGGGGTTTCAGGATGAGTTTGCTCGTCGGCCTCCCTTTCGCTCAATACCTGGGTAGCCGTTACGTACAACTAGTGCCGCTGACGTGCTTATAGTTGAACCAACTGCCAGCGTATTGACGAGTCTTTAGAGTCCCACACAGAGGGTTTCGCTGCTTCGGGCGAAACGATATAGAGGTTGTATGGTTTTACGGCAGGGTTCGATCACATACGTGTACTTGTGCACGCATGATGTTCGGACGGATAATACTAGTGGGCTTTGGTTTAAGCCGGATACTAGTATTATATTTGTTGAATTATTTTCGTCTCTTTGTATTCGTATTCTTCGGAATACGGATGCGGGTATGTATATACGGTTGAGGGATATTCTTATAATTTATTACAAGAATACTTTTAGAAGATTACACCTCATCATGGTTTAGACCTTTTTGGATTAAAAGGTTATTGAGGTGTAGGATGAGGTGTTTATTGCATTTTTGTGGCATGGCTAATTAGTGACCCATGGTTACTATTCTAGCATGCTTAGGGTTGTTGTTTGTTGTGAGATTATGTTGACTTCAGATATATTTTTTGACTGAGATATTTTGGAGACATGGACATTTATGTGATGGCTCCATTATTTCTTATCACACTCACACAACAAACAAAAACACAAGCCATTATTCATTTTCTTTCTCTCTCTCTTAAGTTGCTCTCAACACCTCATCCTCATGGCATCTTCTTCTTCCTCTAGCTCCACCCAAACCCTCTTATGAGTTAAGAATCCTTGGGTGTCTTGAGACAAATTAATCCTTCATCACTCTCTACTTCATCTACGGTATCTAAAGTAGCGATCTAGGTGCCCTAGTTTCCTCCGATATGAGGTTGGAGCTCGTTAAATAGACTCTCGGGTGGATCATCTTCGATGGAGGGAGACCGGAGATCAAGCTTGATCAAGGAAGCCCCTAGGAGCTTGGGATGATGGTTGAAGATCGAAGGAAATGGATCTATTCATTATAACCATTCTAACTCCTTTGCATGTTTTGTTATCTAAGGCTTATGGGTAGATCCGGGTAATTGATTGTGGTAGCGCCAAGTTTTATAAATTTTTGTTCCGCATTTGGTCATGGATTGATGGCCGGGGCGCTGCCGTAACCCAACACTTCCTGGGTTGGCCGCTAGTCCCTTCGACCGGCAAGGGACGCCGTGTCTCGTCGGCCCCAGGCGCACCCCCCACTGATATGACCATGATTTGGCCGATCGTCAATTCGCCGGGAGGGGGATGGTGCTCTTGCTCTCGGTCGGCTTGTCGCTTGTCCCGCAAGTGTCACGGCAGGTGCCCCAAGCGGATTAACTCCTCGATGTAGTTTCGAAGCTGTTTGCAGTTCTCGGTGGGGTGTCCCTGCGACCTGTGGAAAGCGCAATAGGGGCCTCGTGTCCGCTTGGCCGCCTTATGGTTGACCGGGGGAAATCTGGAGAATCTCTCACCCTTCGCCTCCTCCAACAACTCTGTTTGGGAGATGTTGAGCGGGATTTACTCCTGGAACTTCGGGGAGTACGATTTTGGCTGGTCAATCTTCTTTTTATCCTCTCTTGCCCTCTTCTTCTGATCAGTATGGTCTGTCCGAGGTAGGTTTGTGTTCACCTCGGTCTCAAGCTGGATCTCTCGCTCGGCCATGGTCTTAGGTTGCGCTAATGCAAAGGAGCGGAGCCACTCCTTGTGCCTAAGACTCGACCTAAGGGCAGTGATGACCGTCTCGTCCCGGTGCTCTGGGACCTCAAGGAGAGCGTTGTAGAAGCGTGTGACGTATCCTTTGAAGGATTCCTTGTCCCCGCTCTTTATGGTGAAAAGATAATCGACGGTCTGATTCTGCCGTTTGTTCCCGAAAAATGGCCGAGGAACTGGGCGGCCAGCTCATCGAAGGTAGATATAGAGCGTGGCGTGAGTCCTCTGAACCAGTCTCGTCTAGAGCGGATGAGAGTGGCGGGGAAAGCACGACATTGCGCGGTGTCAGGGTTGTCCTGGAAACCCATCCCTGCTGTGAACGCATCCAAATAGTCTTTCGGGTCGGACTTCCCGTCGAAGAGGGAGACCTTTGGGGGCTTGTTCCTAGAGGAGACACGGACAACGAGCAGCTCTTCGGTGAAGGGCTTCGTAAGCGAGTCGGTGGCATATCTAGCCTCGTCGCTTGATGGGAGACTCTCCCGATGTATATCCTCGATCTTCTTTTCGAGGGCATCGAGTCAGTCGTGGTATCCCGAAGATTCGGCATACTCGGATTTATGGCCCCTGCTGCTGGCGACCTGCGCCTGGCCGCGGTTCCGGTTCCGTTCAATGAGGTTCCTCAGGTCTCCTGGTGAGGTTGTCCTCGAGCTACCGTGGTGAGTCCCATCCATGCGACCCCGTCGAGGGAGAGGGCGCCGGCCATGACTGGGAGCAGGCGAGCTGACCGACACCTTCTCAGGAGGGACAGGAGTGCGATGGGGCACAGGGCAGGGTGTTATTTCATAAGACCATAGCGTCGAGCTGTGAGGTGCCCACCGGGTCATTGAATTGGTCAGCCCAGGGGATCTGTGGCCGCCATAGATAGAGAGGCGGTGCTCGGATGTGTCGGCGCGGGCAGTGTCTTCTCTCCTTATGTGTCGCTCCCGATGTGGCGAAGCGGCGACTTGGGGAGCTTGTCCCGCTGTTTGTACACGGACAAGCGCATCCATGACGGACGCGAGCCGATCTATTCGAGCAGACAGTGCGTGAATGGCGTTCAGGGGAGGAGGGGATCCATCCGCGCCTCCATTGTGGGGAAGACGGCAGTTAGTGCTTGGATCGTCGCGATGATCACTCACCATGAGTTCGAGATCAGAAGATCAACTTTCGTTGAGTGGAATTTTCGATTTCCCACAGACGGCACCAACTAATAGAGCTCAGGATCTCCTTCTTATGTTGTCTTCCGTTGATCTGCTGCGAGTGTCAATGAGTGGCTGAGATTGGATTTGACGGTTGCCTCTTGATGCGTGTGGATCTCAATGGGCTTGATTTGGAATGAAGCCAAGCTACCTGCAAGGAAGTCCCAGTGTGGTTTTACTACCGTGGACCCTCCGATGATCAAGTTATTCGAGGTATTTGGGCAGAGTAGCGGCCTATTGGGTAATAATTACCTTACCTGAGTCGTCTGAGAGAGGGGTTTATATAGTGGCAGCCATGGGCTGGCGGGCACAAGATTCACGCCGGCCGTTACGCCCCCAGGCGTTACGCCTGCGTGAAAGGCGGGATCCCCCATTAATGACGAGATACGCTCATTAATGGAGGGAACGCGATGGCGTGGAACACGGGATCGTGGGCGGCGGATTTCTCCCGTCTGGAGAGATTTGCGGAGCCGTAGCGGAGACACCTGTGATCTGTGCTATGGGTCGGTTGGTGATACCGAGGAAGCTAAGCTCAGCGGGAGGCTCGGGGACGAGCGGGAGGCCGAGGGAGCTTGGTTCTATGATAGCTCGGAGGCGAGCTAGGAGAGCTGAGGGAACTCAGCGTGCGGGAGGGCTCGGAGGAGAGCCAATGGTTGTTTGTAAGACGAGCATAGGAGTGGTCTGGAAGGCCACCGAAGGTCGGGAACATCCTTGGGTCGAAGGCCCAGGGTATGCTTCCAATGTACCATTTTTGCTTCTTTCTCGTAAGCTTTGGGATACGTCATCTGCCACGTGTCCCGGTCTGGGGAGTTCCCAGTACCGAGCATCATCAGAGAGATAGGACCCTTGGTATTCGAAATAGGAAATAGTGGGGTATTATAATCATGGGAGTAGCTTGTGGGATTTGGAGGGAGAGTAACGATATAATATTTAGGGGGAAACGAAAACAGTGCAATGTCTTAAATATTTTATCTCTACAACGCAACATAGTTGGATGTGTACTTGCTTTCACATAAGGCAAAGACCAAGATGCAGCGGATGATCCCAACAGCGCAGCAGGAAGATGGATCCCAAGATGCAGGGTCAACCGATGACGGATTGACGTCGGCGACCACTTAGCCAAGCTGGGAGGGAGATGAGAAGAGGCCAATGCTGGGCTTCTGCCTTCACCACTACAAATGTCTTATTAGGAACGGCTTTTAGCGTTGCTAATAGGCTTAATTATAAACAGTTTTAAGAAGTATCATCCTGCATTAAGAAAACCAATTACAATGATATATGAGAAAACGGTTCATATTGCAATGTAAAATTTATCTAAGACAATGTGCTCATGTGATTTTCACCTTATAGAATTTCATTTAGGGTTCAAGTTCAATAATATTGTATAGGGTTTTTTTCCACATACGCCCCAAAATTCTAGGCTGATTTGATATTCGCCCCATTTTTCTTCGATATTGCCCACACCCCAAAAAATTCTTCAAGTTATTTTGAATACCCCCCAAGCCCCTTATCTCACTATTAATTCTAACGGAAAACACTAAAAAGACCTAAATACCCCTCGCAATTATTAACCCTATCCAGCCCTATGTCTCTCAGTAACTAAAATCACCCTCCTACATGCATTTCCAAACTATTCAATACCCTAATTTGTCATATCGATCTCTAAATTTCAGACATGATTGAAGATTTTTTATGAGAATCGGCCTACAGAGGCTCGATACTCAGCACGATCTACTCCCTCTTAAAAGATAACAAAATAACAAAACCCTAAAATAACCAAGGACGAGATATGATAGCCTCTACTTTAAAAAAATGGAGCAGCTTTTTCTTTACTAACATGCAACCTTTCTTCAATAATCAAAATCAACTCTCTAATACAATACTTCCTATCATTTTAAATAAGAGAATAAAAACATAATCCTAAAAAAATAAATCTTAACTAAAAAGAAAAACAATAAAATAAATATAATTTAAACTGATAAGATCTAAACAATTTAAATTGCAACAAATCGTAATTAAATTTCAATTTAAATTGTAAATAACCCCTTGCCGAATTTTTCTAAATCTCAATCATATCTTCCGTAAAATCTTAATTGATCTCGGCATAAGCTCCTGCATCAGACTCCACAGGTTGAAAAGAACTCGACCTCAAGTTCAGCACTCCTTTCTTCTCAACGTAGAGCTTTAGATCGTCAACATTGAAAGTCGCCGAAACTCCATAGCTGCCTTGTAGCGCGATCTTATATGCGTTCTCACTAATTCTTTCAAGCATTCTGAATGGTCCATCGACTCGATCTTTCATCTTCATAAATTTACCTTGAGGAAATCGCTTGGGCCAAAGATTAATCCACGCTAAATCTCTTACTTCAAATTCGGCTGGCCTTTGATATTTATTCACGGTCGCTTTATACTCGTCGTTCGATTTTTCTATCTTGGCACGAACTTGTTGATAAAGTTTCTTAATAAGTTTGACCATATCGTCGGCATCTCCACTAAACTTAGTAGTGATGGGAATTGGTACAAGATCAAGAGGACCGGTCGGATTTCTCTTATATACTACCTCAAAAGGACTCTTCTTCATTGATCTTGAAGTCGATCGGTTGTAGGCGAACTCGGCTTGTGGTAATACAGACTCCTAACTTTTCTTGTTATCTCCCACATAACTCCTCAATAAATTTCCCAATATTCCGTTTACTACTTCAGTCTGCACATCAGTCTACAGATGATACGAGCTACTGAATTGCAATTGCGTCTTCATCTTTTGCTATAAAGTTTTCCAAAAATAACCAACGAACATTGTATCTCGGTCCGATATCACCGTCTTTGGAATTCCGTGTAACTTAACAATCTCTTTAAAATATAACTCGGCCACTCAAAAGGAATCGAACGTTCAGTTTCATAGAAGAAAATGCGTCATTTTTAAAAATCTGTCGACAACAGCTAAAATTGAATCCATATCTCTTTGTGTGCTCGGAAAACCCAAGACAAAGTCTAGGCTAATGGCATCCCATAGAGTTTTAGGCACTGGTAATGGTGTATAAAGACCTGTGTTCTGCAATTGGTTTTTAGGCAAGATACAAATTCGACATCTTTCCACGTGCTTCACCATGTCTCTTGCTAATTTCGGCCACATAAAATACTCCTCCACCAAAGCAATCGTCTTATCTCAGCCGAAATACCCTGTCAAACCTCCGTTATGGATCTCCAAAATAATTGCATCTCGAAGTGAAGAATTCGACACACATAATCAGCTTCCTTTGAAAAGAAAGTCATCAATGAGCACATAATCTTCAAAATTTCCTGATAGACATTTTGCCCAAATTTCGCCGAAATCTTCATCTTCCATATACAATTCTTTTAATTGCTCAAAGCCACTTTGACTTGTAAAGTCGATAATAGTGAAAATCGTCGGCTCAACGTATCAGCTATTTTGTTCTGTCGTCCTTCTTTATTCCGAATGAAAAATGGCACAAAGCTCTATATATAAGCAACCCACTTTCCATGCCGACTATTCAACTTATGATCATCATTGACATACTTCAATGCTTCATGATCTGAATTTAATACAAACTCTTGATGAAGTAGATAATGCTCCCAATGTCAAAGAGATTGAACAATCGCATACAATTCGACATCATAAGTTGAGTAATTTCTTATTGAGGCGTTCAACTTCTCGCTAAAGAACGCAATAGGCCAAACTTCCTGATTCAATACTCCGCGAATTCCCAATTTAGATGCATCACAATCAATTTCAAGCACCGTACCGAAGTCAGGAAGTTCAAGCACTGGAAGTTCGGTGATTTTTGTCACACCCCGCTTCCCAAAATACGCAAACACGGCACGTGACAGAGCTAACTATGCTACCTGTGGTTAGAAATTATCCCTCCACAGTCACATTACGGCTGTAAATCGGATATCAAAAACAGAAAAATATAATCTAGCTAACACATGTCCATCTGCAACAATAAATAAAATCAAGAAATGCATATAGCGGAAACGAATCAAGATCCAATAACAATAGTATCTGAGTCACGTCCCAATATGGGCTCACATCAATAGAAATAAAACTGCGAAAATAAATAAACTAAGAATCTCTAAACTAAATAGCCAACTCCTCATTGCTCGGCTTGATTGCTAAAGTACTCTTGATCTGCCTGTGATAAAGGTAGAGTAACCGGGCCATGCAAAACCCAGACGTCAATGCGTCATAATATCAAAACAATGATAGTAACCAGGATAGGATGATATGATTAAACAAGAATGTAAATAATAAACACAGGTATAAATAGTGAGCTATATGTATGTGATGTGTACCCAAAGGTCTGTGCTTCTAGGTTATCTATTCTACAATTCTTTGAAATCGATTTAATGGAATCGTCGATATAACTCAATAGTATCCCGTACGTGCCTGGGACCACGATCAAGACTTTCGGGCTGAATCCGAGACGTGCCGCTAAGCAGTAAACATGTAACATGTACAGATGAATGATATCAGCAGTATCATTCCGAGGCTAGCCGAGCCCGTAAAGACTGATCAGTATAAGCATTGAACTATTGAGTTAAAAGTCAGGTTTCATTATTGATTTCCCCTTACCCCCAAGATTATTTGTTCAAGTTAGGTATTGATGATATAAATCTAATGCCATCGCAGGATCAAGCAGGTATAGGTCTTGTCTATGTAAACAACAAGTCACGTCCGTCAGGACAACAATGTCAGGATTGTCGGCATTAGCAATATAATCCAAGTAACAAGTCTGATAGTATGTCGTGAACATGCCATGTACTGTATATTAATCAAAATAGATACCAATGTAAAACTATAATCAATATCGAAATACGATAAACACAACTGATACCAGGATGCATATGTATCTATCTGTAATAACCGTTATACGTCAATTACCATGTATGATGCAATCTAGAGAACATATTGAACTGATATACATGCAACTAGATAAATTATTTTCAGTACGGATACAGACGGATGCTATAAAACGGTAAATCGGTAATATCTGTTGAATATTAAAACACATGCACTATTATTATTCATATAATTATTGATATAATAAGACAGCGTGTCAAACTTGTCTGATCGGATCTCACGTCGAGATACGGATATCATGTCCCAATGTCGGAATAACGTCATGATGCAAACTTATGCGTGGAAAACTGGACCTGCCTGAGCAGCTGCGTTATATGGTGACAGGGTCAGACGACAACGGTGACTGGGTCGTCTGGATCGTCGGCGACGCGCGCAACTCTGGCGAGACGGTCGGAATCAAACGAAAGAAGCAGAAGAAGAGGTTGTTGTTGCTGGGTTATGTGGTTGGCGAGGACAGATCAGAGATGGTGGCGACGAGGTGTGACGAGGGCATGGGTTAGGGTTCAGTGTCGAGGACGTGAAGGAAGAAGAAGAAATGAGGAAGTGAGAGAGTGTGTTTTAAGTTTTTATTATATATTTATATATATATATATATATATATATTAGAGAGAGAGAGAGAGATGAAAGAGACAGAGAGACAGTGAGAGAGTTGTGAGGTTAATAGGTTTTTTTATATAAATTATTATATATAATATATATATATATAGAGATAGAGAGAGAATGTGTGGGGACGGGGTTTATTAGAGAAGGAGAGATTTAGTTTAAACTAATTATATATATAATAACAGTAAAATATATAATTAGTTATATGAATATTATATATATATATATATATTGGGATTTTACAGCTAATACCAGATTACTCCGAATATTACCCAAGTCCTCTCTAAAAATCTAGTTTTTCAATATGGAGAATATACTTAAAAATTTAAACCATAATACGATATCCAGTAAATAAAAATGTATACCCCCAAGTACGGATCTACGTAATTATACGTAGCAATCAAAAACGAGTCTGTTTTACCGATTAGGGTATGAACATGATATATGGGTGCAACCACGTGATATAGGGTGTGATGACATGCAAGGCTAGATATCAAAATATGTTATTTGATTTTTATTTTGTATTATAAAAGATATGGAATATATTATATGCGTATCATATCTAGATTTGCATGGATCCTTTGTACTAGCAAATATTTAACGTAATCTTGAACCATGATAGGTTCAACCATGCGGGTCGGGTCGGATAATAACCACAGCTACTAATTGCATTATCCGCAACCCAAAAGAAATAATAATAAAGAATTTTACCGCAAGATTTGAAATACCCCAAAAATATATAGTATATATGCACTAGGGTGTTACATTATACCCAACTACAAAAGAATTTCGTTCTCGAAATTCACGGAACAAGCAAATATGGATCTAAGAAAAGAGATGTGGAAACTTCTGTCGGATCTCGTCTTCACGTTCCCAAATAGATTCTCCGTGCGAACGATTCCCCATGAAACAAGTACTAGAGGGATAACTTTATTCTTGAGGACCTTTTCTCATCGATCCACAATCGCCATTGGTCGCTCTTCATATGTTAAATCTTCCCTTACTGTCAGTTCTGAGTGATTTAGAACGTGCGTCTCATCTCGAACATACTTGCGGGGTTGAGATACATGAAACACGTCATGAACACCCGCCGAGGATGGTGGTAAAGACAATCGATAAGCTACCTCTCCAACACGCTCGATAACACTGAAAGGCCGTACGAATTAAGGAATAAGCTTGCCTCAACTACTAAATCGGATCACTCCTTTGGTCGATGATATTTTCAAGAATACAATATCACCAACTGCGAAATCCAGAAATCTTGTCCCAGTATTAGCCCAACTTTTCTGTCGATCTTGTGCTACTTTCATATGATTTCGGATCACTTTAACTTTTTCCACCGTTTGCACAATGAGATCCAGTCCCAATAACCTTCTTTCTCCAACATCATCCCAACAGATAGGCGAGCGACACTTACGACCATATAATGCTTCGAATGGAACCATCTGTATAGTCGCCTAAAAACTGTTGTTGTATGAAAACTCTACCAAGTGCAAATGATCCTCCCACGAACCCTTGAAATCTAACATGTATGCACTCAACATATCTTCAAGAGTTTGGATCGTTCTTTCAGACTGACCATCTGTCTAAGGATGATAGGTTGTGCTAAATTTCAAGCGAGTTCCCAAACTTTCCTGTAGACTCGTCCAAAAGTGTGATAGAAATCGAGTATTATGATTAGAAACGATGCTCACGGGTACTCCATATGCAATATCACAATCTCCTGCATGTACTGCTCTGCCAAAGCCTCCATTGTGACTAACTCGAAACGGTATGAAATGAGCTGCCTTGGTCAATCAATCGACAATGACCCAAAATGCATTATTGCCCCTTGGACTCCGTGGTAAAGCTGTCACGAAATCCATGGTAATATGTTCCACTTCCATTGAGGAATCGGAAGTGGTTGCAACAAACCAGCTACCCTTTAATATTCAGCCCTGACGTGCTGACACACCAAGCACTTCGATATGTAGCGAGCAATCTCCCTTTTCATGCCTTCCCACCAGAAATACTATCGCAGATCTCTGTACATCTTCGTGCCTCCCGGATATACGGAATACGCGGAACTATGAGCCTCCTTCATGACTTCTTCACGAACATCTCCTTTAGGCACACATAAACGACTACCATATCGTAATGAACCATCTTCATGAATTAACAAGTTTGTTCGAAGTCCCGCTTCTACTTGTCCTCGAAACTTCTGTAATATTGGATCATGCGACTGCGCTGGTTTAATGTTATCGATCAAGGATGACTGTACTTGCAACGCATCAACTATCCCGAATAAAATTCAGTAGTACAATCTCTAATTCGAATCTCTGAAGATCAGCTATAATCTCTTTTTGTGCAGTCAACATCCGTATTGCTGGCAATCGACTTAGAGCATCCGGCACTACATTAACTTTCCCCGGATGGAATTTTAAGTCAAGATCATTGTCATCCATCAGCTCTAACCATCTACGCTGCCTCATGTTGAGCTCTTTTTATGTGAACGCATATTTTAGGCTTTTGTGATCGGTAAACACTTCTACCCTTTCGCCCAATAAGTAATGTCTCCAAATCTTTAGAGCGAAAATCACTGCTCCTAACTCCAGATCATGAGTTGGATAGTTCTTCTCATGAGTCTTCAATTGTCTCGATGCATAAGCTATGACCTTCTCATGCCGCATTAGAACATATCCCAAGCTTTTCCCAGATGTGTCGCTGTGAATAACTAATCCTCCGGAACCATCTGGCACTGTCAAGATAGGAGCGGTTGTCAATCTTTGCTTCAGCGCTTCAAAATTTGATGCACACTTCTCGGTCCATACGAACAGTACCTCCTTTCGAGTTAGCTTGGTCAATGGTTCTGCTATTCGAGCGAAGTTTTCCACAAACCTTCTATAGTATCCGTCAAGCCCAAGAAAACTCCTGATCTCATCTACATTCTTTGGAATTGGCCAATCATTAACAGCTACAATCCTTTCAGGGTCAACGATAATTCCATCTTCGGATACAACATGACCCAAGAACTTCACCTCTTCGAGCCAAAACTCACACTTGCCGATCTTAGCATATAACTTTTCTTGTCTCAATATTTGCAGTGTGATTCTCAAGTGTTCTGCATACTCTTCTTTGCTCCTTGAATAAACTAGAATATTATCAATGAATACTACCACGAACTGATCTAGAAATGGTGAAAAGATTCGGTTCATCAAGTCCATAAATATTGCCGGTGCGTTAGTAACTCCAAATGACATCACTATGTACTCGTAATGCCCATATCGAGTTCGAAACGCTGTCTAGCAAATATCTTCTGATTTCACCCGAACTTGATGATATCCGGATCGCAAATCCAACTTCGAGAATACCCTCATGCCACTGAGTTGATCGAATAATTTGCCGATGCGAGGGATTGGGTACTTGTTCTTAATAGTCACCCGATTCAATTCTCGATAATCGATGCACATCCTCCGCGTGTCATTCTTCTTCTTGACTAGAAGAACTGGAGCTCCCCATGGTGAACCACTGCTACGAATCCAACCCTTCTCTAGCAATTCGGCAACTAGTTTCCTTACCTCTTCTAATTCCACCGATGAAATCGGATAATAAGCCTTTGAAATCGGTGCTGCTCCAGGAACAAGATCAATCGTGAACTCCACGTCTCGTTTTGGTGATAAACCCGAGATATTCTTGAACACATCCATGAAATCCCGAACTGCTATCAGTGCTTCATCTGCAAGTTGTTTACGAACTTCACCTTTCAGTA
The DNA here is from genome assembly GCA_030015575.1 of Agapanthus africanus. Classification (NCBI taxonomy): domain Eukaryota; kingdom Viridiplantae; phylum Streptophyta; class Magnoliopsida; order Asparagales; family Amaryllidaceae; genus Agapanthus; species Agapanthus africanus. Next base: position 670,765,629 of record CM057344.1, on the reverse strand, counting down.
AATGGTTTCCTTCATCATGAATTTGCAAGTTTGTTCTAAGACTTTTGGGTTAACAGCCAACCACACTTCCGCTGCACTACTCTGATAAATTGAGGCGAGTTCGTCAGAACTTCTTCAATCAAAACATCTTACATTTGATCGGTCTTGAAGCAGTCTGTATTACTGCAATCATCATATGTTCTCCTGTGTTTCTCCTTGTTCTCTGAGACACAAACAGATTGGTTCTTACGGGACGAGAGGAAAGATATAATGTGGTTGCTAGATTTAGGCTCGTGATAAGGCATGAACTCGTAAGCAATGACACCGAGAAGAAACAAGGTAATACAACGACCATAAGTCAAGAGAATGAATCAAAATAGAATTCCACGTTACCAAAATAGAGTATGGCATTGTAACCATGCCGCAATACATAGTTACAATCATATAACTCCATTCAAGTCGCCCAAATCCTACTATCAGAATCAAAAGAATAAGAAGGGAGAAACAATAAGGAATCAAAAGGATTCCAAGTTGAGATGCAAAGTCATTTCCATATCGTCAAGATAAAAGAGTTAAAGGAAATATAAGATTCAAGAATTCGAATGACAAAATAATAACGTGGTAGGACATGTTCCTAAAATTCTGGGTCTTAAGGACAATGTATTGGGTATCATACCCAACTACAAATTGAACCAAGCCCGGCTAAACCTAAACTTACGGCTCTGATACCAAACAAACCCTGTCATGCCCCGCTTCCCAAAATACGCAAACACGGCATGTGACAGAGCCAACCATACTACCTGTGGCTAGGAATTATCTCTCCACAGTCACATCACGGATGTCAATCAGATACCAAGAATAGTAAAATATAATCTAGCTAACATATGTCCATCTGCCACAATAAATAAAATCAAGAAATGCATTAGCGGAAACGAATCAAGATCCAATAACAATAGTATCTAAGTCATGTCCCAATATGGGCTCACATCAATAGAAATAAAACTGCGGAAATAAATAAACTAAGAGTCTCTAAACTAAATAGCTAACTCCTCATTGCCCGGCTTGATTGCTAAAGTACTCTTGATTTGCCTGCGATAAAGGTAGAGGAACTGGGTCATGCAAAATCCAGATGTCAGTGCGTCATAATATCAAAACAATGGTAGTAATCAGGATAGGATGATATGATTAAACAAGAATGTAAATAATAAACACGGGTATAAATAGTGAGCTATATGTATGTGATGTGTATCCTAAAATCTGTGTTTCTAAGTTATCTATTCTACAAGTATTTGAAATCGATTTAATGGAATCGTCGATGTAACTCAATAGTATCCCGTGCGTGCCCGGGACCACGATCAAGGCTCTCGGGCTGAATCCGAGACGTGTCGCTAAGCAGTAAACATGTAACATGTACAGACGAATGATGTCGGCAACATCATTTTGGAGCTGGCCGAGCCCGTAAAGACTGATCAGTATAAGTATCGAACTGTTGAGTTACAAGTCAGGTCTCATTATTGATTCCCCTTACCCCCAAGGTTATGTATTCAAATCAGGTATTGATGATATAAATCTAATACTAACACAGGATCAAGCAGGTACAGGTCTTATCTATGTATACAATAAGTCACATCCGTCAGGACAACAATGTTAGGATTGTCGGCATTAGCAATAAGATCCAAGTAATAAGTCTGGTAGTGTGTCGTGAACATACCATGTACTTATATTAATCAAAATAGATACCAATGTAAAACTGTAATCAATATCGAAACACAGTAAACACAACTGATGCCAGGATGCATATGTATCTATCTGTAATAACCGTTATACGTCCATTACCATGTATAATAGAATCTAGATTACATATTGAACTGATATATTAGTATGATAATATCGTGACGTTCCGGCATGCAACTAGATAAATTATTTTCAGTACTGATATAGAAGGATGCTATAAAATGGTAAATCGGTAATTTCTGTTGAATATTAAAACACATGCACTATTATTATTCATATAATTATTGATATAATAAGATAGCATGTTGCAAGTTTCGAACTTGCCTGATCGGATCTCACGTCGAGATACAGATATCACGTCCTGATGTCGGAATAACGTCATGATGCAAACTTACACGCACAGAACTGGACCTGACTGAGCAGCTGCGTTATGTGGTGACAGGGTCAGAAGACGACAATGAATGGGTCGTCTGGATCGTCGGCGATGCACGTAACTCCGACAAGACGGCTGGAATCAAGAAAATAAACGAAAGAAGAAGAAGAGGTTGCTGTTGCTGGGTTATGGGGTTAGCGAGAACAGAAGAGAGATGGTGGTGACGAGGTGTGACGAAGGCGTGGGTTAGGGTTCGGTGTCTAGGACGTGAGGGAAGAAGAGAAACGAGAAAGTGAGAGAGTGTGTTTTAGGTTTTTATTTTATATATATATATATATATATATATATATATATATATATATATATATATATATATATATATATTAGAGAGAGAGAAGAGAGAGAGAGACGAGAGAGAGAGACAGAGAAACGAGAGAAAGAGAGATGAAAGAGACAGAGAGAGAGTTGTCAGGTTAATAGGTTTTTATATATAAATTATTATATATAATATATGTATATATAAAGATAGAGAGAGTGTGTGTGTGGGGACGTGGTTTATTAGTGGTTTATTAGAGGGAGAGATTTAGTTTAAACTATATATATATATATATATATAATTAGTTATATGAATATTATATATATATATATTGGGATTTTATAGCTAATACCAGATTATTCCGAATATTATCCGGGTCTCCTCTAAAAATCTAGTTTTTCAATATGGAGAATATATGTAATAAAACATAATACGATATCCGGTAAATAAAAATATATACCCCTAAGTACGGATCTACGTAATTATACGTAGCGATAAAAAACGAGTCTGTTTTAACGATTGGGATATGAACATGATATATGGGTGCAACCATATGATATGGGGTGTGATGACATGCAAGGCTAGATATCAAAATATGTTATTTGATTTTTATTTTGTATTATAAAAGATATGTGGAATATATTATATGCGTATCATATCTAGATTTGCATGGACCTTCTGTACTAGAAAATATTTGACATAATCTTAAACCATGATGGGTTCAACCATGCGGTTTGGGTCGGATAATAACCACAAATACTAATTGCATTATCCGCAACCCAAAAGCAATAATAATAAAGAATTTTACCGCAAGATTTGAAATACCCCAAAACTATATAATATACATGCACTAGGGTGTTACAATTTTCTTCTTAATCAACTCAAAATTCTCGTCGGCCGCTTTCGTCCACTCGAAAGTTTTTCCTTTTAAGCATTCGGTTATTGACGCCGTCAACATACTGAAATTCTTTATGAACCGCTAATAAAATGAATTCAACCCATGAAAACTACGCACTTCATGAATAGATGTCGGCATTGGCCATGAAGTGATAGCTTCTATTTTCGCTGGGTCGACTTTTATCCCTTCGGCTGAAACTATATTATCTAAGAAGACCAAACCGTTGGTAACAAACTCACACTTCTTGGGATTCATGAACAATCTCTGCTTTCTCATGGTATATAAAATTTGTCGAAGATGTTCAACATGTTTCTCCAAACTTCGACTATAAACCAAGATGTTTTCAAAGTATATTACAATAAACTTCCCAATAAAAGGTCGAAACACTTGGTTCATAAGTCGCATAAAATTACTCGGCGCATTAGACAACCCAAACGACATACCAAGCCATTAATACAATCTATCTTTCGTTTTAAAGACTTTCTTCCACTCATCTACTCGCTGAATCCTAATTTAGTGATACCCACTTCTCAAGTCAATCCTTGAGAATACACTTGAACCTCAAAGATTATCTAGCATATCATCAAGCCGAGGTATAGGAAATCGGTATTTTACCGTGATTTTGTTAATAGCTCGGCAATCGTTACACATTTACCATGATCCATCATTCTTTGGAACAAGCAACGCCGACACTGCACAAGGACTCATGGATTCCATCAAGTATCCCTTTTGTATCAAATTCTCGACTTGTCGTCGTAATTCTTTATGCTCCTTTGGTATCATGCGATAAGCCAGTTTATTTGGTAAGACTGCTCCCGGAATGAGATCGATATAATGTTGAATATCTCGGTTAAGTGGCAACCCAGCAGGTAATTCTTCTAGCATGACATCTGAAAATTCTTCCAAAAGACCCTCCAAGATCAGTAGATTGCTCGGATGTTCCTTATTAGCCTCCAACACCACCAAAGCATACATCTCATCACTTTCTTCGGCCGTCTTTATAAATTCAATATGACTCAAAAAATTATTAACCGAGTTTTTGTTTCAAACTTCTTCAATTTTTGAAGGCCTCAAAGTGATCTTCACTCCATCCTTACTGAAAAAGTAAGTATTCTTGTATCCATCATGCACTACTCATCGGTCAAATAGCCATGGTCGACCAAATAGCAAGTGACACATATCCATCAGCACTACATCACACCACAATGAATCCTGATAATTCTTGCCGATAGAAAAAGATATTAAACACTTCTCGATGACCGATATAGTGTTTCCCTTTCGAAGAAAAGTAAGCCGATTGGGTTTTCTCGCTTCTCGGTCTTTAGTTGTAACTTGTCAACCATCACTCGGGCGACAACATTTTCACAACTACCACCATCAATGATGACGTCGCATACCTTCCTATAAGCCGTACATCGAGTAGGAAAGTTGTTATGCCGCAGCCATTCATCTATTGGATATAGGTGCCCTAAAAGCAATTAATGTAATTGTACATGGAACTATATGGATAGAACATTATTGCTCGACATGATAGTATACTATCTGGTTTGTCTTTATCAACCATGTGTATATATTTTACTTAATATTACGTATCGCAAATACATGTTGATAAAGCCTTAAGAATCTTTGTTTGATTATCAGGATTATGATAGGGATCATACGAGTGGGGCTCAGGTAGTCCATAAGCACATCCTTAAATGTTTTTGTCATGCCCCGCTTCTCATTATACGGAGAAGTAGACATGACGGGCCGCGACGTATTTACTCAAAAGTAAACACGTTAAGCGTAAGTAAGAAATATAAAATGAATACACAAGAATAACAAGAGATGTAATAATAACAACAACTTTTATTAACATTCTTTCTTTACATTACAACTGATTTGAAAAGGAAATGTACAATGTTGAAAGCAATGCCTAAACATTGGCATACAATGAAAAGAAATAAGTACAAGTAATCTAGAAGTCTATCTGGGCCTCAATCTGCTCCAAGTACTCCTGGCCGAGCTCAGTATCTTGAGAGTCGTGTCCTCCTGACGAACATTCCAAAGAAAGAAAGAAACAGGAATGTCATCAGCGAACTAGCGCTCGGTAAGTCCCAAAGATAAGGATGGAATAGACAAGTAAAGAGAAGAGAACTGGTAATATAAATAGGTATATGTTTGCTATACTAATATAGTTGTTTGTAGCTTGGTACAGAATGTATCAGTGTATACGAGAGGAGTCCAACTTGCTCCGTGGACTATGATAATCGGAAGTACAAGGCCCCGTCAAAACCCACGGGAAAACGGAATGGATGTTCATGTAGGTGTCTTTTGTTAGGTTACGATAGCGCCCTGGCTTTCTACCATGGCCGATGCGGAAAAAAAATTGGCGTTTAAAAAACTTGGCGCTAACAAACTCATCTAGAATCGAACCATAAACCTACACTAGCAAATTACAAAGAGCTAAACTACAAGGTCAGAAATGGTTATATCGAATGAACCGTGTCCTTCATTCTTCTACCATCTTCCCTAACTCCTTGAGGCGTCCTCGACTGAACTTGTCCGCCGGTCTTCCTCCGTCGAAGATGATCCACCCGAAAGATATAGCTCATGGCTCTAGCTTTACACCAAAGATCAAGTGAAGTAACTAGAGACTCTAGGTTGCTAATCTAGAGTGCCTAGAATATAGTGAAGTGTTTATCTATCTCACCTCCTCTCTTGATTCTCAACTCATGAGATTGTAGAGAGGAGGTTGAGGATGAAGGTGGAGGAGCTCAAGAAACTAGAGAGGAAAGTGAAGCTAATGGTGAGAGTGAGAATGTTATCTCCAAAATGAACCATGCAACAATTTTCATCAAGTGTGAAAATAACATGAAGCATTGTTTTATAAAACACATTTTCCATTTAAAAATCAAACCCATGCTTGAATAGTTTGCATAAATGAATTAACAATTCATTTATGCAACACTATACAAGCATGGCTCTCACCATACCCCCCTCTCCTTTTCCACCTCATTTACTATTTACAATAAATGGTTAAATCTAAAATGAGGTGTCCACCTTCTAAAATGTTATCTGTATAAATACGGATTAAACTCTACTGTATATACATACCTGTACTCGTACCAAAATACGAATACCCGAAGCGGTAGAATAACACAAAGAACATAATACTAGAATATACATATCGAAATACATATACGTAAATTATTAAATCAATACTTGATTTAATAATCCGGCTCAAACCCGAGCCGTCTAGTATTATCAACTGTCTGATCGAAAGTCCGGGTATATAGTACAATCAATTGATCGGAACCCTGCACGTATGCAATACGGCTACTACATCATTTCGCCAGAACCCGGGAAACCCTCTGTGTGGGACTCTAAAGACTCGTCAATATGCTGGCAGTGGGTTTAACCACAAGCACGTCAGCGGTACTAGCTGTACGTAACAGCTACCCAGGTAATGAGCGAAATGAAGGCTGACGAACAAACTCATCCGAATCCCTACCGAGTCTGTCCGCGAAAATCTTCATACGGTCCGGTCTGTTTGTCTAAGAGTATCGCATATCGAGTCTACGAGGATGGATAAAGTCAGACCCCCTAATAACGCGATATTTCGTGTCGGTATGAAGCCCATCACCCACTAAGAAACTACTGATCCAAATCAGCATTTCTCGTCTACCTTGGCCAAGGATTTCTGGTGATGGCCACCCGTGCACCGCACGACATCAACCCCCAATACCGGAAGAGACGAATCCCCGACGATCCGTTCACTGCCTCCATGTGGCTCGGGACTGTACCCAACTAAAACCTGTTTGCACTACTCCTTTGAGCTGTGGTAGGATAGTAATCAAAGCACGGTGGGAACTCACACGAGACAAATGACGATCTCAGGTCGACAGACTAACCTGTACTCATATCATCTGGGAACTGCTATATGACAATAGGTACAATACCAACTTGCATGTTCCCGACGAGTCGTCCGGTGTACTCATAACCCAATGAGCACCTGTTTACTATCTTAGGTGACTAGCAGAGACCAATGGCTTGTGAGACCGGCCACCACCCCCTCGTCGGGGTCTCGATAAGTATATACTAGTCTACTCCGGAGTATCGATGCCCAGTCTCGATACTCTCTCGACTAGGGACATTTAAGGATGTGCTTATAGACCACCCATATCCCACGTATACGATCGCCACCATAATGCCGGTAGTTAAGCAAAAATCCTATGGGCTTTATCAACATGTAATAGTGATCTGTAATACCACATAATGCATGTACATGATGATAAAGACAAACCAGATAGTATGCTATCATTTTGAGTAAGACTGTTCTACTCGTATAGGTCTTCCCTCAATCATCACAATCGCGTGCCAGTGATTACAATAATTGACTTGAGGGCACTATAGCTAACATCTTTTAGTGACCATCTCGTTCCACTTCTAATACATTCCGTACCAGTCTACCCCGTTAAACCCCGTAATGTATATTGTATAGATTGTAGTTATCAAACTTGCCGAGACTATGGATATAAGTTGTTCATGTAAACGGTTTCAGGATTGTATCAAGTAGTCATGTAATCAAGTCAAGTCATAGTCATGGTTCGATCAAGTCAAGTCATGTTTGCATGTTGATATTGTTCTGGTATTCTGGTTCATATTTGGTATATTGTATTCATGTTGAATTGGATTCATGTTTGGATTGGATCCAGATTAATTTGGACTCAGACTTGAGTCGGACACATAGAACTGATTGGATCCTGAATTAGGTTTAGGAGTTATCGGTAACTGCTGCACATGGACGACAAGATTTGTGTCTTTTTTCAAGACAATTACCATTGATAACTCTATTTTAGTTTTCTACCTTAAATAAGCAAGCACTCACTTTCTCCGGCTCCCTGAGGCTCAAGAGAATGATCCCGCTTAAACCCATATTTACTAAGGTCCTTAATGTAATTTATATAACTCGATGGGGTTTTATGAAAAATATTTTATATACTTTCAAAATAAATCTCGAGTATTAATTTATCGTATTTAGGGTTTCATGGATGTGAATTTTAAAGAGTAAGGTATATTAGTGAATAGTTATATAGCTTGAATAATAAAGGCATTTTAATGTAAGACTTGTCTTGTATTGATACTTAATGGTATTTTGGTGAAACTTGTCATGCTTTTATTTTCTAGAAAACATGGAATTTTTTTATTATAACTTGAAAATATGTGGTTTAATAATTTTTATATAATTATTGAAAAATTAATTTTTATTATTAAATAGAAAAAATCTCGTTTTTCTTAAAAATCGTATTAAAATTCTTTCGAGACCGAATGCTCTGTGAGGAGGTCTGCATCTCACTCGACTAGCCCGAGGATGTGCGATAATTCGCACCATCCAATACCGGGTTTCTCAAAATGGGTTGTAGAAGCATAATCGGTTTTTTACAATTCAAAGAAAAATCGATTTTTTATAATTCATGGTATTTAAATAAAAAGTTATAATCGCCACAAAATAAGTTCCCAAGAGAAATCGTGTTGTGTCAATATGTGTGTTGTGAAGGGTAGGTCATTACCCCGTGATGTTTTCTAAAGGTAAGATCAAGCTAAGTAATAGAATACGGTAGTTACAAAGTTCATGGTATTTAAAAATAAAACTCAATTTAAAGTTATCTAGCATGATGATTTAGGGTGAAAGTTGTTTCTAATTATTAGTTTCATGTTTAACAATTCAAGATATAGAACATGAATGAGTAATGCTTAATAAAAGATGTAGTTTCAAGGGTTTTAGAAACAAATGTTGGATATGTATTCCCTAGAGGTTATTATTGTATATGTATACATATGGATGCTGGGAATATGTATGTACAGGACAATCTTACTCAATTATATAGTATATTATTTGAGTTGTCTTTATCAGGATATGTGTATTTTTTTTACTGATTCTTTATGTTGCTTACACATATTGATAAATACTTGATACAGTAGTATACTATTATGGTTTGAATTTATCTTAACATGTGCATATGTTATACTCGCTATTACATATGTCGACCACATGTTGATAAAGCCCGTGGGATCTTGCTTGACTACTAACGTTATAATGGCGATCATACTTGTGGGAGATGGATAGTCTATAAGCACATCCTTAAATGTCCCAAGTCGCAGAAGTATCGAGATCGAGCATCGATACTCCAGAATAAACTTGCGTATACGTTTCTAGACCCCGACGAGGGATGGTGGTTGGTCCTACAACCATTGGTGTGATCACCTAAGATTGTATACAGGTGCTCACTGGGGGTGAGTACACTGGACGGACTCGCCGAGAACCTCTAGATGGTATTATACCTATCATCAGATAGCGGTTCTCTTGTGACATGTGTACAGGTTAGTCTTTGGACCCGAGATCGTCATTTTTCTCATGTGAGTTCTCACTGTGCTTTGATCACTACCCTATCACGGCTCTACTGAGTTGTGCAAACAGGTTTTCGTTGGGTGCAGTACCGAGCCACATGGAGGCAGTGAGTGATTGTCAGGGATTCGTCTCTCCAGGTATTGGGAGTTGATATCGCACTGTGTTCGATTGGTCAGGACCATAAGACCTTGGCCAAGGCAGTTGGGATTTACCGATAGGTTGATCAGTAGTTTCCCGGATTGGTCCTGAGTCACATCAGCACGAATTATCGGGTTATTAGGGTCTGACGCTTACCACCCCCTAGATCCGGTATGCGATACTCTTAGACGAAGAGATCAGACTGTACGGATATTGTCACAAATAGGCTCAGTTGGGATCCGGATGAGTTTACTTGTCGGCATTCCTTTTCGACAGGTACCCGGATAGCCGTTACGTACAGCTAATGCCGCTGACGTGCTTGTGGTTATGGATTTATCCAGTAACACACTGCAGGCGTACTGTCGAATCTTTAGAGTCCCACATAGAGGGTTTCTCTGCTTAGGATGAAACGATGTAGAGGCCGTATGGTTTTACTGCAGGGTTCGCTCACATACATGTACTTGTGCAAGTACGATGCTCGGACGGATAATACTAGTGGGCTTTGGTTTAATCCAGATTCTAGTATTATATTGTTGGATTATTTTCGTCTCTTTGTATTCATATTTTTCGGAATACGGATACATGTATGTATATACAAGTGAGGGGCATTCTTGTAATTGTGCAAGGTGCTTCTAGAAGTAGACACCTCATTATTTTGTTTAACCATTTAAGTTAAATGGTTAATGAGGTGGAGAGATGGGATGTTAACATTCATTGAATGAAGCATGGCTAATTGGTGAGTCATATAGTGACTCATGGTTTACTATTCTAGGATGCTAGATATTTTGAGATATTTTGGTGTAGATATTTTTGTGTTTGCATTATTAGTTCACATGACTTAGCCATTCTTCATTCCATGCTCACAACAACACTCTCATCTCCTCCAAGCTTTTCTTCTTCTATCTCAAAACCTAATAGTCTCATCTGTTGAGAAACCTAGGGTTCTTGAGACAAAACAATCCGTCATCACTCTCTACATCATCTAGGCTACTTAGATTAGCATACTAAGTAACCTAGTTACCTCGGTTTAGAGGTAGGAGCTCAAAGTAGACACTTTCGGATGGATCGTCTTTGACGCGAGGAGGCCGTCGATCAAGCTCGATCATGGAGGTCATTAGGAGCAAGCTAAAGGAGAAGAGTGAAGACCCGAAGGACTCGAACCTCTTAGTATAAACTTCTTTCATAGTAGATAACTACATTACTTGCTAGTTAGGTTTATGGTAGATCTGGTTTAAGGTTATTCTAGTGCTAAGTTTACATCGTTAGAAAAATTTTGTTCTGTAATCGGTCACGGATGATGGCCAGGGCGTTAGTGTAACCCAACAACAAATATCGGTATAACTCCACTTACTGACATGTTTTATAAAAAGAGACTTTTTTAAGTATAAAGAGAAGAAGGGGGTGGGACGGACTTGCTAGAAGGAAAAAGGGAAGGTAGAAGATGTGGAGGCTTTCGTGGCGTCGTGGGGACGCCAGAACTTGCGTAGATCCTCGCCGGAAGTCAATCTCTTGCTAACTCCACTTGTACACTTCTTGGACTTAGAAAATTTTGATAATTTTGACTGGAGATTTTAGAATGAGAAGGGGCTAGGGTATGGGGTTGTATTTATAGTGTGAAATTAGGGTTTTGGAATTGAAAGATTGAATTAAAATGCATTAAAAATTGGATTAAAGGTGAAATTGAATTCTCTGTTAAATTGCAGATAAAACAAACAGAACAGGGGTAATGGGGTAGGCCAAAGGGTTTTGTATGCAAGACACGGGGACTTTTCCCCTACGGACGCCCGCCGTTGCCGGCCAAACTCCCGATCTCGCCGGTCCAATTTAGGAGATGGGCCTTAGGATTTGTGCCACGTGTCCTCGGCTGTGTACACAACATTTTACACATGTTAGATTTCTCCGACTTTTCATTTTTACGTGTATTGCACGTGTAAACTTTTGGGCTTCCAAAAAGTTTAAAAGAAAAATCAGTAAAAATAATATGTGGCTGATGGGATTCGAACACAGGAGCTACGTCACAGCAGTGCAAGGTTTTACCAATAAGCTACAAGTGTTTTCTTGCTGTTCGAAACAAATTTAATTTATAACTTATACTCAAGCTAATGAACTCCTTTCTGTGCATTAACTTAAAAAATTTCATACAGTAAAATCAGAGTCGTTACATTATACCCTCCTTACAAAAATTTAGTCCTCGAAATTTACAATTACATAAGAACTAATTTACAAATAAGTAAGGGTATCTTGCACGCATGTCATCTTCTCGCTCCTAAGTTGATTCTCCTGACAAATCTTTTCTCCATGTCACTCGGACCAAGTTTACTTCCTTGTTCCTCAGTGACTTTATCTTTCGGTCCAGGATCTCAACGGGTTGTTGCTCACAGGTTAAGTTTGTCTATACAGTGAACTCAGAGTGATTAAGGATATGGCTGGGGTCGCTCTTATATCTTCGCAGCTAGGATATGTGGAACACGTTTTGCACTTCTTCCAATGAGGGTGGTAGTGCCAAACGATATGCCACTTCTCCGACTCTGTCACGCCCTGCTTCCCGGTGTACGGGAAAGGAGACGTGGCAAGGCACGAGACGTATTTACTTCGAAGTAAACATGCTAAGCGTAAATAAGCAATATAAATAAATAACACAAGAATGACAAGAGATGTAATAAAACAACAAATTTTTATTGATAACCATTCATTACATACAACTGAAAAGTAAAGTACAATGAAAGAAAGCGATGCTTAAACAATGGCATATGAACTGAAAGAAAAGTAAGTACAAGTAAGAACTAGAACTCTGACTCCTATGTAAACTACTCCAAATCGTCCTGGCTGGGCTCGATCTCCTGAGAGTCGGGTCCTCTTGACAACATTCCAAAGATAGAAGAGAAAGGGATGTCATCAGCGAACTAGCGCTCGGTAAGTCCTAAAAGATAGAATGGAATAGACAAGTAAAGAGAATAGAACTGGTAAATTATCTGTTTGTTATGCTCACATAGTTGTTTATAGCTTGGTACAGAAGGTATCTGTATATACGAGAGGAGTCTAATTTATCTCGTGGACTATGGTAACCCGTAGTATAAGGCCCCGTCGATAAAACCACGGGACAACGGCACGGATGTTCATGTAGTGTCTTTTGGTGGTAGCGCGCCTGATTAGGATGTTAATGATTCTTTTGATAGAGTTTATAAACTTTATAGGACTTAAAAAGAGTTTAATGATCTTCATCATCCATTAATATACCCCAATCCTACGAACCCTAACAAGCGGAGAATTACTCGCGCATGTTGGGAAAAGAAGAGATAGAGAGGGAAATCATATTAAAACTACAAAGAGATAGAATAAGAAAAACAACTACCTTTATTAATCAACAAAATTCATTTACACTTTGTTCCCTTAGAAAATGATTACAAAATGCTAGTTTGCTTCTCAATCTTTTCTAAGGAGGTAGATGAACCGTTGATGATCAGCCTGGATGCGTGAGCCTGTCGTGGACTTCGTGATCTCTTCAGCTTGATGGATTTTTCCAAGAGCCTCTCGGTACTTATTTATAGTTCCAGGGACAGAACCCTAGCTTCCTAATTTGGAAACCAGTTGTTACGATTCTAACCAAAAAAATCCAGAATCCCAACTCCCTTAAAGTGCGGCGGAACTGCGGCCGTTGGATGGGTTTGACCGCGGATCCGCGGTCTTATGGTGGGATCTTGGCCTTAAATTTCTGGGGCTTCATCTATGTAGCTCTTGGTGATCTTTTGAATATCTAGACTTTGAAAATCTTCTCTGTGTTTCTGCCAGAATTGGTTTCTTCAATTTACTTGAATATCTTCGGCGGATTTGATCTCGCCAACTCGGATTTCCTTGATTTTAGTCATGATATAATTCCTGCCTAATTATCTCAATAAATGATGTTAGTAGAATTTGTTTTTATTGAGATATTATCTTAACCATTTGTCATGATATTTTAGTTTTAAGAGAATTGGTCAAAGATATTTCATATTAAAATAGTCCAAATATTATATGAATATTATATGCTTACCATTTTCCTTTATAATATTAATTATAATATATAAACACATGAAAATAGTATTTTTACAGATAAACCCTTATATGTGTCATATTTATAATAAACATCTTTTATTATATATAAATAGTAAGAAAAATGTCATATTAAAAGTGCAGTTTTATCAACTGAACAAATACCCCCAAACTTATCTTTGATCGTCCCGAGCAAACTAGTTTATTCAAGAGAAGGAGAAAAAGAAAGTAGAAAGCTAAGCACACTTTTCGTAGGCAACACGATTGCACTGAGCGCGTGCAACAAGCCGTTAAACCCCTAGGTGTCCCTAATATGAGGAGTGTTGTCTCCTGAGGGTTTTCAACGGATTACACCCACAAAATCCAATAATAAAAGGAAGACCGTGAATGTTATATATAAAGATAATAATTATAAAAGAAAGACTTTGAAAATTAGAGTTTCCAACTACACTAGTTTTTCAGTTGCTATGAGCCCTATCTTAATAGTCATGAAAAGATATTAGGAATCACATCATCCCTCAATAAAATATCGTCTTTATTCTTCATTCCTACCTTTCATCCAAACATCGATCATATACCCCTACCTGTGTAAAAGACATCCCTACACTCGGAGAATTCAATTCAAGCTATCATACTCTTGTCCATCACCTCAGTACTTTTTAATCAATGAATATTTAGATGGATTTTCTCACAAATTTTTCATGCGACCGTTAATACTTCTTGAGGTACTAACCGACCGATTACTCATGTGCTTGCTTATTAGGCGTATTAGTATTTTTCTCGTCTTGCAACACCTAAGGCTTAGCAGTGACTCCCAAACCAGTTGGTCTAAGGCATTAGGTGATGAAGCACCCTCGCTATATTTTTTTATTGCTGCCTTGGTGATTACAAAACCAGTGTTCATTTTTCTTCACCATTTTATATTTTCTTCATTTATTATTTCCTTCATACTTTGGCTTTTAGACAAGAGCATTTCAACGTATCCTCTACTATCCCGAGTTTCAAGACGTGTGTAAGTGCGTATAGTAGGGTATCAACGTTCAAATGTTTGGCTTTCAGAATAGAAACTATTTTTCAGACTTATTTTTATTCTCATATTAGTGACTTCTTTCATCTTACTAACCCTTGGGACAACGGCTCATAACTACTTATTACTAGTTTCGTTTAAGAAAACTTCTAATTTTCTAGGTTTTCTTAAATTTTTCCAATCTTTTGGATGTAATTTTTCACTATCTAATCTTTTAATATCACAAAAAAAAATTTGAATGCCCAGTGTCAAAGATAATTCAGTGAATACAAACCTCCCCCCCCAAACCTGTTTTCAGCAGTGTCCTCATTAATGTTGTCTTTTGAGAGTATGGACCTGTATACTTGGGAAGAGACAAAAGGGGTAAAATAATAGTTAAATGAAAACTACCCCCAAACTTGTTCTTTGGCACACACACATATATTTAGTTAAGTCCATTTTCACTCACCTCCATTCTTAAAATGAGAAAATGTTGCCGAAACATGGAGGTGAGGCGGAGGAATTCAGTTCTGATAAAGCGGCTCCTGTAAAAACAGGATCTCCTCCACTGGGTTAGCAGAGAAATACGGTTTTAATCTATGCCCATTTACTTTGAAAATTGAACCGTCTTTCAAATTTTCAACTTCTACTGCCCCGTGTGGGTGTACATACCGCACCACAAAAGGTCCTTTCCAACGAGATTTAAGCTTACCCGTATGAAGATGGAGACAGGAATCGTAAAGAAGAACTTGTTGCCCCGATGTGAAATATTTTCTAAAAAGGTTTTTATCGTGGAACACTTTTGTCTGGTTCTTTACTATCACCGCATTATCGTAAGCTTCATCGCGAAGTTCGCTTAGCTCATTCAATTGCAGCTTCCGATAGCTGCTCACTTGATCAAAATCGAAGTTAAGCTCTTTAATAGCCCACATTGCTTTATGTTCGATCTCGACGGGAAGGTGGCATGCCTTCCCAAACACAAGGCGGTATAGAGACATACCAAGATCGGTCTTATAAGCGGTGCGAAATGCCCAAAGAGCATCCGTCAATTTGGTTGACCAATCTTTACGGTTTTTAGAAACCGTCTTCTCCAAAATTTGTTTGATCTGCCTATTTGAGATCTCAGCCTGCCCGCTTGTTTGGGGATGATAGGGAGTATAAAATTTGTGAGCGATTGAATATTTCCGCATCAAAGCCTCGAAAAACCGATTACAGAAATGTGTCCCGTTGTCGCTAATTATAGCGCGAGGGTGTCCGAATCGCGAAAAAATATTTTCTTTAAGGAACTTAATGACAACTTTATTGTCATTAGTGCGATACGGTATTGCTTCCACCCATTTCGAGACGTAATCAACCGCTAACAAGATATATAAATTCCCAAAAGAATTGGGAAAAGGACCCATAAAATCAATACCACAAACATCGAATATTTCCACAATCAATATAGGTTGGAGCGGCATCTCGTTTCTTCGTGAAATCCGACCTAAGTGCTGACACCGCGGACAAGTTTTGCAATGTTCATATGCATCTTTAAATAATGTTGGCCAATAAAAGCCACATTGCAAAACTTTCTCCGCCGTTTTTCGAGGACCAAAATGACCGCCGCATGCCTGATCATAAAAAAATGATAACACACTCTTGAATTCATTGTTAGGGACACACCTGCGAATGATTTGATTGGAACAATACTTAAACAGATAAGGTTCATCCCAGTAAAAGTATTTTACTTGGGATAGAAATCGAAGTTTGTCTTGTTTCGACCAATCGCTAGGAATAAGTCCCGTCGCAAGATAGTTCACAATATCCACGAACCAAGATTCGTAGGATACAGTCAAGAGCTGTTCGTCAGGGAATGAGTCACTTATCGGCACGGTCAATGTTTGTGAAGAAGTGATGCGTGAAAGGTGGTCGGCTACAACGTTTTCATATCCACTCTTGTCTCGGATGACACGATCAAATTCTTGTAACAACAGGATCCAACGTATTAGCCTGGACTTAGCATCCTTCTTCGATAAAAGGTGTTGTAGGGCGGAGTGATCAGTGTAAACAACAATTGGCGAGCCAATCATGTAGGGCCTGAATTTTTCTAATGCAAATACAACTGCCAAGAGTTCTTTCTCGGTAATTATGTAATTTATTTGTGCATCATTCAAGGTCCTACTTGCATAGTAAATTACATATGGCATCTTATCAATGTACTGTCCTAAGACCACACCAATAGCAAAATCCGATGCATCACACATAAGCTCGAACGGGTGGTTCCAATCCGGAGATGATAGAACGGGGGCTTTAGTGAACGATCCTTTAAAGGATTCAAAAGTAGCCTCACAATCCAAATCGAAGTGAAATATAGTATCCTTGGCCAATAGAAGAGTTAAGGGTCTGGCAATTTTGCTAAAGTCCTTAATAAATCTCCTATAAAATCCTGCATGACCAAGGAAGGATCGTATATCTTTGACGCATTTGGGAAGAGGGAGGTTATGGATAACATCAATTTTAGCTCTGTCAACCTCAATGCCTTTTCGTGAAATTATATGTCCAAGGACAATATCTTCTTGGACCATAAAATGACATTTTTCCCAATTCAAAGTTAAGTTCTTATCCTTACAGCGGGTAAGAACCGCGTCAAGATTACGAAGGCAGTCCTCAAAGGAGCCCAAAAAATAGAGAAATCGTCCATAAAAATTTCCAGAAAATTCTCCACCATATCTGAGAATATCCCCATCATACACCGCTGAAATGTAGCGGGAGCGTTGCATAACCCAAAAGGCATGCATTTATAAGCAAAAGGACAAGTAAATGTGGTTTTATCTTGATCCTTTTCGGCGATGGGGACCTGGTTATAGCCAGAGTATCCGTCCAAGAAACAATAGTATTCGTGTCCAGCTAATCGTTCTAACATCTGGTCAATGAAAGGTAGAGGGAAGTGATCTTTCCTCGTCGCGGCATTGAGTTTTCTGTAATCAATACATACGCGCCACCCAGTTTGGGTGCGTGTTTAGATTAACTCATTTGCCTCATTAGTTATGACCGTGATGCCAGACTTTTTAGGGACTACGTGAATTGGACTTACCCATTGGCTATCAGATATAGGGTAAATTATACCACTATCAAGGCACTAGATGATTTCTTTCTTTACCGCCTCCTTCATAACGGGATTTAACCGTATTTGTGGGTTTCGGGTTGGTTTGGCTTCATCCATCAGATGTATATAATGTTCAACAATTAAGAGACTAATCCCTTTGATGTCAGCCATTGTCCAACCAAATGCTAGTCGATTTGATCTCAATACTGCCAAAAGTGCGTTCTCTTGCTCTAAGGCTAGAGAGGCGGATATAATCACTGGAAAAGTCTCATTCTCACCTAAATATGCATATTTAAGATGAGAAGGTAGCGGTTTGAGATCAAGTATTGGCGGAGAGACAATAGAAGGTGGGGTAAGGGAATGATATTCGGACTCCCTAAGAGGTTCAAAACTTGCATAGGATATTGACTCGGAAAGTGCTACTGACTTTTGCGACGAGTCAACGGATTCAAACTCAGGGACAGACTCATTGAACATATCCTCACTATGAAGTTGTGCAAGATCAAACGATGTCTCACTAGTGTTGTCGAGATCATCAAAGCAAAGTTCCTCATCCATGCAGCTTTCGGGAGCTATCTCGTTTATGGAACAAACATCAAGCAAATGAGCAGAAGGTTCAGATGGTTGACTTCCTAGCTTGTAAATATTAAGTTCAATTGTCATCTTCCCGAAAGATAAGTTCATAGAACCGTTACGACAATTAATTACAGCGTTAGAAGTTGCTAGGAAGGGTCGACCGAGTATCACCGGGATTTGATTGCGTGGGTTTGCCACAGGCTCTGTGTCTAAAACAATAAAGTCCACAGGGAATATGAATTCCCTGACTTTTATTAACACATCCTCTAGTCCACCCCAAGGTTTGGTGATTGATCAGTCTTCCATCTGGAGAGTATAATGGGCGGGTTTAAACTCTCCAATCCCTAACTGCTCGTATACTGAATAAGGAAGTAAGTTAACGCTAGCGCCAAGGTCGAGTAAAGCACGATTAATATTTTTACCCCCAATAGAAATAGAGATGGTAGGACAGCCAGGGTCCTTACGTTTCTTTTGTATTTGCTGGGTAAAAACTGTGCTAACATTACTCGTCATGAAAACCTTCTTAGGCACTTGAGTTTTTCTCTTCCTAGTGCACAACTCATTAAGTATTCTTGCATAAGATTGGACTTTTTGAATAGTATCTAGGAGAGGAATATTTACGTTAACTTGCTTAAACATTTCCACAATCTTCTCCATTTGTGGGTTAGGTCTGTTGGCATTTAATCTGTTTGGAAATGGAGCTTGATTAATAAGTTTTGGGTCCAACATTTATGGAGAAGATTGTGGGGACGGATTCGATCCCAAAATTGGAGTAGGAATCATCTTAGATAGATCGGGCGAAGTGTTCGAGCTTTGGGGAAAACGGAGAATAGGCTCGGATGAAGGTGGGAGACAAGATGAATTAGGGGAAGAAGAAGAAGAAGATGGGGTATCATTGGTGTCACTAACATCATCGAATTAGCATTTTTCCCGATCTCAACGTAATAACGGTATTCACATTATGATTTTGTGAGTGGCCAGGATTCGGTAGGGGTTGAGATGGGAGTTTCCCTTTCTCTCTCGCACTCATTGTGGCGTTCAACTGTGCAAGTTGGTTTTCTATTGATTTAATACTCTCACCGTGGGAGGCGGAGTCTTTCTTTATAGAACAATAGAAGACTTCATATCAGCCAACATTTGAATGGTATGTTTCATAAACAAATCCAAAGTTTGTGCGAGTGAAGAGTTATCAGTACCGGCCAGTTGCGGTGCAGAAGTGTTGGCCGGATTTTGAAAATTTTGTGACTGAAAGGGGTGCTGACTTTGTGGTTGTGGTTGCTATGGAGGAGGTCTTTGATAATTGCTTTGGAACTGGTTTTGATTTTGGGGTTGGTTTTGGTTCCAAGCAATATTAGGATGATTCCTCCATCCTTGATTGTACGTGGAAGAATAAGGATCGTTTCTAGCTCGCTGCTGAAAAGAAGCATTAGTTTGCTCGTGACCTTGAAACGGTGCATTCATAGGACATTCTTCCGTCAAGTGTGAAGGATCTGGACAGCAACCACACATGGTCTTGGGAACGTGACCTGATTTAGGGAGATTGATGAGAATTTGTTCTCAATACTGTCGAGTTTCTTCTGCATCGCTGCCATTTCGGCTTTTACTGCGATGGAAATATCGAGCTGATGAATACCTCCCCTAGATGAAGGTGGTCTTACGCTTTCCCACTGCAAAGTGTTTTCAGCGAGGTCTTCCAGATATTTCCAAGCTTCACCGTCATCTTTAGACATGAAATTGCATTGACACATTGTTTCAAGCATCTGCTTTGTCGCTGGATTAATGCCCTCATATATAATTCGGCACAAATCCCATCTATTGATTCCATGATGAAGACATTGGACAAGAAGATCCTTGAAACGTTCAAAGCACTTCCAAAATGGTTCATTGGGAAGCTAGGTAAACTGGTTGATCTCGCTCCTAACACGGGCGGTCTTATGGTTTGGGTAAAACTTCTTAAGAAATGCTATTACGAATTCATCCCAATTAGTGATAGAGTGTGTGGCAGTATTATAAAGCCATTTTTCTGCCAAGTCGCACAGAGTGAATGGGAGAAGACACAGGCGCATAGCATCCACAGTCAGTTGTGAAGTACCCATCATTGCGCATACGTTTTCAAATTTAGTGATGAAAACGTACGCGTCTTTAGATTCAAGCCCGTGAAATTTGGGCAACAGATTGATGTAGTGGGGTTTAATTTCAAAATTATCCCCGTTAGCTGGTGGAATAGATAAGCAAGTAAGAAGTGGACCACGGATAAGAGCGCATCTCTCTTGGAGAGAGATGCGCGGTGGATTCTGCGCACCTACGGGCAGTGGCAGCGTGGTGTTATAATCTGATGGAGTACCGTCCATCTCGGTTGATGTGGTGTGTGGTGGAGGAAAAGAAGATGAAGAAGCACCGACTTCGAAGTCGATAGCAGGAACGCGGACAAGACGGGCACTAGAATCCCGTGTCCAGCTAAGCATGCACTAAGCGGGTTTAGCGCAAGTGGCAGCGTGTGTACTTTTAAAAATGGTTTGTTTTGAAAAGTGTGTCGGACTTAAACAAATCACACAAAAATGCACAAACAACCTTAGAACTAAGGTCACCTAGGTCAAGTCTCTAGACCGCTCCTAGACTTCCAAAGGACAAGTAGTAGGATCAATCCTCTACCACCTCTTTACCACTCTTGTGGCCAGGTAAGTGCCAGGTAAGTGGGAGGTATCCACTACGTAAGTAGTGGGCCTAATTAAGTAACCAATTGCATAAACGCCACAAAACTAATGCGGATAAGCGATATATTACCCACGACCTTCCTCTGTCCTTATTGAGCGCGACGGTCCTTAGAGTCTTGTCTATATATTTTTTAAATTAATGTAGGGTTGATGCAGATGCTCAGTTAGTGATTTGTGGGGCTTAGGAAGGGTGATAAAATTCCCACCTAATCTGGATTTGGTCTTTGCCCCTTAAAGTCCGTATTAAAATATGCAAAACAAACCAATCACAAAACTTTGCAAAAAGATTTTTGAGCGGTGATATTTTGCAACGAATCCTGCAGAAAAGATATTTTATTGGATTTCAGAGGAGAGAGAAAGAGTTGAGAAACTTACCAGAGAAGTTTGGAACCCTGGATCTCCAATTCCGCCGCGCTTCCACCGCGAGTGTGGCTTATTTGCCGCGGATCCGCCGCGAGGAAGGGAGATCAGTTTATGAAATTTTTCTCTGTGGTCTTCTGTACTCCTCTGGATCTCGATGAATGATTCTGTCTTTCTGTTTCCTCAAGTCTGTGACTCCAAATCTCCTTGCAAAATTCACACGATTCGTTGAATATACAATTTGCAGTTTTGTTTTAATTATGATATAGATCGAATAAGAATTCAACACAAATAGTAAGAATAAAAAATTACGCACGTATCCCCGGCAACGGCGCCATTTGATTGATATGATCTATGTGTAGTAATTAACCGCAATCAATAACGGTGTCGCGTGTAGCTAGACCGAGATGAGTACGGATCGTCCTCTGGGAAATGTTGAATCTTTTAATTTTACTTTAGACGTGTTGAAAAAGGGGAAAAATAGAGAAATAAATGTAAGTCGATGTTCAACACCCCAATACTTATGGGGAGGCAGAAATATGAATAACAATCTTGTTCTATGATCAAACATCGATTAACCGTATGAATCGTTTGCTAAACAAGTTTTAACAAAAGCTATAGAGTTCTAAACTACTATGTTAAGAGATTATACCAAACGGTTCTAGTCCTTCGTCTTAATGTTATCTACGGCCTGTT
This sequence comes from Agapanthus africanus, assembly GCA_030015575.1. Classification (NCBI taxonomy): domain Eukaryota; kingdom Viridiplantae; phylum Streptophyta; class Magnoliopsida; order Asparagales; family Amaryllidaceae; genus Agapanthus; species Agapanthus africanus. Next base: position 670,743,334 of record CM057344.1, on the reverse strand, counting down.
TGGATCTCCACGTCCTCTTTGGCTTTCTTCCGTGATAGACGATCCACCCGAGAACCCTAATCCAAGCTATAACCTCTAAACTTGAGGTTACTTAGTTTCTCTAGTTGCTAAATAGAGTAGCTAAGGAGATGTAGAGATAGGTTATAGAGTAATTAGTCTTTCCTAATCCTTGTTCTCAACTCATGAGGGGTAGGATTAGGCTTGGTGAAGGAGAAAGAACTTGAAGAGAGAGAGTGAGAAGATGATAATGATAATAATATATGAAATGAAAAGGCTTCTCACTAGATATATGAAACATAATGAATTAAAAAGAAATGAATAATAAGAGATTATTCATCATGTTTCATTCATGCAAGTGGGTGATTCATTATATGAGTCATTTAGCATTTAATAATGCATTAATGACATGATGAATCACTCACAATGAGTCACTAATTCATTAAATGAAAATGCCACCTCTCCCTTCATGTCACATCCTTCTAGAAGCTTCTCGGAAAATTATGAGAACGCCCCTCTCATCCGTGAAAACACGGAAAAACTTTAGACTGTATAAATCCAATAACCTGATACTAGAATTTGGCTTAAACCAAAGCCGGCTAGTAAAAAACTGTCCGAATGTCGTACGTGCGTTCAAACACGTATGCGTCCGAACCTTTGTCGTAAAACCATACGACCTCTATATCTTTTCGCCTGGGTTTGGGAAATCTCTGTGTGGGACTCTAAAGACTCGACTACTACGCTGGCAGTGGGTTTAACCACAGACCGCAAGCGGCACTAGCTGTACGTAACGGTCCCCAGGTAGTTGTCGATAAGAAAGCTGATGAAGTAACCCATCTGAAATCCTACTGAGCCTGTCTGTGACAATATCCGCACAGTCCGGTCTGTTCGTCTAAGAGTATCGCATGTATGGTCTAGGGAGGTGGTGGACGTCAGACCCCTAATAACCGTACAAGTCGTGTCGGTATGGTTTAAGACCACCCGAGAATCTACTGATCATTCCATCAGTAATTCTCAATCAGCCCTGGCCAGGGACTTATGGTAATGACCAAACGACCACAGTGCGATATCAACTCCCTATACCGGGAGAGACGAATCCCTAACAGTCGCTCACTGCCTCCATGTGGCTCAGGACTGTGCCCAACTGAAACCTGTTTGCACGCCTCCTTTGAGCCGTGGTAGGGTAATAATCAAAGCACAGTGGGAACTCACACGAGACAAATGATGACCTTAAGTCAACGGACTATCTGCACACATGTCACCTGAGAACTGCTATCTGACGTTAGGTATAATACCATCCAGTCAGTTCTCGGCGAGTCCTGTCCGGTGTACTCACACCCAGTGAGCATCTGTATACAATCTTAGGTGAACACCACCAATGGTTGCGGGACCAATCCATTGCCCCTTATCAGGGTCTAGATATGTATACACTAGTCTACTGAGGAGTATCGATGCCCAATCTCGATACTCCTGCGACCAGGGACATCTAAGGGTGTGCCTATTGACTATCCAGCTCCTACTAGTATGACTGCCATCACAACGCCGGTAGTCAGACAAAACACCCTATGGGCTTTATCAACATATATATATAGATACCAAGTAAAAATATCATACGTTAAGACAAAGTCAAACCAAATAGCGTACTATCATATCAAGCAAGACTGTCATGTATATACATATCCCAAGCATCCTATACAATGTAGGCCTCTAGGGTATATATATCCAACAATCTCCCACTTGCACTAAGGCCTATAATTGGCGCAATGAGTACCCACTGTCTCTACCAGATCCAGTTGCTTGCGTACCGCATGCCCAACATCTCAAAAAGCCTCTCGAACTGTACTTGGGGAATGGCCTTGGTGAATGGATCTGCCGTGTTGTCTTTTGTGTCTACTCTCCGTATCTCGATCTCCCGACGATCCACGATCTCCCTGATCAGGTGAAACCGCCTTAAGATATGCCTGGATTTCTGATGGGACCTTGGTTCCTTCGCTAAAGCTACAGCGCCATTGTTATCGCAATACAAAGGTATTGGATTGGCAATGGACGGAACCACCTGAAGTTCAGAAATGAACTTCCTCATCCAGACAGCCTCTTTTGCGGCTTCACTAGCAGCTATATACTCAGCCTCCATAGTTGAGTCTGCGACGGTATCTTGTTTGGAACTCTTCCAACATACCGCTCCTCCATTGAGGGTAAACACAAAACCCGAAATGGATTTAGAATCATCCTTGTCACTTTGGAAGCCGGAGTCGGTAAAAGCCTCTACCTGGAGGTCCCCATTACCGTAAATCAAGAACATCTCCTTAGTCCTTCTCAGGTACTTGAGAATGTTCTTCACCGCTATCCAATGTTTCTCACCTGGGTCAGACTGATACCTGCTTACCACACTAAGTGCGTAAGCTACATCCGGTCTGGTACATAACATCGCATACATTATTGATCCTACCGCCGAAGCGTAGGGTATAATGCCCATGCGAGCCCTCTCTTTATCAGTCTTTGGAGACATCTCTTTGGAGAGGGTGATTCCGTGACAAGCGGGCATATTGCCGCGTTTGGAATCTTCCATACTAAATCTCTTTAGTATAGTGTCTATATACCTGGACTGTGAAAGTCCTAATATTCTATTAGATCTATCTCGATAGATCTTAATGCCCAGAATGTATGATGCATCTCCCAAGTCTTTCATAGAGAATTTCTGTGACAAGAAGAGCTTTACTGATTGTAGTATAGGGATATCATTCCCTATCAGTAGTATGTCGTCGACGTATAAAACGAGGAAGACTACTGCTCCTTCTACAATCTTCCTATAAATACATGGTTCATCTACATTTTTGATAAAGTCAAATTCCTTGACTGTTTCATCAAAGCAGATGTTCCAACTCCGCGATGCTTGCTTTAACCCATAAATGGATTTAAGAAATTTGCACACTCTTCCGCTGCTCCCACTGTCTAAGAAACCTTCTGGTTGATCCATGTAAACACTCTCTTCTAGATGTCCATTTAGAAAAGCTGTTTTTACATCCATTTGCCAGATTTCATAGTCATGGAAGGCAGCAATGGCAAGCATGATCCGAATGGATTTAAGCATAGCTACTGGTGAAAAAGTTTCATCATAGTCCAATCCTGGTCTTTGACGAAAACCTTTTGCAACTAGTCTAGCTTTGTAGGTTTCCACTTGTCCAAATGTACCAATCTTCTTTTTGAAGATCCATTTGCACCCAACTGGTTTTACCCCAGGAGGAGCAACTTCTAAAGTCCATACTTTATTGGTGTACATGGATTCCATTTCGGATCTCATTGCATCCAGCCACTTCACTGAGTCGCTACTTGTGATAGCCTGCTGAAAACTAGTAGGCTCATCATCATCGATGATGCAATCCTCTCGATCCCTATCAAGAAGAAAACCATAGTATCTTTCAGGAGGATGAGAAAGCCTACTAGATCTGCGGAGTGGCATTGGTTCGTCATGTTCTATTGAAATCTGAGATTCTTCTAAGTCTTCGGTTGCAGTTTGAGGTTCTGGAATTTCTTCCAGTTCTACCGTGCTCCCACTAATTTCTTTTGCAAGAAATTCGCTTTCTAAGAAGACAATGTGACGAGCGACAAACACCTTTTGTTCTTCAGTGTGGTAGACCATGTACCCCCTTGAATGCTTGGGGTATCCTACAAACTTGCATAAAACCGATCGTGTTTCGAGCTTGTCCGGATTATGCTTTTTAACATATACCGGACACCCCCATATCTTGATATACTTGAGATATGGTCTCTTCTCACACCACATTTCATATGGAGTGGTAGGTACAGACTTAGTTGGAACTCTATTCAATAGGTATGCGGCTGATTCTAGAGCAAATCCCCAGAAGGAAAGTGGTAACTCAGCACTACTCATCATTGAACGCACCATATCTAATTGCGTGCGATTCCTTCTTTCTGATACACCATTATGCTGAGGTGTATAAGGTGGAGTAAGCTGAGAGAGAATTCCATTCGCTTTTAAGTATTCAAGGAAACTGGTACTTAAGTATTCTCCGCCTCGATCAGATCGAAGTGTCTTGATGCTTTTACCAGTTTGTTTCTCTACTTCATTTTTATACTCCTTAAACTTCTCAAAAGCCTCGGATTTATGCTTTATTAAGAACACATGTCCATACCTAGAGAAGTCATCAGTAAAAGTGATGAAGTAGGAGTGACCACTTCGTGCATGTATAGACATCGGACCACATACATCACTGTGTACTAGTCCCAAGAGTTCAGTGGCTCTTTCTCCGTGTCCGGTGAACGGAGATTTGGTCATTTTTCCTTTGATACATGATTGACAAGTTGCATATGATGAATATTCAAACGGATCTAGATATCCATCTTTATGTAACTTAGTCAACCTTGTTTCATTTATATGACCAAGTCTACAATGCCATAGGAAGGCTTGATTCGAATCTGGAGCCTTTCTTTTACGCGTGTTTTGAATATTGAAAATTTGAGGTTGATTAAGTATATATATGCCGTTTTCCAGTGTGCCAAACCTAATCAGTTCTTGATTTAGGAGAATGTTCATGACATTTCTTTCAAGCACAAAATTATATCCTTTATTAGACAACAAAGATACTGATATAATATTACACAACATACTGGGAATACAAAAACAGCTATACAATACCAAAATGTGTCCACTATTCAACCCTAGGTGATATTCCCCTATTGCAACTGCATCTACATGCATTCCATTGCCCATCCGGAGAGTCATATCACCTGCCCCCAGTACTCTACTATTTCTCAGATCCTGCAAAGAATTACAGATGTGAGAACCAGAACCGGTATCAAGTACCCATGAAGTAGAGTTTACTGAAAGGCAATTTTCGATTACGAACACACCTGAAGCAGAAGCAACAGCTTGCTTCATGTCCTTGGATTTAAAGGCCAAACAGTCCTTCTTCCAGTGCCCTTGCTTATGACAATAGAAGCATTCGATCTTTTCTGCCTTCACCCTTCCTGCCTTGTTCGTTCCCTGCACCTTCTTGACCCCACCCTTCGGTTTGGTGGCTTTCATCTTCTTCTTCCTTTTAGCTTTCGCTTTAGATTTAGAAGAAGATGATTGGCCAACATACAGAACGGGGGTCTTCTCCTTTTTCAAGGAGGTCTCTGCTACCCTCAACATATTGAGGAGCTTTGGAAGATCCGCTTCCATTTCGTGCATGTTGAAGTTTAGCACGAACTGAGAGAAGGTGTGGGGAAGGGACTGCAAAATCAAGTCGATATACAAATCATTCTCTAGCACGCATCCCAGGTTTGCGAGTTCCTCAATGAGGGTGATCATTTTGAGGACGTGCTCTCCAACAGGCGATCCTGGAGCCAACCTCATCTGGAAGAGTTTCCTTGAGGTTTCGTACCTTGCGATACGGGAGTGTTCACCATACAATTCCTTGCAATGGAGGAATATGGATGCAATATCCATACTCTCGTGTTGTTTCTGGAGTTCATTATTCATGGACGCCAGCACGATACACTTAGCTCGCTCACAGTCTAGATCCCAGGTTTTATGAACTTCCTTGTCCGCAACTGAGGAATCTGGTCCTGGGATAAGGGGAGGAACAGCGGTGGTAACATATGCAACTTTGTCATAAGTTAGCGCAATATTGACGTTCCTTAGCCAATCTTTATAGTTCTGCCCGGTCAGTATATTCTTTTCAAGTAATAGTTTTAGTCCAGTCATGGTAGCTGCCAGAGAGAGAGAAAAGAAAACACTCAGCATATGCTCTTGCAAGTTTAGATTGGTTATTATTTTATCTAAACAGGATGGCTCCCACTGTTTCCTCAAATCCTTCTTCAAAACCTAAAAGAAGAACTAGTCAGGATTTAATCTCACGTTACAATTCTTGCTTAACCTTTCAGTCAGGCTGGTGTTGGTACTTCGAGGGAGGTTTTCCAACGCTTTCGCGAAGTTCCATAATTAAAGAACCTCTTTTCCCTGGAGGCGTAGCCCCTCTAACACCTTTCTAGGCACCTACTTGGTTTATAGCATTGATTGTTAAGTGAGAGAAAATTCCCGAGAGTAATCCTACTCATCAGTGAGATCGGGATCCAACTATCATTGCATGATGCCCTAGATGGAAGCCACTCTAGTCACCACACTCCAGAAGGTAAGCTAAATCTGCAAGCTTCTTTTATGTTTGAAACTCCCGATGTGATTTTTACCCCAAGCTCTTATAGACCTTGACGTAGGCCAACAAGTCATAAGACGCAAGTCAAGTTCTACCCGTCGTTGTCCTGATCAATTTAGATACATCATACAAGCCCTTGACGTAAGCCAACAAGGTGTACGTCTGTATTAAACTAATGCATCTATCTATGCAACAAATAGGCACACACACTGCTACCATTCACTATGCCTTGACGTAGGCCAACAAGCATAGCATGAATACGATGTGCTGTCTATCTGAAACGACGGAGGGTTACGGCTGGTTTTTGGCAAAAAACCGTTAACGTAGTGAACTTTATTTGATCGAAGGAACTAAGATAGCTTTTATTAAAAGGAGTGGTTTTAAGCTCCGCATTTAAAATTTGCTTTTTCAAGAAAACCGAGTGGTTTTTAGAAATTGTTCCAACGATTTCAGTTTAGGTTTTATTTTCTTTGCATTAATAATAATGCGTCCCATTTTTAACTTATCATTACAGATAACAACGAAAATACAACGTCCTCTTATGCCATCCGCATTCGCCACGGGGTCCCGTCATCACCCGTTAGGTTACTTAACTAACGACAGAGCGGGGCCTGGGCTAGCGCGGGTGTAAAACATAAGCGACGTCTAAATAGCTATCATATATAGATATTGTACATTCGTCAGACGCAATAATAGGCATTCCAGATCACAGATAAACAATATTGGATTTGCAAGCAATCCGCATTTCTTTTGAGCCTGCAATGAAAACGGATTACACAGTTGTGATGAATAGCCATTTTCCCACCCCAGACCCCTACGGGTACGGCAAACTACCCGCCAAGTACCAGAAGTGAAGCGGTCTGCCCCAACACTTCAAAATACCCGGTAGTTTGTGCACCCCACCTTGGGTCTATCCTAGGAGCAAAAACAGTAAAAAGAAATAATACAACGGTGGCTACAACCGCAACCTGGATGTGCCCCGCAAAATAATATTACAACTTATTACATTTACATCAAATGAATTGATACAAAAACCCATTACAAAACCCGGCTAAACACCACAACAGTCCAATACAGTTTATATACACAAACAGTTATATATAACATCACAGATATGTGCAACCCCCTGCCAACCGACATACTAGCAGTTAGGGGAGGTTTACGAACACATATAACATTTCACAGATATAATCAAACAAGCAAATACTGTATAATTTCGATCGATTAAACACATTTAATCTTGCTCCAATACTTCTCTGTAAATCTGAAACCTGAGCAAAAATAAAAATTACCAGAAAACACCAAATATCATAAAGAAACAACACAAGAAAGTTGGGAAGATGAATCGTCCAAAGCGCGGCGGAATCGCGGCGGATCGGTGGGATCGGCCGCGGTTCCGCGGCGCTATGGCCGATTCATGAGCCCCAATTTTCTTGGGTGTTCTAATACATTCATTTAGGTCATTCTGAAGCTCCCTGAAAAATTTTTGGACCTCATTTAAAATTCGACAGAAAGTACATGATATCGGGGTTTTTCTGGTTTGTTTTTCCGTTCGAAATTCATACAAATTTGCAAGTGAGTTAAATACTGTTTAGCTAGGCTCTGATACCACTGTAAGTCGATGTTCAACACCCCAATACTTATGGGGAGGCGGAAATATGAATAACAATCTTGTTCTATCATCAAACATCGATTAACCGTATGAATCGTTTGCTAAACAAGTTTTAACAAAAGCTATAAAGTTCTAAACTACTATGTTAAGAGATTATACCAAACGGTTCTAGTCCTTCGTCTTAATGTTATCTACGTCCTCTTTGGATCTCCACGTCCTCTTCGGCTTTCTTCCGTGATAGACGATCCACCCGAGAACCCTAATCCAAGCTATAACCTCTAAACTTGAGGTTACTTAGTTTCTCTAGTTGCTAAATAGAGTAGCTAAGGTGATGTAGAGATAGGTTATGGAGTAATTAGTCTTTCCTAATCCTTATTCTCAACTCATGAGGGGTAGGATTAGGCTTGGTGAAGGAGAGAGAACTTGAAGAGAGAGAGTGAGAAGATGATAATGATAATAATATATGAAATGAAAAAGCTTCTCACTAGATATATGAAACATAATGAATTAAAAAGAAATGAATAATAAGAGATTATTCATCATGTTTCATTAATGCAAGTGGGTGATTCATTATGTGAGTCATTAAGCATTTAATAATGCATTAATGACATGATGAATCACTCACAATGAGTCACTAATTCATTAAATGAAAATGCCACCTCTCCCTTCATGTCACATCCTTCTAGAAGCTTCTCGGAAAATTACGAGAACGCCCCTCTCATCCGTGAAAACACGGAAAAACTTTAGACTGTATAAATCCAATAACCTGATACTAGAATTTGGCTTAAACCAAAACCGGCTAGTAAAAAACTGTCCGAATGTCGTACGTGCGTTCAAACACGTATGCGTCCGAACCTTTGTCGTAAAACCATACGACCTCTATATCTTTTCGCCTGGGTTTGGGAAATCTCTGTGTGGGACTCTAAAGACTCGACTACTACGCTGGCAGTGGGTTTAACCACAGACCGCAAGCGGCACTAGCTGTACGTAACGGTCCCCAGGTAGTTGTCGATAAGAAAGCTGATGAGGTAACCCATCTGAAATCCTACTGAGCCTGTCTGTGACAATATCCGCACAGTCCGGTCTGTTCGTCTAAGAGTATCGCATGTATGGTCTAGGGAGGTGGTGGACGTCAGACCCCTAATAACCGTACAAGTCGTGTCGGTATGGTTTAAGACCACCTGAGAATCTACTGATCATTCCATCAGTAATTCTCAATCAGCCCTGGCCAGGGACTTATGGTAATGACCAAACGACCACAGTGCGATATCAACTCCCTATACCGAAAGAGACGAATCCCTAACAGTCGCTCACTGCCTCCATGTGGCTCGGGACTGTGCCCAACTGAAACCTGTTTGCACGACTCCTTTGAGCCGTGGTAGGGTAATAATCAAAGCACAGTGGGAACTCACACGAGACAAATGATGACCTTAAGTCAACGGACTATCTGCACACATGTCACCTGAGAACTGCTATCTGACGTTAGGTATAATACCATCCAGTCAGTTCTCGGCGAGTCCTGTCCGGTGTACTCACACCCAGTGAGCATCTGTATACAATCTTAGGTGAACACCACCAATGGTTGCGGGACCAATCCATTGCCCCTTATCAGGGTGTAGATATGTATACACTAGTCTACTCCGGATTATCGATGCCCAATCTCGATACTCCTGCGACCAGGGACATCTAAGGGTGTGCCTATTGACTATCCAGCTCCCATTAGTATGACTGCCATCACAACGCCAGTAGTCAGACAAAACACCCTATGGGCTTTATCAACATATATATATAGATACCAAGTAAAAAATATCATACGTTAAGACAAAGTCAAACCAAGTAGCGTACTATCATATCAAGCAAGACTGTCATGTATATACATATCCCAAGCATCCTATACAATGTAGGCCTCTAGGGCATATATATCCAATAATAAAGAATAGTGGAAATAGTTTCTAGATCTACGTTAAACACGGATATAAAATATAGATCTAGATTAACTACGGATGTAAGTTTAATATTAAAAGGGGGCTTGTAGGGTTCATTAGGATTTAGTAGTTATGGATGATTAATTAAAGATTACTCTTTTTATCCTTTAATAGATTTAAAACTAGAACGACAGTGATGCATGTAGATTAGGGTTTCTGTAGGGAAAAGGGTTCCCACTCTTAACCCCTATCTCGACATGGAACTCCGTTCATGTCTAGTCTTTACCAAAACAATCATTAATATAATCTCTAATCACGGTCGAGACTAACAATAAATTGGTAGCGCGCTCGATTAGGATGTTAATGATTCTTTTGATAGAGTTTATAAACTTTATAGGACTTAAAAAGAGTTTAATGATCTTCATCATCCATTTATCTACCCTAATCCTACGAACCTTAACAAGCGAAGAATTACTCGCGCATGTTGGGAGAAGAAGAGATGGAGAGGGAAATCATATTAAAACTACAAAGAGATGGAATAAGAAAAACAACTACCTTTATTAATCAACAAAATTCATTTACACTTTGTTCCCTTAGAAAATGATTACAAAATACTAGTTTGCTTCTCAATCTCTTCTAAGGAGGTAGATAAACCGTTGATGATCAGCCAGAATGCGTGAGCCTGTCGTGGACTTCGTGATCTCTTCAGCTTGATGGATTTTTCCAAGAGGATCTCGGTCCTTATTTATAGTCCCAGGGCCAGAACTCTAGCTTCCTAATTTGGAAACCATTTGTTATGATTCTAACCAAAAAATCCAGAATCCCAACTCCCTTAAAGTGCGGCGGAACCGCGGCCGTTGGATGGGTTTGACCGTGGATCCACGGTCTTATGGTGGGATCTTGGCCTTAAATTTCTGGGGCTTCATCTATGTAGCTCTTGGTGATCTTTTGAATATCTAAACTTTGAAAATCTTCTCTATGTTTCTGCCAGAATTGGTTTCTTCAATTTACTTGAATATCTTCGGCAAATTTGATCTCGCCAACTCGGATTTCCTTGATTTTAGTCATGATATAATTCCTGCACAATTATCTCAATAAATGATATTAGTAGAATTTGTTTTTATTGAGATATTATCTTAACCATTTGTCATGATATTTTAGTTTTAAGAGAATTGGTCAAAGATATTTCATATTAAAATAGTCCAAATATTATATGAATATTATATGCTTACCATTTTCCTTTATAATGTTAATTATAATATATAAACACATGAAAATAGTATTTTTACGGATAAACCCTTATATGTGTCATATTTATAATAAACATCTTTTATTATATATAAATAGTAAGGAAAATTTCATATTAAAAGTGCAGTTTTATCAACTGAACAGTGGCCATCTCGTTCCACTTCTAATACATTCCGTATCATTCTACCCCGTTAAACCCCGTAATGTATATTGTATTGATTTGTAGTATAAGACTTGCAGAAACCATGGTATAAGTTGTTCATATAAACGGTTCAGGATGTAAACGGATAGTCATGTAGTCAAGTTCAGGATATAGCCATGGTTCGGTCAAGGCAAGTCATGTTGATATTGCTTTGGTATTCATGTTCAGGTGTAAGTGTTCATGTTTGGTATATTGGATTTATATTGAATTGGAATTATGATTGGATTTATATTTGGATTATATTCTGATTAGACTGAGTCTCAGATTGAGTCAGACACTTAAACAGATTTGGATCCTGAATTAAATTCTGGTGTTATCGGTAACTGCTGCACATGGACGGCAGGATTTGTGTCTTTTTCCAATACAATTACCATTGATAACCCCGTTTTAGTTTTCTACCTTAAATAGGCAAGCACCCACTTTCTCCGGCTCTCTGAGGCTCAAGAGAATTGGTCCCGCTAAACCTATATTTACTAGGGTCCTTAATGTAAATTTAATATAACTTGAGGGGGTTTTATGAAAAATATTTTAAATATATTTTCAAAATAAATCTTAAGTATTTATTTATGTTATATAGAGTTTTCATGGATGTAAATTTTATAGAACGGGGTATGTTAGTGAATATACATATAACTTGAATAGTTCAAGGTATTTTTATGTAAAGTTTGACTTGTATTGATTTTTGATGGTATTTTCATGAAACTTGTAATTCTTTTATATTCTAGAAAATATGGAATTTTATTATATATTAAAAATAGATGGTTTGATAATATTTATATAATTATTAAAAATTAATTTTTATTATTAAATAGAAATTCTCGTTTTTCTTAAAAATTGTATTAAAATTCTATCGAGATCGTATGCTCCGTGAGAAGGTCTGCATCTCGCCCTACTAGCCAATGGATGTGCGATAATCCGCACCATCCAATAGCGGGTTCCCCGAAATGGGTTGTAGAGGCATAATCGCAAGGAATTTAAAATACTATTTACAAGAAAATGAGTTTTTATATAGTTCAATGTATTTTATTGAAAAGTCGTATTTTGTCACAAGATATTGATCTCAAGATAATCGTGCTATGTCAAGATATGTGTATGTGAGAGGTAGGTCATTATCTCATGAGGTTTTTCTAAAGGTATGCTAAGCAAAAGTATTAAAGGATGTCGTGTGTAAACTTCATGGTATTTAACTGTAAAAACTTAAATAAAGTTGTTTTACATGGAGTTTTAAGGTGAAACTTGTTTCAAAACATTAGTAATGATTAACAAGCAAAGTATAGTGATATGGATGAGCGGTTATTAAGAAAAAATTGTAGTTTTCAAAGTTTTAGAAACAAAAGCCGGTATAACTCCACTTACCAATATGTTTTGAAAAGAGATCATTTTAAGGTAGGAAGAGAGGAAAAGAGATGGGATTTACTTGCTAGACGATTAGATGAGAGATACAGGAAGAAATTGGTAGCTTCGTGGAGTCGCGGGGTCACCGGAAGTGCCTTGAATTCTCGCCGGGAATGGAACTAGGGCTAACTCCACTTGTACTCTTCTTTGACTTAGAAAATTTTGAGAATTTTTGACAAGAGATTTCAGAATGAAGAGGGCTAGGGTATGAGGTTGTATTTATATGGTAAAATTAGGATTTTGGAATTGAAGAAAGAATTAAAATGCATTAAAATTGGATTAACGAGTGAATTTAAGTTCTCTAGATAATCGCAGAGAAATCAGAAAGAACAAGGGTAGTGGGGGTAGGCCAAGGGTTTAGTGTGCACAGGAACATGGACTATCCCCTACGGGGGGCCCGGCGGTGCCGGCCAAGTTGAAGAGTTGGGGGCTTGGATTGTTGCCACGTGTCCTCCTCTGTACATACAACATTTTGCACATGTTTATTTTTTCGTCTTTTCATTTCTTATGTGTATTGCACGAGTAAACTTTTGGGCTTCCAAAAATTTTAAAAGAAAAATTCAGAAAAACAATATGTAGCTGATGGGATTCGAACACAGGGGCTATATCACAGCAGCGCAAGGCTTTACCAGTGAGCTACAAGTGCTTTCTTGCTGTTATTAAACAAATTTAATTTATAACTTGTACTCAGCTTAGCAAACTCCATTCTGTATATTAACTTTAAACAAATTTGGTACGGAAAATTCAGGGTCGTTACATTCTACCCTCCTTATAAAAATTTCTTACTCGAAATTTATAGAAAGAAGTTGTAACAGATTCAAGAAAATTTGATGACAATGGTGGTGATAAGAACTACTGAAAGTGCATGAAAAATATGTTTGAAAGAACGAAAGTATGCAAGGGTTTTGAAAAGGCTGAACATATGGGAAGAGATATAAGTTAACAAAGAAAATAGGGTGCGATAATATATGTAAAAATAAATTAAGAAGAAAGTGAATCAAAGGCAGAATTCTAAGTCACTCAAGTAGAGTACCGTATTGTAATTATACCGCAGTTCATAATTACAATCACATAACTCCATTTAAATCACCCAAATCCTACCATCAGAGTCAAGGTGATAATGTTTTAAGAAACAATCAAAAATCAAAGGAAGATCAAGAGTTTATAGTTTCGTGTTACGTCGAGACAAGAAAAGATTCAAAGGAATGCAGTCATGTTGCAGGCGTTATAGTCTACCCTCCTTAAAAGAATTTCGTCTGCGAAATTCTCTCAAGTTACGATATGAAGCATGGTGACACTCCAGTGTCGAACAGTGCAAGTGCAGGAATAGTGGCTTAAGTCGTATGGGGTTGGTTTTAGATACAAGGAAAAATATAGAGGTATACAAGAATTTGAAAAGATGAAAGGATTGGGAATTACCAGTGATAACTTGACCAGTGATTTCAGCTTCTCCAACCGGTATCGTGAATGTCTGGCCTCCTGGCACTTTTCTCTGTGCCTGCTGGTTTATTTCGGACTGATGAGGTAAAGGTGGTCCTCGCGAAGGTGGTGCAGGAGCTGGGGTGCGACGATGTGGGCAAGCTCCGATGGCGTGAGTGGATGCGCCACAAGCTAAGTGCAAAGGCCATTCACACGCCTGCAGTCCTTTATTTCATGTCCGAGTTTCTTACAATAATAGCAAGTCTTTCCTGGCGGTGTCTTTTCCTTCTTTTTGACATAACCATAAGCTGCCCTCAAAGCGGTCTTAGTGCAAACCAGTCCTTGGAGAAGGAGAGCAGCCTGTTCCTGCTGTCCATTAACTAGACTGCTGGTTGCTTTAAGGAACGCCATTGATTTTATCAATAAGTCCTCAACGATAATGGGTGGTAATGTTGGTGGTGGAGTGTTGCTGTTCACATTGGTGCTCATATTGTTCAGAGAATCCATAACCTTGAAAGAAAAAGTAGGGTTAGGATAGATTCAAAGAATTAAAATGTAAAGAATGTATAGTTGTTGATTCTTATAATTCTTATGATATATTTCTTACGTTTCCATGCAGAACTGACCTGAATAGGCCGCCAACAAAACCTGTCATGCCCCGCTTCCCGGTGTATGAGGAAGGAGACGTGGCGAGGCAGGCGACGTATTTACTCCTAAGTAAATACGCTAAGCGTAAATAAGCAATATAAATAAATAACATAAGAATGACAAGAGATGTGATAAAACAACAACTTTTTATTGATAACCATTCTTTACATACAACTGAAAAGTAAAGTACAATGAAAGAAAGTGATGCCTAAACAATGGCATATGAACTGAAAGAAAAGTAAGTACAAGTAGGAACTAGAACTCTGACTCCTCTGTAAACTGCTCCAAATCGTCCTGGCTGGGCTCGATCTCCTGAGAGTCGGATCTTCCTGACAACATTCTAAAGATAGAAGAGAAAGAAATGTCGTCAGCGAACTAGCGCTCTGTAAGTCCCAAAAGATAGAATGGAATAGACAAGTAAAGTGAATAGAACTGATAAATTATCTGTTTGTTATACTAACGTAGTTGTTTGTAGCTTGGTACATAAAGTATCAGTGTATACGAAAGGAGTCCAACTTATCCCGTGGACTATGGTAACCCGTAGTACAAGGCCCCATCGACAAAACCATGGGACAACGGCACGGATGTTCATGTAGTGTCTTTTAGTGGCCATCTCGTTTCACTTCTAATGCATTCCGTACCAGTCTACCCTGTTAAACCCCGTAATGTATATTGTATTGATTTGTAGTATAAGACTTGCAGAACCCATTATTGGGGTCAAAAGTTTCACCCAGATCGACCAAGTCAAAACTAAGGTCAACCTTAAGTCAAGTGGGTCCAAACCCAAGCTAAGTGGGCCCAACCCCAAGTCAAGACCAAGCATGGAAGAGTCCGGCTCCATACCAAAAAGGATGCGATAAATTAGTCTAAATGTAATTTTAGAAATAAATGTATGTAAAATGGGAAGAAAGCCAAAATTTTGTAAACCCCATGGGTTATGTGCAAAAAGAAATAAGCACATAAGGCATGGGGTGGCACAAGTGCCATTTGGCAAAGCCCAAGGGGCTAAAGTGTGTAGCCTATAAAGGCAACATGATGAAAAAATCAAAGAAGAAATTTTTCTCTCTCAAAAAATTAGGGTTCAGTGCTTCCTTCTCCTTCCTCAAGGTTCTAAACCTTCTTCCTTTTTCTTAAATTAAATCAAGAGTTTCACTGTTCTTTTCCCAAAAAGGAATAGTTTTTCACCATGAAACTCACAAAGGGGAGCTCAGATCTCCCCTCAGATCTCTAAAAGGGAAGATTTTTAAGTCTCATCTCCTTTTTTCCCCAAGATCCAGCCAACAGAGAGAAGGAGGAAGGAGACCCATCTCTAAGAATCCCACTTTGGGAAGATCCAGGGCTCAAGGGAGAAGAAAGGGGTCCCCTTTCATCAGCTCTAAAAATCTCTTAGGAGTTTAACTCACAAAAAAAATAATAATAAATCCTTTTTTTAGGAGTTTAACTCCAAAAGTCAATTGGGAGTACAACTCCCAGTGCAGGGGTACAACTCCCAGTGCAGGGGCTAAGCCTCTTTATCCTTTTTTAGGAGTTTAACTCCAAAAGTCAATTGGGAGTACAACTCCCAGTATATGGGGCTAAGCCCCCCCTTTTTTCCTGCTGGTGTCCAGCACACGCGTGCCAAGCACGTGAGGCACCGCATCCAGCGCCCGCGTGCCAAGCACGTGAGGCGCTGGCGCTCATGCGTCCTTTGGACCCCCGTAAACTCTGTGAGGCCCCCAATATACCCAAGACCCTTCAAAACACAACACACACAAACTGCACATTGAGTTCGCATGACCAGTTTGACCCGTCAATCGGAGGTTCCCTCGCTCCAAAGGCGAGGGGTAATTAACGGCAGCTTAATCCGTGGGTGCCGGAGATTCGGATCCCTACAATCAATAAACCCCTGCCTACCCTAGGCAGGGGGAATCTGTAGTACGCCTGACAAGCGACGTGTATTCCCATCTCAATGGGGTGACGGAAAACACCATACAGATTCTGGCATGCCCGGTGGGACCCTTCTCTCCTCCCATATCTCGGGTCAAGCGTTCATGCGAACTCATTTAACATATATACTGATGTTTGTACTGAAGTAATGTTCCTTTCGTGCAGCAATCAACTTTCAACGAAGCTGTCTCCCAAGATGAATTCAGCTGCCAACGCAACCCAAATCTCATACGTGGTCAAGATCAATGCTCGTGTGGTTCTCCCTGTCAGTCTTAGCCGGCAATAGGAGGAGCCACCCCGTCAATTTGGTTCGGTCGTCATCTACTCTGCTGGAAGCGCTCATCTGGCGGAGATCTCGACAAACCAAGCGGCTAAACCGACCTCAAGGGGCAGGAGGCCGAATGTCGTGGTCTCCAGAGCATCCCACCCCAAATGCAAATCCGTATTCGAACGGCTCTCCGCTGTTCCAAATAGGGGCAAGGTCGTCAACACCAATGGGGCCACAAAGCAGCTCTAGCAAGCTCAGACATTGCTCTTGATGATCTAGCGAGCAGGCATATTCTCTAGACTCTCTGTCAGTCAGTCTACGACGTCGTCCTGAAGGGCTAAAGTTTGCCAAGTTCTCAAAACAGAAAGGTTAAGACAGAAGCGGCTCAGGTATCGAGCCAACAAAAGGGCGAGGACTTTGGCAAAGTAGAATCTTGTGAGGTTCCAAGAGCAGGGTCACCCCACGACGAAGGCTGAGTCGACCGTAAAAGTCAGCAATTTCTTCGAACCCCTGAAGTGGGTTCAGAAAAACGCCATGACAGCTAGAATCAAAGAGACAGCAGTCCGAACGATGCTACAAAGAGACGTGTCCCAGCCCCAACAGAGAAAGCATGACACTGTCTCTTTAAGAGTCTATCAGGCGCTCTGTACTACGTGAAAGCAGCAGGGCAAATACAGAAAAGAAACGCCGGCACTACTTAAGAATCCAGTCGGGCCAGCCATCTTTAATCAATCGTTTGTTACCAAAACAGAAGGGCCACGACAGCAATCAACGAAATCTACTGCCAATAATGAAAAGACGGCCGGATATGTTATCCATACGGTCTATATGGCGGGGGAGCGTCCCAGCGACAACTTGCACAGAAAAAACAAGGATGGGGCCACCACATCCCAAGCCCAATCTGGCTTGAATATGGTTGTTGTTTCCCAAGATCAACCGCCTCCGCTGGACAATGAAAACCTTCTCGATGAGGCCTATAGGCAGAAGGACCCCTCAGTCCATATGGAGTCAAGCTCGAACAGTGAGAAAGAGCCGACTTTCCACTCCAGGACCGCAGAGCAAAAGCTGCTTCAAGAGCTTCGAAGACAGCTCAGGAGCAAAGATAAAGAGATGGCCAAACTCTATTTAAAAATTGACGACCTAACGAACGTTGTGATGTAGCTCACGGCTCAAATTTCTCGGGCACCTCCTAATCAAGCACAAGTCTCTACGCATGAGCCGGGTGATGAAAACCCGAAGCAACCGATACCTGTCCCCTTGGGTCCAAGATTGGGGGAGCCGCACGAAAGCCGACCACATTCCGCTTCTGGGGACGCCTTGGCCCCAGATAGCACTATCCCTCTAATACAAGATCAGATAATGGATTTGTTCATCAGCAAGGTTAAAACATTGGTGGCTGAAGCTGAAGCTCAGAAAGAAATTGGCAGTAGTAGACGGCCATATCCCGCACAGTACGATCTGATCGAGTTCCCCAGCGGCTACGTCATTCCTAAGTTCGGAAGATTTGATGGAACAGGAAACGCAAATCAGCCCGTCGCCCATTTTAAAGCCTCGCGCGGAAATACATGGGGCAATGATGCACTTCTTCTTCATCAGTTTGTCAACAGCCTGACCGGTGTCTCTTTCGAATGGTACGCAAGCATACCAAACGGGTCCGTCACTACTTTCGCCCAAATGGAATCTCTGTTTCAGCAATGATTCATGAGTGTTAGTGAAAAAATCTCCATTGCTGACCTCGTGAAAACCAAGCCAAGGGAAAACGAAAGCAACACGGACTTTATTACCCGATGGCGCAACCTCACTGTGAAGTGCAAACCGCCGCTAGAGCAGGACCAGTCCGTCAGCCTCTTCATTGGGAACCTCAGCAATTGGATGGTCCTATTCTTGTGTACAGTAGGCCTCAAGACGTTTCAGGAGCTGACCAAGAAAGTCCAAATGCTGGAAGGATCGAAGCAAGAGTCTACCCCAGACTCTCAAAGAGACAAGACTTGGAAGAACAAGAGGGACAACAACTGTAAAAGCGGGAATTCCAGCAATACCAATGTCTTCAATGCATCCGATAATGAAGACAAGAGAAAGACAAGTGAATCCAAAACCAACCGGTCTCAAAAGCCAGTGCTGGGAGGAGAAGGGCCTTTCCTAAAGGAGAAAAAGAACAAGGTTTACTCTTTCAGGAGCGACAAGGTCCGAAAGATATTCAAAGATGCCCTGAACAACGGTCTACAATTTTCGGAGTCGAAAAGAACTCATGAAGCAAAAATGACCGAAAATCCTCTATATTGCCCGTACCATCGAGTAGTGAGCCATGCGATCGAGGATTGCTATATCTTCAAAGACTGGGTCAAGAAGCAGTACAAGACTGGAGAGATCGAGCTGTCCAAGAGTATGTTGGTGAACAATCAAGTTGCATCCACCAACTTTATATAAACAGAAGCTGAAGTTTTCTGGGAGCAGACAGCTGAACCCGCTGTCCTGAGAAATGAAACTGACTCACCGCAGCCTCCGTGGAGCACGCACATATCTAAAAGAAGTAGAAGATGCTAAAGCTACTTCGAAAAGAGCCCAGAACAGAATGGGAAGGGCAGAAGAAGCCCACCATTCCTGCTGCCAATTCGGCTCAATCAGGCTCAAAATCCAAAAATCTTGAGAAGAAGAAAAGTGCAGCTTGACGCGAAAAAGAGTCTGCAGGGAGATCGACCATTCAAAAATATATCGATTCCCTCGAAAACTATGAACAAAAGGAAAGAACTCTAATTCAATTGAAGGAGTTCTTCCCTGTAGAAGCAGCTGAGATTCTGGAGGAGCTAAAAGAAGACTCCAATGAAGAGATCCCTATAGTGACCTTCTACGCCATCCATCTTGGTAGCGACTCTGAGGAGGAGCTCTGTTTTCCCAAAGAGGGCGAGGAGCTCGCCACAAAGGCTAACCAAATCAAGCTCAGAAGCGGCAGGGCTCTACCGCCAAATTAAGGCAACGCCCCAAAAGGGAAGGAAAAACAAGTCGCTGATGAAGAAGATGGCGGAGAGCCGGCTCATGAAAATTCGAGTCCTTCCTCGGTAGACTATAATGTCTTGGCTCATCTCCGAAAGCTTCCGCCTCTCCTGAGCATCTACGATGCCTTGGTCCTATCTAAGGAGCTTAGAGATGTTCTCATTCATGCTCTACAAAACCGCGAGCGGTACCAGGCTTGCTTTGCGGAAATTGATATGAAAGAAGCCCAGTACACTCTGCATACATCCGCGGTCACATTTAAAGATGAAGACCTGTTACTAGGAACGGCTGAGCACAACCGACCGCTTTACGTGACAGGGTACAGCGACGGAGACCGGATTAATCGCAAATTGATTGATCCAGGGTCCTCAGTGAACATCATGAACTTGCGAACTCTGAAGAGTTTGTCAATGGATGTTCGACACCTATCAAGGGAAAGGATTGTCATTCAAGGCTTCAATCAAAATTGCTAGCAAGTTCTGGGATCCATAGATCTGCCGATCAGGTTCGGAGACCTACAAACTGAAGCCAAGATATACATGATCGACGCCGACATGACATATAAGATTCTCCTAGGAAGGCCGTGCCTTCACGATTACGGCATCGTTCCATCAACACTCCATCAGTGCATGAAGTATACCAAAAATGGAGAAGAAAGACGCATTGATGGAGACATCCAGCCGTTCGGTGTGCATGAAGTCTGATATGAGGATTCTCGGTACTTTGTGAACCTCCAAAGTGCTAAGCCACAGCTGACTAAAGACAGAACGGCCTCGAAACTCAAAAGCAAATCTGAGCCGGTTGTCACTTCAAAAGCAAAAAACCCCAAGTGCGTCCGCATTTCGACAGTAACACTGATGAGTCTGACATTGGAAGTCCATCCGTCCATAAAAACCGCCCTCATTTTGGTAGAGATACGGACGAGTATGATATCGAAGTCCCATCCGACAGCAAAATTCGCCCTCGTTTAGGCAGTGACACTGAAGAATCAGAAGAAGAGGAGTCGTCTCGCAACAGCTGTGCAGATCGGGCTCTCGTGCAAAAAGCGAAGCTAAGAGAGACCTTCGAAGTTATGGAAGGGTCCCTAACCATCACAAGGGTGCCATAGCCGATGTGCAAAGAGCTCGACGCATTGTCAGTCTCCACCGTGGACCAGCTGAAAACCTTCTACGTTCCCGGAAGAAAAAGTGGGCAGAAAGGCATCCTGTTTTATGGGTCAAATCCTGTCGTGCACCTGGACGATTTGTCTGTCACGTGCCTTTCCTATGAAAGAGGCATAAGAGCCGTCCTAAAACACAGATATTATGCGTCCGAGATGCGGGAATATTTTAAAAAGTGCGGATGTCGTTTATATCAAACGGACTCCGAAGCGAAGTTTTATGAGGGGCTGTGGCACCCGCCTTAGGTCCAAGCACTCATCGATGGACGAATCCCAGATAGATGAGGCATAGGTTTCATTCAACCTGACATCAAGGCATGTTATATGATTCATATTGGTGAAGCAAGCGAAGAGTCAAATGATGAAGAGAAGCTAGTCAAGCCAGAAGAGGCCCCTCAAGAGTTCGAAGATGGCGGACAAGCAACCTTTAATGAGCTAACTGAGATTGATTTAGGAACGCCTGATAATTCAAGACCGACCTACATCAGCTCACTCTTGCCAGAGGAAATGAAAGAGCAGATATCGCCCTACTGCATGAGTTCGCCGACTGCTTCGTGTGGACGTACAAAGAAATGCCTGGCCTTTCCCCTGAAATGGCCGTGCATAAGCTAGCTATATCTCATGATGCTAAGCCAGTCAAAAAGCTCCTCGAAGAATGAGAAGGGAACTGGAAGAAAATTTCATCGAGGAAACCTCATCGATGTCGGCTTATCAGGGAAGAGAAATACGCAGACTGGATCGCGTGCATCGTCCTAGTGAAAAAGAAGAACGGGCAGATACGAGTTTGCGTCGATTTCAGGGATCTCAATAAGGCATGCCCTAAAAACGATTTCCCGCTTCCGGTCATGGAAATGATGGTCGAAGATACCTCAAATTATGAGTTGTTCATTTTCATAGATGGCTCGTCTGGATATAATCAAATCAATATGTCGCCCGAGGATGAGAAACACACAGCATTTCGAACCCCGATCGGGACACACTGCTACAAGGTGATGCCATTCGGATTAAAGAACGTAGGTGCTACATATCAAAGGGCAATGACCAATATCTTTAATGACCTAATCCATAAAGCCTTCGAATGTTATGTTGATGATTTGGTCGTCAAGACTAAAGCCAAGGCCGATCACATCCAAGATCTCAGGACCGTTTTCACTAGACTGAGGGAATACGATATGAAGATGAATCCTTTAAAGTGCGCTTTTGGTGTGTCATCAGTAAAATTCTTGGGCTTCATAGTCCGATATCGAGGGATCGAAGTTGACCCATCCAAGATAAAGGCCATCATGGAGATGCCCCCTCCGAAGAATCTGACGCAGCTAAGATCATTTCAAGGCAAGCTTGCTTACATGCGAAAGTTTATCTCCAATTTATCGGGGAGATATAGGCCCTTCTCAAAGCTCATGAAGAAAGGAGCTCCTTTTGTCTGGGATGCCGAATGTCAAGAAATGTTCGAAAGTATCAAACAGTACCTGTTGCACCCTCCAGTGCTTGCCGCCCCTATTCTAAATAAACCGTTGATTCTCTATACTGCCGCGCTAAATGAGTCACTCGGTGCACTCCTTGCCCAGAACAACGAGGAAAGAAAAGAGAATGTCCTTTACTACGTCAGTCGAACTTTAGTCGGGGTGGAACACAACTATTCCCCGATCGAAAAGCAATACCTGGCTCAGATATTTGTTGTGAAGAAGCTGAGGCACTATCTGCTCGCTCATCGGGTTATGCTGATCTCCAAGGTCGACCTGCTCAAACACTTTATGACCAAAGCAAGCCTAGCCGGTAGAATGGCGAGATGGGTTGTCATGCTACTTGAATTTGACATAATTTATACTCCTCAGAAAGCAGTAAAAGGGCAAGCCCTCGCCGAATTTCTCGCTGCTCATCCCATACCAGAAGGGTCATCACTCAATTGCGAGTTACCCGACGAACAAGTGCTGCACCTCGAGAATAACGAGCCATGTTGGGAGCTCTACTTCAACGAAGCCTCATCAATTAGGACCTCCAGCAAATCAAGCGTACCACAGATAAAAGCAGGGATAGGATTGGTGTTCATCACGCCAACGATGGGAACCCTACGGCGTTCTTTTGCTCTCACCAAGCCTCACACAAACAACGAGGCTGAGTATGAGGCTCTGATAGCTGGTCTGGAGCTCGCTAGAGAAATGGAAATCCTTCGGCTACGAGTCTATGGTGATTCCCAGCTTGTTGTTAACCAAGTAAGTGGCGACTATAAGATATACAAACCCGAGTTAGCTTGGTACAGAAGCCGGGTAGTGGAGCTTATGAAACAGTTCACCCATATTGAACTGATGAAAGTTCCTAGGGCATTGAATGGAAAAGCTGACATACTCGCTCTCTTAGCCAAGGAGCTGGCTGATCCCGATGTGGATGAAATTCTGATAACAGTCAGAAGCCAGAAAATTCTAGCTCCGGTCTCTTTGCGTGAAGAGGGAAGCATAGAACAAGAGAACAATCCTTCTGAAGAAGCTCTAATCATCCAAGATGTGCCCGATTCGACAGAACCCTTCATAGAGTACCTCCGGTACGACAAGCTGCCCGAAGGAAAATCTGCGAGGATTCAGATGAAGAAGAGAGATCTTCGATACGTGTTTGTAAATAATACGCTATACCGCAGATCATATGACCAACTCTAGCTCAGATGTCTGTCATCGGCTGATTGTTACACGCTTTCGCGTTGTCGTTTTACGAAGAATTTAAAGTTAACCGCAATCAGGACTGTGTCGCGTGTAGCTAGCCGCGATGAGTACGGGTCTTCCTCATGGAGATGGTGCATTTTATGTTCTTGTTATCACGAGTTAATGCAAGGTTCGGAACGGTTCGTTTCTAACCTAAGTGTTGTATTTGCAAAGTATAAGTTGTTAGGAATAGTGATAGGTTAGTGTAAGTTAGGGAAGTCCGTACTCAATCCTTTGTGCAGAGCTTGACCATTGAAGGTAGAGTAATCACAACAACGTGGATTAGGGTGCTTAAGCACGGTATTTATGAAATTCAGCATATTGACCCTGGTCCGTCCGTTCTTGTCTCTTGACTTTCGCCTCCGGCAACGGAGCCATTTGATTGATACATGCTTTCGCGTTGTCGTTTTACAAAGAATTTAAAGTTAACCGCAATCAGGACAGCGTCGCGTGTAGCTAGCCGCGATGAGTACGGGTCTTCCGTAGGGAGATGGTGCGTTTTGCGTTCTTGTTATCACGAGTTAATGCAAGGTTCAGAACGGTTCGTTTCTAACCTAAGTGTTTTATATGCAAAGTATAAGTTGTTAGGAATAGAGGTAGGTTAGTATAAGTTAGGACAGTCTGTACTCAATCCTTTGTGCCAAGCTTGACCATTGAAGCTGGAGTAATTGACAACAACGTGGATTAGGGTGCTTAAGCACGGTATTTATGAAATCCGGCTTATTGATCCTTGTCCGTCCGTTCTTGTCTCTTGACTTTCATCTCTGGACAAACCGAACGCAACCGGTCACAGTTAGGGATCACCGATACCTTAGTAGGGTAGGGTAGGGTAGGGTGCCTAACGGAGCGCTTGCGTAAGGTTTAGGCAAAGTTCAATGGAAAAATATCGGGCAAAAGAAATGAGCAAAGAAAACCTTAACTTACAATACCATTCTCTTTCCTAACAACACCATTATTCACAAACCATCAAAATAACAAAAATAAAGTACAAATGAAATAATAAAAAAGGAATAATACAACATTGCAAGAAATTAAATGGCAAGAAATAAAATTGCAAGTAAGTAAAAGAGATAGAAAACGAATACTAAGAACCAAAGTGCAAAAGTGAAAGATTTATTAACTTCAAGTGATGATACAAATCATGAGTTCAATAACCAAAACTTAAACTTGAAAGCTCAATGAAGAGGTTGCAAGATCAAGAGAAGCCAAAGAACTTAAGGCAAACTAGCTATGTACAAGAACTAAAACAAAATAGAAAGTGAAAAAGAGTAGAACTATAGCAAAAAGTGTATCCAAAAGTATCCTTCTTCCCTTGCTCAATGATCTGTATTTCTAGGCAGAAAATAAGATTAAACAAACAATATAATAT
Organism: Agapanthus africanus; assembly: GCA_030015575.1. Classification (NCBI taxonomy): domain Eukaryota; kingdom Viridiplantae; phylum Streptophyta; class Magnoliopsida; order Asparagales; family Amaryllidaceae; genus Agapanthus; species Agapanthus africanus. The sequence goes on along the minus strand of CM057344.1, from coordinate 670,718,324 downwards.
GGATGATGTGACAAAAAGGGAAGGCCAGAAAAAAAAATGGGGCTCATTGGGCTAGATAAGACCGGCGGCACCGGGTTTTGGGACCATCTCGCCGTCAATTGGGCTCGTGTTGGTTCTGTGATGTAGTGTTCTCTCCACAATCCCCCTGGTATTGTTTGATTTTTCTATATGAATCTGGTTTGCACTCAGGGATTTGGAGGAAAACTTGTAGCTTTATATCACATCACAACTTTTTAGCATTTATCACACATCACCTCACTTGTGCCCACTTGTGCCATGGGCAGCCCCACCATGGTCCATGTGCCAAAGAGTTATGTGCACACTTGTATTATGTTGGACCAAAATTGTGTGCACATATATTTGTTGTAAAAGAACTCTTTGAATATTGATCGGTTCGTAGTTCCGGTTGCAGTGTCGGCTCACAAATGTTATATCCGTGAATTTGAGTGTGTTTCTAGTATTTTGTCACGAATACCTGTAATCTGTATTTACTGAGCAGACACTGGTTAATAATACCGATATATAACAAAACAGATAATGAATGAGTGGTATTAAAATGCAATTTTCTGAGATGAACAAATACCCCCAAACTTATCTTTTACTCGTCCCGAGCAAAACAAAAATCATAACCTCACTTTCGCAGGGAACGCGATTATATTGAGCTCGTGCAACAAATCGTTAAACCTCTAGGTGTCCCTAGTACACTACTACAAAGAAGGGTTGCTCCTACGGATATATCCGTAGGGGCAACCCACTGCCCCTACGGATATATACGTAGGGGCGAAAAAATACCCCGTAGGTGCAAAGGCCGCAGGTGCAAGTTGAGGCCCTGAACTTGCCCCTACGGTTAAATTATTGCCCCTACGGATATGTGTGTAGGTCTAGTTGCCCCTACGGATTAAGCCGTAGGGTATGAGATTTTATATTATTTACGGTTTATTTTAATAAATTACTTGGCCTTACGGGTATATCCGTAGGGGCCTCTACTACCCCCTACGGATATATGCGTAGGTACGTTTCCGTAGGGGCACAAATTCAGGATTCCTGATATTTTGCCCCTACGGATAACGCCGTAGGGGATAGTCAGTGGCCCCTACGGATATATCCGTAGGGGCTTTCCCAACCCCCTGGCACTGAGATCTGGGGGAAATATCAGTTACTGCTGATATTTTGCCCCTACGGATATATCCGTAGGGGTAACATGTGTGCCTACGGATTAATCCGTAGGTACATATTGTCTGTAATTTTTTTTAAAAACTGGGCTGCTTGATTTTTTCCCGCCCTGTGCACAATAATATATACATCAATCAAATCATATATTGCAGTATTCATAATCACATCTCACGCATATATATAATATACAAAAGAAACACAAAAACTGAATATGATATAAATACAAACCAATATCAATATCGTTTCAAAATGTAGTACAATGTGTATGATATAAATAAATACATGTTTTAAAAAAAAAGAACCAAAAATCTACCCTAGCTCGGTCCAGCTCCACCTCTGAATAATGATAGAATAACGCGCGCCTGCTCCTCGGTCAATAAACTCTGCAATTCGTCGCGAGCGGGAGTCTGAGTGGGCGGTGGAGCTACAGGAGCTGTCTGCGGAACCGCAGCCGATGTAGTGGCTTGCGGAGCCGCAGCCGAAGGAGATGCGTGTGGAGGCTCGGCCGATCTACCCTGTCGCGTCTGGATATAACGTGTGTAAGAAGCGTGTAAGAACTGTTTATTATTCGAATTCGTATCATTATTAAGTTATTTCGAAACTCTGTTTGGATATCTAGTTTGGAAAAGCGTTGTTTATTTCAATTACATATGTATGTATGATTAATCAAACTTAAGTCTAAAACCAAATAAGCTTAAGCTACGTACTAATTATGGATATGTTGATATGTATATAATATGAAATGATATTTTACTATAAAGTAGTATACATACCAGCATCTCCTTCAACTCCTGAACGCTGGCCCTCAAGCTATCCAGTTTATGATGGACATGCCGGTCACTGGAGACGGAGGAAGTAACCGCCGGGGTGGAGTCCAACCTCATATGGGCCCTGCTAGGGCCCAATCCCCGGCCTCTCCCAACCTCCGTGGTGCCCTCCGTGTGCGGCGTCCAGAACTGGGGTCAGCAGCCTCGGATCGTTCTGTCCGGTAAAATCGTTCCCCAGGCCTGGGCCTGCTCAACCACCCGCTCCTACACCCACATTCGAATTCTTATCATTATCGAGTTATTTCGAAACCCCATTTGGATATCTAGTTTGGAAAACTGTAGTTTATTTTAATTAGATATGTACATGTATGATTAATAAAACATAAGTCTACAACCAAATAAGCTCAGGCTATGTACTGATATTGGATATATTGATATCTATAATATGACATTATATTTTACTATTAAGTAGTATACATACCAGCATCTCATTCAACTCCTGAACGGTGGCCTTCAAGCTCTCCTGTTCCTGCTGGATACGTCGCTCACTGGAGACGGAGGAAGTAACCACCGGGGTGGAGTCCAACCTCATATGGGCCCTGCTAGAGCCCAGTCCTCGGCCTCTCTCCCAACCTCCGTGGTGCCGTCCGTGTGCGGCGTCCAGGACTGGGGTCAGCAGCCTCGAATGTTGCCTTCCCCCTAGCAACTGTCAGAACATTATATTTAGCACATACTGGTCTATAAAATTGACAAGAAATACCAAAATCAACAAATTCAAAGCCTTACCTACAGAGATAGAAGATGTGCTCCTCTGGTATCTGCATGTATCAAAATTTGAATAATATTAATTAATTTCAGTACATACATACTAACAAGGTAAACTCGCATATAGCGCTGCTTACACATATGACAGGGAGTGAACAAGCTCTTGTAGATCATCAGGCGCAAATCTAATCTCATCAAGCAGCGCATGATAATGAGTTGGACGACTAAGAGCAAAAGGAATGTGTGTATATTTATGATATAGCATTCTAAATCAATATACATGCCCTATATAATATATAAACATACCTGGAGGAACGGGAGTGGCCTCTGTCCCTGATATGGACACATCACCAACAACTAGACAATCAAACATTGACAATATAAGTAATTTTGACATAAAGAGGCATGGATATCTATAATATTACATTCAAAATGAATATTAGAGAGCGCACCTGCAATGAGAAGTGATAAAAGTATCACCCAACAAGAGTGTAATTTACAGAATCAGTTGAGACTCTTAAAAGTCATAGAAGAACCCGACCTGCACAAATCTGATGTATGCTTTCCATTGGACACTAAGAAGTCTCTAAAGGGAAAAGCCTATGTGAAAGCCATCATTAGTTCATATCAGAAGATTGATGCTGAAACAGAGAACGAGGAATGTCATTTTTTTCTTCTTCCATCACATTACTGTCTTCTCCTTCTGCCACATTACTGTCTTCTCCTTCTTATTATGTGCGCGTGCAAATTCAATGACTATATTGAGAATATGGATTAATAGTGGGTAGGAAAAGTATTTCTCAAATGGCTTTTGCGTCTTAAAACCATAAACTACTAAGTAATGGCATACATAATTTTTTTAGTATAAAGGTTGTTATTTTAAATTTTCCCTTATAGAGATATGATCTAACTGCATCTATAAACTATAAGTGTGCAGAAAATTATGATAAGAAACCATAAGAAAGGGTCGTAGCCATGCATAACCTTGAATCTACATACCAAAACATGCAAAAGCATGCACTTATTGTCACCTTGCCTTGGAATATAAAATATCTTGGAAGACTATAAGCGAGCATTTAAATCTTGATAGCTTTTGACTTCAACATATATTTTTCTCAAGTACCATGAAATATACTTGCTCCGTATAAACCGTTTTCAGGAAGATGGATTAATAATGACAAATTATCCATTGTGGCTCACTAGGTTAGTATTTTCTCTTCTATTGACCATCTTTCTAATCTGCTTGGTAAATTTATTCGGAACCGGCTGCGAATCATTAAAAGACATGCATAAGAAAGAAAGCTAAAATACAGATTTATAGCATACCGATACATCGAAACTTCATAGTTGCGATGGCAATCCAGAGATATTTATTTCTACACACGTGGTGCGCGTGCGAATGCGTCAGGCATCATGGACAAATATTTCAGAACATGGAAAGTATTATTCGTATAAAGTAATTAAAACTTTTAAATACCTTGGGTAGATATTTTCTTAGTTGATGCAATCATATCATGAGGACTAAATTTAAGCTATTATACATATGCATATGTATTTTTCTAACCTAATATATCACACACACACAGAGAGAGAGAGAGAGAGAGAACACCTGGTAGGTAGAGAAATCAGGTAGCAGAATCCTGAAGAAATGGAGTCCATAGCATTGCTCATCATCATCATCCATGATCCCTTTGATAATATTTTTTCAAAGGGATCACGGATGATGATGATGAGCAATGCTATGGACTCCATTTCTTCAGGATCCTGCTACCTGATTTCTCTATCTACCTGGTGTTCTATCTCTCTCTCTCTCTCTCTCTGTGTGTGTGTGATATATTAGGTTAGAAAAATACATAAGCATATGTATAATAGCTTAAATTTAGTCCTCATGATATGATTGCATCAACTAAGAAAATATCTACCCAAGGTGTTTAAAAGTTTTAATTACTTTATACGAATAATACTTTCCATGTTCTGAAATATTTGTCCATGATGCCTGACGCATTCGCACGCGCACCACGTGTGTAGAAATAAATATCTCTGGATTGCCATCGCAACTATGAAGTTTCGATGTATCGGTATGCTATATATCTGTATTTTAGCTTTCTTTCTTATGCATGTCTTTTAATGATTCGCAGCCGGTTCCGAATAAATTTACCAAGCAGATTAGAAAGATGGTCAATAGAAGAGAAAATACTAACCTAGTGAGCCACAATGGATAATTTGTCATTATTGATCCATCTTCCTGAAAACGGTTTATACGGAGCAAGTATATTTCATGGTACTTGAGAAAAATATATGTTGAAGTCAAAAGCTATCAAGATTTAAATGCTCGCTTATAGTCTTCCAAGATATTTTATATTCCAAGGCAAGGTGACAATAAGTGCATGCTTTTGCATGATTTGGTATGTAGATTCAAGGTTATGCATGGCTACGACCCTTTCTTATGATTTCTTATCATAATATTCTGCACACTTATAGTTTATAGATGCAGTTAGATCATATCTCTATAAGGGAAAACTTAAAATAACAACCTTTATACTAAAAAAATTATGTATGCCATTACTTAGTAGTTTATGGTTTTAAGACGCAAAAGCCATTTGAGAAATACTTTTCCTACCCACTATTAATCCATATTCTCAATATAGTCATTGAATTTGCACGCGCACATAATAAGAAGGAGAAGACAATAATGTGGCAGAAGGAGAAGACAGTAATGTGGCGGAAGAAGAAAAAAATGACATTCCTCGTTCTCTGTTTCAGCATCAATCTTCTGATATGAACTAATGATGGCTTTCACATAGGCTTTTCCCTTTAGAGACTTCTTAGTGTCCAATGGAAAGCATACATCAGATTTGTGCAGGTCGGGTTCTTCTATGACTTTTAAGAGTCTCAACTGATTCTGTAAATTACACCCTAGTTGGGTGATACTTTTACCACTTCTCACTGCAGGTGCGCTCTCTAATATCCATTTTGAATATCGATAATATTACATTCAAAATGGATATTAGAGAGCGCACCTGCAGTGAGAAGTGGTAAAAGTACCACCCAACTAGAGTGTAATTTACAGAATCAGTTGAGACTCTTGAAAGTCATAGAAGAACCTGACCTGCACAAATCTGATGTATGCTTTTCATTGGACACTAAGAAGTCTCTAAAGGGAAAAGCCTATGTGAAAGCCATCATTAGTTCATATCAGAAGATTGATGCTGAAACAGAGAACGAGGAATGTCATTTTTTTCTTCTTCTGCCACATTACTGTCTTCTCCTTCTTCTTCTGCCACATTATTGTCTTCTCCTTCTTATTATATGCGCGTGCAAATTCAATGACTATATTGAGAATATGGATTAATAGTGGGTTGGAAAAGTATTTCTCAAATGGCTTTTGCGTCTAAAAACCATAAACTACTAAGTAATGGCATACATAATTTTTTAGTATAAAGGTTGTTATTTTAAGTGCGCGTGCAAATTCAATGAAAGTTAGATTTGAGGATACCCATGTATGAGTTGTATTCTATATATGTGTGTTTCGATTTATGATTTCGCTTAAGTGTAGGGTTGTTTTTACTTAAATTTCAAATGTATATACATGCATACTGTCTTCTCCTTCTTCTTCTGCCACATTACTGTCTTCTCCTTCTTCTTCTGCCACATTACTGTCTTCTCCTTCTTATTATGTACAGTACTTCCACAAAATACGTGTTGTCATTTCTAAATGGAAGTTTCTCAGTGCCACCATAGTAGCAGAAGATGGAATTGTTTATCGCCACTAGATTATGCTAAGCCTCGGATAGATTAGGAAAATATGATCTAGAAGAATATAATTAGCAGAGGAAATATGCAAATAAACATGCATGCAAGCTGACATTAAAAGATTAATATAACAGAGATGTCTACTGATGATTTGTAAGATGTTATCGCAGGTAGGACAACTGCCAATTCTATGGCTTGTGGCCACCAGCGACTGCTTTCTCACCACAGTAAAAATAATGAGGGACTATAACATATCATGAATTCGATATGCACCGTGATTTCATAGCATATGTCTATTAACCTATAATGTATAAGTTCTCGGCGTTGATTGCAGAGGTGCATACAGTCTGAACTAGTAAATATACGTAAGAAGGAAAAAGAAGAAACGATTCATAAATATGGTTGGGCCAGAAACAGACTTAGTCACTGAATGACATATAACTGATATTCCTTGATGTAGAAATGAATACACCTTTGATAACAAACTCATTCTTTTTTGGGAGATATATGAATAACCGACTCTGACCCTCAGCATTCCATTGAACACATGGAAATCCATCGTATCTCATATCCAGCCACCTCACTTCACCGATCCTATGATCGCCCTCTGGAGGACGCACAGCCCTAGCCGCAGCCCCAGCCCAAACCCTAGCCTTAGGTGGTGGTGATGAATGTGAATCCTCATGTGATTTTGCATATTATTGCAAGAGCGTTAATGGGTTTTCAAGATTTGTACGTAGTCAAGAGCAATTGTGAGCAAGGAAAGTAAAAATAGTTTTGGAATTTTATCAAACGGTTGGTGAGCAAACTAACAAAACGTTTTGAATGAAAATATAATGTAAAATAATTTCGAGAATCAAAAGTGATAAGCTTTGTTAATGATATGGGAGAGAAGCTTGCTTTTTCTTTTTTGTGAGAAATATTTTAGGTTTTTTTTCCTTATTTCTGTTACATCCTGACCGAAGAACTTTCACAATTGTTAAAATTCAGCATTTTGGTCAGTCCTCTCCTTTATTGATATGCATGTGATGTGAGGGTTGGATTTAACACAGCAACCATTGTTCATCAATATATATTACCAAATAAAGCTCTTTATTGTTGGTTATGTTGGTTTCATCCTATTCTTGCCTCAATTTGGTGTAATTTGAAATGGCCCACGATTCTAGGGTTTGATATGGGATGGCAATAGAAAAGAGAATTTGTTCTCAAGTTATGATCGAATACCATAATAAATTGGGAGTTGGTTAGGATTGTGAAATTGTGAAAGTAGTTGCATTTTTTTCAAGTATGATCTTGTGAAAATCGGATGAAATATTTAACATCATTTTGTTGTTATTTAGGATTAGCACCCTCTAAAGGATTTTAAGTTAAGATAATGGATATGGATCTTTTGTCAGGATAAAGAAGATCTGCACATACATAAATACTAGTATAAGATAATTCAAAATTTGGGACAACGGATACATACCGCTAAAAGATATAAATCGAAAACCCAAACAATATTTTATGATAAACTTAAGTGTTCTTGCAAACTAATACAAATCTTGTTAAAAATTTGATAAATTGACCTTCCCCTTCCCCAGCCCTAGCCCCAGCCCGCAGCCCCAGCCGCACCCCCAATAAAAAATTTGATAAATTGACCCTTCCCCTTCCCCGACCCCGACCCCGACCCTAACCCTACCCCGACCCCGACCCCGCAGCCCAGCCCCTGCCCCAACCCTAACCCGACCCCGACTGCGACCGCGACCCCAGCCCAACCCCAACTCGCGCGCCATGAACCTTAAGCCCAAAATAATCCAATAAATTCTTTAACTTACCTCGAGATTTACTCACCTGAACGGCTGCTGGGGCAGGGGCGACGATCTGAACGGTGGTGGCGACGACCTTAACCGCGGTGGCGACGAGAACTCCAGTGGCGACGAAACCGGCGGTGGCGACGAGGAGAACAACCTTGGCGGCGACGGCGTGGCGCATTGGGGGCTTATTTTCGCGCCCGATCGAGAGAGAGAGGGAAATGAGCGTAGGCGATCGATCTGGGATTTTATTAAATCGATATTTACTTGCCCCTACGGATATATCCGTAGGTCCTTTGTTTGCAGCTCCGTAGGGGCAAACACCTAATTAAGAATTAATATTTTTATTCTTGGACGTCTTTGCCCGTAGGGGCAACCTTTTAGCCCTACGGATATATCCGTAGGGCCAAGTTATTTCTGCCCCTACGGATTTAACTATCCGTAGGGGCAACCCCCTATTTTACTAGTGGTAGGAGGTGTGTTGTCTCCTGAGGGTTTTCAGCGGATACTACCCACAAAATCCCGTCAAGATAGTTTCACAAGTTAACGTCGATTCTACTCCTGCAATTTAATATCTAGGTTAGAAATTCTATCATCCTAAATTAGAAATATTCAATCCTTATGTTTCACGCCTCATATTTATTCAACCCCAGATCCTATACGTTTTTACAGTTTAGAAAGATCTCGGTTTCTCTTGAGTTTTCCTTCTAAAGTGCGGTCTCCAGTCAGGGATTTTTATCATCTTTACGGAAAACATAAGTCTTATTCTTTATTCCTATCTTTCCTCCAAACATCGATTGTAAATCCCTACGTATGTGTAAAATTTCACCCTTACACTTAAGAATTCAATTCAAGCTATAGTACCCTTGCCCTAATGTCTAATACTACTTCTTTTCGTTAATGATGGACGGTTTTGCTCACACACCTTTCATGCGACTATTAATGCTTCTTGAGGCACTAACAGCCGATTACTGAATGTGTGAGCTTAAAGCGTAAATAGCAACTTTCAGGTCTTAACTTTATTTATTTTTTCTTTTTCTTTTTTTTCTTTTTCTTTTTCTTTTTCAAGACCGGATATATTTTTCACTGATGCTCTTTTAGTGGTTAGCTTTAAATACCGTTTTTTTTTCATACTATATTTTCAGGCAAGAGTATTTCTAAGTATCCTCTACTATCCCAAATTTCAAGGTGCGTGTAGGTGCAGTTTGTAAGGTATATACTTTCTAAATTTGGAATCAAGAATATAAACTATTTTTCAGACTTATCTTTTAGTAAAGCTTTCAATACTTTCCCTTCATCTCGACTTAACTCAAGAACTGAACTCAAGATTACCTACTTCTATAAAATAAACTGCAAGGACGTATAATTACCAAGGTTAAACAGAAGGATGGTTATTTTTAGGGTTTTCAATTGCTAAGTCTAGGATTTAGTTATTTCTAACGTATCAACTAAACTCTCGGAATAAAAATCTAAGTTACCCTATTAGCTAATCTGACGACAAAATTTTAGATTTTTATGGGTTTTTAGATAAGTATGAAAATGCAAAATATACACATGAATGCGAAGGTAGAAGGCTTACCGAGCACACCCCCAAACTTAAACTTGACAGTGCCCCCACTGTCAGGCTACACCAAGAGGGTCAAAATTGTCGACGCTCCCTTGTTTGTTTGTTTTATTTATTTATTTATTACCAGAAATATACACACACACACACACACACACACACAAAAAGCTCCCCGCCGAGCTTAAGTGACACAGTGTTGCCACTGTTTAAGCGTTAATGTTCAGAGTTAGGGGGAGAGAACAGTATTAATCTATGCAAGGCCTTACACAGGCCAAAAGTTAACACCAACTATTCAAAAAAATTATCGTGATATCGCAATGGAAACGAGATGAAGAATACACGAGACCGTGTGGGGATGGTATTGGGATACGGTCTCGGTGGAGGAGAAGAATGGCGGAGGGGATAAAGAAATGGAATACGAACTTGAGGGTAGAAATAGAGTGAATAAATTAGTATAATTTGTAATGACCGATGTGTAAAAAGCGATTGTACTAATCTATCAACCCGTTGAAAATGGGGTCAAACCTCTCAAGATTCGTGAGAAAACATGGGTAGACCGAACTTGGTAAACCAGACACAGGAAATGAAAGTGATACGGTGTCTTGTGAGGTGGGAACGATGGAAAGGCTGGAAGGAAGTGATCAAGGAATAGGATTAGTTAAAGGTTCAGGAGGGTGTACACAGACAGTGAAAGGGATAGAATGAATTGGAAAATCCGATTCATCAAGTAAAACTGGTTCATCCTCAAAAATATCCTCAAAAATATCCTCAAAATTCTCCTCAAAAATTAGCTCATCCATGCATTTATCATCATCAATATCAAAACGCATATGGAGTTCGGGAAAAACAGTTAATAACTCGGGATGATATCCACACGGAAGTGAAAGGACATGATGAATTGGTGAGAAAAACTCACCCAAAACTGTGGGTTCATCATCCAAAATATTCCCAGCATCAATATTCTCAATCAAGTGAAAATCAAATTTCTCAGACACCTCATTAAAAGCATGGATTTCTTAGATATCACATATTACACTTACGGTCGCAGAAAATAAAGTGAAACCGGCGATACACCACATATTACCTCATCAAATTTCTTAGTAAATATACGTATCCCAATTGTCGTTGACATATAGCAGCGAAACCGATGATACACCATATATTACACTTACGGTCGCAGAAAATAAAGTGAAAAACTACAACAATAGGAATCCGCAACCACCTTAGACATCATAAACCCAATGTATTACATACTTTGGATTTCATGCCCAACCAAATGAATTCCTTAGACATCACATGCCTAATAATTATAAACCCCGCATTTTAGTCTCTATATTGAAAACACTTTCCAATAACCAGTCAGGTAATTCAACAAGATTCCCGATAACCTGATTGAATGCTCGTCGAAAACTTTAGTAGACGGCCACACCCCCGATGCCATCGACGAAGTGCACTAAGGCGGAACACCGCGGCCGTGAGCACCCGAATGGATGCTTTTGGCAACGGAGTTCTCCTATAGTCACTTGGTCGGGGCTATGGGGCGTGGCTATCCAGTAAGGTTACTCAGCGAATATCTACATACGCTACGTAATTGCAACGGACTTTTGATCCATATCAAAATTCTGTGGCAACCGATCAATAAGACTAAACTGCTAGATTTATAAAATTCAAACTAGTTATCACATAACTAATTATTGTGGATTCCAAATATTGTATCGCAATCACAAATAGCTAGACGATATTAAACTTTTCGATCGAATAAACAAACACCCAAAATTTCCCCAAGAGCTCAACATTTGAGCGGAGTTTAAAAAATACCCAGAACATGCCACAGCACCTATGGACCAACCGTAGAAAGTTCAACCCTTGCCTCACCTATGGCGCCGCGGAACTACCACAAACCCTAGGGTTTGGTGGCGGTTCCGACGGTCACAGAATCAAGTTAGGGTTTCGTTCTTCTAGAGGGTCTACAGAATCACCTGCATGATTTTCTGAAGATTTTAAACTTGGAAAAATCCAACTCTTGGAAAATTTCCAGCGAGGGAAAATATGGGTTATTGATATCCGTTCAAACATTTTAACGTCGTCTAAATAACCCGAAACAATGTTAAAATTACGAATACGAAACACTCTGAATTGCCTAAATACTAAGACCACATCACACGCAATCTTAGCAAAAACAAGCAACACCGGAAAAACCAAAACCTAGAGACTGGAACACGGGAAAAATTTGAACCCAAAATGAAGCAGGAAAACCGAGCAGGCCGGTTTTAACCTCAATGTGGCCGGCCAAATTCCGGCGAGAGGGGTTCAATTTTCTTCTGTGTTCATGTCACATCACATGTAACATTCTGCAGTTGCTTAAAAAAATTTTAGAGGCCATTTAAAAATCGACAGAAACTAGATTTTCTTGTTTCAAGTTTCGGAGTAGTTTCGGTTTCGTAATCTAACAAATATCGTTTAAATCTCTAGTTTAGCTCTGATACCACTGTTGGGTTCCCTAAGACGGCAGCAAGGTTTCGGGAGGTACCGTCCATGCCAATTTCAAAAATTTGCCGTACTAAAGAACCCTAACCTAGAACCTTAACTAGAAATTTAGACGAATCAAGCATGCAAACAACTTTACATACAAAGTGAACAAGGAATACAACCTTTGTAGACCGGTCCTTCACTTCAATAGCTCCGTGTAGTAGTCCCTTCGCTCCAAGTAGTGAACTCCCGGACTCTAGAAAGGCTCCACAAGATGAACGGAACAAGCTTGCTTGAAGTCTTCGAGGCCGAAGATGATCTACGTCGAGGAGACACCAACCCAAGCTACCTCTTCACTAAATTAGGGTTTAATGAAGCAAACACCCTAAACTAAATGGCTAATATAGTAGAGGATGATGAAGTAGGAATTTTGCTCACTTTAGATTTATTTTTCTCACAAAATTTCTTCACCATTTCAAAAGCTAGAAAGCTTTCTCATGAGGAAGAAGAAGATGAAGTGGAGATGAGAATGAAACTCATGAGGTGAGAATAGCAACCATGGGTGAGTTAGTGTCATGCACTAACTCATGTAGAGAATAAACCATGGCTAACAATAATGGTTAGGTTAATAAATATCTACAAGTAAAACAAAGTTAGTTGACTAAGTCAATGGTTAGCATAAGCTTCTCCAAGCTTCTAGCTATGACAATTTTCCAACCATTTTGAATTACTGGGATAAATAAAAACCCTAGGATTATCATAAGCATGGTGTGAGTTTCATACACCCATGTAGCATGTGGCATCTAGCATGACACAAAATAATGTACATTAATATATATCACATATATACTAAATCTACATGAGTGAGAAAAAGAAATGTTTAGTGAGCAAATATTAGTTAATTTAAGTTAATATATCAAATATATAATTATACATAAAATTATCAAATCAACACTTGATTTAACAATCCGGCTATATCACATACAACCGACTAATATCAAATGTAACAACTTATCGAATCAACACTTGATTCGATAACCCGACTATATCACATATAACCGGCCGATATCACATATCGCGAGAATAGAATACGGTATCACATACTCGTATTAATCTCGGTCCCGCATATATCACAAATGTGCTCCTACTTCGTTTCGCTTGAGCCAGGAAAGCTCTTTGTAGGACTCTAAAGACTCGTCAATACGCCGGCAGTAGGTGGTGATCATATCAGTCACCAACAAGCCACAAGTGGTCTGCTAAACGTAACGGCCACCCGGGTATTGAGAGATCAGAAGATCAACAAGCAAGTCTGCTCATACTCCTGCTAATCCAATCAGTAACACTACCGTACAGTCCGTTCTCTTCGTCTGATATGTCTCATATCATAGCCTGGGGGTCGTATAACGTCAGACCCCAATAGCCTGATAAGTCATGCCGATGCAAGGTCCATAACAGTTCGAGAAACTACTCATAACACTTACCAGTAGATCTCAGCAATCCTGGCCAATGATTTCCTGTTATGGTTGTTAGTGTATATGCCCTAGGGGCCATTATTGTATCATAATAGCTTGTATATTACTTAATGGAAGCTTGGGATATTCACAGTTATATTAACAGTCTTGCTAAATATGGTAGTATGCTACTTGGTTTATATCTATCCTAATATGTGTATATGTTAGCATATCGCGAATACATATTGATAGAGCCCTTAGGATCTTTCTTGACTACCAGTGTTGTGATGGCAGTCACACTAGTGGGGGCTGGGTAGTCTACAAGCACATCATTTATCAGGTCCCTAGTCATAGGATTATCGAGACAGGGCATCGATACTCCGGAGTAGACTAGTGTGTACGCTTCTCATCCCAGTTGGGGAGATGGTCTGTCCCACAGCCATTAGTATGTTGTACTGGAGATAGTATACAGGTGCTCGTTGGGTTACGGGTACACCGGAAAGGACTCGCAGGGAACTGTTGGTTGGTATTATACCTGTCGTCAGTTAACAGTTCCCAGGTGACATGAGTACATCATAGTCCGCAGACTTGACACTGCTTCTTCGTCTCGAGTGTGTTCCCACTGTTCTTAGATTGCTACCCTACCATGGCTCAAAGGAGTCATGCAAACAGGTAGCAGTTGGGTGCAGTCCCGAAGCACTTGGAGGCAGTGGCGGTTAGATAGGATTCGTCTCTCCCGGTATTGGGAGTTGATATCGCGCTGTGTTTGGAGAGCCATTACGCAAAGTCCCTGATCAGGGAAAACGAGATTTACTGGTAGGATTTCCAGTAGCTTCTCAAGGTGTAGTGGGCTTCACTCGGACACGACTTATACCGCTTTTAGGGGACTGACGCTTGCCGACCCCTAGGCCCGATATGTTACAGTCCTAGACGAACAGACCGGACTGTACAGAGATTGTCACATCAGGCTCAGTAGGAGTTCGGATGGGTTTCCTCATCGGCCTACTTTTCGACATCTACCTGGGGACCGTTACGTACAGCTAGTACCGCTTGCGGTCTGTGGATAAACCCACTGCCAGCGTAAGTATCGAGTCTTTAGAGTCCCACACAGAGAGTTTCCCTGCTTCGGGCGAAACGATATAGAGGTCGTATGGTTTTACGATAGGGTTCGGACACATACGTGTATTTATGCACGTACGATGTTCGGACAGTTTTTACTAGCGGGCTTTAGTTTAAGCCAGATTCTAGTATTGGATTATTGGATTTATACAGTCTCAGTATTTCTGTGTTTTCACGGATAGGAGGGGCGTTCTCGTAATTACTCGAAAAGCTTCTAGAAGAAAGGTGACTCATTATGCTTTAATTCATTTATGAATTAATCATAATGAGGTGGAGGAGATGATGTGTAATTTGCATTAATTACATCATGAGTCATGAGGTGATTCACCTTAAAGTAATTAATGAAGCATGGTTGATATTTTGAGATATTATCATATAGATATTTTCATGCTTCATTATTTATTCAAATGACTTAAGATATTTATTCATTCTCACTTACACATTCTCTCTCCTCAAGCTCTCTCTCTCTTCAACCCTAACCCTAATCCTCTCATGTGTTGTCATCCTAGGGTTAGTAAGACTAATAGATCCATAATTCTCTTCTATATCCTCTAGGTTACCTTGATTAGCACTCATAGTCACCTAGTTACCTCAAGTGAGAGCTTAAAGCTTGGAGAAGTAGCTCTCGGGTGGATCTTCTATCACATCGAGGAGGCCGACGAGGAGGTGATCAACGAGAACAAGAAGGACTTGATTCATTAGGTATAATCATCTATCATAGTAGCTAATCACTTCTAGATAGTTGTTAGTTAGGGTTTAGCAAAGATCCGTAAAGTTAGTCGATATTAGTTTAAACAAAATGATTGTTTTACCTATTCTGCCTCCCCGCATCATGTGGGGTGTCTAACGTTGACTTACAGTGGTATCAGAGACTCGCTAAATCATAACTAACTTCTTAGCAAAGTCGTTAGAAATTCGATCGCAAAACAAACCCGAAAAAACATCATTTTCACCATGTTTCTGCCGATTTTAAAACGGGGTCTAAAAATTTTTCAGGGACCCTTAAAAATACAAGCAGGGAATTTTAAGAATTATGAAGAAATTTGGGACAGTGAATCGACCATAGCGCCGTGGAACCGCCGCCGATCCAAGCAATCCGCCGTGGATCCGCAGCCGAGTTGACTCCGAGTCAACCCAAATTTGCTCAGTTATTCTTCTGTGTTGATGTTGAGTTTTCTGAGATGATTTGTTTCTGCTCAGGTTTTATGTGCACAGAGAATTATTTGGAGTAGACTCATTTGTGTTTGCTTGATCGAAATTCTAAGATGTTTGGCTAACTTGATTATATCTGTGATGTGTTTAATGTGTTCGTAAACCCCCCTAACTGCTAGTATGTCAGTTAGCAGGGGGTTGCACATTTCTGTAATGGTTTTTACTGGTTTGTGATTGTGGACTTGTTGGATTGTCATGAATGGATAGTCGGGGATGTGAGATGAGTGTTTCTTTCATTCAAATATAATTTGTAATTTTTTGTAATATTCTTTTGCGGGGCACATCCGGGTTGATGTTGTAGCCACCGTTGTATTATTTCATTTACTGTTTTCTGCTCCTAGGATAGACCCAAGGTGGGGTGCACAAACTACCGAGTACTTTGAAGTGTTTAGTGGCCTACTCACGTTGTTGAGGGAGACCGCTTCACTTCGGGCACTTGGCGGGTAGTTTGCCGTACCCGTAGGGGTCTAGGGTGGGGTTTTGGCTATTCATCGCGACTGTGTAATCCGTCTTTCTTTGCAGGCTCAAAAGGAATGCGGATTCGTAGAAAATCCAATATGTTCATCTGTGATCTGGAATGCCTATTATTGCGTCTGACGAATGTACAATATCTATATATGATATCTATTAGGCGTCACTTATGTTTTACACCCGCGCTAGCCCAGCCCCCGCTCTGTCGTTAGTTAAGTAACCTAACGGGTGAATGACGGGGCCCAGTGGCGAATGCGGATGGCATAAGAGGACGTTGTATTTTCGTTGTTTTCTGCAATGATAGGTTAATTGATGGGACGCATTATATTAATGCAAAGAAAATAAACCAAAGTTGAATCGTTGGAACAGTTTAAAAGAAACCACTCGGTTATTTTTAAAACAGAAGATATTTTTAATTGCGGAGTTTTAACCACTCCTTTTAAAAGATATCAGGTTCCTTCGATCATATCAAGTTCACTACGTTCACGGTTTCGCCAAAACCATTCGTAGCCCTCCGTCATTTCATTTGGATATTCAGTAGTATTCAAGCTATGTATTTTGACCAACGCCAAGGCATAGTGTTTGGTAGCTGCTGGGTATTCATTTGTTGCATAGATAGATGAGTTGGTTTGGGACAGTCGTATTACCATTTGGCCAACGTCAGGGGTATGTACGGATGGGTTCAAATTAACAAGATAATGATGGGTAGAACTTGACATGTGACTTATGACATTTTGACCAACGCCAAGGTCATAAAAGCATGGGGCAGAAATTGATATCATGAATTTCTAAAGAAACTGAAATTTGCTAAGAGTAGCATACTATTTGGAGTGTGATAATTTTGGTAAGATTCCTTCAGCTTTATCACACGATGATATTTGGATCCCGATCCTACTGTGAGTATCCGCTACTCATCAAGAGATTCGTCACTTAACGATCAATGCTATAAACTAAGTAGGTGTCGAGAAAGGTGTCAGCGGGGCTACGCCCCCAGAGAAAAGAAGTTATTTAATTAAGGAACTTCGCGAAAGCATCGTAAAACCTCCCTCGAAGTACCGACACCGGCCTGGCTGAACGGTTAAGCAAGTATTGTACGGTGAGAATAGTCCTGACTAGTTCTTCCTTTTTGGTTTGAGGAGGGATTCGAGAAACAGTGGGAGCCATCTAGTTTAGATAAACTAAAAACCACTCTAAACTTGCAAGAGCATCAGGCTAAAGTGTTCCCTCTCTCTCTCAATTGCAGCGACCCAGAACATGACAGGCCTTAAATTACTATTAGATAAAAATATTTTGACATGGCCAAACTATAAAGACTGGTTCCGGAATGTCAAGATGGCAATTACTTATGACAAATTGGGGTATGTCCTTACTACTAAGGCACCTGCTGTCCCTGGTCTAGAATCCAGTCTCGCGGATAAGGAAATCCGTAAGACCTGGGAGATTGACTGCGCGAAGGCCAAATGCATCGTGCTTGCCTCTATGAATAATGAACATCAAAGGAGGCACGAGAATATGGATCTTGAGTCCATATTTCTCCACACCAAGGAAATGTATGGAGAGCAATCTCGTATAGCTAGATACGAGACCTCGAAGAACTTGTTTCAGTCGAGGCTGGCCGTCGGATCATCTGTAGGAGAACATGTCCTAAAGATGATTGGCTATATAAAAGAGCTCACGGACCTCGGGACGACTTTAGAGAACGAGCTATATACAGACTGGTTCTTCAGTCCCTTCCTTCCACCTACACCCAGTTTATTCTGAATTTCAACATTCAAGGAAAAGAAGTTGAACTTCCAGAACTTCTTAACATGTTAAGGAGTGCAGAGGGCACCTTGCAGAAAGCAAGGGAAACATGCACTATGTTTGTTCGCGGTGCTTCCTCTTCCGGGTCCAAGGCTAGGGCCAAAGGAAGGAAGAAGAAGGCCGCTACCAAACCAAGAGGTGGTATTGTAAAGATGGGAGTTAAGGGAAAAGCAAAGGTGCGGTGCCAGTAGTGGCAAAAGACGAGTGCTTCCACTGTCGTAGGAAAGGCCATCGGAAGAAAGATTGCAAAGCTTGGATTACCAGGAACCAGGACCCGAAGCAAGCTGTGGCTTCGACTTCAGGTGTGTTTATAATTGAAAATTGTCTGTCAATCAACTCTACTTCCTGGGTATTGGATACCGGATCAGGATCTCATATATGCAATTCATTGCAGGCACTGAGAAACCGTAGAGTGCTGAAGGTTGGTGATATGACCCTCCAGGTTGCTAACGGAGCTCGCGTGGGTGCTGTGTCCTTAGGGGATTATCACATTGGATTGACGAGTGGACATATTTTGGTTTTGCATAACTGTTTTTGTGTACCCAGTTTAACGTGTAATATCATATCAGTGTCGTTGTTATCAAAAGAAGGTTATGATTTCACGTTTATAAGCGATGTTGTTAACATCCACCTTAATCATGGTTTGATTGGGTCCGGTACACTAGATAATGGTATATATGTGTTAAACCAATTACAGATTTTCAATGTCCAGAACACACTAAAAAGAAAGTCTCCAGATATAAATCAGTCTTTCTTATGGCATTGTAGACTAGGTCACATCAATGAGACAAGGTTAACTAAGTTACATAGAGAAGGATATTTGGATCCGTTCGAATATCAATCTTATGCCACTCGTCAATCATGTCTCAAAGGAAAGATGACAAAGACTCCATTCACTGTACATGGAGTAAGAGCGAGCGAGCTCTTAGGACTCATACACAGCGATGTATGTGGTCCAATATCTACACATGCAAGAGGTGGTTTTTCATATTTCATTACTTTTACGGATGATTACTCTAGGTATGGATTCATTTTCTTAATGAAATATAAATCCGAGGCCTTTGAGAAATTCCAAGAATATAAGAATGAAGTAGAAAAACAAACCGGCAAAAGTATCAAGACACTGAGATCTGATCGAGGTGGTGAATGCTTAAGTGCCGAGTTCCTGGGTTACCTAAAAGAGAAAGGAATTCTCTCTCAGCTTACTCCTCCATACACTCTACAGCATAACGGTGTATCGGAAAGAAGGAACCGAACCCTATTGGATATGGTACATTCCATGATGAGTAATGCTGAGTTACCGCGATCTTTCTGGGGTTATGCGCTAGAATTAGCTGCATATCTTTTGAACAGGGTTCCTACCAAGACTGTGCCTACCACACCATATCAGATGTGGAGTGGGAAGAAACCCTATCTTCAGTATCTGAAGATATGGGGATGTCCAGCTTTCGTTAAAAAGCAGCATGCGGATAAACTCGAGGCACGATCAGTGCAGTGTCAGTTTGTGGGATATCTAAAGAACTCTAAGGGGTATTATTTCTATTACGCAGAGGAACAAAAGGTTTTTGTTTCTCGTAATGCCCATTTTCTAGAACAGCAGTTTTTAGAAAAGGAAACAAGTGGGAGCATAATAGAACTGGAAGAAATTCCAGAACCGCAAACTACTACTGAAAGTTTGGTAGAACCAGAAGTTCAAGAAGAACAGAACATTCCCTCACCCCCCTCCCCGCAGGAGTAGTAGACCGTCTCATACGCCTGAGAGATACTACGGTTTTCTCATAGACGGGGATAGAGAGGATTGCATCATTGATAATGATGAACCTACTAGCTTCCAGCAGGCCATCCAGAGCGGCGACTCAGTAAGATGGCTGGATGCAATGCGGACCGAGATGGAGTCCATGTACACCAACAAAGTATGGAGTTTGGACTTTGCTCCAGATGGGGTAAAACCCATAGGATGCAAGTGGATCTTCAAGAAAAAGATTGGTGTAGACGGACAGGTGGAAACCTATAAGGCTAGACTTGTTGCAAAGGGTTTTCGTCAAAGACCTGGTTTGGACTATGACGAAACCTTTTCTTCAGTGGCTATGCTCAAATCCATTCGGATCCTTCATGCTATTGCTGCCTTCCATAATTATGAGATCTGGCAGATGGACGTAAAGACGGCTTTTCTAAATGGTAATTTAGAAGAGTGCGTCTATATGGATCAGCCAGAAGGTTTCAATCAGAGTGGGAGCAGCGGGAAAGTGTGCAAGTTGCTTAAGTCCATTTATGGGCTATAACAGGCATCGCGGAGTTGGAACATCTGTTTTGATGAAACGGTCAAAGAATATGACTTTATCAAAAATCCAGATGGACCAAGTATATATAGTAAAATTGTAGCACGAACTGTCGTATTCCTCATCTTGTACGTGGATGACATTCTCTTAATAGGAAATGACATTCCTATGCTACAATCAGTCAAAGGATTCTTGTCACACAGGTTCTCCATGAAAGACCTGGGTGATGCCTCTTACATTCTGGGGATCTGGATCTGTCGTGATAGATCCAAGAGGATGTTGGGACTTTCGCAGTCCAGGTATATCAACACTATACTAAAAAGATTCAGTATGGAAGATTCTAAGCGAGGTAGTTTACCGGCTTGTCACGGAATCACCCTCTCCAAAGAGATGTCTCCCAAGACTGATTTGGAAAGGGATCGCATATCTATTATACCCTACGCTTCTGCGGTAGGCTCTATAATGTATGCGATGTTGTGCACCAGACCAGATGTAGCTTACGCACTGAGCGTGGTAAGCCGGTATCAGTCAGACCCAGGGGAGAAGCACTAGATAGCAGTAAAGAATATTCTAAAGTACCTGAGAAGGATTAAGGATATGTTCTTGGTTTACGGCGGAAAAGACCTCAAGATCGAGGCTTTTACTGACTCCAGCTTCCAGAGTGACAAGGATGACTCCAAGTCCATGTCAGGTTATATCTTTACCCTCAATGGAGAGGCGGTGTGCTGGAAGATTTCCAAGCAGGACACCGTTGCTGACTCGACGATGGAAGCGGAGTATATCGCTGCTTGCAATGCCGCAAAAGAAGCAGTCTGGATGAAGAAGTTCCTCACAGAACTTCAGGTGGTTCCATCCATTGTTGATCCAATACCTCTGTATTGTGACAACAACGGGGCTATAGCTTTAGCAAAGAAACCCAGGTCCCATCAGAAGTCCAGACACATCTTAAGGCGGTATCACCTGATCAGGGAGATCATAGATCGCCGGGAGATCGAGGTCCGGAGAGTTGCTATAAAGGAGAACACTGCAGATCTATTCACAAAGGCCTTGCCTCAGATTCAGTTCGAGAGGCTACTCGAGATGATAGGTCTTCGATACGCCAGTACATGGCCCTAATGCAAGTAGGAGATTATTAGTGTATATGCCCTAGGGGCCATTATTGTATCATACTAGCTTGTATATTACTTAATGGAAGCTTGGGATATTCACAGTTATATTAACAATCTTGCTAAACATGGTAGTATGCTACTTGGTTTATATTTATCCTAATATGTGTATATGTTAGCATATCGCGAATACATATTGATAGAGCCCTTAGGATCTTGCTTGCTTCTAGAAAAAAGGTGGCTCATTATACTTTAATTCATTTATGAATTAATCTTAATGAGGTGGAGGAGATGATGTGTAATTTGCATTAATTACATCATGAGTCATGAGGTGATTCACCTCAAAGTAATTAATGAAGTATGGTTGATATTTTGAGATATTATCATATAGATATTTTCATGCATCATTATTTGTCCAAATGACTTAAGATATTTATTCATTCTCACTTACACATTCTCTCTCCTCAAGCTCTCTCTCTTCAACCCTAACCCTAATCCTCTCATGTGTTGAGATCCTAGGGTTAGCAAGACTAATAGATCCCTAATCCTCTTCTATATCCTCTAGGTTACCTTGATTAGCACTCATAGTCACCTAATTACCTCAAGTGGGAGGTTAAAGCTTGGAGAAGTAGCTCTCGGATGGATCTTCTATCACATCGAGGAGGCCGACGAGGAGGTGATCAACGAGAACAAGAAGGACTTGATTCATTAGGTATAATCATCTATCATAGTAGCTAATCACTTCTAGATAGTTGTTAGTTAGGGTTTAGCAAAGATCCGTAAAGTTAGTCGATGTTAGTTTAAATAAAATGATTGTTTTACCTATTCCGCCTCCCCGCATCATGTGGGGTGTCTAACGTCGACTTACAGTGGCCAATCAAGTATAGAGCAACATCAACCCCCAATACCGGGAGAGACGAAATCCCCTCCTATCGCTCATTGCATCCATGTGACTCGTGACTGTACCCAAAAACCACCATTTTGCACGATCTCTTGAACGTAGTAAGGTGGAAATCAAAGCACGGTGGGAATCACACAAGTCTCTATGACGATCTCGGGTCAACAGACTAACTTGTACCAGTGTCACCAGAGAACTGCTATCTGACGATAGGTATAATACCATCTAGGAGTTCTCGGAGAGTCCGTTCAGTATACCCAGTCTCCACTGAGCACCAATATACCATCTCTAATATCAAACACCAATGGATATGGGATCATCCATCGCCCATCATATGGGTCAAGAAGCGCATACGCTAGTCTACTCTGGAGCATCGATGCCCTGTCTCGATACTCCTACGACTAGGAACATTTGAAGGATGTACTTACCGACTACCCATGTCCCCACTAGTATGATCTGCATCATAATCTGGTAGTCAAGTACTCATCCTAAGGGCTTTATCAACATGTAATAGAGAGACAATAAGTATACATGTTAAGATAAAGTGCAACCAGATAGCATACTATCATGTCGAGAAAGAAAGTCCTCCCTATATATGTCCAAGCATCCACTACAATATACATCGTATATACAGTAATGGCCTCTAAGGCATACATATAACTAACAAGTAGTTATTTTCTTCCCCCAGGAGAACTCGACTCAGATGGTAGAGAGCTCTCTCTTTCCCCTGGTCGTTCTCCTGTGCCCATAACGCTCCTAGAGAACCTTCCAGTGGGCTGTTGTGTACAGGATAAAGGGCTTTTCTTTGACTGGAGCGGTCAGTACCGGCGGGTTCTGCAGGTATTGCTTGATTTCATCCAATGCACTTTGGCATTTATGATCCCAAACGAACGAGGTCCCCTTCTTCATTAGATGGTTGTAGGGGCGGCATTTTCCAGAGAGGTTGGCTATGAATCGCCGGATATACGCGAGCTTTCCTTGGAGAGACCGCAGTTGTTTAAGAGTTCTTAGCATGGGCATTTCCATAATCGCCTTGATCTTTGATGGGTCTATTTCGATACCTCGATGCCGTATGATGAATCCCAGGAATTTTCTTGAGGAGACTCCAAACGCGCATTTCAGAGGATTTATCTTTAGATTGTATTTCCGAAGATGCTGGAACACTATGTTCAGATGTTTCCAGTGCTCCTCGTACGATTTGCTTTTCACCACAAGGTCGTCAATATAGCATTCGACAATCTCATGTATGAGGTCATTGAAGATCTTCATCATGGCCCTCTGGTAGGCAGCGCATGCGTTCTTCAAACCGAAGGGCGTCACCTTATAGCAGAATATGCCTAGCGGAGTTCGGAAGGCGGTGTGCTTTTGGTTTTCAGGATGCATTTTAATTTGATTATAGCCTGAAGATCCATCCATGAAGGAGAAGACCTTATGAGTGGATGTGTTATCGATCATCAGATCGGTAACAGGTACTGGGAAGTCATCCTTCGGACAAGCTTTGTTAAGGTCCCGAAAGTCCACGCAGATGCGCACTGTTCCATTTTTCTTCATCACTGGAATGATGTTGGCAATCCAGTCGGGATACTGAACTTCTTGGATGAAGCCGGAGTCAATTAGTTTCTTGACTTCGGTATTGATACTCATCTCGAGTTTGAGACGCATTCTTCTTGGCGTCTGTTTGACTGGCTTGACGTCCGGGGATATAGCCAGTTTATGCACCGCTATTTTTTGATCCATTCCCGGCATCTCGGAATAGTTCCATGTGAAGCAATCTTTATATTGCATAAGCACGTCCTTTAATGTGGCCACCTGTTCTTTAGACAATAGCTCACTGACGAACGTGGGTCTCGGCTCGTTTTCCGTCCCTAAGTCGCTTTTTCTCAGGTTGTCTGCCGTAGTGTGTATCCCATCTTCCAGCTCTTTTGGTGTTGGTGGAAACTCTGAGATCAGCTCATCCTCATCTTCATTTGAGAAGTATCTGGAGTGGTCATCCATATTCTTTTGGTTCCCCTCTTTTGAGAATGTTATCACATGGCAGGTATGAGTTCATTTCCAAGCTCGATATTGATCTGGCCCTACTCTCGCAATATAGGTTGCTTTCGGCTCATGCTTTCACAGTGGGGTTACCCTCCAACTGTCGGATAGAGCGAACCTGCCTTATTGATACTGGTCTTCGACCCAGTCTTTGAAGGTGAAGCAGTTTTTAAGGGGATGACCTATTGCTCAGTGATAGGAGCAATAGTCTGAATGATGGATCTTGTTTATTTGTTCGGGATGCCGAGACCCCGGAAGCGTCATCATTTGATGCTTCATGACAATGTTAAATATTTTTCTTGTCTTGTCTTGAAAGAAAGAGTATTCCCGACCCATCTTCTTGATAAAGGACGGGTTCCAACCACGTTTTTCTTGATAGCGCGGCTTCTTAGATATACCTGATTTAGATGGATTTTTACGATCAAAAATATATTACCGCAATCAAGAACGGCGTCGCTTGGTAGCTAGCCGGTGAATACGGGTCGGTCCACAGGGATGGTGTTAATTTCCTAAATGTTCTTACGAGCTAATTCCAAAGGGTGTTGGATCTTTTATCACAAAAACTAAATTGAGTTATACTAGGATTAGGAAACTTGCTAGGATTAGGTTTAGGTTAAGTTTAGTAAAATAAAGATTTCCACCTCTTTCAATGCCATAAATTAGATATCTTTTTAGGAGTTATGGTAATTATTAGTAAAGGGGATTAGGATGATCGGGAAGAAACTATATTTCTTCCTCTAGATCTTTGTCCGTCCTTTCTTAATCCTTACCCTAATCTCCATGGAAAACATTCATATCCGGTCTTTTATACTACGGTATCACCGTTACCTCGTGGGTATGGTGCCGTAGGGAGCAGAATATGAAAGTATGCATGGAGTCCTAATTATTCATAAGTGATTGGGCAAAGAAAGGGGTGAGAGATCTTCATCTCTCAAACCCTTCCCTATTCCTAACCCTAACAAGCGAGGAAACTACTCGCTCATTGAGGGATCTACGAAAGACATAATTTTTATTTTGTTTTTAGGGTTAAGAGATTAATTAACTACTGCAGATAAAAATTCTATTCTAAATTAAACTAAGGCAAATAAGAATTTATCTATCTAGGGCAGAAAATAAAACTAAGAACTAGGGCAGAAATTAAACTAAAGCACCTGTTTATTTGTAAAATTCATAAGAATGGGGAATATAAAAATGAAAAATTACAGTATGAACAAATACCCCCAAACTTATCTTTTGCTCGTCCTCGAGCAAACCTAGTTTTATTCTCGACAAAAACCTAACCTCACTTTCGCAGGGAAACGCGATTGCACTGGGCTCGTGCAACAAGCCGTTAAACCTCTAGGTGTCCCTACTAGGAGGAGTGTTGTCTCCTGAGGGTTTTTAACGGATACTACCCACAAAATCCTATCAATTAGGCCCATTGACTTTTATTCTTCAATTAGGTTTTCCAACAAGGAATTCTATTATCTTCGACTCGTAAATTATCCATCCATATTCTTCACGCTTCCTTATTATTTAACTTAAAATTATATACGTTCTATAGACTTACTTAGCCTTTGGCATCTTTTAAGTTTTCCTTCTAGGGTTCTATCTCAACTTAGGAATTTTTATCATCTCTATTAAAGATATAAGTCTTATTCTTCATTCCTTTCTCTTGTCTAAACCCCAATAACGTACCCCTACATATGTGTATAAATCACCCCTACACTTGGAAATTCAAATCAAGCAATCATACTCTTGTCCGTTGTCCAAAGCACTTCTTAATTGGTGAATTTTTAGATGCATTTCGCTCACACATCCTTCATGCGACCGTTAATACTTCTTGAAGTACCAACAACCGATTACAAAATGTGTTTGCACATTAAAGCGTAATTCCTAGTCTTGCAACACCTAAGGCTTTAGCAGTGACTCCCAAACCAGTTGGTCTAAGGCACTAGGTGATGAAGCACCCTCGCTAAATATTTTTTCTATTTTTGCAGTCTTAAGTAATCACAAAAACCAGTGTTCATTTTTTTTTCTTTATTCACACTTGTATTTTTATTTTATTTTCTTTGTACTAAGGACTTTAGACAAGAGCATTTCAAAGTCTCCTCTACTATTCCAAGTTTCAAGGTGCGTGTTTGTGCAAGTTGTAGGGTATATATTTTCAGAATCTAGACTTAAGTTTAGGAATTATTTTTTAAACTTATATTTTAATAAAAACATCAATACTCTTCCCTTGTTTTAACTTAGCCCAAGAAGTGAACTCAAAATTTGCCTATTTCTAAATAAACTACAAAGACATATACTTTCTACCGTTAAATTTTAAGAAAGGTTATTTTTAGGGTTTTTAATTTACTAAGTCTAGATCTAGTTGTTCCTAGCTAGTTAAACTTTTTGTCAAACTCAAGTCAATTATGGCCAAAATTGAATACTTTAATTTTTATAATTTTTTGAAATTTTTCAATTTTTATGGGTTTTTTCTTTTTCTATTTTTATATTTTATTTTTCAAATTTTTCAATTTTTATGATTTTTATATAATGATGCAAATGCAAGAATATACATATGAATGCGGAGGAAGAAGACTTACCGAGCATACCCCCAAACTTAAACTGGACAGTGTCCTCACTGTTAGGCTGCACCAAGTGGGTCGATAATGTCGGCAATTTCCTGCTTATTATCATATTTACAAATGATACACACACCCAAACTTATTTGAAATAAAGTTTTGGAAAAAATTGATTGGAAATTCGGGGGTGAAAGTGGAGGAGATTTAATCGGTGTAGATCGGCTCCTGCAAAAACAGGAGCTCCTCCGATGGGTCCGCTGTGAGAAATGGTTTCAATCAATATCCATTGACCTTGAATAAAGTACCGTCCTCAGGATTTTCAAGATCGACCGCACCGTGCGGATAAATGGTGCGAACTACAAATGGCCCTTTCCACCTAGAACGGAGCTTGCCGGGGTGATAATGTAACCGAGTGTCATAGAGTAAAACCTGTTGACCAGGTTTAAATGTTTTTCGCTGAAGGTGTTTATCATGGAACACCTTAGTTCGGTTTTTAACAATTACGGCATTATCATAAGCTTCATCCCGCAGCTCCTCTAGTTCATTTAATTGCAGCTTTCGATTGCTGCCCGCATCTCCTAATAATAAATTCAACTCTTTGATTGCCCAAAATGCCTTATGCTCAATGTCCACTGGGAAGTGGCAAGCCTTCCCATAAACAAGCCGGTATGGAGACATACCAAGATCGGTCTTGTATGCAATACGGAAAGCCCATAGTGCATCGATCAGTTTGAGTGACCAATCTTTACGGTTTTTAGAAACCGTTTTCTCCAAGATTTGCTTAATTTGCCGATTCGAGACCTCGGCTTGCCCAAATGTTTGGGGATGGTATGGCGTTGACAGCTTGTGAGTAATAGAATATTTGCGCATTAAGGACTCCAAAGTCCTATTGCAAAAGTCATGCCGACATAGGGTCCATAACATTCGTGAAACTACTGATAACTCTTACCAGTATATCACTGCAACCCTGGCCAGGGATTTCCTGTTATGGCCAGTCGAGCATAGCAAAACATCAACCCCCAATACCGGGAGAGACGAATCCCCTCCTATCGCTCATTGCCTCCATGTGAATCGGGACTGTACCCAAAAACCACCTGTTTGCACGACTCAGTAGAGCCATGGTAGGGTGAAAATCAAAGCACAGTGGGAGACACACAAGACTCTATGACGATCTCGGGTCAACAGACTAAGCTGTACCAGTGTCACCAGAGAACTGCCATCTGATGTGAGGTATAATACCATCTGGGAGTTCTCGGCGAGTCCGTTCAGTGTACCCAGTCTCCACTGAGCACCCGCATACCATCTTCGATGTCAAACACCAATGGATATGGGATCATCCATCGCCCATCGCATGGGTCGAGAAGATATGCGCTAGTCTACTCTGGAATATCGATGCCCCGTCTCGATATTCCCACGACTAGGAACAATGAAGGATGTACTCATTGACTACCCAGGCCCCACTAGTATGATCTGCATCATAGTCCTGGAAGTCGAGTACACATCCTAAGGGCTTTATCAACATGTAATCAGAGAGACAGAAAGTATACATGTTAAGATAAAGAGCAACCAGATAGCGTACTATCATGTCGAGCAAGAAAGTCCTACCTATATATGTCCCAGCATCCACTACAATATACATCCAATGTACAGTAATGTCCTCTAGGGCATACATATAACTAACAATCTCCCACTTGCACTAGGGCCATCTGTAGCAGTGGTCGCAGTATCTAATACTCAACCATCCCATATGAGTCTCTCTCTGGGAAAAGGCCTTCGTGAGTGGATCCGCCGTGTTGTCCTCTGAGTCTTCTCTCCTAACCTCGATCACCCTGGAGATCAACTATCTCCATGATCAGGTGATGCTGCCTCAGAATTTGTCTGGGTCACTGATGGGACCAGGGTTCCAGGGCCGAAGCCACACTTCCATTGTCATACAATGGCAGGAACCTTGTTCATCTTATGAACCAATATACACCCAAACTTCCTCTTTGGTAGTATCTTTAATAGCGATGTTACCAGCCTTTATCGTCTAGTTTGTCACGGTATCTAGCTTGGAAATCTTCCAACATACCGTCCCTTTACCGAGGGTAAAGACAATGCCTGCGACTGACATTCAGTCGTCCTTATCACTCTGGAACCCTTCCAGTGATTCTCCCCAAGATCGATTGATACCATCTCACTACAACTAGTGAGTATCCTAGCATCCAATTAAATCTATCTCATAGATCCAAAGCTTAGGATTTAGTAGGTATCACTTTGATCCTATATGGAAAATCATTGTGATAAGCGGAGATTGATCGAGCGTAGCATAGGAAACTCCTTCCCTAACTAGAGTATGTCATCCACGTATTCTACGAGGATCGTCACCATACTCCCTACTACCCTTTTGTTTATACAAGGTTCATCTACCATTTTGATGATGTCAATTTCTTTGACTAATTCATCAAAACAGATGTTCCAACTCCGCGATGCCTGCTTTATCCTATAAAGCATCTTGCACACGTTTCTGCTGCTCCCACTGTCTACGAGGCCCTCTGGCTGTGTTCTTATAGACGTTCTCTTCTAAATTATTATTTAGAAAAGTAGTCATGGCACCCAACCACCAGATATCGTAGTCATGGTATGCAGCCGTGGCAAGTAGGATCTGGATGGACTTAAACATAGTCCCTGGAAAAGGTTTCATCATTATCCGTGCCTGGTTGATGACGAAAACCTTTAACAAGTCTAGCTTTGAAAGTCTCAACTTTTCCATCTACACCAAGTAATCTTCTCAAGATATACTTGCTCCTGATGGGGATTTAACCCTTCAGATATAGCAGCTAAAGTCCATACTTTGCTGGTGTATGTGGATTCCATCTCAGATCACTAAGCATCCAGCCATTCTTACAGAGTCCCTACTCTCGATGGCCTGCTCGAAACTGGTTCGGTCATCATCTCATGATGCAATCCTCGCTCCCACTGTCATCGAGAAACCGAGGTATCTCTCAGGCAGGCGAGGAACCCTACCAGATCGGCGGAGAGGCTGAGGTTCGTCGGGGACTATAGAATCCTTTGGTTCTGTCAAATCTTCAGCTGTAGTTTCGAATAGCTGGAACCTTTCCAGTTCTACAGAACTGACCTTGCCTCGATCTTGTCCGGATTTTGCTTTTGACATAGGCCGGACAATCCCAAATCTTAACTTACTTAAGAGATAGGATCTTCCCACACCATATCTTATATGGAGTGGTAGGCACTGATTTGATTCGAACCTAATTCAATAGGTATGCAGCTTCTCAAGCGCATAACTCCCAAAAGGAAATAGGTAACTCAGTAATACTCATCATAGAGCACACGATATCTAATATTGTGTGATTGCTCCGTCCCGATACACCGTTGTGCTGTGGTGTATTCAGAGGAGTAATACTGAGAGAGAATCTCATTTTCCTTTAGAATAGTCCAAGGATTCCATGAACAAGTATTCTCCTCCCTGATCTCATCATAGGACATAATACTTATACCCGTATTTTGGTTCTCTACTTCCAATTTATATTCTGTGAATACCTCAAAAGCTTCGGACTTATGTTTCAACAGGAACATACGACTGAATCTTGAGAGATTATCAGAGAATATAATGAAGTATAAAGAACCAGTCCTGGCATGTGTAGACAGGAGACCTTACATACATCATCATGTATCAGTCCCAAGAGTTTACTAACTCTTCCTCTGTTTCTAATAAACAGAGCTATGGTCATCTAATCTTTGTGACATGACTGGCAAGTTTCACAAGATGTAAATTCAAACTGATTTAAATATGCATCTAAATGTAACTTCAGCTAGTCGGGTCGCATTGATATGACCTAGTCTACAATACCTCAAGAAGAATTTGTTCATTTCTGAACTCTTCCTCTTGTGTGTGTTCAGTATACAAGGAACTGTAGTTTGATTTAGAACGTCAATGCTTTTAGATAACGTGCCTGAACCGATCAACTTTTGATATAGGAAATGTTCAAAACATTATCCAACAATACAAAATTATATCATTTCTTTACTAATAAAGAGACTGATATGATTTTGTATATCAGGTTCGGTATCTAATAGCATTTGTTCAGAATCAATGTATTCGTAATACAGGGTGACAGTGACCAACAGACTTGGCTGCAACACTTGCCCCGTTTTCTGCCTCATGAAACTTATCACCCATTCTCAGTTTTTCTACCTCTTTGTAGCCCTATGTAACAGATTACATATCTGGGATCCTGATCCGGTATCATATACCCAGGATGCAGAGGATACTGAGAAACAGTTCTTTGTAATGAACACACCCGAAGGAGATGCATCATATGCACTTTCTTCGTTTGGGCGGCATAGGAATTCTGGTATTCCCCAATTTCCTGCTTTGTCTTATAACAATTATAAGTTGGAGCGGGACCAACGTTCCCCATCTCAGAATAACAAGCGGGTTCATTCAATACATCCATTTTATTATCTTGATTAAGGCGTGATATGGTCGCTACCAGGAGAGAGAGAGAAGAAAACACTCTGCGTGCGCTCTTGCAAGATTAGATTGGTTATGTATTTTATCTAATCAGGATGGCTCCCACTGTTTTTATCAAATCTTCCTTCAAACCCTAAAAGGAAAGACTAGCCGGGATTAATTACACTCTACAAGTTCGCCAATCTTTCAGCCAGGCCAGTGTCGGTACTTTGAGGGAGGTTTCCCGTGCTTTCGCACGGACCTAATTACAGTAAACCTCATTTTCCCAGAGGCGTAACCCCGTTGACACCTTTCTAGACACCTACTTGATCGGCTAATTGCAAAGTGCAATACTCTCCCAGGAGTAACAATTACTCGCAGTGAGTATCGGGATCCAACTATCATATAGAAGGTATGCAATCTCATTGCAAATTTCAACACTTGAAACTCCCGATAAAGGTTTTTACCCCTAGCATCTATGACCTTAACTATGGTCAACAAATCATAAGTACTAGTCAAGTTCTACCCGTCATTTCGTGATTAATTAGACCCACCCACATGACCCTTAACTAAGGTCAACAAAGTCACGTGACTGTCCTAACTAATCGCATCATATGCGATGTAGGAAGACATCACTTAGCTACCGTACACTGTGCCTTGACTATGGTCAACAAACACAGCACGAATACTAAGTACTCTACTTCCTAAAATGACGGAGGGTTGCGAATGGTTTTTGTGAAAACCTTTAACGCTTTGAACTTGATCTCGTTGCGGAATCAAATGGTTTTTAAATGGAATGTTTTCGAGGCTTTTCTAGTTTTGCTAAAGGGGTCACTCCCGGTGAAGGGATCGTCGGCCCTTTCCTCGTCGAATGAGGTGCGGGATATATCATATATATCACTGTGCAAAGCGGAAACTATAGAAGCGATCAAATGACAAACCGAGGGTTGTAGCATCTGCCAGTTATTGCTAAAGGAGTCACTCCCGGTGAAGGGATCTCGGTCCTTTCCTCATCGAATAAGGTGCAGGATGTTCTATAATGAACACCGCGATGCAAAGCAAGAACTGTAGCTACCTGTTTTATTTTGAAATTCGATTCCACAACATCAATTAGGTTTATTTTCTTTCATTAATCTCATTAATGAATATCCCATCAATTAAGTCCACCTAATCATCACAGATAAATATAACGTACGCTTATGCCATCCGCATTCGCCTCGATGTCCCGTCTGCACCGTTAGGTTAGGTAACTAACGGCAGAGCGAGGCAGGGCTAGCGCGGGTGTAAAACATAAGCAACGTCTATATAATATATCATATATACTATATACTGCATCTATCTGAACAGAGCACAGAACATCGCATGATCACATCACAGATAACGCAGCAGAAAGAATCATATGAAATATTGGATATACTAGGACGTCCGTGTTTTCAATACGAGCCAGTATAAAACACGGATTCCACGGTCGTGATGAATAGCCAATCCCACATCCCTAGACCCCTACGAGAGCGGCAAGCAACCCCACCAATTCTAGGGTTAGGAGACCCGGACTCGACTCCTCGAGTTGGTCTCCCACTGGACCCCAGAACCCGGTTACTTGTGCTCCCCTCCTTGGGTCTATCCTAATGCGGAAAAGTAAATAATATACATCAACGGTGACAACTTCCGCAACCTGGAAGTGCCCCAATAAAAGAATATTACATACAAGTTTTTACATGAATGAAAATGAAAAACACTCATCTCACATAAAAACCCCCGGCTATTCAAATACGACGATCCAATATAACATATCCAGCAACACATAACATCACATGTCATCAACGTAAGCAAACATGCGTATCCCAATTGTCGTTGACATATAGCAACGAAACCGGCGATATCACATATTACACTTACGGTCACAGAAAAGAAAGTGTAAAACTACAACAGTTGGAATCTGCAACCACCTCAGACATCGCATGCCTGATCAAATGAATTCTTTAGACATCGCATGCCTAACAATTATAAACCCCGCATTTTAGTCTCATTATCGAATACACTTTTCAATATCAAGTCGGGCAATTCAACAGGATTCCCGACATTCTGATCGAATGCTCGTCGCAAACTTTAGTAGGCGGCCGCACCCCCGACGCCGTCGACAAAGTGCACCAAGGCGGAACACCGCTACCGGGAGCACCCGAATGGATGCTTTCGGCGACGGGGTTCTCCTACAGTCACTTGGTCGGGGCTATGGAGTGAGGCTGTCTATTAAGTTTACCCGGCGAGTATCCGCGTACGCTACGTGATTGCGACGGACTTTTGATCACATCAAAACTCCGTGGCAACCGATCAAGTGAGACTAAACTGCTATGTTTATAATATTCATTCCGTTATCTCATAACTATTTGCGAATTCCAATTATTGTATCACATTCCGGATAAATAGAAAATGCTAAACTTTTCGATCGAACAATCGAACACCCAAGTTTTCCCGATACGGCTCAACACATGAAATAAGTCTAACAACATTCAGTTCGTGCCTCAGTACCAACGGTCCAGCCATAGAAGGGTCAAGCCAACGCCTCACATGTGGCACGTCGTACTGCCCCAAACCCTAAGGTTCAAAGGGCAGTTCAAGACGGTCACATAATCGAGTTAAGGTTTGTTGTCTTCTAGAGGGTCCATCGCGTTACTTGCACTACTTAGAACGTCGTTAAACTACGGAAAAATCCAACAATTGGAAATTTCCCGGCAGGGGAAAAAGTGGGTATTTATATCCGATCGAACTTTTTAACATATTCTAAAAAAATACCCGGAAAAGCACACCGACAAAATTAGACAGTCCGATCGAATACACCGAGTCCCCAATACAACTCAGAAAATACAACTCTGGAATAAATATTAAAAATTCCCAGGAAAACCAGAACAGAAAACTGAGAATTACTGTGAAAAATTAAATACACAAAACGACAAAATGGCCGCGGAACCGCCGCACGAGCCATGCGCGTGCCGCGGATCCGCGGCTCATTGATGGAACTAGTCCATCGAAATTCACAGTAACTCTTAGATTATCCTACTGATTTTTCTGAATATTTTTAATCTACAAAAAACCACGTTTTTCAAAAAAGTCCAGAGAGCATTTTTCAAGTCGGGTTTTGGGTCGATCGGACTTCTGATTCCGTCGGGACTTCGCCTAAGGCTCTAGCTAGTCTCTGATACCACTGTAGGGTTCCTAGGCACTCTAATGGAGTCTCACAAGTGATCAAACATGCACAAATCAAATTTTACAAGTGCCTATAAACCCTAATACGGATCGTTAACTAGATAGATAGGCGAAGCAAGCAAGTAAACGGAAATATAGCTAAAGGAAAGGGGCTACAACCTTTGTAGATCCTGTCCACCACTTCCTAAGCTCCACGATGATCTCCCTCCGCTGTCCAAATCGAACCCTTGACTCTAGCATTGGCATCATCGAAGAATGGGCGGGCTTGATCGTCGGTTCGATGCCGAAGATGATCTACGTCGAGGCATCACAAGAACAAGCTCCAACTTCACCAAGCCTTGAAAACTTGTGAAGGAAACACCCTATACTACTTGGCAAGAGGTAGAGGATGAAGAAATAGGAATTGGGTAGACTTTAGTTTTGGATTTCCCACACTTTTTCATCAATCACCATTGATGTAGCAAGCTTTTTTCTCATGTTGAAGAAGAAGAAGATGAAGAAAAAACATATGATAAGTATTAAGTAAATGATAAATAAATCAATACATATCATTTACTAACCCTTGGTTAGTTGTAGAGAATGGACCATGGTTAACTTGAATGGTTAGGGTTAAGGATGAGACAAGAATGGTGGACTAATTCAAAGCTTCAAGAATCTTCAACTAGCAAACAAAAATAGCAACCATTCTTTTCTCATCTTTTTCCAAAATAAATAAATAAATAAATAAGAAAAAAGAAAACCCTAATCATAATCTTAACCATGGTCTAATTCTTTACACTAACCCTAGCTTGCATGTATCATCAAACATGATACAATCATGTGCATAAAATATATCACATATGCAATGTGCACAAACCAAGTGAGTAAATCCATTTAAAGTGAACCAATACTAGTTAATGCAAAGTAATATATCAAATATATAATTATACATTAAATCATTAAATCAACACTTGATTCAATGATCCGGTCATGTCGCATATAACCGGCTAGTATCCAATGTATCGGCTTATCGAATCAATCCTTGATTCGATAAGTAGGTTATATCGCATACAACCATTCGACACATTCATCGCGAGAATGAAATACGGTATCACATACACGCATTATTCTCGGTCCCGCACATATCTCATATGCGCTCCTATTTCGTTTCGCTTGAGCCAGGAAACCTCTGTGTAGGACTCTAAAGACTCGTCAATACGCCGGTAGCGGATGATGATCATATCAAGCACCCACAAGCCGCAAGCGGTCTGCTAAACGTAACGGCCACCCGGGTATTGAGCGATCAGAAGATCGACGAGCAAGCCCGCTCACACTCCTGTGAATCCAACCAGTAACACTTACCGTACAGTCCGGTCTGTTCGTCTGATATGCCGCATATCTCGCCTGGGGCTGGTAAACGTCAGACCCCAATAGCTTGATAAGTCATGCCGACGTAGGGTCCATAACATTCGTGAAACTACTGATAACTCTTACCAGTATATCACTGCAACCCTGGCCAGGGATTTCCTGTTATGGCCAGTCGAGCATAGCACAACATCAATCCCCAATACCGGGAGAGACGAATCCCCTCATATCGCTCATTGCCTCCATGTGAATCGGGACTGTACCCAAAAACCACCTGTTTGCACGACTCAGTAGAGCCGTGGTAGGGTGGAAATCAAAGCACGGTGGGAGACACACAAGACTCTATGACGATCTCGGGTCAACAGACTAAGCTGTACCAGTGTCACCAGAGAACTGCCATCTGACGTGAGGTATAATACCATCTGGGAGTTCTCGGCGAGTCCGTTCAGTGTACCCAGTCTCCACTGAGCATCCGCATACCATCTTCGATGTCAAACACCAATGGATATGGGATCATCCATCGCCCATCGCATGGGTCGAGAAGATATGCGCTAGTCTACTCTGGAATATCGATGCCCCGTCTCGATATTCCCACGACTAGGAACAATGAAGGATGTACTCATTGACTACCCAGGCCCCACTAGTATGATCTGCATCATAGTCCTGGAAGTCGAGTACACATTCTAAGGGCTTTATCAACATGTAATCAGAGAGACAGAAAGTATACATGTTAAGATAAAGAGCAACCAGATAGCGTACTATCATGTCGAGCAAGAAAGTCCTACCTATATATGTCCCAGCATCCACTACAATATACATCCAATGTACAGTAATGGCCTCTAGGGCATACATATAACTAACAAGAGTTGCTCATCGAGAAAAACATCTTTGATTGGAATTTCAAGTGTTGGCGAAGAAGGAAGTCGTGAAAGGTGATCGGCCACTACGTTTTCACATTCTCTTTTATCCCTTATGACAAGGTCGAACTCTTGTAGTAAGAGGATCCAACGTATTAACCTCGATTTAGCATCCTTCTTCGCAAAAAGGTGGCGAAGAGTTGAATGATCCATATACACAATAACTTGAGAGCCGATTAAATAAGGCCGGAATTTTTCAAGTGCAAACACAATGGCTAAAAATTCTTTTTCTGTTGTTGTGTAGTTTAGTTGGGCCTCATTTAGTGTACGGCTAGCGTAATAAATCACGTGCGGCATCTTATTAATGTGTTGTCCAAGAACAGCACCAATGGCAAAATCTGATGCGTCGCACATAATTTCGAAGGGATGCGTCCAGTCTGGAGATGAAAGAATGGGCGCAGAAATGAGAGAGTGTTTCAATGACTTGAACGCTTCCATGCAAGTTGAGTCAAAATCAAATGTTGTGTCCTTGGCCAATAAGAGAGTCAAGGGTCTAGCAATCTTGCTAAAATCCTTGATGAACCGTCTATAAAAACCGGCATGGCCAAGGAAAGCTCGGATGTCTTTGATGCATTTAGGAGGAGGAAGATTAGAAATGACTTCAATTTTAGCTCTATCAACCGCTATGTCGTTTTGCGAGATGACATGTCCTAAGACAATGCCTTCTCGTACCATAAAGTGACACTTCTCTCAATTTAAAGTTAGGTTTTTATCCCTACAGCGGGTAAGAACTGCGTCAAGGTGTAGCAAACACTCGTCGAAAGAGTCACCAAAAATGGAGAAATCATCCATAAAGATCTCCAAAAACTTTTCAACCATGTCTGAAAAGATCCCCATCATACACCGCTGAAATGTAGCGGGCGCATTGCATAACCCAAAGGGCATGCGACGATAAGCGAAAGTGCCAAAAGGACAAGTAAATGTGGTCTTGTCTTGATCCTCTTTGGCGATGGGGACTTGGTTATAACCGGAATAGTCATCCAAAAAGCAATAGAACTTGTGCCCAGCCAATCGTTCTAGCATTTGGTCAATGAAAGGTAAAGGAAAGTGATCTTTCCTTGTCACGGCATTGAGTTTTCTATAGTCGATGCAAACTCGCCACCCCGTTTGGGTGCGAGTGGGTATTAACTCATTTGCCTCATTGGTAATGACCGTGATGCCCGATTTCTTTGGCACAACATGAATGGGGCTAACCCATTGGCTATCCGAGATAGGGTAAATGATACCACTATCAAGACATTTAACAATCTCTTTCTTGACAGCCTCTTTCATTATGGGGTTGAGGCGTCTTTGTGGATCCCTTACCGGCTTGGCATCATCCATCAAGTGTATATGATGTTCAACTATGAGGGGACTAATCCCCTTGATGTCCGCCATAGACCAGCCAAAATCTTGCCGATTATTTTGTAAGACCATTAAAAGGGCATTCTCTTGCTCGAGAGCTAAAGAGGCCGATATAATAACTGGAAGGGTCTCATTCTCACCTAGATAAGCATATTTAAGGTGTGACGGCAAAAGCTTTAGTTCGAGTTTAGGAGGTGAAACAATTGATGGTAACAATGGTGTAACTGTTTCAAACTTGAAGGATTCCATCAACGGTTCAAATCGAGTGTACGCAACCGAGTCGGATGGTTCAACTGACTCATCCGAAAAAGCAAAAGACTCAAACTCGGGTGGTGAGTCTTCAAAATCGTCTACAAAGGTGAAACACTCATAATCGTTGTCCGCCGTGAAAGCTGTGTCGGATTCTAGGAGGAACGCACTAGAGGCGTCAACACTGCTGTGACCAAACATAAAATTTTCGAACTCACAGTCCTCCTCCGCGGTCTCATTGATCGAGAAAATATCAAGTACGCTAGAATTAGGCTCGGAAGGCTGATTTCCCAACTTAAAAATGTTGAGTTTAATTGTCATATTGCCAAAAGATAGATTCATTGAACCATTACGACAATTGATCACCGCATTAGAAGTCACAGGGAATGGTCGACCAAGTGTCACCGGAATTTGAATCCGGGGGTTAGCCACAGGTTGTGTATCCATAACAATAAAGTCAACAGGGAAAATGAAATCCCCTACTCTAATTAACACATCCTCCAACTCTCCCATAGGATGAGTGATGGATCGGTCGGCCATTTGGAGAGTACAATGAGTGGGCTTAATCTCTCCAACGCCTAATTGCTCGTGCACAGAATAAGGTAGCAAATTGACACTAGCACCAAGATCTAATAGTGCTCTATTGATGTTCTTGTCCCCAATTGTTATCGAAATAGTAGGACAACCGGGGTCCTTGTGCTTTTGGGGTAAAGATTGGACAAGAGCATCGCTAACAGCACTAGCCACGAAAACTTTCTTTGGTACTTGTGACTTCCTCTTTTTGGTGCATAAGTCCTTTAAGATTTTTGCATATGAAAGAACTTGTTGGATTGCATCCAA
This sequence comes from Agapanthus africanus, assembly GCA_030015575.1. Classification (NCBI taxonomy): domain Eukaryota; kingdom Viridiplantae; phylum Streptophyta; class Magnoliopsida; order Asparagales; family Amaryllidaceae; genus Agapanthus; species Agapanthus africanus. The sequence goes on along the minus strand of CM057344.1, from coordinate 670,678,767 downwards.
GAGAAGGATATTTTTGCTAAGCTGTTTGAACAACTCTACAATCTTCTCCATTTGTGGAGTTGGTTTATTGGATCTCAACCGGTTTGGAAAAGGAACATTTTGAAAATTTGTTGAGTCCAATTTTTGTGGATCAGATTGTGGAGTTGGAACGGATCCCCGTGTAGATGTGTTCGTGTTGTGAGAAGTGGGTCCGTTCGAGCTAGAAGAAGTAGAGCCTTGTGAAGGATGAAGAATAGGCTCTAACGAAGAAGAAGAAGAAGAAGAAGGTGAAGAAGATGAAGAAGGACCACCGGCAGGGATGTCATTGTTAATACCCATATTATTTTTCAACACTTTTCCGGATCTCAACGTGGTCACAGCATTTACGTTATGATTTTGCTGTTGATATGCAGCATGTGCGTGACCGGGATTTGGCAGTGGTTGAGATGGAAGCTTTCCTTTTTCTCGCTCACTCAACGCGGCATTGAGTTGTACAATTTGTGCCTCAATAGATTTGATGCTTTAATCGTGTGAGGCACTGTTTTGCACCAAAGATTGAATAGAAGTCTCTAATCTTGCTGCGGATTGTGTAGATTGCTTTAGGAACGCATCTAGACTTCTTTCGAGCGAGTTAACCTTGTCATTATGAGGTGGAACAAAATTGTTTGGCGGGTAAGAATTGTTGGGCATAAAATTGTTCACTTGATTAGGGTAAGGTTGCTGTTGGAAAGGTTGCTGAAATTGAGTTTGTGGAGGTGCTTGTTGTTGTGGAGGAGGAGGCCTTTGAAAATTGTTGTTGCCTTGGAATTGTTGATTTTGGTTCCAAGCGAAATTTGGGTGACTCCTCCAACCCGGATTGTATGTCGAAGAGTATGGATCGTTTCTTTGTCGTTGCTGAAAGGCAGCATTGACTTGATCATGTCCTTGAGTAGATGGATTGTAAGGACACTCTTCGGTGAGATGTGATGGATCCGAACAACAAGCCCAAACAGTTCGTGGGGGCACAACAGGGGCAGGAGAAAGCAATAAGATTTTGGTCTCAATCGCTTCTAGTTTTTTCGTAAGTGCGGCCATCTCGGCCTTCATAGCAATCGACATATCTAAGTGATGTATGCCTGCCCTAGACTGACCAATAGAAGAAGATGAGGTGGTTTTAGTGCTCTCCCACTGAATTGTTTGTTCACTAAGATCCTCGAGAAACTGCCACGCTTCCTCACTAGATTTGGTTAGAAAGTGACCTTGACAAATGGTTTCGAGCAACTGCTTCGTTGCCGGGTTCAATCCCTCGTATAATGTTTGGCAAAGTTGCCAATTTTCGATCCCATGGTGAGGGCATTGAACGAGTAGGTCTTTGAATCTTTCAAAACACTTCCAAAATGGTTCGGAAGGAAGCTGAGAAAATTATATAATCTCGTTACGGATTCTAGCAGTCTTGTGATGATGATAGAACTTTTTAAGAAAAGCTTTCACAAACTCTTCCCAATTCTTAATTGAATACGATGCTGTGCTGTATAGCCACTTCTCGGCTAAGTCACATAAGGTGAAAGGAATGACCCTTAGCCTTATAACATCGTCGGATAATTGGGTTGTTTTCATCATAGCGCAAACATTTTGGAATTTGTTGATAAAGATATATGCATCTTCGGATTCCAATCCGTGAAACTTAGGCAGCATATTGATGAAGTGGGGTTTGATCTCGAAATTGTCCATATTTGCCGGTGGGAGGGAAAGACAAGTAGGTAGGGCGGTGCGGATTGGGTAGAAAAGATCCTGGAGCACAATTCGTTGGGGCGCTTCAACAGGCGGGTGATTCAGGTTATTCGCACCTAATGGAGGTAGAATCATTCCCGTCGTTAAGGTGTTGTTAGGATTGTATCCAAACATACCTTCGGAAGAAGAATTTGAAGGTGAAAGTGAAGAAGTAGAAAGGATTTCGACTTCGGAGTCGAAAGGTTCGTCGGTCGGTACCAACGAAACACGGACTAATCGGGCGCTAGTGTCCCTAGTCCAACCGGACATACACTAATGAGGTAGTGTAGTCAAAAAGGTGAAAAACAGAATGTGGAGGTAAGAAAACGTCAATGAGAAGAAAGTTGTGTAAGTAGAGTGCAAAGATTTCTTTAGCGACAAGTTGCAAGTTTTTGAAAAGATTTTATCCCTTTTTTTATGTGGAGCTTTTTGCAAAAAGATTTTCGATAAAAGACTTTGACATAAATGCACAATCAGGCCTAGATCTAGGGTCACCTAGGTCAGCTAGACAGCTCCTAACTGTTCCAAAGGGCTAGAAATAGGACCTCAACCCGCCTCTTCACCGCCAATTACGGCCAGCTAAGTGCCAGGTGAGTGGGAGGCTCTCCACTACAAGTAGTGGCCCTAATTAAGTAACCACTCGCCTTAGACACACTTGCCTAGACACCGCAAAGTCAGGTTAGGATTAACGGCCGATGCCTATAACTAGTCCTCTGTCCTATTAAGCGCGACGTCTTTAGGGCTGAGTCTAGTATTTTTTGATTAAATATGGTCAATGCAAATGTCTTATGTGATTTATGGGGTCCTGAGAAGGGTGATGAAATCCCCACCCAATCTGAATTGGTCTCAAGCCCCTTAAAGTCCGATTAAAATATGCAAAGCAGTAAATCACTTGCAATCAATTTGTTTTTAGCGCGGCGCAAAGAATCCTGCAGAAAATCAATTATTGGAAAGGGGGAAGATTTTTAAGCGTAAAGAATCCTGCAGAAGATTTGACAGAAGATATATGGGGATTTGCAGAAGAGAGAAAGAGAAAACAAACAGAGTAAATTTCGCGCGCTGACTGGACCAGATGGCCGCGGAACCGCGGTCGGAGGGGGTATACGGCGGCGGAAGGGCGGCGCAGATGAGGGTTCAGGTCTCTGGAAAAATTCTGCTGTTCTGTTGTTGAAGTCCCCTTCTGTTCTGATTTCCTGTTTTCTGTTTTGCACTCTGGATTTTTCCAGATCCGTCGATCCTGCAAAGATTCACACAAGAAACCCTTCAAACAATAAAAGATAATAGAATTTTTATATTTTTTATTTTTTTTCAATTTTTATGATTTTTATATTTTATATTAACCCGAAATTACAAAAAGGAAATTTTACGCCATCCCCGGCAACGGCGCAATTTGATTTAGATGGATTTTTACGATCAAAAATATATTACCGCAATCAAGAACGGCGTCTCTTGGTAGCTAGCCGGTGAATACGGATTGATCCACGGGGATGGTGTTAATTTCCTAAATGTTCTTACGAGCTAATTCTAAAGGGTGTTGAATCTTTTATCACAAAAACTAAATTGAGTTATACTAGGATTAGGAAACTTGCTAGAATTAGGTTTAGGTTAAGTTTGGTAAAATAAAGATTTCCACCTCTTTCAATGCCCTAAATTAGATATCTTTTTAGGAGTTATGGTAATTATTAATAAAGGGGATTAGGATGATCGGGAAGAAACTATGTTTCTTCCTCTAGATCCTTGTCCGTCCTTTCTTAATCCTTACCCTAACCTCCATGGAAAACATTCATATCCGGTCTTTTATACTACGGTATCACCGTTACCTCGTGGGTATGGTGCCGTAGGGAGCGGAATCTAAAAGTATGCATGGAGTCCTAATTATTCATAAGTGATTGGGCAAAGAAAGGGGTGAGAGATCTTCATCTCTCAAACCCTTCTCTATTCCTAACCCTAACAAGCGAGGAAACTACTCGCTTATTGAGGGATCTACGAAAGACATAATTTTTATTTTGTTTTTAGGGTTAAGAGATTAATTAACTACTGCAGATAAAAATTCTATTCTAAATTAAACTAAGGCAAATAATAATTTATCTATCTAGGCAGAAAATAAAACTAAGAACTAGGGCAGAAAATAAACCTACTTACAAATTGATGCTCTCCAAACTTCAAAAGAATTCTGAATTTTTATTGATGAAAAGAGGCATGACCTAATACAAGAATTTAATTCTCTATTTATAGGACATAGAAAACCCTAGGTTTACAATCGCCGCATGTCTGTATTTACAAAAATACCTCTAGGAAGACTAGTCAGCGCCGCCTTGAATTTTGGTAAAATTTTTACCCACTACGTGCATGACACGGCCGCGGAACCGCGGCCACGAGCCTGGTTTGGCCGCGGTTCCGCGGCCAAATAGATGACTTGCTGGCTGAAAGTTTTTGTGCTGGTTATGGGCTTTTTGTTCTTCCTACTTCTTTAGTTCTTTTCTCAAATTGGCTTCTAGGTTTCTTCCAGATCTCCCAGTGAATAATTGTAGTGGACTTTTACCGTTGCTTTGAGACGAAGTCTTGAACCTTGCGCTGCCTTGTACTTTGTGAACTGATCTTCGTGTAGGCTTGATCAAGATACTTCTATTTGTTGGTCGTAGTCTCACTTTTGCATCGTCTTTTATCTTTTTCACTGTTTTTGTTCCAAGAACCTGTAACCTGTAACTATATAGCAGACATGGGTCAAAAGCACCTGTTTATTTGTAAAATGCATAAAAATGGGGAATATAAAAATGAAAAATTACAGTATGAACAATACCCTGTTGTTTGCAAAAGTTGTTTGCGCTCTTTGTCTTGTTTCTACCTCTATTTCGGGATTTTTCCTTCTTGCAAGGACATACAGCGGGCTGAGGGTGAAGGGCATTGTAGTCTTCTTTCTCTGCGGACTGTTGGTTAAGGCGTTGCGTCCTGGCCTTTTCATAAATAGCCATTTCACGACTGTGGTTATCCCGAATCTTATGACAGGCTTCTTTTACTAGCTTGTCAACTTGTTCTTCGAACGATGGACTTAATGTTCTTAGAGCGGGATCTCGTTCTGTTTCAACGTCACAGCTATCTGGAAAACCATTCTTTCCTCCACCGGAGTTATTTATGACGCGGTAGTTATGGAATCGCTCCCATTTATTTGACCGAACATATCCAAGCCCGGTCGTCTCCATCCTTCCGTTGGGAATCTTTCGCTGAGTCCCGGGAACGTCCCAGATCTTGTTGTAGAACTGGGCTTGTCGAACGGTTTGTTTGAAGGATATGCCTTGGTATCTTAATAGCCTTTTCAATCCCTCTGCGTAATATATGGACAGACGGATTGGTTAAAACCTATCAAGCGCAAGATCGGCACCATGCCAGACTTCTTTCTCTACTTTAGTCTCCGTAGATTAGTAGAAGAGGATCGCATTTTCACCTTTTCGTTTAGGAGGGACGTAAAAAGTCCGCAACTCTTGTACGCTGTATGTATCAAGCGCATCAAGTTCTTTGCAATGCCGTGGCGGAACTATGGTGATTTTTAAACTCTGATCAGGTTCAGTAACGGTTTGTGCTGACGGGCGAGTGGAGAACACGGCGTTGTCCTCGTCCTCAGATTCACTGCCGAAGACCAAAATAGGAGCAGATGGGTCAGGCCTGTTGCCTTGGGGTTGCCCCCAGTAGACTATCTCTTCATCTTCCTCGGTGTCACTCCAAAAGACCGGGATGGTGGCGACGGCTTTTTGTTTATTCTCCGGCTTATGACATCTTTCCGTGTATTTGAAGTCTGGTAGGAAGTACTTGGCGTCTTCATATTTTCGGACTTCGTTTACGGAGAATGGATTTAGCTCCTCCATGACAGTGTATTCGAGGCCATCTTTGAAATACTTCATACACTGGTGTTGTGTAGAAGGGATGATATTGTACTCGTGTAACTAAGGACGACTGAGCAGAGTGTTGTAGCAAGTCTGGGCTTCGATGACATGAAATTTGATGTCAGTGACGAGAAGTCCAAAGCGTAATGTCAATATTATGGACCCGAGCGTCCGTGATAACTGTGAGTCGAACTCGAAGATGGTAATTTTTCCCGAGTCAGGTGTTGAACGTTTATGCAGATCTCTTTCAGCACCTTTACGTTGAGAAGGTTGACGGAGGACGCGTTGTCAACCAGGATCTTCCCTATCTTGATGTCATGGAAGTACCCGGTGACATATAGAGGACGATTGTGCTCGCGCGTTCCGATGAGGTGATCTTCATCGCCGAATGTAATGTCAGCTGTATGAACCTCTGTAAGCTCGTCTTTCATTTTTTCTTCTACAAGGAAAGCTTGGAACTGATCGGGCTCCTGTAATGCCCTGATCAGAGAATATCTTGCTTCTTTGGACAGGAGAAGAGCATCCACTATGCTCAATTGTGAGGGTATCTTCCTCAGATGTGCCAGGAAACTGTAATCCGCCTTGTTTTTCTTAGGTGGGTCCTTGGCTGCGAGCTCTTCGACGACTCTATCATCGAGGGCAATTTCCTCAGGGGCTTTTTCCTTCCCCTTGTATTTTTTGCTCAAACCTTTGTTTATAGGCCCGAGGTTCTTTTCAGGCAGCGTACGGTTACGCAGCTGAATGTTCTCGCAGTTCTTCTCCTCTTCTTCTTTTCCGAAGGCGGATTCTTTGAAGAGAGGGCCGAGGGTTATTTCTTCCTCAGAATCACTCCCGAATGTAATAATTTGAGATTTTCCTTTTGTTGAACTGGTATCAACCATATAACAATTGCCAGCCGTTCCTCCGCGCTCATCTGTCGCGCTTCTTTGCTGTCGACGAGCTTTGTGCTTCATCCTCTTGAAGTGTTGTCGGTGAGCAACGTATCCTTACCACCACTTCTTGAAGGCATTGCACTCTTCGGCGGGGTGGGTGACCCTCCGATGATATAGGCAATAGTTCGGATGTGAAATCTCTCCGTTGAGGCATGTGACCCTGGGAATATTTCCCTTGAGAGATGGCAGCTTCATCCCCATTGGCAGGGCTTTGGCGAACTGTTTCTCCGTCATAAAACTGCTTTTTTTTGCCATAGGTATTCTTCGGTCTGGTTGGAGTACTTTGTGACTCTTCCTTTCTGCGTCTTCTTCATCCTGACACCGATGCTTAGCTTTTTCGTATATGGTCGTTTCACGTTCTCGGTCAGCTCTGCTCTTTTGCAAAGCTTCGTTTAGCAGCCTGTCAATTAGGCCTTCTGGCAGCTCTGGTGATTTTGGCATCGACCCTGCCCTCAGTTCCTCTGCTTTGCTTTCCAACGCCGAGGGAGTTTCTTCGTTATTTAATGACCATGTGGCAACTTGCTACATAATCTTCGGTTTCTCCCGACGAGCTATTTCCCTCATCATCGTCACTATCTCCGTTCTCAAGTATATGGTTAAGAAACTCTTCGAGGATGAATTGGGTCCGCGCCTTCTGATTGTACTCCTCCAGCGCGTCAATGTACTTTTGTAGGTCCGTGCGTTTGTTGTCAGGCTGCACGGGCTTCTTGGTCTTCTTCTTTCCCTTCGAAGACTTTGAAGGCTTGACCTGGGTGTTTTGCCTATCGTTAGCAGTTTTCAGTGTAGGATGCAATTTCAGCATCCTCTCAATGATCCGGGCTCCAGCGGGCTTTTCCACCTGATCGCCGGACATGCTTGAAGATCCTTCAGCATTCTTTTGGTTTTAGCTGAAAGGACAACTTCCCACAGAGCTTCTTCCACAAACGAACATGATACCCCCGGCGTATCCACCTTTTTAGAAGCGTGCCACTGTGGCGGGTTTACCCTCCAGTTCTTTGACAGTGCGAATTTCCCTTGACAGTACTGGTCCTCAACCCAGTTCTTGAAGATGTAGCAATTCTCAATGGGGTGGCTCACCATTCGGTGATAGGAGCAGTAGTTGGGATTGTTGACATCACCGGGCTGCGATGGACGTTTTGGGTCTGGCAGAGTGATGAGTTTGTTGCGCACTGTCAGTTCGAACAGTCTCCTCGTTTTATCACGGGGAAACGAGTAAGCACGTCCTAGCTTCTTTTCCAGGGACTGGTGCGAGCGCACGTTGTTTTGGAGAGAAACCGGTTTCAGGTCGCTCGGTTGTTGTTGAGTGTTGGCAACGAAGGCCGCTTTCCCTTTACCCTTTATATTCTGAGGGTCCATTTTTGAAGAGGAAGGTCCGTGGCCCATCTGGTCCATTTGGGCCAACTTGTTGATCAGAGCCTAGAAGGTGGTCGGCTTAAAGAACGTCATGAACTGAGACACGGTCGCTTGAGGATCGAGGGTCCCAATGAACATGCCCATGACAGGAGCTTCTTCGATGCGTTCTTCGTATTTTGACCATAGGTTCCGCCACCAGATTTCGTATTAGACCCAGGTTTCTCCTGACTTCACCCTAGCATTGATTAATGTTGTGATCACGGTGCGCTCACTTGCGCTAGGGAACCGCTGCGTGAATAGTAATTACATTTCCGTGAATGTTTTGACAAAGTCATTTGGGAGCTCCGACTACCATTCGAATGTTGTTTCCGACAGGCTGCCAATGAACTGACGAAGCAGCAATTGTTCGTCGCCTCCAGTATTGCCGTACAAAGCTCTGAACTGAGCAATGTGTTGATGAGGATTTCCTATCCCATTGTACACATGGAACTTGGGGATTGTATATCCTGGCGGGTATTTGATTTGGTCATACCATCCCGGATACGGTCGCCCAGTTCTGACAACTTGGCCAGCCGCTTCACTTGCCTGATGAGATCGTATTTGTTGAGCTATGTAATCATCAAGGGAAGCTTTGGAGATCGTTTCCTCCCTGGCTGTTGATAAAGCTGGAAGAGGGTTTTATGTTTCCCCTCTGTCGTCCTCGATGATTATCGGCGGGTCTTCAGCTGGAGGTTCTGGCTGGATCATCATTCCAACCATGTCTTGGAACAGGAGCGCCATCTGTTTTATATTAGCAACTTGTTCCGCGGCCTCCTTATCCTTTCTTTCCAGCACCCTTCGCAAGAACTCTGTATCGGTCTCCTGCTCCTGGCGCTGTTCAGACGATGCTTCTGGGCTTTCTTTTTTCCCGGTGAGTGCTGCCATTTTTGTCAGCATCTCCTGGAGCTTTTGTTACTGCTCCTGAGCTTTTGTCAATGACCGAGTTTGTGGCCGATGACCCAAGGAAGCACGGCTTTCCTCTTTTCTGGAAGCCATGTAAACCGTGTGTATGATTATGCTCCCAGGCTTGGGACGTTTGGGTCCAGCGCCTTTGGAATTTGCTGCAGGCAATGAGAATTTCGCCGGCCTCCTCCTTTTGTGGGAGGTAGAGGTTGAAGGAGTCATTGTAACAAGCGTCTGTGTGAAAGAAGTCCCTCGCTGTATGGTAGAGGGATGATTTTCCTCCTGTCGAACCTTCATTTTCTCTGGTTGACGTGCGTGGTCTTTGTTGATCACAAAGTCCTGGACTTTCAGCCAGACCCTGTGGATTTGGGAGGACAGCCGCTGAGGGGGCTGCTCCGTTTTTGCCCGCGTCATGTTTTCAGCAGGTAGGATAGATTTCTTCAGCACCGCGGTTGGGGAGTTTTTGCGCACCCTCTTTAGCGGTTCAAAGTTATTTCCGGTTGGAATAGCAGTATCAACTTCCACTATTGGAGATGGTGGAGTAAGTCCAAAGATGGAGTTTCCCCCAGCTCTTCTCATCCGGTGCCAGTGGCGACGTCGAACCTGTCTTGCAGACGGGACCACCTCAGTTGTGGAAGTGGCTCTGTCTTACCCACAGCTTTGATGAGAGGCTACTGCTGATGCCAGCCTATCGAAGACCGACGTCCGTTGAGAGGGAACTGCCAATCTTTCGAATGCCGATTTTCTGATAGGGGAAGAACCTTTGACGACTTCATCCACAGTAGGATTTGGCAGGCCTATCCGTTTTGGGATAGCCCCTTCAGGTATCGCGAACCTCTTTGCGGTCCCACTTGAACTTTGGCTCAGCCTGTTGAAGACTGAGGTGGCAGACTTGGACGAACCATTGAGAGGGGCCATGGTGGTTGCAAGTCGATCGAAGACCGACTTCTTAGGAGCTTCTTGTGGTGGCACCGGGGCGCTGAAGCTTTCCAACGGGAGCATGATCCTGAAGAACAATCCAGTGGTGGCTTGAGTCACCCCCCCCCCCACCGGCATTAAAAAGATGGAGGCCGCATTGGGCCTATATGTCACTCCTCCAGTTGGGGCGGAGCGGGAGTTTCTATTGCTGTTGGTGCAGCTGGAAGCCATTAATGTTCACTTCTTCTTTCTGCATAGGAACAAGACACCAAATCTTAGTACCTCAAATCCAAGGGAAAGCATAGCGAACCGCGATTTTGGTCGCGAAACACGACACATGAAGTGTGGAGTGGAAAGAGGAAAAGGTCCCACCGGGTGTGCCAGAATCTGTTCACCTCCGAAAGACGCGACCGAGACATTAGGACGTCTGGCCTGAATTTTGGGGGCAGATGCTATTTAGATTTATCCGTCCACCTCTGCGAAGATGCCAAGTTGATTTATGGCACCGTATATCGGAGGTTTGGACGGATGCGGCCGTTGTAGCAGACTTCGTCAGATTCCCCTCGTTTGCGAGGGGGTTTTGATTATGGGAACGCTCTTCCCTGCAGGCGCAAACCCCTGCAGTTAATTACGTTATCGCGTCGCGATAACCACTTTCTCGTGTCGTGTGTATTTTTATTTGTTTAGATTGCCCGTGGATTGCATACGTAGACTAATTTATGTTGTCGCCCGTAGGGTATGGATTGGTCCAAATCCGTATATCTTAGATTTGGGTTCGTTTTATTTAAGGATCGTTAATCAGGTTTGAGATTAAGATAGACTTAAATATATGTGAGCAGTTGGGGCTCGGTTAGTCTTTTGTTAAGGATACGTTAGTCCAATTTGAGACTAAGATCTACTTAACAAGGTTTTAGGATCATTTTTGTTTCAGATCCAACAAGAGAGCATTTAGGCTCTGTTGTCTTAGTTTAGGGTCATTTCGGTCCATTATCGCCATTTTGGAGGTGAAGTTCTAGTTTGAAGACATCTCGATCTGTTGATCATCATTTTGGAGGTGAGATTTTAGTTTAAGAACGTCTCGATCTGTTGATCACCATTTTGGAGGTGAGATTTTAGTTTAAGGACGTCTCGGTCCGTTGTCCATCTTGGGCGCACGTGTATTTGTTACGTGAGGGATGAACAACGATGATTTGGGATGCAGCCAGTTTGGGGTGCGATCTGATTTGAGGTGTGCACATCAGTTTGGAAGTGCACCAAAAAGCCGTTGGTTGTTGGGACCCGCCACCTCTCTGAAGACGTTGAGGAATGACAGCGACGTGGATCAGAGGTGTGGAGAGATGTACCCTTGAACCAATTCCCGTATTTGAGGGAAAAAGGAGTTAGTGGTAAATCCGGAAATCATTAGTCATATTTTGAGACTAAGATTTCCTCGAGAGGATGTGGGATGAGTATCGTTTTGGATATCATCAGCTGGAAGATCAATAGTCGTAGTTGGGACTAAGATCAGTTTGGGAAATCATGAGCACATGGGCTTGGTTGGTCTGAATCAGGGAGGTTCTATCCTCAGGGGACCTATCCAATTTGGGCTTGGTCCATTCAGTTTTTTCTTAGAAGTGCCAAGAACTTGTTTGGGCTCTGTATAATCAGTCCCCCTTTTTGTATATAGAGTGCAGAGCACTTATATATAAGTTCTAACGCTCACATATAATCATGTGGGCTTTTATTCATGGGGATTGCCAATAAGTGTTAAACACTTTACCCTTTTTTCTTTGTATGGAGTGCTAGGCACTCTTTATGGCGCCACGTGGGCACTAGGCGCTTCCTAGTGAGTGCTAAGTACTCCTCCATTCTGTGGCGCCCACGTGATGCGCTGGGCGCCGCTCATTGAGTGCTAAGCACTCCTTTTTTCTGTGGCGCCCACGTGAGGGGCACGTGAGGCGATGGACGCTGAGCGCCGCTCATTGAGTGCTAAGCACTCCTTTTTTTTCTGTGGCGCCCATATGAGGGCACGTAAGGTGTCGGGCGCTAGGTTTTTTCCTTATATACTTTATTTTGAGAAATTCGATTTCCTAGTTCTTTTCTGAATCTTTGATTCTTAAGAACAAGTTCTTCCGGATGAGAATTAAATTCTCAACTTGTGAGAGACTTGTCTTGTGGATCTCGAATCCAGAGAAAGAACTAAGTTCTTTTAAAGGGGTTAAACCCTTCAATAGGTAAATGAGATATTTTGATCTCTCTTCTTTTTATTTACTTAGAGGGTTTTTTCTGAGAAGGGAGATCTTCTTCTTTGTTCCTTTTTGGAGTTTTCTACTTTGTTTTTTTTAGAAGCTTATGAGGGGGTTCATCTCTTTTAGACTTGAAGTCTTGGGTCATTTATATAGTAGAGGCAAGTCTGTTGATTAGTTGAAGAAATCTCTCATTAAGAGATCCTAATTGATTTGGGGATTTTTACCCACCATTGGATCTTTGATCCAAGGGTTTCTGTTTTACAGAACAAGATTGGGGAAATATTTTCCCTTGCACAGAATTTATTCTGTAAAACGGTGATTTTTTAATCACCATTGGATTTTAATCCAACGGTCCTCTGTTTCAGAGAGGGCATAGAATTTTATTCTAGGACCCCCCCCCCGAATGTATATTTCTTATTTTAGAAAGATTTGAGGACTATTTCCTCTCAACAGAATTTTAATTCTGAGTCTTGATGATTTATCAGCTCCGTTGGATCTTTGATCCAACGGCTCTGCTTAACAGAGAGTAGAATTTAATTCTACCTTGGCGCTGGCACTCACGTGTTGTGCACGTGGGCTCTAGTTAAGGTTTTAATTCCTTTATGTGCTTTGCACATTGGCGCCAACATGAGGAGCACGTGCGGCGCCAATATAAGATTTTTTAACTCTGGCGCTGGCGCTCTCATGGAAGGCACGTGAAGCGCTGCCTCATTGATGAAGGTTTCTTTTCTCCTTCTTTCTCTGCTTTTCCCAAGTCAAACTTTCTTTTCCAATGCCTTTTTTCGTCAGAGCTTGGAAATAGTTCCACCATGCACAGTATTTTCTGTGCCGAGACTTAAATGTCTCCCCTTATAATCTGAAACAATGCTCCTCTTCGCTCTCATTTTCAGAGAATCAATTTAACAGAGAAGAGTCATGCCTTGTAATCGTCCACATGCTCATCGGCAGCTATGGGAGGTGCCCATTGAGGAAATTGTTCCTCGTTTTGTTGGACACTTGGTGAATCATGCTCTTACGGATGACCAATGTGATACGGTGTTGCACGAGCTCTTGACTCGTAGAGGATCTCCTCTCCCCATCGGCTCCATTTGGCTCCGGATGATCCTCCTGTTTGGGCTCGATGATATTCCCCCTCATCCAGCGGAGATGACTTCGGCGATACTTGACGCAGCGGAGGACAAGATCGAGTGTTTTCATGAAGCACTTTTGATTACCACGCCTTTGAGGGATCGCTCTGTTCAGCTGCTAAGCCAGATACGGGCTCAACGGGCCATCATGTCTGCCTTTACCGATGGGCACGGCGCTAACCGATGGGGAGAGACACCTCGCAAAGATCGCCGCTTCGTTATGGTGGAGAAGGCGGAGAGGACTTTCGAAAACTTTATTCATAGTTTTGTAACTTTTGATCCCGTGTTTGGTAATCTATTTCCTGTAGAATAAAATGTTTATTTAAATGCTTTACTTTTATCGTTGACCACCGAGTGCTTCCTTTCTAACACATGTTTTTCATCTGATTGTATTGTTGCAACCCACATGTGTACATGTGTGTATATGAATGAGCCTACTTTCAGACATATCTGTAAACGAATTTTAAACCGGTGTAAACAGGCCCTTCAAAGTTTGGGGTACCGAAATAGTTGGTCCAATTGATCCTCCGTCATCCAAAGGCCGCCTGTTCATATTGACCGCAACTGACTACTTCTCCAGATGGTCTGAAGCTGTCCCGCTAAAAGAAGTCAAAACAGAAGATATTCTGGCGTTCTTCCAGCATAATATTCTATACCGTTTCGGTACACCTAGAAGAATCATTTCTGATAATGGGCATTCTTTCAAGAGCTTCAAAGTCTCAAGATTCGCTACTCAGCGCAAGATAGACTGGAGATATTCCTCTATCTATAATCCAAGAGCCAATGGGCTAGCCGACGCCTTCAATAAGACTCTATGCAAGCTCCTGAGCAAAAATGCTTCAGCTAATAAGAGAGACTGAAATCTCAAGCTCCACGAGTCGTTGTGGGCATATCGTACCACACGCCGCACTCCAACTCAGTCCACTCTATACTCACTACTCTTCGGAGTGGAAGCAATTCTCCCGCTCGAAATCGAAGTTCCAAGCCTAAGAATGGACGTCCAACATGAGTTGACGGAGGAGGAAAACGTTCTCCTTCGGCTCGAAGAGCTCGACGCCCTCAAAGAAAAGAGGCTCGCAGTACAGCAAAATCTGGAGCTGTACCGAGCCCAAATGTCATGGGCCTATGATAAGATGACCCATCTCCATACTTTTAAGAAGGGCGAATTGGTATTGGTCCTCAAAAGACCGATCATCTCCAATCGACATGGCAAGGAAAAATTCGAGCCAAACTAGGAAGGACCATACGTCATCGAGAAGGTGTTTGATTGAGGATCCTACCAGCTGATAAATGCTGAGGGAGAAAGGCCCATACCACCCATCAATGGCCGATATCTCAAGAAATACTACGCGTGAATGCTCCAAATCGTAGGCGAATTGAGCACACCGGCCCTACGGTCTGGATCATACATCCTGTAAAACCGTATATAATCCACGGGCATACCCCTATCTCTCCAAAGTCCTACCGGCGAGACTACATTTAAAGTCCCACCAGCGATGAAGATCTGCCAATATAAAAAAATGTATGTCCACAAGCAAAACGGGCACGGATGAAAACCCGAAAGGGCTCCATGAGTAAAAACAGCAGGACTGTCGGCGGGTTTGTGAAAACCCGAAAGGGCACAAACTCGTGAAAAAGAGATGAAATACACTCGCAAAGTCCTCTCGACTTTGTGAGGAGAAAATCCCCGTGTGAGATCCTTACGACTCATAAAGGAGCAACACACTTAGAAATCCCCACGATTCAAATACACCTGCGAGATCCTCTCGACTCGTAGGGAGAAAATGATTTTATGAGACCCTTACGGCTCATAAAATTGAAAAGCCTTAGGTGATAGAGATCTAAACCTGTCTCCTAAGCCATCGCTCCCCAATGGGCAACGACAAATGATGAGTCGTTCCTGGCACTACGCTTCAGTGTTAGCGGTGTTGATGCCGACCCAAAAACCAAATTCCAAGTCCTCCCGGGGAAAATGATGAATTGCTCCTGGCATTATTCCAGTGCAGCAATGCTGATGCCGACCAAAAAAAGACCCAAATCCCGAGTCTACCCAAAGGCAAATGATGAGTCGCTCTAGGCACTATGCTTCAGTGTTAGCAGTGCCGATGCCGACCCAAAAAAAATCCCAAGTCTTCCCAAGGGCAAATGATGAGTTGCTCCTGGCATTATTCCAGTGCGGCAATGCTGATGCCAAACAAAATCCAAATTCCAAGTTCCTCTATTTTCAAAAGTCTCGCCAAATAAGGAAAAAATTAAATAGATAAAATTAATGTCCTACCCGGTAGCGCTTCTAAGCTCAAAGTCCCACTGGACGGGTAGAGAACTCCCAAAATAAATCAAATCAAACAAATCAACCCTGACACCGTAGAAAGCGGAGCAAGTCAACTTTAACCCCGACACCGCAAGAAGCGGAGTAAGTCAACTTCAACCCTGACACCGCAAGAGGCGGAGCAAGTAAAATCAAATTGCGACACCGTAGAAAGAGGAGCAGATCAAATCAAGCACCGACCGTCCAAGTCGCTAAAAGGGCAGCACCGACCGTCCAAGTCGCTAAAAGGGCAGCACCGACCGTCCAAGTCGCAAACAGGGCATCACCTACCATCCAAGTCGCTAAAAGGGCATCACCGACCGTCCAAGTCGCAAAAAAGACAGCACGGACCGTCCAAGTTACTAAAGGGGCAGCACCGACCGTCCAAGTCGCTAAAAGGGCAGTCCAAGTCACTAAAAGGGCAGCACCGACCGTCCAGGTCGCAAAAAGGGCAACACCGACCGTCCAAGTCGCAAAAAGGGCAACACCGACTGTCCAAGTCGCAAAAAAGGCAGTATCGACCTCCACATCGTCAAAACGGGAGACAAATCAAGTCAACCTCCACGCAAAAGAAGATCCATCAATTTCATGCACACGACCCATATATGTGGTGTGCATGTATTGATGGGGGCATTTTGTTGGGGTCAAAAGTTTCACCCCGATCGACTGAGTCAAAACCAAGGTCAACCCCAAGTCAAGTGGGTCCGAGCCCAAGCTAAGTGGGCCTAAGCCCAAGTCAAGACCAAGCAAGGAAAAGGCCGGCTCCATGCCAAAAAGGATGCGATAAATTAGTCTAAATGTAATTTTTAGAAATAAATGTATGTAAAATGGGCAGAAAGCCAAAATTTTGTAAATCCCATGGCTTATGTCCAAAAAGAAATAAGCACATAAGGCATGGGGTGGTACAAGTGCTATTTGGCAAAGCCCAAGGGGCTATATGTAAAGTGTGTATCCTATAAAGGCAACATGATGAAAAAATCAAAGAAGAACTTTTTCTCTATATAAAAAAATTAGGGTTCTGTGCCTCCTTCTCCTTCCTCAAGGTTCTAAACCTTCTTCTTTTTTCTTAAATTAAATTAAGAGTTTCACTCTTCTTTTCCCAAAAAGGAATAGTTTTTCACCATGAAACCCACAAAGGGAGCTCAGATCTCCCATCAGATCTCTAAAATGGGAGATTTTTAAGTCTCACCCCTTTTTCCCCTAAGATCCAGCCAACATAGAGGAGGAGAAAGGAGACCCATCTCCAAGAATCCCACTTTGGGAAGATCCAGGGCTCAAGGAAGAAGAAATGGGTCCCCTTTCATCAGCTCCAAGAACCTCTTAGGAGTTTAACTCCACAAAAACATAATAATAATAAATCTGTTTTTTAGGAGTTTAACTCCAAAAGTCAATTGGGGGTACAACTCCCAGTGCAGGGGTACAACTCCCAGTGTAGAGGTTAAGCCCCTTTGTCCTTTTTTAGGAGTTTAATTCCAAAAGTCAATTGGGAGTACAACTCCCAGTATAGGAGGGAAAGCCCCCCCTTTTTTCCTGCCGGCGCCTAGCACCCGCGTGCCAAGCATGTGAGGCGCTGGCGCCCAGCGCCCACGTGCCAAGCACATGAGGCGCCGGCGCCCGCGAGCCAAGCACGTGAGGCGCTGGCACTCACGCATCCTTTGAACGCTATTTCCTCTTTTTTTATATATATACATACTCCACAACACTGTCCTCGTTAAAAAAAATATTTGTAACGGGGCACTGCTAGCCCTCTTGACCTCCAGCCTGCTATCCGGGTAGCGGGATCCCCGTAAACTCTGTGAGGCCCCCGATATACCCAAGACCCTTCAAAACACAACACACGCACACTACATATTGAGTTCGCATGACCAGTTTGACCCGTCAATCGGAGATTCCCTCGCTTCAAAGGAGAGGGGCAATTAACAGCAGCTTAGTCCGTGGCTGCCAAAGATTCGGATCCCCACAATCAATAAACCCCCGCCTACCCTAGGCAAGAAGAATCTGTAGTACGCCTGACAAGCGACGCGTATTCCCATCTCAATGGGGTGAAGAAAAACACCCTACAACCATGGTATAAGTTGTTCATGTAATCGGTTTAGGATGTAAACAAATGGTCATGTAGTCAAGTTCAAGATATAGCTGTGGTTCGGTCAAGTCAAGTCATGTTGATATTGTTCTAGTATTCATGTTCAGGTTCAAGTGTTCATGTTTGGTATATTTGATTCATATTGAATTAGAGTTATGATTGGATTTATATTTGGATTGTATTCAGATTAGAATGAGACTCAGATTAAATCAGACACTTAAACAGATTTGGATCCTGAATTAAATTCTGGTGTTATCGGTAACTGCTGCACATGGACGGCAGGATTTATGTCTTTTTCCAAGATAATTACCATCGATAACCCGGTTTTAGTTTTCTAGCTTAAATAGGCAAGCATCCACTTTCTCCGGCTCCATGAGGCTCAAAAGAATTAGTCCCGCTTAAACTTATATTTACTAGGGTCCTTAATATAAATTTAATATAACTTGAATGGGTTTTATGAAAAATATTTTAAATATACTTTCAAAATAAAGCTAAAGTATTTATTTATGTTATATAGGGTTTTTATGGATGTAAATTTTATAGAACGAGGTATGTTAGTGAATATACATATAACTTGAATAGTTCAAGGTATTTTAATGTAAAGTTTGACTTGTATTGATTCTTGATGTTATTTTCATGAAACTTGTAATTCTTTTATATTCTAGAAAACATGGAATTTTATTATATATTAAAAATAAATGGTTTGATAATATTTATATAATTATTAAAAATTAATTTTTATTATTAAATAGAAATTCTCGTTTTTCTTAAAAATTGTATTAAAATTCCATCGAGATCGTATGCTCCGTGAGGAGGTCTGCATCTCGTCCTACTAGCCCATGGATGTGCGATAATCTGCACCATCCAATAGCGGGTTCCCCAAAATGGGTTGTAGAGGTATAATCGCAAGGAATTTAAAATACTATTTACAAGAAAATGAGTTTTTATATAGTTCAATGTATTTTATTGAAAAGTCGTATTTTGTCACAAGATATTGATTTCAAGAGAATCGTGTTATGTCAAGATGTGTGTATGTGAGAGGTAGGTCATTACTTCGTGAGGTTTTTCTAAAGGTATGCTAAGCAAAAATATTAAAAGATGTCGTATGTAAACTTCATGGTATTTAACGGTAAAAGCTTAAATAAAGTTGTTTTACATGGAGTTTTAAGGTGAAACTTGTTTCAAAACATTATTTAATGATTAACAAGCAAAGTATGGTGATATGGATGAGTGATTATTAAGAAAAATTTGTAGTTTTCAAAGTTTTAGAAACAAAAGCCAGTATAACTCCACTTACCGACATATTTTGAAAAGAGATCATTTTAAGGTAGGAAGAGAGGAAAATAGATGGGACTTACTAGCTAGAATATTATAGAAGAGGTATAGAAAGAAATTGGTAGGTTCGTGGAGTCGCGGGGTCGCCACAAGTGCCTCGAATTCTCGCCGGGCTAACTCCACGTGTACTCTTCCTTGACTTAGAAAATTTTGAGAATTTTTGACAAGAGATTTCAGAATGAAGAGGGTTAGGGTATGGGGTTGTATTTATAGGGTAAAATTAGGATTTTGGAATTGAAGAAAGAATTAAGATGTATTAAAAATTGGATTAAAGGATGAATTTAAGTTTTCTGGATAATTGTAGAGAAATCAAACAGAACAGGGGTAGTAGGGGTAGGCCAAGGGTTTAGTGTGCAAAGAATGGAGACCGTCCCCTACAGGGGGCCTGGCGGTACCAGCTATAGGTCCAATCTCGCCGGCCAAGTTGAAGAGTTGGTGGCTTGGATTCTTGCCATGTGTCCTCCTCTATACATACAACATTGTGCACATGTTTATTTTTCTGTCTTTTCATCTCTTACGTGTATTGCACGTGTAAACTTTTGGGCTTTCAAAAAGTTTAAAAGAAAAATTCAGAAAAATAATATGTGGCTGATGGGATTTGAATACAGGGGTTGTGTCATAGCAGTGTAAGGCTTTACCAGTGAGCTACAAGTGCTTTCTTTCTGTTCTTAAACAAATTTAATTTATAACTTGTAATCAGGTTAGAAAACTCCATTCTGTACATTAACTTTAAAAAAAAATTAGTACAGAAAATGCAGGGTCGTTACAGACTCGTTCGAGAATGTCAACGGTCCTATATATCTCGGACTGAACTTACCCCTCTTGCCAAAGCGAATTACTCCACGGTTTGGATAGATCTTCAAGAACACATGATCTCCCGGTTGAAATTCCAGGTGTCGACGCTTTGCATCAGCCCAGTGCATCTGTCTGTCTTGGGCTATGCGCATTCTTTCTCTGATCGTGCGAACTACGTCCACAGTTGCCACGATCATCTGTGGTCTAAAGAGTTCACGATCTTCGATGTCGTCCCAACTTAGTGGTGAACGATACTTCCTTACATAGAGTGTTGTAAATGGTGTCATTCCAATACTCGCCTGGTAGCTGTTGTTGTATGAAAACTCTACAAGATGTAGGTGATCTTCCTACGATCCTCTGAAGTCTAGCATGCAAGCTCTTAGCATGTTTTCTACAATCTGAATTGTTCGCTCAGACTGTCCATCTGTTTATGGATGGTAAGCTGTGCTGAAGTTCAGACTCGTTCCCAGGCTAGCTTGCAGACTCTGCCAAAACTGCGATCAGAATCTGGTATCACGATCGGAGACGATGCAAACCGGTACTCCATTTAATATCACGATCTCCTGCATTAGTTCATGGGTATCAGAAATAGTACACCTTGAGGTTAAATCTTACATTAGATTCATGCTTACCTCCATGTACTTCTTTGTTAGTATCTCGGTAGATTGGCCAACTCGAAATGGGATGAAGTGAGTCGACTTGGTGAGTCGATCCACAATAACCCATACCGCATTGTTACCTTTCGTGTTGCGAGGAAGTGCAGTCAAGAAGTCCATGGTGATGTGTTGCCATTTCCATTCTGGGATAGGTAACGGTTGAAGTAAACCAGTAGTTCTGTGATATTCAGCCTTCACTTGCTGACACACTACACACTTGGCTACGCTTCTGGCTACTTCACGCTTCATGCCATGTCACCAGTAATGTTGTCGTAGATCTTTGTACATCTTTGTACCACCAGGGTATAATGGTTAAGAAAAGCTGTGAGCTTCTTTCATCAACTCTTCCCGAACAGAACCTTATGGTACACACAACCTGCTTCCATATCTCAAAAATCCGTCTTCATAGATGATAAAGTCTGTTCGCAGTCCACTTTCTACTTATTCTCGAATCTTTTGCAACTTGGTATCACTTGCTTGAGCTGCTTTGATCTGATTGACAATAATAGACTGAACTTGTAAGTTCATCAAATACGAAGTGTTACCTGGCATAACCACTTCTATATCCATCCCGTGCAATTCCTGTTGAAGCTTCCACTGAGCGGTAAGATTCATTGATGGTGGCTGGCGACTAAGTGCATCAGGAACTACATTCACCTTCCCTGGATGATAATGTAGGTTGATGTCAAAGTCCGCCATAAGATCTAGCTATCTTCTCTGCCGCATATTCAACTCTTTCTGAGTAAATATATACTTCAGACTCTTGTGGTCCGTGTATATATCCACTCGTTCTCCCAGAAGATAATGGCGCCAAATCTTAAGTGCAAAGATAACGGCTGCCAACTCCAAGTCATGTATTGGATAGTTGCGCCCATGAACCTTCAGCTGTCTTGATGCAAAGGCTACAACTTTTCCATGCTGATGTATAACACATCCTAATCCTTTACCGGATGCATCGCAATGCACAACGAAACCTACGGATTGGTCCGGTATTACGAGAATAGGAGCTTATGTCAATCTTGACTTGAGTTCTACAAAAGCTTGTTCACATGCTTCTGACCACACGAATGCTTCATCTTTACATGTGAGCTTGGTCAGGGGTGTTACAATCTTCGAAAAGCCTTCTTTGAATCTTCGGCAGTATCCTGCTAATCCCAAGAAACTTCGAATATCCTTCACCGTCTTGGGTATCGGCTATTCGCTGATGGCCAATACCTTAGCTGGATCTACTGAGATTCCTTCACCCGAAATAATATGTCCGAGAAATCCGACTTGATCTAGCCAAAATTCACACTTGTTGTACTTGGCATATAGTTGATGCTGTCGCAAAGTCTCCAGGACAATCCGCAAATGCTCAGTGTGCTCTTTCCGATTCTTTGAATACACCAGGATGTCGTCGATGAAAATAACAACAAACCTGTCTAGGTACTCTCGGAAAACCTGGTTCATCATATTCATGAAAATAACAGGTGCATTGGTCACTCCAAATGGCATCACGAGAAACTCATAATGACCATAGCGAGTCCTGAATGCCGTCTTAGGAATATCAGACTCTTTGACCTTCACCTGATGATAACCTGAACGAAGATCTAACTTTGAGAAAACACAAAACCCATTTAGCTGATCGAATAGATCGTCAATGCACGGTAGTGGATACTTGTTCTTTATCGTCACTTCGTTCAGAGCTCGATAGTCTACACATTCTTTATGAATCATCTTTCTTCACGAGCAAAACTGGAGATCCCCAACTTGAAGTACTAGGATGAATCCATCCTTTCTTTAGAAGTTCGTCCAACTGAGTATGAATCTCCTACAATCCTTCAGGACTTAACCGATACGGTGCTTTGATCACTGGTTGCACACCAGGTACTAAGTCAATGTTGAATTCAAGAGCTCGATCGGGAGGCAAACCTGAGATGTCTTCAGGAAATACATCCTCAAACTCTCGAACTACCTCTAGCTTTTCTTCTTCCGCTTATATTGTTGCAATCACTGCTTTCTTTGGTTTAGCCTTGTAGGTGCTAGATTCCATGGTACGGTCTCCACTCTTGAAATAAAAGACCGGATGATCTGGTATCTTGAACACTACCCTCCTTTGACGACAGTCGATGGTAGCGAAGAAAGTTCCTAACCAGTCCATTCCCAAGACTACGTCGAAGTTCGGTATGTCCAACACCTTGAAGTTCACATAAAATTCTATGCTGCAGATGACCACTGGACACAGATCGTATCCCATAGTTGCCTTTAGAACATCGTTCCCTGAACTGACATTCCAGCTGGATAGGAGTGGTTTAACTGGAATCGCATCGAACGAACCGTTGCGACATAAAGCAATGTGATGCTCCAGTATCGAAGAGTGCTAAAGCAAGTAGGGAGGCTACTAAGATTGTACCTAAGTTGTGTGGGATATGTTTAGGTATAGGAAAAGAATATATTGATATATAAGGATTGAAAAGGTTTGAAAGATTGGGAGTTACCGGTGATGACTTGGCCAGTGGCTTCAGCTTCTTCCACAGTCATTGTGAAAGCCTGACGTCTAGGTACATTCCTCCTTGCTGGAGGCACATTCCTTTGTCCGTTCCTCTATCCTTGAGACATGTTCCTCTGTGCCTGATAGAACTGATGAGGAGGCTGTGCAGGAGATTCACGAGGAGGTGGAGCAGGTAGGGCTAAGCGAGGAGCAGGAGCCTGAATAGCTGGCCACTGCGGAAAGGTGTTAGCTGGTCTGGGGGCTAGTTTTGGATTAGGTCTATGAGGACATGCTACAATGTCGTGAGTGGATGCGCCACAAACTAAGCATAGGCCGTTTGCACGCCTGCAGTCCTTCACCAGGTGTCCATTTCTCTTGCAGTAGAAGCAAAAATCTGGACTAGGCCGGTTAAATGATACTCCCGATCTCCTGGGTATAAAAGGTGTCCTGGAAGAGGCTCCTCCTGCCATCTGGGTGGCAGAGCGCTTCACACCGGCAGTCTAAGGTCTGCCCTTCTTCTTCACCACTGCTTCATATCGTCGGGCAGCCTTCAGCGCAAGATCATGGGTTGGGAAATCCCCTGTAACTAGTGCAGCTTGGATCTCGGGAACCCTTGCTGAAATCTTCGAGCCCGGATCTCAGCAGTCAGGATCAGGTGTGTCGCGAACCTGTTACGGTCTTGTGTTAGCAGTGTATTATGTGATATCAAGAAATTGAATATCAAGACATATCTTACCTGCTGAGTATGGTAAACTCAGCATCGTATTCATTCACAGATTTGTTCCACATCGAACCTTGCTGCAAGTGGATGAACTGCTGTTCCATGTCGAAACGCGAAGTCTCAGGGAAGTATTTCGTGTCGAACATGTCACGAAAATTCTTCCATTTAATCGGCTGGGCAAGACGGCTTTCTTCAGCCTTCCACCATACTCTGGCATTGTCTGTGAGTTGCAGCTTCGCAACTCTCACCCAAGCAATCTCTGGTACTTGTGCTGCTGCCAAGTCATCTTCAATGGACTGATCTCATTCCTCTGCCTCTAGTGGGCTCTCTTTCCCAGAAAAGTGCTTAGGGTGCAATGCCCGGAATTGTTTGACTCCGGATGCCTCGGTCTCTACGAGATGCAAGAGGATAGCAGTCTGCTGCTGACCTTCCAAGAGGCTCTTGATCGCCTCAATCAATATCGTCTGTTCGTTGATGAGAGTTGTAATGGTAGGTGGTAATGATAGAGGTGGTGGTGGGGTGTTACCATTCACGTTGGTGCTCGTGTTGTTCGGGAAATCCATAACCTTGAAAGAAAAGAGAAGGTTAGGATAAATTCAAGAGATTAAAAATGTAAGGAATGTTTAGTTGTCTTATGATATATTGCTTAGGATTCCATACAGAACTGACCTGCATGGGCCGCCAACAAAACCTATCACACCACGCTTCCCAGTATACGGAGAAGTAGACGTGACGGACCGTGACGTATTTACTCAGAAGTAAACACGTTAAGCGTAAGTAAGCAATATAAAATGAATACACAAGAATAACAAGAGATGTAATAATAACAGCAACTTTTATTAACATTCTTTCTTTACATTACAACTGATTTGAAAAGGAAATGTACAATGTTGAAAGCAATGCCTAAACAGTGGCATACAATGAAAAGAAATAAGTAAAAGTAATCTAGAAGTCTATCTGGGCCTCAATCTGCTCCAAGTACTCCTGGCTGGGCTCAGTCTCCTGAGAGTCGGGTCTTCCTGACGAACATTCTAAAGAAAGAAAGAAACAGGAATGTCGTCAGCGAACTAGCGCTCGGTAAGTCCCAAAAATAAGGATAGAATAGACAAGCAAAGAGAAGAGAACTGGTAATATAAACAGGTATATGTTTGTTATACTAACGTAGTTGTTTGTAGCTTGGTACAGAATGTATCAGTGTATACGAGAGGAGTCCAACTTGCTCCGTAGACTATGGTAATCGGAAGTACAATTCCCCGTCAAAACCCACGGGACAATGGCACAGATGTTCATGTAGGTGTCTTTTAGTAATCATCTCGTTCCACTTCTAATACATTCCGTACCAGTCTACTCCGTTAAAACCTGTAATGTATATTGTATAGATTCTAGTTATCGGACTTGCCGAGACCATGGATATAAGTTGTTCATGTAAACGGTTTCAGGATTGTATCAAGTAGTCATGCAGTCAAGTCAAGTCATAGCCATGGTTCGGTCAAGTCAAGTCATGTTTGCATGTTAATATTGTTCTGGTATTCAGGTTCATGTAGTCAACCTCTCTTTCTGCCAGTACAAACTTTAGTATATTGGATTCATATTGAATTGGATTCATGTTTGGATTGGATTCAAATTGATTTGGACTCAGACTTGGGTCAGACACTTAGAACTGATTGGATCCTGAATTAGGTTTAGGAGTTATCGGTAACTGCTGCACATGGACGACAGGATTTATTTCTTTTTCCAAGAAAATTACCATTAATAACTTTGTTTTAGTTTTCTACCTTAAATAAGCAAGCACTCACTTTCTCCGGCTCCCTGAGGCTCAAGAGAATTGATCCCACTTAAACCCATATTTACTAAGGTTCTTAATGTATTTTATATAACTCGAGGGGGTTTTATGAAAAATATTTTATATACTTTCAAAATAAACCCTGAGTATTTATTTATTGTATTTAGGGTTTCATGGATGTGAATTTTAAAAAGTGAGGTATATTAGTGAATAGTTATATAGCTTGAATAATACAAGGTATTTTAATGTAAGACTTGTCTTGTATTTATACTTAATGGTATTTTGGTGAAACTTGTCATGCTTTTATTTTCTAGAAAACATGGAATATTTTTATTATAACTTGAAAATATGTGGTTTAATAATATTTACATAATTATTGAAAAATTAATTTTTATTATTAAATAGAAAAAATCTCATTTTTCTTAAAAATCGTATTAAAATTTTTTCGAGACCGAATGCTCCGTGAGGAGGTCTGCATCTCGGTCTACTAACCCGAGAATGTGCGATAATCGGTACCATCTAATACCGGGTTTCCCAAAATGGGTTGTAGAGGCATAATCGCAAAGAGTTTGGTAATACAATTCAAAGAAAAATCGGTTTTTTATAATTCATGGTATTTAAATGAAAATTTATAATCGCCAAAAAAATAGGTTCCCAAGAGAAATCGTGATATGTCAATATGTGTGTTGTGAAGGGTAGGTCATTACCCCGTGATGTTTTCTAAGGTAAGATTAAGCCAAGTAATAAAATACAGTAATTAAAAAGTTCATGGTATTTAAAAGTAAACTCAATTTAAAGTTATCTAGCATGATGATTTAGGGTGAAAGTTGTTTCTAATTATTAGTTTCATGTTTAACAATTCAAGGTATAGAATATGAATGAGTAATGCTTAATAAAAGATGTAGTTTCAAGGGTTTTAGAAACAAAAATCAGTATAACTCCACTAACCGACATGTTTTATAAAAAGAGACTTTTTTAAGTATAAAGAGAAGAAGGGGTGGGACATACTTGATAGAAGAAAAGAGGGAAGGTAGAAGAAGATGTGGAAGCTTTCGTGGCGTTGTGGGGTCGCCGGAACTTACATAGATTCTCGCCGGAAGTCGACCTCTTCTTAACTCCACTTGTAATCTTCTTGGACGTAGAAAATTTTGATAATTTTGACTAGAGATTTCAGAATGAGGAGAGGCTAGGGTATATGGTTGTATTTATAGTGTGAAATTAAGGTTTTGGAATTGAAAGATTGAATTAAAATGCATTAAAAATTAGATTAAAGGTGAAATTGAATTCTCTGTTAAATTACAGAGAAAACAAATAGAACATGGGTAATAGGGTAGGCCAAAGGGTTTTGTGTGCAAGACACGGGGACTTTTCCCCTACGGACGCCCGCCGTCGCCGGCCAAACTCCCGATCTCGCCGGTCCAATTTAGAAGATGGGCCTTGGGATTTTTTCTACGTGTCCTCGGCTGTGTACACAACATTTTACACATGTTAAATCTCTCTGACTTTTCATTTTTACATGTATTGCATGTGTAAACTTTTGGGCTTCCAAAAAGTTTAAAAGAAAAATCAGTAAAATTAATATGTGGCTGATGGGATTCAAACACAGGAACTACGTCACAGTAATGCAAATCTTTACCAATGAGCTACAAGTATTTTCTTGTTGTTCTTAAACAAATTTAATTTATAACTTGTACTCAGGCTAAGGAACACATTTCTGTGCATTAACTTAAAAAATTTCGTATAGTAAAATCAGAGTCGTTACAGTTTTAGTCGTAGGAGTATCGAGACTGAGTATCGATACTCCAGAGTAGACTAGTGTATACATTTCTTGACCTCGACGGGGGGTGATGGTTGGTCCCACATCTATTGGCGTTTGACACCAAAGATTGTATACAGGCGCTCATTGGAGAATGGGTATACCTAACGGACTCGTCGAGAACTCCTAAATTGTAATATAACTATTGTCAAATAGCAGTTCTCTGGTGACAAGAGTACAGGATAGTCTTTTGACCTGAGATCGTCATAGTGTCTTGTGTGTATTCCCAGTGTACTTTGATTACTACCCAACCATGGATTTAAAGAGCCGTACATACAGGTTTTAGTTGGGTACAGTCCCGAAGCATATGGAGGTAGTTAGCGATCGAAGGGATTCTTCTCTCCCGGTATAGGGAGTTGATATCGCGCTGTGCATGATTGACTATAACCATAAGTCCCTAGTCAGGGCGGTTGAGATAAACTGATAAGTGTTATCAGTTGTATCTCAGATGGTTATGAGTTTGACATCGACATGACTTATTGGGTTATTGGGAGTCTGACAGTATCCACCCCCCAGACCTGGTATGCGACACTCTTTGACGAAGAAACCGGACTGTACGGTGATTGTCACTAATAGGTTCTGTTGGGTACAGATAAGTTTGTTTGTCGACCTACTTTTTGATCAATACATGGGTAACCGTTACATACATCTAGTACCGCTGACGTGCATGTGGGTTAACCCGTGAAGAAATTGATCTGAAAGTGTTTCAGATTCAATCAGATATGATCCTATTTAACCTACTACCAGCGTATTGTCAAGTTTTTAGAGTCTCACACATAGAGTTTCCCCACTCATGCGAAACGATGTAGTGTGTGTATGTTGATACATGCGAAAGTTCGATTAAACAAATGTATATGATACACGTACATTAATCGGATATTTGATAATACTAGCCAGTTTATTATAAAACCGGATTATTAAATCAAGTATTGATTTAATAATAAAACATATACTGATATGTATTCTGGTATTATTTTTACTCTCCCTCTCTCTCTCATTTACTATTTGTATATGATACAATTACATGTATATGTATATGATACATATACTATTAGCTCTTGTTTACCCTTTCTACCTGTATCTCGTAGGCTTATTAGCTCAATTGGTTAGAGTATCGATCGACGGAGCTCGAAGACGACATCATCCTTAGCTTTCCAATACATTGTTGCGACGTACTTCTTATGAGAATTTCGAGGACGAAATTCTTTTAAGGAGGGTAGGATGTAACGACCCCAATATTTCTATACATTCGTGTTTTCTTTCTTTAGTAAAATATTGTATTTATTTATTCTTAATATTTTCCGTATATTTTTTCTATTAAATATATAATTTCATTATTCTATCTATTTTTCCCAAACCTATTTATTTAAACTAAATCTTAATCTATTTCAAATTAAACGCAAGACCTAACCCAGCCCATAACCCAAATCCAATCTCATTTTCATTTTCTTTTATAAAATTATGAGCCCAAAAGCCCACTTTCTTTTCAAGCAACAACATATATATAATTCTTATTAAATATGTACATGAACAATCTTGTAGCTCATTGGTTATGTCCTTATATTATTATTTCATAGGTTACATGTTTAAATCCCCATTCATACAATTATTTTTTATCAATTTTTAACCTTCTCATAACCTACAAATGAGACCTTTCATTTCATTTTCCTTTTAACTACCAAAATAATTAGAATGGTTATGAGCTACAATTAGTTAGAATTATGGTGGCCACAAACATTTTTTATATGTCACTCATCTTTCTTTTCTTCATCACACATTTCTATTGTTTCTCATCTCCCTCTTCATCTAAATTCCTCGAAAAAGAACATGAAGAAGTTCTCAAGAAAGTCTCACTAATAAAGCGAGGCTATCGGCGGATAGATAAGCCCGGTGATAATACCGGCTTGTGTATGTAAGTCACATCCTTTCCCCTCTTCTCAATCCACTATTTGAATGTTGACCTCCTATCATGTCTCACCATGTCAACTTGCGATATCGTAAAATTTCCTATGAAATTGTTTTTATTAACATAATTTTTTATCATATTTATTAGTAAGCACTGTTACTTCATGTATGGAATATAATTTATCTTGATTTAATTTATTACAAATGGGACTTTGTTGCTTAGAATGTGCTTTGGTTTCTGTAATTGCATATTATAACTTCATAGCGTTAATCTGGTGCATATATTATTGTTTTAGACGGTTAATCATGACCGGAACATATATTTACTTCACATATGTTAATTCATATTATTTATCGCTGAAATTTTAATTATTTATATTTACTTTTGCATATAAGAAAACAAAGTTATAAATAAATACCATACATTTATCATTTTCAAATACAATCTTACAAAACCTTTATCTTTAAAATAATTTTTATAAATTAATTTCCACTTCTTGAAATTCTTAGAATATTAGGATAAATAATAGATAGAATTAAAAATTTACAATAAAAATTTCATATCTAACCGCATAACAGTTTAGGAATTACATCGTTTTTATTCACTGTTCGTAAAAACAGAATACTGCATTTATCGGTCAATTTCTAAGACACATAATTTGGTCTACTGATATCCAAATTGAGAAAACTCAGATATTTTGTACATCTACATTTAAAGATCTAGATTTTCTTAGTTTTAAGTTTTTACTAAAAACCGACATAAAATATAGAAAACTATATTACAATATTTAGTGACGGATCTGGACAGAATCTGTCCTGATTCACACGTTGTTTTTAAATAGGACATAATTCGAACTCCCGATGTCCGTTCGTGACAAACTTTAAATGTGTAGATGCAAAATTGATAGAACTATAATTTTCTGTATACTAGATTACTTATAAATGCATGAATCAATCCGATATAGGCTTTACAATATAACATATAGTTGCTGTCTAGAAATCTGAATTTCTGTTTTAAATACTGATATTAAAATGATCATAAATCCAAATCGCGAGAATCTTAGTGTTTTGGATAATTATCTCGAAAGACCTGCAATTTTCTAATAATCTTCGTAACTTGAAATCTGATGGAAATTGACACAAACTATATTTTAAAAATGTGTGACGGTGCTGAACGGATTGACGATACGAAAACGGGTATATTTCCCAAACTGGCAGTCGTATTTAGGTGCAACTAAAACTCACGCATGCACAATACATAGAGCTATATTTTTTATTATATTCTGCATTCGTTTGACTTAATTAATTACTCATATATAACACTTCTTTATTATATTGTTTATGGTCGTTACTTGAATAACATACTTGCCTCATTTCATGCTATTCGAACATGTATACCTTATTTTTTATCTGATCTCTATATTGTCTCGTGTATATGAATATATAATTAGATATTATATGTTTGACTTGAACCTATTACAAGATATACTTGACTTGACTATGAACCTGAACACTTGAACTCAATACTCGAATATCCAAACTTGAACTTGAACACTTTACTTGACTTGATCGAACCATGAATATAACTTGACATAAACTTGACATGAATACTTTCACACATGATTACAACTTGAACATGAACTTATACTCTTATATTCATGGATTCAGCCAAGACCTGTAAACTTGAACTATACAATACAATATGCGGGGATAAGGAAAAGATTGGCATGGAACGTATATCGTGGCACGAGAGGTCTCTTTAAAAGAATCCTACATGAATTCACGTGCCGTTGTTCCGTGAGTTATGACGGAGCCTTATACTATATGTTACCATAGTCCACGGGGTAAGATGGACACCACTCGTATACATGAATACCTTCTTTATCAAACTACAAACAACCATGTTAGAATAACCATACTTACACATTAACATTCACTTCATGTTTACTATACCTATACTACCCAGCCATTTCTATATTTGCTTGCAATGCTCGTGTTCCATTATCATGCTTACATAGTTGCCATTATTTACCATGTTATATAGAATTACTATGTTATATAGATTTACCATACATATATTAAATGACATGTTTAATCACCATATAACACTTAGTCCATTACTTCAAAATATCCTTTTCCAACTTGTCACTATATCTTTATATTTCACATTCATGTTTTTTGGGACTTACCGAGCGTTAGTTCGCTGACGGGCATTCCACCCATCCTTATTTCTTTCTTAGAATGTTCATCAGGTGGTATTAAGATAGAGAAGATAGAAGCGGTCGAAGAGGGGTATAACCAGTTCGCATCACAACCGGACGTCTAGTTTCATTCAACTTTTCATTTCATTTCAGTTTATTTATGTAAGCTTCCTTGTTAAGACTTATCATATTATCGTATTTTGTATTCAGATATTTTGTCAATTGTGAATCTTGAATATAATAAATCAAATTTGGATTCCGTTTTTTTGTTTATTCTTGTTACTTTATGTTACTTATGGACGCTTAGCGTATTTATTTTATTTCGAGAAATGACATTCTCGGAATAAATACATCGCGGGCATCATCACGTGCCATTACTGCTCTTTTGGGAAGCGGGGCGTGATAGGTTTTGTTGGTGCTCTATGCAGATCCGTTCTACATGAACATCGTAAGCAATATAATACAAGAATTAAAAAATCAAATTATTACATTCGACTTTTCTTTTGAATCCTACCATATTCCTTGAATCCATCTGGAACTCCACCTTCGGCTTTCTTGAAGAACATCTCTCGACTTTTGGATTCTTAACTCTTGTTCACCCTTTCTACTTGTATCTCGTAGGCCTATTAGCTCAATTGGTTAGAGCATCAATCGACGGAGCTCGAAAACGATATCATCCTTAGTTTTACAGTACCTTGTTGTGACGTACTTCTTATGGGAATTTTGGGGACGAAATTCTTTTATGGAGGGTAGGATGTAACGACCTCAATATTACTATACATTCGTGTTTTCTTTCTTTAGTAAAATATTGTATTTATTTATTCTTATTATTTTCCGTATATTTGTTTTTCTATTGGATATATTATTTTATTATTCCATCTATTTTTCCTAAACCAATTTCTTTAAACTAAATTTTAACCTATATAAAATTAAACGCAAGACCTAATCCAGCCCATAACCTAAATCCAATCTTATTTTCATTTTCTTTTATAAACTGTGAGTCCAAAAGCTCACTTTTTCTTCAAGCAACGGCATATATTTAATTCTTATTAATTATGTGCATGAACAATTTTGTAGCTCATTGGTTAAATTCTTACATTGTTATTGCATAAGTCACATGATCAAATCTCTATTCTTGCAATTATTTTTTATCAATTTTTATATTTCTCATAACCTACAAATAAGACCTTTTATTTCATCTTCTTTTTAACTCCCAAAATAATTAAAATGGTTATGAGCTACAATTAATTAGAATTATGGTGGCCATAAACCTTTTTTATATGCCAATCATCTTTTTTTTCTTCATCACACATTTCTATCATTTCCCATCTCCCTTTTCATCTAGATTCCTCAAAAAAGAATATGAAGAAGTTCTCAAAAAGATCTCGCTAGTAACGCGAGGTTATCGGCGGATAGACAAATCCGACAACAATACCGGCTTGTGTATGTAAGTCTCATCATTTTCTCTCTTCTCAATCTCATTATTTGAATCTTAACCTTCTATCATGTCTCACCATGTCAACTTGCGAAAACGTAAACCTATGAAATTGTTTTTCTTAACATAATTTTTTATCATATTTATTAGTAAATATTGTTACTTCATGTATGGAATATAATTTATCTTGAATTAAGTTATTGCAAATGGGACTTTGTTGTTTAGAATGTGCTTTGGTTTCTGTAATTGCATATTATAACTCCATAGAGTTAATCTGGTGCATATATTGTTGTTTTAGATGATTAATTATGACCGGAACATATGTTTACTTCACATATATTAATTCATATTATTTATCGCTGAAATTTTAATTATTTATATTTACTTTTGCATAGAAGAAAACAAAGTTATAAATAAATACCATAAATTTATCATTTTCAAATACAATCTTACAAAACCTTTATCTTTAAAATAATTTTTATAAATTAATTTCCACTTCTGAAAATTCTTGAAACATTAGGATAAATAATAAATAGAATTCCAAATTTACAGTAAAAATTTCAGATCTAAGCACATAACGGTTTAGGAATTATATCGTTTTTATTCACTGTTCATAAAAACAGAAAACTATATTTATCGGTCAATTTCTAGGACACATAATTTAGTCTACCGATTTCCAAATTGAGAAAATTCAGATGTTTTGTACATCTACATCTAAAAATATAGATTTTCTTAGTTTTAAGTTTTTAATGAAAACCGACATAAAATATAGAAAACCACGTTACAATATTTAGTGAGAGATCTATGTCCTTATTCGCACACTGTTTTTAAATAGAATATAACTCGAACTCTAGATATCTGTTCGTGAAAAACTTTAGATGTGTAGATGCACAATTGATAGAACTATAATTTTCTGTATACTAGATTACTTAGAAATGCATGAAACAACTCTTTATAGGCTTTGCAATATAATATATAATTACTGTCTAGAAATCTGAATTTCTATTTTAAACGCTGATATTAAAATGATCATAACTAGAGCTTCAGAAATCCAAATCACACGAATTTTAGTATTTTGGATAAATACATAGAAAGACCTACAATTTTCTAATAATTTTCATAACCTGAAACCTGATAGAAATTGACCCAAACTGTATTTTAAAAATGTGTCACGGTGCTAAATGGATTCTGATCTGTTTTGCGTGACGATATGAAAACGGGTATATTTCCCAAACCGGCAGTCGTATTTTGGTGTAACTGGAACTCACGCATGCACAATATATAGAACTATATTTTTTATTATATTCTGCATTCGTTTGACTTGATTAATTACTCATACATAACAATTCTTTACAGCATTATTTATACTCGTTACTTGAATAACATACTTGCCTCATTTTATGCTATTCAAATATGTATACCTTGTTTTTTTCTGATCTCTGAATTGTCTCATGTACATGAATATATAATTAGATATTATATATTTGAGTTGAACTTATTATATAATATAATTGACTTGATTTTGAAACTGAACACTTGAACTTAATACTCGAATATCCAAACTTGAACTTGAACACTTGACTTAACTTGATCGAACCATGAATATAACTTGACATGAACTTGATATGAATACTTGCACACATGATTATAACTTGAACATGAACGTGTACTCTTATATTCATGAATTCGGCCAAAACCTATAAACTTGAACTATACAATACAATACGCGGGGATAAGGGGTAGATTGGTACGGAACGTATATCATGGCACGAGAGGTCACTTTAAAAGACACCTACATAAATTCACGTACTATTGTCCCGTGGGTTATGACGGGGCCTTGTACTACATGTTACCATAGTCCATGATGTAAGATGGACTCCTCTCGTATACATGAATATCTTCTTTATCAAACTATAAATAAGCACGTTAGAATAACCATACTTACACATTAACATTCACTTCATATTTGCTATACCTATACTACGCAGCCATTTCTATACTTGCTATACCCATGTTCCATTGTCATGCTTACATAGTTGCTATTATTTACCATGTTATATAGAATTACTATGTTATATAGATTTTTCATGCTTATATTAAATGACATGTTTAATCACCATATCACACTTACTCTATTGTTTCATGATATCCTTTTCCAACTTGTCACTATATCTTTATATTTCACATTCATGTTTTTTGGGACTTACCGAGCGTTAGTTCGCTAACGGACATTCCATCCATCTTTTTTTCTTTTTTGGAATATTCGTGAGGTGGTATTGAGATAGAGGAGATAGAAGCGGTCGAAGAGGAGTATAATCCGTTTGCATCACAACCGGATGTCTAGTTTCATTCAGTTTTTCATTTCATTTTAGTTTATTTATATATGCCTCCTTATTAAGGCTTATCATATTATCATATCTTGTATTTAGATATTTTGCCAATTGTGAATCTTGAATATAATAAATCAAATTTGGATTTCATTATTTTGTTTATTCTTATTAATTTATATTGCTTATAGACGCTTAGCGTATTTATTTTATTTCGAGAAATGATCTTCTCGGAATAAATACGTCGCGGACCTCGTCACGTGCCGTTACCACTCTTTTGGGAAGCGGGGCATGACAGGTTTTGTTGATTGCCCAGCAGGTCCGTTCTGCATGAACATCATAAGTAATATAATACAAGAATTATGAAATCCAATTATTACATTCGACTTTTCTTTTGAATGCTACCTTATACCTTGAATCCATTTTAAACTCCACCTTCGGATTTCTTGAAGACCATCTCTCGACTTTTGAATTCTTAACTCTTATTCACCCTTTCTACTTGTATCTCGTAGGTCTATTAGCTCAATTGGTTAGAGTATCGATCGACGGAGCTCAAAGACGACATCATCCTTAGCTTTCCAGTACCTTATTGCGACGTACTTCTTATGGGAATTTCAGGGACGAAATTCTTTTAAGGAGGGTAGGGTGTAACGACCCCAATATTACTATACATTCATGTTTTCTTTCTTTAATAAAATATTGTATTTATTTATTCTTAGTATTTTCCGTATATTTTGTTTTTATTAAATATATTATTTTATTATTCCATCTATTTTTCCCAAACCCATTTTTTAAAACTAAATCTTAACCTATTTCAAATTAAACGCAAGACCTAACACGGCCCATAACCCAAATCCAATCTCATTTTCATTTTCATTTTCTTTTATAAAATTATGAGCCCAAAAACCCACTTTCTTTTCAAGTAACAGTATATATTTAATTCTTATTAAATATGTGCATAAACAATTTTCTCCATTCTTGCAAGTATTTTTTTATCAATTTTTATTTTTCTCATAACCTACAAATGAGATCTTTCATTTCATTTTCCTTTTAACTCCCAAAATAATTAGAATGGTTATGAGCTACAATTAATTAGAATTATGGTGGCCATAAACCTTTTTTATATGACACTCATCTTTCTTTTCTTCATCATACATTTCTATCATTTCCCATCTCGCTCTTCATCTAAATTCCTTGAAAAAGAACATGAAGAAGTTCTCAAAAATGTCTCGCTAGTAACGCGAGATTATTGGCGGATAGACAAACTCAGTGACAATATCGGCCTGTGTATATAAGTCCCATCATTTCCCCTTTCATCAATCTCACTATTTGAATCTTGACCCCCTATCATATCTCACCATGTCAACTTGCGATATAGTAAAATTTCCTATGAAATCGTTTGTCTTAACATAATTTTTTATCATACTTATTAGTAAGCATTGTTACTTCATGTATGGAATATAATTTATCTTGAATTAAGTTATTGCAAATGGGACTTTGTTGCTTAGAATGTGCTTTGGTTTCTGTAATTGCATATTATAACTCCATAGCGTTAATCTGGTGCATATATTGTTGTTTTAAACGGTTAA
This sequence comes from Agapanthus africanus, assembly GCA_030015575.1. Taxonomy (NCBI): domain Eukaryota; kingdom Viridiplantae; phylum Streptophyta; class Magnoliopsida; order Asparagales; family Amaryllidaceae; genus Agapanthus; species Agapanthus africanus. Next base: position 670,642,237 of record CM057344.1, on the reverse strand, counting down.
TCATGACCGGATCATATATTTGTTTCACATATGTTAATTCATATTATTTATATTTACTTTTGCATACAAGAAAACAAAGTTATAAATAAATACCATAGATTTATCATTTTCAAATACAATCTTACAAAACCTTTATCATTAAAATAATTTTTATAAATTAATTTCCACTTCTGGAAATTCTTGGAACATTAGGATAAATAATAGATAGAATTCCAAATTTACAGTAAAAAATTCAGATCTAACCGCATAACGGTTTAGGAATTATATCGTTTTTATTCACTGTTCGTAAAAACAGAAAACTGCATTTATCAGTCAACTTTTAGGACACATAATTTGGTCTACCGATATCCAAATTGAGCAAACTCAGGTGTTTTGTACATCTACATCAAAAGATCTAGATTTTCTTAGTTAAATTTTTACTGAAAATCGACATAAAATATAGAAAACTATGTTACAATATTTAGTGACGGATCTGGACATAATTTGTCCTGATTCGCATATTGTTTTTAAATAGGACATAACTCGAACTCGTGATATCCGTTTGTGACAAACTTTAGTTGTGTAGATGCACAATTGACAGAACTATAATTTTCTTTATATTAGATTCCTTAGAAATGCATGAAACAATCCGGTATAGGCTTTGCAATATAACATATAGTTGCTGTCTAAAAATCTGAATTTCTGTTTTAAACGCTGATATTAAAATGATCATAACTAGAGTTTCAGAAATCCAAATCGCGCAAATCTTAGTGTTTTGGATAATTATATCGAAATACCTACAATTTTCCAATAATTTTTGCACCCTGAAACCTGATGAAAATTGACCCAAACTGTATTTTAAAAATATGTGACAGTGCTGAACGGATTCTGATATGTTTTGCACGACGATACGAAAACGGGTATATTTCCCAAACCAGCGATCGTATTTTGGTGAAACTGGAAATCACGCATGCACAACACATAGAGCTATATTTTTTATTATATGATGCATTCGTTTGACTTGATTAATTACTCGTACATAACATTTATTTACAACATTGTTTATGCTCGTTACTTGAATAACATACTTGCCTCATTTCATGTTATTTGAACATGTATACCTTGTTTTTTTTCCTGATCTCTGAATTGCCGTATGTACATGAATATATAATTAGATATTATATGTTTGACTTGAAGCTATTACATGATATACTTGACTTGACTTTGAATCTGAACAGTTGAACTTAATACTTAAATATCCAAACTTGAACTTGAACACTTGACTTGCCTTGATCGAACCATGAATATAACTTGACATGAATTTGACATGAATACTTGCACACATGATTACATCTTGAACATGAACTTGTACTCTTATATTCATGAATTCGGTCAAGACCTGTAAAGTTGAACTATACAATACAATACACGGGGATAAATGGTAGATTGGTACAGAACGTATATTGTGGCACGAGAGGTCTCTTTAAAAGACACCTACATGAATTCACATACCGTTGTTCCGTGGGTTATGAAGGGGTCTTTTACTACATGTCACCATAGTCCACGGGATAAGATGGACTCCTTTCGTATACTTGAATACCTTCTTTATCAAAATACAAACAACCATGTTAGAATAATCATACTTACACATTAACATGCACTTCATGTACACTATATTTATACTACCCAGTCATTTCTATATTTGCTTGTAATGCTCTTATTCTATTGTCATGCTTACATAGTTATCATTATTTACCATGTTATATAGAATTACTATATTACATAGATTTACCATGCTTATATTAAATGACATATTTAATCATCATATAACACTTAGTCCATTGCTTCATGATATCCTTTTCCAGCTTGTCACTATATCTTTATATTTTGCATTCATGTTTTTTGGGACTTACCGAGTGTTAATTCGCTGACGCATTCCACTCATCTTTACTTCTTTCTTAGAATATTCGTCATATGGTATTGAGATAGAGGAGATAGAAGCGGTTGAAGAGGGGTACAACCAGTTCGCATCACAACCAGATGTCTAGTTTCATTCAGCTTTTTATTTCATTTCAGTTTATTTATGTAAGCCTCCTTGTTAAGGCTTATCATGTTATCGTATTTTGTATTCAGATATTTTTTCAGTTGTGAATTTTGAATGTAATAAATCAAAGTTGGATTTTATTCTTTTGTTTATTCTTGTTATTTTATGTTTCTTATAGACACTAAGCATATTTATTTCAAGAAATAAGCTTCTCGGAATAAATATGTCGCGAGTCTCGTCACGTGCCGTTACTACTCTTTTAGGAAGCAGGGCGTGACAAGAACAAAACCCTAAAAAAACCAATGATGAGGTATGATGCCCTCTCCTTTAATAAAAACCGCAGCTTTTGATTTGCTAACAAGTAATCTTTCTTCAATAATCAAAATCGACTCTCTAATACAATAGTTCTCGTCTTTTTAAATAGGAGAATAAAAAATTAAGTCTAAAGAAATAAATCTTAACAGAAAAGGAAAGACAATAAAATAAATCTAATCTAAACTAATATGATCTAAACAATTTAAATTGCAACAAATTTTAATTAAATTTCAATTTAAATTGTAAATAACCCCTTACCGAATCTTTCTAAATCTCAATCATATCTCCCGTGAGATCTTATTTGATCTCGGCATATGCTCTGCATCAATTTTGAAGGAATCCATGAAGAATAAAAGGAGATTTTAAATAGAACATGATATTTTAAAAGGCGAAGAAAGGAAAGTAGTGTGGGTGAATGAAGGTGGTGACAAAGGTGATTTAATGGAGAAGAAGAAAGTGAGAGAGAGAGAAAGTAAAGAACTAGCCGTTTTCGAATTTCACTATTGAATTTTTAATGGGTTTCTACAATGATGAAGATGAAAACAGGGGCAAAAGAGAACATTTTGTAATATTTTATTGATTATGGTTAGAGTTACCGATGAGATAACGGGTTTGGGGGTATTTGAACTAATTTATAGAATTGTATGGGGCGTGGGCCATATCGAAGAAAAACGGGGGAATATCAAATAAGCCTACAATTTTTATCCCCTATTGTATATAATGTTCTAACTCAAAATTAAAAACTCAAGAAATGAATATAGATTATTTCCCCCACAAAATAAAAAGTTAGTTATTCAAATATAATCGTTTATGAAATTAATTTATAAAATGAATGTAACCTTTTGGAACATACCATTCATTATTATTAGCTCAACTCTGATCTGGTAGATAAAATAAATCTTACAATTGATAATAATTGAATTATTCTATTTATTTTTTTATCTTCTTTGTAATTATGCATACAAGTGATTAACAAAGTCGTTCCTCTACCTAACACGGATCTAAATGAAGTCATTGAAAACTTTGATAGCAATGAGATATTGCAATCGATTTTTACAAAAATCATATCGTTCCTTTGTCACTTTTGACAATGATCTTAAATAGAATTTTAAAGATTCTTAATTTGTCTGATTCATTTACGATATTAAATAAAATCTAAAATAATTAATATCTATTGCATGATGATAATCAATTTGATCAAATTTAGAGAACAACCATACGAAATAAAATATAAAATAATTCACTTATATCATAATCATTATATATTTGATCCAATTTAGAAGAAAACTACCTTTTTTCGTAAAAAAAAAAAGATTATGATAAATCTTAATTTAATCAAGAAACAACAACAAAGAATATCCAAAACACAAAACTATGGTTTATTCAACAAATTTTAAGAAACCTATCTAGAATATATTAGGGATTGTGCCTATTGTAGGATGGAGTGAGCGAAACAAGAAGATTAGGAAGAGATGGAAGAGAGAGGGCTAGTGCCTGATTTTCTTCGAATGTAGGATTAAGGTTATTTCTTCTCCAAAAAATGTTACCCTTCTTTTTTAAATTGAGAAATGAGTACAAAGGGATTGTTTCGGGGAAAACCCTAATATTTTCTCTTGAATAGATATGGTAGATTGGTTTTCTTATCTAAATAGTTAAGATATTATATTTTCACATATATTTTAATCTTTTAAAAATACATTTATTTTTATTTGCAACCGTCAAGATTGGTTTAAGTTTACTCACAATAGTTGCTAATAAAGCTTATTTGCAGTAAGTAATCCACTGATTGTTGCTAATGAGTGAAGCCTATGTGTGTAGGCTTATGGTGGTGAACTATGTATCCGCACACATTAAGTGCTTTTAATGGTACCAGGGTGCATGGGCTAATGAGCCATCTTTTATCTATAAAAAAATCTTGTTTATTTTGCTAAAATGAAAGTTGGAAAAAAAATAGAGTTGTTGTTTATGTGGCAATAAAAAATGAATTTGAATTGTTTAATTAGAATGATAGAAAATAAGAAACTGAGAAAGAAAAACTAAAATAAAATAAAATTAAGTAAAATAGAATAAAATATTTGCTTTCTTTCCACTTTCTAATGTTAAAAATAGAATAAAAAGATAGTTTAAAGATATAAACAACGAATCTAAGGTGTGAAAATCTAAAGAGATAGAAACATGAATCTAGCACATGAGAAAAGTCTAAAGTTAAACAAATTAAAGAGATTCCTCTTCTTTTTCGCCGGAGTTGGTTTGAGGAGCCGGCAACGATGAGAAGATGACTTCATCTGCCCATGATTTTCTTTCTCTCATACCATGATGTGTGCCATATATGTGCCATGATTTGTGCAGCCTCTATGTCTACATAATAAAAAGATTTGGAATTTTGGAGATCTAAAGATTGAACTGTTTGTAATGTATTTGATTTGGGTTTGAGTTCATTAATATGGTTAGGATTATTTAGTTTTGAACAAAATGAATACTAGTTTGATTTTAGATTTTAAATTGAAATGATTGATATGATAGCTTAAGATAATTATTTCTACCGAATGCAACTTTTTTTTGAATAAAATAATTTACTTAAGATAGTGAATTAGTTAAGATATCACCGACGAAAAATTTCATCAATTTATTTGGGGATTTGGGATGGATTTGTGAATTTTGGATGTCACATCCATATGGATTTAGCAGTTTTTTGTTTGGTCGATGGATTTGGTTTTGGATGGATTTGTTACCACACCATCCAAAATATGGATTCATGAATCATAAAATAAAACAAGCATGAGTGAGATGCTCTCTCTAAATAAGTTTTTTTGGGAATAAAAAATTGGTATTCTCACCATTTTAGGGCTCATTTGGCAAAAAGAAAGTGGTAGAAAGTACCAATGGGAGGCAAACCAAAAGAAAGTACTTTCTATAGTAAGTACTATCTTTTTAATTTCCACATGAAAATTTATGTATAGTTTGAAATAAGAAAGTAAGAAGAAAGTTGAAGTGAATAATTCCGTAGCACATATTTACTAATTAATAATAAAAATTGGTCAGAAATAAAAAAATTAGTTTGGATATAAGGGGCTATTTGGTTGAGTGTAGTTGGAACCCCATGCGGTTCCAACTACACGGAATCATAAAATCAAGTGTTTGGTTCAAGTAGTTGTTACTTCAAATTGTAATTGGAAAATGAAATTGTGTTAAAAATTATGTGGTTGCAACTATCATTACTACAATAAGGGATTGCCTCTACGGCTATAGGAATCCGTAGGGCAAATTTTTTTTGCCCCTACGGATTAATCCGTAGTGCCATCGATTTACCCCTACGACGTCCTACGGATTAATTAAAAAATATTAAAATGTAATCTTTTATTTGTCTTTACGGAGCCGCAAAAGAAAAAACTACAGATTAATCCGTAGATGCAATGAAGGGTTATTTATATAAAAAAAATAAAGCCCAGAAATTTCCTCATCGTTCCCAAAATTTCCTCCTCCCCCGCGATCGATCTTCCGCCCGCGATCGATCTTCCGCGCGCGACTCCTCGTCACCGGTACTCCCATCGTTGATGTTCTCGTCGCCGGTACACCCACGCGCCTCCTTCCTCGCCACCACACCCGCACGAGCTCGTCGTCGACAGCAGAATCCTCGCCACCACACTTTTTATCTGCCGAAAAAACAACTACTGAGGTGAGTTAATTTCAATTTTAAACTTATAATTATACTTTTATTTGTGTTATTGTTGATTTTAGGGTTAGGGTTACTACTATGGCTTAGAGTTAGGGTTCGGTCTAGGATTTGGGCTAGGGTTAGGGTTAATTAGGTAGGGTTAGGGTTCGGTTTAGGGTTAGGGTTCGGTTTAGGGTTAGGGTTAGGGTTCGGTTTAGGGTTAGGGTTAGGGTTAGTTTGGGTTAATTAGATCAAATAGGGTTGGTGATGATTAGGGCTAGAGTTAGGGTTAATTAGATTAATTAGGGTTAGTTTTGGTTTAGGCTAGAGTTAATTTGGGTTGGGTTTGGGTGATGATTAGGGTTAAGTTAATTTTGGTTAGGGTTTGGGCCAGCGTTAATTTAGGTTAATTAGGTAAAATAGAGTGTATTTGTGTTAGGGTGTTGATTAGGGTTAATTTGGGTTAATTTTGGGTTAATTAGGGATAATTTGAGTTAGGGTGTTGATTAGGGTTAATTTTGGTTAATTTGGGTTAATTAGGGATAATTTGAGTTAGGGTGATGATTAGGTTTAATTTGGGTTAATTATGGTGCACTAGTTCCTTCAGTTGGATACTCGATGATAACGTAAACGTACAACTTTACTCTAAACGCAAGAAAAATTTACGCTAAACTAAAAACTTCGAACCCTTAATAATGAAACGTAAACGTAAAACTTATTCATGTTAAATGTTCAAGTTAAAACCAATATATGATACTCGATGATAATATGAAACTTTCATATTCTCATCGATACTCATATGTGAAAATCAAAGCGTGACTTAGTTCTCGTCTATCGGTTAACATACGTTCGATGTTCGTCATGACGTGATATAGAACTATACGAAAGTTGTTAAATATCGGACGGTATAGTTTGGTACTAACAACCGTCGTGTAGTCTATGTGATGAGAAAATTCAATCGTATGATAACCGATAGATTTGTCCAGTATAGACAAGTTAGGAATGTATAAAGCAAACACCCGCATTCACTTGTGTTTTCCTTCGTTTTGAGTTATTTCGTCGGTACTTTTCCGCTGGTTCTCCGTGTACAAAGATAGATTAGATGTTCGTTTCAACGTTGTTTCACAGCATTGAAATGATTATCTATTCTATTACAGTGTACTCGGAGAACAGAGGGGGGGTGCTGCCGAAATTTACTCGAAACGGATGAAAGCACAAGTGAATGGGTGTCTGCTCTATACATTATTAATGGGATAGAAACCTTACCCTCGACAGCCGAAACACACACATACAACACGAATACATAACAAACGCACACACAAAACACATACACACTAACAACCATACACTTAAGCGAAATCATAAATTGAAACAAACATACACAGAATACAACTCATACTTGGATATCTTCAAATCTAATTTTATTTATTGATAATTTATTCTTTTCAACGACAAACTTGCATCTACGGATTTTCTTCTTTGTCAGTAACCATCCCGTTCTTAAATTTCTCAATATAGTCATCATAACCTACAATTTATATGTTATACAGTCTAACATGGCCGATGAGTACATCAGAGTTAAGGACTGGATGTACGTGGACTGGCAACATCGTATGCAACCTAAGGTTGTTATAGGAGTTGCTGCTTTCATTGAATTTACGCGCGCACATAATAAGATCGTATTAGAGAAGATTCTCTACCCGTGCGATAAATGTAGGAATAAGTACTGGCAGAAGGTAGGATTCGTAGAGCTTCATATCGTTAAACATGGTTTTACTAAAATTTATACAACTTGGCTATATCAAGGAGAAGGAGAAGAAAAAGACAGTAATGCCGCAGAAGAAGAAAAAGAAGACGGTAATGCGGCAGAAGAAGAAGACGGTAACTTCTTTCCAGGAGAAGAAATGGAGGATATGGTAGAGACTTCCCTAGGTGACAGTATTCCTACCGAAGATGACATTCTTTCCGGTCAAGGACCGCGTGCGGATAAGTATGAAAAGTTCATGAATGATGCTAGAAGACCAATTTATGAGAATGCAAAGTATTCCACCCTATCATGGTTCGTTCAACTTTTCTAGATTAAGTGCCTAAATGGATGGAGCAACAAGTCATTCACGATACTTCTGAAGTTCTTGAAAGATTCTATGCCCCCGGGAAATAGCGTGCCTGACAGTTGGTACTGAGCCCAGAAGATGATATCTGATTTGGGTTTGAAGTGTGAGAAGATTCAAGCATGTCCCAAAAATTGCGTGTTGTACCGGAAAGAGAATTCCGCTTTGAAAGAGTGTCCAGCATGCGGAAAGGCCGATATACCTGTCAAGATATTTCGATACTTTCCCATAACACAGAGGCTGCAGATACTATTCAGGTGTAAGAAAACACTCGAGGCAATGATTTGGCATCACCGTGCTCCTCCAAGTAAAGATGGAAAAATAAGTCATCCAAGAGATTCACCGGTATGGAAGAATTTCGATAGGAGGCGCAAAATATTCAGTAGTGATCCTCGCAATGTCAGGCTCGGACTCGCCAGTGATGGCTTCTGCCCATTCAACTATATGGCCGGAAACCACAGCACATAGCCCGTTGTAATGATAGTTTATAATCTGTCGCCTTGATTGGTTATGGATCAATCCTCCTTTATGATGCCTCTTCTTATTGACGGACCAAACTCACCAGGTAACAATATCGACGTCTATCTCCGACCTCTGATCGATGAGTTAAAAATTTTATTCATTGATGGTGTAGAGACTTACGATGCAAACACAGATACAACCTTCACACTGCGTACGGCTTTAATGTGGACAATTAATGACTTTCCTGCGTATGGAATGCTATCAGGTTGGTCCGTACATGGTCACAAAGCATGCCCTTATTGCCATCAATATACAATATCGAAATTCTTGAATTTTAGCAGGAAGGTTTGTTATTGCGGTTATCGGCGTTTCCTGCCACTAGACCATCCCTACAGGTTAGACACTGCTCACTTTAATAGTTATCAGGAGCTTCTTAGGCCTCCATCCTCATTATCCGGAGAGGACATAACTGCTCAGTGAGATGGTTATAATAATGTGACCTTCGGGATAGATCCGGCAAAACAGGTCAAACCACCATACTGGAACAAGTTAAGCATTTTCTACGAGCTTCCGTACCGGTCAACAAATTTAGTGTGTCGTTGTCTGGACGTCATGCACATAGAGAAGGGAGTATCCGAGCACGTACTCAACTTACTTCTTTGTAAAAACGGAAAATCGAAAAACAACCTCCGTTCTCGGATGGATTTTCAGGACTGGGAAATTAGAAGTGAATTGCATCCTAAACCGATAGCGGGTAAACTAGGTAAGTTTGTACTTTCCAATACCGTGTATCATATGTCACAACCGGAGAAGAAAATGTTCCTGCAGATGTTGCATGATTTGAAAGTTCCCACAGGTTTCTCAGGATCATTTAGTAAGAAGATAAAAATTGTGAAAGGCAAGATCGATGGGCTGAAAATTCATGATCACCATATTATTATGGAGCACCTTCTCCTATTAGCCCTCAGGACTTCCCTTCCCGAATCGGTTGGTCTAGTAATCAATGACCTTTGTTGCTTTTTTAGAGAATTGTGCGCTAAAACCCTGGATGTCGTGACGCTGGAGAATCTAGAAAATTCTATTTTATTGATACTTTGCAAGCTTGAGCGTATTTTCCCACCGTCATTCTTCGATATCATAATACACCTGATGGTTCATCTTGCAACCGAGGCTAAGTTAGCCGGACCGGTACAATATCGATGGATGTATCCCGTCGAAAGGTACGTGGAATTTTTCGTTTTACGCAATTTGTAAAATTATTATTGTCCTATATGCCCGTATTTATTTATTTAACATATTTTTCTTTATGTACATCTACACTCTAAAAAAGTATATACACAATAGAAATCAACCAGAAGGTTCTATCATGCAAGGTTATTTTCTAGATGAAGTAACCACATTTTGTTCCCGCTATCTGGACGAGAACATTGAGACGAAGGTTAACCGGTCTCGGAGAATTCAAGACGGGCCATATGGTAAAGCTGATTACAAGAGAGTAGATACTACGTTTATCAACAAGATATATCGGTTTATCCTCCTCAATAGCGTATGTCTTGAAAAAATTGGAGAGTAAGTTTTTTGGATTAATTGTTATATGTGTGTTTGTGTGTGTATGAAATGATATAATATTAATGTCATAATTTATTGTTGAGAACAGAAATCATTTTAATGAGGTACATGAGGGGCATCCTGATTGGAATGATGAACGATTGGAAAAATATCATTAGGATAATTTTTGCGATTGGGTTGCAGATCATGTAAGTTGTTCGAATAACATATTATCGCTACCAGTTTTAATCTTAAACTTATATCGTTATGTATTTTTCGTAAAATTTGTTTTGTCAAATCCATGATCCGAACTTGTCTGCATCATTAGAGAGTGATTCAAGATGTTTAGCTCAGTTTCCTAGTATGAAGGTTGCGTATTATAAAGGATTCGATGTCCTTGAATACAAATTTGAAGTTGAGGATATAGAAACATCTCGAACCACTAAGAATAGTGGGATTGCGACGGTAGGATCGGAGGGTGTGATTTATTATGGATACTTAAATTGCATACTTGGCATCCAATATCCCGGGCGATCAGAACCGTTTTATATATTTCAATGTACTTGGTACAATACACGAACCGATACGGATAAGTGGAGAAACAATCTCGGGACTTGGAAAGATGAATATGGATTGATTAGTGTGAACACACTTTGATTTTACGGTTAGGACGATCCATTTATCTTTCCGAACCAAGCGTTCCAAGTATACTACTCACAGTGCTTGAAGCATCCGGAATGGAGTGCCGTATGCCGTTGAAAACCCAGGGATGTTTACGATGTCCCAGAATTCGACGATCGTATGAAGGACAGCGATGAGAATGAAGAAGAGAGAAGACTTAGAGTGCTCCGACCGTCTGTTTCAAAAGACGGGTTGTCTTTGGCCGATCGTGAAGTTACGTGGGTTAGAAATGATATCGATGATGAAATCCAAGTAGATATGTCTAACTCATCCATGAAACGAAAAAGGTTATCAGTAATGTTATATTATTACTTCACATTTCTACGATCTATACATATATTGCATGCATATGTAATGATTGTGCTCTTATCTAGGTTTGATGATGACGACCGGAGCAGCGAGGGGAAGAAGGAGCACCAGCCGCGGAAGCGGCAGAGGCAGGGGCAGAGGCAGAGCAGCTCTGCCGTCCGAAGAGCTGCGTAGGGAGCTTCAGAGGGCCGGTCTTGCACCCCAATCGGAAACCCCTTCGGATGACTCATTCCGTGTGTATTTTGCCACACCTCCAGGTATATTGTTCGCATATTCATTTTGAATGTAATATTATAGATATACACGCATATTTATTTCAAAATTACTTATATAGTCAATGTTTAATTGTCTAGCTGTTGGTGGTGCGTCCACATCAGAGACAAAGGCCACTACCACACCTGCAGTTATGTTTATATATCCTATAGTGCATGCATATTGATTTAGAATGTTATATCATAAATATACACACATTCTTTTTTCTCTTACTTAGATAATCATTTTTTGATTGTCTAGCTGTAGGTGGTGCCTCCACATCTCGGGCAAAGGCCACCGCTGCACCTGCGGGTATGTTTATATATGCTATATTGCATACATATTGATTTAGAATATTATATTATTGATATACACATTCTTTTTGCAATTACTTATATAATCTATTTTTACCTGTCTAATTATAGGTGGTGCGTCTACATCTGGCGCAGGGGCCACTCCCGTCACTTCCGTACCCTCCGCTCAGTCTGCAGGTTAGTATGAATAAATATAAAATATTTATTCATTTTACATATGCTCTAAGAATAAACATTAACTTCATGTAATTTTATCGTCAATATTTATTTTCTAGTTGGAGGGGATGCGTCCACATCCGAGTCACCGGCTGTTCCTCACCGGAGGAACTATCGTCCTGCTCGTGTTGCTGCCCGGGCCCAGGCTCGTGCTGCTGTCGTCGGAGGTATATATCGCACTTCAATTTTCGTTAATGTCACGCCCCGCTTCCTGTATACGGGCAGAGGACGCGACGAGGCCGCTACGTACTTACTCAGAAGTAAATACGCTAAGCGTAACTAACCAATATAAAAGAAATATACACAAGAGACAAATGTAATGAACAACAACTTTATTTATTAACATTCTTTTACAGTACATAGAAAAGTAAATACATCTGAATGAAAACAATGCCTAAACAGTGGAATAACAGAAATAGAAAGTACTGAAATGAAATGTGTACAATGAATCTAAAACTCTGAGTCATAGATTAGCTGATCCAAGTCCTCGCTGGTGGGTTCGATCTCCTGAAGGTATGAATCACCTGACAACATTCCAAAGAAGAAAGAGAAGGAATGATGTAACAACCCTAAATTTCCTGTACAACTTTCTGTGCAATTTTTTTCAAAATTTAAAGAAAGGGGTACTTTTGCCTGAGCACAAATTAAATATTTGTTTTGCTAATTAATAGTAAGAAGGAGCTTGTGGCTCATTGGTAATACCTTGCACTACTAAACCAAGCCACCAGAGTTCAAATCTCATACCCCACATTATTTTTAATATTGTTTTATATTGAGTTTTTTAAGAAAACCAACAGTCTACACGTGTTAACTCCCAAAAACCCCACTACACCCCATAAAATAAATATACCAGTGAGAAGGTGGAACGACGACACGGCCCCCGACCCCTTGACTCGGCCCGACTCGGGCCGGCGCCGCCGGCCGGACTCGGCCGGACGGCCGAGTCCCCAACACCAAAGTTGGGGCTCTTCCTCTCCCCTACCCCCTGCACACTTCATTTTCCCAGATCGGTTCCAGAGACTTTTGAAATTCCCATTTACTCCATTTTTTAATGAATTTTAATATATTTTTACATTTTTTCAATTTAAACTCTTCATCTACCCTAACCCTATAAATACCACCTCTACACTCTACCGCCTCACCCCAAAAGTCTGAGCCAACTCTCAAGAAAACTCTAGAAACCCTAGTGTGCAATCGAAGTGAGCGAAAGGCGAAGCTCCGGCGGATTTTCCGGCGACAACCGTAGGAACTCCCGGCGACGAAACAACGCATCGTCGACTCCTCTCGTCTTCCCTTCCTCTCTTTTAAAGTCCTAAACCCGTAAGTCCCAATTTCTCTCCTTTACTCTTTTCTAAAAATACGAACTTTCAAAACCCGACGGAATCGGAACAAATCCGATTTCCGATTCGGTTTCTTCCTAAAACTTCACTTTTCTTTAATACAATCATGCTACAACCACTACATGTTGACTATTAAATACTAACTAATCATATTAAACAAGTTCCACATCAAAAGTAATTGCAATTTCCATTTTACCGTATTTTTTCATTAAACTACCATATAGTTTCATTTCTACATTTAAACATGTTCCCCTCCGAAAGACAGCGCGACAGGGACGTCTTGCCTAAGATTCGGGGCAGATGCTAATTGGTGCTATCCGTCCACCTCTCCGAAGATACCAAGTTGATTTATGGCACCGTGTATCGAAGGTTTAAACGGATGGTCCAATGTAGCAGACTTCGTCAGATTCCCCCTCGCTCGAGGGGTTTTTGATTGTGGGGACGCTCTTCCCTGCAGGCGCAAGCCCCTGCAGTTAATTATGCTACCGCACAGCAGTAACAACTTTCTCCTTCTCCATATGGTCACTTCGTGTCGTGTGTGTTTGTTTTGTGTTCGGTTGCCCGTGGATTGTATACGGAGACTAATTTGTGATGTCGCCCGTAGGACGTGGATTAGTCCAAATCCGTATCTTTCTTAGATTTAGTTTTGGGGGTGTTTAAGGATACGTTAGCCTTATTTTAGGCTAATATCGACTTAAACGTTCGTTAATGACACGTTAGTCTAATTTTAGACTAAGATCGACTTAACGGGATCGTTTAGATCCGACAAAAGAGCAATTGGAGGCTCTGTTGTTTAGTTTAGTGACGTTACGGTCGAATAGTAGTTTAAGGACATTGTGGTCCAATGTTAGTTTTAAGACGTTGCGGTCAAGGTTAAGGACATCATAGCCGTGAGCTTAAGGACCTCATAGTCCGATATTAGTTTTAAGACATCGCGGTCAAGGTTAAGGACATCATAGTCCGTGAGTTTAAGGACCCCACAGTCCGGTGTTAGTTTTAAGACATCACGGTCGAGGTTAAGGACGTCATATTCCGGTATTAGTTTTAAGACATCACGGTCAAGGTTAAGGACGTCATAGTCCATGAGTTTAAGGACCCCACAGTCCGTAACAGTGGGTGGTTGTCAGGACCCGTCACCTCTCTGACGACGTTGAGGGATTACAACGATAGATATCAGAGGAGTAAAGAGATGTACCCTCGAACCGGGTGTAAATTGATTGGGAGAGCAGTTGTGCTCAGTTCAATTTATATTTAGGACTTATGGCCAGAATTGGGCTAAGTCCATTTGAAAATGTGTAACATTTTATTTATACTTGGCCTGTTAGGCCTTTGCTTGGGCTCTGCCCTTTTTAAACAATGCATAGCATTGGGCTCTATAATTAAATGCATGGCATTTATATTAGGCATGTTAGGCCTTTTAATTGGGCTCTGCCCTTTTAAATAATGCACAGCATTTAAATTGGTCTGTTAGACTTTTTAATTGGGCTCTGCCCTTTCTTAATAATGCACAGCATTTAAATGGTCTGACAGTGTGCCACGTGGCTTGTCAGGCGCTTTGCGCCAATTAAAGAGCGCAAGGCGCCAGCACACGTGGAGGTGACACGTGTCACGCTCTGCATGAGCGCAAGTCTGTTAGCGCAGTGTGCTACGCCAGTGCGCTGCGCTAGTGCGCTGTTGACACGTGGCGCACTCTGGTGAAATGCGCCAATCCAAGAGCGCAGCGCTCTGTTTTTAGGAGCGCAAGGCGCAAATTGTTCTGTGGTTGACACGTGGCGTACTCTGGTGACTTGCGCCAGTCCAAGGAGCGCAAAGGCACAGATTAAGAGTGCAGGGCACTATTCAATAGCGCAGAGCGCATCTTAATCAAATTTAGATCAAAGAAAAGAATCTTTCTAGTTCTAAAGAGGTTCTACCTCAAGATTCAAGAACCAATGGTTCATCAAAAGGCTGTGCCTTTATATAGATCAGAAGATCTAGAAATGAAGTAAATTACTTCTTTTTAATCTTTTAGATTTTCTTGATCTTTTTCTTTTTTATTGAAGATCTTGATCTTGTTCTTAGATCTTTGATCTTTTTAGAAGACATTCTTCTTTTTATGAGATGTTTTCATCTCTGTTCTTCCAAGAATTTAATTCTTTACCTTAAAAAAGATGATCTTCTTTCTTCAAAGGCGTGCCTTTCAAATTTTTCAGAGTTCTCCCATTTCTCTATTTCTGTATGTGTATGAGACTTGGAGTCTAGGGGCCTTTATATAGGGCCAAATGGTTTGTTAAGTTAGTTACAAAGATCTTTCTCTGATTGATCTGGGGACATTTCCCCACCGTTGGATCTTTGATCCTAAGGCTTCTGTTTTACAGAAGACAATCTTTTTATTTTAATAAGATTGGAAAGATCTTTCTAGAATTTTAATTCTGATTAATTAAATAATTTGTTATTTAAATGCTAGCGCAGTTGGCGCAAGCGCACCTGCGCTTGACACGTGTCGTGCAGCGCAGAGTGCAGCGCAACTGCGCTAGCGCACCTGCGCTGACACGTGTCGCGCAGCGCAGAGCGCAGCGCAGAGTGCAGCGCAACTGCGCTAGCGCACCACTGTTTGACACGTGGCGTGCAGCGCAGAGCGCAAGTTATCTGAAGCGTTGCTTTTTTATTTAAAATTTGAATTTTAAAACAGAGCCTTGCTCTGATTGGGGTGCGCTGCCTTGGGCGCAGCGCCCCTTGCGCTGACGTGTCTGCTGTTGATACGTGGCGCTCTGCGCACAGCGCAAGAGATCTGAAGCGTTGCTTCACCTTTTGAATTTGAAATTCAAACAGAGCTTTGCTCTGATTGGGGGAAACAAATGCCCCCCCACCGTTGCGCTCACGTGGCGCACACGTGAGTGCAGCGGTGGCAAGATCCAGACCGTTGGATCAACTCAGGAGTTGAAGAGGCGCTTGAGCACCTATAAGTTGGACCCTTGGTCCTCAGCAGATGATTATCATCTTCAAGAATTTTATTTTCAGAGTCTTGCTCTTGCTTTCAAGAACTTTTAAGAGTTAAACTCTAGAAAAAATTTTGGTAAAAATTAACTTAGATTAAATTAATTTTATTTAACAGAGCCTTGCTCTCATAGATCTTTTGATCTAAAGAAAATCCTTTTGGGGTTTCATAAACAGAGCTTTGCTCTCAAGAATTTGTTTCAGGGTTTCTTAACCCATGAACAGAGCTTTGCTCATTGACAAAACATAGATCTTTTGATCTTCTGATGATGAACTCTTAAGAGTTTTTCATGGATCTTTTAAGATCCCAAACTTTAATCTTTTAGAAATTAACTTTTTCTTTGATGGATTTTTCCATCATTATTACAGAGCTAGGCTCTTTAAGGAATTTTACTCCCTTATGACCAGAGTTTGACAAGTGTCGCTCTGTGACAGAGCTTTGCTCTGAAAAGGGAGCTTTTCTCCTTGTCTCAAGGGATTTCTCATTTAATGAGAATATTCTTTTGAGGATCTCCTCATTAATTAACAGTCTCATCCAATGATGAGGCTGTCTTATTAACTGATGCATCGTCATCTGGATTTTGTGGGTCCCCCTTTGGTCCCCTCTCCACTGCGTTGCAGTGTGGTATGAATTTTAAAGTACCAAGCGTTGGAATTTTTAAAATTAACTTATGATACTGATAACTGAATTTCGCTTTTTCTTGCAGGCAACATGTCTGCTGATCTTTAATTCCCATTTTTCCGCTCAGAGGGAGGATTCCCTGAGGCGCCGGTGGACCTGGAGGTTCTCGCTCTCATTAAGGATTTCGACCCGGAGTATAAGAACCTTCATCTGTGGGGAAGATGGTACAGTGAAACCATCAAGGGTCGCCGAAGCTTTTCTTATGCGACGCCGTCAGAGCCGATCTCATCGATCCCATATGCAGATGCACCCCCGGTGAACTATGCCGTGGAGGTCGTAAATTGGAACTCGGAGGATCTTCTTCAGCCTTCGATTGCTGCTATTCCCGTGCAGCCGCTAGCAGCCGTGGATATTCTAGAGCGGCGCATATGCCAGGGTGAGTCGCGCCCTTGGGGACAACTTTATAACATTGGATTGACCCCTCGACAATCGGCCGGGTATTTGCAGTGGGCTGGGTATATCTTGTCAGCGAAGAGGACGCATTTGATGAAGATTGGTCTGTACCCCGCAGTCTACGCCTCATTGTTCGAGTACCCTGCTCCTCCGACGTGGTGGGTTAAGGCGTTCATGGAACAATGGAACATCCCCACCCATACATTTCTTCTGTCGGACAGGGAAGTCTCCATCCCCTTGGAAGAATTTGCTGAGATTTCCGGTTTGCCGGTGAGGGGGGAGCATTATGAAGAGCTACTTCCTCCTGAGGAATATGTCTTCGCCACCAAGCCGCTGGTAATGGGCCTAACGCCGGAGAATACTATTCAGCACCAGTTTCCGAGCCTGGTGAAGGTGCTGAATATGTATGAAAGTCTCTACTTGGAATCGAGAGGTTGGGGAGTTAGTTTTGCAGATTTCATCGCCCGCTTTCTTCGACCGGAGATTCTATCGCAGCAGAGCGAAAAATTCGCCAAGCTTGACGACCCCTTCGGCTTTGGCTTAGATCGTCGACCAGCACTGGAGGATGACCAAAAGGGTTTCTACCTTCCCGACGCTGCGATCATGACCTTATCAGAAATCGCCACCCCGGGCATAGATGAGGAGACTTTCTTCCTCGGGTTTCTGGGGTTATGGCTGTGCTGGTTCGCGCTCCCCATGCACCCGCGTTACATGAGGCCGTCTGTCTTCTATCCAGCGCATCGGATGGTGGCTGGTATATAATTGTCGATTGGAATCGCCGGGTTGGCCCATCTGTACCATGGACTCAGCGTGGCGGCGGACGCCAATGAACCCAGGGTGCAACCCGCCAATCTCCCGATGCACTACTTTACTTCATGGATGGAAATGCATGTGCTCGGGGTTTTTGGTGTTCACAAGAGGCGCTCGTTCTACGAGAAGTGCAGACTCCCGAGAGTCATGCGGTTAATTGGCGCTTCCATTGTGAATCCGCCCCCGCGGGAGGCTAGGGGGTTACTTCTTCGTCCGCGCACGGTCGGAGTAGGCATCTCTTTTACGGACAAGATCATGACCATTGGTCCGGAGACCTCCAAGGCGGTGTTGGCGCTGCGTGATGGTTTTAAGGACGGGGCCTCCGTATTGAAAGCCCGGGAGATTCTTCACTTATACTCCATTCGGCCGGGCTTCTTGGTGTTCAGGCAAAACGATATGGCGCTCTTCATGAGGTACAACCCCCATCGGTTCGCCCAGCAGTTAAGTTATAACCAAAGGGTCCCACTGGAAGCGTTTTTGGAAGAGCCTGCGGCTACCAGGGAGGGGATACGGAATGCACTGCACCACTTTATGCGGTTAAACACGGGCTCCCATTTCTTCATCAGCGAGCCAAGTTGCGTTCCAAGGGCCCTCAACGTGTACGGGGCTTGGTATCAGCACGCAATGGGTGCTGTTATCCAGGAAGAGAAGCAGCTGCTGATTGACCGCAAGGGTGTGCCTCCCGCCAGCGATCGCAAAGCCCCCTAAAGCCAAGGACCCATGTTGTTCCTCCGCTGAGAGGGGATGCTAGAGATGAGCCTCTGCGTGTGCTGAGCCCCCCGCGCGGATTGCCCCGTGATACCATGGACGTGCCCCGAGCGCCCCGTGCTCCGGTGGAGACGGTGAATATGGTTTCGCCTGAATCTAGCGTGGGCTTGGACATCAGGACCCGCCGTCCTAAGGTACCCACGAAACGTAAATTGATTTTGGGTGCACCCGGGGCTCGCGTGCAGAAGAGGAAGAAGAAGTCGGTCCTCTCTGCTGACGTTGTGTTCGGTCAGGAACCTCATGCTCCTTATAGCGAGGGCTTGGGTGAGTACGGGACCAACGAGGGATTATTTATGCCGCCAGACGACACTGATATGGAGGCCGCCATCGCAGCTTCAGAACGATTGGCGAGGCACGATGCGTGGTTGGCTAAACTTGCGCAATCGGGTAATTTGTATTTTTCCGTCATTGCATCGTACCTCTATCATTGTTTTTTGACTAACGCTTTTCCTTCTTTTAATAGACATTTCTACCGAAGAAGCTATCGCTGCTTCCTTCAAAACTTTCCAGGAGGAGGAACGACTCAGAGCATCCTTAGGTCTTGGTACATTTCGGTTTACTATGCCTCTCCTTCCATTTTTTATGAGTAATCTGACCCCCTCTTTGTCTTATCGCAGGGACCACAAGACCTATCTCGCAAACTGATGCGGGAATTCTCTCCTGGCCAACTACCGATGTTCCGGCCTCTTCGGAATTGCCGCAAGAGACCCAACTCAAAAAGCCGATGATGGATGCCTTGAAGGCTCTGGAGGCAACTCTGAACGCGAACGACGATGCCTTGCTGAAGGAGGCTTCCAAGAGGTCCGTCGTGACGGCCCGGGAGGAGAGGAAGCGCTTGAGGCGCGCAGAGAAGGAGCGTAGCGCTGCTTTAGCCGTGGGAGCGGGCCCAAGCACCGTTACTCCCGCTGCTACTCTTTCCGAGGAGCCCCCGGTCGCCTTGTCTACTGCTCATAGACGGGCGGCGCGTGCAGCTCGGGAAGCCAACGATCAATCCACCTCAGGTAATGTGTTTTTCGAGGCTTCGTTGTAAGAGTTGTAAAACTATCGGTTCTTATATATCTTGTCCTGCAGGGCTGAGTCCAACTGAAGGAGCGGCGGAAACCGTTGAGCCTGAGGGGACGGTGGAGAAGGTAGCAGCTGATCCTGAGGCGACGGTAAGCGGTGCAGCCGTAGTCGCCGGGCCTGAGCTAGTGGCTGATGAGACAGTCACGACTTCCATGCCCGAGAAGGCTGCCGATGTCGAGCCCGAGGGGGCGGCGGGTGAGACGACTGCTACGGCAGAGCCTGAGGCAGCAGTGGATGAAATGGCTGCTACGGACGTGCCTATGGCAACGGTGGACGAGACGGCTGCGACCGCTGAGCCCGAGGTGGTAGCGGATAAAACGGGCATGATCGCTGAGCACGAGATGGCCGCTCTTTCCCAAGAGTCGGGCGCCGCTCACGGTTCCTTGTCGTCTCCCGGCGTCGCGAGCGTGACGACGGCTCCTGTAGAGTCGGGCGATGAGGCAAAGGGAGGTGAGACCATCCCAATGGAGGAGTGAGACGCCACCGTTGCATCAAGTGACGCCCTCGTTAGGGTTCCGGCCGGCGACTCTTCAGGTAAATCTTGGGCCACCTCCCTTATTTCTTTATTCTGCAATCTTTCCTAATAAAGTTTATCTTGCTTTTAATGCAGGTGTGGCTAGTGCTGAAATTGAGCTGCTCGAGACAGCGCCATCAGTTACCGCCCTGACGGTGACCACCCCTCTGCCTGCTCTCGCACCATCGCAAATGCTGGAAGGTATGGATCTGTAACCCATTAGTCTTATCCCTCAGGAGTATAATTCACATACTGACGTTGCGTTATCGCGTTTTTGCAGGAGTCCTTTTTGACCACCTGTACCAGGTGTTGCATCCCCACTTCTCCTTCCCGTCGGAGCTTGCTTCATCTAGTGGCACGGGTGAGTATAGTTTTCAATTAATGCTCTTTCTTTTTCCAATAATGAACTTGTTTCTGATTCTTCCTTGTCCTGATTGCAGTGCTACAGATCGAAGGATGAGATAAAAGATCGGTTGCGCCGCCGGTCCTCCTAGCTTTGCCGCCTGCTGCAGCTGGTATAGTAAATTCCACTGTTCACGAATCTCTTGCATTTTTAGGTCTATCATCTGATTGTGATTTGTTTTGCAGCTATCACTCCGGTTCCGGTTCCTTTCGAGTCCCGCATTATGATGCCGGCAGGCCCATTCTCCCGACGTCCATCCTCAAAGGGTGCTGCGATGAGTTTGAGTATGCTGAGCGGATGCGTCGAGGAGCTTGACGCAGAAGCTCCTGTATCTACCGCAGATTTCGCTGCTGAGGTTAATCCAATGCTGGCGACGCTTGTAAATTTTCATAATGAAGGCGTCGTCGAGTCTTGGGTTAATCACTGCAGGGAGATCGAGGCCCGCCTGCATCAGCTGGAGCTTATGCGTCCTGCCACCGAGGTTTTGGCTACGAGTACTCAATGGGCGGCATGGATCGAGCGGAGCGCTTCTTACTTCCGCCATCTTGAATGAGAAGCGGCTTTAAGGCGGAGGGAATGCAAAGAGACCTCAAGCGAGTCTGCTTGACTGCGTGCTGAGGTCGACGCAAACGCTGCTCGGGTGAAAGTTATTTTCGAGGGCCTCCTGCAAAGTATCTCTGACGGGTTAACATTGAAGCAGAAGCTCGATACCGTTGAGCGAGATGCCCAAGGTCGTGAAGCAGCTCAGCGAGCCGTCGAAGAACAACTTTCATCCTACTTGCAGCAACGGGCCCAAGTGGAAGCAGAGTTGGCTGCGGCAGCCGATCAGGAGAAGGCGCTGAAGGAAGTGCGAGAGTAACTTGCGGATTTGTTGAAGACGCTTCCTTCTCCATGAACATTTTGTATCATTTGTAATTGTAAATAAAATGTATTTGTTTCTTTTATTCTTTAACACGATGTAACTTGTACTCAATTGGATTCATGAATAAAAGATATACATTCTTCATAATGTCTTGTGTCATTTCTCCGCTTTCTTCTTTCTTGCTGTGTTGTTTGCCAAGCGATTTTAGCAAGTGCGATCCGCAGATATAACTTTCAATCTTATGCTTTTGTAGAGTGGCGATGGTTTAGAAAACAGGGTTAGGGTCTCTCACCTAAGACTTTTCAACTTTATGAGCCGTAAGGGTCTCATAAAGAATTTTCTCCCTACGGGTCGAGAGGATCTCGTAGGTGCGTTTTCTCCTTAGGAATCGTGAGGATTCCTAAGTGTGTTTTTCCTTGAGAGTCGTAAGGATCTCACAAGAGGATTTACTCCCTTACGAGTCATGAGGACTCGCAAGCGATGGGTGAAGATACCCTTGTCCATTGTTAGTTTTAAGACATTACGGTCGAGGTTAAGGACATCATAGTCCGTGGATTTAAAGACTCCACAGTCCGCTGTTAGTTTTAAGACATCACGGTCTAGGTTAAGGACATCATAGTCCATGGATTTAAGGACTCCACCGTCTGCGAAACGTGTGGTTACTGGGACCCGTCACCTCTTTGAAGACGTTGAGGAATTTCAACGACGAATATCAAAAGAGTGAAGAGATGTACCCTTGAACCAAGGTAAAATCAGTCTAGGATCATTATGGTTGATCGTTAGTTTTAAGACATTATGGTCGAGGTTAAGGACGTCATAGTCCGTGGATTTTAAGGACTCCACAGTCCGACGTTTGCTCTGGATGCTTCACACGGGTTCACTGCCGTGCCCTGCGAGGACCAGGCTCCGCTCTGGACGTTTTCCACGGGGTCAAAGAGTGACGTTATTCGCGTTCCACGTGACCAGGAATTTGCACTAGATGCTTTACACGGGTTCACTGCCGTGTTCGGCGAGGACTAGGCTCCGCTCTGGATGCTTCACACGGGTTCATTGCCGTGCTCTGCGAGGACCAGGATCCGCTCTGGACGTTTTCCAAAGAGTGGCGTTATCCGCGTTCCACGTGACCAGGAATTTGCACAAGATGCTTCATACGGGTTCACTGCCATATTTGGCGAGAACTAGGCTCCACTCTGGATGCTTCACACGGGTTCATTGCCGTGCTCTGCGAGGACCAGGATCCGCTCTGGACGTTTTCCACGGGGTCAAAGAGTGATGTTATCCGTGTTCCACGTAACCAGGAATTTGCACTAGATGCTTCACACGGGTTCACTGCCGTGTTTGGCGAGGACTAGGCTCCGCTCTGGATGCTTCACACGGGTTCATTGCCGTGCTCTGCGAGGACCAGGATCCGCTCTGGACGTTTTCTACGGGGTCAGAAGTGACGTTATCCGTGTTCCACGTGACCAGGAAATTTGCACTAGATGCTTCACACGGGTTCACTGCCGTGTTTAGCGAGGACTAG
The DNA here is from genome assembly GCA_030015575.1 of Agapanthus africanus. Taxonomy (NCBI): domain Eukaryota; kingdom Viridiplantae; phylum Streptophyta; class Magnoliopsida; order Asparagales; family Amaryllidaceae; genus Agapanthus; species Agapanthus africanus. Next base: position 670,619,016 of record CM057344.1, on the reverse strand, counting down.
GCTCCGCTCTGGATGCTTCACACGGGTTCATTGCCGTGCTCTGCGAGGACCAGGATCCGCTCTGGACGTTTTCTACGGGGTCAGAAGTGACGTTATCCGTGTTCCACGTGACTAGGAATTTGCACTAGATGCTTCACACGGGTTCACTGCCGTGTTTGGCGAGGGCTAGGCTCCGCTCTGGATGCTTCACATGGGTTCATTGCCGTGCTCTGCGAGGACCAGGATCCGCTCTGGACATTTTCTACGGGGTCAGAAGTGACGTTATCCGTGTTCCACGTAACCAGGAAATTTGCACTAGATGCTTCACACGGGTTCACTGCCGTGTTTGGCGAGGACTAGGCTCCGCTCTGGATGCTTCACATGGGTTCATTGTCGTGCTCTGCGAGGACCAGGATCCGCTCTGGACGTTTTCTATGGGGTCAGAAGTGACGTTATCCGTGTTCCACGTAACCAGGAAATTTGTTGATTATATCCGCATTTCATGGAGTTGGGATTTGACTCTCGGTCATCTGTACACCGTCGAGTCATGGAACTGGGGGTTGCCGCTGTCCCGTTTTGCTTGATGTTGCGTCTGCTGAGACGAATGTTGAGATGATCTCTAGGCTGTCTATGACCCATCGAGATTTGGCTTCTTCCTCTGATGAAACCTGGGGAGGAGGAGTGTGATTCCTTCTTTGTTTGCGCCCCTGGATTGTATACAGGGTCTGCTGTGATATCACCTGTAGGGCATAAATTTCATTTTTATTTTTTAATTCTTTCCGCGATACTCTATCATTTCAGCTTTTTATATCGCGAAGGTCGCGATTGCCCCATCATTTCGGCTATTTTTCGCGGTGCCCAATCATTTCGGCTATTTATTTATTTTTACTCGCTGCTTTTTATTGCGAGTTGCCCAATCATTTCGGCTATTTTGCATGCTTACATTTTTTTACTTGCTGCTTTTGTTGCAAGTTGCCCCATCATTTCGGCTATTTCGTATGCATATGTGGCTTGCCGGCTTTTCGCTGCAAGCTTAGGATTAGACACGGATTTCGGCATCAGCACCGCTACAACTGGGATATTGCCAGGAGCGAATCATCATTTGCCTCTGTCGATGTTGAACAAAGGTGGCTTAGTAAACAGGGTTAGGGTCCTGTCGCCTAAGGCTTTTGACTTCATGAGCCGTAAGGGTCTCATAAAGGTATTTCTCCCTACAAGTCGTGAGGATCTCGTAGGTGTGTTTCCTCCTTAGGAATGGTGGGGATTCCTAAGTGCATATTCTTCTATAAGTCGTAAGGATCTTACAAAAGAGTTTTCTCCTTATAAGTCGATAGGACTTACAAAGGTTGTTCACCACGCGAACAAATCCTTAATCACAGATGGGACTCGGTTAGGGAAATGTTTATTCGCGCCCGTGGATTGTATACAAGGGTCAGTATCGAACCGCTTGTAGGGCAATATCGAAAGTTGTGGGGGTTGCTTAAGAACAGGTTCAGGTCTCCGTAAATTAAGACTTTCAAATCTTATGAGCCGTGAGGGTCCCATAAGATAATTCTCCTTACGAGTCGTGAGGATCTCGCAAGTGTAATTTCTCCTTAGGAATCGTGGGGATCCCTAAGTGTGTTGCTCCCTTGTGAGTCGTAAGGATCTCACGCAGGTGGTTTCTCCTCACAAGGTCGAGAGGACCCTATAAGTGTCTTTTAACGAGGCTGCGCCCTTTCGGGTTTTCACAAACACTCGCCGATAGCCCTACTGTTTTTACTCACGGAGTCCTTTCGGGTTTTCATCCATGCCCATTTTGCTTATGGACATACCGTTTTTATTTTTTTATTTTTTTTTATTCTCTTTTTTTTTGTATTGGTTTTGGGATGTTGCAATCCACCGTAGTTTATCAACATCTCGGTCAACAGCTAGTTTTAGGACGTGGTGGTCCGTCATTAGTTTAAAGACGTTTCGGTCCATTAACCAGCTACTACTTATATAGTTTTGGGCTTAGGAAGATAGCGAGCGGACATAGTCGTCGTCGTCTACCATTGACCTAGGCCGTAACTCGTTAGGCGTACTATTTCTTCAGGAAGCGGCCATTTATCGGTCTGAAAGGTCTTTCGCCATGCATGTCCATGAGTAGATAGGCTCCACCCTGGTAGACCTGTCTATAATGTACGGGCCTTCATAGTTCGGCTCAAATTTTCCTCGCTTGGCGCGATTGGGGATCATAGGTCTTTTGACCACTAGCACGAGTTCGCCTTGGCGGAATGTCCTCGGCCTGGTCAATCTTTCATATGAGCGCGTCATCTTTGCTTTATAAGCCTCTAGATTTTGTTGCGATGTGAGTCGGGTTTCATCAAGGGCATCAAGCTCCTCAAGCCGAAGGTGAGCGTTTTCTTCGTCCGTCGGCTCGTAATGGACTGCCACTCGTAGAGAAGGTAATTCTATCTCGAGGGGGAGTACTACTTCTGTGCCGAATACCAACGCGTACGGCGTTGTGTTCGTGGCCGTCTTGAACGTAGTTCGATACGCCCAGAGAGCTTATTGCAGTCTTTCGTGCCAGTCTTTCTTATTTCGAGACACCGTCTTCTTCACGATCTTTGTCAAGGTCTTGTTGAAAGCCTCAGCTAGACCGTTAGCTCGGAGATTATAAACTGAGGAGTATCTCCAGTCTATGTTGTGCTGTTGTGCGAAGCGGCTGATTTTGTGGCTTCTGTAGGCTGGTCCGTTATCGGAGATGATCCATCTCGGAGTTCCGAACCGATAAATGACGTGCGTCTTGAAGAAATGGAGGATATTCTCCGTCTTCACTTCCCTCAGCGGTACTGCTTCTGCCCATTTGGAGAAGTAATCAGTCGTCGCCAAAATGAATCGATGTCCCCTGGACGATGCTGGTTCGATGGGGCCGATTATGTCAGTTCCCCACATTTCGAATGGCCAGCTAGCCACCGTTGGATGTAGTGGATTTGGATGCTGATGGATGAAATCCCCATGGATCTGGCATGAGTGGCATTGCTTCGCATACTCTAGGCAGTCCTGAATCATCGTGGGCCAGTAGTAGCCCATCCGTTTAATCTTCAATTCATCTTTGGGCCCGCTTGGTGAGAACCGCAGAGTCCGTCATGAACTTCCTGAACGACTCTCTTTGCCTCTTCAGGTCCCAGGCACCTCAACCACAGAGAATCAAATGACCTCTTGTACAGAGTATCGTTGGCGAAGGCGAAAGATAGGGCCTGTTTCATAAGCTGATGTCTTGAGGACGCATCTGCAGGCGTTCGACGGGATTTGAAGTAGTCTATAAAGACTTCTCTCCAATCCTCAGCCTTTTCTTGGTCTTTTATCTGCAGGGCCGTCTGCTCAGTCGCTTCCCTTTTCTCGGATGATTCCGGAGATATTTCCGCCGGTGCGAGGACCCAACGGCTTTGCACAATGATCCTCACGTCATCGAGGTTCTCATCGGCCAATTCTTTAGCAAGCTTGGCTAATGCATCCGCTTTGCTATTTTCCGCACGCGGTATGCTTTTCAGCATGTAGAAGGGAATTTGGGTCAACAGTTGCTGCACCTTTTCGCCGTACTTCACCAACTCTGGTTTGCATGTTTGGTAGTCGCCATTTACTTGACTAACGACCAGTTGGGAATCTCCATATATGAGAAGGTTCTCAATTCCCATGTCGATGGCGATCTCGAGGCCTGGTATCAAAGCTTCATACTCGGCTTCATTGTTCATTCTTGGCTCTGTCAAGGAAAAGGCAAAGCGCATTATCCCTCCTTGCGGGGTCACGAAGATAAGGCCTACCCCTGATTTGATTATAGGCGTGTTTTGTTTGCGCTTCTTCATGGAAGATGCTCCATCGAAATAAAGTTCCCACCGGGTACCACTTCCGTCGATCGTGTCAAAAGCATGTTCGTCTGGAAGTTCGCAATTCAAAGGGGAATCGGCTGGTACCGAATGTTCAGCGAGAAAGTCGGCGATGGCCTGGCCTTTCACTGCCTTAAGAGGCCGGTAAGTTATTGAGAACTCCATCAAGAGCAAGGCCCATTTAGCGAGTCGCCCTGTCAATATGGCCTTTAACATCAAGTATTTGAGAGGATCCACTTTTGATATGAGATGGACCTCATGTGCCAATGCATAGTGCCGGAGCTTCGTTATCGCGAAGATCAATGCCAGGCAGTGTTTTTCGATGGGAGAGTAATTGCTTTCTGCCCCCGGTAAAACTCGACTCAAATAATAGAGAGCTCTTTCTTTCCCTTGGTCATTCTCTTGTGACCACAGCGCGCCTAAAGAACCTTCGAGGGCGGTTTTATAAAGAATGAGGGGCTTTCCCTTGACCGGAGCGGCCAGCACTGGTGGGTTCTGCATATACTGCTTGATTTCGTCCAGCGCGCCTTGGCATTTGTGATCCTAGACAAACGGGGTCCCTTTCTTCATCAAGTGACTGTACGGACGGCACTTGCCAGAGAGATTGGCTATAAATCGTCGGATATATGCGAGCTTCCTTTGAAGAGAACGCAATTGTTTAAGAGTCCTTGGCGGAGGCATTTCCATGATCGCCTTGATCTTTGACGGATCTATCTCGATACCTCGGTGTCGGACGATGAATCCTAGGAATTTGCCCGAGGAAACTCCGAATGCGTATTTGAGTGGGTTTATCTTCAAGTTATATTGCCGAAGGCGTTGAAACACGATCTTCAGATGCTCGAGATGTTCCTTGTATGATTTGCTTTTAACCACGAGGTTGTCGATATAGCATTCGACGATTTCATGTATGAGGTCATTGAAGATCTTCATCATGGCCCTCTGATAGGTGGCACCGGCGTTCTTTAGACCGAAGGGCATCACCTTGTAGCAGAATATAACCAAAGGGGTCTGAAAAGCGGTGTGCTTCTAGTCTTCGGGATGCATTTTTATCTGATTATATCCAGACGATCCGTCCATGAAGGAGAAAACTTCATGAGTGGACGTGTTATCTATCATCAGCTCAGTGACTGGTACTGGGAAGTCATCCTTCGGGCAGGCTTTATTGAGATCCCGAAAGTCTACACAGATGCGCACTGTCCCATTCTTCTTCATCACCGGGACGATGTTGGCGATCCAGTCAGGATACTGAACTTCTTAGATGAAGCCAGAGTCAATCAGCTTCTTGATCTCGGCGTTGATGCTCATCTCAAGCTCGAGCCGCATTCTTCTTGGTGCTTGTTTGATTGGCTTGACGTCCGGGTATATCGTTAGTTTGTGGACCGCGATCTCTGGATCTAATCCTGGCATTTCGGAATAGTTCCATGCGAAGCAATCTCTATGCTTCATAAGCACGTCTTTTAACGCAGCTACCCTTTCTTCAGATAGCAGCTCACTGACGAATGTAGGTCGCGGGTCACTTGCCGTTCCCAAATCAATCTTCTTAAGGTTATCTGCAGTAGTGTGTATTCCATCTTCTAGCTCTTTTAGCACCGGTAGAAACTCTGAGATCACCTCGTCATCATTGTTTTCGAAGCACCAGGGAAGGTCATGCATATTCTTAGGTTCTTCTTTTGATGATTTTATCATATGATAAGTACGAGCTCGCTTCGAAAACCAATGTGGATCTGGTTCTACTCTCGCAGCTTTGGGTTCATGCTTCTGCGGCGGCGTTACCCTCCAACTGTCGGATAGAGCGAACTTGCCGAGCTGATACTGATCTTCAACCCAGTTCTTGAAGGTGAAGCAATCTTCGAGAGGATGGCCTATTACTCGGTGATAAGAGCAATAGTTCGGGTGAGAGACTTCGCCTGCTTGCTCAGGGTGTTTAGACTCCGGCAGTGTAATCATTTGATGTCTTATAGCGAGGTCAAGTATCTTCTTTGTCTTGTCTTGAGGAAAAGAGTATGCTCGACTCATCTTCTTCATAAGGGACAAATCCGGGCCGTTCGATTCCCACTCGCGTGGCTTCTTGGTCCCGCTTTGTCATTGCTGAATGCCTTTTCCGCTTTTTGCCTTGTTTCTGCCTCTGTGTCGGGCCTTTTTTACAACAGGTTGACAGGGAGCGGCATTTTCGTCTTTCGCAGCCTGTTGGAGAAGGCGCTGTGTCCTGGCTTTCTCGTAGATGGCCATCTTGCGATTGTGGTCGTCTCGGACTTTTTGACCAGCTTCCCTTATAAGCTTGTCCATTTGTTCTTCGAACGACGGACTGGGTATTTTCGCGTCGGGGACTTTTTCTGGTTCAGGATTAGCACTCTCCCATTGAGCATCTCCTTCCTCATCAAAGTCATGTACAACATAGCAGCCGCGGAGTAACTCCCGTTTCTTGTACCGAACATATCCAAGCCCGATCGCTTCCATTCTCCCGTTGGGCAACTTGCGCTGAGTTCCGGGAACGTTCCAGATCCTGTCATAGAACTTAGCTTTTTGAGCTGTCTGTTTGAAGGTATCCCTTGGCGCTTCAATAGCCTTTACAAGCCTTCTGTATAATATCTAGGCAGACGGATGGGCTGGAGCCTGTCAAGTGTAGAATTTGCGCCGTGCCAGATTTCTTTCTCCACTTTAGTTTCCCCGGAGCGGTAGAATAGGATCTCCTTTTCGCCTTCTCACCTGGGAGGGACGTAGAACGTCTGCAGCTCTTCCACACTATAGGTGTCAAGCGCGTCCAGTTCTTTATGATGTTTGGACGGAACCATGGCAACTTGCAAACTTTGCTCTTCATCAGCGAATGTTCGTATTGGAGGCCGAGCGGAGAATATAGCATGGACCTCATCTTCCGAATCGCTGCCAAAGATCAACATAGGAGCGGACGATCCTGGCTTGTTGTACTGGGGTGGGCCCGAATAAACCATCACTTCTTCTTCTTCAGTATCACTCCCGAAGACAGGAATGGTGCCGATAGCTTTGTTTTCCGGCTTGTGACATCTTTCTGTGTCATCAAAGTCTGGTAAGAAGTGTTCTGCATCTTCGTCCTTGCGTACTTCGTTTACGGAGAATGGATTCAGCTCTCCCGTCACAGTGTACTCGAGGCCATCTTTAAAATACTTCATACACTGATGTTGTATAGAAGGGATGATGTTGTATTCGTGTAACCAAGGCCGGCCGAGCAAAGCGTTATAGCACGTCTTGGCTTCAATGACATGGAATTTAATATCTGTGACAAGCATCCCGAAGCGTAATGTTAATATCACAGATCCGAGAGTCCGTGATGATTGGGAGTCAAAACCAGAGATGGTGATCTTATCGCGAGCAAGATGCTGGACGCTCATGCAGATTTCCTTCAACACTCGCACGTTGAGAAGATTGACGGAAGACCCATTGTCGACCAGGATTTTGCCTATCTTTACATCGTGGCAGTACCCTGAGACATAGAGGGGACGGTTGTGCTCGCACGTCCCAAGGAGAAGGTCTTCATCACCGAAAGTGACATCGGTTGTGTGCATTTCTTCCAGCTCGTCCTTCATCTTTTCTTCGGCGAGGAAAGCTTGGAATTGCTTGGGCTCCTGTAGCGCCTTGATTAATGAATCTCTCGCTTCTTTGGATAGTAGAAGGGCGTCAAGAATACTGAGCTGTGAGGGTAACTTCCTCAAGTGTACCAGAACGTTGTAGTCCACCTTAGTCTTCTTTGGCGGGTCCTTGGCGGTCAGCTCTTTCATGACTTGGTCGTCCAGGGTGATATCCTCGGAGACCTTTTCTTTTCCCTTATCTTTTTTACTCGTAGATCCGAGATTCTTTTCTGGAAGCGTACGATTGTGCAGCTGGATGTTTTCACAGGCCTTCGATTCTTCCTCCTTCCCCAATGCGGATTCTTTAAAGAGGGGGTCAAGAGCCATTTCTTCGTCAGAGTCGCTTCCGAAAGTGAGAATTTGCGATCCCCCGGTGTTGACCATGCGACAGTCACCGGTATCTCTTTTATGTTCCTTAGTCGCACTTCTTTGCTCCCGACGAGTCTTGCGTTTCATTCTCTTAAAATGCTGCCGGTGAGCAACATACCCTTGCCACCATCTTTTAAAAGCATTGCACTCCTCGGTGGGGTGCGAAATCTTTCGATGATATGAGCAGTAGCTATGATGCATCTCCGCTTCACCGGGAGTGTTTCCTTCGGAGGGTGGTAGCTTCATTCCCATTGATATGGCTTTAGCAAACCTTTTCCTCATCTTGAACTTGTTTTTATCCGCAACGGATGTCTTTTGATTTGGCGGGAGTATCTTAACTCTTTCGTCCAGTCGCCGGCGTTTGGCTCTTTCAAACATAGCCGTCTCGCGCTCTCAATCAGCTTTACTTTTCAAGAGAGTTTCGTTGAGGAATGCATCAATTGTTTCATCTGATGGCCCCAGAAGTTCCGGCTTGGGATCTGCCCCCAGCTTCTCAGTGCAAGGAGTTTTGTCATCGTCTGTAAACGAGTGGGAAATCATATGACAACTTGCTACATAACCCTCGGATTCATCCGACGAGCTCTCTCCATCATCTTCCTCCTGAAAGACGTGGCTGAGAAACTCTTGGAGCGTGATGGGAGTCCGTGTCATTTGATTGTACTCTTCCAGAGCGTCGATATGTTTCTGTAAGTCCGTGCGCTTGTCGCTAGGCTTCACGGGCTTTTTGGATCTCTTCTTCTTCTTCTTTGAAGATTTTGACGACTGGGTGTGAGTGTTTGGGCCATCACCACCAATCATTGGAGTTGGGCGCGGCTTCAGCATCCCTTCAATGATCTGAGGTTCCAACGGGTTCTTCCACCTGATCGCTGGGCATGTATGAAGATCATTCAGCATCCTTTTGGTTTTGGCTGAAAACACAACCTCCCATGGAGCTTCTTCAACAAAAGAACACGTCGCTCCCGGTGTGTCCGTCTTTTTAGGAGTGTGCGGTCGCGGTGGGTTTACTTTCCACTTCTCGGACAGCGCAAACTTACCTTGTAGGTATTGATCTTCGATCCATCCCTTAAAGACGAAGCAATCCTCGATCGGATGACTTACCGTTTGATGGTAAGAGCAGTAATTGGGGTTATTCACTTCGCTGGGTTGCGGCGGTCGCCTGGGATTCGGCAAACTAGCCTGTTGCGCATAGCCAGCTCGAACAGCCTCTTCGTCTTGTCTCGTGGGAATGAGTAAGGACGCTTCATTTTCTCATTGTAATAGCGCCGTCTCTCTTCCAGCTGATCTGCTAGCTTTGGGGCACTGGGCTGCTGTTAGGTGTTCGCAACGAAGGTCGCCTTCCCTTTACCCTTGTCGTTCCGTGGTTCTGGCTTCGGGGGAGACGGTCTGTGACCCATTTGATCCATCTGGGCTAGCTTATCAATTAACGCCTGGAACGTGGTCGGTTTAAAGAACATCATGAACTGTGAAATAGTTGCATGAGGGTCTAGGGTGCCCACGAACATGCCCACCGCTGGTGCTTCTTCGATGCGCTGCTCGCACTTCGACCACAAGTTCCGCCGTCGGATTGCATATTGAACCCAAGTTTCACCTGGCTTTACTCTTGCATTGATCAAAGCTGTTATTGGAGTACGTTCGCTGGCGCTTGCAAAACGCTGGGTAAATAACAACTCCATCTCAGCGAAAGTTTTGACGGAGTCGTTCGGAAGCTCGGAGTATTATTCAAACGCCGTCTCCGATAAGCTGCCGACGAATTGGCGGAGCAAGAGCTTATCATCGCCGCCGGTGTTGCCACAAAGAGCCCTGAACTGGGCAACATGTTGATGGGGATTGCCCGTCCCCTTGTAGACATGAAATTTTGGGATCGTGCAGCCCGGCGGGTATTTGATCTGATCATACCAGCTCGGATATGGTCGCCCCGTTTTAACGACTTGACCAGCCGCTTCATTTGCCTGGTGGACTCGTATTTGCTGAGCAATGTAGTCATCCAGGGCAACTTTGGAAATTGTTTCCTCCTTGGCTGTTGAAAGAGCCTGAGGTGGATTCGACATTTCTCCTCTGTCATCTTCAAGGATAATCGGAGGATCTTCGGCTGGGGGATCCGGCCGTATCATCATCCCGACCATGTCTTGAAACAGAAGAGCCATCTGCTTTATATTGGCTGCTTGCTCTGCAGCCTCCTTGTCCTTCTTTTCAAGCATTCTACGAAGGAACTCAATATCAGTTTCGTGTTCGCGACGCTGCTCCGATGACGCCTTCGGGTTTTCTTTTGGTCCGGTGAGCGCGGCCATTGCAGTCAGCATCTCCTGGAGCTTCTGCTGCTGCTGCTCCTGGGCTCTTGTGATGGATCGGGTGAGTGGTCGGTGGCCCGTTGAAGCGTGGCTATCCTCCTTCCCAGATGCCATGTAAACGGTATGGACGACCATGCCCCCAGACTTAGGGCGTTTGGGTTCAGTGTTTTTGGCTTTTGTCGCCGGCACAGGGATCTTCTCCGGCCTTCTTTTCTCAGGAACGGTCGAAGTTGAGGGGGCCGTCGAGGTGGGCACCCAGACAGCTTTTCGTGGCTTAGCAGGATGGCTGACTTCCTGTTGGACCTTCAGCTTCTTGTGCTGGCGGGAGAAATTTGGATCGATCACCGAGTCTCGGGCCTGCCGTCAGACTTTATAGATTTTGGAGGACAGCCGTTGAGGGGATTGAGACCGTTCGGGCTTTGCTTCCGTAACCTTCTCCAGTGGATGAGGAAACCTCTTCAGTACAGCGGTAGGAGAATTCCTACGCACCTTATTTAGCAGTTCAAAGCTGTTCCCGGTTGGAACAGCAGCATTAATTTCCGCCGTCGGGGCTGGTGGAGTCATTCCAGAAGGGGAGCTTCCTCCTGACTTCCTCACTCGGCGCCAGTGGCGACGTCGAGCATGTCGAGCTGTGGGAATTGGCTCGGCGACAGGGACGGCCTTATCTTGCCCCCTGTTCAGGTAAGGGGCTGCAGCCGGTGTCAGCCTATTAAAGACTGATGTCTTTTGAGCAGCAGAAGCGGGAGTGGGAGTTGGGATGGTCAGTCTTATGAAGACCGACCTCTTAGCAGGAGAAGCCTCCTTGATGACTTCAGGTGCAGATTTGGTTACTCTTTTCGGAATAACCTTTTCTGGGACTGCAAGCTTCATCGTGGGCCCGCAGGAGTTTTGGCCCAGTCTGGAGAAGACCGAGGCACTGGTGTTGGGCGACCCGTTGAGAGGGGCCGCAGCAGCTGTAAGTCGATCGAAGACCGACTTCTTAGGAGCTTCTGGCACTGGCACTGGGGTAGTGAAGCTCATTAGCGGGAGCATGGTCCCGAAAAACAGTCCAGTAGTAGCCTGGGTGATTTGTTCTACCGGCATCGTGAACAGTGATGCCGCTTGAGATCCATAGGCTACACCTCTAGGTGAGGCGGAGCGTCGGTTGCAGTTGCAGTTGGAGCAGTTTGAGCAGGTGAATGCCATTGCCGTTTGCTTTCTGCTCCAAGCAAGAGACCAAATCTTAGTAACTTGAAACCCGAGGGCAACCATTAACAAACCGTGATTCGTTCGCGAATACGACACACGAAGTGTGGAGTGGAAAGAGGAAAAGGTCCCACCGGGCGTGCCAGAATCTGTTCCCCTCCGAAAGACGGCACGACAGGGACGTCTTGCCTGAGATTCGGGGCAGATACTAATTGGTGCTATCCGTCCACCTCTCCGAAGATGCCAAGTTGATTTATGGCACCCTGTATCGAAGGTTTAAACGGATGCGTCCGATGTAGCAGACTTCGTCAGATTCCCCCTCGCTCGAGGGGGTTTTGATTGTGGGGACGCTCTTCCCTGCAAGCATAATCCCCTGCAGTTAATTACGCTACCGCACAGCGGTAACAACTTTCTCCTTCTCCATATGGTCACTTCGTGTCGTGTGTGTTTGTTTTGTGTTCGGTTGCCCGTGGATTGTATACGAAGACTAATTTATGCTGTCGCCCGTAGGACGTGGATTAGTCCAAATCCATATCTTTCTTAGATTTGGTTTTGGGAGGATGTTTAAGGATACGTTAGCCTTATTTTAGGCTAAGATCGACTTAAACGTTCGTTAAGGACACGTTAGTCTAATTTTAGACTAAGATCGACTTAACGGGATTGTTTAGATCCGACAAAAGAGCAATTGGAGGCTCTGTTGTTTAGTTTAGTGATGTTACGGTCGAATAGTAGTTTAAGGACATTGCGGTCCAATGATAGTTTTAAGACGTTGCGGTCAAGGTTAAGGACATCATAGTCCGTGAGCTTAAGGACCTCACAGTCCGATGTTAGTTTTAAGGCATCGCGGTCAAGGTTAAGGACATCATAGTCCATGAGTTTAAGGACCCCACAGTCCGGTGTTAGTTTTAAGACATCACGGTCGAGGTTAAGGATTTCATAGTCCGGTATTAGTTTTAAGACATCACGGTCAAGGTTAAGGACGTCATAGTCCATGAGTTTAAAGACCTCACAGTCCGTAGCAGTGGGTGGTTGTCGGGACCCGTCACCTCTCTTACGACGTTGATGGATTACAACGACAAATATCAGAGGAGTAAAGAGATGTACCCTCGAACCGGGTGTAAATTGATTGGGAGAGCAGTTGTGCTCAGTTCAATTTATATTGAGGACTTATGGCCAGAATTGGGCTAAGTCCATTTGAAAATGTGTAACATTTTATTTATACTTGGCCTGTTAGGCCTTTGCTTGGGCTCTGCCCTTTTTAAACAATGCATAGCATTGGGCTCTATAATTAAATGCATGACATTTATATTAGGCCTGTTAGGCCTTTTAATTGGGCTCTACCCCTTTTAAATAATGCACAGCATTTAAATTGGTCTGTTAGACTTTTTAATTGGGCTCTGCCCTTTCTTAATAATGCACAGCATTTAAATGGTCTGACAGTGCGCCACGTGGCTTGTCAGGCGTTTTGCGCCAATTAAAAAGCGCAAGGCGCCAGCGCATGTGGAGGTGACACGTGTCACGCTCTGCATGAGCGCAAGTCTGTTAGCGCAGTGCGCTGCGCCAGTGCGCTGCGCTAGTGCGCTGTTGACACGTGGCGCACTATGGTGAAGTGCGCCAATCCAAGAGCGCAATGCTCTGTTTTTAGGAGCGCAAGGCGCAGATTGTTCTGTGGTTGACACGTGGCGCGCTCTGGTGACTTGCGCCAGTCCAAGGAGCGCAAAGGCACAGATTAAGAGTGCACGGCACTGTTCAATAGCACAGAGCGCATCTTGATCAAATTTAGATCAAAGAAAAGAATCTTTCTAGTTCTAAAAAGGTTCTACCTCAAAATTCAAGAACCAATGGTTCATCAAAAGGTTGTGCCTTTATATAGATCAGAAGATCTAGAAATGAAGTAAATTACTTCTTTTTAATCTTTTAGATCTTCTTGATCTTTTTCTTTTTTATTGAAGATCTTGATCTTGTTCTTAGATCTTTGATCTTTTTAGAAAAAATTCTTCTTTTTATGAGGTGTTTTCATCTCTGTTCTTCCAAGAATTTAATTCTTTAGCTTGAAGAAGATGATCTTTTTTCTTCAAAAGCTTACCATTCAAATTTTTCAGAGTTCTCCCTTTTCTCTATTTCTGTATGTGTATGAGACTTGGAGTCTAGGGACCTTTATATAGGGCCAAATGGTTTTTTAAATTAGTTACAGAGATCTTTCTCTGATTAATCTGGGGGCATTTCCCCACCGTTGGATCTTTGATCCTAAGGCTTCTGTTTTACAGAAGACAATTTTCTTATTTTAATAAGATTGGAAATATCTTTCTAGAATTTTAATTCTGATTAATTAAATAATTTATTATTTAAATGCTGGAGTAGTTGGCGCAAGCGCACCTGCGCTTGTCACGTGTCGCGCAGCGCAGAGCGCAGCGCAACTGCGCTGACACGTGTCGCGCGGCGCAACTGCGCTAGCGCACCACTGTTTGACACGTAGCGTGCAGCGCAGAGCTCAAGTTATCTGAAGCGTTGCTTCCTTTATTTAAAATTTGAATTTTAAAATAGAGCCTTGCTCTGAATGGGGTGCGCTGCCTTGGGCGCAGCGCCCCTTGCGCTGGCGTGTCTGCTGTTGACACGTGGCACTCTGCGCGCAGCGCAAGAGATCTGAAGCGTTGCTTCACCTTTTGAATTTGAAATTCAAACAGAGCTTTGCTCTGATTGAGGGAAACAAAACCATCAAAACCTTGCTATACCTTTAAGTAGATCACGAGGTAATGACCTACCTCCTCACACACTCATATGCAATATAGCACAATACTTTCGGGAACATAGAGTACGGGAAAACGACACATTTTCATTTAAATACCTTTTAATAATAAAACCATTTTCTAAACGATTTAGTATTTATAAAAATCTTTGCAAAGCGCCGCTACAACCCATTTAGGGAATCTGTTCAGGATGGTGCGGATTATCGCACATCCTCGGGCTTAGTAGTGCGAGATGCAGACCTCCGCAAGGAGCATTCGGTCTCGAAAGATTAAAAATACGAAAATCTAAAGAAAATGAGATTTCTAGAAATATTATATATATTAAAAATTATTTTCATATAAATATATGTATATATATCCTTAAAATATCTAGTTTGTAATAATATAAATATTCCACCTTTTTTCTAAAAATATCACAAGAAACATTTTACACTAAAATACCATGAATTCCCTACAAATCAATATTATAAATAAATACCTTTATTTATGAAATTAGGATATTTTCACTAGAAATATCACAATATAAAATCTGCATTCATTACAACTCTAAAGACGATAACTAAATACTTGGGGAGTATTTTGAAAAGTATATAATAGTATTTTTACATAAAACCCTCTCAAGTTCTATAAATTACCCTAAGGACCCTAGTAAACATAGGTTTAAGCAGGATCAATCTCTTGAGCCTCAGGGAGCTGGAGAAGTGGGTGCTTGCCTATTTAAGCTAGACAACTTAATAACGGTGTTATCAATACGGTAATCGTCTTTGAAAAAGACACAAATCCTGCCGCCCGTGTGCAGCGGTTACCGATAACATCAAAACAATCAGGACTTGAATTTACTTTTCTAATTGTCCGACTCAGAGTGAGTCTCATTATAATCTGACTTGAATATGATTCAAGTACAATCTAAAATCTACAATCTACAATATTACAATTCAACATGAATCCATGAATCCATTATTCCATATATTCAATCTATCAATCTATACAACTTGACTGAACCGAACTATGGATATACATTCCATTTACATGATTCTCCAGTTACATCCATTTACATGGTTATACAGTTACATCCGTTTACTGATATCATGGTTTCGGCAAGTCATCCAATTATACAATCTACATTACAAGACAATTCAAGTTGCAATACAATACAACAATACAATCAAGATAACACGGGGTTTAAGGGGTAGATTGGTACGGAAGGTGTTAGAAGTGGCACGAGACAGTAAGATTAAGACACCTAATCTATATTCCGTTGCTGTTGTACCGTGGCCCAACGGTTCCTTGTACATTTTGTTTGCCCTGGTCTCTAGCATATAGGGACTCCTCTCGTATACACTGGCATCCTTTTGTACCAAGCTACAAACAACAGCGTTAACACAATATTATAACAATATAATACAACTTTAAAAGATGCCTTCTTACTCTGTCTATTCTATTTCTCCCTTATCTTTGGGACTTACCGAGCGATCTGTTCGCTGACGACATTCTCTTTCTTTCTTCTTTGAATGTCGTCAGGTGATCTGGACACGTCAGAGATCGAGCCCACTGCTGAAGACTTGGACCATTTCAGTGAAGACTCTGAGCTCTAGTTCATTGTACACTTTCCATTCAGTACTTTTCATTTCTGTTATGCCATTGTTTAAGCATTGCTTTATTTCAGTTGTATTTACTTTCCATGCATTGTACAGAAAGAATGTGAATAAATAAAATTACTGTTTTATTATATCTTGTTTCTTGTGCATCTTTTATATTGCTTAGATACGCTTAGCGTATTTACTTCACAGTAAATACGTAGCGGCCTTGTCGCGTCCCTTTCACCGTATACCGGAAAGCGGGGCGTGACAGGTTTTGTTGGTGGCCCATGCAGGTCAGAGCTGTATGAAACTCTATCATGCAGTTCTGTTCTGCGTGAACAACCTAAGAAATATAACACAAGAACAAGAAACTAAAACATTCTTTACAATTCATGTTCCTTGAATCTTATCATTTCATATTCTTTGAATCATACACTTTGAATCTTTCCTAACCTAAATTTTTCATTCAAGGTTATGGATTCTCCAAACAACACCAGAACCAACTTCAACAACACTCCACCCTCACTACCAATCACACCTACTGTTCCTGCTCCACCCACCAAGCAAACAGTTCTGCTTGAGGCGATCTGCAGCCTCCTTGAGGGACAGCAGCAGCTCTTGAACCGTCCCGAGACTGAAGCACCTGGGATAAAGCAATTCAGAGCTTTGCATCCCAAACAGTTCTCCAGTAAGGGAAGCCCACTTGAAGCTGAGGAATGGGCACAAACTATCGAGGATGATCTGGCAGCAGCACAAGTGCCAGAAATAGCTTGGGTCCGAGTTGCAAAGCTGCAGCTCACGGACAATGCACGGAGCTGGTGAAAGGCGGAAAAAAGCCGTCTTGATCAGCCCATTGAATGGAAGACTTTTCGCGATAAGTTCGACGCGAAGTACTTCCCTGTGACTGCCAGGTTCAACATGGAACAGCAGTTTGTTCATCTACAACAAGGTTCTATGTGGATCAAGTCGGTAGATGAGTATGACGCTGAGTTCACCATACTCAGTCGGTAAGATATGTCACAATATTTCAAATTTTTTTAAGTATCATACACTACACAGCTAACACAAGACCGTAACAGATTTGCGGCACACATGATACCGATGGATGAGATCAGAGCCCGTCGATTTCAACAAGGGTTGAATACAGAAATCCAGGCTGCATTAGCCACAGGGAAATTTCCGACTCATAAAGATGCTCTGACAGCTGCCCGCAGTTATGAGGCAGTGATAAAGGCGAGGGGCAGACCTCAATCTGCCGGAGTGAAACGCCCTGCCACTCAAATGGCAGGAGGGGCCTCTTCAAGGCCAGCTATTGAACTCAGAAGACTGGAAGAAGCCAATGATCACCCAAGACCCGATTTTTGCTTTTATTGCAAGAGGGGAGGACACTTGTGGAAGGACTGTAGGCGCGCAAAAGGCCTATGCTTGGTTTGTGGCGCGTCCAATCACGAAATTGGAAACTGTCCTTATAGATGCAACTCAGCTCACACACACACCAACTATCCGCAGCGGCCAACTATCCAGGCTCCTGCAACTCGTCCTGCACTCCCAGCACCACCTCCACGTGGATTTTCTGCACAGCCAAATCGCCAATTCCATCAGGCACTGAGGAACATGCCTCGAAAACAGAGGAATGTGCCTTCATCTAGGAGGAACGTGCCACGGCAACAGGCTTACACCTTAGCAACCATAGAAGCCAAGACAGTTGACCAAGGTAACACTAGTAAGACTCTTTCACATTTTAAAACCCTTTCATCACATTGTTATTTTTCATACACTATCAGTACTTCAGTCAACAAACTTTCCTTGAATCTGTTACACTTTCCTTTTACAAATTTCGAGGACGAAATTTTTATAAGGAGAGTAGAATGTAACAACCCTAAATTTCCTATACAACTTTCTGTGCAATTTTTTCAAAATTTAAAGAAGGGGGTAATTTTGCCTGAGCACAAGTTAAATATTTGTTTTGCTAATTAATAGTAAGAAGGAGCTTGTGGCTCATTGGTAATACCTTGCACTGCTGAACCAAGCCACCAGAATTCAAATCCCATACCCCACATTATTTTTAATATTGTTTTATTTTGAGTTTTTTTAGAATACCAACGGTCAACACGTGTTAACTCCCAAAAACCCCACTACACCCCATAAAATAAATATACCAGTGAGAAGGTGGAACGACGACACGGCCCCCGACCCCTTGACTCGGCCCGACTCGGGCCAGCGCAGCCGGCTGGACTCGGCCGGATGGCCGAGTCCCCAACACCAAAGTTGGGGCTCTTCCTCTCCCCTACCCCCTGCACACTTCATTTTCCCAGATCGGTTCCAGAGACTTTTGAAATCCCCATTTACTCCATTTTTTAATGAATTTTAATATATTTTTACATTTTTTCAATTTAAACTCTTCATCTACCCTAACCCTAGCCTAACCCTATAAATACCACCTCTACACTCTACCCCCTCACCCCAAAACTCTGAGCCAACTCTTAAGAAATCTCTAGAAACCCTAGTGTGCAATCGAAGTGAGCGAAAGGCGAAGCTCCGGCGGATTTTCCGGCGACAACCGTAGGAACTCCCGGCGACGAAACGATGCACCGTCGACTCCACTCGTCTTCCCTTCCTCTTTTTTAAATTCCTAAACCTGTAAGTCCCAATTTCTCTCCTTTACTCTTTTCTAAAAATACGAACTTTCAAAACCCGACGGAATCGGAACAAATCCGATTTCCGATTCGGTTTCTTCCTAAAACTTCACTTTTCTTTAATACAATCATGCTACAACCGCTACATGTTGACTATTAAACACTAACTAATCATATTAAACAAGTTCTATATTAAAAGTAATTGCTATTTCCATTTTACCGTATTTTTTCATTAAACTACCATATAGTTTCATTTCTACATTTAAACCATCAAAACCTTGCTATACCTTTAAGTAGATCACGAGGTAATGACCTACCTCCTCACACACTCATATGCAATATAGCACAATACTTCCGGGAACATAGAATACGGGAAAATGACACCTTTTCATTTAAATACCTTTTAATAATAAAACCATTTTCTAAACGATTTAGTATTTATACAAATCTTTGCAAAGCGCCGCTACAACCCATTTAGGGAATCCGTTCGGGATGGTGCGGATTATCGCACATTCTCGGGCTTAGTAGTGCGAGATGCAGACCTCCGCAAGGAGCATTCGGTCTCGAAAGATTAAAAATACGAAAATCTAAAGAAAATGAGATTTCTAGAAATATTATATATATTAAAAATTATTTTCATATAAATATATGTATATATATATCCTTAAAATATCTAGTTTGTAATAATATAAATATTCCACTTTTTTTCTAAAAATATCACAAGAATCATTTTACACTAAAATACCATGAATTCCCTACAAATCAATATTACAAATAAATACCTTTATTTATGAAATTAGGATATTTTCACTAGAAATATCACAATATAAAATCTGCATTCATTACAACTCTAAAGACGATAATTAATACTTGGGGAGTATTTTGAAAAGTATATAATAGTATTTTTACATAAAACCCTCTCAAGTTCTATAAATTACCCTAAGAACCCTAGTAAACATAGGTTTAAGCAGGATCAATCTCTTGAGCCTCAGGGAGCTGGAGAAGTGGGTGCTTGCCTATTTAAGGTAGACAACTTAATAACGGTGTTATCAATACGGTAATCGTATTTGAAAAAGACACAAATCCTGCCGCCCATGTGCAGCGGTTACCGATAACATCAAAACAATCAGGGCTTCAATTTACTTTTCTAATTGTCCGACTCAGAGTGAGTCCCATTATAATCTGACTTGAATATGACTCAAGTACAATCTACAATCTACAATCAACAATATTACAATTCAATATGAATCCAATATTCCATATATTCAATCTATTAATCTATACAACTTGACCGAACCGAACCATGGATATACATTCCATTTACATGATTCTCCAGTTACATCTATTTACATGGTTATGCAGTTACATCCGTTAACTGATATCATGGTTTCGGCAAGTCATCCAATTATACAATCTACATTACAAGACAATTCAAGTTGCAATACAATACAACAATACAATCAAGATAACACGGGGTTTAAGGGGTAGATTGGTACGGAAGGTGTTAGAAGTGGCACGAGACAGTAAAATTAAGACACCTAACCTATATTCCGTTGCTGTTGTACCGTGGCCCAACGGTTCCTTATACATTCCGTTTGCCCTGGTCTCTAGCATATAGGGACCCCTCTCGTATACACTGGCATCCTTCTGTACCAAGCTACAAACAACAGCGTTAACACGATATTATAACAATATAATACAACTTTAAAAGATACATTCTTACTCTTGCAGTCTCGTTACATCCTTATGTACAAGGAACTGTTTATGCCACGGTACAACAGCAATGGAATACAGGTTAGGTATCTTAAATCTTGCAGTCTCGTGCCGCTTCTAACACCTTCCGTACCAATCTACCCCTTAAACCCCGCGATGTTTTGATTGTATTGTTGTATTGTTTGAATTGTATATTATATATAGATGGATGACTTGTATTGTAAATGGAGGACTTGCCGAAACCATGATATCGGTAAATGGATGTAACTGGAGAATCATGTAGATGGAGGTATATCAATGGTTCGGTTCGGTCAAAATAGATTGAACGGATTGAATATATGGATTCATATTGAATTGTTATAGTTTGTACTTGAATCATATTCAAGTCAGATTATATATATTGAAACTCAGTCTGAGTCAGGCAATTAGAAAAGGAAATTGAATCCTGAATTAGGTTTTATTGTTATCGGTAACCGCTGCACATGGGCGGAAGGATTTGTGTCTTTTTCAAAGACGGTTACCGTTTTGATAACATCGTTTGTTAAATTGTCTAGCTTAAATAGGCAAGCACCCACTTCTCCAGCTCCCTGAGGCTCAAGAGATTGGTCCCGCTTAAAGCTATGTTTACTAGGGTCCTTAGTGTAAATTAGTATAACTTGAGGGGGTTTTATGTAAAAATAATTTGTATAATTTTCAAAATGCACCTCAAGTATTTTATTATCGTCTTTAGAGTTATCATTGATGTATATTTTATCATTGTGACAATTCTAGTGAATAAAACCTATTTTCATAATATATGGTATTTATTTGTAAAGTCTTGAACTTGTATGGAATTGCATGGTATTTTCATATAAAGTGATTCTTTTGATTTAGAAAAATTGGAATATTTATATTATATCAAAATAGATATTTTGATGATATATATATATATATATATATATAATAATTTTTAATTTATTATTTTTTCTATAAATCTCATTTTCTTAAGATATTTGTATTTTTAAATCTTTCGAGACCGAATGCTCCTTGCGGAGATCTGCATATCGCACTACTAATCCCGAGGATGTGCGATAATCCGCACCATCCCGAACGTCTTCTCCAAATGGATTGTAGCGGCGCTTTGCAAAGATTTGTTTAAAAAATACATATCTTGTAGAAAAAGGTTTTAATAGTAAAAGATATTTAAGTGTAAATTCGTATTCCCGTATTCTATATTCCCAAAAGACATCGTGGTATATTGCATATGAGTGTTGTGAGGAGGTAGGTCATTATCTCGTGATCTATTTAAAGGTATAGCAAGAAATACGATGTTTAATGTCAAAACTAAAGTATATGGTATTTTACTGAAAAAGTACGATAAAAATTACAATATGAAATATTTTGCTATGAAACTTGTTCATGATATTATGTTAATGTTTAATAGTCAAGATGTGAGGGTTTGGTATGTTTGTATTTAAGAAAAGTGGAATTTTTAAGAAGAACCGAATCGGAAGTCGGATTAACTCCGCTTCCGTCGGCTTTTAGAAATACGAGTTTTAAGAATAGAAAATGGAAGAGGGAGGAGGGACTTACTGGATTTGAGCCAAGAGAAGAGGAAGAGGGAGTGGTAGGAGGTGTCGGTGCGTCGTTTCGTCGCCGGGAGCTCCTAGGTTCGTTGTCGGAAGTTCGCCGGAGTTTCGCCCTTCGCTAACTCCACTTGCACACAAAGGTCTAGAGATTTTTCTTGAGAGTTTGGACAAAGTTTTGGAAGTGAGGAGGGTGTGAATTGGAGTGGTATTTATAGGTAAAGATTAGGATTAGGGTTAGATGAAGGGGTGTGAAAAAATGTATTTAATTTTGCATTAAAAAGAGTTTTAATTGTATTTTTTAATCCTCTATAATAATGCAGGGTTTTTAAAGTGTACGGGGGTTTCTAGAAGACCAAAAGACACAGGAGTTCAGAAGGACCAACTCGGTTTCGACCGAGTTCGGTCGGCGGCGCCGGCTGAGTCAGCCGCGTCGCCGGCCCGATCCGGCCGAGTCAGGCCGGGTCAGGGGACCACGTGTCTCTCGTCTCTTGGTTAGTCTCCTGAGCCAGTTTGTTTTATATGTGACTTTTGGTTTTTATGAGTTATGCATGTGTAGGCTCTTGGGCTTCTAAAATTTTAAAAGAAGAATTAATTAAAAATAATGTGGCTAATGGGATTTGAACTCTGGTGCTTTGGTTCAGCAGTGCAAGGTATTACCAATGAGCTACAACCTCTTTCTTACTATTAAAAAGCAAAACAAATAGTTATAGTACACACAGGAAATGTAAATACCCTAAGTATACATTAACTTTAAATGAATTTTATGTACACTAAAATTGGAGTTGTTACAATTAAACATTGATTTCTTAATACCACTTTGTCTTAATATTGCTTGTCTTAATATTTCTTATAGATGCAGTGCAGCCCCATCCCGAGAGGGGGACTCGAAGGCCGAATCAGTCCCACAGGCTGAGACCCGACAGAGCTAGGAGGAGGCAGCATTCCCCATCTTCTTTACCCCCGATTATCGCTATACCGGGAATTATGTCGAGAGGTTCGGCCGGTATATGGGGATCAGAACCGCATTGTAAAGAAGTATCCACTTCACGTTGAGTGGAGCGATCAGCACCGGCGCTCATTTTCTCTCTTATGAGATCAGGCTCGGGTATTAATATATATTTTCATTTGACTTATCCAATATATTTATTATTATTTAACACTTGCAATTTAAATACATTGGTTTTTTGTATTTGCAGTTGGATTACGACTTTCAGCCTATACCTGACCCTGATCACGCTGAGAGAGTGCTCGATCTTCACGCTCTGTACCAGGGCCTGATGAAGAATATGCAATCAAAGGTCCGATACAATAGGAACAAGCTGAAGATCGACTACTATTCCCTGTGGATGGCGATCTCCGAGGCAGAGAGAGCGGCTCTCCTACATACTCCGGCCTTTGCGAGAGTCGACGTAAATACATGGCCTCTCTTGTGCCAATATTTTGACTCTCAGCACAAACAGGTTTGTAATTTAAATTTAATTCATTATTTAGTATATAATTTATTTTTTTGTGTTGCTTAATTAGAAAACTAAATATAAATGTGTTGTGCATAAACAAGACGATCAAAATAAGAAGAATAGGAAGTCGGTAAAGAGGGGTCGCCCCACTTATACAGGAGGCTCGAGAAACATTACTCGTGCCATCGAGGCATCGGTAAATTACAATAGATCTATTTTAATATAATATAATATTAAGAATTATTTTATAATATATGTAATATTTTTGCGAATTGCAGAGAGCTCAGACCCTGGCACAGGGTGGTACACCGAGCATGCTGACCGTGTATCTTGCCGTCCACGGCATCTCGACAGATCCCGCCACGGACGAGCTTCGATTCTCCGACACCGCTACCCAGAAGTACTGTGTAAGTGTTAATATTTATTCTAACAGGTTTGAAATTTATGTTTTGAAAAGTTCAAATTTAAATGATATATTTATATTTTAATGGTTAATGTGGGTGTAGGAGCGGGTGGTGGAGCAGGCGGAGATATCGGGGATCGATTTTACTCGACAGACTGATCCGATACTGCTGACCCCAGTCCTAGACGCCGCACACGGAGGGCACCACGGAGGTTAGGAGAGAGGCCGGGGACTGAGTCCTAGCAAGGACCATATGAGGTTGGACTCCACTCCGGCGGTTACTTCCCCTATCCTCCGTGAGCGACTTCTAGAGCATGATGTTGCCACCTTGAAGATCACCGTCGAGGATTTGAAGGAGATGGTACGCATACTACTTAATAGCAAAATATTATATCACATTATAGATGGTAACATATGCAATATTAGTAGCCTGAACTTATTTGGTTGTAAACTTAGCTTTGATTAATCATACTTACATAAAACTATCTAATTAAAATAAACTACAGTTTTTCAAACTAAATACCCAAACGAGAGCTAAGTCCCTAAGTATTCTTAGATTGGGGTTTCGCAATAACCTGATAATGATATGAACTACACTAAAATCTAATACACCGTTCTTACTCGTTTATTACACACAAAATTTAACAGATGTGACAGGTTACTTCGGCCGCAGCTCCACATGCATCTCTTTCGGCTGCGGCTCCGCAAGCCACTATCTCGGCTGCGGTTGCGCAGACCACTCCTGCAGCTCCACAGCCTGCTCAGACTCCCGCACAGTCCGCTCCTTCATTAGTCGAGTTTTTGACGACTCAGAGCTGCATCGAGGAGCAGATGCGTCGGATTACGGCGTTTATCAAAGGTGGAGGAGCTGGACCGAGCTAGGGTAGCTTTTTTTATATATTTTTGAGAATGTATGTACTTCTCTGATACATGTTGTATATTTTTTGGACGATATTGGTGGTTGTTTGCTTATTCATGATGATTTAGATTAATATCGTATTCTGTTTGTTTATTTCTTTTATATATTATGCGTGAGATGTTAATTATGACTATTTGTGTAATTGGTTATATAATGTATATATTATTGTGCACAGGGCGGGGAAAAAGCAGGAAACCCTTTTTTTAAAAGAATTCCTGATATTTTGTCCTTACGGATTAATCCGTAGGGTCATCTGTTACACCTACGGATTAATCTGTGGTTCCAATGTTTGCCCCTACATAGTTAGCCGTAGGGACAAAATATCAGGATACCTAATATTTTGTCCCTATGGACTCAGTAACAGGGGTAAAACTTGCTCTTAGGAATTTAACTGTAGGGGCATTTATCTGGACCTACGGATTTATCCGTAGGGCCACAAATCAGGCCCTACGAATAAATCCGTAGGGACAAGTATTTTATTTTACAAACCAATAAATTAAAATATTTATCAGGCCCTACGGATTAATTCGTAGGGACATGTGTCCCTACGGATTAAGACGTAGGGGCAATTATTACTCCGTAGGTCAGGACGAAAACTTGCACCTGCGGGTTTTGCACCTACGGGGGAATTTTATGTCCTTACGGCTATATCTGTAGGGGCAGTAGTTTGCCCCTACGGATAAATCCGTATGGGTAACCCTTTATTGTAGTAGTGTATGTTCAAGTTGAGCGTTTTTACAACTACAAGAGTTGGAATGCAAAATAAAATAGAAAAGTTTGTTATTATGTTGCAATTACACCCAAATAAACACATATTTTGCAAAGCATGTAGTTGCAACTACATTCTAACCAAACAAAGGAATAAAGTTGCAACTACGGTATTTGCATCTACATATAGTTATAAATACATTATTTTTCCAATCTCAACCAAACAAAGGAATAAAGTTGCAACTACGGTATTTGCATCTACATATAGTTATAAATACATTATTTTTCCAACCTCAAGCAACCAAATGGTCCCTAAAATGATTTTATTTTTAGCTTTCCATTGACTTTCCACCCCTTTGGACGGTGAGAAAAAATTGATGAGTAACTTTCTAAATTCTACGTGGAAGAAAAGTGAGTCCACTTTCCAGTTTGTACTTTCCAATTGCCAAACACAAAAACTGTGGAAAGTGAATCACTTTCTTTTCACTTACCCACTTTTTACGTTACTTTCTCATTGCCAAACATGCCTTTAATGTTACCTCCAAATCGAAGTTTTTGAATCCATATTAATTTGGTACAACCAAACATAAGATTGGAAACTTTTTGAGTCATGATCTTTAACTAGATACAAATCAAACAAAAAATTACTAACTCCATATATTTACGATTGTAAGGATTTATGAATCCACTTCTATGAATCCCCAAACCAAACATCCTCTAACCTAACAAAAGAGTGGTATAAAATAGATAGATATAGATGCTCTTTATAATTGGTATAAATATGCGCAATTCAATGCAATTAGTGTAGTGGTAGATACATTGTTCTTTGGAGTTTTTGTTTGTTTAATATTTTTTGAGTCAACATGTCACATTCTTAAGCAATCTAAATATCCGTTGTAACGAACTGTGATTTTAGTACAACAATAAAAACTTATTTTTATTTTTGGAGACAAATGTTGTTCTTGTGAAAATTCATCTTTTAGTTAGAAAAGAATTTATTAGAGGATTTGTGGGAAAATAACTCATTAGTATTTTTAAACGGAAAAAATAATTTTTAATTATTTTTAAAGAAAATTTATTGGATTTTAAAAGATTTTTTCAGAATTTTTTTGTGAGGAAAAAGAATTTATTATTTACAAAAGAATATTTTTGGGGATAAATATTATTATAAAAGAGGAAATAATTATTTAGAATTTCCTAGAATTTATTTGGAATTTTCCGATAATTAAAACTATTTTTAATTTAATAAAAGATTTATTCAAAGACAGGGAATTTATGAAAAATAAATTATTTTTAAACATAATAATTATTAAAAATGAAAAAATAATTATTTAAATTTTTTATAGAATTATTTAGATTTTTCCAATATTTAAAACTATCAGTAAATTTTTTTTAATAAAGAAATCAACTTTAAAAACTGTTTGAGAAAAAAGAAAAAAAACAGGCAGGCCCCACACAATCCCTCAAGTTTGGCCCAAAAGAAGGATACTTTCATAACATTTGATGACCTCTATTTTGCCTCCCCCGCTTGACGCTTGACTGTCATTAGATTTTCCATGGATTAATTGCATGGCTCGACCATAATTCCCATACAAAACAAAAAAAAACAAAAATAGCATTTAGAGAAAGTCATGGGTATTTTCATAAATCCATGGAAAATTTGGATGAAAAAACTTACGGAAGTTAAGTGAGAGGTAGAAAGTGAAGGTTTTAAAAGGCCGTGGGTTTTCGCTGTTGGGCCAAATATGAGGGCGCATTTAAGGCTATAAGATCTACACCTACGTGTGCTATACGCATGCGCAAGTCATATGGGCTTCAATGGGATAGTAAAGCACGAACCCTATATGAAGAAATTCCTCAATAAAACTTAAAATCGAGTGCAATTTTGGCGGAGCGATGTCGGAACCCTATCGGAAAGTGAAGGCGGGGCGGCTCACCTTCAAAGGCGGCGATCTCGCCACCGTCAAATCCATCGACAAGAAAAAGAAGAAGAAGAATAAGCACAAGGAAAAGATCGGCGGCGACGCCGTCGATCTCAACGGCAATGTCGGCGACGGCGATCATCAAGAACCGTCGGCATCGGCGGAGTCGGCGGCGGCGAACGAAGGAGCGGAGAACATCTACACGATCGACGCTGCGAAGAAGATGAAGTACGAGGAGCTGTTCCCCGTCGAAACGAAGAAGTTTGGGTACGATCCCGCGAACAAGTCTCGGGCCACGGCCAGATCGGTGGAGGAGGCGCTCGATGATCGAGTCAAGAAGAAGGCGGATCGATACTGCAAGTGATGTTGATTTGGTATGCCTTCTTCTTCATTCGATTTGTTAGGGTTAGGGTTTATGATTTGCAACTGAACCAGGCCTTTATTTTAAATTAAAAAAAACATGTATTGCATTTGATATTTTGATGCATGTGGGATTAGTCAGGGGCTATTTTATAAATTGACAATTAGGGGATGTTGTGTAAGATAACTCAAATGTGGGGATTTCTTTTGTCAGACGTGCCAATTCACATCTATATGTGCCAATTCACATCTATATGTGCCAAGCAGTGGAGAGAATGAGTTAGGCTTGAAAATGAGTATTTTCTTCCTTTAAATTCCTTGAAATTCTAGTGTAAGGTTTGGGAATCCAATCAAAATCCCATAGTTTGATTCAATTCAATGTCATTAGCTTTCTTTTGATTGCATTTCATTTGAATAGGAGTAGGATTATGATAGAAATTGGTATGCAAAACGAAGGTGGAGATGAAGCTCTTGCTCCATCTTCATCATATTTATATTGAATTGAATGATTCATATTAGTAGCAGCTGATTTCAAATTTGATGTTTTGATTGATGACTGAGTCATTGAAAATAGTATGTATATGAATGAGCAAGTAAACCTTCAATAAAACCTAAAATAAGAAACCTGTTTTACAGATTTAAGATTTCCATATAATCAACGCTCATTTTATATATATATATATAGGAGAACGCTCTATTGCAAACCGGCGCGCGTTTTTTTAAAACGTGAACTCTCGATCCACGACATATTTGACCGATCCGAACCGTTCAAGTTGATCACCCTACCTTCAAGTCTATGTGTATGAAAAATCAAAAGATTTGAAGACCTCTAACCGATGCATTAGGTGGAGTTTATGTTGCTATATCGAAAGACCTTCATTTTACACTCATTCGATGGATGAGTTAGAGATCTTTAAATTCTTTGATTTTTCATACACGTATATTTGAGAGTAGGGTGATCAACTTAAATGGTTCGGATCGTTCAAATATGTCGTGGATCGAGAGTACCCGTTTTTTAAAACGCGGACCGGTTTGCAATGGATCACTCCTATATATATAGATAGATAGATAGATAGGAGAGTGATCCATTACAAACCGGTCCGCGTTTTTTAAAAATGAACGTCTTTCGATAATGCAACATAAACTTCATCCAATATATGTGTTAGAGATCTTTAAACCCTTTGATTTTTCATACACGTATATTTAAGGGTAGGATGATCAACTTGAACGGATCGGATCGTTCAAATATGCCGTAGACTGAGAGTTCCCGTTTTTAAAAAATGCGGACCGGTTTGCAATGGATCACTATATATATATATATATATATATATATATATATATATATATAATTTGCATAGATAGGTAGTATAATATTTTCATTATAGTTAATTTATTGTTACGTGTCATTATAATATAGTAAAAACAACTACCGTCTTCAATATTTGATGTTATCAATGGAATTAGAGGGCGGTGGTGGCTGCAATTTTGAACACAATAGGTGTCTAAAGATTAAGGAGAGAGGAAGGGGAGGGTGTTAAGTGATATTAGGGCATTAAGAAGAGAAACAACTATGATAAGTTTAATTAAGAAATGTTCGAAATTATGTTAGGATGTTTAGTAGAATATATAAGTTGGGGACTCAACCCAAATTGGAACTTACTATTAGAAGTTAATGCATTTCTAGAGAGAGTAATCTAGAATATTCAAAAGATTTTGATAGCATGTTGATATTTTGTAGAAGTATGTAGAAAAGTCTTTAATCTCAAGATATAAACCGTGATTTCATGCGTAGAATAAGAATATCTGAGATTACAGAGACTTTGAAGATGATGAAATTAAGGAAAGCTGTTGGTCTATTCGATATTCCTATTGAGGTATAGAGATGCCTAAGAGAGATAGGCATTAGATGGCTGACAGACCTGTTTAATAAGATTTGGCATATCCGTGTACCTCTTTACAAGAACCAGTGCGGCATTCAGAGTTGCTCCAACTACCATGGAATGAGTTCACGTGTCACGCCATGAAGTTTTGGAAGAGAGTGATTGAACACAGGCTAAGGCAAGATGTTAAGATAATAGAGAACCAGTTTAAGTTCATGTCTGTATGATCGATGACAAAGACTATTCATTTGCTCCGTCAATTTGTTGAGCGTTTTCGAGAGAAGAGAAAGGATTTGCATATGGTTTTTATTGACTTAGAGAAAACTTATGACAATGTATCTAAATAGGTATTACGGCGGACAATGATGAAGAAAGTAGTCCCAATCAAGTACATTGACATAATCAAAGACATGTATAATGGAGTAGTGACAAATGTAAGAACTTGCAACGGCCTAACGAGTGATTTTCCAATCTCAATTGGCTTGCATCAAGGAACTGCATTAAATCCATTCTTGTTTACTATAGTGATGGATGAGCTTACTAAAACTATCCAGGATGAGTTGTCTTGGTGTATGTTATTCGCTGATGATATTATTCTGTTAAATGAGACGAAAGCATGTGTTAATACCAAATTAGTTATGGAGGCAAATATTGAAATCTCGAGAGTTTAGAATCTTTAAATTGAACAGGTCCAAGACAGTATATATGCAATGCAAATTTAGTTAACATAGAAGTCAATATCAAAGTGGCATAACACTTGATGGGCAAGAGATACCATCGAGCGATCAATTTAGATATCTAGGATCCATCATCCAAAGGGATGGAAGATCGATAGCGATGTCAACTAGAGCATTCAGGCTGGTTGGTTGAAATGGAGGATTGTAACGGGGATTTTGTGCTATCGTAACTTTCCGTTAAGGTTGAAGGGGATGTTTTATCGAACCGTTATTAAGCCTGGCGCATTATATGGTACGGGATATTGAGCTCCTAAGAAACATCATGCACAGAATATTGAAGTAGCGGAGATGCGCATGCTTTGCAAGATGTGTTGTAACATTAGAAAATATAATATGCAAAATGAAAATATTCGTGCAAATATTAGTGTAGTACCTATGGAAGAGAAGATGCGAGAAAACCGTCTAAGATGGTTTGGTCATATGTGTCGAAGACTTACGGAAGCACCGATTCAACGGATGGATAATCTCGATTTAGGCCAAGTCAAAAGGATGAAAGGAAAACCGAAGAAAATATGGATGGATGCGATACAAAAAGATATGGATACCCAAGGTCTTAATGAAAGTATATTGTTCAATAGGAGTGAGTGGAGGCTGAGGATTCATGTTGGTTCATGTAGTCTATCCCATATTTTTAGAATAAAGTTTCAATTGTTGTTTTATGTAGAAAAGCCTTTAATAAGTATATGAAGTATGAAGGTTTTAGAAGGCCTATGTAGAATGTTCTCTGTAGAAACCATCAGAAATATTCTAGAGAATATTATGTAGGCCTATAAATACTCCAAAAAGAAGGCCAAAGAGATGCTAGTGTTCTAAATATCGGATGTTGATATCATATCGGTACGAAAATTTTCATATTCCTTAAATATCCGTCTCGTCCAAGGGCTAGTCTAGTATTCCATGAGATATCGCAATATATCACAATATATCAGGAAGTATTTTTTAAATGTGTATTTTTTTTTGTATTCTAATATAGACCTTAATAAGTTTGACATACAATAAATATTATAAATAGCATTAATATAACTTAACAAAAGAAGCCATCTTTCTTAAGTAAGTTTTTTTATTAATAAATTAGTATTAGATCGATCAACTATTAAGAGACTGATTGTAGGTTTGGAGTCTACTTGAGGTATGTTAAATATGCATAGAAACAATAATATTAATTATTATAATTTATTATCACAATAAAGCATACACAACATTCTATTAAAAAAATTCACTCAAAGAAAAATACATTGATTTCTATAAAAAAAATGAAAATGGATTATTTGAAAGAGATTTTGCAAAGAGTGTGTATAGGAATCTTAAAACCATGTTCAATTCAGGATTATGCCTTATCTTTCAACAAATTAAATTAAATTAAATTTGTCTTTGTATAATAAAAACAAGTAAATAAGTTTCTAATCTATGTACTATAATTGCTAGCTGTATGGTAGAATTCTTATGAGATCAATGCTCCCTATTTGAGAAAACGACGATAAGGATATTGAGTTTAATTACTAGCCTTTTGATATGCAAAAGAAATTGGTATGTATTTGAGATGGTAGTATACCCAAAATATATTTTATTGGAAATAATCATGATATTTTAATCATTATCAAGGAGTTGATATATCAAATAATATAAAGCTGATATATCATATCGTGTTTTCTCTATTTTCAAAAATGGAATATATCCAATATATATCACTGATATTTAGAACATCGGGTAATCAGAAACCAAATCTTCAAGACTCAACTCTGACACCAAGTCCTCCAAAATAAACTTCTAATTTCCTTTGCTATTCTCTGACCTCTGTCCCCGAAACAAAGAAAGAGGAATAGGAACAAAATGTCCACTCCACTTATATGAACTATCTATCAATCTACCACTCCACTCACTAAAACTAATATTACAATATCAAATCTAGATATACTACAAGTTGTATCATAGCTCCCAAATTTGAACAAGTGGTATCCGAGCCACGTTTCTAATAAGTGGTAGCGGAGCCACAATATCTAACACTTACCAACTATGCAAGACGGGGACTTGCTCGCCAGAGAGGATTCACCCACTTAGTTTAATTTATTTTCTTTATTTGTTAAACAAATGCATAGACGATCTAGATGTCCTTAAAAAGTTGGGATGCTACGGACAATATTTCAAATTCCTATTCATGTTGCATCCAGGGAGCACACTAAGTTGCCAAGAGACACATTGTGATGGCAGCATCCATCCATTGTGAACACAATTGTCTCATAATTAGCAACAGCGCACCATTGCTAGCTTCAATTTATTAATACACACACAAATGTGCATGTTTATGCATGCAAACATAACTAATGGGTCAAATCTTTTGACAAAATTGTTCTTCTTAGATATGATTCGAACTTAAGATCTCTCAAAGGAGACCATCGATTCTGAAGTGAAAGTGTGGTTTTAGCTTAATATTAGTGGTTCGGCTTTTTTTGGACTGTCCTGACTATGAAGTGCTATTTGCATCAAAATAATTTGAAATATGCATTGTTTGGGTAACACTGCATAAAGGTAGAAGATGCTGTTGTGTATAGTTGTGTATTGTGTACATCAAGTGATCATTAATAGCTGATGTCTTTCTTCGTGTGTTTTAAAGCATATCATAGTTGACAATACCCCAAATTTCTCTCTATTACTTGTGCTATTTAATTACTAGTTTTGTATGTATCACTAAACGCTAAGTATGCAGATAATATATGATCTGAAATGCCTCGGTTGATAGAGTGGTTGCGTGGTCGTATGTATAGGTTGGATTTGATATGTTTAGTCTTGGTTCTTTCCATCCTCCTGATTGAATAAGTCGAATTTAATTTGCGTATGCCTTGGTCTCCCAATATTATTAGTAGTTCACAATGTTCTTGTTTTCGTATTGGAGAGGTACCCATTTGTGTAGGATACAATTATACCTCCAGAGTTCTCATGTGCATCGAGAAGGTTCTTCTACCTTCTTTCCATTTTTTTCTCATCTTCTTTTGGAGCTTACTTCACTTTACTTTGGATCCATTATAACATCTTTTGTTGGATTTGCTTATTCCTAAAGCACTTTGCTATGTTATACTAGATCCAAAATCTTGTTTTTGTTTGTTAAATGTTTGTGATTTTGATATTCTTAATGGGTGTTTGGCTTGATTCTTTATTCGTGTCAAGGATGCACCTGTAATCACAAGTTAATGATGGAAATCCAAATCTTTCATACTACTTTTGATTACTAGTTAGGTTTCCCCCTTTTTTCTTTGTAATCCCATTTATTGGCTGTATGGAATTTCGACATAGATCGATAAAATAGAGAAAGTAACTAGCACCTTCCAGGAATCAGGACATTTGTGCCTTGAACCCATTAGAAAAGGACGCATATCTTTAGATGGAAAAAAAAAAGAAGTCGTCTGACATGTTCTCCTAAAATTCGAGGTGGCATCTCATCTTCCTTCTCGCTTGACCTACTTTTGCTCACCACGTATGACGAGTCCACTGCGCTCTCTAGCTGAGTTTTCCTATTTCGCTGGTCTGTTTGCTCCCTTGTCTTGCTACGTTCTCTGAATTCGACGCCTACGCTCACTGCCTTCACCATTTCAGTTTGCGGCCTTGCCTCATGGAGTTTGTGGCCTTTGATAATTTGGCCATTCAGTGAGACCATTCTACCTCCACCACCGCCCTTTTCTCTCGTTTTTCGTGCACTATGAAGGATCTTATCAAGTAAAAGAGGGGGAAATGCTGATCTTCTATTAAGATCAAGAAGACCCAACACGTGTCTGTAGTGTTTTTATACAATAGCCCTAAAAATAGAGTAAGGTGGAAGAGGTGGATAGGGCAAGGGAGAAGTTTGTCGGTGGCAAATGAGGATGGGCAGGCTGGTCAGAAATGCAGTAGGGATTAGAGAGCGCGGGGTTGGGGCGAGCAGCCATCAGTGGTTTAGAAAGCGATAAGATTAAGAATTTCTTTTATTTTTTATTCATTAAGTTAATTTACAGGTGTCCATGCCACATGGAAAAGTATAATTGGTTCAAGGTATAAATGACTTTGGCACCTTGAAGGTACTGGATATATCTCAATGAAATAGCTTGCCTTGTTGATTCATGATTTAGTGGTCAAATTTTTTGTATTTGCCTTAGGACTGTTCGTAGTTATGCGTACGCTTGACTATAAACGTATTCAATATGCATCTTGCCACCAGCAGTAATTTGTGGATATTTCAAGTTGGCGTTATCAAAGTTTGAAGATAAATCTAGCTTCTATAGGTTTCATCTCTGAATTTGCCAACGTATTTTCCTATATTTCTTCTTGCAGGTGGTTGCTGGAGTTCCTTGTTCCAAATTTAGGACGTGTAGATTCCAGCTAGAGCTTACTTGAAACAGCGCATGCTGCCTATATGAATGATTAAGTTTGTATAATGTTCACACACGTGTTTTCATGTATGCTTGAGGGTGCATGTAATATTTTTATTTTCCTCTCAAATTGTACTTTGCATATATCATGAAATCTTGCCCCTGAAAAATGTTTAGGTATAAGTATGCTGCAGCACGTTTGGATCAGCCTAGCTGGATGTGGTGACTTCATTTTGATCAAGAGCACTTATCATGGTACCGTGCTTGATCATTTACATTAACTCTTCTCAATTGCCTATATTTTCATTTGATTAGTTGCAGCAATCTTAAAGTTCACTTGTGTTTTACTATTTATTCATCTATTTTATAACACTTAAAATGAGTGAAGAATACAATGTTCATGCCTTGAGACTTCATGTCATGTTATCATAACTATTTCTTCTTGCAGTAAATGTAGGTTTAAGACCGGGTTTATATTTTCTGGAGTAGAGGTTTTAACATAACTTCCTAGTCTGAATCTTAATTAAAACAGCAGGCATATACAGATTATTTCATGGTTGATAAATTGGCAAAAAGAGAAAACTTAGTTGATATCCACTTACAATTTGCTGGTTCTTTTTGGGTTCAGGTTAGGGGTGGATGAGAGGTTACAAAAGGGACTTGTTTCCCATTTAGAAAAGTGCTTTTAACACATTAAATAGTTCAATCACTTTATTCCTTTCACTCTCATCAAATCAATTGGAAAAAGAATTTGTTTTCTTCCCAACATAAAGAGGAAGTTAAAGACGCTGGTGATAGAGTATTAGAGTCCAGTATCCATTCCAGTTTATTGCAGAACTAAGCAAAATTGTTGAATCAAGACTTGCACTACACACTCACCATTTTGAATCTTCCACTCTCACATCTATAGCCACGCCTTTTTTTCAACCAAATAATAAGTTAGCAGCCGACACGTCGACATTCGCTCTAGTTAGATTTTCCGGATAGCATCTCGCTCCTCGCTCCATGGCCAATATTCCTGTCATACATCAATCCATGACCCACGCCCACAAACAAAGTGGGGACACAGAGAAATGATGCTCTATACAGACTTACAAAGAGATTGATATGTATAGGGTCAACATGCATTATGCAAAGCTTTTTCCTAAAGTTGCCGGTGATTAAGTAAACAAAGCCTTCTGCTTCTTTGCTTCGTGTATCCATTTATGAACGGAAGCACCGCGTGCTTATTGCTCTGATCCTGCTTTGTCTCATCCTTCTCTCTAATTCAACTTTCAATGACAAGCCAGTCCACCTCTCTTAATTAATTTGTTCCTTTAGTTAAAATTTCATTTGAGCTTCCTTCCTTAACTAAATGACAAATCCCTGCCACTAAGTTAAGATAATGGCCTTTATATTAACTGGTCTTTCGGGGGCTATTAGCTTTTGATGGGGGCAAATTTTCTCTAATTTAATCATTCCACCAACTTTATTGCCTAAAGTAAGGGGTGAGAGTTTTCCTCTTGTCTCCGTCTCTCTCTCTCTTCTCACAATCTTATTGAAAGCTGTTGTGTAACTGTGCTTGAAGAGTTCAATTGGCACTTGTCTTGTATACTTGCTTGGCTAGGGCTTAATCCTTCCTTCATAGAGTTGTACCATCGAATTGCGAAGGGACACATACGAGAGATTGAGTTAATGAAGACCCAGACCATGCATGCACGCCGTGCAAGCTCATCGGGGGTGCGTAGCTCGCACGCTAGAGGGGTTTCTGATGGCCACACGTAGAGTTTGCATTATAGTGACACGGAAATATTTTAAGGCTTGCAGCTGGTTTAGGAATTAGCATGAAATGTTTTTATATTAGCAATATGACAACTGAAAATTTATGAGAGAGTTGTAAAATGCAGCAAAATTAATGCTGCAGTTCTTAGGGAAATATTATATCATTCCAAAATAGTTTCATGAATTTTCAGTAAGATATGTTGCATATCCAAAGAATGAATTAAAGAACATTAATTAATTTCTACCAACAAATACGGTTTCATGCGACAGATGATGTATTTTACTTACAGCAGACCACACAAGCGTACCCTTGACCTTAATTTTCTTCAAAATTATCATAGTGAGAGGTAGTTTGTGTGTTGTATTCTGTGAGCTTTAAAGTTGTTTTAGAATTAAACAAAGATATTGAAATTGCCATCCATGTCACAACATTCCTGTTGAACCAAATTAATTAAAGCCAATCTCATTCTCATCCTCTCTAGAGTTATATTATGTTTTTTTGTGGTCTGTAGGCCTTGCCTTTTCCTTTTCAAGTGCAATAAGAACAAATAATGTATGTGGATTTTGATGGCTAAAAAAGGTACTGCAGGGGAGGGAAACAGCCTTAATTACGACTGTTTATAAAGAGAATTCTAGTGGAAGTACATGTCACATAGCCTCAGGGGCGAAGCCGGGAAGCGGTTGGCCCAATAATCTACTTTCAACTTCTTAATAAATTAATGAAAATTACTAAAAATATACCGACATTGAATCGGTTCGATACCCAATTGATGCACATACATTACTTTAGAAATAACATTTTAAATCATAGAAACAACATACATATTTGAATTATTGGAAAATTTTAGTATATAACAAAGTCTATGAGCGAAGGGAAAGGAGCATTAATGACACCGATTAAGAGCTTGGAGTACTGAATGAAAATGCATGTTTGCGATAAGTATGGAATGAAAATGCATGTCTGTCCCTCTAACAAATGACACCGATTAAGAGCTTGAAGTAGCCAATGGGAGAGAACCGGGATCAAGCCTGGGCTCCACATTAATGAGGGGATGGCTAATTTATCACACCTATTATCTCAAAACAAACAAACAAATGACATCGATTGAGTTTACGAGACACTAGGATCTGTCTTTGTGATGCATTGTCGCTACCATGGACCCAAATTTATCGGAGAAGATCAAATTTCATTGAACAATACAACCAGTGTCCTATATGGTTCTTTAATCACCTTTCAGGTGCGTTTCGTCCTTAGTCGTGTTTTTTATAAAAGCGGTATGGATTAAGATTGAGAGAGGGCTATAGCTAGATTCCCATGAGATTTTGACACAATGGTAGTCTTTATTCTGTCGACAACTAAAGTTTGACGTTTTTCGTAATCACTACTTTCAATGTGTTTAAGCTAATGATTTAACTGACTATAACCTTAAACACTATTTTCCACTACAAATTTTCCATCACTCACTTGTTGGTAAGTCACTTTCAGACCTCAAGTTGTCTACAGAAACATGACAGGTCTTTTTCTTGACGCAATTTAGATGCATCTCTTGCATTTCTACAGGCTTACAGACCATTATAGTACTATTCATAGAATCAACTTGAGAGGCAATTAATCAATTACATTCTTGAAAATTTATACTCCACCCAATATACCACCAACACAAGCTTGTCCTTTACCTAGTTTCCCTTTACTATTTCGAAGCTTTTATTCTCTCATGATCTTTGGTTTCATAAAAGACTGCTAGCTTCCACTACTTATACTTGAGGTTTGTTAGACACTTTTCTGGACAAGGGAATCAAATTATATATATATATATATATATATTTGTTCTGATGGTATATTCTTGATATCTTAAGCAAGGATATATTTGTTAAGGGTTTACCCTAAATAAGAAAACATTTGAACACAAGGGGCCAACATTTTACTATTTCTACTTGAGAACATTTGGACTTTGAAGATCATCCTTGGTTTTAGAGTATATGCTCTCCACAGTAAAATGGTGAGAAGTCATAGAATCATGGTAGCAACAAATCATTTTACAACATTGTTCTTCATGAATAATGTCCTTTCTTTTAATTTCTTCCAAAGAAAAGAGGAGCAAAAGATTATTTGGTTTAGGTTAAGTAGAGTTTAAAGCCTCTCTCAACTCAAATAATGTTAAAAAGGTGAAATAAATGCAATAATATGGCTTTGAAAAACAAAGAAAATTGAAAGAGCCTCCTTTTTGTTAGTGCTAAAATGAAAGGAGACAAAGATGGATAGAAAGAAAGATCATTGCATGGTTGCAATAAAAAAATTCGCACAAAAGCTTATGATAAAGCATTATAATTCAACGTTTCATCCAATAATTAAGACAAATGGTTACAAAGAAACAATTTTATGAACCAAATTGGATTTAAAAAAATTCCTCAATTCTTCTTTCGGATAACTAGAGAGAATAGAAGAAGAGAGAGACCCACCACCTCCTACCAAAAACCTCAGCAGCCTCCTTATAATAATTGCCCACAACTCGGTGGAAACAACACAAGGACTCTGCATGTTCGCGGTCCCCTCCTCCATAATCTATAAAATTGCAAAATGATCATCCATGCGTCACGCTAACGAAATCATGCATATATCATCTTTATAAAACCACTTACCCTAATTCAACAAAGACCAATCTCAAATACATGTTGCTTAATTTCATGGCTCAAGAAGGCTCGGAGGCTTCAGTTGCTAGCTCTTCGGCTACGCCTAATATTTGGTGGGAGATGCATACAAACTATCCTATCTCTTCTTGGAATATTGCGATGAATCATCGATGGCAACCTCAATCTAATTCTTCTTGTGAGGATCAAGATATGTCTAATATCTCTACTAATTCATTTACAAATGCATCGAATCTCTCTGGCCTCAGCATGGACTCTTCATCCGCTGATATGTCAGGAGAGCCATCAGAGAATCACTTGTGGAGCCAGGTTCTATTGTAAGTACATATATGCATGAATAATCCATATTAAGAGCTAGCTCATGGTTTGGTCGATTTTTGATATATATGTTTGTGTTTGTAGAGATTTTATAGGTTTAGTTAATCGAGGTTGTGCAATAAAATTGAGAGTTTTGTTTGCTTGCTTGATCCTTTTCGTACAATTTATATATTTAAAGTGATTATATTATTTTTTTTTCTAAAGAAAAGAGGTCAAGTGTCTCCGTTTGCAACTGGCCTTCGACTTTTCTTAAATTTCATACATATGATCAATATCTTGTAACATCTTTCCATCTCATGAATTAAGAAGAAAATTCAAGAACTGATATCTTGCATATTACTTCTCAAATAGCACACCTTAAACTAAATAAAACGGCTTGGCAATTTTTTAATTTTTTAATTTTTTTTTTGTAGTAGTAATGGAACTTTGGATTTGAATTAATATGTTCTTTCATTTATACTAAATTTTTATAAGTCCAGTAGGTCCTCAGTGTAATTTCTAAACTTTCCTAGCCATAATAAAAAGAAAAATTAAAGAAGAATACTCATATACACTATACATGCTGCATGTTATCCTAATAAAAACTTGGAGATTAATCATGTATATCTTTCTCATTTAATGATTGTTAAATATTAATATTTGTTGTTGGTGATACTCTTTGAGATTTTATTTGCACTTGGGAAATCTTCAGAAATGTTGGTGACGGTGGAGGTGGCGTGCAGAACGATGGTGGTGAGAACTTCCTCGAAATGTTGTCATCAAAAAACCTAGGCACCGATATATTTAACCCCGCATGTGATTACTTGAAGAAACTAGATAGCAGCTGGGGGTTCACAAATCATCAAACGCCGATAACCAACAACTTTTACAACGGAACCATGATTGAGCACCAACAATTACACAACTTATCGAATTTGGTCAACAATTGGTCCATTGCTACACCCAACATCCCAAACCCTAATTTGCCGCCTTATGCTCATCATGATCACATTGGAGCTAATTTAAGCTCTTCATTGTTGCTAAGGCCACATGCAATCAGCCTTAACAACTCGATGATAGGACTTAACAACAAGTACTGTAACGGAATTTCAGACTCGATCTCCTTTAATAGCTTCCTAAATAAGCCCGCAATGGAGTTCCAAGCATCGAAATTGTCACGCGATCTCAAGACTTGTTCATCTGTGAGTTAAACAATTTTCTTTCTTTCTTTTTTGTTGGCTTATTAGATAATTAGTACGTACGGATGCTAAAGTATTTGTCATATATATGTTTATGATTGTTGCTACCTGCAGACAAAGGGAAGTGGGAGAGGTAGTGGAACAACAAGTGATGGCAAAAAGAAAAGGTCTGAAGAAAGTTCAGAGGCTCATGTGTTAATTAAGAAGTCCAAGCATGAGAGCTCAAGTGCATCATCTGTTAAGGTATAAATTTATGCTTACATATTGAAATCATAATATAAATTACCGAAGATATGAATTGATTAGTACCATGATAAGAATTTATAACACTATATATTTCTGAAACAGCTACAGCCACCTAAAGTCAAGTTGGGAGATAAAATCAATGCGCTACAACAGATCGTGTCGCCTTTCGGAAAGGTAAACTTTTTGAGACTCTAGCATATATTAAGATGCATGCATAGACCGTTCTTGTATATATGTGCGTGCGTGTGTGCGTGTAATTTGTGGTTATTCCTATATAATTTGTTAGAAGGCTTAATTCAAAAAAACTACCAAATTATTTGTCTTGGTTACGAGAAAAATATCAAATTCTTTGAAAAGTACGAGAAACCGCCATATTTTGAAAGTTTTATAGTAGTTTTTTGTAATTATTGCTGACGTGACACCTTATTCATGGTAGTTTTTCGATCTTTTGAATGTTTTGTGGTAGTTTTATGTAGTTTTTGAAAGTTTTGTAGTAGTTTTTTTGTGCATTTGACAAGATTTTGGTATTTTTTTCGTAATTAGGCCAAACTATTTGGTAGTTTTTTGGAATTAAGCCTCGTTAGAATGCGCGCGGACGCAGAGAGAGAGAGAGAGAGTATTCTTAAATAATCTCTAAATATTTAGAGTATGTGTCAAATCACAATAAAACTTAAGAATAGATCTCTATAAACCCTAACATCTAGACATTTGTATTGAATAAACACTACAATAATTTGTTTTTCCTAACAGAAGAATTTTGTTATATAATGTCAGACGGACACTGCATCGGTGCTACTAGAAGCGATCAAATACATTGGATATTTACAGGAGCAAATACAGGCAACCTTTGAAACTTTCATGCATATATATATATATCACCTTTAATAACATTAATATTACCTTTGAGAAATTAGTTTATACAAGATGACAGTTAATTAATCTATGTGCATACTAACTCCTCAAGCGGTAATATAATTTGCAGTTACTCAGTGATCCATACATGAAGTCAAGTGCAAACAAGGTATTATATATATTCCATTGCAATCACCTTAGTTAATTATACGAAGGCATGTTTATAGTTGGTATGCTGAAAGCATATTATTGGGCTCCCGCTCACTCCAATTAATTCCTGGCTCCGCCTCTGTATATATATAGCTACACTACATGCTATTTCTTTCATTTTCTTGCGATTAGATGCGTACACACTATGGAGTCTTTTGTAATGCATGGCCGACTAACCGAAATTCCCTTGTTCATTGAACATGTACAGGATCACAACTCATGGGGAGGTTCGGAGAGGAAGGAGATCGTTGGAGAGCCAAAGCTAGAGTTGAGGAGTAGAGGGCTTTGTGTGGTGCCTATATCTTGCACCCCTCAAGTTTACAGGGAAAACACAGGACCTGATTACTGGCCTGCTTATAGAGGATGCCTTTATAAATGAAGGAATCATTAATTGTCTTAATTCTATTATCATTTCAAGGTAAATTATATATATTGTGGAAAGAAAGTACAATATTATGAATATTGTAGAGTTGGTGATCAACCAGAAGTTTATTTATTTTAGGGTTTGGTAGCAAGTATATTAAAGTTCATTATGCATTCTAATTCCTTTTAATTAATGGTTAATTAGTAAATTTATTGTGCATTCAAAATTAGAATTCCTTTTTAAAAAATGACCTAGCTGTTAATTAATTAGGTCATTTCTTCACCTCTAAAACTTTGGTGTTTTCATAATTCACCCCCCCAAAATGTGATATTTCCATATTTCATCCACATACTCTAATACAAAGATGGCTTGCTCATACGGATGATAAAATCCGTAGGGACAATTTTATATTTGTCCCTATGGATTAATCCATAGGGACAACTAATGCCCCTATGACTACAGCTTAAACCGTAAGGGCATATATAAATAAAAATTTGTTAAAATTTAACATATGTAGTTTAGTTTAGTTTAGAGTTTGAAATCTTACATTTGCTCAAGAACTGGCAAAAGATAAGTGTGGAGGTATTTGATTAATGTAAGTTATTGCACATTTTTCTAATCCATTTATCATTTTATTGTCATATATTATATTGTTCCGGATATCTTTTATGAATTATTATAGATAACAGGGTTTGGATGCAAAAAGATGGAAATTGTGTTAAAATAAGGATTATGTGTGTATAACGGAGAATTAAGAGAATTATTCAGAAAATCAAAATACAATTTGCAAATTTGGAATAAATTTGGGAATATTATTAAAGATTGTAACAAATAGAGGTGAATTAATCATCACAGCAACAAATCAGATGAAGAGACCAAATAAAATCAAAAGCAATAAATCAATCTGCCTAATTATATGCCATCATTTGGGAACAATTCGGAGATCCATGCACCTATAGAAATACAGAGAGATATTCAAGATTTTATGAGCTCAAAAATCATCTAAATTGACGATAAAACCACATAAAAAATATAGAAACACGAATCCAAAATTCGGCGGCGGATCAGCGGTGAATCAAGTCAATTAGGGGCGGATCAACGGTCGATTTTGGGCCGTTCGATGAGATTATTTATTGGCACGATCATCTTTCCACATAAATTAATATGAGGTTTAGGGTTTCGTGTTTTGAAGATTCTTAAGCCTCACAACAGTATTGAGCGAAGCAATTAGATTAGATTATCATAGTTGTTGGTAAGTAGATTATCATAGTTGTTAGTAAGTAGATTCTCTTGTATTTTCTATTATTTATTTTCCAATCTTTCTTAGCCCTATATAAATACTTGTATAGCCTTAGAGTTTTATATCTCTCACATCTCTCTCATAGCATTCAAGTTAGGGTTTTTAAGGAGAAAAGATCGAGTCTATTGTAACTACTAATAAGATTTATTTTTCTTTTATAAATATGAGTAACTAATTTTTTTTCTAAGCTTTTGTTTGTATTTATTTTGTGGTTGGATAATCTTTTATCTTTTCTTTTCTATGTTTCCATAATGAATGTCTTATGATTTAATTATCCTCTTTATAGTTTTGCATCTAAAAACCAATCTCATAATGAAAGTTTACGTTTAGAATAAGATTAGCGAAGAGTGATAACACCAATAATCTAATTAAGTTAAGAAAAGTTTGACAAACTAGAAACTTAATTAGAGAAGGTAAGAAAATAATTTAATCACAAGATATTCAATTTAGGTAGTTAAAATGGATCTACATTAATCTATAAGTCATTAATTGTAAACTCATGACCTACATATTTTTGTGGAAGATTAAAACTATGTTACTTTTAATTAACTAAAACTAGGGTTTTAATATGATCT
This sequence comes from Agapanthus africanus, assembly GCA_030015575.1. Classification (NCBI taxonomy): domain Eukaryota; kingdom Viridiplantae; phylum Streptophyta; class Magnoliopsida; order Asparagales; family Amaryllidaceae; genus Agapanthus; species Agapanthus africanus. The sequence continues at coordinate 670,575,325 of CM057344.1, read as the reverse complement.
AGATAATGTTATAATTTTGATAGGCTATATTTATAATTTAAATATAATCTATGCTTAGTTATAATTAATGGAAATATATTAGGACTAGATTAGAAAAGAAGATGAATTTTTTAAACCAACAATGAAAACAAAGCAAATAAAAACCCTAGATTTCTCTCTCTTAAAAACCAACTTTTATTTTATTTTGCATTTAAATATTTAGATTTTAAAAACAACTCAAGTTTAACTTAATTTAAAATTAGTTAACACATCTCAATCTCAATGTGTGAACGAATTCTTAAAGTATATAATAGATCACATATATTTATTAACTTACTTTAGTTATTAATCCTCCATTAAAAAGGTCAGCGCATTCAAATCTCATCATAATAGGTCAGATATATTTATTAACTTGATTTCGTTATTAATCCTTCTAAGCGCTCACGGTCGTATTTCCCATGTACTGCACATGTCTACATATGCAGAGGATCATGCAAAAAGATTATATAAAAATTTTAGTTAAAACAATGAAAATCCTAGAAAAAGTTTAATATAATTTGAAAAGATTACAATCAGACATAAAAAATAATAAATGCCACTCTTTTTTGAAAATCATGAGAAAATTTCTTGCCACATTCTTGTGTGGATTAAATTTAGTACAATTTTTTAATTAAGGTCAATTTTAAAAAATATTATTAAATTTATGTCCCTTTAAAAAATAATTACAAATCTATACCACTTTCCGCAATGTCATCGCCATTGAGACGCCAACTCAGTTTTTTTTTTTTAAATTCCTAACGGACGCACTTGCCAAGTGCGCCCCTTGCAGATCTTTGAAAATATATGAGGCGCACTTGGCAAGTGTTGGGGAGAAAATCTGTTCTTTTTTTTTATATGAGAGAATTATATAGAATCCTTAAGTTTTTAATACAACAAATTTTGTTATCAAATTTTATTTTTAATTCAAGATTAATCTATCAAAGATTTTGGTCTATAAAATCAAATCAAATCAAATTTTGTTTTATTTGGTCTAGAAATTTGATTTGATTTGATTTTCTAGACCAAATTTTTTGATAGATTAACCTTAATTAAAAATAAAATTTGATCATAAAGTTTGTTGCATTAAAAAGTTAAGCATTTTATATGATTTTCTCATATAAAAAAAGAACAGATTTTCTCGTTAAAATTTTTTCTATGACAGATTTTTTTTAAATTCCTAACGGACGCACTTATCAAGTGCGCCCGTTAGGAAAAAAATCTTTTTTTAAAACTGAGGTGGCATCTCCCTGGCGATTACGTGGCAGAAAGTGGCCTAAATTTGTAATTATTTTTTAAAGTGGTCTAAATTTAATAATATTTTTTTAATTGGCTTAAATTAAAAAATTGTCCTTAAATTTGAGACCCCATCCCTGATAAAGTAGAGATGTTTGGGAGATTGTAGGGTATATTTTTAAAACAGGCAAGAGATTGGGGTGAATTATTGAGAATACAGAGTATTGTAAAATAAAATCTAAACAATAATATTATAATATTACAATTGCTTGATTTAAAATTAAGGATAGGTTTAATTCTTTTAATTATATAAGTCTGCGATTAGTTCCCAAAAGTTGTTTGGTAGATATAAAAACCCAAAAATCTCTTTTATATCTATATCTATATATATATATAGAGAGAGAGAGAGAGGAGAGAGAGAGGTGTCTCTCTATCTCTCTAAGATGCAATCCATAGAAGCAAAGGTGTTTGATAAAGAAGAAGCAATCTCTACGTTTATGAGCTTTGTAGGGGTGGATTCTAAGGATGTTGCCGCCGACTATCTCAAGGTTTCATCGATCTAATCTCCTTAATGATACCATTGTTAAATATATAACCTATGAGTAAAACTTATACTAAATGCAATAGGTTATTTAATGATGATTATTTCGGGAAATTTTGTTAAATTGACGTGTTATTTATTGAAATATATATATATATATAGATATCCCAAATTATGATGATGGTTGAGAGAATATAACTCGTATGCGCAAAACCTTTTGCGCAACGATGTTTTTGACTTTAATCAATACGTATTTAGCGCAGACCTAGAGAAAATTGAACCTCGGTCGATTTGATACCAGCTTAAAGTATATAACGACGATTGATTGATATTATTTTATAATTTTAATGTTATGATGCATAGTTGTTAGATCATGGGAGACGTTGGATAGGGGTTGGGGTTTAAATCTAATTAAATATGCAATTTTTTAAAAGATTATTTTTAGAAGTAATATTGATACAAATCAGGAGTCCATGGAAGTTCAAATAAAATCAGGGTTAATTGCTATATGATATATCAATGTTTCGCATATTTTGCACTTATATATCTTATTGATTTTTTCGCTGCACTTATATACCCTAAAGTATAAGTTGTTTATACTTTGCTTCCCTCAGTTGACCATCAAATCCACCATTATTTTAAAAAAAATGCATATGGTTTGTACTTCGGGTATCTAAGTGCAGCGAAAAAAAACAATAAGCTATATAAGTGCAAAATAGGTGAAACGTTGGGGTATTATTTAGTAATTAATCTATAAAATCATGATACCCTAAATATATTTAATTAATTACTTCAATTCATTCAATATTTCTAAACAAGTCATATATAGTACATCGACAAAAAATTATAAATAAATAATTTTGAAAAATATGTGAAGTGTTTATAATTTACTCCTATATATACATCAGTTGACTTTACAAGTGTTACATTCTAACATTTTATGTTGTGTTGATTTGTACAGATGAGTGATTGGTCCTTTGCAGAAGCATAGCTAGATATATTTTACGCATCACAAAGGTGCTTTTGCATAACAATTGATAGTATTTACTTCAAATTTTATTTTTATTTTTTGTAAATTTCAATCTTTAGAATACTGATGAGTAGAGTTTTTATTTTATTATAATAGTTTAAAATGGATATATAATCTCTGTATGGTTGATGCCTATCCCTATATTAATTTGATGCTTTTATTTACAATAAATGAAATAACTTTCTGAACCCCAAGAGAACAATTATATAAAAAGAAAATCCATGTAGAATTAGTATGTTTATGTGGAAACTATAATTTAGTTTGTTATATGTTGAGTTTTAGTTTGGTTAAGACAGAATTAAAAACTTTGAGGCGTGTATGATACACTTTCCAAAAGGTGATATTGCCCTTATTATGAGAGTACAGTAGAAGGCAATCACCCCAAGATACAACAAACCTCTTGAAACTCTCTTAGAAGATAATGAGAAGTAGATGAACAAATTGTGAAGAGCAAGACTTAATTTATAGAGTTGAATAGACACAACTGTTTGGATGGTTGTGACTAGAGTTGAATAGATACAACTGTTTGGAAAAAAGGCAAACTCTGTTATTAAGTTAACCCAAGATGGGCCAAGTGCCCAAGTGCCATATCAAAGATAATAATAAATAAATATTATAAGCTTGCTAGAAATCAGGCCCACTTGGCTCATAACCCATTTTGTTTAAGATATTACTTAAATATTGGGAATTATTATAAAGGCTTGGGTATTTGTCTCTCCATCCGATGTGGGACTATTTCCCGCATACATATGCTACCAATAGATTCAAACTACTAACAATCCCCCACTAGTTTGTATATATTGGCTGCAACCACATCTCTTTCGTAACAAATATTATGCATAAAAGACAGATATCTCTCGATTTAAACCTTCCATTAGTGTATATATATCAATCGTCTAAAAAAGTTATTGGTGTCCGCAGATTAAACCAAAACTTTTATTATTAGAATTTGAAATACAACACACACAATATTTATCTTATTTTCTAAGAGATTTATAACTGCTTTAGTACTATTATGGCCATGTGCTACTCTTATACTTCATAAGTATTTACAAGAGAATACTTCATATCTCTCATTGAAGCGGCACCACTTCTATGCTAATATAGGTGGAGTTTCCTTTATTATATCCATGTTAATGTTTAAAAATTAAATAACTCCATTGAGAGCTTTCGCTCATCCTCTTTATCGTAACAGACAGCACTAGATACTTATTTATATAAGAATGAGACGTCTAGTGCAATACATGCACATGACAGTAACTTGTTATTACCTATTGAACTATTAAAATTAGTTTTTACTAATTAAAGTTGGGTTACCATTACTGGTGCCAAATTGTAAATGTTTAAGTCCCATTCCGATTGACTTATTCTTTACCAAATCTCTAGATAATGCCTTGATAAAGGGATCTGCTAAATTCTTTGCAGATCTCACATAAACTATGGTAATTATTCCATTAGTAATTAAATCTAAAACATATTCATGCCTTAAACTAATGTGTCTAGATTTACCATTATAAACATTATTATAAGCAGACATAGTCGCCTCACTATCGCAATGCAAGGAAATAGATGGCATTGGTTATGGCCACAACTCTATATCCAATAATAAATTTCTCAGCCATTCCGCTTCCTTACCGGCAGCAGCCAAAGCGACAAATTCAGATTCCATTGTTGAATGTGTGATGCAGGTTTGTTTCTCAGAGGCCGAACTAATGGCACCACCTCCAATTGTAAATACCCAACCTGTTGTGGATTTATTATCACTTGCACTTGTGATCCAACTTGCATCCGAATAACCTTCTAGTACTGCAGGATAATTGGAATAAAATAAACCAAACTCTTTTGTTCTTTTTAGATACCCAAGAACTCTACTGATGGCCTTCCAATGATTAGTACTGGGTTTACTGGTGTATCGTGACAATTTGCATACTGTAAAAGCTATATCAGGCCTTGTACAATGCATCGCATACATAAGGCTTCCAATAGCGCTAGCATATTCTAATTGTGTAATTACATTGTCACATTTCTCATTTAATTTCATACTCGGATCATACGGAGTAACACTTTCTTTAATATTAAGATGTTGGAATTTATTTAATAATTTTTCTATATAATGAGATTGGTTTAGCACAAACCCTTCACTATGTTTTTTTACCTTTATTCCTAAAATAATATCTACTTCATTCAAATCTTTCATTTTGAATACTGAAGTTAAATATTTTTTTGTTTCATTTATTCCAATCATGTTTGTACCAAATATCAACATGTCGTCTACATAGAGACATATGATTACCCCATAATTCTGATTGAATTTGGAATATATACATTTATCCGCACTATTATCCTTAAAACCATTTGATATTATTGCTTTATCAAATTTCTCATACCATTGTTTAGGGGCATGTTTTAAACCATATAGCGACTTGGTTAATTTACAAACTTTGTTCTCGTTTCTAGAAAGTATGAAACCTTCGGGTTGTTCCATGTATACTTCCTCATTTAATCCGCCATTTAAAAAGGCTGTTTTTACATCCATTTGATGGACATATAAATTATATATTGAAGCCAAAACTATAAGAATTCTAATGGATGTTATTCTAGCCACAGGTGCATAAGTATCAAAATAATCTATGCCCTCCTTTTGTGTGAATCCTTTAGCCGCTAATCTTGCCTTGAAGGTTTGTATAGAGCTATCTGTATTTTGTTTTCTTCTAAATACCCATTTACACTTTATAAGCTTAGATCCTTGAGGCAAGTCAACCAATATCCAAGTATTGTTAGACATTACTGAGTCCATTCGTCATCAATAGCCTCTTTCCAAAATGCAGTATCTCTTGACGATATTGCTTCACTAAATATTTTAGGATTATCTTCTATATTAAGTAGAATATGTACTTTGTTAAGCACTTTGGTTCTATCTCCTTCAACGAGAAAGACTATTGAACGCGAATTAATAAAATCAGGACCAAAAGATTTTTCTTTCCTGATTCTTTGACTTTTTCTTGGTTCAATATTTTCATTATTTTCTTTTCTTTTCTCATTGGTAATTTTCTTAGGAGTTGCTACATTTTCTTTATTATACAAATTAGAATCAACATTGTCATGCATAAATTTATTTTCAAAAAATTCAATATGTATCGATTCAATTATGACATTTGATTCTAAATCTAGAAGTCGATATGCTTTAGAATTTTATGCATATCCAATAAATATACTTCTAATATCTCTCGGCCCTAATTTAGATTTATATGGATCAGTCACTTTATAATATACTATGCACCCCCACACTTTAATATAGTTTAAATTGGATTTTCTACCGTTCCAAATTTCATATGGTGAAACATGAGTTTTCTTGGATGGTATTCTATTATGAATATAATATACTGTTAAAAGTACCTCACCCCAAAGATTAAAAGGTAATTTAGCATTTAAAAGTATAGCATTTGTAATGACCCCAAAATCTTTATACATTTGTATTATCCCTCTTCAATAATATACCGTATTTATTTGTACTTGGTATTTTCCTTTTTCTATTAAATTTATTATTATTTTATTCTTCAATCTATTATGTATTTTTTTTTCTAAGTACAATTTCTTTTTCTTATATTTAAGTTTTTAACTTCTCATTCTTATTTTTCCTTTCATAAATATTTAACCCAAATCCATTATTCTTATTCTCCACAGCCCATCTAAAAAGCCCATTTTCTTTTTAAGCAATATCATATATTTAATTCTAATTAAATATGTGCATGAACAACTTTATAGCTCATTGGTTAAGTCCTTGCATTGTTATTCCATAAGTCGCATGTTCAAATCCCCATTCTTGCAATTATTTTTTTTTCATTTTTTATTCTTTCCATAACCTACAAATGTGACCTTTCATTTCCAAAATGAATGGTGACCTTTCATTTCTCTTTTAATTCTCATGTTAAATGCATATATTATTATTCACCATTACAACATCTTTATTTGTCCTCCTCCATCTTTTCCTTCCTCATATTTTTCTATCTCTCACTTCTTCCTCTTCACCAAGATGACAAGAAGAAGAACATGAAGAAGTCTTCAAGAAGGTCTCGCTAGTAACGCGAGGCTATCGGCGGATAGACAAGCCCGTTGACAATACCGGCTTGTGCATGTAAGTCCCTTCTCTCTCCTTTCCCCTCACCTCTATTTTTCCTCTTGTCATGCATCGTGAACCCCCTATTCTTTTCATATCATAATCCATAAGAGAAGACACACATAAACATATACATATACATATACATAAGTTTAGATATATATGATTCTATATGGTTTAATAATATCTTATTATCTCTTGTTCAAATTAAAGTATTTTTAATTCTTTCATCATGATTATGAATGTTTATTACAAGTTGTGAGAACATAGATTTCAATCCATAATATATCTACGATATCTCATGGAATCGGTTTGGTTATTAAAAGAAAGGATAAAGCTTGCATAAAAATACTAGTTAATCTTTTTGCCGATTTTAGTATACACATCAATACCTTTAGGTTTAAAATAATTTTTAGAAATTAATTTTTACTTCTGAAAATTTCATGGAATTTACATATGATAGATTATATTATTTTATACATGCTGTAAAAATTTTAGATCGATCCGCATAACGGTTTATGAATTACATCGTATTTATTCACTGATCGTAAAACAGAAAACTGCAGTTATCGGTCAATTTCTACGACATATAACTTGGTATACCGGTATCCAAATTGAGCAAACTCATGTGTTTTTGATATCTACATCTAATGAACTAGATTTTATTAGTTTTATATTTTTACTGAAAACCGACGTAAAATATAGAAAACTGTGTTACAATATTAAGTGACGGATCTGGACAGAATCTGTTCCGATTCGCACACTGTTTTTAAATTGGACATAACTCGAACACCCGATGTCCGTTTGTGACAAAATTTAGATGTGTAGATGCACCATTGATAGAACTATAATTTTCTGTATATTATATTACTTAGGAATGCATGAAACAACCTGATATAGGCTTTGCAATAGAATATATAGTTGCTGTCCAGAAATCTGAATTTCTGTTTTAAATGCTGATATTAAAATGATCATAACTAGAGCTTCAGAAATCCAAATCATGTGAATCTTGGTGTTTTCGATAAGTACATCGAAATACCTACAATTTTCTAATAATTTTCGTAACCTGAAACCTGATACAAATTAACTCAAACTGCGTTTTAAAAATATGTGACGGTGCCGAATAGATTCTGATCTGTTTTGCGCGACGATACGAAAACATATATATCTCTCAAACCGGTAGTCATATTTAGGTAAAACTGGAACTCACGCATGCAAAACATTTAGAGCCATATTTCTGTTTATATTTCGCATTCGTTCAACTTGATTAATTAGTCGTACATAATATTTCTTTACAGCATTGTTTATGGTAGTTACTCGAATAATATACTTGACTCATTTCATGCTATTCGAACATGTATACATATTTATCTTGATCATTAAATTGTTGTATGTACTTAAAGACGATAATTAAATACTTGAGTTATATTTTGAAAACTATACAAAAATATTTTTACATAAAACCCCCTCAAGTTTATAAATCACCCTAAGGACCCTAACAATTATAAGACCACGATTCATAATTCTGATTGTCTGACTCGGATTTGAGTCTGATTAATTTGACTTGAATATGATTCAAGTCAACCTATAATCTACAAGATTCCAATTCAAAATGAACACATGAATCCATGAATACAATTATCAATTTATACAATTTGGCTGAACCGAACCATGGATATATTCCTTTTAAATGATTCTCAGTATTCCATTTACATGACTCTACGGTTACAACCGTTTCCTGATATCATGGTTTCGGTCAGTCAGTCAATCAATCTACAATTACTACAATTTACAAGATAACAATACAAATAAGACTTCGCGGGGTTTAAGGGGTAGATTGGTACGGAAGGTGTTAAAGGTGGCACGAGGTGGTCAGATTTAATACACCTAACATGAATCCAGTTGCTGTTGTACCGTGGCATAAACGGTTCCTTGTACTATACGTGCCCTTAGTCTCTGGCATATAGAGACTCCTCTCGTATACACTGGCATCCTTCTGTACCAAGCTACAAAACTTGAATATGTTTCAAGTCAATCTATATTCTTTTATATTCCAACTCAAGATGAATACATGAATTCCAGATTCCAGTTAACAATCTATATAACTTGACTGAACCGAACCATGGATATTCCTTTTACATGATTCCCAGTATTCCATTTACATGACTCTATGGTTATAACCGTTTCCTGATATCATGGTTTCGGTCAGTCAATCAGTCAATCAGTCAATCAGTCAATCAAAGTCAATCAAGCAATCATTACAAGTTTACAAGATAACAATACAAACATGACATCGCGGGGTTTAAAGGGGTAGATTGGTACGGAAGATGTTAAAAGTGGAATGAGGTGGTCAGATTAAGACACCTAACCTATATTCCGTTGCTGTTGTACCGTGGCATAAACGGTTCCTTGTACTATACGTGCCCTTAGTCTCTGGCATATAGAGACTCCCCTCGTATACACTGGCAGCTTTCTGTACCAAGCTACAAACAATATCGTTAAACAATATTCCATAATATACTACAATACAAAACTTTAAAAAATACCATACTCTGTCACTCTCATTCTTCATTCTTCTTTGGGACTTACCGAGCGACCTGTTCGCTGACGACATTCTATTTCTCTCTTCTTTGAATGTCGTCAGGTGCGTTGGACCAAGTTGAGACCGAGCCTACAAGTGAAGATTTTGGAGAAATTCCAGGAAGACCCAGAGCTCTAGACTTTGTACTTGTTCTTCCCAGTACTTCCTTTTATTATTATTATGCCACTGTTTAGGCATTGTTTTTTTTCATTCCAGTTGTATTTTCATTTCATGCATTGTACAAAGAATGTTATTAATAAAAGTTGCTGTTATTTCAATTTCATTTGTCTCTTGTGATTATTTTATATTGTTTAGTTACGCTTAGCGTATGTACTTTTGAGTACATACGTAGCGGGCCTCGTCACGTCCACTTCGCCGTACACTGGGAAGCGGGGCGTGACAGCATTTACCATTACAATTAAAGTCCTATTTTTCTTTTCGGCTAATCCATTGTGTTGAGGCGTATAAGGTGCAGTTTTTTGATGAATAATACCATGCATTTCGCAGAATTGAAAAAAAGAATCAGAACAATATTCTCTCCCTCTATCACTTCTAAGGATTTTAATCCTTTTATCTTTCTGATTTTCTACAACTGACTTATACTCTTTAAATTTCTCAAATACTTCATCTTTTTTTTTTAATAAATATGCATATGTAAAACGAGAATGATCATCAGTAAAAATTATAAAATATTTTTTTCCTCCTCTAATTAATTGACCATTTAATTCACAAATATCAGAATGAACAAGTTCTAATAAATTAGTATCTCTTTCGATTTTAGAGAAAGGTTTTCTAATCATTTTTGCTCCTACGCAAATCTCACATTTATCATTATAATCATTCTGATTTGCAAAGTAACCATGTTTAGACATATACATTAAAGAGCGAAAATTTAAATGACATAATCTAGCATGCCACAAAGAAAAGAATACTCAACAATATAAGCAAACACAATTTATTTCATTAATACTGAGTTTGAACATGCCATCACAGGAATATCCCTTTCCTACAAATATACCATTCTTCGATATTACAACTTTGTCAGACTCTAGAACAATTTTAAATCTCTTCTTGCACAATAGATTTGCAGATACAAGATTTTTCCTCAAATCAGGAACATGAAATACATTAAGTAGAGTAAGTTTCTGTCCAGATGTAAACTTCAATTCAACACTTCCTTTACCGGGCACTTTAGCCGAAATGTGGTTTCCCATCAACACTTCTTCAGGTTCTTTTTGATCCGTGTAGGTTTTAAACATTTCTTTGTTATTGCAAATATGGATGGTTGCGCCTAAATCCAGCCACCAATCTGCAGTTCTAGTTTACGCAGCCATATGCAATTCCGTAATCATGCCTATCTGCATGTCAGAAACCATAGCAACAAGTTCTTTGACTTCATTTTCTATTAGATTTACCTTGTTGCTATTTTCTGATCCGAAACCAAGTTTTTTTCCGGTATTTCTGAATTTGCAATCTTTATTATAGTGGCCTTTCTTTCCATGGTTATAACAAGGCCGTTTCTTCTTTGCAAAATTAGATTTCTTAAAATCATTTCCTTTCTTCTGGACTTTGAAATTATTCTGAAATTTTCTATGATCATTTTCACTGACATGATTCACTTTAGAGTTAGATTTAGAACTAAGAAAAATCATGTCACGTTGACGGTTCTCTACCTCAATCTGCAGATGAGTCTAAAATTGCTCTATGGTAAAATTTTCAGGAGAGTGCAGAATTTTCTTTCTGTATTTATTCCAAGTAGGAGGAAGTTTAGATAGAATCGCTCCAATATGAAACGAGTCAGGGACTTAATTACAATTTGGCTCAGTTTAGAGACGAGAATTTGTAATTCATGCACTTGATCCATGATTGGCATGCCATCAGTCATCTTAAATTCAAAATATTTAAGCGCTAGAAATTTATCCGTACCTCTCTTCTCATTTTTGTACTTTGTTTCAAGGGCACTCCAGATTTCATTTGGTGTCTTCATATTTCTGTAAAGATCATACAGAAGATCGGTGAGAGAATTGAGAATGTACCCGCGACAAACTAATTCATCTTCTTCACGCTTGTTTTTCTCTGTTCTGGCACTCTCGGCATCATTCGAAATTGTGGCTGAATCTGGAATTGGCGGCAAGTTCGGATCGAGCAAATAAAATATCTTCAAAGCGGTCAACAAGAACACCATCTTGTCTTTCCATCTAGTGTAATTGCTCCCATCGAATCGATCCAGTTTGATAACATCTTAGTTCTGGAAATGAATCTTGACACTTGAATTTAATTCTGTCTCCATTGTATATCACCTTTCGATTATTGAGTTTTAGTTTGGTTAAGACAGAATTAAAAACTTTGAGGCGTGTATGATACACTTTCCGAAAGGTGATATTGCCCCCACTATAGGAGTACAGTAGAACGCAATCACCCCAAGATACTACAAAGCCCTTGAAACCCTCTTAGAAGATAATGAGAATGAGATGAACAAACTGTGAAGAGCAAGACTTAATTTATAGAGTTGAATAGACACAACTGTTTGGATGGTTGTGACTAGAGTTGAATAGACACAACTGTTTGGACGGTTGTGACTGTTCAGACAACAAAACTGCAGTGGACGGTTTTTAAGATAACCTTTGAATTTGAAATTCAAAAAAGACAAACTCTGTTATTAAGTCAACCCAAGATGCCCTAAGTGCCCAAGTAAGGATCATATACATCTTACAAGTTCGCTAACCATTCAGCCAGGCCGGTATAGATACTCCGAGGGAGGTCCCTCATACTTTCGTACGGACCCAATTAAATAATCTCGTTTCTGCAGAAGCGTAATCTCGTTAACACTTTCTAGACACCTAATATGTTAGCTAATTGTTAAGTGAAAATCTCTCGAGGAGTAATACCTACTCATTAATAAGAATCGGGACCCAACTATTAATGTATGATAAATTTGATGGAAGCCGACCAAAATTACCACACTCCAGAAAGTATGCGCAAACTTGGCAAGTTTCTTTTATATTTGAAACCACCGATATGGTTTTTTCCCCTAGGACTCAAGTGACCTTGACAATGCCAACATATCAAAGGGTCCTATTCATGTTCAACCCGTCATTTTCTTAATTGTATTAAACCCACCAATACGAGTCCTTGATAATACCAACATGACTGTACGACTGTCATAACCAATCACATCTAATGGTACAAACAAGAAATACTCAGCTACCACACACTACGCCTTAACAATGCTAATATACGCAGCATGAATACTAAGTACTACTTATAAGAAATGACGGAGGGCTATGGCTGGTTTTTGGTGAAAATTCTTTAACGTAATGAACTTAATATCATTGAAGGAACTCAAGCATTTTTGAAAAAGAAGCGGTTTAGGTTCCACATTTTTTAAAACGAGTGTTTTTTTAAAAAAAAACTGATGGTTTTGAAGAAAACCAAGCAGTTGTCATGTAAACTTTTGCCAAAAAGGTCAACCCAAGCACCCAAGTGCCATATCAAAGATAATAATAAATAAATATTATAATCCTGCTAGAAATCAGACCCACTTGGCTCATAACCCACTTTGTTTAAAATATTACTTAAATATTGAGAATTATTATAAAGGATTGGGCATTCGTCTCTCTATCCGATGTGGGACTATTTCCCGCATACAAATGCTACCAATATATTCAAACTACTAACATTATATATATATATATATATATATATATATATATATATATATGAGAATAATGGAGGAAAGATGCCATAGGAGGGAATTTCCTCCTATGGCGTCAAAAAAACAAACCATCAATCGTGTTTTCTGACGATCGGAATGCATCATCTTCATCGTTATGATCTAAGATGTAGGTATGCCAAATTTCATGTGATTCTACAATCTTTTCACCGTTGATTTAGCAATGTTAAAAGTTCTATTGTCGGTAAACCGTTAATTTTGAACGTACTAAATTAACGGTGAAAAAGTTGTAGAATCACATGAAATTTGGCGCACCCACATCTTAGATGATAACGATGAAGATGGTGGGTGCCGATCGTCGGAAAAAATGAAGGAGGGCGTATTTTTCCGACGTCATAGAAGGAAATTCCCCCATATGGCCTCTTTCCTCCATTAACCCCTCTCTCTGGTTAATGGAGGAAAGAGGCCATATGAGGGAATTTCCTCATATGGCGTCGGAAAAATACGCCCTCACTCATTTTTTCCGACGATCGGCACCCACCATCTTCATCGTTAGCATCTAAGATGTGGGTGCGCCAAATTTCATGTGCTTCTACAACTTTTTCACCGTTGATTTTTACCGACAATAGAACTTTTTACATTGCTAAATCAAAGGTGAAAAAGTTGTAGAACCACATGAAATTTGGCGTACCCACATCTTTAGATGATAAGGATGAAGATGTTGGGTGCCGATCGACGGAAAAAATGAGGAAGGATGTATTTTTTCGACGTCATAGGAGGAAATTCTCTCCGATGGCATCTTTCCTCCATTATTCTCTCTCTGTGTTTATATATATATATAAATATATATGCTAATCTACTCTTTCCATCTCAAATTAATTTTTCCTTTGATTTTTCAGAAAGCGGCTTTTGAAATGGAAGAATGTATGGGAATCAAAGAAAAAATGTCGACGGACATCAAATGATTCTTCAGATGCTCTTGCATCTTTGTATCGTCTGCCTCAATGTATGAAGGATCCTTCAAAGAGGCAAGAGAAAACACAAAATTGCTGCATTTAATATTTATTGTTTAAAGATTTATATTACAACATGTTTATAATTACTTTTTTTGACCCCTTCAATGCTTATATAATCCACAAATTATGTCAGGCCAAAGCAAAAGCTTCGTCTCAGAATAAATGGTCGATAGTTAATATCCAATCAGATAAAGAGTTCAGCTCACACCTGGTAATATTTTCTTGATAATTTTTATATTGATTTGGAACAACTTATATTCGTAAATAAGATATCGACTTTATTCTTTTTATTTTTTGTTCATTTCTGAAGCCCACCAGAGATACCTGGTCCGAAAAAATTGTCCAAGAAATCATTGGCCCGATAATTTTATTTTCTGGCAGGTGTGTTAATATTGATTCTAACATGTACGTTGATAACAATATTTTTGTGCGTGTGTTCGCCTTCTTATTATACTTAATTAATAATTTCTTGATATTTTGGTGCGTGTGCCAGTATGATTCGGATTCTATCGGATATAATAGAAGGTACAATTGAAGTTAGTAATCGCTTCGCAGCAATTTCCTTGGACGGAGAAGAGATTACAAGTACTAAGCCTGTGTATCTTCCCGTCTTTTGAATAAAGGTAATTCGTGGTGCTTCGATAATTAAAAATGTTGGATGATTCAAGCAACTTGAGATTCGATGAAGAAAGACTTATAAGATGCCATTTTCTGTAAAAAGTAATATATGTATGGATTATTGCAGGTTGTTCTTTTTCTTTTATGTTCAGCTTTAACTAAGTTTGAATCTTATATTTTATATTAACTTTTTTTGCAATAAATTACATTGATATCGCTTTTAAAGGAAGATTAAGCTTGGAAGCTATTTGTCCAAATATTTCTGTTTTCGGTTCTACAACATTGGGTCTTCTCATTTATTGTTGTTAGATGATGCAATATATACTTAGAAGGAAAAAGAAGGGTAAAATTTATTAAACCCCATCCACCTTTTGGAACTTTTTAGATAACCATATTTGAACTTTAAAAATGCTATAAACCCCCCACTAAACTATCAATATTATATGAACTAAACTATCAATATTATATGAAATTTTTAGTTTGATTGACTTGTGCACACCACAATTGGATTGAATAATCCTAAATGTGATAGACTGAATGTACTCAAAATAAACGTAATATGATATTTTTTTTGACAAAAATGCCTTTCAATTTTTTACGAAAATACCTTTTAATGGGGTTTTATAGCATTTTCAAAGTTCAATGAGATTATCTCAAAATAGTAAAATTTAACATAAACTCTAATTTCTTTAGGGTAAATTATCAAAAAGCCCCCGTTCTGTTTCAAACTTGTGTAAAACCCCCAGGGCTTTTGCTCCTGTTAAAATATCCATGGGCCCAATTAAACCCCTTTATACTAGCCGCCTATAATATCTAAAAGTTATCTGTAATATCTAAGCAGCATGGAGGGAATAAAGGCATAAATGAAATGTGGTCCAGGTTTTTCCACAACGATTTTAAATAGTAGGTACTTCTCAACAATTTTGAAAATATCATGGGTTTTTAAACAACCCCTGAGCTGCCTGGGGGCTTTTTGATAACTTACCCATTTCTATATGATTGAAAATGTCAATTGTCAAAGATCAAGATTGTTACTTTTCGTTTTGAACCATTGGAAGATTAAGTATATTAATAGGTCTATAATAACATCAATTGGATTCTAGATTATAGAACGATCATAACTTGTCATCGGCTACTTGTTTTGTTTGATCCGTTGGTCAACCCGTAAAAACCGTCACGTGGTTCACTCATTTAAGAGTATCACCGGATCGTCCAACCCGTGGGTTCATAGATTTTACCCAACGACAACCATAGACCCAACCTGTGGGTTCAACCCGGTCTTCAAAAATAAATAAGCAACTTTTCATGTTATTTTCTAGTCATTATCAATAAGCTTTTCATGCAGTAGTTATATCATAAACTAGAATTTTGCACTTGTGTATATTTGAACAACATATACATTTAAGGCGTGTATAAAAGTTTTATCTTGAACATTACATGAAAATTTCTAAAGTTATCTATAGATTTTCTACATTTAAATCAAATGAATGTGATTAGTGATAATATTAGAATTAAGAAATTTATGAGTTATACAAAATATAAAAAAAAATAAGGGTTTATGCATAAATTTGTAAGGCATATCTACTCTTGGGTTTTTGAGGACAATTTTTTGCATCAGGCATAATTTTTAAAATATTAATAAACATAGGCCGTTTTTAAAAAGTATTACAAATGTAGGCCACTGGGCGCCAGGTCAGCGCTGGTGTTTTTTTTTCTTAAATTATTATAAGGACACACTACAGAACCACACCCCATTAAAATATGAATAGGCCGCTACTGCGTCTCATACATTTTTTACCTTCTCTCTCTCTGGGAAAAAACTAATATGTAAGGGCTTACAAACCTTTAGATAATTTCTCTCATACAAAACCCAAACCCATCTAAGAGATTGCAAACGGTTTGCATGTTGCAAGGCCCTCCGTGAAAGGTTTTTTCCTCAGTCTATTTCTCTATCTCTTTCTCTCCGTGTGATCCCCTTTATATCTCAAGATCCTCTCTTTCTCACCCCTTCAATTGCATATACAAAATTAATGCAAATATCTCAAACAAATCCAAATAGATCTGATCAAAATATAAAATGATTGAAACTTTTTCAACCCTAATCAAAACCCATGTCATAAACTTAGATGAATGTGAAGAATAGCCAAAACCCATTTGCATAATCCGTGAATAATCAATTACTAAATTTGAAAATTAAAACAAAAAATCAATGTTTGGATTCAAAACTCACCCCAATCCCCTTGAGAACATTGGATTCCAATTAATGGCTGAAATCAATGAAAAAATGGCAGGAAAAATGCTAATCAACGAGAGGTGGGAAAGGGGGAGAGAGAGAGAGGATGTTGAGAGAGAGAAACAAGGAGAGGGGAATCAAAAATGTACGGGGCTCATCATACATTTTAGTGAGGCAACACCGACTAAAATGTATTGGGAGCAGTTTGTAACTGATGGAGGTCCTTTTCGGTCTCCGTCATATGTCGTCTTCCGTCGATCTCTCGATGGATTTTGGAGGTGGTCTCTCGTTGCGTGCGGGTCTCAACGGGTTTTGAGGAGATTGGTGATTTGAGGAGCTTAGCGCCGAGTACCTGCAAAGAAGTCCCGGGGTGGTTTGGTACCACCGAGGACCCTCCGACGATCAAGTTAGCACGAGATCCGCAGCAGAGTAACGGCTAAGTGGAATAAAAAATGGCTTACTTGACCCCTCTGTGATGGGGGTTTATATAGCGGTGGCGGCACGCAGCAGCAGGCGTGAGGATCTCGCCGGCAGTTACGCTTCCGACGTCACGTCCGCGTAGAGAGCGGATCGCCCATTAATGGGGATCGTGATGGCGTGGAACGTGGGATGTTGCTAGCGGAGAATCCGCGCATGGCGAGATTTGCGGAGCGGAGGTTACGCCTGTGAGCGGTGGAGTTGGTTGGAGGACCGAGGAAGACGGCCTCGACCGGGGGGCTCGGGGACGAGCGAGAAGGCCGAGGAGTCTTGGTCTTGTGGCAGCTCGGGGCGAGCTGAGAGGCCGAGGAGGCCAATTTGCAGGGGCCCCGAGGAGGGCCAGCTTGCGCTTGCAGGTCGGATACAGGGATAGTCTGGTCGGCCTTTGTGGGCCCTTTCTTCTGAGTTCTGGGACACGCCATCTGCCACGTGTCCTAATCCTGGGGATCGCCAATATTGAGCATCATCATTAGCCCCTTACTCTTGTCCCGAACAGCTAGCGGGTCGGGTCAGGAGTGGACTGCCGGACCGTCCGGGATGAGCTCCCTCCTAAGGTTTCGTCGGGACGTGTCCCCGGGTCGTGAGCTGTCTTTTCTGCCAGCGAATCAGGGCGAGATCTTTGCATTTAAGGAAGGTGCGCTGGTTCGTGCATCCTTCCATTGAAGCGACGGTCCACGTGTCAAGCGTCGGTTGGCTGACGCGACATGTGCAGACCTGCGACGCCTGAAAGGGTGCGGTCCAGTGTGGGAACGACAAGTGGAGCAATCGGAGCCATTGGACGCGAGGAGGCGTTTCGGCGGGAGATGAAGGGCGCCATTGGATGAGGTCGCTCGTGGCGATAAAATAGGGGTGGGGCCCGTTCCAGGGCCCCTACTCCTTCATATTTCCTTTCTTCTAAGTTTTGGTTGCTCGGCACTCTTCTTCTTTGGGATACATGGTTTGTTCCCACTCTTTGGGTCGCTCATTCCAGAGGGAGCCCAGCGGCGCGGCCGTGCCCCTGGCTGGCCCATGTCTTGCGTCGAACGTTCTGCCGGCGATAGGGTCGTCCGCTTCGTTGCCGGCTCCTGGTGATTGTTCCGGCGGCGGTCAGAGACACCCACGATCATCCGAGCCCCAGACGGAAGACGGAGGGGAGGGCGAGGACGGGGTCTTCCTTAAGAGGAAAAGGACAATTTCTCATGCGCCGCAGTCGATGGTTCCTGAGGGGATCCTCGTGCAGGAGGGTGATGTCGTCTTCATGGTTCCGTCTGGGCTTTCTGTCGCTGTCGGCCTACTCGCCGGGATGGAAGAGTCGGTAAGGGAAGACTTCCGTATGGCACCATGAGGGCCCAAATGGAGGCCATAGCCCAAGGGGCGGTCCAGGTACGAACTCCTCCACGCGTTGTTTTTGGCCTTCCTTTCTTTGGCCCGAGCGCCTCCCAGTTTCTCATCCGCTTCCCGTCAGGTCCTTCAACACCGCGCCATCGCTACTCGTATGGAGGCCGAGGGAGCGTTCCACGCACCTAAGCCAGCAGAAGCATTTCCTTCGGAGGTCGAGGTCCTGCGGCATGACCTGCATCTGGAGAGGGCTAGGGCCGATGTCCTGGCAGCCCGTGCGGAGGCTGGGGAGCTCACCAATTCAGCGAATCGGGGTGTCCATCGTCGTTTGAGTGCATCCCACCGGGTTGCCGAGAGGAAGCTGGCGGACCTGGCCGATCGCTTCGCGGCCATGGAGAAGGAGAGAGATGCTAGCAGAGGGATGCCGAGGCGGCGCTTCTGGCGGCCCAGACTGCCGAGGTTCGGGCTAGAAAAGCTGTGGCCGATTACAAGGTGTCAGAGCAGTTTTACGCCAAGCTTGGTGAGTATTCCGCCGTCACGTGGAATAAGGCTCTGGATGCCGTGAAGGAGCAGCTTTCCGAGTTCGCCGATGGCGAGCTCCGTGCTCGGGTCCCACTCCCGGTGGCAAGGCCTCCGGCAGACAACGATGAGGGAAGTGAGGCGTGCCCCTGGTGGCAAAACCTCCGGTGGTGAAGCCCCCAGTGATGAGGGAAGCAAGGTGCAGGGGGTTTGCGACTTAAGCCTTTTTGATATTTCCTCGTCCCTCTTTTGTAAGCCTCCGGGCAGTTTGTAAGGCCGGGGAACCCGAAATACTCTTTGTAAAGACTTTGCGTTTGATAATAAAACTTTTTCTTTGGTTTCATCGGTTTGCACTTTGTCTTCTGTTTGTGAAGAATGCTTGTAAAATATCCCTGCTTGCACTATTGGGCTTTCATGTCAGGTCGGCCATCTAGCGATCATTCATCGAGTTGATTTCGATCACTTGCCAAGCGTGCCAAGCGCCGCCGAGAAGAAGGCATCTCCATGGCCCCGAAGTCGAGGGGGGATCGCGCAGACTTGGATAGACCTGATGCCTCTTGTTGGGGCCTCGGATTCTCTGCATGTGATGGGCAGAGGGCTGTTCGCCGTATTTGCACCGAGCATGAATGGGAAGCTGCTCGGTTGCCTCTTGTCGGTGTAGGGTTCCTAGGCACTCTCAAGAGGTCTCACAAGGCATCAACCATGCCAATTTCAAAAATTATGGTACCGAGAAACCCTAGTGTACGGATCGTTGGCTAGATTTCTAGGCGAAAAATAAACTAGTTAACAACTTAACTAAAGAGAATACGGAAATACAACCTTTGTAGATCCGGTGCTCCACCTCCATAGCTCCACAATGAAGTCCTCTCCGCTGTCCATATCAAATCCGGGCTCTAGCGTCGGCTTCATCGGAGAAATGGCGAGCTAGGTCGTCGATGTCCATGCCGAAGATGATCTACGTCGAGGCATCGCTAAATCAAGCTCCGACTTCACCAAGTCAAGAAACTTGTGAAGAAAACACACTCTACTACTTGGCAAGAGGTAGAGGATGAAGAAATAGGAAGTGGGTAGACTTTAGAATTGGATTTCTCACTCTTTATCATCAATCACCATTGATGACCTCAAGGTTTTCTTCTTGAGTTCAAGGAAGAAGAAGAAGAAATGATATGATAAGTTATTGTTTTTATTGAAAAGAAAATCAATACTTATCATCTTATGAACCATGGTCAAGTGTAGAGATTAAACTTGGGTTAATGGAGTGGTTAGGGTTAAGCATGAGACAAAATGGTCACTTTGGTCAAAGCTTCATGAAGCTTCAACTATAAAACAAACAAAGCCACCATTTTCCTTTATGCTTATCATTTTTCCAAAAAGAATAAATGAAATAAATAAATGAATAAGTAAAAACCCTAATCATCCACTTAACCATAGTTTAATACTTTACACTTAACCATAAAGCATGTATCATCAAACATGATACAATCAAGTGCACAAAATCATATCGCATATGCAATGCACACACCCGAGTGAGAAAATCCATCTTAAGTGAACCGATACTAGTTAATGCAGAGTAATATATCAAATATATAATTATGCATTAAATCATTAAATCAACACTTGATTCAATGATCCGGTCATGTCGCACATAACCGACTGGTATCACAAGTAACAACTTATCGAATCAACACTTGATCCGATAACCCGGCTATATCGCATATAACCGATCAATGTCACATCGCGAGAATCGAATACAGTATCAGATACTGGTATTATTCTCGGTCCCGCACATATCTCATATGCGCTCCTATTTCGTTTCGCTTGAGCCAGGAAACCTCTGTGTAGGACTCTAAAGACTCGTCAATACGCCGGCAGCGGATGATGATCATATCAAACATCCACAAGCCGCAAGCGGTCTGCTAAACGTAACGGCCACCCGGGTATTGAGCGATCTGAAGATCGACGAGCAAGCCCGCTCACACTCCAGTGAATCCAACCAGTAACACTACCGTACAGTCCGGTCTGATCGTCTGATATGTCGCATATCTTGCCTAGGGGTGGTAAACGTCAGACCCCAATAGCTCAATAAGTCGTGTCGATATGAGGTCTATAACAATTCGAGAAACTACTGGTAACACTTACCAGTAAATCTCAGCAACCCTGGCCAGGGATTTCCTGTTATAGCCAATCGAACACAGCGCAACATCAACCCCCTATACCGGGAGAGACGAATCCCCTCCTATCGCTCATTGCCTCCATGTGACTCGGGACTGTACCCAAAAACCACCGTTTTGCACGCCCTCTTGGACGTGGTAAGATGGAAATCAAAGCACAGTGGGAACCGCACAAGACTCTATCACGATCTCGGGTCAACAGACTACTCTGTACCAGTGTCACCAGAGAACTGCCATCTGACGTGAGGTATAATACCATCTGGGAGTTCTCGGCGAGTCCGTCCAGTGTACCCAGTCTCTACTGAGCACCCGTATATCATCTCTGATGTCAAACACCGATGGATATGGGATCATCCATCGCCCATCTGTATGGGTCGAGAAGGTACACGCTAGTCTACTCTGGTATATCGATGCCCCGTCTCGATACACCCACGACTAGGGACTTTGAAGGATGTACTTATAGACTACCACGCCCCCACTAGTATGATCCGCATCACAGTCCAGGTAGTCAAGTACACATCCTAAGGGCTTTACCAACATGTAACAGAGAGACAATCAGTATACACGTTAAGGTAAAGGGTAACCAGATAGCATACTATCATGTCGAGCAAGAAAGTCCTCCCTATATATGTCCCAGCATCCACTACAATATACATCCTATGTACAGTAATGGCCTCTAGGGCATACATATAACTAACAATCTCCCACTTGCACTAGGGCCATCTGTAGCAGTGGTTGCAGTATCTCATACTCAACCATCCCATAAAAATCTCTCTCTGGGAACAGGCCTTTGTGAGTGGATCCGCTGTGTTGTCCTCTGAGTCTACTCTCCAAACCTAGATCACCCTGGAGATCATCCATCTCCATGATCAAGTGATACTGCCTTAGAATATGTCTGGATCACTGATGGGACCGGCGTTCCTTGGCATAAGCCACAACTCCATTGTCACACAATGGGAGGAACATAGTTCATCTCATGAACCAATATACACCCAAACAGCCTCTTTGGTAGCATCTTAAGTAGCGATGTATCCAGCCTTTATCGTCTAGTATGTCACGGTATCTAGCTTGGAACTCTTCCAACATACCGTCCCTCCACTGAGGGTAAAGACAATGCCTGTGACTGACATTCAGTCGTCTTTATCACCCTGGAACCCTTCCAGTGATTCTTCCCAGGATCGGTTGATACCGTCTCACTACAACTAGTGAGTAGCCTAACATCCATTTAGATCTATCTCATAGATCCAAAGTCCAGGATTTAGTAGGTATCACTTTGATCCTATATGGAGAATCATAGTGATAAGCGGAGATTGATCGAGCGTAGCATAGGAAACTCCTTCCCTATCAAGAGTATGTCATCCACGTACTCTACGAGGATCGTCACCATACTCCCTACTACCTTCTTGTTTATACAAGGTTTATCTACCATTTTGATGATGTCAACTTCTTTGACCGCTTCATCAAAACAGATGTTCCAACTCCGCGATGCCTGCTTTATCCTATAAAGTATCTTGCACACGTTTCCGCTGCTCCCACTGTCTACGAAGCCCTCTGGCTGTGTACTTATAGACACTCTCTTCTAAACATCATTTAGAAAAGCTGTCATGACACCCAACCACCAGATATCGTAGTCATGGTATGTAGCCGTGGCAAGTAGGATCTGGATGGACTTAAACATAGCTACTGGAAAAGGTTTCATCATTATCCACGCCTGGTCTATGACGAAAACCTTTAACTAGTCTAGCTTTGAAAGTCTCAACTTTTCCATATACACCAAGTAATCTTCTCAAGATATACTTGCTCCTGATGGGGATTTAACCCTTCAGATATAGCAACCAAAGTCCATACTTTGTTGGTGTATAAGGATTCCATCTCAGATCGCTAAGCATCCAGCCATTCTTACAGAGTCCCACTCCTGATGGCCAGCTCGAAACTAGTTGGGTCATCATCTCATGATGCAATCCTCGCTCCCACTGTCATAGAGAAACCGAAGTATCTCTCAGGTGGGTGAGGAACCCTACTAGATCGGCGGAGAGGCTGAGGTTCGTTGGTAACTATTGAATCCTTTGGTTCTGTCAAATCTTCAGCTGCAGTTTTGTATAGCTGGAACCTTTCCAGTTCTACATTACAGACTTTGCCTCGAACTTGTTCGGATTTTGCTTTCAGACATAGGCCGGACAACTCCAAATCTTAACTAACTTAAGACATGGGCTCTCCCCTTTCCATATCACATATGAAATGGTAGGCGACTGATTTGATTTGAACCCTATTCAATAGGTATGCAGCTTCTCAAGTGCATAACTCCCAAAAAGGAAATAGGTAACTCAGTAGTACTCATCATAGAGCACACCTTATCATATAGGGTGTGATTGCTCCACCCCGATATACCATCGTGCCATGGTGTATTCAGAGGAGTAATGCTGAGAGAGAATCTCATTCTCCTTTAGAAAAATCCAGGAATTCCATGCTTAAGTATTCTCCTCCCTGATCTCATCATAGGACTTAATACTTATACCCGTATTTTGGTTCTCTACTTCTAACTTATATTCTGTGAATATCTTAAAAGGTTCGGACTCATGTTTCAACAGGAACATAGGTCTGAATCTCGAAAGATTATCAGAGAATATAATGAAGTATAAAGAACCAGTCCTGGTATGTGTAGACAGGGGACCTACATATATCAACATGTATCATCCCAAGAGTTCATTAACTCTTTCTCTGTTTCCAGTAAACGGAGCTATGGTCATCTTATCTCTGTGACATGACTGGCAAGTTTCACAAGATGTAAATTCAAACTCATTTAAATATGCATCTTTATGTAACTCTAGCTAGTCGGGTCGCATTGATATGACCTAGTCTACAATACCTCAAGAAGAATTCGTTCATTTCTAAACTCTTCCTCTTTTGTGTGTTCCATATACTAAGAACTGTAGTTTGATTTAGAACATTAATGCTTTTAGACAACGTGCCTGAACCGATCAACTTTTGATATAGGAAATGTTCAAAACATTATCCAACAATACAAAATTTTATCATTTCTTTACTAATAAAGAGACTGATATGATTTTGTATATCAGGTTCGGTATCTAATAACATTCGTTCAGAATCAATGTATTGGTAATACAGGGTGACAGTGACCAACAGACTTGGCTGCAACACTTGCCCCGTTTTCTGCCTCATGAAACTTATCACCCGTTCTCAGTTCTCTACCTATCTGTAGCCCTATGTAACAGATTACATATCTGGGATCCTGATCTGGTATCGCATATCCAGGACGTAAAGGATACTGAGAAACAGTTCTCTGTAATGAACACACCCGAAGATGATGCATCAGCATGCACTCTCTTCGTTTGGGCGGCACGGGAATTCTGGTAATCCCCAATTTCCTGCTCTGTCTTATAACAATTATAAGTTGGAGCGGGACCAACGTTCCCCAGCTCAGTATAACAAGCGGGTTCGGTCAATAATCCGTATTATTATCTTGATTAAGGCGTGATATGGTCGCTACCTGGAGAGAGAGAGAAGAAAACACTCAGCGTGCGCTCTGTCAAGAATAGATTGGTTATTATTTTATCTAATCAGGATGGCTCCCATTGCTTTTTATCAAATCTTCCTTCAAACCCTAAAAGGAAAGACTAGCCGGGATTAATTACACACTACAAGTTCGCCAATCTTTCAGCCAGGCCAGTGTCGGTACTTTGAGGGAGGTCCCCCGTGCTTTCGCACGAACCTAATTACAGTAAACCTCGTTTTCCCATAGGCGTAACCCCGTTGACACCTTTCTAGACACCTACTTGATCGGCTAATTGTAATGTATAAAACTCTCCCAGGAGTAACTCTTACTCGCAGCGGGTATCGGGATCCAACTATCTCATAGAAGGTATGCAATCTCATTGCAAATTTCAACACTTGAAATTCCCGATAATATTTTGCCCCTAGCGTCCTATGACCTTGACGCAGGCCAACAAACCAAAGTCCGCTAGTCAAGTTCAACCCGTCATTTCCTGATTGAATTAAACCCACCCGCACGACCCTTGACGCAGGCCAACAAAGTCGCACGACTACCCTAATCCAATCACATCATATGCTTATGCAGATAAGCACCAGTTAGCTACCGCACACTACGCCTTGACGCAGGCCAACAAACGTAGCACGAATACTAACTACTACTTATCTGAAATGACGGAGGGCTACGACAGGTTTTTCTGAAAACCCATTGCGTAATGAACTTGATATCGTTGTAGAATCAAATGATTTTAAAATGGAGTGCTTTTGAGGCTTTTCTAGTTTTGCTAAAGGAGTCACTCCCGGTGAAGGGATCTCGGTCCTTTCCTCGTCGAATGAGGTGCGGGATATATCATATATATCACTGTGCAAAGCAAAAACTCTTAAAAGCAATCAAAAGACAAACCGAGTGTGTAGCATCTGCCAGTTATTGCTAAAGGAGTCACTCCCGGTGAAGGGATCTCGGTCCTTTCCTCATCGAATAAGGTGCATGATATATCATATATACCTCTGTGCAAAGCAAGAACTGTAGCTACCCTTTTTATTTTGAAATTCGGTTCTACAACATCTTAGGTTTCTTTTATTTCATTAATCACATTAATGAAGTCCCATCATTTATGTACCTAAACATCACAGATAAATACGACGTACACTTATGCCATCCGCATTCGCCTCGATGTCCCCTCGTGCACCGTTAGGTTAGGTAACTAACGGCAGAGCGGGGCAGGGCTAGCGCGGGTGTAAAACATAAGTAACGTCTATATAATATATCATATATACTATATACTGTATCTATCACAGAACATCACATGATCACATCACAGATATCACAGCAGAAGAATCATATGAAATATTGGATATAGTAGGACGTCCGTGTTTTCAATACGAGCCAGTATAAAACACGGATTCCACGGTCGTGATGAATAGCCAAACCCACACCCCTAGACCCCTACGAGAGCGGCAAGCAACCCTACCAATTCTGGAGTTAGGAGACCCGGACTCGACTCCTCGAGTTGGTCTCCCACTGGACTCCAGAACCCGGTTACTTGTGCCCTCCTCCTTGGGTCTATCCTAGTACGGAAAAGTAAATAATATACAAACGGTGACATCTTCCGCAACCTGGAAGCGCCCCAATAAAAGAATATTACATACAAGTTTTTACATGAATGAAAATGAAAAACACTTATCTCACATAAAAAAAACCCGGCTATTCAAACACGACGATCCAATATAACATATCCAGCAACACATAACATCACATGTCATCAACGTAAGTAAATATGCGCATCCCAATTGTCGTTGACATATAGCAACGAAACCGGCGATATCACATATTACACTTACGGTCACAGAAAAGAAAGTGTAAAACTACAACAGTTGGAATCCGCAACCACCTTAGACATCACATGCCTGACCAAATGAATTACTTAGACATCGCATGCCTAACAATTATAAACCCCGCATTTTAGTCTCATTATCGAAAACTCTTTTCAATATCAAGTCGGGTAATTCAACAAGATTCCCGACATCCTGATCGAATACTCGTCGCAAACTTCAGTAGGCGGCCGCACCCCCGATACCGTCGACGAAGTGCACCAAGGCGGAACACCGCTGCCGCGAGCACCCGAACGGATGCTTTCGGCGACGGGGTTCTCCTACAGTCACTTGGTCGGGGCAATGGGGTGAGGCTGTCTATTAAGTTTACCCGGCGAGTATCCGCGTACGCTACGTGATTGCGACGGACTTTTGATCACATAAAAATTCCGTGGCAACCGATCAAGTGAGACTAAACTGCTATGTTTATAACATTCATTCAGTTATCTCATAACTTATTGTGAATTCCAATTATTGTATCCCATTCCAGATAAACAGAAAATGTTAAACTTTTCGATCGAACAATCGAACACCCAAGTTTTCCCGATACAGATCAACACATGAAATAAGTCTAACAACATTCAGTTCGTGCCTCAGTACCAACGGTCCAGCCGTAGAAGGGTCAAGCCAACGCCTCACATGTGGCACGCCGTACTGCCCCAAACCCGAAGGTTCAAAGGGCAGTTCAAGACGGTCACATAATCGAGTTAAGGTTTGTTGTCTTCCAGAGGGACCATTGCGTTACTTGCACTACTTAGAACGTCGTTAAACTACGGAAAAATCCAACACTTGGAAATTTCCCGACAGGGGAAAAATTGGGTATTTATATCCGGTCGAACTTTTTAACATATTCTAAAATTTATCCGGAAAGCCACATAGACAAAATCTGATACTCCGATCGAAACACCGAATCCCCAAATCAACCCAGAAAATTCAACTCTGGAAAAAATATTAAAAATTCCCAGGAAAACCAGCACATAAAACTAAGAATTACTGTGCAGAAATAGATGCACAAAACGACAAACATGCCGCGGATCCGCCGCACGAGCCATGCTCGTGCCGCGGAAACGCGGCGGAATGATGGAGTTATGGACTCGTTTTGCACAGTTATTCTTAGGATTCCCTGCTGATTTTTCTGCATATTTTTATATTCGAAAAATCCCAGATTTTAGAAAAAGGACAGAGAGCATGTTCCGGGTTGGGTTTTCGGTTCGTTCGGACTTCAAATTCCGTCTAGACTTCGCCTAAGGCTCTAGCTAGGCTCAGATACCACTGTAGGGTTCCTAGGCACTCTCAAGAGGTCTCACAAGGCATCAACCATGCCAATTTCAAAAATTATGGTGCCGAGAAACCCTAGTGTACGGATCGTTGGCTAGATTTCTAGGCGAAAAATAAACTAGTTAACAACTTAACTAAAGAGAATACGGAAATACAACCTTTGTAGATCCGGTGCTCTACCTCCATAGCTCCGCAATGAAGTCCTCTCCGCTGTCCATATCAAATCCGGGCTCTAGCGTCGGCTTCATCGGATAAATGGCGAGCTAGGTCGTCGATGTCCATGCCGAAGATGATCTACGTCGAGGCATCGCTAAATCAAGCTCCGACTTCACCAAGTCAAGAAACTTGTGAAGAAAACACACTCTACTACTTGGCAAGAGGTAGAGGATGAAGAAATAGGAAGTGGGTAGACTTTAGAATTGGATTTCTCACTCTTTATCATCAATCACCATTGATGACCTCAAGGTTTTCTTCTTGAGTTCAAGGAAGAAGAAGAAGAAATGATATGATAAGTTATTGTTTTTATTGAAAAGAAAATCAATACTTATCATCTTATGAACCATGGTCAAGTGTAGAGATTAAACTTGGGTTAATGGAGTGGTTAGGGTTAAGCATGAGACAAAATGGTCACTTTGGTCAAAGCTTCATGAAGCTTCAACTATAAAACAAACAAAGCCACCATTTTCCTTTATGCTTATCATTTTTCCAAAAAGAATAAATGAAATAAATAAATGAATAAGTAAAAACCCTAATCATCCACTTAACCATAGTTTAATACTTTACACTTAACCATAAAGCATGTATCATCAAACATGATACAATCAAGTGCACAAAATCATATCGCATATGCAATGCACACACCCGAGTGAGAAAATCCATCTTAAGTGAACCGATACTAGTTAATGCAGAGTAATATATCAAATATATAATTATGCATTAAATCATTAAATCAACACTTGATTCAATGATCCGGTCATGTCGCACATAACCGACTGGTATCACAAGTAACAACTTATCGAATCAACACTTGATCCGATAACCCGGCTATATCGCATATAACCGATCAATGTCACATCGCGAGAATCGAATACAGTATCAGATACTGGTATTATTCTCGGTCCCGCACATATCTCATATGCGCTCCTATTTCGTTTCGCTTGAGCCAGGAAACCTCTGTGTAGGACTCTAAAGACTCGTCAATACGCCGGCAGCGGATGATGATCATATCAAACATCCACAAGCCGCAAGCGGTCTGCTAAACGTAACGGCCACCCGGGTATTGAGCGATCTGAAGATCGACGAGCAAGCCCGCTCACACTCCAGTGAATCCAACCAGTAACACTACCGTACAGTCCGGTCTGATCGTCTGATATGTCGCATATCTTGCCTAGGGGTGGTAAACGTCAGACCCCAATAGCTCAATAAGTCGTGTCGATATGAGGTCTATAACAATTCGAGAAACTACTGGTAACACTTACCAGTAAATCTCAGCAACCCTGGCCAGGGATTTCCTGTTATAGCCAATCGAACACAGCGCAACATCAACCCCCTATACCGGGAGAGACGAATCCCCTCCTATCGCTCATTGCCTCCATGTGACTCGGGACTGTACCCAAAAACCACCGTTTTGCACGCCCTCTTGGATGTGGTAAGATGGAAATCAAAGCACAGTGGGAACCGCACAAGACTCTATGACGATCTCGGGTCAACAGACTACTCTGTACCAGTGTCACTAGAGAACTGCCATCTGACGTGAGGTATAATACCATCTGGGAGTTCTCGGCGAGTCCGTCCAGTGTACCCAGTCTCTACTGAGCACCCGTATATCATCTCTGATGTCAAACACCGATGGATATGGGATCATCCATCGCCCATCTGTATGGGTCGAGAAGGTACACGCTAGTCTACTCTGGTATATCGATGCCCCGTCTCGATACACCCACGACTAGGGACTTTGAAGGATGTACTTATAGACTACCACGCCCCCACTAGTATGATCCGCATCACAGTCCAGGTAGTCAAGTACACATCCTAAGGGCTTTACCAACATGTAACAGAGAGACAATCAGTATACACGTTAAGGTAAAGGGTAACCAGATAGCATACTATCATGTCGAGCAAGAAAGTCCTCCCTATATATGTCCCAGCATCCACTACAATATACATCCTATGTACAGTAATGGCCTCTAGGGCATACATATAACTAACAGTCGGGGGCTTTGATCCTTAGCGTTGAAGGGGATGTAAGAAGCCCACTAAGGATGACCGGGCAGTGAAGCTAGGCGGTTGCTGTTCCCCTCCGAATGGCGGCGCACAAGACTGCGGGGTCCTGACGCTGAGATTCGGAGCAGATGCTATTTGGTTTTATCCGTCCACCTCTCCGAAGATGCCAAGTTGATTTATGGCATCGTGTATCGGAGGTTTAGACGGATGCGGCCGATGTAGCAGACTTCGTCAGATTCCCCCTCGCTTGAGTGGTTTTTGATTGTGGGGACGCTCTTCCCTGCAGGCGCAAGCCCCTGCAGTTAATTACGCTACCGCATCGCGGTAACAACTTTCTCCTTCTCCAGAATTTCACTTCGTGTCGTGTGTGTTTGTTTTGTTTGTGGTTGCCCGTGGATTGTATACGGAGACTAAGCGATGCCGTCGCCCGTAGGACATGGATTAGTCCAAATCCGTATTTACTTAGATTTGGGTTTGGTGTTTTAGTTTAAGGAGACGTTAGCCATATTTAGGCTAAGATCGACTTAAACGTTCGTTTAGGATACGTTAGTCCGATTTGAGACTAAGATCAACTTAACGGGATCGTTTGGATCCGATGAAGAGCATTTGGGGGCTCTACTGTTCCAGTTTAGGGACGTAGAGGTCCATAGGTAGTTTAAGGACATTGCGGTCCATTGGTAGTTTAAGGACATTGTGGTCTATATTCCAGTTTAGGGACGTGGTGGTCCATATTCCAGTTTAGG
This sequence comes from Agapanthus africanus, assembly GCA_030015575.1. Taxonomy (NCBI): domain Eukaryota; kingdom Viridiplantae; phylum Streptophyta; class Magnoliopsida; order Asparagales; family Amaryllidaceae; genus Agapanthus; species Agapanthus africanus. The sequence goes on along the minus strand of CM057344.1, from coordinate 670,544,158 downwards.
GACGTGGTGGTCCATAGGTAGTTTAAGGACGCTTAAGTCCGTGAGTTTAAGGACCCCACAGTCCGTGTTTTAGTTTAAGGACGCATAAGTCCGCGGGTTTAAGGATCCCACAATCCGTCTTTTGGTTTAAGGACGCTTAAGTCCATGAGTTTAAGGACCCCACAGTCCGTGTTGATGTGTGGTTGTCGGGACCCGTCACCTCTCTGACGCCGTTGAAGGATTACAACGATAGGAGTCAAAGGTGTTCGGAGATGTACCCTTGAAACGGTCGTAAATTGATTTAAGAGAGCAGCTATGTTCAGTCAATTTTAATTTGAGAACTTACGGCCATGATTGGGCTAAGTCCAGTTAAAAAAATGTTCAACACTTTTATTTGTTTTTATTTTTTGTTTGGGCTCTGCTCATAAAGGATGCAGAGCATCAATTTGTTTTGGGCTCTGCTCATTTTATAAATGATGCAGAGCACCAATTTTACTTGGGCTCTACCCTTTTATAAAAGATGCAGAGCATCAATTTTACTTGGGCTCTGCCCTTTTATAAAAGATGCAGAGCATCAATTTTACCTGGGCTCTGCCCATTTATTGCTTTGCAATTTATTTTGGCCTACTAGGTCTTTTTGATTTGGGCATGGCTCATTAACAAAAGAAATGCATTGCATTTGTCAGGCGCTTTGCACCAATCAAAGAGCGCAAGCGCTTGTGGTGATGACACGTGTCATGCAAGCACAGTGCGCTGCACTTGCGCTGCTGACACGTGGCGCGCTGTGGTGAGTTGCGCCAGGTTCAGAGAGCAGGGCTCTATTTCAAAGGCGCATAGCGCAAATGGTTCAGATGATGACACGTGGCGTTCTCTGGTGGCTTGCGCCAACCCAAGAGCGCAACAGTACAGTTTTGCAAGTGCAAGTCACTATCAACTTGAGAATCTTTTAGATTCCAGAACCAATGGTTCATAAAAAAGTGCAAAGCACTATTTGTTTTCTTGATCTAATTTAGATCAAAGAAAACAAGTTTCTCTTGTTTTTCTTATTTCAGGGAACCAGAGGTTCATAAAAAGTGCAAAGCACTATTTTTATTTGTTTTTTATTGAAGATCATCGATCTTGTTCTTAGATCAATGATCCATTAGAAGAAATTCTTCTATCTTAAAGGTTTTTACCTTTTTTCTTCTTGAAATTCCTTCAGAGTTCTCTCTGATTGAAGTTCTTGATTTTTCACCAAAAATTGATCCTTTTGAATTGAGGTCTAGAGGCCTTTATATAGTGCCCATAAATTTGTTAAAGAGATCTTTCTCTGAGTGATTTGGGGAATTTTCCCTACCGTTGGATTTTTGATCTAAGGGCTTCTGTTTTACAGAAGGTAATCTTCTTGTTTTAATAAGAACAGAAAAATCTTACTCGAATTTAATTCTGTTTGGTGCAAACGCCCCAGCGTGCGACACGTGTCAAGCAGCGCAGAGCAACTGCGCTGACACGTGTCGCGCAGCGCATAGCGCAGCGCCACTGCGCTAGCGCAACTGCGCTGACACGTGTCGCGCAGCGCAGCGCAACTGCGCTAGCGCATCTGCGCTGACACGTGTCGCGCAGCTCAACTGCGCTTGCGCATCTGCGCTGACACGTGTCACGCAGCGCTTGCGCAACTGAAGCGTTGCTTCCTTTAATTTTGTTTTAAATAGAGCTTGCTCTGATTAGGCGCGCTGTCTTGGGCGCTGCGCTGATGTATCAGCTTTTGACACGTGGCGCGTTGCGCGCAGCGCAAAGGATCTGAAGCGTTGCTTCATTTATTAAAGCTTAAATTTTCAAAATAGAGATTTGCTCTGATTGGGGGAAGGTGAAGCGTTGCTTCATCTCCCGTCTTGGAATTTGAACAGAGCTTTGCTCTGATTGGGGTAAACAAATGCCCCCCCACCGTTGCGATTACGTGGCCCCAAACGCGAGCGCAACGGTGGTAGAATTCCAACCGTTGCAGCAACTTTTGGAAGTTGAAAGGTCATTTGATGCCTATAAATAGGACATTTGGTCCTCAACAGATGATTATCATCTCCAAAATTTTACTTTCAGAACTCAGAGCCCTGCTCTTTATTTTCAAGAACTTCAAGAGTTAGACTCTTAAAACTTTTAGATGAAAATTTTAATTTGAATTAAATTAAATTAGATTAATTTTCATTGACAGAGCCTTGCTCTCAATAGATCCCTGATCTAAAGAAGACTCATTTAGGGTTTCATTTAGCAGAGCTTTGCTCTAAAGGGATCTAAAGAGGATTAAGGAGAACCCTGTTAGGGTTCCATTAATAGAGCTTTGCTCTCCGAAAGATTTTCATTTATAATTTCTTGATTCATTAATGGAGCTTTGCTCCTTTTAAATTACATAACAGAACTTTTAAGGGTTGCTGATTGTTGTCGATCTTCTTTTATAGGAGTGATGGACGCCCATATGTACGACCTCGACGAGATTATTTCTTACAGGGATATCCGCCGACTTGGCCGTTCCCAAAATCGGGAGTTCACGAACGCGGAGTGTGCTAAAATCAAGAGCCGCTTTGACGCATACAACGGACAACTGCTTCCCCGACGTTCTTCTCTTCTGAAGCTTATCGTGGGAGCAATTTGGGAAGCGCTTCCCCTATTTTTTACCGGCGTGCCGCTTAGGGCATTGGACGCTGCCGAGGACAAGGTGCATTCAGTGTACCTGATGAGCTTAATCTCGAAGAGACGGCGAGACAATCTTGTCGATCTCTTGCACCAGGCCTTTCAACAGTCCGCCATTCTTGCTGCCTACCGGAGGGTAGAGGACATTAGCGGGGATCCCGACGCTCGTGCTCGCGAAAGGAAGCATACCAGGATGGTTCGCCAAGCTTGGAAAGTTTTGGACAAGGTCACTTTCAAATTCCTCAATCCCTGTCCAGGATTTGAGGTCTTGCCATTGTAATCTTTTGGACAATGTCTTTATTTATGATTGTAAGAACCCTTTGCAACATGAATGGAAAATTTCTATTTCAGCTTGTCTTATTTCTCGTTCTGAGTCTTTTGCACATGTGTGAATGAATGTGTCTCGAATGCTTGATCAAATGCACATCGGATATCCTTCTGTTGTTTTCTTCTTTCTTTTATTCTCAGCATGCTGTCTTGATAAACACATTTGACCGATAATAGAGTAAGCATCTAGATTTCTCCGAGAGATAGCGATGGCTTAGACCGCGGGTTCAGATCTGCCGCCTAAGACTTTTCAACTCTATGAGCCGTGAGGGTCTCATAGAGACTTTTCTCCCTACGGATCGAGAGGATCTCGTAGGTGTATTTTCTCCTTAGGAATCGTGAGGATTCCTAAGCGCGTTTTCTCTTATAAGTCGTAAGGATCTTATAAGAGAATTTTTCCCTCTTACGAGTCGAGAGGGCTCGTAAGCGGTTGTTTCCCTCCTTGTCGAAATTCGACTTTGGAGAGTGAGACCCGTGAATAGTATGCAAGAGACCGCTTTAGACTGACTTGCAGGGTCCCATTGTTCAGGAAACAAGTTTTTAATCCCTGCTGCCTGAGGCTTCATCTTGCATGTTGAGACGAATCGGGAATTTCCCGCGGAGACACTGGTTTCTCTGCGAGCCGACGCGAATCAGGAGGCTCTCATCAAGGACGCTTGTTTCCCTGAATTGAGGTATTTGCTAAGGATATTTGTTTCCCTGGTGTTGAAACGAATCGGGAATTTCCCGCGGAGACACTGGTTTCTCTGCGAGTCGACGCGAATCAGGAGGCTCTCATCAAGGACGCTTGTTTCCCTGAATTGAGGTATTTTCCAAGGATATTTGTTTCCCTGGTGTTGAAACGGATCGAGAATTTCCCACGGAGACACTGGTTTCTCTGCGAGTCGACGCGAATCGGGAGGCTCTCATCAAGGATGCTTGTTTCCCTGAATTGAGGTATTTTCCAAGGATATTTGTTTCCCTGGTGTTGAAACGGATCGAGAATTTCCCACAGAGACACTGGTTTCTCTGCGAGTCGACGCGAATCAGGAGGCTCTCATCAAGGATATTTGTTTCCCTGAATTGATGTATTTTCTAAGGATATTTGTTTCCCTGGTGTTGAAACGGATCGAGAATTTCCCACGGAGACACTGATTTCTCTGCGAGTCGACGCGAATCAGGAGGCTCTCATCAAGGATGTTTGTTTCCCTGAATTGAGGTATTTTCCAAGGATATTTGTTTCTCTGGTGTTGAAACGGATCGAGAATTTCCCACGGAGACACTGGTTTCTCTGCAAGTCGACGCGAATCGGGAGGCTCTCATCAAGCATGTTTGTTTCCCTGAATTGAGGTATTTTCTAAGGATATTTGTTTCCCTGGTGTTGAAACGGATCGAGAATTTCCCACGGAGACACTGGTTTCTCTGCGAGTCGACGCGAATCAGGAGGCTCTCATCAAGGATATTTGTTTCCCTGAATTGAGGTATTTTCCAAGGATATTTGTTTCCCTGGTGTTGAAACGGATCGAGAATTTCCCGCGGAGACACTGATTTCTCTGCGAGTCGACGCGAATCAGGAGGCTCTCATCAAGGATGTTTGTTTCCCTGAATTGAGGTATTTTCCAATGATATTTGTTTCCCTGGTGTTGAAACGGATCGAGAATTTCCCACGGAGACACTGGTTTCTCTGCGAGTCGACGCGAATCAGGAGGCTCTCATCAAGGATATTTGTTTCCCTGAATTGAGGTATTTTCCAAGGATATTTGTTTTCCTGGTGTTGAAACGGATCGAGAATTTCCCACGGAGACACTGGTTTCTCTGCGAGTCAACACGGATCAGGATTTTCTTCGTCAAGGACACTTGTTTCCTCGAGTCGAAGGATTTGCCGAAAACACTGGTTTCTTCGGGGTTGGGACGAACCGTCGAGATTTGGCTTCGTTTTCTGGCGGAGCCTGTTGGGAAAGTATGGTTCCCTATTTATTTGCGCCCTTGAATTGTATACAGGGATCGATGTGATCTCAACTATAGGGCCAAAGTTTTATCATTTTTTTTTATTTCCGCGATGCTCTATCATTTCAACTTGTAACACCCGAGCCCAATGATACTGTTTTTCAGTTACTGTTTGAGAATTAATGTGGTACTCATTTCATTTAGCTTGCCTGTTTGTCACTTACTGTAAAATTTTATCTAGCAAAGTCATTTCTGCATATAACAAATTTTAGCATCTAAAATGAAATTAAAAATATTCATCTTGGCCTACTCGACACCCCTAGCCTTGTGGTAGCGTCTGTGCATCGAGTTCTCGTCCCGTTCGGTGAAACGGGCGAGTTTGGACGGCTACGCGCGCGTACAGGTGTCCGTCTTGGGGGTATGCTTTTTAATCATAAAACACTTAATTTTAAAATTTGGAACCCGCTTAAAATCCTATTATTTTAATTTCAAATTTTGGACCCAATCCGGGCACGATTTGGAAATGTTTTATTTAGCGCCAAAATCCCAAATTTCTATAATCTTTAAACCATAATATATATTCCCTAACCTATATATCTTTCACTGTTAGATATTAAATCTTTTGAAATTCTTTTAACCTCTAAAATCATCACAGCCAATCACGAGGCATATAATTCCCCGTGGGCCCCATCGTTTATCTCTCTCTCTCTCTCTTTCCATCTCTCTCTCTCTAACCCCTCAAATTTCTCTCTTCATATCTCTTTCTCTCTCTCCCTCGTATATATTCCCTCTCCTTCTTTTTTTTCAAAATCACGAGCAGCAGAACCCAACGAGCCTCAACCCTAGCCACCGCCTCGTCCCCGTCGCCGCCGCAACCTCGTCGCCGGCACCACCGTCACCCTCGTCCGTGCCTCCTCGTTTCAACCACAACCCTCGCCATCCTTCCCCGTGCGCCTGCAACCCATCACGAGCCTCGCCCTTAACCCTAGCCACCTCCATCCTTGCCGCCGCAGCCCCGACGCTGGCGCCAGCGTCACCAGCACCCTCGACTCCTCTGCCTTGCCTCGCCCACACCTTCTTTCTTCCACCCCCGCGCACCCTGCGTAGCCGCGACCCTCTGCAACCTCCTGCATCTTCCCTGCTCACCACCGGCGACCACCTGCGCCGCCCCTGGCCGTCGCCGGCGATCCCCGACCACTCCAGAATACCTTGTAAGATACTTCCCTCCTCTTTCCCTTCTTCCTTCCTTCTTGGCTAATGTTTTCTTCATCGACAGTTTTCTTCCCCCGCGATCACTGTTCACCGCCGGAGCTCCGGTGACGTCGTCAACCTTCGCAACCCCTCTGCTGATCATCGTAAGCACCCTCTCAGATCTTCCTCCCCCTTTCCTTGTATTTTCCTTGTATTTCTTGTTTTTCTTGTTTCATATCATGATGTCTCGCTCACTGTTCTTTTCTCGCCGGAATCCGGCGATGCCGACGACGTGATCCGACGTTCCAGCGAGGTACCCCGATCCGCGTGGTCCCAGTGTTCGTTGTTTGGGTTCAATCCGTGAACCGTGCGTCCGTCGCGAGTTTCCCCGCCGACGTTATGTTCCGTTTTTCCCAGTTCGCGACCCGCCGAGGCAAGTAACCCTTGCTACATGCTATACAGTATAATTATATATGTATTGACATCCTAAACCTGTAAAATTAGCTTGGTACAATCGTTTTCCATTTTGGTTATAAATTACATTATATCATTTTACGGTTAAACATGAAACTTACAGTTCGCAATTTGAACCCAATAATCAAATCTACCGGTTCAATCACATTTTACTGTTAAATAGCTGGTAGCAATTATCCATGTAGTTCTGTTACATTCGGATACTCGTATGCATTTAACCTGATATAACTATATTGAACCGTCACATAAATTATTGCACCGCTAAGGGTGCTTAAACCTGTTAACATGACTAAACGGCTACATTGAATTACTGCACTCTTGTGATTGAATGAAACATGCTTATTATTTAATTCATTGCTTATTTCATATTGTTAATACCCTGTTTGATTATATATCTGATTGTGAGCACACCCACGATATTGTTTACATCTTGACCTGACATGGCCACATATATATATTGATACACCTGACATGGTACCGTATACTGTTGACTTGACCTGATGTACCATGACCTGACCCGTTACCTGATCCTGTGTCTAATGCCAACAAACCTGACATGTAGTCCTCATGGACCGTTCCTGTTGTCTATCCAGACAAACCTGCTTTTACCTGATCCTATGTTGGTATTAGTTCTTGATTACTGAATACCTGACCTGACATACATAACTTGGGGGTATGAGGAAATCAAAGGTGAAACCTGACTTGTAACTCAACAGTTCGATACCTGTTCTGATCAGTCTTACGGGCTAGGCCAGCCCCGGAGTGATGATGCTGACATCACTCGCCCATCCTGCTACCTGTTACTGCCTAGCGGCACGTCTCGGATTCAGCCCCGAGAATCTTGACCGTGGTCCCGGGCATGCACGGGATACTATTGAGTTACATCGACGATTCATCAATTGATTTCAAAGACTTTAGAATAGAAAACCTGATAGAACAGTTTAGTTACCCACTGCACACTACCCTGCACTGCTTGTTTCACATTATTGCTTTATTCATGTTTATATTACATTGCCTACTACACTGTTCATATTATATTACTTGATGACATGACGCGCTGACGTCTGGGTTTTGCATGGCCCAGATTCCGTACCGCTGTTGCAGTCCGAGCAGGAGTACTTCAGCCAGCAGGCTGAGCTGTGAGTTCAGTAGTAGTTAGTTTTATTTCCTGCATTTATTTCCTGATGTGAGCTCGCATTATGGCACACACTTTTCAGTTATTTGTATTGGATCATTTGCTTCCGCATTTATTTATTTTTGACTCCTGTTATTCTGGATTATGGACATGTTTTAGATAGTTTTATCTTGTTCTTGATATCTCTACAGCCGTAATGTGACTGTGGATGGATACTTCCTACCCACAGGTAGCATGGTTGGTTATGTCACGTGCCTAATTTAGCGTACTCTGGGAAGCGGGGCATGACACAACTTTTATATCGCGAAGGTCGCGATTGCCCAATCATTTCGGCTATTTTTCGCGGTGCCCAATCATTTCGGCTATTTATTTTATTTTTACTCGCTGCTTTTTATTGCGAGTTGCTCAATCATTTCGGCTATTTCGTGTGCATACGTTTTTACTTGCTGCTTTTTATTGCAAGTTGCCCCATCATTTCGGCTATTTCGTATGCATGTGCGGCCTACCGGCTTTTCGCCGTAAATCTGAATTTAGACACCGATTTCGGCATCAGCACCGCTACAACTGGGATGTTGCCAGGTGCGAATCATCATTTGCCTCTGTCGATGTCGAACAAAGGTGGCTTAGCGAACAGGGTTAAGGTCCTGTCGACTAAGGCTTTTGACTTCATGAGCCGTAGGGGTCCCACAAAGGTATTTCTCCCTGTGAGTCGTGAGGATCTCGTAGGTGTATTTTTTCCTTAGGCATCGTGAGGATTCCTAAGTGTATGTTCCTCTGTAAGTCGTAAGGATCCTACAAGAGGGTTTTCTCCTTGTAAGTCGAGAGGACTTATAAGGGTTGTTTGTCATGCGTATATATCCCCAGTCACGGATGGGACTTGGTTAGGGAAATATTTATTCGCGCCCGTGGATTGTATACAAGGGTCAGTATTGGACCACTTATAGGGAAATCTCGGAAGTTATGGGGGGGGGGGTTGCTTAAGCACAGGTTTAGGTCTCTGTAACTTAAGACTTTCAAATCTTATGAGCCGTGAGGGTCCCATAAGAGAGTTCTCCTTACGAGTCGTGAGGATCTCGCAAGTGTATTTTCTCCTTTAGGTTTCGTGAGGATTCCTAAGTGTGTTGCTCTTTTGTGAGTTGTAAGGATCTCACGCGTGTGGTTTCTCCTTACAAGGTCGAGAGGACCCCGTAAGTGTCCTTTAATGAGGTTGCGCCCTTTCGGGTTTTCACAAACACTCGCCGGTAGTCCTGCTGTTTTTACTCACGGAGCCCTTTCGGGTTTTCATCCGTGCCCATTTTGCTTATGGACATACCGTTTTTTTTAATATTTTTTTTTATTTTTATATATATTTTTTTTACGAGGTTGCGCCCTTTCAGGTTTTCACGAACACTCGCCGGTAGCCTTGCTGTTTTTACTCACGGAGCCCTTTCAGGTTTTCATCCGTGCCCTTTTTTTGCTTATGGACATACCGTTTTTATATATATTTTTATTTTATATTAGAAGGGGGAAACCCTGAACTTGTAGGGGGCTCTAGAGGTGTGCTGTCAAAAGGACGCCCTAAAGATGCTGCGGTAGTAGTTTAAGGACGTTTCGGTCCTTCATTAGTTTAAGAACGTTTCGGTCCGTCATTAGTTTAAGGACGTCTCGGTCCGTTCCCTGGAGAAGGCTGGCTTACTGCTTATAAAGTTTGAGCTTAGGAAGATAGCGAGCGGACATAGTCGTCGTCATCTATCGTTGACCTGGCTGTGGCTTATTAAGCGTAGTATTTCTTTAGGAAGCGGCCGTTTATTGGCCTAAAAGGTCTTTCACCGTGCATATCCATGAGCAGATAGGCTCCACTTTGGTAGACCTTGTCTATGATGTACGGGCCTTCATAGTTCGGCTCGAATTTTCCCCGCTTTGCGCGATTGGGGATCATAGGCCTCTTGACCACTAGCACGAGTTCGCTTTGGCGGAATGTCCTCGGCCGGGTCAATCGTTCATATGAGCGCGTCATCTTTGCTTTATAGGCCTCCAGATTTTGTTACGCTATGAGCCGGGTCTCATCAAGGGCATCGATCTCCTCAAGCTGAAGGTGAGCATTCTCTTCGTCCGTCAGCTCGTAGTGAACCGCCACTCATAGAGAGGGTAACTCTATCTCGAGGGGGAGTACTGCTTCTGTACCGAATACCAACACGTATGGCATTGTTTTTGTGGCTATCTTGAACGTAGTTCGATACGCCCAAAGAGCTTCTTGCAGTCTTTCGTGCGAGTCCTTCTTATTTCGGGACACCGTTTTCTTCATGATCTTTGTCAAGGTCTTGTTGAAGGCCTCAGCTAGACCGTTAGCTCACGGATTGTAAACCGAGGAATATCTCCAGTCTATATTGTGTTATTGCGCGAAGCGACTGATCTTGTGGCTTCTGTAAGCTGGCCCGTTATCGAAGATGATCCGTCGTGGAGTTCCAAACCGATATATGACGTGCATCTTGAAGAAATGGAGGATATTCTCCGTCTTCACTTCCCTCAATGGTACTGCTTCTGCCCATTTGGAGAAGTAGTCAGTCGTTGCCAGGATGAAACGATGTCCTCTAGACGATGCTGGTTCGATGGGGCCGACTATATCAGTTCCCCACATTTCGAATGGCCAGCTAGCCACCGTTGGATGGAGAGGATTTGGGTGTTGGTGGATGAAGTCCCCATGAATTTGGCATGAGTGGCACTGCTTCGCATATTCGAGGCAGTCCTGGATCATCGTGGGCCAGTAGTAGCCCATCCGTTTGATCTTCAACTTCATCTTCGGGCCTGCTTGGTGAGAACCGCAGAGTCCGTCATGAACTTCCTGAACGACTCTTTTTGCTTCGTCAGGTCCCAGACACCTTAACCACAGAGAATCAAATGACCTCCTGTACAGAGTATCATTGACAAAGGCGAAAGACAGAGCTCATTTCATGAGCTGATGTCTTGAGGACGCATCTTCGGGTATTTGGCGGTATTTGAAGTAGTCTATAAAGACTTCTATCCAATCCTCGGTATTTTCCCGATCTTTTATTTGCAGGGTCGTCTGCTCAGTCACTCTCTTCTCTTCGAGTGATTCCGGAGATATTTCTGCTGGGGTAAGCACCCGACGGCTTTGTACCACGATTCTTATGCCATCGAGGTTCTTATCGGCCAGTTCCTTGGCGAGCTTGGCCAACGCATCCGCTTTGCTGTTTTCCGCGCACAGTATGTTTTCCAAAGTATAGGAAGGGATTTAGGTCAACAGTTGCTGCACCTTCTCGCCGTACTTCACCAACTCTGGTTTGCACGTTTGGTAGTCGCCGTTTACTTGACTAACGACCAGCTGGGAGTCTCCGTATATAAGGAGGTTTTCAATTCCCATGTCGATGGCGATCTCGAGGCCTGCTATCAAAGCTTCGTATTCGGCTTCATTGTTTATCCTCGGCTCTGTTAAGGAGAAAGCAAAGCGCATTATCCCTCCTTGTGGAGTTACAAAGATGAGTCCTACCCCCGATTTGATTATGGGCGTACTTTGTTTGCGCTTCTTCATGGAAGATGCTCCATCGAAATAGAGTTCCCACCGGGTATCACCTCCGTCGATCGCGTCAAACGCATGTTCGTCTGGCAGATCGCAATTCAGAGGAGAATCAGCAGGTATCGGATGCTCGGCGAGGAAGTTGGCGATGGCCTGGCCTTTCACTACCTTGAGAGGTTGATACGTTATCGAGAACTCCATCAAGAGCAGGGCCCATTTAGCGAGTCGTCCCGTCAATATGGCCTTCGACATTAAATATTTAAGAGGGTCCACCTTCGAAATGAGACGGACTTCATGTGCCAATGCATAGTGTCTGAGCTTTGTTATTGCAAAGATCAACGCCAAGCAATGTTTTTCAATGGGGGAGTAGTTGCTTTCTGCCCCCAGTAGAACTCGGCTCAAATAGTAGAGCGCTCTTTCCTTCCCCTGGTCGTTCTCTTGTGCCCATAATGCGCCTAAAGAACCTTCGAGGGCGGTTGTATAAAGAATGATGGGCTTTCCCTTGACCGGAGCAGCCAGCGCTGGCGGGTTCTGCAGGTATTGTTTAATCTCGTCTAGCGCGCTCTGGCATTTTTGGTCCCATACGAACGGGGTTCCCTTCTTCATCAGGTGGCTGTAAGGACGGCACTTGCCTGAAAGGTTGGCTATAAATCGCCGTATATACGCGAGCTTCCCTTGGAGAGACCGCAGCTGTTTGAGAGTTCTTGGCGGGGGCATTTCCATGATTGCCTTGATCTTCGACAGATCTATCTCAATATCTCGGTGTCGGACGATGAATCCCAGGAATTTGCCCGAGGAAACTCCGAATGGACACTTGAGAGGGTTCATCTTCAAGTTGTATTGTCGAAGGCGTTGAAACACGGTCCTCAAATGCTCGAGATGCTCCTCGTATGATTTGCTTTTAACCACGAGATCGTCGATATAGCATTCGACGATTTCGTGTATAAGGTCATCGAAGATCTTCGTCATGGCCCTTTGGTAGGTGGCACCGGCATTCTTTAAACCGAAGGGCATCACCTTGTAGCAGAATATACCCAAAGGAGTCCTGAAGGCGGTGTGCTTCTGGTCTTCGGGATGCATCTTTATCTGGTTATACCCGATGAGCCGTCCATGAAGGAGAAAACCTCATGAGTGGACGTATTGTCTATCATCAGTTCGGTAACTGGCACTGGGAAATCGTCCTTCGGGCAGGCTTTATTGAGATTCCGGAAGTCCACGCATATGCGCACTGTCCCATTTTTCTTCATTACCGGGACGATGTTGGCGATCCAGTCAGGATATTGAACTTCTTGGATGAAGCCAGAGTCGATCAGCTTCTTGACCTCGGCATTGATACTCATCTCAAGCTCGAGCCGCATTCTTCTTGGTGCCTGTTTGACTGGCTTGACGTCCAGGGATATCGCCAATTTATGCACAGCAACTTCTGGGTCCAGTCCCGGCATTTCGGAATAGTTCCATGCGAAGCAATCTTTATGCTGTATAAGTAAGTCTTTTAACGAAGCCACCTTCTCTTCAGACATCAGCTCACTAATGAATGTCGGTCGCGGGTCGTTCGCCGTTCCCAACTCAATTTTCTTGAGGTTATCTGCAGTGGTATGGATTCCATCTTCCAGCTCTTTTGGCGCTGGTGGGAATTCTGAGATTACTTCGTCTTTGCTGTTTTCAAAGCACCAGGGAAGGTCATCCATGTTCTCGGGCTCTCCTTTTGATATCGTTATCACGTAACAAGTACGAATTCGCTTCCAATCCCAATGTGGAACCGGTTCTTCTTCTGTGGCCTTGGGTTCGTGCTTTTGTGGCGGCGCTACCCTCCAGTTGTCGGACAGAGCGAACTTGCCAAGCTGATACTGATCTTCGACCCAATCTTGAAGGTGAAGCAGTCTTCGAGAGGATGCCCTACCACTCGGTGGTAAAAGCAATAGTCTGGGTGTGAGACTTCGCCTGCTTGTTCGGGGTGTTTAGACTCCGGTAGTGTAAGCATCTGATGTTTTAAAGCGAGGTCAAGTATTTTCTTGGTCTTGTCCCGAGGAAAAGAGTATGCTCGACCCATTTTTCTCATGAGGGATAGATCGGAACCGCTTGGTTCCCGCTTGCGTGGCCTTTTAGCCTCGCTTCGTTGCTGTTGTGGCGCCTTTTTCACGTTTCGACTTGTTTCTGCCTCTGCGTCGAGCCTTCTTTATAACAGGTTGACAAGGAGCGGCATCTTCATCTTCCATGGCCTGTTGGAGGAGGCGTTGCGTTTTGGCTTTCTCGTAGATGGTCATTTCGCGGCCATGGTCATCTCGGACTTTTTGACCAGCTTCCCTTATAAGTTTGTCCATTTGTTCTTCGAACGACGAACTGGGCACTTTTTTGTCTGGAACTTTTATTGGTTCAGGATTAGCGTCCTCCCATCGAGCATTCGCTTCTTCATCGAAGTCATATACGACGTAGCAACCGTGTAGTAGCTCTTGTTTCTTTGACCGGATGTATCCAAGCCCGATTGTTTCTATTCTCCCATTAGGCAGTTTGCGTTGAGTCCCGGGAACGTTCCAGACTTTGTCGTAGAACTTGGCTTTTCGAACGGTCTGCTTGAAGGATATCCCCTGGCGTTTTAGCAGCCTCTTCAAGCCCTCTGTATAATATCTGGGGAGACGAATGGGCTGAAGCCTGTCAAGCGTAGGATCCGCACCACGCCAGATTTCTTTCTCCACTCTGATTTCTTCAGAGCGGTAGAATAGAATTGCATTTTCGCCTTCTCGCCTGGGAGGGATATAGAACGTCCGCAGCTCTTCTACACTGTAGATATCGAGTGCATCAAGTTCTTTACGGTGTTTAAGCGGCACCATGGCGACTTGTAGACTTTGCCCTTCGTCAGCGGACGTTTGTATTGAAGGTCGAGCGGAGAATACAGCATGGACCTCATCTTCCGAATCGCTACCAAAGATCAACGTAGGAGCGGACGGCCCTGGCTTGTTGTGTCGAGACGGCCCAGAATAAACTATCTCTTCTTCTTCTTCGGTACCACTGCCGAAGACAGGGATGGTGGCATTAGCTTTTTTCTCCGGCTCGTGACACCTCTCCGTGTCTTCGAAATCCAGTAAGAAGTATTTGGCATCTTCATATTTGCGGACCTCGTTCACGAAGAACGGGTTCAGTTCTCCCGCCACGGTATACTCGAGACCATCCTTAGCATACTTCATACACTGATGTTGCATAAAAGGGATGATGTTATACTCATGTAACCACGGTCGGCCGAGCAGAGCATTGTAGCATGTCTTGGCATCTATGACGTGGAACTTAATGTCCGTGATGAGTAGCCCGAAGCGTAGCGTCAGTATCACAGACCCAAGAGTTCTTGATGACTGGGAGTCGAACCCGGAGATGGCGATCTTGTCACGAGCAAGGTGCTGGACGCTCATGCAGATTTCTTTTAACACCCGAACATTGAGGAGATTAGCGGATGATCCATTGTCGATCAGGATTTTGCCTATCTTTATATCGTAGCAGTATCCTGAGATATAGAGGGGGCGATTGTGTTCACACATCCCAAGGAGAAGGTCTTCATCACCAAAAGCGACATCGGCCGTGTGCACTTCCTCCAATTCATCCTTCATCTTTTCCTCGGCCAGGAAAGCTTGGAATTGCTCCGGATCCTGTAGTGCTTTGATTAACGAATCTCTTGCCTCCTTTGATAGCAAAAGGGCGTCAAGAATGCTGAGCTGCGTGGGTAGTTTCCTCAGATGCGCTAAGACGTTGTAATCGACCTTATTTCTCTTCGGCGGGTCCTTGACACTTAGCTCCTACAGAACTTGGTCATCTAAGACGATATCTTCAGAGACATTTTCTTTCCCTTTATCTTTTCTGTTTGAGGGTCCGAGATTCTTTTTAGGCAGCGTCCGATTACGCAGCCGGATATTTTCGCAGACCTTCGGCTCTTCTTCTTTTCCCGAAATGGACTCTTTAAAGAGAGGGCCAAGCTCCAGCTCTTCATCAGAATCACTCCCGAATGTAAGCACTTGTGACCCGCCGGTGTTAACCATGCGACAATCGCCGGTAGTTCTTTTAAGCCCTTCGGTCGTATTTTCTCGCTCCCGACGAGTTTTACGTTTTTCCCGCTTAAAATGTTGTCGATGAGCAACATATCCTTGCCACCATCTATCAAAAGCTTTGCACTCTTCGGTGGGATG
The DNA here is from genome assembly GCA_030015575.1 of Agapanthus africanus. Lineage (NCBI taxonomy): Eukaryota > Viridiplantae > Streptophyta > Magnoliopsida > Asparagales > Amaryllidaceae > Agapanthus > Agapanthus africanus. The sequence continues at coordinate 670,528,779 of CM057344.1, read as the reverse complement.
CGAAATCTTCCGATGATATAAGCAATAGGAGGGGTGCACTTCCACTTCACCGGTGATGTTTCCTTCAGAGGATGGTAACATCATGCCCATTGATATGGCCTTAGCAAACCTTTTCCTCGTCTTGAATTTGCCTTTGTCCGTAGTGGATGTATTTTGTTCCAGCGGAAGTGTTTCAGCCCTTTCGTCAAGTCGCCGACGCTTGGCCCTTTCAAATATAGCCGCTTCGCGTTCTCGATCAGCTTTACTTTTCAACCAAGCTTCGTTATGGAATGCGTCAATTACTTCATCTGATGGCCCCAGAATTTTTGATTCAGGATCTGCCCCCAGCGTTTCAGTACAAGGAGTCTCCTCATCGTCCATGAACGAATGGGAAATTACATGACAGCTCGCCACATATTCTTCAGATTCATCAGATGAACTTTCTCCCTCATCTTCCCCTTGAAAGACATGATTGAGGAACTCTTGGAGTGTAATGGGAGTCCGTGCCTTCTGGTTGTATTCCTCCAGCGCGTCAATTTGTTTTTGCAAGTCCGTACGCTTGTCGCCAGGCTTCACGGGCTTCTTTGATTTCTTTTTCTTCTTCCTTGAAGATTTCGACGGCTGGTTGTGAATACTTGGGCCACCACCATCGGTCTTTGGAGTTGGACGCGGCTTTAACATCCCCTCAATGACTTGCGGTTCCAACGGGTTATTCCACTTGATCGCTAGGCATGTCTGAAGATCGTTTAGCATCCTCTTTGTCTTGGCTGATAATACAACCTCCCAAGGAGCTTCTTCAACGACGGAGCATGTTGCCCCCGGCGTATTCATCCCCTTAGATGTGTGGAGCTGTGGGGGATTCACCTTCCATTTGTCAGATAATGCGAACTTGCCCTGTCGGTACTGGTCTTCAAGCCAATTTTTGAAGACGTAGCAATCTTCGATCGGATGGCCCAGTACTCGATGATAAGGACAGTAGTTGGGCTCATTGACATCATTTGGTTGCGACGGACGTTTTGGGTCCGGCAGATTTATGAGTCGGTTGCGCAACGCCAGCTCGAATAACCTTTTCGTTTTATCTCGGGGAAATGAGTAAGAATGTCTTAGCCTCTCCTCAAGGGCTACGTACGGACGCATATTACTTTGACGAACAACCGGCTTTGAGTTGCTCGGTTGTTGTTGAGCATTAGCGACAACGATCGCTTTTCCCTTCCCCTTGTCATTTCGGGAGTCCGTCTTTAGAAGAGGGGGTTTATGGCCCATCTGATCCATTTGCGCTAGCTTGTCAATCAAGGCCTGGAAGGTAGTCGGCTTGAAAAACATCATAAATTGCGAGATGGTTGCTTGCGGATCAAGGGTTCCCACAAACATACCCACCGCGGGAGCTTCTTCAATGCGCTGCTCGCACTTCGACCATAAGTTCCGCCACCGTATAGCATATTGAACCCATGTCTCGCCTGGCTTTACCCTGCCGTTAATCAGTGCCGTCATCGGGGTGCGTTCACTGGCGCTTGCAAAACGCTGAGTAAACAATAGCTCCATCTCTGCGAAGGTCTTGATAGAGTCGTTCGGGAGCTCAGAGTACCACTCGAACGCCGTATCTGATAAACTTCCAACGAACTGGCGAAGCAACAACTTGTCATCACCGCCGGTGTTGCCACAGAGTGCCCTGAACTGGGCAACATGCTGGTGAGGATTGCCCGTCCCCTTGTAGACATGGAACTTGGGAATTGTGTAGCCCGGCGGGTACTTGATCTGGTCGTACCAACTCGGATACGGCCATCCTGTTTTTACGACCTGGCCGGCTGCTTCAGTCGCATGATGCACCCGTATTTGTTGGGCTATGTACTCATCCAGGTCAGCCTTGGAGATTGTTTCTTCCTTAGCTGTTGACAGAGCTGGCGGAGGATTCGACGTCTCTCCCCTATCATCTTCAAGGATGATCGAGGGATCTTCGGCCGGAGGACCTTGTTGGATCATCATCCCCACCATGTCTTGGAACAGGAGGCTCATACGCTTTATGTTGGCTGCTTGTTCAGCAGCCTCTTTATCCTTCTTCTCCAATATTCGACGAAGGAATTCGGTGTCGGTTTCTTCCTCTTGGCGTTCATCCGAGGACGTTTCAGGGTTCTCTTTTGGCCCAGTAAGTGCGGCCATAGAGTTCATCATCTCTTGGAGCTTCTGCTGCTCCTCCTGTGCTTTGGTCACCGATCGCGTGAGCGGTTTATGACCTGTTGATATGCGGCTGTCCTCTTTACCAGACGCCATGTAGACAGTATGAACTACCATGCTTCCAGACTTAGGGCGTTTGGGTTCACCACCTTTGATATTCGCCATAGGTGTAGGGACTTTTTCTGGCCTTCTTCTCTTATGGGCCGTAGAAGTTGAGGGGGCTATTGCTTTGGGCACCCAAGCTGTCGTCGCCTTTCGTTGCTTGACCGGGGGATTTTCTTCTTGCCGACCTTTCGACTTCTTATGGTGGCGAGAGAAATTAGGATCAATCGCAGATTCTCGGACTCGACGCCATGTCTTGTAAATCCTGGAGGACAGCGATTGAGGAGACTGCTCCGGCTTTTCTACTTCCACGGCGGTATCTACCGGTGGAGGAGATCTTTTGAGTACCGCAGTTGGCGAGTTTCTGCGTACTCTGTTCAGTAACTCGAAGCTGTTCCCAGTTGGAACAGCAGCGTCAACTTCTACCGTTGGAGCTGGCGGAGTCATCCCAGAGGGGGAGTTGCCCTCAGTCTTTCTTACCCGGCGCGAGTGGCGTCGTCGGGCGCGACGAGTTGTCGGTATTGGTTCAGAGACAGAAACAACCTCCTCTTGCCCCCTGTTCATGTGTGGGGCTGTTGCCGGCGTCAGCCTATTGAAGACTGATGTCTTTTGAGCAGCAAGAGCAGGAGTGGGAATTGGGACGGTCAATCTTGTAAAGACCGATCTCTTAGCAGGAGAAGCCGCGTTGATGACTTCAGGAGCAGGTTTGGCTACTCTTTTTGAAATAGCCTTTTCCGGGACTGCAAGTTTCATTGTAGGCCCGCAGGAGTTTTGGCCCAGTCTGGAGAAGACCGAGGCACTGGTGTTGGGTGACCCGTTGAGAGGGGCCGCAGTAATTGAAAGTCGATCGAAGACCGACTTCTTAGGAGCTTCTTGTACGGGCACGGGGGTGCTGAAGCTTGTTGGCGGAAGCATAATTCCGAAAAACAACCCCGTGGTGGCTTGAGTAATCTGCTCTACAGGCATGGTGAACAAAGAGGCCGCTTGGGGCCCGTAGGTTATGCCCCCAGTTGAGGCCGGACGTGAGCTGCAGCTACAGTTGGAGCACTTCGAACAAGTAGAGGCCATCAATGCTTGATTTCTTTTCTGCGCCAAGCAAGAGACCAAATCTTAGTAAACTTGAAATCCAAAGGCAACCATTAACAAACTGCGATTCGTTCGCGGAGACAACACACGAAGTGTGGAGTGGAAAGAGGAAAAGGTCCCACCGGGCGTGCCAGAATCCGTTCCCCTCCGAATGGCGGCGCACAAGACTGCGGGGTCCTGACGCTGAGATTCGGAGCAGATGCTATTTGGTTTTGTCCGTCCACCTCTCCGAAGATGCCAAGTTGATTTATGGCACCGTGTATCGGAGGTTTAGACGGATGCGGCCGATGTAGCAGACTTCGTCAGATTCCCCCTCGCTTGAGGGGTTTTTGATTGTGGGGACGCTCTTCCCTGCAGGCGCAAGCCCCTGCAGTTAATTACGCTACCGCATCGCGGTAACAACTTTCTCCTTCTCCAAAATTTCACTTCGTGTCGTGTGTGTTTGTTTTGTTTGTGGTTGCCCGTGGATTGTATACGGAGACTAAGCGATGCCGTCGCCCATAGGACGTGGATTAGTCCAAATCTGTATTTACTTAGATTTGGGTTTGGTGTTTTAGTTTAAGGATACGTTAGCCATATTTAGGCTAAGATCGACTTAAACGTTCGTTAAGGATACGTTAGTCCGATTTGAGACTAAGATCAACTTAACGGGATCGTTTGGATCCGACGAAGAGCATTTGGGGGCTCTACTGTTCCAGTTTAGGGACATTACGGTCCATTGGTAGTTTAAGGACATTGCGGTCCATATTCCAGTTTAGGGACGTGGTGGTCCATATTCCAGTTTAGGGACGTAGTGGTCCATAGGCAGTTTAAGGACGCTTAAGTCCGTAAGTTTAAGGACCCCACAGTCCGTGTTTTAGTTTAAGGACGCATAAGTCCGCGGGTTTAAGGATCCCACAATCCGTCTTTTGGTTTAAGGACGCTTAAGTCCATGAGTTTAAGGACCCCACAGTCCGTGTTGATGTGTGGTTGTCGAGACCCGTCACCTCTCTGACGTCGTTGAAGGATTACAATGATAGGAGTCAAAAGTGTTCGGAGATGTACCCTTGAACCGGTCGTAAATTGATTTAAGAGAGCAGCTGTGCTCAGTCAATTTTAATTTGAGGACTTACGGCCATGATTGGGCTAAGTCCAGTTAAAAAAATGTTCAACACTTTTATTTGTTTTTATTTTTTGTTTGGGCTCTGCCCATAAAGGATGCAGAGCATCAATTTGTTTTGGGCTCTGCTCATTTTATAAATGATGCAGAGCACCAATTTTACTTGGGCTCTACCCTTTTATAAAAGATGCAGAGTATCAATTTTACCTGGGCTCTGCCCATTTATTGCTTTGCAATTTATTTTGGCCTACTAGGACTTTTTGATTTGGGCCTGGCCCATTAACAAAAGAAATGCATTGCATTTGTCAGGCGCTTTGCGCCAATCAAAGAGCGCAAGCGCTTGTGGTGATGACATGTGTCATGCAAGCACAGTGCGCTGCGCTTGCGCTGCTGACACGTGGCGCGCTGTGGTGAGTTGCGCCAGGTTCAGAGAGCAGGGCTCTATTTCAAAAGCGCAAAGCGCAAATGGTTCAGATGATGACACGTGGCGTTCTCTGGTGGCTTGCGCCAACCCAAGAACGCAACGGTGCAGTTTTGCAAGTGCAAGGCACTATCAACTTGAGAATCTTTTAGATTCCAGAACCAATGGTTCATAAAAAAGTGCAAAACACTATTTATTTTCTTGATCTAATTTAGATCAAAGAAAACAAGTTTCTCTTGTTTTTCTTATTTCAGGGAACCAGAGGTTCATAAAAAGTGTAAAACACTATTTTTATTTGTTTTTTATTGAAGATCATCGATCTTGTTCTTAGATCAATGATCTATTAGAAGAAATTCTTCTATCTTAAAGGTTTTTACCTTTTTTCTTCTTGAAATTCCTTCAGAGTTCTCTCGGTTTGAAGTTCTTGATTTTTCACCAAAAATTGATCCTTTTGAATTGAGGTCTAGGGGCCTTTATATAGTGCCCATAAATTTGTTAAAGAGATCTTTCTCTGAGTAATTTGGGGAATTTTCCCCACCGTTGGATTTTTGATCCAAGGGTTTCTGTTTTACAGAAGGTAATCTTCTTGTTTTAATAAGAATAGAAAAATCTTACTCGAATTTAATTCTGTTTGGCGCAAACGCCCCAGCGTGTGACACGTGTCAAGCAGGGCAGAGCGCAGCGCAACTGCGCTGACACGTGTCGCGCAGCGCATAGCGCAGCGCAACTGCGCTGACACGTGTCGTGCAACGCATAGCGCAACTGCGCTGACACGTGTCGCGCAGCGCAGCGCTTGTGCGACTGAAGCGTTGCTTCCTTTGATTTTGTTTTAAATAGAGCTTTGCTCTGATTGGGCGCGCTGTCTTGGGCGCTGCGCTGATGTATCAGCTTTTGACACGTTGCGCGCAGCGCAAAGGATCTGAAGCGTTGCTTCATTTATTAAAGCTTAAATTTTCAAAATAGAGCTTTGCTATGATTGGGGGAAGGTGAAGCGTTGCTTCATCTCCCGCCTTGGAATTTGAACAGAGCTTTGCTCTGATTGGGGTAAACAGTTGCCTCTTGGCGAGGGCCTTGATCTCTGGCATCGTAGGTAGGCAACTACCAGCCTGGGATGACCGAGCGGGGTAGCCGCTCGGATGCCTTTTGCGAAGGCTTCGACCCCTGGCGTCATAGATAGGGAGCTACCAGCCGGAGATGACCGAGCAGGGAAGCGTGATGTCGCCGAGCTGCCTCTACGGAGGACTTTGGTCCTTAGCGTTGGAGGGGCTGTAGTAAGCCCGCTAAGGATGACCGGGTAGTGAAGCTGCGCGGTTGCCTCCTGGCGAGGGCTTTGATCTCTAGCGTCGTGGGTAGGCAACTACCAGTTTGGGATGACCGAGCGGGGTAGCCGCTTGGATGCCTTTTGCGAGGGATTCGATCCCTGGCGTCATGGGTAGGGAGCTACCAGCCGGAGATGACCGAGCAGGGCAGTCGCACGGTTGCCTCTTGCGAGGGCTTTGATCCTTCAGGACGGGGACCGAGCAGGGTTACTGTCCGGTGCCTCTTGGCGAGGACTTTGATCCCTGTCGGTTGTGGTAGGAAGCTACCAGCCGGGGATAGCCGAGCAAGGACTCGACTGCCTCTGGGAGGACTTTGTTCCTTAGCGCGGTAGGGGCTGTAAGAAGCCTACCAAGGACCCTTAGCCGGGCGGGGTCACCGCCCGGTGCCTCTTGGCGAGGGCTTTTGTCCTGAAGGATAGCCGAGCGAGGGATCCTCGAGCTCGACTACCTCTGGGAGGGCTTTTGATCCCTGTCGGTCGTGGTAGAAAGCTACCAGCCAAGAATAGCCGAGCAGGGTAGCTGCTGAGCTTCCTCTAAGGAGGACTTTGATCCTTAGCGTTAGAGGGGCTAGAGGAAGCCTACTAAGGATAACCGGGCAGTGAAGCTACACGGCCGCCTCTTGGAGAGGGCTTTGGATTGTAAAGACAGTACTCTATTCGAGATGTTCCGACGTTTCTTTATTCGAATGGACGGGATTTTTTAGAGAACGTTTACATCATCTTTGCGAAGAAAGGGGGTACACACTTGCTGGCCTTGACCTCATTGGTATAGCTTGAGCTTCTCGGCGTTGTAAGGCCGCGAGAGCTTGCGTCCGTCCGCGTCTTGTAGGCAGTAAGCTCCGCTAGGGAGTGCCTCAGAGACGAGGAAGGGACCATCCCACTTCGGGGAGAACTTGTGAAGCCTGCCTTGGTCAATGAACTCGTTTTGCCGTAGGACCAGATCCCCGGCCTTGAAGGAGCGGTGCTTGACCCGAGCGTTGTAGTATCGGGCCGTTTGTTGTTGATAAGCGGCAGCCCTGATCTGAGCCCGGTCTCTCTTCTCCAACAAGATGTCCAGGTTGGTCCGTAGCGCCGAGGTGTTCGTATCATCATCGAAGTGCTCGACCCGGTGACTGGGTAGCCCGATCTCCGCTGGGACCATTGCTTCGATCCCGTAGCAAAGGCTGAAGGGGGTTTCCCCGGTGGGAGTCTTCTTTGACGTGCGCAGGGCCCACAATACTCGGGGCAGTTCTTCGACCCAACTGCCTTGTCACCCTTCTAGACGGGTCCGGAGACCCCGGAGGACATCTCGGTTAGCGACTTCGTCCTGTCCGTTGCATTGGGGATGCGTGACCGCGGCGAACTTCATGAGGATATGGTATTCTTTGCAGAAGTCATTCACTTTCTCGTTCTCGAAGTTCGTCCCGTGGTCGGTGATGATACATCTCGGGATGCCGAACTGGAGTATCAGATTGTTTTGCAGGAACTTGATGGTTGTGGCGACGTCCGGTTTCCTGATGGAGACGGCCTCGATCCACTTGGTGAAGTAGTCTACTGCGACGAGGACATATTTGTGCCCGCTTGTACCGGTAGGGAACTGGCCGATCGTATCCAATCCCCACTGGGCGAACGACCATGGGGATGTTAGGGCGGTCAGCTCAGTAGCGGGGAGGCGAGGGATGCTGCCGTGGAGCTGGCAGCTCTTGCATCTCCTGACTAGCTTCTGGGCATCCTCGTGAATAGTAGGCCAGTAGTACCCCTGGAGCAACGTCTTTTGGATCGAGGTTCGGGCCCCTTGGTGCGCACCGCCAACCCCCTCATGGATTTCCCGAAGGACGTAGTCGGCTTCATGGGGGTCAACGCACAGGAGCAGGGGCTGAGTGAAGGCCTTCTTGTAGAGGTTCCCATTGCTCCAGATGAAGTGGCGGGCTTTGGCCCGGAGACGGCGGGCAGCTTCCCGATCTTCGGGGAGCGTACCGTCCTTCAGGAATTCCACGAAGGGCTTCCTCCAATCTTGGTCGCCCTCCTGCGCCGCATATACGTGGAGAGCTGTCGCTCCGTCTTCCACGCTGGGCTGAGGTAAGGTTTCGAAGAGAATAGACTGCTTATTGTTGGCCGAGTATGACGAAGCCAGCTTGCTCAGGACGTCAGCTTGGGCATTCAGCTGCCTGGGTATTTGTTCTACTTGGATTTCGTCAAAGTTCCTCCGAAGTTTCCTCACCTCGTACAGGTACTTCATCATCAGAGGTTCCCGAGCTTCAAAGTGGCTGGTCACTTGACCGACAACAAGGGTCGAGTCGCTGCGGATTCGAATTATCTTCAGTCCCAGCCCGATGGCCATGCGCAGTCCAGCCAGGAGGGCCTCGTACTCTGCCGCGTTGTTCGAGGCCTTGAAACCGAGCTTTAGAGAGTACTCTATCTCTGCTTCATTCGGGCCCCGAATAATGAGGCCGGCACCACAGCCTTCCTCGGTTGAAGACCCGTCGACGTAGATGACCCACTCAAGAACCGAGCCAGACCTTTCCGCAATGGGACACTGAGTTGCGAGGGGCGGCGTGGACTCCGGTTTCTTGCTAGGGATGGTGCATTCAACGATGAAATCGGCCAGGGCCTGCGCTTTGATGGCCTGCCTCGGGCGATATTTTATATCAAACTGAGATAGTTCCCGCCTCCATTTTTCTAAGCGGCCCGAGGATTCTGGTGATGCAAGGATAGCCCCCAACGGGCGCTCGGTGAGGACGATGATGGTGTGTGCTTGGAAGTAGTACCGCAGCTTCCTTGAGGCCACCACGAGGGCTAAGACAATCTTCTCTATGGCTGGGTACCTCGTTTCTGTGTTCTTGAATACGTGGCTCACATAGTACACCGGCTTCTGCGCTCCATCGACCTCCCGGACGAGCACCGAGCCTGTTGCATGGTCTGATACCGCCAGATACAGCGACAGCTCGTCTCCTTCAACTGGTCGAGTGAGCAGTGGTGGCGTCGCGAGGTGCTTCTTCAATTAGTCAAAGGCGGCTTGGCACTCCTCCGACCACTCGAACCTCGGGATCTTCCTCAGAGCCTTAAAGAACGGGAGGCATTTCTCTCCTGACCTGGACATGAAACGGCTCAGAGCGGCGACTCGTCCCGTGAGCCGCATGATCTCGACGTTGGTCTTGGGCGCAACCATGTTGAGGTTAGCATCGATTTTCTCTGGGTTAGCTTCGATTCTACGGTAAGTGACCATGAACCCGATGAACTTTCCCCCGATGACTCCGAATGCGCACTTGGGGGGGTTTAGCTTTATCTTGAACTTGCGGAGCACTTTGAAGGCCTCTCCCAGATCCCTGGCATGGTCGGCCGACGAGATGGATTTGACGAGCATGCCGTCAACGTAGACTTCTATATTCCTGCCCATCTGTGGCTTGAACATGCGATTGACCAACCGTTGGTACGTGTCCCCGACGTTCTTGAGGCCGAAGGGCATCACCCTATAGCAATATACCCCCCGGTCCGTTGTGAATGCGGTGAGATCTTCATCTTCCGGATTCATACGGATTTGGTTGTAGCCGGAGAAAGCATCCATGAAGCTCAACAGCTCGTGGCCGGCTGAGCTGTTGACGAGCTGATCTATCCGAGGTAGTGGATAGTTGTCCTTGGGGCAGGCCTTATTGAGGTCGGTGAAGTCGATGCACATGCACCACTTCCCGCTTGACTTCTTGACCAGAACTATGTTTGCCAGCCACTCCGAGTAGGGTACATTCCTGATGAAGTTGGCGGCGAGAAGCCGATCAACCTCCTCTTCGATAGCCTTCTGTTTGACCAGGGCGAAGCTCCTCTTCTTCCGTCTGACGGGTCGGGCTACAGGATCAACCCCGAGCTTGTGGGAGATGATTTTGGGATCAATCCCAGGCATGTCAGCAGGCGCCCAGGCGAAGACGTCGGAGTTATTTCTAAGGAATCTGACCAGGTCATCTCGCTGAGTCTCCGTTAGGAGTGATCCGACATGGACGGTTTTTTCCTGGCCCCCTTCTGTCAGGAGCACCTCGGTCGGTGGTTCGACCGGCGTCCCCCAGACCTCCTTCCGCTCGTTTCGGTGTCCAGAGAACCCTTGATGTCGTTATTTACCTCAGTGTCGTCGGCCGGCCGCTCGGATGAAGACGTTTCAATAAGATATATCTTCGTGGCCCGCTGGTTCCCGTAGACCCGACTATCCCGCCCTGATCGAGAGGGAACTTCGTCGCCAGGTGGTAGGTCGATATCTGGGCCTGGAGGGAGTTCAACGTCGGACGGCTGAGGAGGACGTTGTAGGCCGATGGGACTTTTGCTACGATGAAGTCCACAGGCAACATACGTGTGCGGCCGGGCTCCCCGGCGTTGAACTGCAGAGTGACCACCCCTTGCGCCGAGATGGAGTGGTTGGTGAACTCTGAAAGGACGTGAGAGGTCGGTTTCAAGTCTACTGGGGTGAGCCCCATGCGTAGAAAGCAGTCGTGGAAGAGGATATCTGCCGAGCTGCCCGAGTCGACAAGTATCCGGTGGACCTCGTACCGGTGGATTTGGGCCGTGATCACCAGTGGGTCATTGTGGGGCACGGATATGCCGTGGAGGTCTCCGTCGCCAAAGGTGATAGGCTCGTGGCCCCTAGCCTTTTTGCTCGGGCGGCTGTTGGCGTATGTTGCCAGCGTGGGGTGCCGAGCCTCGCAGGAGCTTGACTGGCCCCTGTCGTCATGACCATAGTTCTTGATGGGCCTTAGTTCCTTCCGGCGAGGTCCCTTGGGCCCCAGGGTAGGGTGGTCCCCGAGCTGCCTCGGCGGGTCCCGTGGGCACGGCCCCGTCGAGGGAGGGGGTGCCGGTCATGCCTGGAAGCAGGCGAGCTAACCGCCGCCGCCTCGGTAGGGACAGGGGGGCGATGAGGCCTGAGGCGAGGCTCTCCGACGTGGGACTTGGAAGTTGAATGGGAAGTATCGAGGGGCCTGTGACCGCCGGAGTCCGCGAGGCGGTGGTCGGTGGAGGAGCCGATGACATTCGGTTGAGCTTCGCCCGCGCCTCCGTTGAGAGGAAGGTGGCGGCTGGTACCTGGATTTTCAGGGCGATTACTTGCCATGTGGATGGAGATCGGAAAGCCAAATTTGTTTTTGTGGAGTTCGCATTTCCCACAGACGGCGCTAACTGATGGAGGTCCTTTTTGGTCTCCATCAGATGTCGTCTTCCGTCGATCTTCCGATGGATTTTGGATGTGGTCTCTCGTTGTGTGCGGGTCTCAATGGGTTTTGAGGAGATTGGTGATTTGAGGAGCTTAGCGCCGAATACCTGCAAAGAAGTCCCGGGGTGGTTTGGTACCACCGAGGACCCTCCGACGATCAAGTTAGCACGAGATCCGCAGCAGAGTAATGGCTAAGTGGAATAAAAAATGGCTTACTTGACCCCTCTGTGATGGGGGTTTATATAGCGGTGGCGGCACGCAGCAGCAGGCGCGAGGATCTCGCCGGCAGTTACGCTCCCGACGTCACGCCCGCGTAGAGAGCGGATCGCCCATTAATGGAGATCGTGATGGCGTGGAACGTGGGATGTTGCTGGCGGAGAATCCGCGCATGGCGAGATTTGCGGAGCGGAGGTTATGCCTGTGAGCGGTGGAGTTGGTTGGAGGACCGAGGAAGACGGCCACGGCCGGGGGGCTCGGGGACGAGCGAGAAGGCCGAGGAGTCTTGGTCTTGTGGCAGCTCGGGACGAGCTGAGAGGCTGAGGAGGCCAATTTGCAGGGGGCCTCGAGAAGGGCCAGTTTGCGCTTGCTGGTCGGGTACAGGGGTGGCCTGGTCGGCCTCTGTGGGCCATTTCTTCTGAGTTCTTGGACACGCCAGGTTTCTTGCTGCGAAATGTCATTGCCACGTGTCCTGGTCCTGGGGATCGCCAATATTGAGCATCATCAGTAACCGCGCTTCATTCATTTTTTAACTGGGCGCAGTTCACAACTGCACCTCAATAATAAAAAAAAATTGTAAGGGATACAATACTGCGTCCCTCATAAAAAAATTTGAAAGTGTCGGCGTCCGTACTGAGCTGGCGCTGACACGACGTTTACGTGGCCAAAAGTGGCCTACTTTTGAAAATACTTTTGAAAGTGCCATATTTTTTTTAATATTTTAAAAATTATGCCTAATGCAAAAAATTGTCCTTTATGAACATGAGAGAGAATGTGTAATAAATGAGATTCAGAGAGAGATTGGTTTTTCCCCTCTTATTTTTGTCTTTTGTGGTGAATGTGAGGTGTACATCTTCAATCTCAATTTTGGCTATTGGAATTTTGTCATTTTTTCTATTTTTTAATTTGTTGATTATTGACATCATGTAAGGAATTCTAGTTATAATAGTAAAGATAATAAAAAAAATTCACATTTAAATGTATTTATGGTTTTTAATTATTTTTAGTTATGATAGTTAATCTAGTTAAATTAAATGAGCAAAAGCTATTGTCCTGATAAAATAGTCTATATCATGGTTGCTAGCCTTTCTTAATTTTAGCAATAAAATGGCTTATCTATGTATAAAAAAATCCTTTAGTATCTTAGTTCGGCAGGAATCTATCAAAACATTTATAAATGACCAAAAAGCTACCATAACAAATTTATAATTGTCAAAACGCTATCACGACTAATGGTGCCGCGTCATCACCAAATCATTTAAATTTTCACATTATCATAAAAATTGAAAGAATTTCAAAACTGTGCTTCCTCTATTTTTCAGCTTCTTGGTTACTAACCCTAGGTCCCTAGCATTAACTCTTCATCTTCCTCCTCCACCCACCACCGCAGGTGCCGTCCCAGCCAACATTCATCTATCTTGCCTCCTACCCCTCTCCCCCTCCGCCTCCGCCTCCCTCCCCACATCCTGCCATCCCCCACCGTTTCCGGCCATCCTCCATCCATATTTTTTATGATCCAAGTTGGAAGAATACTATGTTATTTTGTGCATTGTTTTTTAGCCTTGTTGGCCGACATCCCCCCAAACTTCATATCCTAGCTCTCTCTCTAAAAGCCTTCTTCTTCTATTATTATTATTATTATTATTATTATTTGGCTTTTCTTTGAGCTACACTTTAATTGTCATATATAAAAATTACAGCCCTTTTGGCCTCACCACTTGGGCAAAAAATAAACAACACGGAAAACAAGACATGGTGGCTAAGAACAAGACTGGTAAAGAGACCATCGCAAGATGTATGATATTTTCAATTCGATCAAAGCACTTGAGCATTTGGTATATGCCTCGTTATCCCATAACCAAACAACTTAAGCATTTGGGTTAAGTGGTTCATGTCATTGTATCAAATCACACCATATTCTAGAAGTGTTGAATTTTTTAGACTAAATTGCACAAATGTACCCATCAAGTTTCACGTTTTTTACCATAGTTATCATGAACTTTAATAATTAGATATAAGTACCGTGATCTATTTTATTGGACATAACTACCATACAATCGATGTTAACTTTTGTGCCTTAATGGGCATTATACCCATCGAAATTTCAGGGGTTGACTGAAAACATAAGGGGAAAATAGGGAAAACAAGTCAAATATTGATGACATGGCAGTTAAATATAACATTTGCAGACGGAAGAAAAGTTGATGATATTTAGTTGCAATCGGGGGTACGTAAAGTTTTATGCTATCTGTTTGTAATTAAATTAGATCATGGTATCAATCGCAAAAAAACGTGAAAGTTGATGGATACATTTGTGCAATTGAGCCAATTTTTCATGATGCATTGCTTAATTAAGAACCGTTTATATTTTGATTTAGAAAAAGGATAAGGCTTAATTTTCTATGATGTTACTTCTATTTATTAATGGGGCCGGGTTATGCATGCCTGCCAGTACTCTCAATCCAATTAGGCTCTAGCTCAGCTTTAACATTATTCACCTAAGTTTTCACCAACTTTCTTTTACGCCCCACCCCCCTCTCTATCAGCAACTCACAAGTCTCATGCTCAATGCATTCTCTAATTTTTTTTTACTCACACCATTCTCATGATACCACATAGTGACATCTATGTCCCTTGTCCTAAGATTCATATTATCTATTAACAACTAATTCATTCCAATGCTTAGATATTTGGAAATGAGAGGCTTCGGGAAATCAATATTCTATTTAATTAATTTTTTTATCTCATCCGCTGTATAACAGCAATGAAGAAAGTATGGAAGCTTGCAACTTCTAGAAAGTTGATATGCATCCAAGTGTACACTTGTTTTTTTTATATTAAAATTCTAGATTTTGATGTTAATAAGATATCTAAAATTGAATGAATTGATATAAGTGGATTCCAACGATAAAGACTCAAGACTCAAGGCTTATTGAGATTTGTCCCAACTTATATCTTATACCTATGACCTCTCATGTAGTGGCGGAACCAGGATTTTATCAAGGGTGAGACCAAAATTTCTATCGTTGTAAAGGTTGTTAGATATGTATGCCCTAAAGATCATTATTGTATATTATAGTGGATACTTGGACATATGTATATACATGACAGTCTTGCTTGATATGATAGTATGCTATTTGGTTTGTCTTTATCATTCATGTGTATAGTTTTACTTGTTATTACCGTCGCTAATACATATTGATAAATCCCGTAGGATCTTTACCTGACTATCAGAATTATGATAGGGATCATACTAATGGGGTATGGGTAGTTTATAACACATCCTTAAATGCCCCTAGTCGAGAGAATATCGAGACTGGGTATCGATATTCCCGAGTAGATTAGTGTATGCATTTCTTGACACTGACCAGGGTGGTGGTTGATCCCGTACCCATTGATATTTGACATCAAAGATTGTATACAGATACTCATTAGAGAATGAGTACACCGGGCGGATACGCCGAGAACTTCTAGATGGTATTATACCTTTCGTTAGATATCAGTTCCCTAGTGACATGAGTACAAGGTAGTCAGTAGACCTGAGATCGTCATAGTGTCTTATGTGTTTCCTACCGTGCTTTAATTATTACCTTACCACGGCTTTAAAGATCCGTGCAAACAGGTTTTAGTTGGGTACATTTCTGAACCACGTGGAGACAGTGAGCGATCGAAAGGGTTTTGTCTCTCACGATGTCATATCCCTATCCCGGAATATAGAAGATAGTGGACCCACAACAAAATACGGGATAAAATACACAACTGGCAGCAGACATATATATTCAGAACGAGAATATACTCCCGTTATATACACTAATGCCATCGATATCAACTTAAGCGGCTTAAATACTAATCTAAAAATATAACACAGGTGAATAGCTGTATAGCTTTCGTACTTTAAGTACCACATGCAATCTGACTACCTCCTTCATATATCTATCGGCCATGACCTTTGTAGACTGCCATACTCTGAATGGTATAAAGTGAGATGATTTGATGAGGCGATCCACGATAATTCTTATAGCATAATTACCACTAGAATTCTTCGGTAATGCAGTCATAAAGTCCATTGTAACATACTCCCATTTCCATTGTAGTATAGGTAACGACACAGTAATCCTGGTGTCCTCTGGTGTCACGCCCCGCTTCCCAAAATACTGAATACGAGGGGTTGACAAGGCCAGCCATGCTCCTACGGTCAAGGAAATATCCTGCCGTAGTCACACTTCGGCTTCTAGCTTTACGTGGTAATCAGTAAACAATGTACAGGTAATGAGAAATGCAGTAACTGAAACAAAACAAATACAAAGAACTAACCTGATGGAGATCAAAAGAGTAAAGCTCTGGACGGCTGATCAAGATGTCCGCGATGTACATCTGGTCCTCGTCCAAGCTAGATCCACATCTCACTCTGAGCATGCATACTCAGGTCGTCAGAGCGACACGATAGCAATGTTTGTGGGTACAAATAGTAACTCGTATAATCATAATGAAATGTAATAGTAAATCAAGAGTGTAAAGATGTTAAGCAATGCATATCAATGTCACTAACCCTATCAGTCTCTAAGTCTCACTGTACCGGTCACTAAGCCTATCGTCAGTCCAAATGTGAGAATCAACCACTCGTGAGTGTCCCCCACCCAAGGGTAGGACCCATGGGCAAGGGACCACGGGCCCAAAATATAACTCACGGTAATAATCAGGTGATATCCCTGTAAATCTCCATATATCTCCATATATAAATGCCGGCATAGGACTCTTGAGATTCTGTTGAACTCACACTCAAACTACCCCACACCCCGTGGTCTACATCAAACGCCAAGCATAACCTCAAATACCGGTCGGTCCATGACAAGTCTGTGCGAGAACTGGAGACAGGATCTCCATCAAGTACGTCCCGACTGATACCCAAGATAAATGGACAGTGTCTGGTGCCTTACCTGTGACACCCATACAGGTGCTTTCATAAGTGTCCCATACCGCTTATAGTCACACTTATACGCGTCCCACAGACGTCGACAATGCAATACATCAATAGGGTTCACTGATTGTGTACAAGTACGTGTCACTTTTACTTATCCATTCATGCTTAAATACTAACGTACTTGCCACAATCAACGTTAAAGCCTAACACTGGGTAATGCACATGATCACTAGGTTATCAATGCCATGACATATATATGATGTGATGAGAAAACAGTGTCTAAGGCATGATTAAGTTGTCATCAAACGATGTGCTACCACTTGCATAATTTGTCATAAATCCTACGTGCAAAATTTAGCAAAACAGTAAAAAGGGGTAAACAGTATGTCGAATTATCTATCCATCAAAATTAGTTTCATGTTAATCGGGTTTCAGGATCACTAGATATGGCCATTTCATTTTAAGCGTTCACTGCTGGAAATCCGGTTTCAGAATCAGGAGTCCGTCTCATAATGCATTTTAATCCCAGTTGGGATCAGAATTTAGTGATGCTACAGTTGAATGAAATTTAGGGTTTTCAAAGAGGTTTCTAACTCACTAGACGGATTCCCAATCGCGTCCCTACGTCAGAAGTTACGCACTGTTTAACGCTAGAGTATCAGTTCTGGTTCTGTTTGGGACTGCTATACGTCCCGATCTTTTAAATTGCAGTTTAAATAGTAAACGATGATAAAACAGAGTGAAATCACTTGCATTATCTATCTAACAGATTCATATTCAATAAAGTGTAGGGTTCCACAACATACGAGTTCAGGCAGCAAGGTAGTAAACATTACGGGACAGAAAACAATAACCATAGTTGCTCTGGACTGCAGTCCAGAGCCGCTCTCCGAACCAATTCTCGTCATAATATCAGTATAGAAACAATAAAGAACTTACATAGGGTTACATTTCGTCGAGTTGGCTTCGATTTGAGCCCTCGAACGCATCATTTCAATATGTACACAATTAATTGTGATTGAAACAAGTTTCAGGTGCGGGAATTTTCCAGTTTCTACGGATGTAATTGGGGGTGTTCGTTTAAGCCATTAACGATTGTATTTTCCAGTAAAATTTCTATACAGTGCTCATTGCCATACGGGCCAGAATATGCAATTGAGTTCCGTCAAAATAAATGAAGGTTTTCATTTGGATCTTGCATCGAACAGTTATGACATATAAGGTCTCACGAAACGCAACATGGAATTTATAGTATTATGAATTATAACGGATATTATATAGCATGTAGCAAGTAGGGTACTTGCCTGGAGATGTGTCGACGACGGTATGGCAGCGGCAACGGCACGTTCGCGTCACGAACACGGCACGACGACGACTAGGCTCAAGCTCGACTGCGACTGCGACGAGGAGGCGTCGATGGGGGCGGGGTTGCTTGCTGTAGCGGTGAGAAGGTGTCGTAGATGGTCGGCGCCGGAGGGAAAGAACAGCGAGGCGAACGGCGAGGGGGCAGGAACCGGGGCGAGGCTCGGGGTTTAGAGTGAGGTGGTTGCGCTGGCGTCGGGTTCCGGTCGTGCAGGGGCCTGCAGCTGGGAGGGGCGAGCTCCGACGAGGGAGGGACGAGGAAGTTGATGCACGAGGCGAAGCTTGCTGAGGTGATGGGGTCGGCCGGAGCGTTGTCGAGGGAGTTGGAGCTCGGGGAGGCGACGGTGATGGGTTTTCTCGGGAGTTTTGTAGAGAGAGGAGAGAGGAGAGCTTGGGGTTATAGAGGGGAGTAAGGTTGTCGCCGGCGGTGAAGGAGCTCGTAGTGGGGAAACCCAGTGAGGAAGTGGGTGCGGTGAAGAAGTGAGGGTGCAGACGAAGATCGGGATGGGCGTGCTGGGAAGCTCGGGCTCGAGTGAGGGGGTGAACTCTGAAGAGGAGAGAGCGAGGGAGGAAGTATGAGGGGGGTTAAAGTGGTCGTCCTCGTCGTCGTCGGCGCAGGGACGTGAAGGGAGAGAGAGCAGGAGCGAGGGAAGGAGGAGAGGAGTGGGGAGAAGAGAGAGAGGGAGGAGAGGGAGAGAGGGATCGAGAGAGATGGAGTAGCGCGCGCGTGTGGTCGGGGTCGTGGGCGAAGAGAGCGGCGACGTGGGGGAGTGCAAGGGCGACGTGGGGGCTCGGGGGATGAGCGGGAAAAGATTACGAGTGGGGGAGAAGAAGGAGAGCAGGCCGGGTTAGGTTTGGAGGGGGCGCGGGCCTGAGGAAAAGGTTTAGTTTTTATTTAAGGGGAAAATGGGCTGGGTTATATGGGAGCTTGGGTTTTAATTTAAAAGGGAACCTAATTTATTTTGCAGGGAATTGGTGTGGGCCGGCATAGGGAATATTCGTTTAATTTAATTGTTTTGGGTTTGGGTTAGAAGCAGGGGCTGGAGTTGGATTAAAAGGGAAACGGGCTTGGAAAAATAGGAGGTAAAAATAAGATGAAATAGAGTTTGGGTTTGGTGTTTAAAAAGGGGTTTAACAGAAATAAAATAATAATAAATAAAATACATAAATTTTCTAAATAATTATTATGAAGAATACGGTTAGTGGTGTACACAAAGAACTGGGTATTACATCTGGTGTTCCACTTTTACCTGCTGGCAAACTAAACACCTTTGAAATATAGTCTGAAATATCCTTTTCATTTCAGACCAAAAATGTTGTTTCATATCTTTGTACAGCTTTATGCTTCTCGAATGCACCTAATATATAGATCTATGGGTTTCATCAAGCACCACTCTCCTTGTATTTCCTTTAGGGACAAATAGCCGGCTGTCAAATCTCAAGAATCCATTCTCATGATTAATAAAATCCGACCTCAATCAAGGAAACTTCCCAACTAAAGGCGAACATTTGATTTATCAAATCCAATAATACGGTCGAGCAATAGTCAATCCAAATAACATTACCGTGTACTCATAAAAACCATACTTAGTCCTAAATGCAGACTTTTCAATGTTAGATGACCTGATCTTTAACTGATGGTCCCCTAACATCAGATCAATTTTTGGAGGATACAATTGCACTACTCCACTGATCAAACAAATTATTAATCCGTGGCAGTGGGTATTAGTCCTTAATCGTTACTTTATTAAACTTATGGTAATCTACACACAAACGACGACCTTCATCCTTCTTGTATATCAAAAGAACTGGGCTCCCCAAGGAGAAACACCGGATCCGATAAAACACTTATCAAGCAACATCTGTAATTCCTGCTGCAAAAATTCCAGCTCTATCGGCCATTTGCTACGCTGGTTTGGAGATAGGGCTACACCAGATATCAAGTCTTTACAAAACTCAATTTGACGGTCTGGGGGCATCCTTGTCAAATCTTCTGGGAGATCCTGCTCACTTTACTTCCGCTGCTACTAAAACTCCATCACATGGCACCGTCCGATGCTTTAGTGGTTTTAATCCTCTGGTTATCCCTTTAAAACATGAATTTCGGGTGATTAGGAACCCAAAATACAACACACTTCTTTCTACAGTCGATTACGGCGTGGAACGTAAATAGCTAGCCCATGCAAAGAATTTCCTCAAATCCAGTTGGACGTGTCACGCCCCGCTTCTCAGTGTACGGAATCGGTGACGTGACCGGCCGCAACGTATTTACTAAGAAATAAATACGTTAAGCGTAATTAAGCAATATATATATATATATATAATGCATAAAAATGAAAAGTGATATAAAAATATAAAGAAATTTTATTTATATTCACTTTACATACAACTGTCTGAAAATGAAAAGATATAATGATATAAACAGTGCATAAACAGTGGCATACAAACTGAAAGTAAATACAAGGAGAGCTAGAAGTCCGGCTGGGCAGTGAGCTGGTCCAAGTCCTCCTGGCTAGGCTCGATCTCCTGAAAGTACGGTGCTCCTGACGAACATTCCAAAGAAAGAAAAGACAGGAATGTCGTCAGCGAACTAGCGCTCGGTAAGTCCCAAAAGAAGGAATGGAATATAACAAGTAATGTGAAATGAAACTGGTAAGTTGTACAGGTATATGTAGGGTGTTTTTCGTCACCCCATTGAGATGGGAATACGCGCGCGCTTGCCAGGCGCATTACAGATTCCCCCTGCCTAGGGTAAATTGGGGTTTATTGATTGTGGGGATCCGAATCTCCGGCAGCCGCGGACTAAGCTGCCGTTAATTACCCCCTGCCTTTGGGGCGAGAGAACCTCCGATTGACGGGTCAACTATTCATGCGAACTCAATATGCAGTGTGGGTGTTTTGAGGGGGTTTTGGATATATCGGGGGGCCCGCAGAGTTTTTACGGGGGTCCCGCTACCCGGATAGCGGGCTGGGGGTCAAGGGGGCTAACAGCCCCCTTACGGGGTGCGGGGTAGCGTCTATACACACACACACACATACATACATACATACATATATATGTATGTATATATATATATAAGGGGAAAAGTGTCCAAAGAACGCGTGGGGGCCAGCGCCTCACGTGCGTGGCACGCAGGCGCTGGGTGCCCCACATGCCTGGCACGTGGGCGCTAACGCTCTGGGCGCAGGGCACGCCACGTGCCTGCCACGTGGGCGCTAGCGCTTTGGGCGGTGGGCGCCCCACGTGCCTGGCACGTGGGTGCTAGCGCTCTGGGTGCCCCACGTGCCTGGAACGGGGGCGCTAGCGCTCTGAACGCAGGGCGCCAGCGCCCCACGTGCTTGGCACGCGGGCACTGGACGTCAGCAGAAAAAAAGGGACTTTGTCCCTGCACTGGGAGCTGTGCTTCCGATTTGACATCTGGAGTTAAACTCCTAAAAAGAGATTAATTTATGGAGTTGAACTCCAACAGATCTTGAATGGAGTTGTAAAAAAATTAGAAATGATCAAAGGGGGCTGTTTTGTTTCTCCAAAAAATTAGAAATGATCAAAGGGGGCTGTTTTGTTTCTCCCCTTTGGTCCTGGATCTTCCCAAGATGGGATTTCTGGAGATTGGTCCCCTTCTTCCTCTCGGTTGGCCGGATCTTAGAGAAAGGGGGTAAGATTAAAAAATCTCCCATTTTTTATATCTAATAGAAGATCTGAGCTCCCCTTTGTGCGTTTTGTGGTGAAAAACAATTTTATTTTTGAGAAAGAAAGAGTTAAACTCTTGATTTAATTCACAAAAAGAAGAAGGTTTAGAACCTTGAGAAAGAAGAAGGAGGCACAAAAACCCTAACTTTTGAGAGAATGAAAAGTGTATGTTTTATTCATCATCATGTTGCCTTATATAAGCTTACACAATTACATATAGCTCTTTGGGCTTTACAAAATGGCATTTTGTCCTCACATGCCTCATGTGCTCATTTCTTTTGCAGATAAGCCATGGGCTTTACAAAAATTTGGCTTTATGCCCATTTTGCTTACATTCATGCATAAAAAATTACATCAAAATTATTTTTCTCATGATTTTTATTTTGGCATGGAGGGAGGCCGGCCGCTTCATGTTCGGACTCAATTTGGGCATGGGCCCACTTGATCTGGGTTTGGGATTGACCTTGACTTTGACTTGGTCAACCTGCGTGCAATTTTTGACCCCAACAAAGTGCCCCCATCAATAAATGCACACTATATATGTGGGTCGTGTGCATGAAATTGATGGATCTTCTTTCGCGTGGAGGCGACTTTCTTTGGTTCCCACTTTTTGGGATGCACTGCCCTTTTTACGATATGGACGGTCGATGCTTGACGCATCTCCGAGACAGAGTGTCCGTGGTAGACTTTTCCCTGGCATGGAGCGATTTGGTCCCCGATTTGTGGGAAGCCTGCACTGCCCCTTTTACGACATGGACGGTCGACGCTTGACGCGTCTCCGAGACGGAGTGTCCGTGGTGGACTTTTCCCTGGCCCGGAGCAATTTGGTTCCCGATTTGTGGGAAGCCCGCACTGCCCTTTTTACGACATGGACGGTCGACGCTTGACGCGTCTCCGAGACGGAGTGTCCGTGGTAGACTTTTCCCTGGCCCGGAGCAATTTAGTTCCCGCTTTGTAGGAAGCATGCACTGCCCTTTTTATGACATGGACGGTCGACGCTTGACGCGTCTCCGAGACGGAGTGTCCGTGGTAGACTTTTCCCTGATCTGGAACGATTTGGTTCCCGATTTGTGGGAAGCCTGCACTGCCCTTTTTACGACATGGACGGTCGACGCTTGAAGCGTCTCCGAGACGGAGTGTCGGTGGTAGACTTTTCCCTGGCCCGGAGCGATTTGGTTCTCGATTTGTGGGAAGCCTGCCCTTTTTACGACATGGACGGTCGACGCTTGACGCGTCTCCTAGACGGAGTGTCTGTGGTAGACTTTTCCCTGGCCCGGAGCGATTTGGTTCCCGATTTGTTGGAAGCCTGCACTACCCTTTTTATGACACGGACGGTCGACGCTTGACGCGTCTCCGAGACGGAGTGTCCGTGGTAAACTTTTCCCTGCCCCGGAGCGATTTGGTTCCCGATTTGTGGGAAGCCTGCATTGCCCTTTTTACTACATGGATGGTCGACGCTTGACGCGTCTCTGAGACGGAGTGTCCGTGGTGGACTTTTCCCTGGCCCGAAGCGATTTGGTTCCCGATTTGTAGGAAGCCTGCACTGCCCTTTTTACGACATGGACGGTCGACGCTTGATGTGTCTCCGAGACGGAGTGTCCATGGTAGACTTTTCTCTGGCCCGGAGCGATTTGGTCCCCGATTTGTGGGAAGCCTGCACTGCCCTTTTTACAACATGGACGGTTGACGCTTGACGCATCTCCGAGACGGAGTGTTCGTGGTAGACTTTTCCCTGGCCCGGAGCGATTTGGTTCCCAATTTGTGGGAAGCCCGCACTGGCCTTTTTACAACATGGACGGTCGACGCTTGACGCGTCTTCGAGACGAAGTGTCCATGGTGGACTTTTCCCTGGCCCGGAGCGATTTGGTTCCCGATTTGTGGGAAGCCTGCACTGCCCTTTTTATGACATGGACGGTCGACGCTTGACGCGTCTCCGAGACGGAGTGTCCGTGGTGGACCTTTCCTTGGCCCGGAGCGATTTGGTTCCCGATTTGTGGGAAGTCTGCACTGCCCATTTTACAATATGGACGGTCGACGCTAGACGCGTCTCCGAGACGGAGTGTCCGTGGTGGACCTTTCCCTGGCCCGGAGCGATTTGGTTCCCGATTCGTGGGAAGCCTGCACTGCCCCTTTTACGACATGGACGGTCAACGCTTGACGCGTCTCCGAGACGGAGTGTCCGTAGTAGACGTTTTCCCTGGCACGGAGTGATTTGGTTCCCGCTTTGTAGGAAGCCTGCACTGCCCTTTTTACGACATGGACGGTCGACGCTTTGACGCGTCTCCGAGACGGAGTGTCTGTGGTCGACGTTTCCCTGGCCCGGAGTGATTTGGTCGACGTGCCCCCGGCACGGAGTGTCGCTGTTCGACGTTTCCCCGAGGCGGAGTGTCTGCTTGACGTTTCCCCGGTACGGAGTGTTTGTAGTCGACGTGCCCCCGGCACCGAGTGTCTGCCTGACGTTTCCCCGGCACGGAGTGTCTGCTTGATGTTTCCCTGGTACGGGGTGTCTGCTTGACGTTTCCCCGGTACGGAGTGTCGCTGGTTGACGTGTCCCGGGTACGGAGTGTTTGTAGTCGACGTGCCCCCGGCATGGAGTGTCTGCTTGACGTTTCCCCTGACGTAGCATCGCAACTAATCAAGTATACCCAACCTATCAAACTTCATGTTCTACCCATCTTAACTAACCCAACCCCCATTGAACCCTAATCATCAACAACTCATACTCTCGACCTCTCCCCCTTCACTGACTCTTCATGATCCTCATCCTCCAATTTCGATAACCTTGCTAACTTCCCAGTCCCTACCTCCTTACCTTCCTCCACAACCGCTCAATCCCGTTTACCCTCTCCAAAATTATCCCCTTCTCCTTAACCCTTAAATCTCCGCACCAACAATGAACGTAAACCAAACCCAAAATACTTCAACTCCCAATATATAAACCATACCGCTATTTACCCAATTCCCTAAATCCAACATGTGTGTCTCAAGTTGTGAAGGATCCTAACTAGCGTGCTGCAATATCCGAAGAGTCTGATGACCATATGAAGAATGGAACATGGGATCTTGTTCCCAAATCAAAAAAGAACCTTGTAGGTTGCAAGTGGGTCTTCCGAATCAAGCGCAACTCCGACGATACCATTGCCAGATACAAAGCTCACTTTGTTGCCAAAAGCTTCCATCAACGGCCTGGTTTAGACCATTCTCTTACGTTCAGCCCCGTTATCAAGCTGAAAACACCACGTATAGTCTTATGCATAGAACTCTCCCAAGGATGGCCTCTTCGTCAACTCGATATTAACAATGTTTTTCTCAATGGTACTCTACATGAAGATGTGTATATGGTTCAACCAACCGGCTTTCTCCACTCCTCCCTACCCAACCACGTCTGTAAATTACTAAAGCTATCTGTGGTCTCAAGCAAGCGCCAAAAGCATGGTATCAAGAACTCAAAGGCTATCTTCTACAAAATGGCTTCGCAAATTTCGTGGCGGATACGTCTCTTTTTATCTATTGTAAGGACGCCATCATAAATAATTTCTTAGTATATGTTGACGACATTATTCTCACAGGTGAAAATGTACAGTTCCTTCAATATTTTGTTTGTCAACTTGAACAACGTTTCTCTCTAAAGGATCTCGGCGATCTTCATCACTTTCTTGGGGTAGAAACTATTCCCACGACACAAGAACTATTTCCATCGCAACATCGCCATATCGCCGATCTTCTAAAAAAGTTCTCTATGGAAGGAGCTAAAAAAGTTACTACCCCAATGTGCAATACCATCCCTTTACTTTGTCATGACGAGTCTTCACCTGTGGACTCCACGCCATATCGTCAGATAGTTGATGCTCTTCAATACCTCTCTCTCACTCGGCCCGACGTTTCATTTGCCGTCAACTGTCTTTCCCAATTCATGCACTCTCCCACAGAGCTTCACTGGATGACGCTCAAACGTGTTCTTCGTTACCTTAAAGGTACGATATATCACAGTCTTTACCTCCGCCGAGGATCTTCTCTAACTCTTCAGGCCTTCTCTGACTGGGGTGAAAATCGTGATGACGGTCATTCCACCACTGTCTATATTCTCTATCTAGGTTCGAATCCCATCTCATAGAAATAGGCTCGACAAAAGTCTGTCTCTCGATTCTCCTTCGAAACTGAATATAAAGAGCTTGTGAATGCTACGGCCGAGGTACTATGGATGAAAAATCTTCTGTATGAACTCAAGGCAATTCTGTGAAAACCACCCTCTCTATAACGTGACAATACTGGGGCTACCTATCTTAGTGCAAACCCAGTCTTCCACTCTCGGATGAAGTGCATTGCTCTTGTCTATCACTTTGTTCAGGAATGCATTGAAAATGATATCATTCATGTTCACCACATCAGCATTCATGATCAACTTATGGATGTTCTCACAAAATCAACCTGGACACAACCAATTTCCCAAAATTCGTTCTAAGATCGGAGTTTCCAACAGAGCCTCAATCTTGCGGGAGGGCGTATTAGCAAAGATTTCCATAGCTGATGCAGATTTTTGTGATTACAAATTTTTCAATAACTTTTCTGATTTTATTTGTTGGGAAAGATTTTATTTTATTTTTTCATCATGTAAAATGTATATACACACGTTTGAGATTCAATACAAATCAATTAGGTTCAAACCCTAAAATGCATCTTCTTCAAGATCTTTTACTATGCACATTTAGATGAATGTGTTCTGGAAGTGTTATTTTACTTTAAATTTCATTATACGAGCAAGTGAATTCTGCAAATAAACATAACACAATGCATTGACAGGTATCTGTGTTCATCTTTGCATATCTAACCGGTTATATATCATCTCACCTAGTTTATGACGGCAGAGAAGAAGGTATGAAAGTTTGTAGTTATTACAAAGTAATCTTCTTTTATTTATTTGGTATTCCACAATGCTTATGTTTGCTTTTATTTATCATCTTGGTATAATACATATTATTTTGTTTAGATTGCTGGTATTTTTTTAAGCTTTTACTGGTCCTTCTTATAAAGATATATTTTGCTTATAATTTTTTCTAATTTTTCAGATAATTCCGAAGGCTGAATCGATGAATTTTCTTTTGAAAGCGCGAGCGAGATTGATCCAGAAAGTCAAGCAAAATCTTTGAAATTTGTATTCGATAGAAATAGATCGGATCCAAACGATATAAAAAAGATTAGAATGAACATTGAATTAATGGAAGAAATCACTAAAAGCGTTTCTCGAACGTCATGCAAATTGGGTGACGGTTTGGAGGAAAAGGAAGAAGAAAATAAAGAAGAACCGACAGAAGATCCCGAAATTCGTTCAAGGAAAGGAAAATGCGTGGTAATTTATACTGATCAGAACACTAATTCTAATTTCAGTACTATTAATGATAATACTAGTGATCCTAGCATTGATGATGAAGAGGAGGAGGTGACTTTGATACGTTGCTCACAACAATCGGATTTTAGCCAGTGTATGCTCAAAAGATCCAAAACTGAAGTAGATGAGGCTCGCAATCGTTTCGAATTACTTTCTTTGGCAGAGGATGAAGAAAGACATCACGGATGCTATATCAGTAATAAGCCTATGTATCTTCCTCTTCCGGACGAACCAAAAGGACCGAAGGAACAACTCTGCCGAGTTGCAGTTCGCTTCCCCAACAGCAAAAGGCTACAACGAAACTTTTTAGGTATGGACCCTATTAAGGTATATATGGTCTTATATACACGAACCCACACAAAGATCAAGTTGTTTCTCACGATATAATTATCTATATAGTTTGATTCATGGGAATTTTTATTTGATTTGCCGCCGCTCATGTCATTTTGCGCTGCTCAAATGGATAAGATGGATACGAAGAAACACTTTTCTTTTACACGTCCGATTCTTGGTGCAACATCCAAAGGACTCGATGGGGCCAGCATAACTTTTGAGGATGCAAACTTGTCAAATGTTGGTCCGGTACTAGAATTTTATTGGAAAATATAATATCATGACGTACTCTGGAAATTATTTTATTCTTTCATTGAAGTTAATGTTTAGTAAAGTTTGTAGCCTAAAATAGTATATACTCTACATATTTTGAGTAATACTTTGCAACTCTCAACTCCTTTTATTTTTTTAAATGAAATGCTATATTTGGTTGGGTCAATCTGACCCTATTCATGTTCCTCAAAATACAATATTGTGAAGATTGGTGATAGACAGAAAGAAAACCCAACTTATTTCTGCATGGATTGAAGTGAAGTGTATGATCATATCATTGTTAAAAATCTGGATTGACAATTAATTTTTGGCTAAATTGATTTAACATAATTTCAGATTTTTGCTCTTAATTAACAGTTTAATACCCTATCTACCACAAAGTTTTTGCGTCTTGTAGATTGAGTACTGAAAGTATTTACTACGTTTAACTAGGTTTGGCCTTGAGCGCTAACGTGTATCATATCATAGATGGTGAGTTAGCGGCTATTATTTTAGAATGTAAAATGTGAATTCTGCAAGAACCCTATTCTCAATGAAGTGAGGCGGTCCTAAGTCACACTTCTCATGTTTAGTGCATTCTCGGAACTTCGGAATGGCCTCACAGATCTCGTGTTTCAGGAAGAGTATCGTTTGTTCTTTCATATGAACCCTACTTTTTGTTACACATTCACTTCTCTTTCAAATGTTAAAATTTAGTCCGTTTTGCAAATATATAAGCTGTTTGGTAATATGGCAGTATCTTATTTTAGAATGTAATGTTGATATCTTAAAAACAAAAAATTTACCTATGTTTTATATATATATATATATATAAATTCAAATTTGATTGAATGTTAATTAGTTTTATTGGTAGAAGGCAATTATCTTTTACGAGTGTTATAGATCAGTGAAAGATCACATAATCCGAAAAGCGTGGTTTTATATATATGTCTTCGTTTTTGGCTTTTACAAAACATGTATTTAGGCCATTTATAATGTTTCTTTATTGTAAAGTCGGGAATTGTCAGAATTATAAATCGGCCTCAGATTTTCCTTTTTAAAAACAACTTTTTCATCCCTATTCAGTATTCTGTAATTTCCCTTTTTTGTTTTGGTGTATCGAAATTTTTATATCACGGTCTTATACTTATTTCCTTCTGATTGTTTTGGCTACATGTGTAGAGATCATTATCTTTGGAATATCACAAGTCTCCACCATTCATTGTATACTAGCGTGCACTTTATTTTATCTGAACTTTTTTAAATGAAAAGTGGCCCACTTATATACAATACATCTTAAAATTGTGTCAATAGCCTAATTATAGGATGAATTCATAATCAATAATGTTTTTATACAAGATTTTTTTTGATTTCTTCGACAAAGGAAAAATATTAAATCTAAATCCATATATTACCTAGTAGCTATGGCTCATAATTAACGAAAGAGTTTGGTTTTCTACTTAATTAATTTTAATAAATGGTAACCACAACCATATAAGTAACAAATTGATTTTAAACATAAACTTTTTTTTCCTGGCTTTAAACTTTGCACTTTCTTGCAAAACAAACAAACAAAAGTCCAAAATCATTCGTACTAGCAAAAGAAATTATAATACACGATCTGGCTTCTAACTAAAGCGCTGCTCAATTACTGTATGTACCTTTTCCTATTGATGATAATCTTCATTATATACATTTGACTTCGACTCTTAAATTATTTACACCCACATAAAAATAATTGTATTTAGGTATTATTATTTTTGAAAAACAAACACACATTTTTCGTCTAAGGTATTTTTAAAAAAAAGCAATAGGCCAAATATTATTTTATGAATTTTCTTTAGCTTCCACGAAAATATATTAGGATCCGCCGTTGCAATTGGAATGAAATGATGTTTATTATTGAGAACGAGATTACAAGGCTTGATCTTTTAATTACGCTTTTTTTTAGCTATTTGCTAAATCCAATATAAATGGGTGAATTACACTAAATTACCCTTAACTAACATTGTCTTTCACCATAACACATCGCAACTGTTTATTACACTGCAGGATCTTTTTTCAACTAAAAAACCCTCAAAATTAACTATTAAGGAATTTTACTGAAATAATGTAGATGATGATGGTGATGCAGTAGCATATACCACATAATGCAATAGAAATTCCAGATAAGATGAAATTTAGCCAATCACACTCCGTTTTCAACAAGGCAAGGGCAAAACCGTCATTCATTCAGCACGGACAAATCCGATCTTGTCAACCAAAGCTCAGACTTTTGATTAACAACGAGGCGGAAAAACGCCCCGTTTTCTTCTTCCTGTATCAAAAATCAATTCCAAAAAAAAAAAAAAAAAATTCCCAAATTAAAAACCCTAATTCCCCAATTCGATTCATCGATCGCTCCAATGGCAAGCATCGGCAACAACAATCTCAACGCGAAGCTCGTAAGTCAACGAGCCTCTCAAAATCCACGGGATTCCCCAATCTTTGATCTCAATTTCGCATCCGATCTTTGTGATTTTTAGGTTTTGTTGGGCGATATGGGAGCGGGGAAGTCCAGCCTCGTGCTCCGATTCGTGAAGGGACAGTTTCTTGAGTTTCAGGTAAAAAATGTTGAAAATTTGGGGATTGGATTTAGGGTTTTGTGATTTGATTAGGGTTTGGTTGCAGGAGTCGACGATCGGGGCGGCTTTCTTCTCGCAGACGTTGGCGGTGAGCGATGCGACGGTGAAGTTTGAGATTTGGGACACTGCGGGGCAAGAGAGGTATCATAGCTTGGCTCCTATGTATTATAGAGGAGCTGCTGCTGCCATTATTGTGTATGATATCACGAGCACGGTAAGATTATTGATCTCTGATCTTAAGGTTGTTATTATTAGATTCACACCTTTTGGCCATTTTGCTTACTGTGTCTTTTTGGATTTCAGGAATCGTTTGAGAAAGCTAAGAAGTGGGTGCAGGAACTGCAGAAGCAAGGTATGTGCCGTGATCTTGGATTTGCTCATTATGTCCAGCATAGCTGGAAATTTGGGTGAAACTTGCTCGAAATTGAAATTATTCAAACTATGGGATTCTGTTAGTGGAAATCATTGATATGGTGGACATTCTTTACTGCATGGTTTTATGATCGTAGGCATTACTTCAACATCAAGATGATTTTAGATAATTGCTTGATTGAGTTAGTCGAGTAAGTATCAATGACAGCTATTAGTAGGAGCGTAGGAGTGTAAGCAGCGATCATTTTGATCAATGCACGATTGCAGTCCATTGGTCGATGTTTCACACAGAAACCATATTGGTCGATGTTTCAGACAGAAACCAGAAAGCCTCACCCTCACATAATTTGCAAAGCGCTGAATAATTTAATTTGGGATTTCCAGCCGAACTTGAACCTTGTTTCTGGTTTGAAACATTCTGACATTCCTTTCTTTTTCTTATCTCGGAATAGCAAGTTCAAATTCAATTTGTTGCTCTTAGGTAGTCCAAACATGGTGACAGCTCTTACTGGAAATAAAGCTGATTTGGAAGATAAAAGGAAGGTGGCAACCGAGGCAAGTATTATTTATATGTTCTATGTTTATGAATTGATTTGCTTCATTATAGGCTAAACTAACCACATCCTATTGTGGGTGATAGCTTGGCTGACCTATCACAGTGATGGTTACAGTTGCTTGTATATGGTGTGCTGTAATGGCATGGAAAACTCGAAAAAAGTCAAATGTCAACTAGACAAACATGCAATTTGAAGAATGGTATATTAAATTTTGAATTTGAATAATGAACACTTCAACAGGCTGTTATCATAGCTTCTAAACTTGAATTGGCCTTTGCTTAGCAACATTTCAACTGCACAATGCAAGCAGTCATCTCGGATTTGCTCCATAACTCATCATAATTATATGAGATTGATAAATGCTACATATTGATGCCTATTGTGTATTTTCTACTGCTTTCTGGTGAGGAATGTTTCCTATGCTCATTTCTATTTGTATTATGAGTTATTTCTCATTGAGTATGTTTGACCAGTCTAGGAAATGCTTAAAAATTTGATTATTCTTATACTTTCGATTTATGAAGCATGGACACAGACACAGATACGGACACAGACTCGGTCATTGATACGGGACATGGCAAGTTTGTAAAAAGGAGGACACGGGGACACGGCTATATTATTTATCTATATATTGTAAACAACATATAGTAAACTATAAGAAGAAATATGTATTAACACAATCTTAAAAGCATAATAAAATAGAATTATAATCTTATCCAAAACCGCAAGTTATTTGAAGCATAAACAAATACACATATAAAACTAAAAGTAAAATACATAAGAATGGAATCCATAATAGTGTAAACAAACAAAATATTAACTCTTTTCAATTGGAGCCGACTTCATATAGCCGACATTGTCATTTGCATCAACATGGACATTTACTTTTTCTATTTGTAGTCCGTATGAAAGAAATTTAACCCCAGACACTATCTAGAAGTGGACATTTACTCTATCTAGTAGTTTGTCAGTAAAGAGATTTAACCGGTTAACCCCCTACACTATCTAGAAGTGTCAGTCATATCCAATATAAGTGGACACGGCCTAAGTATGTTCGATGGAGTGTCCAATACGTGTCGGAGTGTCGGACACGGACACGGCAATCAAATAGAAATGTCCATGCTTCCTAGCTTCCGATCCAGGCATAGTCAGATTTGACACAAGGATGGTCTTCAGCATATTCGGGATTTATTAGGAAGAAGAGGGAGAGGGAGGGACATGAAGCTCTCCTTTTTTTCAGCAGAAAAGGCGCATGGATGAGAAGAGAGTAGAAAGAGATGCTTTACTTTAGTGCTTTGGGAGAGATGGTTGTCGTTGATTTGGTGCTCTCTTTTTTGAGAGGAGAGATCCTGACTAGTAGAGAGGGAGCTCTATCTAGTTTTTTATAGCAAAATTATCCAATTGGGATCATCAGTTTGTAAATCTACCAGCTTAATGTGGTGACACGTATTTAGATTTACATTTGATTAGTTATATAGTTACAGGGCACATGAAATATTGTGCACCTTATAGAAGCCACACCCTTGCAGGCTCCTTATATGTATAGTTTATATATTTGTGATTATTATGGTCCTGGGTGTCTTCTTGTACTACATGTAACTTAATATATAAACCAAAATAGCCAGATGGTCCTGATACAATATACGACAACCCAGGCTTCTAGATTCTACTTGTAAATTACTAGAAATGTATTGTAAACTTGGCAATTATGATCTCATAAACTAATTACACACCTAATATGATAAAATACGACGGGAACTCTGCTACTTGGGCTTCTTGGTCCTGCTTGTAAACTAGAAATGGATTTTAAATTTGGCATTTATGATCTCTTAAATTAATTAGACACTTAATATGATAACATATGATAGAAACTATGCTACTTGCATGGTGTTGTGGGCAGTATTTATAGACATATAACCAATTAACCATACCCATGAAGCAATACACTGTTGCTTAGGTCTTTGTGCATATTTTTCTATTGAGTGCTTTGGTTCTCTAACCACCAATATCAAAGTATTGTTGAGGCTATGGATTGAAATATTGCTCCCTAGTTCTCTTCTTGCATGACACTCATCCATGATTTTTTTGCTTGGCGTTGGTGGACTTGCCATACTTATCCAGTGTTCTTGCTGATGTTTGTGCTACAGGAAGCATGCAAGTATGCTGAGGTGAATGGTCTCTTTTTCATGGAGACCTCTGCCAAAACAGCCATAAATGTGAATGATGTATTCTATGAAATAGGTATGATTTATACAAATCTGTATTTCACTTTGTTTCCAAGTTTGTCTATCTAAGTGCATTGGATGCATATAGTGTTGACCTCTGGTTTTGTGTGGTCTAATTTAATGTATAAATGTGATTATTTGGAATTCACTATTGCTGTTGTTTGTGCCTCATTACCACCACATCTATCATTTTCCAGTCAAAATGGGGTTGGCTGTGGAACATGACTTGAAGTATGTAATGGGTAATGCTCCTTGTAGGAATTGATGCTGCTAGTCTTTTTACATTTGCTGTCAATCTGAAATCTTCTGTCCATTGGTTGGCTCCATTTTCTTGGCAAAGACAATAGTCAAAATTTTAAGAACGTGAGGCTTTGCCATAAAACTTGGAAAATGCCTTGCGGTAGGTAGACGGTAGACCTACATCTTTTTTGGTCATGCTGTTTAGGACGTTACGACAAAGGGGCAATCATCCGACTTCTTTCGAGTAGGAAGTATATGAGACCATTGCTGCTAATCAATTGACTCAGTCGATAGTTATCCAATTAGGCGCTGGTTGTCTCAAATGCCATTACTTGTATTGGCTTCTTCAAAAAGGTATATCCAGCTGTTTACACCATTTTTGTTAAGGCTGTAAAGGATACGACTTGCTAACAAAATAAATTTAAGCACATGAATTACCATTACGGTCTTAACCATTAGGAAGATGGAATTGTTTGCTCATTCCAAATGATGATATAGTGTTGTTTCTGCTTAGAACATTTTCTATCTGTTAGATACATGAATATAATATCAGTTTTTCTCTTGCCAATCTTTTGTCTAGTTTCCCAAATCTGATAGGCTTGCTCATATTTTAATTTGTTTATGGTGCAATCCTCTTGTAACTTACTGCTATCTGTTTAATAAAGAAGGCTGTTTCCTTTATATAAATGCAGTCTTTTCTAAATCGATGAGCAGGTTTATTATGTAAAATCATGGTCTCTTTGATTCTTGATTTTAAAAGAATATGTTACAAGATAATAGCATTGAGTCAAGGGTACTAAAAAATAAAGGCTTATTTGGATGGTGATTCAAACTTTTTAATGATTTAAATCTATCTCAAGTGGTATGAATGCTCAGAGGGATAACTTTTCCGGACTCCTCGTTTAATGATTATCATAGCAAACAAAATCCAGTCTTATTGACATGTACCTTGATCATCAGAAACCTGACATTACATGGCGGCTGGTTTTGAACCTAAATCACTTTGGAATGAATCAGCATCTTATCAGTTCCAGAATCCATTGCAGCAGCAATCAGAGCATTCTTAAGATCGTTTGGTGTCAGTGATGTGGTTCACAACTTTTATGATAGTTACATATAGGGGTAACAACTTTGATCCTACTAAATAATCCAACGTGCCAAACAAAGTCAACAGGCAGGGGTCAACTACCAATGAGTGTGAATCGTAAATGGTTGGCCTGCCCAATCCATTTATTGAGCAGACAGATCCACTTTGACATGTTTTATCTGATTCTGTATTAGTTACAAGTAGAGCATATAATGCCTTCTTTTTTTATGACAACTTCAGTGTGGAACAGTGTTTGGGGATTAAATATATGCCTATAACAATGCCATTATAGGGTTATACTCTCTAATTCTGTATCATCTGATCCACTTTGACATGTTTTACTTGATTTGCTTTGACATGTTTTTCCTGATTCTGTATTTTTTACAAGTAGAGCATATAGCCTTTCTTTTCATAACAACTTCAGTGTGCAGAAGTGTTTGGTGGTTTGATATATGATTATGAAAGAAATGCGAGGGAGAGAATTAGAGAAATGTAATAGATAGATTGGCCTAAACTTAATCCTCTTTATATAGGCAAAACCATCTTGCCATTACACCCCTATTAAGCATCTAATTATAAACCCGTGTACATTACGGGTATTCTAACACTCCCTCTCAAGCTGGAGCATACATATCAAATATTTCCTGATTGTTACAAATAAACTGTATTCTATCCCTTCCTAAGAGCTTTGTGAATAAATCTGCTAACTGATGAGCTGATTGAACATAGTAAGTATCGATGATCTCATATTCAACATTCTCCCTCATGAAGTGGCAATCCATCTCAATGTGCTTCGTTCGCTCAAGGAACACAGGATTAGAGGCAATATAGATTGCAGTGTTATTATCACAATATAGTTGCATGGAGGAAGTTGGCTCAAAACCAAGCTCTCCCAGCAGAAAGCGAATCCATACAATCTCACAAGTGGTGTTCACCATGGCCTGATACTCTGACTCGGCGCTGGAGCGGGACACCATGCTTTGCTTCTTGCTCTTCCCAGAGACCAAGTTACCTCTTACAAACACGCAATATCTTGTAGGTCCGCGATCGGATGGAGACTTGGCCTAATCTGCATCAGTAGAGCCTGCTACTCGAGAATGTCCATGATCCGAATACAATATTTTTTTCCTTGGAGCATTTTTCAAATAGCAAAGTATTCGAATCACCGCATTCCAATGAGCTACTCGGGATCGGCCATGAATTGGCTCACAACGGTAACTGTGTATGAGATATCAGGTCAAGTGATGAGGTAATTCAATTTACCGACCAACCGTCGGTATCTACCGGGATCTTCAACCGAGTCACCTTGTCCCGGAAGCATTTTAGTATTAGGATCCATTGGAGTCTTTATGGGTTTGCATCCTAACATCCCCACTTCAGTCAGTATATCAAGCACATACTTCCGCTTCCGCGGTGAGATATAGATACCATCATTCGACTGAGCAACTTCGATACCTAAAAAGTATTTAAGACTCTTAAGGTCCTTAGTCTGAGACCTTGTTTGAAAGCGGTGATGCTTAAATTGTGCAATATCAGCCGCATCATTGCCAGTAATCACTATCATCGACATATACCACCAAAAGAATGCGAAGGTCATTGATGTTATTACGACAGAACACCGAATGGTCATATGCACACCGTCTGAGGCCAAACGAAATAACCATCTCAGTAAATTTCCCAAACCACGCTCGAGGAGACTGTTTCAAGCCATATAATGACTTTTTCAATTGGCAAATTAGATCAGATTCTCCCTGAGCAACAAAACTATGTGGTTGCTCCATATAGACCTCCTTGACCAAAGATCTATAAAGAAACCATTTTTCACATCAAGCTGAAACAATGACCAATGATGGGTAGCCGCAATAGACATAAGTAGATGAACAAAGTCATCTTGGCCACCGGAGAAAAGATCTCGTAATCAATGCCATAAGTCTGCGAATACCTTTTGGCAACCAAACATGCTTTCAATCGGGAAAGGGTTCCATCAGGGTGAAGCTTTATAGTGTATACCCAGCGACACCCAACAACCTTCTTTCCAGCCGGAAGAGGAACTGGATCTCACGTCTGATTCAGTTCGAGGGGAAGCATCTCATCAATATTAGCCTTAGTCCATCTTTTATGAGACATCAGAAAGGGACTTGGGTAGAGCATGAGAGTCGAGAGAGGAGATAAATGCTCGATATGCCGAAGATAAGTGAGAAAGTGGCCACATCATGAGCTATAGGGTGATAAGTATAGCTCCGGGTGCCTTTCCGTAAGACAATAGGGAGATCAATGCCAGCCTTCAGCGGAGTTTGAGACTATGGGAGATCAACAGTAGGAGGTTGAGGTTCAGGAGCTGCACGCGCTCGACGAGCTTACATCTTTGTAACCGATAGTGTGGAACCCAACAGTAGGGAATCAGGGGTGGGAGGTGGGTCAATAAGAACGGTACATATCATTTCCAACACATGAGGTGGAGAATTAACCGACTCAGAAGGGATGTGTGACGAAAAATATGAGTAATCTAAATGAAAGTTATTGTCCATGTCTACAGGAGGGTGGGATGCAGAAAAGTATGAGTAGACTCTTGAAAAGTCACGTCTGTCGATATAAATCGACGACGTAATCCAGGACTGTAGCAACACTATCTTGGGATCTAGTTTAGAACCCCTGATTGTAGATCATGAACAAAACAAACACATCCAAATACCCGTGGAGCGACATAAAAAGGGACCACCGACGGGAACATTATGGAATGAGGAATTTGTCCATCTAGGACAGAGGAGGACACCATTGATCAAGTAATTAGCAATAAGAACCACATCCCTAAAAGGATTTAGGCATGCGCATATGAAACAAAAGAGTTCGAGTGATCTCTAACAAATGTCTATTATTCTTTTCTGCTACTCCATTCTGTTGGGGGTATAAGGACACGAGGATTGATGAATAATGCCAAGTTGCTCCATATATGTCTTAAAGGGTGTACTAAAATATTCTTTGGCATTATCACTCCTCAAGGTACTCAACGGTGACTCCAAATTGAGTCTTAATTTCAGAACAAAATGTCTGAAAATGAGAAAACACTTCATTCGTAAATTTTATCAAATATAACCAGGAGACTCGAGAAAAATCATCAATAAAGGTCACAAAGCAGCGAACGCCTGCTTAGGCAACAATAGGGCATGGCCTCCAAATATCAGAATGAACTAAATCAAACTGTTTTTCAACTCTCTTATTAATACGAGATGGGTAACTAGAGCGATGATACTTACCCAACTCACAAGACTCACACTCTAAGCTAGAAAAAGTACTAAGAGGGAATAATCCTCTTTAAGATCTGTAGAGAAAAGTGACCAAACCGACAATGAGCATCGAAAGATGTGGATGTTGTTGGGCAGGCGATGGGCCGTGGATGCTCATCGAGACGGTACAACCCATCAACCTCAGTCTCTATGCCAATCGTCCGTCTCGTCCTAAGCACCTAAAAAACACATCCACCAGAAAAGAAAGTTGCGTCACAGTTCAAATCTCGAGTCAGCTGGCTTATATGGAGTAAATTGAAAGGAAAGCCAGGCAAATATAAGACAGTAAAAAGAGGTAACTGTGGTGTGGCACAAACAAATCCCACACCCTCTATGGTAGAGGTGGTGCCATTCACTAAGGTCATTGGGATACACTTAGGCCTTAGCC
This sequence comes from Agapanthus africanus, assembly GCA_030015575.1. Taxonomy (NCBI): domain Eukaryota; kingdom Viridiplantae; phylum Streptophyta; class Magnoliopsida; order Asparagales; family Amaryllidaceae; genus Agapanthus; species Agapanthus africanus. Next base: position 670,490,500 of record CM057344.1, on the reverse strand, counting down.
TATATGAAGACAATATGCCTCTCTCCTGTCATATGATCTGTTGCGTCTGGATCAATTACCCAAGGAAGATATACAGAAGTTGATGTAATAAAGGCCGTATGGTTCTCTCGTAAGACTCAAGGTGGTCACAGCTGAAGCCCGAGGTGTAGCCGATCCAGTCTGGCTATTAGAAGCGGACGATAGCGGACGATATCACAAGAAACCTCAATCGAGCAATCTCCTCCTCCAAAGACTTAACTCAACTCTCGGGTAATGCTGAATCCGCCGAAATGATGGAGGATGCGGAAGATGCAGTCCCAACATGTGCATGAGTAGCAGGACAAGGAGGCTGAGGAGGCAACTTCCAGCAGGTACTGTGAATATGTCCCTCCTGACGACAGTAGTCACAAAAACGAGGCTCTCAACTGCATTTGCCTCCAGCTCTGCTGTCCAAATGACCTGCCCCTTCTCCCTTATGGTGAGTAATACGTGGAAGAACTCTTTTGTCTAATAGGTGCACACTGTGTTCGCTAGATGCCAGTTGCTGCTCATCAGTGATCCCCGACTGAAAAATCTGGAGAAGTATATGATAGGTGGTCGAAAGAATAATATCTGTCTTTCCAAGCAAGGCCGAACATGTTGACTAATATTTGGATCGTACTCCACCAAGAAAAATGATCATTGAAAGAGTCATGCCGCCTCCTCGTCTTTATAACATCACTAGTGATTGAGAACAACTCCGATACAAGCTGTGCAAGATGCGAAAGCTCTGAGTATTGATGCAATGAACGAGTTCCCTGCTGAATCTTGTACAACTGATGTACCAAATCATAGGCTCTGCTGTGAAGAATAGAGCTCATGGAGCTGATCCCAAATCGCCTTCACAGATCCTAAGTGAACAAGGCCATCCATGATGCGTCATTCCATTGAACTGAGCATGAGATGACTGAGCTTTGCATCATCTACCTCCCAATCAATAGTCATCGGATCAGGGAAAGTTTCGTCAAGTGATCACTCTTCTTCCTTCTCTTGATATATCTTTCCACCATCTGTTTCCAGCTATTGAAATTCTGATCATCAAGTTTAAAGTCCACCATCCTGGTGGCTAAAATATCGGTGAAAAAGATCGGTTTGCTCTCCATCTCCAAGAATCAAAGAACCACTACTCAACCAAAAACAAGAAATAGACTCCCAATATCCGATCTCCACCGAAATACCGCAATCAATGTTGTAAAACATGTATTCGTTCACTATTCGTTCGGGAGGTGTTTAGCGTTTAATCGGATTATTCGGTGATTAAATGTTTTATACAGATTATACAACCACATATATTTTATATTATTTTAGTATAATTATTATATATAAAATTATGACAAATATATAGGATTATAAATATTGAAAATTTGAAATATACCCGTGGCCTGAATGGCAAGGCGTCCGAACAAAATCGGAAGATTGTGGGTTCGAATCCCACTAGGTATGCATTCTTGTCAATGGAAGTGATTTCCGGTCAGCCCAGCTCAATGAGTTTTCTTAGTGCATTCTCAACGGTAGACTGCACACCTTGTTCATCTGGTTGAGTTCACTCGAGTAATTCACCAGATCCACCAACTCAAGGGAGTTTTGACTTGCTGACTTTCACGAGTCTGGACAGATATGCCTGTGTGTACTTTGAGAAGCTCGGGACATGAACGGGGAACGAGTGAACGAGAGTGAACCAGCTTCAGATGTCGAGTCGAGAGAAGCCTTCCCTACTGTATTGGAACTTTATTTAGATTTAGCAGGCCTAGCCGATGGAGTGGATGTAGCATGCCACCCAAAGACAGCTTCTGCTGGTTAACAAGCATCTCCCTGTCTGTCTGAACCATTGCCGTTCCGTTCAGCGCAAATTCGGATAGGGGAATCACTTGCATTGGTCGAAAACAAACAACCATCGAATTTCACCCTTTTTATCCTGCGTGTCATTCGCAGGAGATGGGATAAGCGGACTTTGAGCGCGAAAAGAAGACTCTAAAAAAGAGAGCAAAAGGGAGTATGGGCTCCCAAGCCACTCACGAGCCTTTTGGAGAACGTCCCTGAAGTAAGGACTGGCTAAGCCCTTACTAAATACGAAAAAAAACTTTTTTCACTATAGGATGCTACCCGGCAAAGGTGTGATGTCTAAAAACTTTCCGTGAATCTACCAGCAATAAAACGGCTTTCGCCCATTGTCCAAGATTCCCTACTGCTGCCCCCCCGGGGAGTCCGGGCCGTGTCTCAGTCCCAGTGTGGCTGATCATCCGAAAAGACCAGCGAGAGGAAGACTCTAAAATAGAGAGCAAAAAGGTGCATTCGCCGGTCTCACAAAAAGCAAAATCATATCAATTCGTTAAGGCTACTGTATTTAGTGCTCATTTTGTTGAAAGGATCAGGGACAGACGGAAGTCGATACAAGCAGAATGACTAACCAAAGTACGTTCAGTTTCATCACCCGGGCCGGACCGGACCGACAGCGGAAGTCTAGCACTAAGTTCAATCTCCAGCGACAACGGTCCCAAATGCGGGCTGCTCGTCTGCTTTAGCGCACAATTTTTCTCATTCCCATTCTGAAATGGCCCGAGGAAAGACAAGCAGAGACACAACATACAACGTTCACTATACAACAAAAAATAGCTCATATCAAAACACAAATTACACCGCAATGCAACATGAAACCCTGTAAATATAAGCAAACACTAGAGCATATATGCTAAAGCATAAAAGCATAACACCAAAATAACATATAAATGTCTTATGTCACTACTTACCGTCATATAAACATAAGCAAACACAAAAGGCTTTCGGGCTACAAATAACTTCAAAATTAACAAAATAGCAAACTGTTTAAAATTGGATAAATACCCGTTTAAACAATATTAAAATTGGATAAACACCGTATAATCACCGTTTAAAACCGTATAATCACCGTGTAAACGTTTTGAGCACATAATTGACCGTTTAATGAGTTTAATGTTCGTTTTGTCACCGTTTACGTTTAAACAGCCGTTTAAACCTGTTTTTTTGAACATTGAATGTGATCGATCTCTCAACACCAGATCAACAATCAACATTCTCCAAACAAATTCAATCGGATCGAAATACGGACTCCGATGAATTTGAAACTCCAATAACACAATCTACACACCAAAATATAGCCAAAAGGACCAAAACATCTTGAAAAACACAAGGATTACCCTTCAAACTTCGATTTCTGTAGCAATCAGAACAAAAAAATCGAACTCCTAGTGACAAATCGAGCCAAAAAGGACCGAGAACAGCAAAGAATCAGCAATAAAACGAACACCCAGCGACAAATCGGGCTAAAAAAGGACCAAGAACAATAAGAATCAGCAATAAATCTCCAAAATGAGCTTCAAATCGATCAAGAACTGATCTCAGCAGCTCAAAAACGACTCAAATCGATGAAGAATCGCAGAAATGACAAAAAAACGGAAGGAATCCATCAAGTCGACCTCAGATACGAGGGAAGACGCTCAAATCGAGCATAAAGATCTCAAGTCGAGATTGTTCTCGTCATCGAGTGCAGATCTGCTCAAGATCGATGACTAGAACGCTGGACCCAGCTCGATCTTCATCGATCGGCGTTGTGGAAGGAACCTGGAGCTCCGGCGAGGTGCGGCGAAGCTCCAGCAAGGGTGAGGATGTGGTAGTGGTGGCTAGAGGCGTCTGTTAGGGTTAGGGTTGATGTTTGGTGTTGATATTTTGGATGGATGGTTGAGATTAGAACTTAAAAAATTAGTGGTTCTTTGATACCATGAAAGAAATGAGAGAGAGAGAGAATTAGAAAAATGTAATGGATAGATTGGCCTAAAGCCTAATCCTCCTCTTTATATAGGCAAATCCATTTTGCTATTATATCCCTATTAAGTATCTAATTACATATAATAAATCAGTGTATACTGCAGTTATTCTAACAACAGACTATAACAGTGCCATTATAGGGTTATACTCTCTAATTCATCTTTGACGCTCCAACTCATAAATAAATGGGCTATGTTGGTGGGGTTTGGCTAACCTGTTTGTCAATGACATGGGTTTTTGGAGAACATATATGATCTGATTATTTATAAGGTTAGGGTAGGCCTAATAGAATAAGAGTGCGTTGAAACTGACCCTACCTATATGGACCCAGTCACCCCCTATATCCCCTGATCCAATTGAATTCATTAGAATATATTCTCTATTCTAACAGAAAGGCAAATCTCAAAGATGGAATTTCTCTTTTATCGTCACTGGATCAGATATTACTTTAATACTTCATTCAGATCATTCTTTTTACAATCTGTTGAAGGTTGTCGAAGTTGTCTTTCTTGTTACTCTAATATGTTCCCTTTTATATATTATCTATTAAACCTGAAGTAGAGATCAAATGTTCTTACTTAATTGCAGAATGGCGTTTTGCTTTTAAAACCAATATCTTGTCTGGGTGGTTATGCACTTTTATTAGAACAACTTCATACATAGTTATGTAAATTTCATAAACCAAAATTTGGATCTATTTATTGCATTTGCAGCTCTAAATGTTTTTTTTATTGATCGGCAATATATATATGGTTTTTAACCTGGAATGATGTTGGATCTTCCTGTTCTTTAATTTATCCCTTTATGGTTGTGTGCTACCTCTGCGTTGTTCATTGGTTTATGTTTCAAGGAAACTTCCTTATATGTTCACATGATTATCAGCATCTTTGAAGATTTGAGAATCCAAGAATTGAAGCTGTATTTGTTGAAATGGAAACCAATCAATCTTTCGAGAAACAGGAATTATTTAAATGAGAACAAGTCATTTGAAATTGTTCCAGTAACATATATATTACTATCTCTTAAGAACTCCCTTGTGGATATTGAGTTGCTTAAACTGAAGTTTGTATGCATTGATGAATTAACATGATTTAGCACATGTGTATCTGCATATCTGCATTATCGTTTAGTTCACAATTAGGGAGCTCACTTTTATACATTTATCGAGTTGCCAAACTCAGAATTCTAGTAAGATTTATCTTGTCTGTTATGGTTTGAATTTTTTCAGACCCGTACCCTCTTTTAGAAGCATTATTTGGATATGTTAGCGTTTCCTATATAACATAGTTATTGACGTCAAATAGCAAATTAATCGACGCGATCACAGTATTTCACCAATACAATCCCAATTTCCTAACGCCTTCTACTATCCAATTTCACCAATAAAAACTAATTTTAGGTGTTCCTTTACTACTCATTTCTTTTTCAAATTTACAATTCCAAGATTTTTCTCAAAAATTGTGCTATTTTGTGCTTGCAGCAAGAAGGTTGCCTCGTGCTCAGCCAGCTCAGCCAACATTGATGGTCCTTGCTGATAGACCAGCTGAACAATCGCGAACTTCAGCCTGCTGTTCTTAGGTAGTAGCACTGTCCTACCATGCATGTTACAATTATCATTTATAGAGAAGTTCTCTGCATGCGCACACGTTATAATACTATATTTGACCATGAGCGTAAAACAAATCTCTACAATATATAAATTTTAACTAAAACAAAAGTATATAATACATATAGAAGAAAACCTCATCCAGAGGTTTTTTCAAGAGAACAAAAACTCATGTTGTGCTGTTTGTAATATATAACTTTAAGAGGGATCTACGAGCATGGACCCCATGTGTAGAGCGCGGATCATAGGTGATAAAACATATTTTTGAATAAAAGAAAGAGGAAAGTAAGCTCAGAATGGAGGAAAACTTGTGAACAGAGAAAAGTGCAACCAAGTGAATAATCCAGTCATATTGGCGAGAAAAGGGATATCATACATATAGTACATGGATATTGTAAGGTAGTCATAAGTGGGGTGTTCATAGAACAGAAGGGTTTATAGAATACACGTTTCCTTTAATTCGTATATCCAAGAAAAATGAAGTTTCAATTCTATTCCAAAATATGTATTAGTTTGTGGCTGTGCTTGGCCAATAGTTACAGTAACTTAGGATGATGATCGACTTGTCTCATCACCCGAAATGTGCTAGATCCTGTTTTAATTTCAGACAGAATTTGATCTTGAAGATTTGTTGTTGTCGGAAGTGTCTTCTCCATTTGTACATTTATTTTTGAATATATTATTGCATGTAGCTTCTGTTCTATGTTTCTTATATTTTGCTTCCACCTGTTGTCAATTAGCAGACACTGAAACAACAATAGGATCAATACAGAAATTATCTGAAACATAGTTATACACATAGCTATGGATGATAGAACTTTAGTATTTCCTTCAAAATGGAGTAATTGTACTAATCTCAGGAACAATGAATATTAACCAGCGCAAATTATTCATAGCAGAATTTTTAGAGAGAAAATCGAAGGCCAAGGCACGAGATCATATCAAATTCAAATAACAAAGCACTTCCATAATAATGCAAGACCATCAATAAAGACTATAAAAACAATTGAGAAGCTTTCAAAGATGAGAACCAAGTACAAACTGAATTGACAGCTCACCAGGATAAATCAATTCACAACATAAATCTGTACATGGCACAATGTGCATAGCCTTCTATCATTGCCATATATAAATAGCTAATTATCTCCCAGGACTAGTAATATTATAAATGAGTATTCATCAATGTTAAATATAGTTCGACACCAACGGATTGATCGAAATGATGAATAATTAATTCATTAAAGCTTAGAGAGATTTGTGTGCAACATCAACAACAACAACTGAGCCTTTTATCCCAAGCATATGGGGTAGGCTACATGAACCAACATGAGAATCGTGCCGGGTCCAGCACATGAATCCTCCGTCTCCACTCATTCCTATCGAACAATATACTTTCAGCGAGTCCTTTGGCAACCATATTGTTTCGTATCACCTCCATCCATGTTTTCTTCGGTCTTTCTTTTGCCCTTTTGCCATTGCCCATATCGAGAGTATCTATTCGTCGAACCGGTGCTTCCATAGGTCTGCGTCGTACATGACCAAACCATCTTAGCCGGTTTTCCTGCTTTTTCTCCTCCACAGGTGCTACACCAACTTTTGCACAAATATCCTCATTTCGCACCTTATCTTTTCTAGTGTTACTGCACATCCAACGAATTATGCGCATCTCCGCTACATGCATTTTCTGTGTATGATGCTTCTTAGGAGCCCGGCATTCTGTACCATATAATAAGGCAGGCCGAATAACGCTTCGATAAAACATTCCTTTCAATTTTAACGGAAAGTTATGATCACACAAAATCCCTGTTGCACTCCATTTCAACTAACCAGCTTGGATCATTTAATTAACATCACTATCGATCTCCCCATCCTTTTGGATGATGGAACTTAGATATCTAAACTGATCGCTCGGTGATATCTCTTGCCCTTCCAATGTTATACCAATATGGTTGACTTCTTTGTTTACTAAATTTGCAATGCATATATGTCGTCTTGGACCTGCTCAATCTGAACCCCCGAGATTCCAATGTTTGCCTTCATAATTCCAATTTGGCATAAACCCCTGCTTTCGTCTCATTTACTAGAACAATATCATCAGCGAATAACATACACCAAGGTATCTCATCTTGGATAGTTCTAGTAAGCTCATCCATCACGATGGTAAACAGGAATGGACTTAATGCAAATTCTTGATGTAAACCAACTGTAATCGGAAAATCACTCGTTAGGCCGCCGCAAGTTCTGACATTTGCCACTACTCTATCGTACATATCCTTGATTATGTCAATATATTTGACGGGGACTCCCTTTATCATTGTCTCCATAATTACCTCTCTAGGTACCTTATCGTACGCTTTCTCTAAATCAATAAATATCATATGCAAATCTCTTCTCTTTCGAAAACGCTCGACAAGTTGACGAAGCAAATGAATAGCCCCTGTCGTCGATCGTCCAGGCATGAGCCCAAACTGGTTCTCTGTTATCTTAATATCCTTCCTTAACCTGTGTTCAATCACTCTCTCATAAAGTTCCATGGTATGACACATAAGTTTTATTCCACGGTAGTTTGAGTAACTTTGAATGTCACCATTATTCTTGTAGATAGGTACAAGGATATTTTTCCTCCATTCATTTGGCATCTTTTTTGTCTGCCAAATCTTATTAAACAGATATGTCAACCATTTAACGCCTATTTCTCCTAAGCATCTCCAAATCTCGATAGAAATCCTGTCAGGACCAACCGCTTTTCTTAAACTAATTCTGTTCAAAACTTTTTTAAGCTCAGGTAGTCTTGTTTTACGCATGAAATCACGGTTTATATCTTGAGATTGAATGACAAGTCCATCCAAATTCATAGTAAAGCTCTCATTAAACAATTTGTCAAAATAATCTTTCCATCTTTCCTTGATATCCTCATCTCGAACTAAAACCTTCTGATTTTCATTTTTGACACACTTCACCGTACATAAGTCTCTGGTCCTTTCCCGCATCCGAGCAATCCGGTATATATCATTTTCAGCCTCTTTAGTGTCTAATTTCTCGTACATTTCCTTATAGACCTTAGATTTAGTTTCCCGAACAGCTTTCTTAACTTCCTTTTTAGCCATTTTATACTTCTCAAATCTTTCCACGTCTCTATTTTTCTTCAAATCTTTATAAAAATCCCTTTTAATTTTAATAGCAGTTTTTAGTTCATTCCACCATGATGTGTCCTTAGATGATGGAGCACCACCTCTCGACTCACCAAGTAGATCTCTAACTACTCTCTTGATACAACTAGTCGTTTTGTTTCATGTTGTGTCTGAATCATTTTCCGACTGCCAATCCGCTTCTTAGACTACACGATCTATAAAAGCCTTTTGGTTATCTTCTTTCAATCGCCACCATTTAATTATAGGCTCTACCTTACGTCTAATCTTCCTAGGTTCTCTTCTAAATCGAAAATCTAGAACTAAAAGTCTATGTTAAGTGGTTACACTCTCACCTGGCACTACCTTATAGTCGATACAACCTCTATCTATTCTTCTCATCAGAAAAAAGTCTATTTGATTAGCACTTGATCCGCTCCTAAAAGTGATAAGGTGTGACTCTCTTTTTCTAAACCAGGCGTTTGCTAAGATCAAGTCATAAGATAAACCAAAATCTAGAATTGAGCCACCTACTTCATTCCTTTGTCCAAAACCAAAATCTCTATGGATAGTATCAAACTCACTACGACTAGTATCTACATGTCCATTGAGATCACCACCAATAAATAACTTCTCTTCACTAGGTATACTTTGCACCATCTCGTCTAAATCCTCCCAGAATAGACGCTTACTAGCGTCATCAAGACCTATCTGTGGTGCATAAGCACTAATAACATTAAGAATCTCTCCATCTTGAATAAGCTTAACCAGTGAAATTCTATCACATTTTCTCCTAATCTCAACTACATTCTCAAGCAACCGTCTATCTGTGAATATGCCTACCCTATTACGATTTTTATCTCTACCCGTATAGCAAAGCTTATAACCCCAAAGCTCTATAACTCTACTCTTTTTACCTACCAACTTAATTTCTTGCAACACATAATACCAACTCTCCTTCTAATCATCACCTCCACTTATTCTATTAGTCTATCCGTAAGAGAACCTATGTTCCAGGAAACTAAACGGATCCTATGAAACTCTTACTTATTTGTCACTACACCCGGGGTCCGATATAGCGCGCCGTCGTTTTTGGACGACGATCTAAAAGCCCTTGCATACTTAACACTACATCCGGGATCCGATATAGCGTGTCGCTGAGTAGGGGACGTCCCAACGATATTCTTATTATGGTTCATGTCATAGAATGTAACATTTTTACGTTGGCTGTCACAAGCCTACCACAACCCTCACCCTTTCTCATCCGGACTTGGGACCGGCAACGACGGGTTTGAAATGAAGTCCTATTTTCGTAGCATTCTTGTAATTATTGTCTGAAATAATGTTTTTTTGGTAGAAAGTAGGTTTCCAAAGTTTCTGAAAATTTTATAATTTTGGCTCACTAAAAAATACTTATTTTAGTAACGTAATTTGAAAATTGGGATGTATCTAAGCCTTTGTCAAACATACTAAAATGGATGGTGAAATCATACAATAGAAGATAAAGAGAGGTGGCTCTTTTAACTCTGTTGGGTAAAAAAATGATGTTAACGGAAATAGAAGTAGAAATTGAAGGAAATAGAGTTAACTATAAATGCAGAATATAACGAGTATATGAACACGATATTGACAACACGATAAAACTAAAGCAAACCGAAAATGAGTCCGAAGAAATTGTAGGAAGTGGAATTCCCTGTAAGCATAGTGTAGATAACGACTCTCCACGCATATTCTGCGTAGGTTAGATTATTGTAAAACCTATCACTGTCTTTTTATTGCAAATGTTTTGTTCATCTGTTTATTTTAGTACCGTGCTTAGATATAAATAACCATTACACTGTCGAAAATGGTAAGACTTGTTATCGTAACTGAGAATACTGTATATGGTTTAAGGAGGTAATACACACAAATCTGAAATTGTTATCTTACGTTAGCCTTTTTATTTTAATTTACTTCATAAAAGCCGACACTTTTACAAATAAGAAAAGAAACAAAGAACATAAGAAATTAACGAAAATGCAAAAACTAAAGAAAATTAAAATGAAAACAACAAAGTAAAGATGAGACAATGAATAATAGCAACCTAAATACAGATTAAGAAAATAATACGCAAATAAAAAACTTCATTAAACTTAAGATTATCTTACAGATGAATAATATATTGAAAGAACTTATCTTTTTAATATAGAATTAAGTAAAACATGAACTTAAATACAGCGGAAGGAGATTTGACTATAAAGAAAAAGCTTGATTAAACTAAAATTTCTTACCAACGAATAACATGTTGGAAAAAATCATCTTGAGGAGAATAGTAAAAAGTAAGTAAAGAGATTTGACAAAAGGTCGTCCTTTTAGACTCTACGATATGCATTTTCAATGATATTTGTCTATTATTAATATTATTATATATATTGTTAATTTACAAAATTGAATCCATTAGTTAAAAACTTGAATGTGATTGATAAGTGAAGGACTTCAAAATCAAGATTCAACATGCAAGCAAAAGACATCATTATATTTCGTTCAAATTGATTTCAGTACACTTGCGCAAATCCTTAGTTACATATGGAAAATTTATAGGTTGAAAAAATTGTAGAGTACATACATACGAATATTGAAAAATCTGAGGAACTTGTCTAAATGATTTGTTTCAATATAAAAACGCAATAAAAATTCATGAACGAATAGTTGAAAATAAAATAAATTAATACACTCTACTGCTACAAAGGAGATATGATGATTATACATAAACAATGGATCCTTATGTGATGAAAACAAATTTTTATAAATACGTTCTCAACAAATCCTAAGTGAAAAACGTGAGAGCTTATATAATCTTTAATATAATCAACAATAGATAACTTTAAGTTCTGATTGAGTCATGTTTCTGTTCTTAAAATCTAGAGTTTGACAATAGCCCTAATTGCAATTAATGAATTCATATCCAAATCCCGACAACAAACAAAAATTGTAAGTTTTTGTTGGATATGTATTTGGCGTATCTTTTAAAAAGATTCAAAGAATGGATTTCTTAAATTGAAATTAAATAAAGCTTATTAACCAAAAACTGTTTATAGGTTTCGGTCGTGATAGAAAACCATAATTTTTTTCAAATCTATAAAAAACTACTCTAGTCTAGCAATCAACGTTTATCAACTTTAACGGTGTTAGATTTCATAGTAAATAACCTTTTATCCTTATCATAATACATTAATTCATTATTAATAACTTTAAATAATTATTAAGTAATAATAAATGGTGGATGTGGAGGAAATTGATGGCAAATTTCTAATTGCTTTGTTCATAATTAAAGATGAAAGCTTCTTTGGAATGAAAGTTTAGTTCTTTCATGTATATTAATTGATATTGAAAACAAAAATGGAGGAGAAACTTTCGTTCATACAAAAAACCGAGTCTTTTAATAAAGGGGAAAGATCTTCTGATAGTGATCTATAAAAAATGAAAGATAAAAAAAATCTTTTAAAAGAAAAACCAAATGCTTGTTTAGCCAAATCTAAATATTTTTATATAAACTTTTTGAAATGTAGACTACAAATATCTGATAATATGTAGAATCATTTGGTGAAAACAACTAAACAAAAATGATTATAGATTTATAAGAAACCCAGATCGTAATATAGGACACAAAAATACAATTAAGAGGATAATGGAGGAAAAGTGCCATAGGAGGGAATTTCCTCCTATGGCGTTGAAAAAAATACACCCTTCAAAAAATACACCCTCCACGATTTTTTTGGACGATCAGCACCCACCATTATCTTCATCTTGTAAGATATGGGTACACCGAATTTGATGTGATTCTGTCATTTTTTTCACCGTTGATTTAGTGGGTGCAAAATTAACGGTTTACCGACAATAGAATTTTTTACTTTGCTAATTCAACGGTGAAAAAGTGGTGGAATCTCACGAAATTTGGTATATCCGTGTCTTACATGATGATGATGATGATGGATGATGGATGCCGATTGTTGAAAAAAATCATAGAGGATATAGATATTTATCGTTGTCTAACGAAAAAGCCTCTTATGGCCTCTTTTCTTCATTATTCTCTACAGTTAAATCATTAGGCAAAAACAACTAAACAAAAATGATAATAAATTTAATCTGTTGAACTCTCATAGTTATGTGTTGAATCCTCATAGTTATGTATTAGTTGAGTGCTTTGTTAATTTACTTGAATATTTGTAGTAGTTTTACCAACTAGACTATTGCTTAATTGTATTAGGCAGGCCCCTTGTTCTGTTAAAACTTGATAGTGAATTGAATGATGCGAGCTGCTTAGAAGGAAGGATCAGATGAAGCGAAACTTGGAATGTTAAAATGTGTAAATTCAATGTCCCCTTTTTATCTTTGTAAATGAACTATGTCGAGTGCTATCTCATAAAAAAAAACATGTATTTTTTTTTTCTTACTACAATTGTTGTAGTTTTGTTACCTATGTATTTGTGGGGCGAACAGTTTGCTTCCATCGGTTATGGTTTTCCCTACAACATTGCACGTCCTTTTTTTGTTTGAAGAGGAAAGTTTTATAGCAGGACTATTGTCCTTTGGTTACAACAACCATGCCAGTAACGTGTTCCTTTGGCAGCGAATCAGTCTTGTACTTCAGTACGGTTATGTTATTTTATATGAATTTATATATTATGGGTTTCGGAAGCAGCAGCATGAGGAAGTTCAATTATTGAATTCCCTTGTTTTTGCATCATTTTGTTTTTGATCATGTTTATGGTGCACTTGTCTTCTAACCATTAGATGCATTGGTTAGTTTCTGTTGTGTGCTCATCTGGATGATTTTTGCCTGCATTCAACTGTATGAGATTTGTTTCAAGAATTTTGATCCATAGAGGCAAGTTCTTGTAGCCAATTCTTAAGAAGCGTTTTGCATTAAACAGAACATGATGCGTCCCAAACATCATAGTCGATGACATGTTTCTGTAAATTTTTCACTTTATTCTCAGTTCTTTGGTGCTATTTACGTATGGTATCTAGAGTCTCAGGTCCTGGCAAGCACACATTAATCATGCGTGAGTTGTAGAGTTCTTGCATATTGAACATTAATCATGTGTGAAGTTCATGAAGTATTGGACATGTCATTGGTCTTGCAATTGCTTGTGAGCAACGATTATCACGGGGTCGATCATGCGCCTAAAACAATGTCATCCTCTTCGGTTTCGTGTCCTGCCTGAATCACAACTTTGAGGTTATGCTAACATGCTCTTGAAGGCAAAACGACATTCTACAAGATGAAAGCTAAGCTTTAATTTATATCTTAGTTTATTTTTATATACATGAACGGAGCGATTTAATATCTTAGTCATGAATTGCTTTGATATCATGTCAAGAAAGTCGACGGTCTTCACGCAAGAACATGTATATACTTGTAAAAACGAATTAATCCAACCCTATGTGGAAGATGCCTATGCAAACAATGTAAAAATATATTGACCTAATGACCTTACATGGTTTCAACTTAGTAATCTAGCCAGTATAACTTTAGATGAGTTCAATCTTCTATGAGCTCACATTTGATTAGGGTTTAAAATTTTACATTCTTGCAAAGCCTTAAGCACCCACTATTGGTCACAAAGAATATATTAAAGATGAAAATGCCCTGAGCTAAAGAAACACTAGAGCTTAACCCACCCAAATTAGATACGGGTTAGTAGTGTCTAATGGTAGTGCTTATTCACTATTGGGCATTTCTATTAATTAGCATATTCTCTTTGCAAATCCTTACGCTAACCTATTTTAAAAAAAATTAAATTCTCTCTCATTTTACTGGATCAAATCAAGCTCTTGTACAACTTTAAAGCAAATTATCTGTCCAGCTCATGATCATGAACAAATAGAATATTCGGTGAATAAACAAGATATGTACGTTTCTTTTTGAGAGACCCATTCCCCTTGAATTCAAACTTGTTAACAAATGTGCAACAATTAATATATGGCAGAGAGAGAGAGAGAGATGTCAGAGGTCCACTTTAATTAGTGTTTGTTTAGAAATATCATTGCATGAAGGTGGCCATAATGTATAATATTGTGTAACGTTGCCTTTAACGTACGTGAGGCGACAAAAGAAGCAAGCATACGACAAACCAAAAATGGTGGAAACAAACACTGCAAATAAATGGTGGAGGTGTTTGTGTTCTCTTTAATTTGTTCATTCCCTTGCCTTAATTTGAGTGCTTCATGACACTACTTCTTTTTAGAGAGGTTGCCAAAGGGTTAGGGGTTTTATACAGCTGTATCTACGTGCATATTTACTTACAACATGTTGGTTTTTTTGTTTTCTTTGCTTTCTTTTTCCTTTTAGTCATGAAAAGTTATGTTTGCAACTTAATATTTGACTATGTTCAGTAAGGATCCTATAATTCTATCCGTTGATTTTATTTTATTTTAATTAATTGGTATTCCTCTGCCATCGCTTGAAAAAGCTGTCTTATCATGCATACATTTAGATGGTGACAATTGGATTATTATAACTATTAAATGTTCGGTCATATGCACCAGAACTCCGAAGCTATAATTAGAGTAAATATATATTATTTTCTAAGAAGTCTTGGCAGCTTTGAGAGCCCTTCTGGCTGACCTAGATTTTCTGCACTATGATATATATATGTTTTTCTTAAGTACACAATTTAAATGGCATGTCTGGAGCTAATCAAATATGGGTTATCCTGAAGTCATGTTAAACGTTCAAATGGTTCTCCGCAACCAGGAAAGGATCTACATAGAGGCGAGGCGAGGCGAGCCGGCCGTCCCACTTAAATCCGCGTTATCGATATGGACATGCACAGTTAATAAGTTATTTATATATAAAATGTATTGTATAATTTACTACAAAAAGTAGAAATGGCTCACTGATATGTGCATGAAGTTCTAGAGCATAGGATTGTGTGTTTGAGCCCCTTGGGCATCATTTATTTTTTCAATATCTTTTTTTAATAAATGTGGGTTCGATCCTCTTGGGCATCGATTATTTTTTCAATATCATTTTTCAATAAATGACCCAAGTTACTTTTTTTTAATGCAAAGTTATAAAATAGTAGTAGAAATTAAATAACTTTGTTTTGTTTAAGCATAAAAATATATCATTTTTCAATAAAAGACCCACATACACACTTTTTTTAATGTAAAGTTGTAAAATAAAAGTAGATAGTAAGTAATTTTGTTTAATTTGTTTTAGCATAAAAATATATCCTAGAATAGAAAATGAGTTCGATACATTCATTTGTAATGTTTCTTTATGTTATTGATCCGTATTTCCCATATAATGTATTTAAGTATTTTTATATATTCACCAAAATAAGAAATGTACCGTGTCTAACATGTACACATGGCATGTCTTAAAACTTAGGCCCAACCATTGTATAAATAAGAAATTAATTGGTTTTTCATTTTATTAATCACCGAAAAAATGACTTTTGGCAATATGAATTGAGTTTGGAAAATGTTGTCCAAAATTTTGATGTATATTAATTAGCGGATCTTTTTTTAATTTCGAAGATTATTTGTAATATTTTAAGACCGTTTAATTTACGTCCTAGCTAATCAAATTTTTTGGATCCTCCATTGACCATAACAAAAGTCGAAAGCTGTGTAACAAGTGTTGA
Organism: Agapanthus africanus; assembly: GCA_030015575.1. Taxonomy (NCBI): domain Eukaryota; kingdom Viridiplantae; phylum Streptophyta; class Magnoliopsida; order Asparagales; family Amaryllidaceae; genus Agapanthus; species Agapanthus africanus. The sequence goes on along the minus strand of CM057344.1, from coordinate 670,474,313 downwards.
GAGAATAATCGTATTTTAAAATAAGTGAAGGGAAATCCAAATGGAGCACAGGTTTAGGAATCCAGACCCAGATCGATGCAAGAGTAGTTAACCCATTAATTAATATAATTAGAAGAGTCAAGAGGAGTCAACCATTAATCTTTACTGAACAAATTTAATTAGTCTCATTTGCACAGGGGGAACGTGGGATGCATGCATACATTCGTATGGCAACTGGAGTACAAAGCTTTTAGGCAGCTTGCAGCATTGATGTGTAAAGGGACCCCCCCCCCCCCACCCCCACCCCCACCCGCCCCAACACACACACACAGATGTGTGTGTATATGTGTGTGTGTGTGCACACACACACGCTTTTTAATTTTGGACTTATATATGTGTTGTTAGCTTGCGAAATCTAATCTTCTTATATAACCGAATTAGTTTAATAGAATCACTTAATTATTTAATGTATCTTCGATTGCAACAGAATAGATATGCTACAAGGATCTATATCCCAAGTGATAGGATTTCTTCACATTCTAGTAGCTAGTTAGAATGATTTCCTACTATACATAAAAATAAAAATAAAAAAATTGCATTGAATGTTTTTTCCCCTCACAATTTATCCAAAAACTGGAAAAAGCAATAATAAAGCAAATAAAAAGGTCTCTACATGCAAACCCCCCCCCCCCCCCCCCCCCCCGCCCCCCCTAAAACCTCTTCACCACTTATGCTTTTCCAAAACTCACCAATTAATTACACCAACTTCACTAATACGATCCTCTCATCATGGCTGAAATCGTCCGCCATGAACTAGGAGTCCTAAATGGAGATCCCAGGGACGAGGAGTTGGCAAGTGCAAACCCCAAACTAGATCGCTATCCGTCGACGAGATCATCGAAGATCACGTCGGATCCTTCGGTTTCTCTCAACTCATACAAGTAATTAGTGTTCTTGGTGTCGTTGGCTTGGATCTTTGATTCCCAAAACACGCTTGTCACCATCTTTAGCGACGCTCACACTACTATAAATAAGGGTTGTCCCTACGAATATAGCCGCAGGGACAAGAAAATATCCTGTAGGTACAAACGCCGTAGGTGCAAGTTGAAACCCTGAACTTACGACAAAAACTTGCCCCTACGGAGTTCTGTGTAGGTCCCGTTTGCCCTGCGGAGTAGGACGTAGGGGCAAAAAAATTATTTTATTTACGGTTTTTTAAAATTGATTACTTATACCTACGGCTGAATCCGTAGGACCAAGTAATAGCCCCTACGGATACATGCGTAGGTACATATCCGTAGGGACAAAATATCAGGATTCTTGATATTTTGGCCCTACGGATAACTGGGTAGGGGCATTTGTTTGCCCCTACGGATATATCCATAGGGGCAAGCCCAACCCCCTGATACTGAGATCACAGGGGAAAACATCAGTTATTCTGATATTTTGCCCCTACGGTTTAATCCGTAGGGGCAACGTGTTTAATCCGTAGGTACATATTATCATTTTTTTTTAAAAAAAAGAGCTGCCTAATTTTTTCTCGCCCTGTGCACAATAATATATACATCAATCAAATATAAAATTAATCATCACACAACATATATCGCAGTATTCATAATCACATCTCATGCATATAATATACAAAAGAAACCAAAATACAGAATATGATATAAATATAAACACCGTAGGACCACCAATATCAATATCGTCCAAAATGTAGTACAATATGTATTATATAAATAAATACATGTTTCAAAAAATAAGAATAAAAAAGCTACCCTAGCTCGGTCCAGCTCCACCTCTGATAAACGCTAGAATCTGACGCGCCTGCTCCTCGGTCAATAAATCATGCAATTCGGCGTGTGCGGGAGTCTGAGCGGACTGTGGAGCTGGCGATGTGGTCTGCGCAGCAGCCGTCGAGGTAGTGGCTTGCGGAGCCGCGGCTGCAGGAGTCTGAGCGGGCGGTGGAGCTATAGGAGCTGTCTGCGGAACCGCAGCCGATTTAGTGGCTTGCGGAGCCGCAGCCAAAGGAGATGCATGTGGAGGCTCGGCCGATATACCCTGTCGCGTCTGGACCTAACGTGTGTAATAAGCGTGTAAGAACTGTGTATTATTCGAATTCGTATCATTATCAAGTTATTTCGAAACACCATTTGGATATCTAGTTTGGAAAACCGTAGTTTATTTTAATTAGATATGTATGTATGATTAATCAAACCTAAGTCTACAACCAAATAAGCTCAAGCTACGTACTAATATTGGATATGTTGATATCTATAATATGACATGATATTTTACTATTAAGTAGTATACATACCAGCATCTCCTTCAACTCCTGAACGGTGGCCTTCAAGCTCTCCAGTTCCTGCTGGACACGTCGCTCACTGGAGACGGAGGAAGTAACCGCCGGGGTGGAGTCCAACCTCATATGGGCCCTGCTAGGGCCCAGTTCCCGGCCTCTCTCCCAACCTCCGTGGTGCCCTCTGTGTGCGGCGTCTAGGACTGGGGTCAGCAGCCTCGGATCGCTCTGTCCGGTAAAATCGATCCCCGAGGCCTCGGCCTGCTCAACCACCCACTCCTACACCCACCTTAAGCAGTAAAGTATAAGTATAAAATTTAAATTTGAACCTTCCAAAACTAAAATTTCAAATATGGGTTGAATAAATATTAACACTTACGCAATACTCCTGGGTAGCAACGTCGGGATATCGAAGCTCTCCCGTGGCGGGATCTGTCGAGATGCCGTGGACGGCAAGATATGCGGACAGCACGCTCGGTGTACCACCTTGCGCCAGGGTCTGAGCTGTTTGCAATATTAGAAAATAACTCTTAATATTAGATATATTAGAAAATAACTCTTAATATTGCATTATATCACAAAGGCCGGTCTATTGTAATTTACCGATAACTTTATGGCTCGAGTAATATTTCTCGAGCCACCTCGAGCCACTTGTGTAAGTGGGACGACCCCTCTTCGCCGATTTCCTATTCTCTATATTTTGAGCGGCCTGTTTCTGCACAACGCATTCATATTTAGTTTTCTAATTAAGGAACACAAAAAAATAAATTATATCCTAAACAATGAATTACATTTAAAATACATACCTGTTTGCGTTGAGAGTCGAAATATTTGCACAATAGAGGCCATGTCTCTATGTCGACTCTCGCAAACGCCGGAGTAGATAGGAGGGCCGCTCTCTCTGCCTTGGGGGTCGCCATCCACAGGGAGTAGCAGTCGGCCTTCAGCTCATTCCTGTTGTATCGGACCTTGGTCTGCATGTTCTTCATCAGGCCATTGTACAGAGCATGAAGGTCGAGCACCCTCTCAGGATGATCAGGGTCGGGTACAGGCTGAAAATCGTAATCCAACTGAAAATACAAAAAAACATTTTTATTAGATTGCAAGTGTTAATAATAAATATATTGGATAAATCAAATGAAAATATATATTAATACTCGAGCCTGATCAAAGAAGCGGGCGAATGAGCGCCGGTGCTGCTCGCCCCACTCAACGTGAAGTGGATAGTTCTTCACGAGACGGCTCTCATCCCCCATATACCGGCCGAACCTCTAGGCATGAGGACCGGTATAGCGATAGTCAAGGGTAAAAAAGAGAGGGAATGCTGCCTCCCCCGTAGCTCTGTCAGGCCTCAGCCTATGGGACTGATTTGGGCCTCGAGCCCCCCTCTGGGGATGGAGAGGCCCTGCGTCTGCAAAAAATATCAAGACAATTAATATTAAGACAAAGTTGTATTAAGAAATCAAGGTTAAACGAAAATTGAAGTGTGATATATACCTTCGGTGACTAAAGCACGAGCCTGGGCCCGGGCAGCAGCACGAGCGGGACGATAGTTCCTCCGGTGAGGAACAGCCGGTGTCCCGGATGCGGACGCATCCCCTCCAACTAGAAAATAAACATTGACGCTAAATTTCCATGAAGTTCATATTTATTCTATAGAGCATATGTAAAATGAATAAATATTTTATATTTATTCATACTAATCTACAGACGATGCGGAGGGTACGGAAGTGGCAGGAGTGGCCCCTGCGTCAGATGTGGACGCACCATCTATAATTAGACAATTAAAAATAGATTATATAAGTAATTGCAAAAAGAATGTGTAGATCAATAATATAACGTTCTAAATCAATATGCATGCACTATAGGATATATAAATATACCCGCAGGTGCGGTGGTGTCACCACCTACAGCTAGACAATAATAAAAATTACTATCTAAGAGCAAAAGGAATGTGTGTATATTATGATATAGCATTCTAAATCAATATACCTGCACTATATGATATATAAACATACCTGGAGGAGCGGGAGTGGCCTCTGTCCCTGATGTGGACGCATCACCAACAACTAGACAATCAAACATTGACAATATAAGTAATTTTGACATAAACATGCATGAATATCTATAATATTACATTCAAAATGGATATGCGTGCAATATACCTGGAGGTGCGGCAAAATCTACACGGAAGGAGGCATCCGAAGGGGTCTCCGATCTGGGTGCAAGACCGGCCCTCTGAAGCTCCCTACGCAGCTCTCCGGGCGGCAGAACCGCTCTGCCTCTGCCTCTGCCTCTGCCGCGGCTGGAGCTCCTGCCGCCCCTCGCTGCTCCCGACATCGTCATCAAATCTAGATAAACGGTTCGTGGACGCATTAGACAATCATTAAAAGTATTGACTATATATGTATAGATCGTAAAATGTGAAGTAATAATATAACATTACTGATAACCTTTTTCGTTTCGTGGGCGTATTATACATATCTATTTGGATTTCATCGTCGATGTCATTTCTAACCCACGTAACTTCATAATCGGCCGAAGACAACCCGTCCTTCGAAACAGACGGTCGGAGCACTCTAAAACTCTTCTTCATCCTCATCGCTGTCCTCGAATTCTGGGAGTAGACATTTCTGAGTTTCTATCGGCATACAACACTCCATCCCGGATGCTTCAAACACTGTGAGTAGTATATTTGGAACGCTTGGTTCGGAAAGATAAACGGATCTTCCTGACCGTAAAATCGAAGTGTGTTCACATTGGTCAATCCATTTTCATCTTTCCAAGTCTCAAGATTGCTTCTCCACTTATCCGTATCGGTTCGCGTATCGTACCAAGTACACTGGAATATATAAAAGGGTTCTGATCGTCCGGGATAGTAGATGCCGAGTATACAATTTAAGTACCCATAATAAATCACACCGTCCGATCCTACCATCGCAATCCCACTATTCTAAGTGGTTCTAGATGTTTCTATGTCCTTAACTTCGAATTTGTATCCAAGAACACCAAATCCTTTGTAATATGCAACCTCCATACTAGGAAATTGAGCTAAATATCTTGAATCACTCTCAAATGATGCAGACAAGTTCGGATCGTGGATCTAACAAAACAAATTTTACGAAAAATACATAACGATACAAGTTTAGATTAAAACTAATAGCAATAAAATGTTATTCGAATAACTTACATGATCTGTGACCCAATCACAAAAATTATCCTGATGATATTTTTCCAATCGTTCTTCGTTCCAATCAAGATGCCCCTCACGTACCTCGTTAACATGAATTCTGTTTTCGACAAATAATGGTGACATTAATATTATATCATTTCATTCACACACAAACACAAATATAACAATTAATCCAAAAAAACTTACTCTCTAATTTGTTCAAGACATGCGCAATTAAGCAAGATAAACCGGTATATTTTGTTGATAAACATAGTGTCTACCCTTTTATACTCGGCTTTACCATATGACCCGTCTTGAATTCTTCGAGGCCGGTTAAGTCTTGTATCAATGTTCTCGTCCAGATAGCGGGAAAAAATGTGGTTGGTTCATCAAGAAGATAACCTTGCATGATAGAACCCTCTGATCGATTTTTATTGCATATATACTTTTTAAAAGTGTAGAGGTATCTAATGAAAATATGTTGAATAAATAAATACGGGCATACAGGACAACAATAAATTTATAAATTGAGCAAAACGAAAAATTGCACGTACCTCTCGACGGGATACATCCATCGATATTGTACCGGTCCGGCTAACTTAGCCTCAGTTGCACCATCAAGTGTATTATGATATCGAAGAATGACGGTGGGAAAATACGCTCAAACTTGCAAAGTATCAACGCAATAGAATTTTCTAGTTTATCCAGCGTTACAACCTCCAGTGTTTTAGCACACAACTCTCTGAAAAAACAACATAGGTCGTTGATTACTAGACCAACCGATTCGGGGAGAGAAGTCCTGAGGGCTAATGGAAGAAGGTGCTCTACGATAATATGGTGATCATGACTTTTCAGCCTATTGATCTTGCTTTTCACAATTTTTATTTTCTTGCTGAATGATCCTGAGAAACCTGTGGGAACTTTCAAATCATGCAACACCTGCAGGAATCTTTTCTTCTCCGGTTGTGACATATGATAAGCGGCATTGGGAAGTACAAACTTGCCCAGTTTACCCGCTACCGGTCTAGGATACAATTCACTTCTTATTCCCCACTCCTGTAGATCCATCCGAGCATTCAGGTTGTCTTTCGATTTTCCGTCTTTACAAAGAAGCAAGTTGAGTATGTGCTCTAATACTCCCTTCTCTATATGCATGACGTCCAGACAATGACGCACTAAATTTGTTGACCAGTACGGAAGCTCGAAGAAAATGCTTAACTTGTTCCAAAATGGTGGTTTGACCTGTTTCGTCGGATCCATCCCGAAGGTCACATTATTGTAACCATCCCATTGAGCAGTTACATTCTTTCCGGACAATAGGGATGGAGGTCCAAGAAGCTCCTGATGATCATTAAAATGAACCGTGTCTAACCTATAGGGGTGGTCTGGAGGCAGGAAACGTCGATGGCCGCAATAACAAACCTTCCTGCTAAAATTCAAGAATTTCGATGTTGTGTGTTCATGGAAATGAGGACATGCTTTGTGACCATGTACGGATCAACCTGATAGCATTCCATGCGTAGGAAAGTCATTAATTGTCCACATTAAATCCGCACGCAGTATGAAGGTTGTATTTGTGTTTGCATCGTATGTCTCTACACCATCAATGAACAAAGATTTCAACTCCTCGATCAGAGGTCGGAGATAGACGTCGATATTGTTCCCCGGTGAGTTTGGTCCGTCGATAAGAAGATGCATCATAAAGTATGATTGGTCCATAACCAACCAAGGCGACAGATTATAAATTATCATTACAACGGGACATGTGCTGTGACTTCCAGCCATATAGTTGAATGGGCAGAAGCCATCAGTAGCCAGTTCGAGCCGGACATTGCGAGGATCGCTACTGAATATTGTGTGCCTCCTATCGAAATCCTTCCATGCCGGTGAATCTCTTGGATGGCTCATTTTTCCATCTTCACTTGGAGGAACACGGTGATGCCAAATCATTGCCTCGGCTGTTTTCTTGCACCTGAATAGCCTCTGTAGCCTCTGTGTTATGGGAAAGTATCGTGCTATCTTGACAGGTATATCAGGCTTCTTATCAGAATCTTTCGGCTTATACCTGGCCTCTCCGCATGTTGGACACTATTTCAAATCTGAATTCTCTTTCCAGTACAACACGCAGTTTTTAGGACATACTTGAATCTTCTCGCACTTTAGACCCAAATCAGACATCATCTTCTGGGCTCCGTACCAGCTGTCGGGCACGTTATTTCCCGGGGGCATAGAATCTTTCAAGAACGAAAGAAGTATTGTGAATGACTTGTTGCTCCATCCATTTAGACACTTAATCTGGAAAAGTTGGACGAACCATGAGAGGGTGGAATACTTCACATTCTCATAAATTGGTTTTCTAGCATCATTCATGAAATTTTCATATCTATCCGCACTCGGTCCTTGACCGGAAGGAATGTTATCTTCAGTACGAATAGATTCACCTAGGGCAGCCTCTACCATATATTTCTTCTGATGGAAATAAATTACCGTTTTCTTCTTCTGCCGCATTACCGAATTCTCCTTCTTCTCCTGCCGCATTATCGTGTTCTCCTTCTTCTTCTGCCGTATTACTGCATTCTTCTCCTTCCCCATGATATTTCCAAGTTGTATAAAGTCTAGTAAACCCATATTTTACAATATGAAGCTCTGCCAATTCTACCTTCTGCCAGTACTTATTGCCACATCTACCGCACGGACACAGAATCTTCTCTATTATGATCTTATTATGTGCGCGTGCAAATTCAATGAAAGCAGCAACTCCTGCGACAAACTTAGATTGCATACGTTGTTGCCAATCCACATACATCCAGTCCTTAACTCTGACGTACTCATGGGCCATGTTAGACTGTATAACATATAAATTGTAGGTTATGGTGACTATATTGAGAAATATAAGAACGGGATAGTTACTGACAAAGGAGAAAATCCGTGTATATACTTTGTGTGTGCGTTTGTCGTTGAAAAGAATAAATTATCGAACGTATGTTAACCGATAGACGGGGACTAAGTGGCGCTTTTAGTTTCATATATGAGTATCGATGAGAATATGAAGGTTTCATATTATCATCGAGTATCATATAGTGGTTTTAACTTGAACATCTCGAATCACTCTCTAATTATGCGTTTGTTGTGTATTCTTGTTGTATGTGTGTGTTCCGGCTGTCGGGGGTAAGGCTTCTATCCCATTAAGAATGTATAGAGCGAACACCCATCACTTGTACTTTCAACCGTTTCGAGTAAATTTCGGCAGCACCTCCCCGCTGTTCTCCGAGTACACTGTAATAGAATAGATAATCATTTCAAAGCTGTGAAACAACGTTGAAATGAACATCTAATCTATCTTTATACACGGAGAACCAGCGGAAAGGTACCGACGAAATATCTCGAAACGGATGAAAACACAAGTGAATGAAGGTATTTGCTTTATACATTCCTAACTTGTCCACACGGGACAAATCTATCGGTTACCATACGATTGAATCTTCTCGTCGCATAGACTATACGACGGTTGTTAGTATCGAGCTATACCGTCTGATATTTAACAACCTTCGTATAGTTCTATGTCACAACGAACATCGCACGTATGTTAACCGATAGACGGGGACTAAGTGGCGCTTTTAGTTTCATATATGAGTATCGATGAGAATATGAAGGTTTCATATTATCATCGAGTATCATATATTGGTTTTAACTTGAACATCTCGAATCACTCTCTAATTATGCGTTTGTTGTGTATTCTTGTTGTATGTGTAACATGATTTTAAACCATTGAGATCAAGATTGATAGAACTGATCATCCTACATTACAATGGCATTCATCTACCAAAAACTATTATTGCAATGGCATTCATCTATAACAATCAACCATTAAAACTACAAATGTAGGATACTGATATCATAAAGCGTTATACGCGACATATGAATTCACATGACTGAAACATGCATCAAAAAAACATGTTCATCCAAAAGAAATGCCACTGTCAACAAATATAGACAAATACGTCATAAAAACAGTAACTAATTAACAAGTTGATTAGTATCTGGATCAAGAAAATTATAGGAAAAACAATTGACTATGATCTATAATGACAAGTCTATTACCATGACTCTCGACTAACAAAGGTGGCTTTTCGTCCTCGGTAGCTTGATAATTGGGATTTCATGGCGAATAAAAATATGCATATACCGTTTGACCGGGAACTTCAATAGGAAACTCAATGAGGTCGGGTGTACTGAAGTATGCTTTGTATTTCGCTATATCAGGTGATGGAGCCTAAGCCCTAGCTAGCCCCAGCCCCACCCCAACCGAATCCTATCAAAGGTAAAGAACGTCCTTACACTTTCATATTTTTATTAATGATGCAAGTCTCCACCAAGTCAAATTCTTGCAATATCATTCTTTTTAGAGTATGTCTAATTTAATAGATAGAATTTTCAAAGTTGGGCAACCAAGAAAAAGTAACAAGGGATTTTACATACATGCCAAAGCTTTGATTATTTATTTATTTATTTTCCATTTCATATTAGTAATTTTATATGTTTGATGATGGCAAGAAATACAAATTATATTAGAACATTGTACATACCTAATTTCCACTTGAAATCGATTTTTTCTTTTATCAGTACTCGTTGACATACAGTAACAAACAATTTCTGATTAGAAGGACCCAAGATTTTCTCGATCAACAATAATTTTAGTAATCAAACTAGGCTAAAATTGCTGGAAATTCCTCTCAGATTTGCCAAATTCAGCAACGGATTAAGAAATCCACGCTTCGTCCTATATTATGACGGTTTTTTTTACATTTTTTATTCCCATTAAATGCTTTTTTGTTTCCTGTCTATCCTCGATTATTATATTAACTATGAAACATATTAGAAAAATGATAGAAGTTCAAGATGTTAATAACACGATGATAATCAAAGCAGTTGCGTACAGATGCTAAAACCGAATATGTGACACGATATTCTTGTAAAGATAGACATGTATTAAAAGAGGAGGCGCCCAAGTAAAATCCATAACTAAATCCCTATCTTGCCCTTCCTTTTCTTCAAATCAGAAATGTGTCCTTTTTTTTGCATTATGAATGGTCTGGTACCATAAGCTCAATATGTTGAATCATGTTTTGGTTGGACAAAGACTTTCCAATGGCAGCATGCAAAGATTTATTTGGCCACAAACTACAACCACCACATGAGTGCATACAATTATAATTTTTGGGCAATCAATCTATAGCTAGCTACTTGATTCTATATCTACAACACGAAAGACACGAATTCTTCCCATGTCTCCATGGAAATTGGGGCAATATCGTCAGAGACTAAATTGTGGACCTGCATAAAATCGGTCCCGGCTCCTCCACCATCTACCGCGGCTGCGATCCCCCAGCCCCAGCCCAGCCCAACCTAACCCTAGCCCTAACCCCAGCCCCAGCCCCAGCCCCAACCCAACCCCATCCCCAGCTCCAGCCCCAGCCCCAGCCCCAGCCCTAGCCGAACCCCAACCCTAACACTAACCCCAACCGCAACCCCTGCCGAACCCCAACCCCAACCCTAACTCCAGCCCCAGCCCCAGCCCTAGCCGAACCCCAACCCTAACACTAACCCCAACCGCAACCCCTGCCGAACCCCAACCCCGACCGCAACCCCAGTCCCAGCCATGAACCCTAGCCCTAAAATAATCAAAAATTTGTTTAATTGAAGATTTACTAACCTGTGCGGTGGAGGAGACGATCGATCGGTGGCGACGACGAAATGGAGGCGACGACGAAAACGGCGACGAGGAAGAACGGTGATGAGAACGGCTGGTGGCGACGACGAGAACGGCGGGAGAGATTTGGGGATTTTGGGTTCGCGCGCGATCGAGAGATTAGAGAGAAAAAGAGATAATCAGCGTAGGCGATCTGTGCCTTTTTAATTAACTCGCTATTTAGATGCCCCTACGGATTTGTCCGTAGATCCTTGATTTGCGGCTCCGTAGGGGCAAACACCAAATTAAGATTTAATATTTTTACTCTTGAACGTCTTGGACCGTAGGGGCAACCTTCTGGCCCTACGGCTTAATCCGTAGGGCCAATATAAATCTGCCTCTACAGATTTCAATATCTGTAGGGGCAACCCTCTATTTTAGTAGTGTCAGCCACATTGGCATTGTGTTCAGGGAGCGGCGGCAGGTTGTTCGTCGGCGAAAACGATGTGTGGGCTTGAGACAGGAGATTGGGAGTGGGTTGGGGGAAACTAGAGCTCGACGATAGTTGAGTGGAGGTTGATTTGTGGAGGTAAGTTTAAGGCTGGGATGCCTGCATCTTTGTTCTTCATGGGTTCTCTATTTGGTATATATGTTTTCTTAATTAATTTTCCCTTCTCTTTTAATTATCAGTTTGTGATTGGCAGAATTTAGAGTGATAATTGATGGGGGTTTTGTTGTTATTGTGAAGCACACATATATACGTTGCATTTGGGAAAATTAATTTCACTGTTTTATGGAGTTTTTTTTTTTTTACTTTTAGTGCAATTTGAATCAATCATCTAACATATCAAGGTGTAGAATCATATGAAATTTGGTGTACCTACATCTTAGATGATTACGATAAGATAAGATATAGATTTTTAACGCTACCTAAAGAAAAAGCCTTTTAGAGACTCTTTTGTCAATTATTCTCATTTTGATATTATCATGTAACATCTTTACTGTTTTAATATCATGTACTTCGTTACTAATGTAATATCGAGTAAGATTTGTAATATCTTTACTATTTTAACTCAAACAGAAATTAAGAACATTAAACTTCTGGCTGATTTAATTTAACCTATCAAAAAGTTTTAGATAAACAACCATCAGGGTTTTCAAAACAGGTTCATTTCAATTAGTTTAGTAGGTGCATAGTTGCCTAGCTGCTTGAACTTTTATTTTTCTGGAGGAAATTAAAGTGAGACGGATTCCATTTTTTTAAATTTTCGGAATAATGAGTTGTAGCATGATGAAAATTGATTTTCAACCCGAGTCCGTTTTAAACAATTGAAAGTTAATTTATCACTATGCTATAATGACATACAGAATCAGTTTCTTGTTTAATGCAGGATCAACCATACAAGGCAAGCTAGCTGACTCGTACCTCGGCCGGAAGAAAACCATCCTTCTATCGTGCCTCCTGACCTCCTTGACCTCCCTCTCCCCCAATATCTGGGTCTACTCATTCCTCCGCTTTTCCAACGGCTTCGCTCGCTCTGGCATCGGCATCTGCCGCCTCGTCCTCTCCTCCGAGGTCGTTGGCCGCAAATGGCGTGGCCAGGTTGGCCAGTACGGCTTCTTCTTCTTCACCCTCGGCTTCCTCTCCCTCCCTCTCTTCGCCTATCGCACACGAACCTCATGGCGATACATTTACCGCCTTCTTTCTGTCCAGCCATTGGCGTACGCTATTTTATTCATTCCTCTCATATGTGAAAACCCCCGATGGCTGGCCATCAAGGGAAGAGAAAACGAAGTGATGAAAATCTTAAGACGATTGGCGCGCAACTAAACGGGAAAAAGTTGCCTCCTAATTTAGCTATTATAAATTCTGGAGTAGTTACATCATCTAATCGCCGAGAAACCAAGAAGGCTAAAAACCTCTGGACTGCGAAATGGGCAGTGAAAAGGATCATCAAGATCATGCTTGCGGGATTCGGTATCGGGTTTGTGTACTACGGAGTGCAACTCAATGTAGAGAATCTCAATTTTAATCTGTACTTCACCGTCACCGCCTGATGGAGGTCCTTTTCGGGTCTCCGTCAGATGTTGTCTTCCGTAGATCTCCCGATGGACTTTGTTAATTATTTCCTGTTGCGTGTGGGTCTCAATGGGTTTTGGAGGAAGAAGTGGAATGAGGAGTTTGGCGCCGAATACCTGCAAAGAAATCCCAGAATGGTTTGGTACCACTAAGGACTCTCCGACGATCAAGTTAGTGGTGGGATCCGAGCAGAGTAACGGCTTAGAAGAGTAAAGAATGGCTTACTTGACCCCTCTGTGATGGGGGTTTATATAGTGGCGGCGGCACGCAGCAGGAGGCGCGAGAATCTCGCCGGCAGTTATGTTCCCGACGTCACGCCCGCGTAGAGAGCGGATCACCCATTAATGGGGATCGCGATGGCGTGGAACGTGTGATGTTTGCTGGCGTAAAATCCGCGCATGGCGAGATTCGCGGAGAGGCGGAAACGCCTGTGAGTGGTGGAGTTGGTCGGAGGGTCGAGGAAGACGGCCTCGGTGGGAGCTCGAGGATGAGCGAGGAGGCCGAGGAGCCTTGGACCTGCGGCAGCTCGAGGCGAGCTGAGGGGTCGAAAAGGCTAATTTGCAGGGGAGCCCCGAGGAGGGCCAGCTTGTGCTTGCAGGTCGGGCGTAGGGTGGCCTGGTCGGCCCCCGTAGGCCCTTTCTTCTGAGTCTTAGGACACGTCATCTGCCACGTGTCTTGATCCCGGAGATTGCCAATATTGAGCATTATCATTAGCCCCCCACTCTTGTCCCGACCAGTTAGCGGGTCGGGACATGAGTGGACTGCCGGGCCTCCCGAGGTGAGCTCCTTTATAGGGCTTTGTTGGGACGAGTCCTCGGGCCGTCGGTTGTCTTTTCCGTTAGCGAATCAAGGCGAGATCTCTGTATTTAAAGAAGGTGCGCTGGTTCGTGCATCCTGCAGCTGAAGCGGCGGCCTACATGTCGAGCGTCGATTGGCTGATGCGACATATGCAGGCTTGCGGCGTCTGATGGGACGCGGTCCATCGTAGTATCGACACGTGGAGCGATTGGAGCCGCTGGGCGTGAGGGAGTTGTTTCGGCGGGAGATGACGGGTGCCGTTGGATGAGGTCGTATGCAGCAATAAACAGGGGTGGGGGCCCGCCCCATGGCCCTCAATCTTTCATTTTCCCCCTTCCCTGAGTCGTTGCTGCTCGGCGTTCTTCTTCCTTTTGAATACATGGTTCGTTCCCACTCTTCGGGCTGCTCGCGCCAGTAGTGCTCGCGCCAGAAGGAGGCTACTGGCGCGGCAGAGCCCTCGGCTGGCTCATGCCCTCCGCCGGATCCTCTGCCGAGGGTTGGGCCATCTGCTTTTCTCCGGCGGCGGCCAGAGACGTCAAAAGTTTCCCGAGCCCCAGACGGGGAACAGAGGGAAGGACGAGGGGAGGCCCCCCCTCAAGAGGAAGAGGACGGTTTCTCGCGCGTCGTCGTCGAGGATCCCTGAGGGAATTTCCATGCAGGAGGGGGGCGCCGTCTTCACGGTTCCGTCTGGACTTTCCGTTGCCACTGGCCTGCTCGCCGGGATGGAGGATTCGGCTAGGGGAAAGCTTTCGCACGGCTCCCTGAGGGATCAATTAGAGGCCATGGCCCAGGGGGCGGTCTAGGTACAGACCCCCTTTACGTGTATTCTTCTTGGTGTACCTTTCCTTGGCTCGGGGGCCTCCTGGTTTCTCATCGGCTTTCCGTTAGGTTCTTCAACACTGCGTCCTTGTCACTCGTATGGAGGCCGAGAGGGCGTTCCACGCCCCGAGGCCGGTGGAAGCGTTCCCTTCGGAGGTCGAGGTTTTGCGACGCGACCTGCGCCTGGAGAAGGCAAGGGCCGACGTCTTGGCGGGCCGGGTGGAGGCTGCGGAACTTGCCAATTCAGCGAATCGGGGTGTCTTCCGTCGTCTGAATGCATCCCTCCGGGTTGCCGATAGGAAGCTGGCAGATCTGGCCGAACGCTTCGCGGCCCTGGAAAAAGAGAGGGACGCTAGCAGGGGAGATGCTGAGGCGGCGCTTCTGGGGGCCCAGGTTGTCGAGGATCGAGCTAAGAAGGTTGTGGCCGATTATAAGGCGTCAGAGCAGTTTTACGCCGAGTTCGGGGAGTATTCTGCCGTCGCATGGAACAAGGCCCTGGACGCTGTGAAGGAACAGCTTCCTGAGTTCGACGATAGTGAGCTCCGCGCTCGGGCTCCGCTTCCGGCGGCGAGGCCTCCGGTGGGAGATGGCGAGGGGAGCAGGGCGCGCCTCTGGTGGCAAAATCTCCGGTGATAGAGTACCCGGTAGGCCGTTATGCCAGCGATGAAGGAACCGAAGTAAGCCCTCGGGCAGTCTGTAAGGCTGGGGAGCCCCAGAATACCCTTTGTAAAAACTTTGCTTTTGGTAATAAAAGAAAATCCTTGTTTCGTTGGTTTCATCTCATCTTCTGTGTGTGAGGGATGTTCGTAGGATATCTTTGCTTGTACCGTTGTGTTTTCATGTCAGGTTGGCCATCTGTCTGGCGATCTTCCGCCGAGTTGACTTCAATCACTAGCTGACGAGCATGTCAAGCGCTGCCGAGGAGGTATCTCCATGGGCCCCGGAGTCGAGGGGAGACCGTCTAGGCTTGGATAAACCTGACGTCCCTCCCTGGTGCCTCGGATCTTCCGCGGGCCACAGGGCATCTTTGATTTCGAGTATCGACCACCAGCCGGGGGTGATTGGGCAGAGTAGCTGCGCAGTTGCCTCTTGCAAGGGATTACCGATCCCTGGCGTTGTGTTAGGGAAGCTACCCGCCAGGGAAGACCGAGCAGGGTAGCTGCCCAGTCGCCCCCTGCGGGGGCCTTGATCCTTAGCGTTGGGGGGGTGCTATAAGAAGCCCACTAAGGATTACCGGGCAGTGAAGCTGCGCGGTTGCCTCCTGGCGAGGGCTTTGATTCCTGTCGGTTGTGGTAGGAAACTACCAGCCGTGGGTAGCAGAGCAAGGACTCGACTGCCTCTGAGAGGACTTTGGTCCTTAGCACTGTAGGGGCTGTAAGAAGCTCGCTAAGGATGATTGGGCAGTGAAGCTGCGCGGTTGTCTCTTGGCGAGGGCTTTGACCTCTGGCGTCGGGGGTAGGCAACTACCAGCCTGGGATGGACGAGCGGGGTAGCCGCTTTGGTGCCTCTTCCGAGGTCGTTCTGATCCCTGGCGTCGTGGGTAGGGAGCTACCAGCCGGAGTAGACCGAGCAGGGTAGCTGCTCGGTTGCCTCTTGCGAAGGCTTTGATCCTTCAGGACGGAAACGGAGCAGGGTTACTGCCCAGTGCCTCTTAGCGAGGACTTTGATCCCTGTCGGTTGTGGTAGGAAGCTACCAGTCGGGGATAGCCGAGCAAGGACTCGGCTGCCTATGGGAGGACTTTGGTCCTTAGCGCGGGAGGGGCTGTAGAAGCCTACCAAGGACCCTTGGCCGGGCAGGGATACTTCCCGGTGCCTCTCGGCGATGGCTTTTGTCCTGAAGGATAGCCGATCGAGGGATCCTCGGGCTCGACTGCCTCTGGGAGGGCTTTTTGACCCCCGACGTTGTGGCAGGGAAGCTGCCCACTGGGAATAGCCGAGTGAGGGATCCTCGAGCTCGACTGCCTCTGTGAGGGCTTTTTGATCCGGGCAGTAGGGTGCACGGTCGCGCCGTGGCGAGGGCCCTGAGTTGTAAAGGAGGAACTCTACTGGGAAAAAAAGGTTCGACGTTTCTTTATTCGTATGGAAAGGAATTTCATAGAATGTTTTACACCATCTTTGTGAAAAGGAAACCTCGACAGGAATTCAACACTTACTAGCTTTGATCTCATTGGTATAGCTTGAGTTTCTCGGCGTTGTAGGGCCGCGGCAGTTTTCGTCCGTCCGCGTCTTGTAGGCGGTAGGCTCCGCCGGGGAGCGTTTCAGAGACAAGGAAAGGACCCTCCCACTTCGGGGAGAACTTGTGAAGCCGGCCTTGGTCAATGAACTCGTTCCTCCGTAGGACCAGGTCCCCGGTCTTGAAGGAGCGGCGTTTGACCCGAGCGTTATAGTATCGGGCCGTCTGTTGTTGATAGGCGGCGGCTCTGATCTGGGCCCGATTCCTTTTCTCCAACAATATGTCGAGGTTGGTCCGTAGCGCCATGGTGTTTGCGTCATCGTCGAAGTGCTTGACCCGATGACTGGGTAGCCCGATCTCCGCTGGGACCATCGCTTCGGTCCCGTAGCAGAGGCTGAAGGGGGTCTCCCCGGTGGGAGTCTTTTTTGACGTGCGCAGGGCCCATAAGACCAGGGGCAACTTCTCGACCCAACTGCCTTGTCTCCCCTCTAGGCGGGTCCGGAGACCCCGGAGGATGTCTCGGTTAGCATCCTCGGCCTGCCCGTTACATTGGGGATGCGTGACCGCGGCGAACTTCATGAGGATATGGTACTCTCTGCAGAAGTCCTTCACTTTCTCGTTCTCGAAGTTCATCCCGTGGTCGGTGATGATGCACCTCGGGATGCCAAACCGGAGTATCAGGTTGTTTTGCAGGAACTTGATGGTTGTGGCGGCGTCCGGTTTCCTGATGGGGACGGCCACGATCCACTTGGTGAAGTAGTCCACCGCAAAGAGGACGTATTTGTGCCCGTCTGTTCCGGTAGGGAACTGGCTGATCATATCCAGTCCTCACTGGGCGAACGGCCATGGGGACGTCAGGGCGGTTAGCTCGGTAGCCGGGAGGCGGGGAACGCTGCCGTGGAACTGGCAGTTCTTGCACCTCCTGACCAGCTTCATGGCGTCCTCGTGCATGGTGGGCCAGTAGTACCCTTGGTGTAACGCCTTTTGGATCAAGGTTCGAGCTCCCTGGTGCGCGCCGCCCATCCCTTCATGGATTTCCCGAAGGACGTAGTCGGCCTCTTGGGGGTCAACGCATCGGAGCAGGGGCTGAGGGAAGGCCTTCTTATAGAGGTTCCCGTTGCTCCAGACGAAGTGGTGGGCTTTGGCCCGGAGGCGGCGGGCGGCCGCCCGGTCCTCCGGGAGCGCACCGTCTTTCAGGAACTCCACAAGAGGCTTCCTCCAATCCTGGTCGCTCTCCTGCGCCGCGTACACATGGAGTGTCGTCGCTTCGTCATCCACGCTGGGTCGAGGCAAGGTTTCGAAGAGGATTGACCGCCTATTGTTGGCCGAGTACGACGAAGCTAGCTTACTCAGGGCGTCTGCTTGGACGTTCAGCTGTCTGGGTATTTGTTCTACCTAGATCTCGTCGAAGTTTTTCCGGAGTTTCCTTACCTCGTCTAGGTACTTCATCATTAGAGGCTCTTGAGCTTCAAAGCGGCCAGTCACTTGGCCGACAACAAGGGCCGAGTCGCTGCGGATTCGAATCGTCTTCAACCCCAGCCCGACAGCCATGCGTAGCCCGGCCAGGAGGGCTTCGTATTCTGCCGCGTTGTTCGACGCCTTGAAGCTGAGCCTCAAGGAGTACTCCATCTCATCTTTGTTCGGGCCCCGGATGATGAAGCCGGCACCGCAGCCTTCTTCGGTAGAAGACCCGTCGACGTAGATGACCCACTCCGGAACTGAGCTAGGGCCTTCCGGGTCGGGACACCGGGTTGCGAGAGGCGGCGCGGACTCTGGCTTCCTGCTAGGGGCCAGGGCCTGTGCCTTGATGGTTTGCCTCGGGCGATACCTTATGTCGAATTGAGATAGCTCCCATCTCCATTTTTCCAGGCGGTCTGAAGATTCCGGTGACGCCAGGATAGCTCCCAACGGACGCTCGGTGATGGTATGTGCTTGGAAGTAGTGCCGCAGCTTCCGCGAGGTTACCACGAGGGCCAAGACGATCTTCTCTATGGAGGGGTACCTCATTTCCGCATCCTTAAACACGTGGCTCACATAGTACACCGGCTTCTGCGCCCCTTCGATCTCTCGGACGAGCACCGAGCCTACTGCTAGGTCGGATACTGCCAGATACAGCGACAGCTTGTCCCCTTCCACTGGCCGGGTGAGCAGCGTCGGCGTTGCGAGGTGCTTCTTCAATTGGTCGAAAGCGGCTTGGCATTCCCCCGGCCACTCGAACCTCGGAATTTTCCTCAGCGCCTTAAAGAACGGAAAGTACTTCTCCCCCGACCTGGACATGAAATGGCTCAGAGCGGCGACCCGCCCCATGAGCCGCATGATTTCGACGTTGGTCTTGGGTGCGGCCATGTTCAGGATAGCGTCGATCTTCTCCGGGTTAGCTTCGATTCCACGGTGAGTGACCATGAAACCGAGGAACTTTCCTCCGGTGACTTCGAATGCGCACTTGGCGGGGTTTAATTTCATGTTGAATTTGCGAAGCACTCCGAAGGTTTCGCCCAGGTCCTTGGCATGGTCGGCCGACGAGGTGGACTTGACGAGCATGTCGTCAATGTAGACTTCCATGTTCCTGCCGATCTGTGGCTTGAACATGCGATTGACCAGCCTTTGGTACGTGGCCCCGGCGTTCTTGAGGCCGAAGGGCATCACCCTGTAGCAGTACACCCCCCGATCCGTTGTGAATGCGGTCAGGTCTTCGTCTTCAGGGTTCATACGGATTTGGTTGTAGCCGGAGAAAGCGTCCATGAAGCTCAGTAGCTCGTGACCGGCCGAGCTGTCGACGAGCTGGTCTATGCGGGGGAGCGGGAAGTTGTCCTTGGGGCAGGCCTTATTAAGGTCGGTGAAGTCGACGCACATACGCCATTTCCCGCTCGACTTCTTGACCAGGATTACGTTTGCCAGCCACTCTGAGTAGGGCACATTCCTGATGAAGTTGGCGGCGAGGAGCCAATCAACCTCCTCTTCGATCGCCTTCTGCTTGACCGGGACGAAACTTCTTTTCTTCTGTCTGACGGGTCGGGCCGTAGGATCAACTCCGAGCTTGTGGGAGATGATTTTGGGGTTGATCCCAGGCATGCCAGCAGGTGCCCAGGCGAAAATGTCGGAGTTGCTTCTAAGGAACTTGATCAGGTCATCCCGCTGGGTCCCCGTCAGGAGCGACCCGACTTGAACAATCTTTCCTTAGTCTCCTTCTGCCAGGGGCACCTCGGTCAGAGGTTCGACCGGCGCCCCACGGACCTCCTTCCGCTCGTCCCGGGTGTCCAGGGATCCTTTGATGTCGCCGCACGCATCGGCGTCGTCAGCGTGCTGCTTGGGCGAAGACGTTTCTGTAAGGCCTATCCTCGCGACCCGCTGGCTCCCGTATGCCCGACCTATCCCGTCCCGTTCGAGGGGGAACTTTATCGCCAGGTGGTATGTCGAGATCTGGGCTTGGAGGGAGTTCAGCATTGGGCGGCCGAGGAGGACGTTGTAGGCCGACGGAACCTTCGCTATGATGAAGTCCACAGGCAGCGTGCGAGTGCGGCCGGGCTCCCCGATCGTGAACTGCAGGGTGACCACCCCTTGTGCCGGGATGGAGTGGTTGGTGAACCCCGAGAGGACGTGAGAGGTCGGTCTCAGGTCCGCTGGGGCGAGTCCCATACGTAGGAAGCAGTCGTGGAAGAGGATGTCCGCCGAGCTGCCAGAATCGATGAGTATCCGGTGGACCTCATACCGGTGAATTTGGGCTATGATCACCAGCGGGTCACTATGGGGCACAGATATGCCGTGGAGATCTTCGTCACCGAAGGTGATGGGCTCTCGACCCCTAGCCCTTTTGCTCGGGCGGTCGCCGGGGCCCACGAGACGGCCGCCAGCGGGGAGGCCGACGACATTGGGTGAGGGTCCGTCTGCGTCTCCGTTGTGAGGGAGGCGACAGCGGGTTTTTGGATCTTCAGGGGAATCGATTGCCATGTGGGCGGAGATCGGAAGGCCAACTTTTGTTTTGTGGAGTTATTGTTCCCACAGACGACGCCAACTGATGGAGGTCCTTTTCGGGTCTCCGTCAGATGTTGTCTTCCGTATATCTCCCGATGGACTTTGTTGATTATCTCCTGTTGCGTGTGGGTCTTAATAGGTTTTGGAGGAAAAAGTGGAATGAGGAGTTTGGCGCCAAGTACCTGCAAAGAAGTTCCGGGGTGGTTTGGTACCACCAAGGACCCTTCGACGATCAAGTTAGTGGTGGGATCCGAGCAGAGTAACGGCTTAGAAGAGTAAAGAATGGCTTACTTGACCCCTCTGTGATGGGGGTTTATATAGTGGCGGCAGCACGCAGCAGCAGGTGCGAGAATCTCGCCGGCAGTTACGTTCCCGACGTCACGCCCGCGTAGAGAGCGGATCGCCCATTAATGGGGATCGCGATGGTGTGGAACGTGGGATGTTTGCTGGCGTAAAATCCGCGCATGGCGATATTCGCGAAGCGGCGGTTACGCCTGTGAGTGGTGGAGTTGGTCGGAGGGCCGAGGAAGACGGCCTCGGCGGGAGCTCAGGGACGAGCGAGGAGGCCGAGGAGCCTTGGACCTGCGGCAGCTCGAGGCGAGCTGAGGGGTCGAGAAGGCTAATTTGCAGGGGAGCCCCGAGGAGGGCCAGCTTGTGTTTGCAGGTCGGGCGTAGGGTGGTCTGGTCGGCCCCCGTGGGCCCTTTCTTCTGAGTCTTGGGACACGTCATCTGCCACGTGTCTTGATCCTGGAGATTGCCAATATTGAGCATTATCACCGCCAATGCTTTGATGGAGATTCCTGCGGTTTTTTCCGGGAAGTGTTTTCTTAAGTATAGTGCCGCGCAGGGTTCTCTTCATTTCCTCCGTGTTTATTGCTGGGGTTGCTTGCATTTCATGCACTTTTTTCTCGAGTACGAAACATAAGTCGAGCTGGCCCCAGTTGAGTTTAGAGGCGGTAGCGTTCATGGCCGCTTCGTTGACATTCGATGTTTTGTATATTTATTGCGTGGAGTTATTTCTGACGAATGTGAGGAATTTCGCAGTGTCGATGTCGAGGATTTCTTTGATGCTTGGGGCGACGATAGCGCCGCTGTTAGTGGTTCTGGGGAGGCTGAGCCCTATGCTTTCCTTTTTGGTTTTTGGGGGCTTGTCGATATTTAGTGGAATCGTAGCGTTTTGGTTGCCGGAAACAAAGAACGTGCCATTGTATGAGAGTTTGGAGGAGCAAGAGAAGGAGGAGAAGCTTTGTTCTTCTAATGGTAATGTGGGGGAAATTGAGTTGGAGAGTGAGTAGTTTTAGGTTAATTTATTGTTGTACTGAAATTTCAATTTTCATGTGTGGCCGCTTGGTGGAACTGTTTTGTCTAAATGATAAAATGGGTTAGCCCATCAAGAAAAAGGCCATTATTCAAATACTTGATCATTAAATATTTCTTTGATAAAAAAATAAATTAGGGATTTTTTACCGGATAAAACATTAAAAAAAAAACAATATTGGTTTTCTACTCTTAACCTCAAATCAAACAATCCTGGTACATCTACATAACATATAAGTTATATGAAAGAATATACTCCGAAATATTCCCTTATCGAACCTTGGACTTTAGTGAAAAATTTGTTATCTAATTTTCTTACTATATTTAGGTCATGGAAATTTTTTATTAGCTCTCTACTCAATATTTATCACTCATTTGTCTTATACAATTGGGCTTATACAGTGGAAAAGATTTTACTGTCCATCTTTTATAAAATATCTTTATATTTTTTCTTTTAGTTTTTAGGTTTATTGATAAAACATTCAAAAAGTTCAAGATTTTTATGTGCTATATAATATGAAAAATACTGAAAACTAAAAAAGATAAATTTGAAAGTTAAAAAAATTCTGATTTTCATTTGCTATTGCATAAAAAAAAGGGATAACGAAAGAAATATTTTTTTGACATTTTTGGAAAATTTGCTATTTTCACATGTTATAACATGTAAAATATAGAAAAACGGAAAAAACAGAAAATATAGATACTTTTGAAATTTTCATGATTTTCTTGTATTATAACAAGAACAATATTGAATAACCTAAGAAAACAGAAAATTGTTTAGTCGAAAATTTTGCGATTTTATTTATGCTTTAGAATGTAAAAGATAGAAAAGAATGAAAAAAGAATATTGAGACTTCTGAAAACTTCACGATCTTCGTCTGTTCTATTTAACAAACATAAAATATTGAAACCCGAAAAAAAAATCTTTGGGATTTCTTATGGTTTTACGATATTTGTATGTTATAACAAGTAAAATATTGAAATACCAAATATATGAGATTTTTGAATAGTTCGATATCATTGTGTGCTATAGGTACAGTAAAATATTGAACTAAAAAATAAAACAAAAATATTGATATATTTCAAAATTTTGTTACTTTCGTGTGCTATAATGTATAAAATATTAAAAATTTAAAGAAAAAATAATTTTGAAAAAAATTCAAGATTCTCATATGCTTATTAACAAACAAAAATATTGAAGAACTGAAGAACACAGATAATTGTTGAAATTTGAAGATTTTGCGATTTTCTTGTGCTATAGCATTTAAAAGATAGAAAACGGAACAAAAAGAAAATATTGAGACTTTTAAAAACTTGATAATTTTCGTGTGCTGTGTATATACACAAACGAAAAATATTGAAACCCAAAGAAACAAAAAATTCTTGAGCTTTTTTAAGATTTTATGATTTTTGTATGTTTTAACAAGCAAAATATTGAAATACCAAATAAATAATATATTTGAAAAGTTCGCTATCATTGTGTGCCCAAACAAGTAAAATATTGAAAGAAAAAATAAACAAAAAATATTGATAGTTTTCAAAATTTTATGACTTTCGATAACGTATAAAATATTGAAAATTTGAAGAAAAAAAGATTTTTAAATAAAAATCATGATTTTCGTGCGTTATATTAAAAATATGAACAAACAGAAATTTTTGAAAATATTGTGATTTTCATGTGCTAGCAAACAAAATATTAACAGATCGAACAACACAGAAAATTTCGACATTTTTTAATTGCGATTTTCTTAGACTATGGCATGTAAAAGATAGAAAATTGTTGAAAAAGAAAATGTAGAGATTTTTGAAAATTTCGCGATTTTCGTGTGTTATATAGCAAACAAAAAATATTGAAACTCGAAAAAACAAAAAATTCTTTAAGTTTTTTAAGATTTTGTATTTTTGTATGTTATAAGAAGCAAAATATTAAAATACCAAAGAAATAAGACATTTGAAAAGTTCTTTGTCGTTTTGTTCTCTAACAAGTAAAATATTGAAAGAAAAGAAAACAAAAATATCGATACTTTTCAAAATATTGAAAGAAAAGAAAACAAAAATATCGATACTTTTCAAAATTTTGAAACGACATACAAAATATTGAAAATTTAAAGAAAATTGAATTTTAAAAAATATTCACAATTTTCTTGGGCTATAACATGCAAAATATGAAAAACAAAAAAATTTGAGATTTTGAAGGTATTGCGATTCGATGGCAAATAAAATATTGATATATCGAAAAATATAGAATTTTTTTACATTTTTGAAGATTTTGCGATTTTCTTGTTCATAGCATGTAAAAGATAGAAAACGGAAGAAAAAAGAAAATATTGAGATTTTTAAAAATTTCGCGATTTTCATATGGTATGAGCAAACAAAAAATATCGAAACCCGAAACAACAAAAAATTCTCGAAATTTTTTAAGATTTTATAACTTTTGTATATAACAAGTAAAATATTGAAATTTTTGAAGATTTTGTGATTTTTGTTTTTTCATATTTTCAATATTGTGATTTATGTATGTTATTACAAGCAAAATATTCGCATTCTCAAAATTCTGTGAACTTCATGTGTGTTATATAACGTACAAAATATTGAAAATTTGAAAAAAAAAAAGAAATTTGTTAAAATCTATGATTTCGTGTGCTGTAGCATGAAAAATATTAAGAATATGAAAAAACTGAAAATTTTGAGACTTTTGAAGATATTGCGATTTTTATGCGAGCAAACAAAATATTGACAAATCGAAAAACACATAAAATATTGACATTTTTGAAGAATTCATGATTTTCATGTGAAATTTTTTGAAAGTTCAAAATTTCCTGAAATTTGTTTGGTTTTGCAAAAAAAAAAAAGGAAAAACGAAGGAATTTATTTTTTTGGCATTTGTGAAGAATTTTCTATTTTCACTTGTTATAACATGTAAAATACAGAGAAAAGAAAGAAAAAAGAAAATATAAGATTCTTTTGAAATTTTCTGGATTTTCAAGTATTATAACAAACAAAATATTGAAGAACAGAGTAAACAGAAAGTTATTGTGATTTTGAAGATTTTATGATTTTCTTGAGCTATAACATTTAAAAGATAGAAAACGGAAGAAAAAGAAAATATTAAGACTTTTGAAAACTTCATGATTTTCATGTATTATATATAGCAAAAAAAATATTGAAACCCGAAAAAGAAAAAATTCTTGTTTAAGATTTTGTGATTTTTGTGTGTTTTAACAAACAAAATATTAAAATTCCCAAGAAATGAGATTTTTGAAAACTTCGCTATCATTGTGTCTATAAAGTAAAATATTGAAAGAAAAAATAAAACAAAAAATATTGATATTTTTCAAAATTTTATGACTTTCGTGTGTTACAACGTACAAAATATTGAATTTTTTTAAAATTCGTTTTTAAAAAATTCACGATTTTCGTATGGTATGCAAAATATTGAAAACATGAAAAACCAGAAAATTTTCAGATTTTTGAAAATATTGTGATTTTCTTGTGCTATAGTAAACAAAATATTGACAAATCGAAAAAACGTAGAAAATTTTAACATTTTTGAAATTTCCGCAATTTTCATGTGCTCATACAATATATCGAAAATTTAAAGAAAACATAATTTTTTTTTGAATTTTTAAAAATATCCGCTTTTCGTGTGCTATATCATATGCAAAAATTTTAAAATTTAAAGAAAACAGACAATTTTGAGATTTTTGTAGAAATCTTAAATTTACGTCTTCTACCAAAGAAAAGTATTGAAACATTGAAGTACTTATAAAATTTTGGTATTTCTGAAAATTTAATGATTTTCGTTTACAATAAAAATCAAAAAATATTGAAAACCCTACGAAAACGGAAAATTCTTGAGATCCGTGAAAATTTTATGATTTTTGTATGTTAGAACAAGTAAGTAATTAAAAAAATCCAAAGGAAATAAATTGTTTTGAGATTTTTGAATATTCAGCTATCTTTATGTGTAGCATCCTAAATTTTAGAAATTTGAAGAAAACATAAATTTGGGATTTTCTAAAG
Source organism: Agapanthus africanus (assembly GCA_030015575.1). Lineage (NCBI taxonomy): Eukaryota > Viridiplantae > Streptophyta > Magnoliopsida > Asparagales > Amaryllidaceae > Agapanthus > Agapanthus africanus. The sequence goes on along the minus strand of CM057344.1, from coordinate 670,447,992 downwards.
CGGTGCTTATCACAAGCCACCATGTTTTTGATCATTTTACGAGAAACCACCTTGTGGTTTTTTCTTTAATAGATAACTACCATGAAGTATGCACTTTTTAGCGAAAAAACACCATATCATCATGTACATTATAAAATGAAGATTATACCCATCATTTTTAATTACACCAAATTGGGATATTCAATAAAATCCAAAATGTGGTTTTTTTTAAAGCAAAAAACCACCCTTTAGTTTAATGGTTTTAGCATGAAAGCATCCTACAGGATGGTTTTTTGTTAATATTATATACCTCAAGGTGGTTTTTGGTTGAATTAAAAACACGGGGCGGTTTTTCGAAAAACACAGTGTTTGGTAACTAACCCTTTTTAAAAATTTTGTGATTTTCATGTCTTCAGAGGTCTTCTCAGTTATCTAGAGTCTTAGTCGTTCAAACCGGATTTCTTTGTACGATTAGATTTTTAGTAGTAATTGGCGAACTGTTCTTCTCTTAATTTATATAACTTTATGACTCCTTACCTGGAAATTCTTTAAAAGTATAAGCAAGTAAGTATTAGAAAACCGAAGAAAGATAATCTGAGATTTTAGAAATTTCCTGATTTTCTTATGCTATATATATAATATGTAAAATAATGAAAAAAGAAGTAAATAGAATCTTTTTTAGAGTTCTGAAATTTTTGCGATTTTAATATATATATATCATGGGTAACACTGAATAAGTGAAGAAAAAAGAAAATTTGCGATTCATTTGTTATAACAAGCAAAATGCTGAAAACCTGAAAAAAGAATATTAGGGATTTTAAATAATATTACAATTTTCATCTTCTATATATCAAACAAAATAATAAAAAACCGTTGAAATAGGGAATCATGAGGTTTTTAAAAATTCATGATTTTCATGTACTATATAAAATATCGAGGTTAGCAATTTTTGTATGTTATACGAAGCTGAATATTGAAAACCGGAAGAAACGAAAAAATTTGATATTTTTGAAAACTTCATGATCTTTGTGTTTTATAACATGCAAAAAATTGAAATCCAAACAAAACAAAAAATATTGATATTTTTCAAAAATGTTGTTATTTTCGTGAACTATACAATACATAATATTGAAAATTTGAAGAAAAAAATTAGTTTTATATTTTTTGAAAATTCATGATTTTAGATTGCTGTATATAGCATGTAAAATATCAAAAATTTGAACGCAACATAAAATTTTGAGATTTTTTAAGATGTCACGATTTTTGTGTTCTATAGAAGCAAAATAACGAAAATTCGAAGAGTACAGAAAATTTTGATATTTGTGAAAATTTCAAAATTTTTGTATTCTTAGTTCCAAAATATTGAAATACTGAGAAAGCTAAAAAAAATTGAGATTTTTTGAAACTTGGCGATTTTTTTGTCATAACATGCAAAATATTATACATTTGAAGAAAACAAATAATTTTGGCATTTTTTTGTAAATATCATAATTGTCATGTATTATATAGCACGTAAAATATTAAAAAGTGAACAAAATGGAAAATTTTGAGATTTTTTGAAAGCTTCATGATTTCGTGTGCTATAACATACATAATAATGAAAAACAAATTCGTGTGCTATAACATGCATAATAATGAAAAACAAAGAAAGAAAAAAAGTTTAAGATTTTTGAAAATTTTATAATTCGTGTGCTATATCATGGAAAATATTGAAATATTGAATGAACAAATTTTTTTAAAAAAAAATTCATAACTTTCTTATGCGCGAGCAAAATATTAGAAAACAGAAGAAACAAAAATTATTGTATTTTATAAAAATTTATGATTTTCTTGTGCACAAGCAATGTATCGGAAAACTGAGAATATAGAAATTTTGAGATTTTTGTAAAGATTTCTCCATATATGTATGTTGCAAAATTTTGAAAATTTGAGGGAAAAAAAACCGATTTTTTAGGTGGGATTTTTGTACATTTCTTGATTTTAGAGTGCTATAACAATTTCGAGATTTTAAAGCTAGATCACAATATTTAATGCATTTTTTTGGAGTAGGGCTAATTGCCGGCTTTTAACGTCAAAAGAAAGATATATCAAGATTTTCGTATGCTATATAAAAGAAGGAAAATATTGAAAAGCTAAAAAAAGGTGTAGAAGTATTTGCAATGTAATTCTTCATACATTTTACGTATGAACTTGAATATAAAATATAACAGCTTCCAAACGATATATCAATAGTAGATGACATGGGTTGCATTCTTTTTTTTTTTCCTTCTTTTTTTGAGATAAGAATTGCATCTTACAAATAGAGATGTTCAAAGACAAACCTCAGTGTGGCAATCGGGCCGGTCTGACCCAGCCCTAAGCCTGTCGGGCTTAGCCGGTCTTCAGGCCGGGCCGGGCCCGGTTTGACCGCAATCGGGCCCGACCATGGGCCAGCCCGATCGCGCATTCTCCGAGCCCAACTCGGCTTGGGTTGGGCTGGCCCGACTACAGTTTTATTAATTTTTTTAATTGGGTTTTTTGGATTTTTTAGTCCGAACTTTGTTTCGCTCCAGAGTCAGACCAAGATAATTTATTGATTTAAATTTTTATACGGGGGCATAAGTTGGAAAATCTGACGCCTCATACAATAGTCAAAAAAATAAAAAATACAATTCCTAAAAAAATTTAATTAGTGAACTTCTATCAGTATGTACTCGTCATCAGTGTCGGAGTGTTTGTAACGACTGTGTTTTCTAATACTCAATAAAAAGTCTTTTATTTAGTACCAAGTATTTATTTGCGTATTTAGTTGATGGGGAAATATTTTATTTTAATGATTTTATTTTTAAAAGTAATGTTAGTAATTTTTAAAGCATTGAAATATAATTAAAAGAATTTTCTAAAATCTATTTATATTTTTCTGGGTTTAAAATGTTTTAATGAAATTTTATTATACCTTAAAATAATTTACATATTTTTATTATCAATTAAAATAATTATTTCGTAATTAAAATGATTTTCAAGGATAAACTAGATTTTAAATAATTATAATAACTAACAAATATCATAGATATAAGAATATTATTTAGTTTTAGCCTAAAATCATTTTTAAACTGAAAATAACAATAAAATATATTATTATGATTTTTCTCATATTTTAAAAAATATTTTAACAATTTTTTCAAAACAAATTCGATTTAATAATACAGTTTTAGATTTTAAAATAAAAAGAAAAATAAAATAAAATATGTATAAGTGGAAAAACCTGGACCGTTGGATTCAAAATCTAACTGCCCAAAATCATGGCGGCGGCAGCGCAATCATCTGGTGATAATTGTAATCATTGTGAACACGGATTCTGGGATTTTTTTGATAGGATTTGAACCGGATTTTGTGATTTTATTATTAGGAGAAAAACTGTAACGATTCTGAAATCTCTGTATAGAAATTTTCCTGTTAATATACAGAAAATGGTATTACAATGTGTGTAAGAGTTATAAGTTAGAATTGTTTAATAAAAGTAAGAAATAATTTGTAGCACATTGGTAAAACCTTTCCACTGCTGTGGCATAAGCTATGTGTTCAATTCCTATCAGACATAATTATTTTTCTGATTTTTCTTTTTATTTTTGGAAGCCCAAAAGGTTGCACGTGCAATACACGGGGAAATGAAAAGTTCAGAAAAACCAAACATGTGCAAAATGGAGTAAACACATAATTAATCATGTAGCACGAATCCTGAGGCCAGAGCTCAAGAATCAATCGGCGAAATTGCCCTATGGGTCGGCATCGACGGCTGAGATAAGCCCAATGAACTCCGTACTTTGCACACTTATCCTTTCAGCTCCTCTTAATTTCTCTGCACTGTTTAATTCCCTGCAATCAAATAGAGACCTTTCATTTCACCAATTAACACCATTTTAATCTTTTTTAATCCAAAATTTTAATTCTCAAATCCTACTTCTCCACTATAAATACCACCCTATACTTTAGCTCAGCACCATTTTGAAAATTCTAGCAAAAATTCTCTCAAAAGTTCCTAAGTGCAAGTAGAGTAAAGTGGAGTTAGCGAGCAAGCTTGTTCCGTCGAAGATTGAAGCCATTTCCGGAGCTCCCGCGACGCCACGAAGACACTCCTTCTCTTCCTCACCCTTTTCTTAATATTTCCAAACCGTAAGTCCTTCTTCTCTTCCTTTTTTTTCTCTCAATTCGAATTTTTTTCAAAATATCGATAAAAGTAGAGTTAACATGTAACAATCTTCGTTTCTAAACATTTTATTATGCTTGATATGTCTAAATGTCATATAATCATCCACATCTATTTTTTCTTATGAAACCAAAATTTCATGTTCAATACGCAAATAACAAACTTTTTCATTAAAGTACCTTGAACTTTAATATCACTTCTTTCGATGATTGTTAAATACCTTTAGGAAAAACTTTACGCACACTTTGGTTTCATAGGACGATATCTATCTATATATATTGGGTTCAAAAAATAATCTTTACAATAAAATACCATATGTTCCTCTACGGAAAATAAAGAAATAAATAAAGCAACGGGAAAAAGTCCCCAAGTGAAGCATCACGTGTCCACACGTGATAGGCGCTGCGCTTGACAAAACTAAGCCAAAATTGGGCCTCACGTGCAGACACGTGACCGCTATAGACAAAGTATACAGGCATCTGAATAAAACAAACAATTGGACAAAAAAAACACTCACGTGATAGCATGTGACATCTTTTTGTGGGCTTAACTTGGTGGGGTCACGTGCTACACATGATAAACTCCTATGCTTTCCGAACCGATAGAAGTAAATTCTAATTAAAAAAGACCAAAAGCCTTATTTGGAAAATATTTTCTTGGATCTTTCTAAAGAAGAAAGATTATGCTCTGTAAAACAGAGCGCCGCTGGATTAAAAATCCAATGGTGATTAAAAATCACCAATCTACAGAAAAATTCTGTGCAAGGAAATATCTTCTTAAACTTGTTAAGAACAACAAAAGAAATATTTTCTGTAAAACAGAAGTCCTTGGATTAAAAATCCAACGGTAAATAAAATTCACCAAGTAATCTAAAGGATCATGTTGGTTGATTAGAAAATCAATCAAAATCTCTCAATAAGAGATTTTCTAAACAAATTGATTCCCTTCTCTCTCCGATAAATAGGAGCCAAAAGACACAAAAAAGAGGAGATACAGAAAAAAGGATAGAGAAAAAAGAGAGAGAGAAACCCCCTCGTAAGCTTAGAGAATTTAATTCTCCAAAGAGAAGAAGGCCACTTAAAAGAGAAAAAGAAACTCTAGATGCGAAGGAACGAAACACAGAGAATATCTCATCTCCTTTTCCCTTCCATAAGAGTTTAACTCTTCTAAAAAGATCTTAGTTCTTCATTTGGTTGAGATTTGCAGAAGCAGAACTCCCCACAAGTTGAGAATTTAATTCTCATCGGGGAGATCCTGCCATGCAAATCCAAAACCTATGGGAAGATCTAAGTTCAGAGAATTTAATTCTTCCAAAAAGTATATATGAATTTAATTTCTCTGATAAAATAAGGGTTTAACCCTTCATATAGAACTTAGTTCTTCCTTATGGTGAAAGATCTGTAGAAGTAGATCTCCTCACAAGTTAAGAATTTAATTCTCATCGAGGAGATTCTGCTATACAGATCCCAAACCTAAGAGAGAGAAATAAAGTCCTAAGAATTTAATTCTTACAAAACAGTGGGCTTAAAAGTCTCAAAACTCAAGATCTCCATGCATGTAAAAAGATTAGCACCCAACATGATAATGGCCGATCACGTGCTCCCATGTGAGCACCCTTGGTGAGTGAAAGAGAACAACTAAGATCAGGTCATGTGATCCCACGTAACCCCACTAAAAGTGCTTAGCACTTCCAAAAGAGAAAGGGTATAAACCCCAGAATCAGTTATCACCTTTGTGACGCCTCACGTGATCCCACGCGGCCCTCTAAAAGTGCTTAGCACTTGTACAGAAAAGGGAATGAGCCCAAATGCAGCGCTTACATTTGGATAATACCCCACGTGTCCATACGTGACCATTCAATGAAACAATTGCTCAGCACTCATATGGAGAGAAATATATCCAAAAGCAGCGCTCATATCTTGAAGGCGCCTCACGTGTCCACACGTGAGCACCGCAGGGAGCTAAGTGTTTAACACTTCATATAAAAAAATACAAGTAAAACAAAAAGGAAGAGGGGTGTCAGAACCCAAATGAATGCTTAGCATTGTTGAACAAAAATGGGACTGAGCCCAAACAAATGTTCAACATTTTATTCAAAACTGAGTGGACTGAGCCTAAGTTGGCCTCAAGTCCTTAATTCAGATCAACCAAGCCTATGTGCTCACAATCTTTTTTAATTGGTCTTACACCCAAACCAGACTACAGATCCCCCAATCAACATTGGTTCAAGGGTACATCTCTTCATACCTCTGATACACGTCGTTGTAATTCTTCAACGTCTTCAGAGAGATGGAGGGTCCCAATAACCAATAACTTTTGGTGCATCCCCAAACGGTTAAACAAAAACCATACAGACTATGATGTCTTTAAACCTCACAGACTATGACGTCTTTAAACCAGACTATGATGTCTCTAAACCCGATGGACCGCAATGTCCTAAAACTAACAATGGACCGTAACGTCCCTAAACTAAAACGATAGAGTTCAAATGCTCTTTCGTTGGATCTAAATGATCCTAAAATCATGTTGAGTAGATCTTAGTTTGAGATTAGACTAACGTATCCTCAACAAACGTTTAAGTTGATCTTAATCTAAAATAAGATTAACGATCCTTAAACCAACCCAAACTCAAATCTAAGAAAATACGGATTTGGACTAATCCACGCCCTACGGGCGACAACACAAATTAGTCTCCATATACAATCAACGGGCAACCAAAAAATAAAACAAACACACACGACACGAAGTGACCATCTGGAGAAGGAGAAAGTGGTTACCGCTATGTGGTAGCGTAATTAACTGTAAGGGCTTGCGCCTGCAAGGAAGAGCGTCCCCACAATCAAAAACCCCTCGTACATGAGGGGGAATCTGACGAAGTCTGCTACAACGGCCGCATCTGTCTAAACCTCCGATACACGGTGCTATAAATCAACTTGGCATCTTCGGAGAGGTGGACGGATAAAACCAAATAGCATCTGCCCCCAAAATTCAGGCCAGACGTCCCAACGTCCCGGTCGCGTCTTTCGGCGGAGAACAGATTCTGGCACGCGCGGCAGGTCCTTTTCCTCTTTCCACTCCACACTTCGTGTGTCGTGTTCGTGAACGAATCACGGTTTAATGTGGTTGCCCCTGAATTCAAGGTACTAAAATTTGGTGTCTTTCTCCCGTGCACAGAAAATGGCTTCCAACTGCACCAACTACAACAGCAACTCCCACTCTGTCCTTGCTGGAGGAGTGACCTATGGGCCCCAAGCGGCCTTCATCTTTGCCATGCCAGTGGAACATGTGACTCAGGCCACCACTGGACTGTTCTTTGGGACCATGATCCCACCGGCAAGTTTCAGCTTCCGAATGCCGTCACAGGAAGCTCCGAAGAAGTTGGTCTTCGATCGTCTTACAACTACTATGGTCCCTCTCAACAGGCCGTCCAATTCCAAGTCTACTGCATCAGTCTTTGACAGACTGAGCCTGAGTTCTAGTGGTCCCGTAAAGAAGCCTGCAATACCCGAAGGAGTTATCCTGAAACGGATAGCTATTCCAGCTCCAGTAAACGAAGTCATCAGAGAGGCTTCTCCTGCTAAAGGATCGGTCTTCACAAGACTGTCCGTTCCAACTCCCGCTTCAGGAAAAGCCACCAAAGCTGCTTCCCCTGCCCGAAAGTCAGTCTTTGACAGGTTGAACGTTTCTTCTCAGTGGACGTCAGTCTTCGATAGGCTGGCACCGACGGCAACCCTTCACCAGAACAGAGGGCATGATGAAGCTACCTCCGTAACTGAGCCAGTCCCATCTGCAAGACATGCTCGACATCGCCATTGGCGCTGTGTGAGGAAAACTGGGGGCAGTTCTGCTTCTGGATTTACCCCACCAGCTCCAATGGTGGAAATCGATGTTGTTGTTCCAATTGGGAATAGCTTTGAGCCGCTCAGGAGGGTGCGCAAGAACTCTCCAACTGCCTTATTGAAGAGGTCTCCTCCACCTGCTGAAAATATTACGAAGGCGAAGCCGGAGCAACCGCCTCAGCAGCTGTCCTAAAAAATCCACAAGGTCTGGCGAAGAGTTCAAGACTCTATAATCGACAAGGACTACTCCCACCGACAGAAGAAAATAAAGGTTCGGGAAGAGGAGGACCACCCCGCCACCATGTTACGGAAGGTATCGTCTGTATGGGTGCCTATTGCAATGGCCCCCTCAACTTCGACCGCCCATAAAAGGAGAAGGCCGGAGAAAATCCCCGTGCTTACGAAGAATCTTAAGGGTACTGAACCCAAACGCCCCAGTATGGGGGCATGGTAGTGCATACCGTTTACATGGCCTCCAGAAAAGAGGAAAGCCGTGCTTCTGGGGGTCATCGACCACTTACAAGATCAGTAAGTAGGGCTCAGGAACAACAACAGCAAAGCTCCAGAAGATGTTAATGAAAATGACTGCGCTCACTGGACCGAAAGAAAGCCGGAGACGTCATCGGAACAGCACCAGGAATATGAAACCGACGCCGAGTTCCTCCGAAGAATGCTCGAGAAGAAAGACAAAGAGGCCGCAGAACAAGCGGCCAACATAAAACAAATGGCGCTATTGTTCTAAGATATGGTGGGCATGATGATCCAGCCGGACCCTTCAGCCGAAGATCCTCCAGAAATAATTGAAGACGATAGAGGGGAGGCATCAAACTCTCTTCCGGCCTTTTTAGCTGCAAAGGAGGAAATGACCTCGAAAGCTGCGCTCGATGAATATATAGCTCAACAGATACGAGCTCATCAAGTGAACGAAGACGCTGGCCAAGTCGTCAGAACTGGGCGACCATATCCAAGCTGGTACGATCAGATTAAGTACCCGCCAGGATACACGATTCTTAAGTTTCACATATACAAGGGGACATGCAATCCCCATCAACATGTCGCTCAGTTCAGAGCTCTGTGCGGCAACAGTGGAGGTGACGATAAGCTACCGCTTTGCCAATTCGTCGGCAGCTTGGCGGAGACGACATTCGAATGGTATTCAGAGCTTCCCAACGACTCTGTAAAAACTTTTACGGAGATGGAATTTCTATTCACTCAGCGTTTTGCAAGCGCTAGCGAACGCACCCCAATCACGGCATTGATCAATGCCAGGGTGAAGCCGGGAGAAACATGGGTTCAATATGCGATCCGGTGGTGGAACCTATGGTCAAAATGAGAACAACGCATCGAAGAAGCTCCTGCAGTAGGCATGTTCATGGGTACCCTCGATCCGCAGGCAACCATATCCCAGTTCATGATGTTTTTCAAGCCGACTACCTTCCAGGCCTTGATTGACAAGCTGGCCCAAATGGACCAAATGGGACATAGACCGTCTTCCTAAAAAATGGAGCCTTGTAACGAAAAGGGGAAAGGGAAAGCGACCTTCGTCGCCAATACTCAATAGCAGCCCAGTGATCCAAAACCAGCTGATCGCCAAAACGATAGACATCGATTCTTCAACGAGAAGCTAAATCGCCCTTATTCGTTTTCCCGGGATAAAACGAGGAGACTGTTCGAGCTGGCGGTGCGCAACAGGCTCATCAATCTGCCAGATCCAAGACTTCACTGTAGCCGGGCGACGCCAACAATCCTAATTACTGCCCGTACCACTGAGCAGTAGGCCATCCAACCGAAGATTGCTTCGTCTTCAAAGGCTGGATTGAATACCAATACCAACAGGGCAAATTCGTGTTGTCTGAGAATTGGAAGGTAAGCCCGCTCCAGCTACACGCTCCTAAAAAGGTAGATACGCTAGAGGCATCATGCTCTTTCATAGAAGAAGCTCCATGGGAGGTCCCTCTTTCAGCCAAAACAAAACGAATGCTGAAGGATCTCCAAACATGCCCGGCGATTAGGTGGAGAAGCCCGCTGGAACCTAAGATCATTGAGGGAATGATGAAACCACGCCCGAAGCCAAGAATTGGTAGCGATGGTCAAAACGCTCAGGCCCAGCCGTCAAAGTCTTCGAAGAAGAAGAAGAAGACCAAAAAGCTTGTAAAGCCTGATGACAAGCGCACGGGCCTGCAAAAACATATTGACGCGCTAGAGGAATACAACCAAAAGGCGCGAACCCCGGTCACACTCTAAGAATTTCTCAACAATATCCTTGAGAGCGGAAATAACGACAATGACGATGGAGATGACTCGTCAGAAGAATCTGAGGATGATATGGCAAGTTGCCACAAGATCTCTTACTCGTCACTAAATGTAGAAGAAGCTCACTCGGCATTAGAAGACAACATAGAGGAGCTGGGGGCAGGATCGGAGTCAAAACCCTTGGAACCGTCTGACGAGATGATTGACATGTTGCTGAACTAAGCCCGTCAAAAGAGTAAGGATGATCATGAACGCGAAATGGCCATATTCGAAAGGGCCAGGAATCGGCGCCAATTTGAAGAAGTTGCGGTAGGGATGGGCCACAAAACACTCCCACCAGATCAGAGCACATCCGCCGCAGACAAAAACAAACTTAAAACGAGGAAACGATTAGCCAAACCCTTGTCCATGGGAATGAAGCTGCCACCATTCAAAGGGAGTACCCCCGGCAGTATGCACCCTGATGAAGTGGATGTACAACCCACCTATTGCTTATACCATCAGAGGATTGCACATCCTACCGAAGAATGCATGACCTTTAAAAAATGGTGGCAAGGATATGTCGCTCACATGCAACATTTTAAGAGGATGAAGCATGAAGCTCGTCGACAGTGAAAAAGTGCGATAGACGGACGTGGAAGAACTACCGGCAACTGTCACATGGTTGAATCCAGGGGATCACAAGTTCTCACCTTCAGAAGTGACTCTGACGAAGAAATAACCCTTGGCCCTCTCTTCTAGGAATCCACCTTCGAGACAGAGGAAAAGATAATGAACTGTGAGAATATTCAGCTGCGCAGCCGTACGTTGTCTGAAAAGAATCTCGGACCCACAAACAAAGGGACGAACAAAAAAGATAAAGGGAAGGAAAAAGTCCCTGAGGATATCGCCCTCGATGATCGAGTCGTCGAAGAGCTTGCAGCCAAGGACCCGCTTAAGAAAAGCAGGGTGGATTACAATGTCCTAGCGCATTTGAGAAAGATACCCTCACAATTGAGTATCTTGGATGCCCTCCTCCTATCCAAAGAGGCGCGAGATTCCCTGATCAAGACATTACAAGAGCCCGACCAGTTTCAAGCCTTCCCGGCGGAAGAAAAGATGAAGGACGAGCTGGAAGAAGTCCACACGGCCGATATCACCTTCAACGATGAAGATCTCCTCCTCGGAACGTACGAGCACAACCGTCCCTTGTATGTTACCGGGTATTGCTACGACATCAAGATAGGGAAGATCTTAATTGACAACGGGTCCTCTGTCAACCTTCTCAACGTGAGGGTGCTAAAGGAAATTTGCATGAGCGTGCAGCACCTAGCTCGAGATAAAATCACCATCTCCGGTTTTGAGTCCCAGTCATCACGGACGCTCGGGTCTGTAATTCTCATATTACGCTTCGGGATGCTCATCACTGACATCAAATTTCATGTCATTGACGCCAAGACTTGCTACAACGCTTTGCTCGGCAAGTCTTGGTTACACTAGTACAACATCATCCCTTCTACACAACATCAGTGTATGAAGTATTTCAAAGATGGTCTCGAGTACACTGTGACGGGAGAACTAAACCCATTCTCCGTGAATGACGTCCGCAAATACAAGGATGCAAAGTATTTGTTCCCCGCCGAAACACGGAGACGCGACCGCGCTGGTCCGTCTTGCCTGAATTTCGGGACAAATGCTATTTGGTTTTATCCGTCCACCTCTCTAAAGATGCCAAGTTGATTTATGGCACCGTATATCAGAGATTTAGATGGATGTGGCCGTTGTAGCAGACTTTGTCAGATTCCCCCTCATTGTGAGGGTTTTTTTTATTGTGGGGACACTCTTCCCTGCAGGCGCAAGCCCCTGCAGTTAATTACGCTACCGCATCGCGGTAACCACTTTCTCCTTCTCCAGATAGTCATTTCATGTCGTGTGTGTTGGTTTTGTTTTTGGTTGCCCGTGGATTGTATATGGAGACTAATTTATGTTGTCGCCCGTAGAGCGTGGATTAGTCCAAATTCGTATTTTCTTAGATTTGGGTTTGGGGTTGGGTTTAAGGATACGTTAGTCTCATTTTAGACTAAGATCAACTTAAACGTTTGTTAAGGATACGTTAGTCAAATTTTAGACTAAGATCAACTTAACGGGATCATTTAGATCCAGGAAAAGAGCATTTGGGCTCTATTGTTTAGTTTAGGGACATTGCGGTCGATTACCAGTTTAAGGACATGGTGGCCCAATGTTAGTTTAAGGACATCTCGGTCCAATATTAGTTTAAGAACATCTCGGTCCAGTGTTAGTTTAAGGACATCTCGGTCCAAGGTTAAGGACATCATAGTCCGTGGGTTTAGGGACCCCACAGTCCGAGGTTAAGGACATCATAGTCCGTGGGTTTAGGGACCCCACAGTCCAAGGTTAAGGACATCATAGTCCATGAAATATATGGTTGTTGGGACCCGTCACCTCTCTGAAGACGTTGAAGGATTACAACGACAAATATCAGAGGAGTTCAGAGATATACCCTTGAACCAAAGTTGATTGGGAGATCTATAGTCCAATTTGGAACTAAGATCAATTAATTAGATTATGAGCACATTGGCTCAGTTAAATCTGAATTAAGTACTTATGGCCAATTTGGGCTAAGTCCAATTAGGTTTGAAATGTTGGCCCTTTGTTAGACTATTGAACATTTGTCTAGGTTCAGCCCCCCATTATTTAGCAATGCTAAACAGGGATTGGGGGCTCTGACAACGTTTTGTCTTTTATTGGGCATTGACCATTCATCATGGCTCTGGAGTTTTCTTTGAATGTCATATGAAATGATCAAGTTTGAAAGAATGTAGTCGGGGTTTAATCAAATGGGAGTCTTTACTCACTTAGCCGATTTGGGCAAAGACTGGTTTGAAAATAGTGTTAAACACTAAAGCATATTTGGCGATCACATGTTCCTACGTGATGTGCTTAAAACAGTGTTAAACACTAGGGACAGAACACTCAAAATAGTGTTAAACACTAAAAATGAGGCGGTCACGTGGAGTCACGTGAGACGCCAGAGAATTGGGCCAGACTTCATTTATTTTACTTTCAAAATCTGCCAATAAATGTTAAACACTTAATCTTTATAATCATCACGTGTGGACACGTGATAGTGCAAATGTATTGGGTATTGATTCTTCTGTTTCACCTCATTTGCCCCTTTTTAAAAAAAGGTGTTAATCAAAGGTCACGTGGGGACACGTGAGGCATTGCCTCGGTTATTTGTTCTTAGAATATTCACAGAAGTGTTAAATACTTTTGGCCATCACGTGTAGGCACATGATGTGTACCCATGTATTGATTATTAAAGTGTTTATTAAGGGGTCACGTGGGGGCACGTGAGGGCGTCCAAAATTGATTCTGCCTTTGGCTTTATTTCCTTTATTTTGAGGGTCACGTGGGAGCACGTGAGGCATTGCCTCCAAGTTTTTCTTTCTCATTTTAAGGGATCTGTTTTAGGGTTCACGTGGGGGCACGTGACCTAGTTTTGTTCTTTCTTTTCTGATCATTGAGCATGGGGGCCACGTGCCACCACGTGACCAAGTTCTTTACGTGCAAGGAGAGCTTTATGTCTCTTGTTTTAAGAATCAGATTCTCTGTAGGGTTAAACCCTAATTCTGTTTTTAGAGGAATTAAATTCCTATGAATTTGGAAGAATTAAATTCTTATGTAGGGTTAAACCCTAATTTCATTTGGAGGAATTAAATTCCTATGAATTTGGAGAATTAAATTCCTTAAACTCAATTCTCCCTCTAAGTTTTGGATCTGCATAGCAGAATCTCCCCGATGAGAATTAAATTCTCAACTTGTAGGGAGGTCTGCTTCTGCAGATCTTCAACCAAAGGAAGAACTAAGTTCTTATTCGGAAGAGTTAAACTTTTAAATTTGAGAATTAAATTCTCTTTTATTTTATGGAGCTTAGATCTCTTTCTCCTTTTTCACCTAGGTTTTCTTTTCTCTGAAAAGATCTTCTTTTCTCTCTTGAGAATTAAATTCTCCTCTCTTTTTCCTCTCTGTTGTTGTTTTTCTCCAGAAAATCAAAATTCTAAAGATCCCTTCTCTTCTCTTCTTGGCTCCTATTTATAGGAGAAAGAAAAGAATCAATTTGTTTAGTCAATCTTTCATTGAAAGATTTTAGTTGTTTCTGTAACTACCATGATCTTTTAGATCACTCAGTGAATTTTATTCACCATTGGATTTTTAATCCAAAAGATATTCTGTCTGTTATTCTTGGTGAATTTCAGGGAAATCTTTCCTTGTATAAAATCTTTCCGTAAATTGGTGATTTTTAATCACCCTTGGATTTTTAATCACCCTTGGATTTTTAATCCAACGGTGCTCCATTTTACAGAGCACCATCTTTTTGTTTGGAAAGATTTAGAGAGATCTTTTTCCAGTTAAGGTTCTGGATTCCCATTTAATTAGAATTTAATTCTATTAGTTCAGAAAGATTAAAAGCTCCTCACGTGTTGGCACGTGATCCCACTGTTTGATCATCGAAATAGAATTTAATTCTATCAATTAAAGAGCTTAGGAACTCGTCAGGTGTTCGCACGTGACCCCCTTGATTAAACATTTTATTCAGAATTTAATTCTGCCGTTTAACAGAACTAAGGAATCATTACGTGTCAGCACATGACCCTTGGTCACGTGTGAGCACGTGATGCCCCATTGGGGTTTTTCCTTAGTGTCTTATTATATCTTTTAATTCTTTTTGGTGGGTTTTAAAGGTCCATCACGTGGGGGCACGTGACTCCACTAATTGCCTGCTTGATTAGAATTTAATTCTATTATAATAGAGTCCCAGGAAACCATCACGTGTCAGCACGTGACCCTTGGTCATGTGTCAGCACGTGATACCCCATTGGAGAATTTCCTGATATTTTATCAGGGAACAAATGCCCCCACAGCATTGTTCTCACGTGTTTGTACGTGAGTGCAATGCTGTCACCTTTATGACCGTTGGATCTGTCTAGGGAACATGGGAGATGAACCGTTCCCCATCACATCCTATAAATGCAGGAGCCCCTTCAGAAGCGTCTCCACTTTTTCCATCTTCTTCCTTGCTCGTTTTTCCTCTGAGAATTTAATTCTCTTTCCCAGAGCTTAGTTCTCTGATTCAAAAATTTCCAGAGTTTAACTCTGTCAACAAAGATTTCCTTTTTCAGGTAAGAATCTTGAACGGCTGAGGAACTCTTTGTAGAAATTTGGATTTTAAATCCATACCAAGGGTTTTTCCCTTTAACAAGAACCCATCTTTTCCAAGTTCTTTAAAAAACTGCTCAATCTTTAAATAATAAATCCCTTTTGTTAGGGCTCTTTTGATCTCAGAGATCGATGGCAATACTTGACCTTTCTCTGGAATTTAATTCCATTCCAAAGAATCTTAGCTCTGAAAATTGTCTTTTGGGAATTTAATTCCCCTATTCAAAAGGAATTTAATTTCTCTAAAGAACTTAGTTCTTTAAAAGAAGACTTCTTGGGATTTTTCCTCCTGAGTTGTTCTTTGCAAAAAAAAGTTTTCAGAAAGATCCCCCATGATTTGCATAGGGTTCTGCAGTGGGTCTTCTCTCTCTGTAGAATATGTAGAGTTGTTTGAAATCCACTGTTCATTTATTGAGAATCTTCCTTTTGTTCTCATAATGATTACCCTGCCTCATCATTAGTGAGCCGCCATTTTGATTTTGTGGGGCCCTTGTGTTTTGTAACCAATGGTCCTATAAAATAAGTTATTTGTTGTTTTCTTCCACTGTCTTTATATATACATATATATATATTTATAAATACATATATACGCGTGGGCTTCATTAACAGTTTCCTTTCCTTTGTTTCAGGAGTAATGGCTTCTCTCCCATACTTTCCCTTTACTCACTCGGAGGCGGCTTTTTCTCAATCACTGTCGGACGAAGAGGTGATGGCGATGATCAGGGCTCATGACCCGAATTGCACCAATCTACTTTTATGAGGGACTTGGTACGGTCATATCATCCGCGGCCGTCGCAACTTTCTTTGCGAGATACTGACAGAGCCTATCTATCCATTTCTGCCGATGGATCATCCACGGACCGCCTTTGCTGTGGAGATACTGAATTGGACCCCTACGGGACGGCTTGAGCCATCAACAACTGGGATTCCGAACCATCCTGTGCGGGCTATAGACATCTTAGGGCGCCGCATTTGCCAAGGTGAAGCCCAGCCATGGGGACAGATTTACAAAATACGGCTTACCCCTCGACATCCTACGGGCTACCTTCTCTGTGCCCGTTATATCCTGTCCGCCCATCGTGCGCGACTGCAGAGGGTCGGACTCTATCAGGCGGTATATGCGTCTCTCTTCCACTATCATTCCCCCCATGTCTGGTGGGTTAAGGCCTTCTTAAACCAATGGAATTTTCCCACCAATACCTTCTTTCTAGAGGACCGCGAAGTTTCAATTTCTCTGGAAGAGTTTCGCGAAATCTCAGGGTTGTCGATCAGGGGATGCTCTATGAAGAACTACTGCCTCCCGATGAGTATGTCTTCGAAACCGAGCCTGCCATGCTTGACGGCCTGTTGACCGAGAATGTCGTCCGCCACAAGTGCCCAAGTTTGATCAAGCCTCTGAGCATTTTTGAGAAGCTATTCACAGAGTTAGAGGAGCAGGGCGTCACTTTTAAAAGCTTTATCGCCTGCTTCCTTCGCGAAGACGTTCTATCAAAGACGGCTCCGAAGTTCGCAAATATCAACGACCCCTTTGAGTTCGGTTTAAATAAGCGGCCGGCTAAAGAAGAGGACTTGCCGCAGTTCTACTTTCCCATCATGTCGGCTGTGTCTTTCGAGTCGATCGCAGCTCCTGGTATGGATGAGGAGACTTTCTTTGTGGGTTTTATTAGCGTTTGGCTCAGCTGGTTCTCCATTCCCATGCACCGTCGTTTCATGAGAGCCTCGGTCATTTACCCTGCTCATCGCATTGCCGAGGGGACGCGACTAGCTGTGGGGATTGCGGGGCTAGCGCACCTGTATCATGGGCTATGCACCGCGGCCAATACCTCAACTCCAGGCGTAGATGTGGTAAATTTCTCTCTTCATTACTTTACGTCCTGGATTGAGATGCACGTGCTAGGGGCAATTACTGCGCACCAAAGACCCAGCTTTTATGACTCTTACACTTTTCCACGACTCATGCGGCTGGTGGACGCCTCTGCTCCTGACCTGACTCAGTGTAGGGCTATTCGCGTGCTAATTAATCCCTATGCCAATATGGGTGGGATGGTATTCAACGATCGAGTCCTCTCTGCTCCCTCAGGACTGATTCAACAGCTCTATGACTCGTTGAAAGAGGGAGTACCTTCCCTGAAGCCCAGGGAAGCCATGCACCTATATTCGATCAGACCGGGTTATCTGGTGTTTCGTCAGAACGGTGCAGCTCTTTTTATGCGGTACAACCCACACCACTTTGCTCGGCAACTCGTATACGACTAGGGTTTCCCCTTTGAGCCATTTATATTGGAGCCTATCCAGTTGTCAGAAGTTGTTCGTGACGCTGCTCATCACTTCATGCGGCTGAACACTGGCTCTCGCTTCGTGATTCCTGAAGCTGATCATATTCCTCGATGTGTGGGGTCCTTCACAGGCTGGTACCTCCACCGAGTCAGTCCTATTATTGCCAAGGAGAGGAGGATACTCCTCGGATGTTCCGCCGCGACCGCGTGCAGAGGTTCGCCCTCCCTTGAGAGATACCAGCGTCGTGCTTATTCCGGATGCGGCGGAAGTGGATTTAACTCCCACAGCTGGTATGCCACTGCGTACTAGAGCTCAATCAAGGGCCAATAGGGCGCCTGTAGCAGTATCATCAGCTGCGGTGTCAGCAATGGCCGTGTCGTCATCGGTAGCATCGCTGAGCGAGGACATTGAAGGCGAAGTGGGTCAACGCTGTACCCAAGCACTAAGGGGAAGGAAGCGATCGTCTTCGGCGGTTAGTTCTGGGTCTAAGAGGAGAAAGAAGACGGTCACCAATCTGCTCGACTCTTAGTGGAATCAGAGCCTATCCTTCAAGATGAACCACTAGCCATGCAAGAATTAGATGGTGTTCTACTTTTCCCAGGTTCATCCGTCGAGGAAGCCGCACAATTGGTTGAGGCTATAAGACTCTCACAGGATGAATCCGAGAATGTAAGGATTCCGAAGATGCTTTATCCTGCCGTCATCTTTTACGAAGACCCTCCATCAATACGGCGGATATTTATAGGTCCTTTAGAAGAAGGGGGCGAGAGAGCCCTTAAGCAGGCTGTCTCAGACGACTCCGAAGATGCACTTTCGTTGTAGACCGGTGGCCACGAGTCTACCCTCGAACCTCGGCGAGCATACTTCCTCAGGAAGGAGCGTCGGCTTGAACAAGCCATACTAGAAGCTCCTTTGCGCATTGGTATACTTATATATCCTTTTGTAGTATTTTGCACTGCTTATACACACATACACATACACACACACATCCTTATCCTACAAACTTTGCAGGGACTTCGGAAATGGCGGAGGATCTGAGTTCGAGTCGCGCTTTGACTGTGGACTACGCAAATATCCCCAATGAGACACTAATCAGTGTGGAGGGGGTCGATGCAACTGTTGCTCCTGCGATGGATCTTCCCTCGGTGCTTCCCGCTCCCCAAGTGCTTGCTCCCCCGGAAGAGGCATCTTCGTTGGTCGCCGATTCAATGGATCTTTTTGGGGACGGCTCGGAGACTAGGGAATAGGTAGTCGAGGCTACCGTCCTTCCGCTGGAGCTTGCAGTGGCGGCCACTGCTTTTTGATTAGAAGTTATTATACTGGCCTACGTCCCCGATGATGTGCCTGGGGGCATGGAGGAGGCCGCCGAAGCTGCTATCCCTCCAGTCTAGAATGGGAGAAGCATCGAAGGTAACCTTCTATATTTTATATTAATAATCTCTCCATTATTTGAACCTTTCTGTCTTTTCAGAATTGCGCGGATTGGCGGCGTCTATTGCTGATCTGTCTCCTAGGAAGTCTTTTCAGCGCCTGTTGGAGATGGCCGCTCCGCAGGCGATATCTCCTCAACACATCGTCCTCTCTTCCGGACAAGGTTAGTGTCGTTTGCCTTCTCCTCACGGCATTATTATTATTTCATATAATGACATTGATGTCTTCTACAGTTCTGGAAGCCGATGACAAGGTTGAGATTCTTGACGGACTTGGAGAGCCTTCAGACCCTTCTTGCATGACTATGGGTAAGTAAAGTCTCAACGTTGTTCCATCTGCTCTTTGCTTACAAGTCTCGCTGATTGTTTATAAATCTTAACAGCTTTGCCAGTTCTTACCACGCTGGAATCTCGCATCGTCATGCCACCCTTCCCTTATGCTCTACGTGCCTCGGAACGGATGGCAAGGCTAAGCCTTCACTCTCTATCAGCCTTGATTGAAGACCTTTGTGCCGGCAGTCTGATCACGGCCGAAGCGTTTGCCGTTGAAGCCAACGGTTCTCTTTCCTTTCTTGCCACCTACCATAGTGAAACATTGATGAAAGTCTGGGTTGAGTTTTGTCTGCAGGTGGAGGCTTGCTTGCATATTCTTGAATGCACACTCCTTCCTTCAGAGGTTGTGGCTGCGAAGGCGAGCTTACGGGGGCTGATTGAGCGATGCGCCGCGAACATGATATCATGCGAGAAGAGGCTCAGCCGAAAGTTTTCGGAGAGGGAGCTGGCTTCCAAAGCGCTGAGGGAGCTTCAAGCCAATCTTACGGCCAAGACCACTAGGACATATGAACTTTGGCGGGTGCTTCAATAGGTTATCAAGGAGGTGGTAGCCATTGGTAAGGCCGTCATTTTTACTCGTGAAATGGTTGAAACCCATAAGGTTACTGAAAAAGAGCTTGAAAGCTGGCTTGCCTCATACCAGGCCTAACAGGCTCAAGCGGAGGCCCGTCTTTTGAAGATAATGAATTATGAAGCCGAGGCCCAGCGGAAAAGGGATGAACTGGAAAATCTACTAAATCGTCCACTGGCTTGAAGAATTGTATATATATATTTTTTATTTTTCTTTTGTATATACTCCTGAATGAGAGTATATTTTTTTATTCTTTCATAAATTGTACTTTGTATTCATTTTGATTCATGAATAAAAGACATATTTTGCTTCATGATGGTGTGTCCCTTTTAGTAAGTGCATTCTGTGGATAATTTATTTTGATTTCTTTGTAGGACAGCGATGGCTTAGGATTCAGGGTTAAGATTTGCCTCCTAAGACTTTTCAACTTTATGAGTCGTGAGGGTCTCATAAAGAATTTTCTCCCTACAGGTCGAGAGGATCCCGTAGGTGTAATTTCTCCTTAGGAATCGTGAGGATTCCTAAGTGCGTTTTCTTCTGAGAGTCGTAAGGATCTCACAAGAGAATTTTCTCCCTTACGAGTCGAGAGGACCTGTAAGTGATTGATGGTGTTGACGTTATCTGCATTTCACGGAGTCAAGAGTTGCTCTGGGCGTTTCCTAAGGGGTCAAGATTGACTTTAGCCGTGTTCCACGGGACCAGTATTTGCTCTGGATGCTTCCCACGGGGTCAGGATTGACATAGGCCGTGTTCTGCGAGAACCAGACTTCACTCTGGATGCTTCCCACGGGGTCGGAATTGACATAGGCCATGTTCCACGTGACCAGGATTTGCTCTGGATGCTTCCCACAGGGTCAAGATTGACATAGCCGTATTCTGCGAGGACCGGGCTCTGCTCTAGATGCTTCCTATGGGGTCAGGATTGACATAGCCGTGTTCTGCGAGGACCAGGATCCACTCTGGACATTTCCCACGGGGTCAGGATTGACATAGGCCGCGTTCCATGAAACCAGGATTTTGCTCTGGATGCTTCCCACGGGGTCGTATTGACCTAGCCGTGTTCTGCGAGGACCGGGCTCCGCTCTGGATGCTTCCCACGGGGTCAGGAATGACATAGCCGTGTTCTGCGAGGACCAGGATCCGCTCTGGATGTTTCCCACGGGGTCAGGATTGACATAAGCCGCTTTCCAAAAAACCAGGATTGGCTCTGGACGTTTCCCACGGGGTCAGGATTGACATAGGCCGCGTTCCACGAAATCAGGATTTTGCTCTGGATGCTTCCCATAGGGTCGGATTGACATAGTCGTGTTCTGCGAGGACCAGGATCCGCTCTGTACGTTTCCCACGGGGTCAGGATTGACATAAGCCGTGTTCCACGAGACCGGGAGAGGTTGACTTTATCCGCATTTCATGGAGTCGGGGGTTGACTCTCGGTTGTCTGTGCACCGCCGAGTCATGGAACTGGGAATTGCTGCGGTTCCGCTTTGCTGATATTGCGTCTGTTGTAATGAGACGAATGTTGAGATAATCTCCGATGGTCTTTCAGGCTTTATATGAGTTGCCGTCAAGACCTTGAAGCTAGGAATGTTGCCTTTGCTTCATTTGCTGTCATTGCGTCTGCTGTATCAAGACGAACGTCGAGGTGGTTTCACTCCTCGCTGGTGTGGGATGATCTCTGATAGTCTTTCAGGTTTTATATGAGTTGTCGTCAAGACCCTGAAGCAAGGAATTTGGCCTTTGCTTCGTTTGCTGGCATTGCGTCTGCTGTATCGAAGCGAATGTCGAGGTGGTGATCACTCCGCGCTGGTATGGGATGATCTCCGATAGTCTTTCAGGTTTTATGTGAGTTGCCGTCAAGACCCTGAAGCTAGGAATTTGGCCTTTGCTTCGTTTGCTGGCATTGCGTCTGCTGTATCGAGACGAATATCGAGGTGGTGATCACTCTGTGCCGGTGTGGGATGATCTCCGATAGTCTTTCAGGTTTTATATGAGTTGCCATCAAGACCCTGAAGCTAGGAGTTTGGCCTTTGCTTCGTTTGCTGGCATTGCGTCTGCTGTATCGAGACGAATGTCGAGGTAGTGATCACTCCGTGCTGGTGTGGGATGATCTCCGATAGTCTTTCAGGTTTTATATGAGTTGCCGTTAAGACCCTGAAGCTAGGAATTTGGCCTTTGCTTCGTTTGCTGGCATTGCGTCTGCTGTATCGAGACGAATGTCGAGGTGGTGATCACTCCGCGCTGGTGTGGGATGATCTCCGATAGTCTTTCAGGTTTTATATGAGTTGCCGTTAAGACCCTGAAGCTAGGAATTTGGCCTTTGCTTCGTTATTTCGGCGCGTCCGAATCCTGTTAGAGGAAGAACGCTGTGGTGACATCTCGTCTGCTGTAATGAGATGAAATTCTGAGGTGGAGCTGGGATTTTGCCACCACTCCGCTTTGTTTCGACCGTGAGGTCTTTTCGTTGACGTTGCATCTGCATCCTGCTGGACTGCGAAGGAATGCCGTTGTTGACGTTGCGTCTGGTGTAACGAGACGAATGCTGGGATGGAGTTGGGATTTTGCCGTCACTCCGCTTTGTTTTGACCATGAGGTCTTTCATTGACGTAGCATCTGCATCCTGTTGGACTGCGAAGGAACGCCGTTGTGGGTCTCCAGGCTGTAGATATGGCCATCGAGACTTGGCTTTCTTTTTATGGAGCCTGGTAGGAAGGTATGATTCCCTTTTTGTTTGTGCCCCTAGATTGTATACAGGGATCGATGTGATCTTATCCGTAGGGCAAAATTTTTTATTTCATATGTATTTTTTGTTGTCTTTCCGTGATGCTCTATCATTTCAGCTTTTATATCGCGAAAGTCGCGATTGCCCAATATTTCGGCTATTTTTCGCGATGCCTAATCATTTCGGCTATTTGTTTTATTTACTCGCTGCTTTTTATTGCGAGTTTCCCAATCATTTCGGCTATTTTATATGCATACACATTTTTTTTACTTGCTGATTTTTATGCAAGTTGCTCCATCATTTCGGTTATTTCATATGCATTTATGTCTCGCTGGCTTTTCGCTGCGAATTTGTGATTTGATACCGATTCAGGCATCAGCACGCTACAACTGGGATATTGCCAGGAGCGAATCATCATTTGCCTTTGTGGATGCCGAGCAAAGGTGGCTTAGTAAACAGGGTTAGGATCCCGTCGACTAAGACTTTTGACTTCATGAGCCGTAAGGGTCTCATGAAAGTATTTCTCCATATGAGTCGTGAGGATCTCATAGGTACATTTTCTCCTTAGGAATCGTGAGGATTCCCAAGTGTATGGCTTCTCGTAAGTCGTAAGAATCTTACAAGAGTGTTTTCTCCTTATAAGTTGAGAGGACTTACAAGGGTTGTCCATTGTGCGAACATATCCCTAGTCTCTGGTGGGACTTTGTTAGGGAAATGTTTATTCGTGCCCATGGATTGTATACATGGGTCGAGACTCTTGTAGGGTAGAATTGGAGCTTGTGATGGCTTAAGAATAGGTTCAGATCCCTGTAGCTTAAGACTTTTGAATCTTATGAGCCGTGAGGGTCTCATAAGAGGGTTCTCCTTACGAGTCGTGAGGATCTCGTAAGTGTAATTTCTCCTTAGGAATCGTGAGGATTCCTAAGTGTGTTTCTCCCTTGTGAGTCGTAAGGATCTCACGCAGGTTATTTCTCCTCACAGGGTCGAGAGGACCTTGCAAGTGTCTTTTAACGAGCTTGCGCCCTTTCGGGTTTTCACAAAACTCGCCGGTAGCCCTGCTGTTTTTACTCATGGAGCCCTTTCGGGTTTTCATCCGTGCCTATTTTGCTTATGGACATACCATTTTTTTTATGTCAGCCTTGGGATGCTGCGGTCCATAGTATTTTATCGACGTTTCGGTCAACAGCCAGTTTTAGGACATAGCGGTCCATCGTTAGTTTAATGACGTTTCGGTCCGTCGCAAGTTTTAGGACATTGCAGTCCGTTGTTAGTTTAAGGACGTTTCGGTCCGTTGTTAGTTTTAGGACATTTCAGTCCGCCGTTGCCGTATTTGAGGCGAATTTCTAGTTTATGGACTTTTCGGTCCATTGTTAGTTTTAGGACATTTCGGTCCATCGTTGCCGTATTTGAGGCGAATTTCTAGTTTACGGACTTTTCGGTCCATGGGGCTTTCTCTATGAATGAGCACGATGCCCCCGGCATGTCCACCTTTTTAGGGGCATGAGGTTGTGGCGGGTTCACCTTCCAGTTTTCGGATAATGCGAACTTGCCTTGTTGGTATTAGTCCTCAATCCAGCCTTTGAAGATGAAGCAATTTTCGATTGGATGGCTTACTTCTTGGTGGTAAGGGCAGTAATTAGGATTGTTGATAACGCCTGGCTGCAACGGATGTTTTGGATCCGGCAGATTGATGAGTCTGTTACGCACTGCCAGCTCGAACAGTCTCCTCGTTTTATCCTAGGGAAACGAGTAAGGACGTCACAGTCTCTCCTCGAGGGATGGGCATGGACACATGTTGTTTTGGCAAACAACCGGCTTTAAGTTGCTCGGCTGTTGTTGAGTATTGGCGACGAAAGTTGTTTTTCTTTTCCCCTTTTCATTTCGAGAGCCCGTCTTTGGAGGAGATGGTCTATGACCCATCTGATCTATTTGGGTCAGCTTGTCGATCAAGGCCTGGAAAGTAGTTGGCTTGAAAAACATCATGAATTGCCAAATGGTCGCTTGAGGATTGAGATTACCCACGACATGCCTACTGCGGGCGCTTCTTTGATGCGCTGCTCGCACTTCGACCATAAGTTCCACCACCGTATTGCATATTGAACCCATGTTTCGCCTGGCTTTACCCCGGCGTTAATCAATGCGGTGATCGGGGTGCGCTCGCTAGCACTTGCGAATCTCTGTGTAAACAACAGCTCCATCTCTGCAAATGTTTTGACAGAGTCGTTAGGCAGCTCCGAATACCATTCAAAGGCTGTTTCCGCTAAGCTGCCGACGAATTGGCGAAGCAACAGTTTGTCGTCGCCTCCAGTGTTGCCGCATAAGGCCCTGAACTGAGCGACGTGCTGGTGGGGATTTCCTATCCCTTTATATACATGGAATTTGGGGATCGTATATCCAGGCGGGTACCTTATTTGGTCATACCAGCCCGGATAGGGTCGTCCAGTCTTAACGATCTGCCCGGCCACTTCATTCGCCTGGTGAACTCGTATTTGCTGAGTAATGCAATCAGCCAGAGTGGCCTTGGAGATGGTCTCTTCCTTGGCTGCTGAAGGAACCGGAGGAGGATTCGATGTCTTCCCTCTGTCGTCTTCAATGATAATCGGGGGGTCTTCAGCTGGAGGTTCCGGCTGTAACATCATCCCGGCCATGTCTTGGAATAAAAGAACCATTCGTTTTATATTGGCTGCCTGCTCCGCGGCCTCTTTTTCTTTCCTCTCGAGCATTCTTCAGAGGAATTCAGTATCAGTTTCTTGTTCTTGACGCTGCTCTGAGGTCTTCGGATTGTCTCTCGGCCCAGTGAGTGCGGCCATTGCAGTTAGCATCTCCTGAAGTTTCTGCTGCTGCTGCTCCTAAGCTTTTGTTATCGATCGAGTAAGCGGTCGATAACCTGTGGAAGCACGGCTTTCCTCTTTTCCGGAAGCCATATAAAAGGTATATGTTACCATGCCCCCAGACTTGGAGCGTTTGGACTCAGCGTCTTTGCGGTTTGCCGTGGTCGCAGGGGCTTTCTCCAGCCTCCTTCTCTCGTGAGTGGCTGATGTTGAGGGAGCCGTTGCAGCAGGCACCCAGACGGATGACATCCTCTGTAGTACCACGGGATGGCTCTTTTCTTGCTGAGCTTTAAGCTTCTTTGGCCGGCGAGAGTAGTCCTGATTAATCACCGATTCCTAGACCTGTTGCCAGACTTTATAAATTTTGGAGGACAGCCGCTAAGGGGGCTGCCCCGGGTTCTTTTCTATAGTAATCCCCATAAGTGGAGGAGATCTCTTCAGCACGGCAGTCGGAGCGTTCTTGCGAACCCTCCTAAGCTGTTCAAAGTTGTTCCCAGTTGGAACAGCAACATTGATTTCCACCATGGGAGCTGGCAGAGTTAATCCAGAAGGGGAGCTGCCCCCAGCCTTCCATACTTGGCGCCAGTGACGACGACGAGCATGTCATGCGGATGGGATTGTCTCAGTCATAGGGGTGACTCCTTCATGCCCCCTGTGTTGGTCAGAAGTTGTCGTTGTCAGCCTATTGAAGACTGTTGTCCGCTGAGTGGGGATGGCCAACCTATCGAAGGCAGACTTCTGAGTAGGGGAGGCAACTTTGACGATTTCGCCTGGAACATGAGCTGAAACAGTCAGTCTTGTGAAGACCGACCCTTTGGCAGGAGAAGCCGCCTTGACGACTTCGGGAGCAGGGATGGCTATCCTTTTTGGGATAACCCTTTCTGGTATCGCGGGCTTCTTCACAGGCCCATTAGAGCTTTGGCCCAATCTATCAAAGACTGAGGCTTTGGAGCTGGCCGACCCGTCGAGAGGGGCCGCAGTAGTTGTAAGCCGATCAAAGACCGACTTCTTCTGAGCTTCTCGAGATGGTACAGGAGCGCTGAAGCTCGCTGGCGGGAGCATGGTCCCGAAGAACAATTCAATGGTGGCCTGAGTGACCTGTCCACTGGCATAGCGAAGATGGAGGCCGCTTGGAGCCCGTAAGTCACTCCTCCGGACGGGACGGAGCGAGAGTTGCAGTTGCAGTTAGTACAGGTTGAAGCCATTGATCTTCTGTTTTGCACAGAGCAAGACACCAAATCTTAGTACCTCGAACCCAAGGGCAACCATATCAAACCGCGATTCATTCACGAACACGACACACGAAGTGTGGAGTGGAAAGAGGAAAAGTCCCACCGGGCGTGCCAGAATCTGTTCCCCGCCGAAACACGGAGACGCGACCGCGCGGGTCCGTCTTGCCTGAATTTCGGGGCAGATGCTATTTGGTTTTATCCGTCCACCTCTCCGAAAATGCCAAGTTGATTTATGGCACCGTATATCGGAGATTTAGACGGATGCGGCCGTTGTAGCAGACTTCGTCAGATTCCCCCTCATTGTGAGGGGTTTTTGATTGTGGGGATGCACTTCCCTGCAGGCGCAAGCCCCTGCAGTTAATTACGCTACCGCATCACGGTAACCACTTTCTCCTTCTCCGGATGGTCACTTCGTGTCGTGTGTGTTGGTTTTGTTTTTGGTTACCCGTGGATTGTATACGGAGACTAATTTATGTTGTCGCCCGTAGGGCGTGAATTAGTCCAAATCCGTATTTTCTTAGATTTGGGTTTGAGGTTGGGTTTAAGGATACGTTAGTCTCATTTTAGACTAAGATCAACTTAAACGTTTGTTAAGGATACGTTAGTCAAATTTTAGACTAAGATCAACTTAACGGGATCATTTAGATCCAGCAAAAGAGCATTTGGGCTCTATTGTTTAGTTTAGGGACATTGCAGTCGATTACCAGTTTAAGAACATGGTGGTCCAATGTTAGTTTAAGGACATCTCGGTCCAATGTTAGTTTAAGGACATCTCGGTTTAAGGTTAAGGACATCATAGTCCGTGGGTTTAGGGACCCCATAGTCCGAGGTTAAGGACACCATAGTCCGTGGGTTTAGGGACCCCACAGTCCAAGGTTAAGGACATCATAGTCCATGAAATGTATGGTTGTCGGGACCCGTCACCTCTCTGAAGACGTTGAAGGATTACAACGACAAATATTAGAGGAGTTCAGAGATGTACCCTTGAACCAAAGTTGATTGGGAAATCTATAGTCCAATTTGGAACTAAGATCAATTAATTAGATTATGAGCACATTGGCTCAGTTAAATCTGAATTGAGTACTTATGGCCAATTTGGGCTAAGTCCAATTAGGTTTGAAATGTTGGCACTTTGTTAGACTATTGAACATTTGTCTGGGTTCAGCCCCCTCATTATTTAGCAATGCTAAACAGGGGTTTGGAGGCACTGACAACGTTTTGTCTTTTATTGGGCATTGACCATTCATCATGGCTCTGGAGTTTTCTTTGAATGTCATATGAAATGATCAAGTTTGAAAGAATGTAGTCGGGGTTTAATCAAATGGGAGTCTTGACTTAGAAAGACTTAACCGATTTGGGCTAAGACTGGTTTGAAAATAGTGTTAAACACTAAAGCATATTTGGCGATCACGTGTTCCCACGTGATGAGCTTAAAACAGTGTTAAACACTAGGGACAGAACACTCAAAATAGTGTTAAACACTAAAAATGAGGTGGTCACGTGGAGTCACGTGAGACACCAGAGAATTGGGCCAGACTTCTTTTATTTTACTCTCAAAAGCTGCAAATAAGTGTTAAACACTTAATCTTTATAATCTTCACGTGTGGACACGTGATAGTGCCAATGTATTGGGTATTAATTCTTCTGTTTCACCTCATTTGCCCTTTTTTAAAAAAAGGTGTTAATCAAAGGTCACGTGGGGACACGTGAGGCATTGCCTCGGTTATTTGTTCTCAGAATATTCACAGAAGTGTTAAACACTTTTGGTCTTCAGGCCATCACGTGTGGGCACGTGATGTGTACCCATGTATTGATTATTAAAGTGTTTATTAAGGGGTCACGTGGGGAAACGTGAGGGCGCCCAAAATTGATTCTGTCTTTGGCTTTGTTCCTTTTATTTTGAGGGTCACGTGGGAGCACTTGAGGCATTGCCTCCAAGTTTTTCTTTCTCATTTTAAAGTATCTATTTTAGGGGTCACGTGGGGGCACGTGACCTAGTTTTGTTCTTTCTTTTCTGATCATTGAGGATCGGGGTCACGTGTCACCACGTGACCAAGTTCTTTACGTGCATGGAGAGTTTTAAGTCTCTTGTTTTAAGAATCAGATTCTCTGTAGGGTTAAACCCTAATTCTGTTTTTAGAGGAATTAAATTCCTATGAATTTAGAAGAATTAAATTCTTATGTAGGGTTAAACTTTAATTTCATTTGGAGGAATTAAATTCCTATAAATTTGGGGGAATTAAATTCCTTAAAATCAATTCTCCCTCTAAGTTTTGGATCTGCATGGTAGAATCTCCCCGATGAGAATTGAATTCTCAACTTGTGGGGAGGTCTGCTTCTGCAGATCTTCAACCAAAGGAAGAACTAAGTTCTTATTCAGAAGAGTTAAACTCTTAAATTTGAGAATTAAATTCTCTTTTATTTTATGGAGCTTAGATCTCTTTCCCCTTTCTCACCCAGGTTTTCTTTTCTTTGAAAAGATCTTCTTTTCTCTCTTGAGAATTAAATTCTACTCTCTTTTTCCTCTCTGTTATTGTTTTTCTCCAGAAAATCAAAATTCCAAAGATCCTTTCTCTTCTTTTCTTGGCTCCTATTTATAGGAGAAAGAAAAGAATCAATTTGTTTAGTCAATCTTTTATTGAAAGATTTTGGTTGTTTCTGTAACTAACATGATCTTTTAGATCACTTAGTGAATTTTATTCACCATTGGATTTTTAATCCAAAAGATATTCTGTCTGTTATTCTTGGTGAGTTTCAGGGAAATTTTTTCTTGTATAAAATCTTTCCATAAATTGGTGATTTTTAATCTCCCTTGGATTTTTAATCCAACGGTGCTTTATTTTACAGAGCACCATCTTTCTGTTTGGAAAGATTTAGAGAGATCTTTTTCCAGTTAAGGTTCTGGATTCCCATTTAATTAGAATTTAATTCTATTAGTTCAGAAGGATTAAAAGCTCCTCACGTGTTAGCACATGATCCCACTGTTTGATCATTGAAATAGAATTTAATTTTATCAATTAAAGTGCTTAGGAACCCGTCACGTGTTGGCACGTGACCCCCTTGATTAAACATTTTATTCAGAATTTAATTCTGTCGTTTAACAGAACTAAGGAATCATCATGTGTCAGCATGTGACCCTTGGTCATGTGTGAGCACGTGATGCCCCATTGGGGTTTTTCCTTAGTGTCTTATTATATCTTTTAATCCTTTTTGGTGGGTTTTAAAGGTCCATCACGTGGGGGCACATGACTCCATTAATTGCCTGCTTGATTAGAATTTAATTCTATTATAACAGAGTCCCAGGAAACCATCCCGTGTCAGCACGTGACCCTTGGTCACGTGTGACCACGTGATACCCCATTGGGGAATTTCCTGATATTTTATCAAGGAACAGTATTTCCTACCAGATTTTGAAGACACGGAAAGATGCCATAAACCGGAGAATAAGCAAAAAGCTATCACCATTATCCCGGTCTTCGAGAGCGATACCGAGAAAGAAGAAGAGATAGTCTAATCGGGGCCGCCCCAATGCAACAAGCCGAGACCATCTATCCCTATTCTGGTTTTTGGCAGTGACTCTGAAGACGAAGCAACCCAGTATTCTCGTTCCGTCCATCAGTGCGGCCCCTCACTGGAAATGATCATAGTTTGCAGATCGCCATGGTTCCGCGGCAGCACTACAGAGAGCTTGATGCGCTTGAGACATATAGTGTGCAAGAGCTACGGACATTCCATGTCCCTCCTAGACGAAAAGATGAAAAGGCGATCCTATTCTATCGATCTACGGAGACTAAAGTCGAAAGAGAAATCTGGCACGGTGCCGATCATGCGCTCGACAGACTCCAACCCATTCGTCTGCCCAGGTATTACACCGGGGGATTGAAAAGGTTATTAAGATGCCAAGGTGCATCTTTCAAACACTCCTCGACAAGCTCAGTTCTACCACAGGATCTGGAACATCCTCGGGACTCAGCGAAAATTGCCCAATGGAAAAATGGAAACGATCGGGCTTGGATATATCTAGTCCAAGAAACGGGAGCAATTCCATGACTGCCGTGTCATAAAGGACCTTAATGAAGAAATGTATGCTCTTTTAAAAGACGTTGACGCTGGGCCAGAATGCGGTCCTATCATAAAAATGCCGAGTCCGTCGTTCGAAGAACAGATAGACAAGCTAATACGGGAAGCGATTCAAAAGGTTCGGAACGACTACAGCCGCAAAATGGCCATTTACGCGAAAGCCAAGACGCAACGCCTCCTTCAGCAGGCTACAGAGGATGATGATGCCCTCCACCGTCAGCCCGCCGTGCATTCCCAAGACAAGAAAAAGGCCCGACGCAGAGGTAAAAACAAGTCAAAGAACGGAAAAAACGTTCGATGGCGGCAAAACGGATCCAAAAGACCACGCGATCAAGAAAAGGTCAGCCGTAATCCATCTCTAACGAAAAAGATGGGTTGAGCGTATTCCTTCCCTCAAGACAAGACAAGGAAGATATTCGCCCTCGTCATGAAACATCAGATGATGACACCCCGGAGTCTCGGCATCCCGATCAAGCAAACGAAGGTCATCATCCGGATTATTGCTCCTATCACCGAGCGATAGGACATCCTCTTGAAGACTGCTTCACCTTAAAAAACTGGGCCGAAAACCAATATCAACTCGGCAAATTCGCTTTATCCAACAATTGGAGGGTAACCCCACCACAAGAACACGTACCAAAAGCAATGTATATGGCAAGAGTACAACCAGATCAACATCGGTCTTGGAAACGATCTCGTACCTGTCGATAACGTTATCAGAAGAAGGAGAGCGCGATAATACGGATGACCTCTCCTGGTGCTTCGAAAATGAGGATGAAGAGGAATTGATCTCAGAATTTCTACCAGCGCCAAAAGAGTTGGAAGATGGAATACACACCACTGTGGACAACCTAAGGAAAATCGACTTGGATACGGCAAACGATCCGCGACCAACGTTCGTCAGTGAACTACTATCTGAAGAAAAAGTGGCTACGCTAAAAGATGTCCTCATACAGTATAAAGACTGCTTCGCATGGAACTACTCCGAGACGCCGGGACTAGATCCAGAGATTGCTGTGCATAAATTGGCGATATCTCCAGACGTCAAGCCAGTCAAACATGCACCGAGAAGAATGCGGCTCGAACTTGAGATGAGCATCAACGCCGAGGTTAAGAAGCTAATGACTCCGGCTTCATCCAAGAAGTTCAGTACCCTGATTGGATCGCCAACATTATCCCAGTAATTAAGAAAAATGGGACGGTGGGCATCTGGGTGGACTTTCAGGACCTCAACAAAGCCTGTCCGAAGGATGACTTTCCCGTATTGATCACCGAGCTGATGATAGACAACACGTCCACTCACGAAATCTTCTCCTTCATGGACGACTCGTCAGGGTACAATCAAATAAAGATGCATCCCGAAGACCAGAAGCATACCGCTTTCCGAACCCCTCTGGGCATATTCTGCTACAAGGTAATGCCTTTCGGTCTGAAGAACGCCGACGCTACCTATCAAAAGGCCATGACGAAGATCTTCGATTACCTCATACATGAAATCGTCGAATGCTACATTGACGACATCGTGGTGAAAAGTAAATCGCACGGGGAGCATTGGAAGCATCTGGAGATAGTGTTCCAGCGTCTTCGGAAATACAACCTGAAGATGAACCCTCTCAAATGCGCGTTCGGAGTTTCCTCGGGAAAATTCCTAGAATTCATCGTACGACACCAGGACATCTAAATAGACCTATCAAAGATCAAGGCGATCATGGAAATGCCTCCGCCAAGAACTCTCAAGCAACTGCGGTATTTACAGGGAAAGCTCACGTATATCTGGCGGTTCATAGCCAATTTCTCCGGAAAATGCCGTCCCTACAGCCACGTGATGAAGAAGGGGACCCCTTTCGTCTGGGATCACAAATGCCAAAGCGCATTGGACGAAATCAAGCAATACCTGCAGAATCCGCCAGTACTGACCGCTCCGGTCAAGAGAAAGCCCCTCATCCTGTACACAACCACCCTTGAAGGTTCTTTAAGCGCATTATGGGCACAGGAGAACGACCAAGGAAAAGAGAGAGCCCTTTACTATTTGAGTCGAGTTCTCCTGGGGGCAGAAAACAATTACTCCCCTATCGAAAAACACTGCCTGGCCTTAATCTTCGCGATAACAAAGTTTCGGCATTATGCTTTGGCTCATGAGGTCCATCTCATATCAAAAGTGGATCCTTTTAAATATTTGATGTTAAGAGCCATACTAACGGGACGGCTCGCTAAATAGGCCCTACTCTTAATGGAATTCTCGATAACATATCGACCTCTCAAGGTAATGAAAGGCCAGGACATCGACGACTTTCTCGTTGAGCATCCGATACCTGCCACTTCACCCCTAAATTGTGAATTGCCGGACGAGCACGCGTTTAACACGATCGACAGGGAGAAAGAAGGAGACTATGCCCAATGGGAACTCTACTTCGATAGGGCATCTTCCTTGAAGAAGCGAAAGCACAGCTCCCCCATGATCAAATCCGGAGTAGGCATTATCTTCGTGACTCCGCAAGGAGGGATAATGCACTTTGCCTTTTCCCTAACGGAGCCGAGGACAAACAATGAAGCGGAATATGAGGCCTTGATAGTAGGTCTTGAGATCGCTGTCGACATGGAAATTGAAAACCTCCTCATATACGGAGACTCCCAGCTGGTCGTTAGTCAAGTAAACGGCGACTATCAAACGTACAAACCAGAGTTGGTAAAGTATGGCGAGAGAGTGCAACAATTGCTGACTCAAATCCCTTCCTACGTCCTAGAAAGCATACCGCGTACGGAAAATAGCAAGGCGGATGTATTAGCCAAACTCGCTAAAGAACTGGCCGATGAAAACCTCGATGACGTGAGGATCGTTGTACAAAGTCGTCGGGTCCTTCCACCAGCGGAAATATCTCCGGAGTCGTCTGAAGAAAAGGAAGTGACCGGGGAAACATCCCTGCAAATTGAAGACCAGGAAAAGGCTAAGGATTGGAGAGAAGTCTTTATAGATTACTTCAAATTCCGTCGAACACCTGAAGATGTGTCCTCAAGACATCAGCTCATGAAACGAGCTCTATCTTTCGCCTTCTTCAATAATACTCTATATTAGAGATCATTCGACTCTCTATGGCTGAGATGCCTTGGGCCAGAAGAAGCAAAGAGAGTCGTCCAAGACACTCATGACGGAATCTGCGGTTCTCATCAAGCCGGGCCAAAGATGAAGCTGAAGATCAAAAGGATGGGATACTATTGGCCCATGATGATCCAGGACTGCCTCAAATATGCAAAGTAGTGCTACTCGTGCGAAATTCACGGAGACTTCATCCACCAGCATCCAAACCCGCTATACCCAACGGTGGCTAGCTGGCTGTTCGAAATGTAGGGAACTGACACAATTGGGCCTATCGAACCAGCATCATCCAGAGGACATCGGTTCATATTGGCAACAACCGATTACTTCTCTAAGTGGGCAGAAGCAGTGCCGCTAAGGGAAGTTAAGACGGAGAACATCCTCCATTTCTTCAAGACACACGTCATCTATCGGTTCAGCACTCCGTGACGGATTATCTTCGATAACGGGCTGGCCTACAAAAGTCACAGAATCAGCCGCTTCGCACAACAACATAATATAGACTGGAGATACTCTTTGGTCTATAATCCCTGAGCTAACGGTCTAGCTGAGGCTTTCAACAAGACCTTGACAAAGATCATAAAGAAGACGGTGTCCAAAAATAAAAAGGATTGACACAAGAGACTACATGAAGCTCTCTGGGCATATCGGACCACGTTCAAAACGGACACAAACACAACGCCGTATGCATTGGTATTTAGCACTGAAGTAGTACTCCATTTGGAAATAGAGCTACCCTCTCTACGAGTGGCGGTTCATTACGAGCTAGCAGACGAAGAGAATGCTCATCTTCGGCTTGAGGAGCTTGACGCCTTTGATGAAACCGTCTCATGGCACAACAAAACTTTGTTCCCCTCCGAACGGCGGCCTGGACTTCGCGTCCGTGACTGAAGTTCGGGGCAGATGCTATTTGGTTTTATCCGTTTATCTCTCCAAAGATGCCAAGTTGATTTATGGCACCGTGTATCGGAGGTTTAGACGGATGCGGCCGATGTAGCAGACTTCGTCAGATTCCCCCTCAGGGTGAGGGGTTTTTGATTGTGGGGACGCTCTTCCCTGCAGGCGCAAGCCCCTGCAGTTAATTACGCTACCGCATCGCAGTAACAACTTTCTCCTTCTCCAGAATTTCACTTCGTGTCGTGTGTGTTTGTTTTGTTTGTGGTTGCCCGTGGATTGTATACGGAGACTGAGTAATACCGTCGCCCGTAGGACGTGGATTAGTCCAAATCCGCATTTACTTAGATTTGGGTTTGGTGTTTTTAGTTTAAGGATGCATTAGTCGCGTTGCGGCTAAGATCAACTTAAACGTTCGTCAAGGATACGTTAGTCCTGTTTTGGACTAAGGTCGACTTGACGTAGTGATTGATTTAATTATCTGGCCTTCGGGACTCGTCACCTCTCTGACGTCGTTGAGGAATTACAACGACAGGCGTCAGAGGAGTTCAGAGATGTACCCTTGAACCAAAGTTGATTTGGAGTTTTATTGTTTATTTAAATATCTAAGGACACATTAACCGTATTTGGGGCTAAGATCAACTTAGACGGGACCGTTTAGATCCGGCAAAAGAGCATTCGGACTCTATTGCGCCAGTTTAAGGACGTGGTGGTCCATTATTAGTTTAGGGATGCTTCGGTCCGTCGCCAGTTTAAGGACGTAGTGGTCCATCATTAGTTTAAGGACGTTTCGGTCCATCGCCAGTTTAAGGACGTAGTGGTCCATCATTAGTTTAAGGACGTTTCGGTCCGATATTAGTTTAAGGACGTTTCGGTCCATCATTAGTTTAAGGACGTTTCGGTCCGATATTAGTTTAAGGACGTTTCGGTCCATCATTAGTTTAAGGACGTTTCGGTCCGATATTAGTTTAAAGACGTTTCGGTCTATCATTAGTTTAAGGACGTTTCGGTCCGATATTAGTTTAAGGACGTTTCGGTCCATCATTAGTTTAAGGACGTTTCGGTCCGATATTGATGTGTGGTCGTTGGGACCCGTCACCTCTCTGACGTCGTTGAGGAATTACAACGATGGATGTCAAAGGAGTTCGGAGATGTACCCTCAAACCGGACGTGAATTGATTTAGGAGAGCCATTTTGCTCAGTCAATTTAATTTAAGGACTTATGGCCACGATTGGGCTAAGTCCATTTTAACATTTTATTTGCATTGCATTTTTTTATTTAGGCTCTACTCACAAAAGATACAGAATATCAGTTTATTTTGGGCTCTGCCCATTTGCAAAAGCATCTACTTCGTTTGGGCTTTGCCCCTTTTTAAAATGCCTAGCATTCTGAATATTTTGTTTGGGCTCTGCCCATTTATAAATGATGCAAAGCATCTGTTCTTGTTTGGGCTCTGCCCCTTAAAATAATGCATTTGCGCTTTATTGAGCCTGTTAGGCCTTCTCTTAATTGGGCTTGGCCCTTTTTAATGCATCTGCGCTTTGCGCTAAGTAATGAGCGCAAGTCCATATGGTGATGACACGTGTCGTGCTCTGATGAGCGCAAGCGCACTAGCGCAGTGCAATGCGCTGTTGCGCTGCTGACACGTGACGCGCTCTCAGCGAGTTGCGCCAATTCCAGAGAGCAAAGCTCTATCTTAAGGGCGCTTAGCGCAAGTGGTTTTATGGCCGACACGTGGCGCTCTCTTAAGAGCGCAGCGGCGCAACTTGGAAGTGCAAAGCACTAAGAATCTTTTTAGATTCAAGAAGGGAAATGCAAAGCACTGTCTAAGTTCTTGATCTAAATTAGATCAAAGAAAAATAAATTTCTTCTTTATTCGAAGAACAGAGGTTCATAAAAGTGCAAAGCACTATTCTTTTATTTTTTTTTATATCGTTTTTAAAGAACCGAAGGTTCACAAGAAGTGCAAAGCACTGTTTTCTTTTTTATATAAAGATCATTGATCTTATATTTTTTTAGACTAATGGTCTTTTAGAAGGAATTTCTTCTAATCCATGAAGGTTCTTTACCTTTTTCTTGAAATCTTCTCGGAGTTCTTTCCGTTTAAGGTTCTTGAATTCTCAAGAGAAAACTCGATGCCTTTGAATTGAGGCCTAAGGTCCTTTTTATAGTGCTCACAAATTAGTTAAATTTGTTAAAGAGATCATCCTCTGAGTGATTTGGGGAATTTTCCCCACCGTTAGATCTTTGATCCAAGGGCTTCTGCTTTGCAGAAGGAAATCTTCTTGTTCCAACAAGAACAGAAAAGATTTCTTAAAAACCTTAATTTAGTTTGGCGCAGATTCCCCAGCGCGTGACACGTGTCACGCAGCGCAGAGCGTAGTGCAACTGCGCTAGCGCATCTGCGCTGACACGTGTCGCGCAGCGCAGAGCGCAGAGCGCTAGGGCAAAGGATCTGAAGCGTCGCTTCCTTTAAACAGAGCTTTGCTCTGATTGGGCGCGTCTTCTTAGGCGCAGCGCTGATATATCTGCGCCTGACACGTGGCGCGTTGCGCTCAGCGCAGAGGATCTGAAGCGTTGCTTCATTTATTAAATTTTGGAGAATCAGAAGCGTCGCTTCATCTCCTCTTTTCAAGTCAAACTTGTATTCCCAAAATTCTGATTTCCCGGGCCTTGGCAATGATTTCATTGCGCACAGAATTTTCTGTGCTTGGGTCTATATATATAACTCAAGGCTGAGCCTTTTCTTCTCTCATTTTCAGAGAACTTCTTCGATCATGGCTTGCAACCGCCCTCACGCCCGCCGACAACCATGGGAGGTGCCGATTCGGGACATCGTTCCTCGTTTTGCTGCACGTTTGGTGGACCCTTCTCTCTCGGACGAGCAATGCGACGCTGCAATGCACGAGCTTTTGACTCGTGTGGGGTCTCCTCTCCCTCCGAATTCCATTTGGCTTCGGATGATCCTTGCCTCGGCACTTGCCGACATTCCCCCTCCTCCAGCAGAGATGTCCTCAGCAATGTTGGATGCCGCCGAAGATAAGATTGAGTGCTTTCTCGAAGCGCACTTGATCACCAAACCCTTGAGGGACTGCTCTTTCCACTTGCTGAGCCAGATACGGGCTCGTCGAGTCGTCATCGCCACTTTCTCCCAGGAATGCGGCGTCGACCGTTGGATGGCTACCCCTCGGGAAGATCGCCGCTTCGACGCGATGGAGAAGGCGGAGAGGGAGCTGAATAATTTTCTTTTTCTTTTTGTGAACCCTTGTCTCTCTGATCCCGTATTCGGTGATCTTTTTTAAATTTAATAATAAATAAATGTTTTGATTAAGTATTTTATTATCTGTTAAGTGTTCTTTTTATTTGAACTCTTTGTTGTGCTTGTGCATCGTATTTTAATTTGTTGTTATCAAGTGCATGTAATTTTGCATGGCTAAATTGCCTTTGGCACTTAGCCCCTTTTTCTGCGCTAGCGCATCTGCGCTGACACGTGTCGCGCAGCGCAACTGTGTTGCCACGTGTCGCACAGCGCAGAGCGCAGCGCGGCGCTTCCTTTAACAGAGCCTTGCTCTAATTGGGCGCGCTGCGCTAATGTATCTGCGCTGGACACGTGGCGCGTCGCGCGCAGTGCAAAGGATCTGAAGCTTTGCTTCCTTTAAACAGAGCTTTGCTCTGATTGGGTACGCTGCGCTAATGTATCTACGCTGGACACGTGGCGCGTCGCGCGCAGCGCAAAGGATCTGAAGCGTCGCTTCCATTAAACAGAGCTTTGCTCTGATTGGGCGCGCTTTCTTGGGCGCTGCGCTGATATATTAGCGCCAGACACGCGGCGCATTGCGCCTGAGACTTGAAGCGTTGCTTCAAAAATTCAAAAATTTAAAATTTGAATTCAAACAGAGCTTTGCTCTGATTGGGCGAAACAAATGCCCCCCCACCGTTGCGCTCACGTGGCGCACACGTGAGTGCAACGGTGGCAACCCCTCCTGACCGTTGGATCGAGGGGAATTCCAAGAGGCGCAAGCGCCTTATAAATAGGGTCTCTGGCCCTTAAAAAATTCTCCACCATTTTCTAGGTTTAGATTTTCAGAGCTCTGCTCTTGCTTAAGAATTTCAGAGCTTTGCTCTTGCTTTCAGAACTCTAGAGCTTTGCTCTCATTTCCCAAAGTTTTTTTTTTAGAAAACTTTAGGTAATATTTAATTTAAAATTACGTTAAATTAATTTAAGTCAATTTCGACCCACAGAGCTTTGCTCTCATAGATCTTTTGATCTAAAGAAATTCCTTTTGGGGTTTTATCAACAGAGCTTTGCTCTCACAGATCTATAGATCTACATAGATCTTGTTCATGGGTTCTAACCCATGAACAGAGCTTTGCTCTTGAATCAAATGTAGATCTTTTAGATCTGAAAAACAAAGAACTCTTTTTTTTTGTAAGTTTTCATGGATTTTTCGAGATTCCAGAAATTTTAATTTTAAATTTCTTTTCAAAAACTTCCTTTTTGATGGAATATTATAGAGCTAAGCTCTTTCTTAAGGAATTTTAATTCTTTTGAGACCAGAATTTGACAAGTGTCATTCTGTGACAGAGTTTTGCTCTGAAAGAGGAGATTTTCTCCTTGTCTCTAGGGATTCTTTCCCCCTTTTTTTATTATGGGAATGTTCCCCCCAAGGACCAACTGACAATCTCATCCAATGATGAGTTTGTCTTCTTAATTGACGTATTGTCACTTAGATTTTGTGGGTCCCTCTTTGGTCCCCTACTCACTGCACTGTGGTGCGGTGTAATTAATTAATTTTGATTTTAATTTAATTAATGCGTTTTCTTCTTTCGATGTCAAACGTTGGGATTACAACACTGACGGCTACATTGCTCTTTTTGCAGCGATCATGTCTGAAGACACTTCATTCCCGTTTGTCCGCTCGGAGGAGGGATTTCCAGAGGCGCCTTTAGACCGTGAGGTCCTGGCCATGATCAAGGCATATGACCCGGAGTACAAGAAACTCCACCTTTGGGGGTCTTGGTATAACCAGATTATTATGGGTCGACGCAGCTTCACTTGCGCGGTGCCGTCGGACCCTATCACGGCAATTCATTATGCTAACCCACCTCCAGTGCAGTATGCCGTGGAGATGATAGACTGGACTGCGAACAGCTTTCTTCATCCCGCTATGGATGCGGTCCCGGTTCAGCGTCCTATGGTTTTGGATATCCTAGGACGCCGTATCTGTCAGGGAGAAGCACGACCCTGGGGCAATCATATAACCTTGGTTTGATTCCCCGCCACCCAATTGGATATCTGCCGTGGGCCCGGTACATTCTGTCGACGAGGAAGTCGCAGTTGATAAGACTAGGACTGTACACCGCGGTCTACGTCTCTCTTTTCCAATATCCTACGCTCCCCACTTGGTGGTTCAAGGCTTTCTTGGAGCAATGGAATATTCCCACCCACACTTTCCTTGCCATGGATCGGGAAGTGTCCATTTCCTTGGAGGAATTCGCGGAGGTATCCGGCCTACCAGTCATGGGGGAACACTATGAAGAGCTGCTCCCGACAGATGAATACGTCTTCGGTGCTAAGCCGATGGTAAGGGGGATTACGTCGGAAAATGCCGTTCAACACCAATTCCCAAGCCTGATCAAGGTGTTGAACATCTACGAGTCCCTTTTCATCGAACACGGGAGCCGAGGAGTTAATTTTGAGGACTTCATTGCTCGCTTCCTCCGTCCTAGCATCATTTCGCCAGGAGCCGTCAAATCTGCTATTCTGGATGATCCTTTTGGTCTGGGTTTGGCTAACCTGCCGACGAAGGAAATAGACCAAAAGGCTTTCTTCCTCCCAGACTTTCCTACCATATCTTTCGCGGAGATTGCAGTCCCTGGGATGGATGAGGAGGCCTTTTTCTTAGGATTTCTCAGGCTGTGACTGAGTTGGTTCGCGATCCCAATGCATTCTCATCGCATGCGGCCCTCTGTCTTTTATCCAGCCCACCGCATGGTCATTGGGGTAAAGGTGGCCGTGGGGATTGCCGGCCTGGCGCACCTATATCATGGCCTCAGCCGAGCAGCGGATGCCAATGAGCCCGGGGCACTACACGTGGTCTTCCCGATGCACTACTTTGCATCGTGGCTCGAGTTACACAAGGCGGGTGTCTTTGGCATGCATAAAAGGCCTTCATTCTTTGACAAGTGCGGTTTCCCTCGCGTTTTACATCTGATTGGCTCATCAATCGTGACCCCTTCACCACGGGACGCCAGGGGTTTACTGCTTCGCCCTCACACCGTTGGAGTCGGGATGTCCTTTATTGATAAGGTATTAACCATTGGGAAGGCGTCCACCACTGCGGTGCGACCATTACAGGACTCTTTCAAGGATGGAGCTTCAGTGTTGACGGCCCGGGAGATCCTCCATTTGTATTCTATTAGACCGGGTTTCCTAGTCTTCAGGCAAGGCGGTGCAGCAGTCTTCATGAGATATAACCCGCATCGTTTTGCCCGACAACTGGGTTACGATCAAGGGGTACCCTTAGAGGCTTTCTTATTGGAACCTGCTGTAAATGAAGAAGGGATGGAGAACGCGTTACACCACTTCATGCGCCTGAACACGGGTTCTCGTTTTTTCATTAGCCCGCCGGTCTGTGCTCCACGACTCCTTAATGTATATAAAGACTGGTACAATCATGCGACGGGGGCTGTTATAAAGAAAGAGAGGCGAGTGTTGATTGACTGTAAAGAAGTACCCCCCGGTACCAATCGTAACGCTCCCTTGGCACCAAGGATCCTGGTGGTCCCTTCTCTAAAAGATGCTGGGGGCAGACCATTACGTGCGCAAAGTCCTCCACGTGAGCTGCCGCTCCCTGATATCACAGACGCACCTACCGCACCCCGTGCTTCAGTGGAGGCAGTGGTTGTACCCTCGCCGGAGTCTGGTGTGGGTGCGGACATCGGGACTCGTCGTCCCAAAGCGGCTGCTAAACGGAAGTCGATTCCCCGCGAGCCTAGGGTTGGAGGGCAAAAGAAAAAGAAGTCACTCTTTGCTGCGGACGTTGCGTTCGGCCAGGAACCTCATGCTCCCTATTCCGAGGGTCTGCTCGAATATGGGACTAACGCAGGGTTGGTGATGCCGCCGCCGGACGATACAGACTTGGAGGCTGCTCTCAGAGCTTCGGCATGGTTGGTGAAGCGTGACGCGTGGCTGGCTAAGCTTGCGCAATCGGGTAACTACTAGTCGCTTTTTCTTTATTGCAACATATCCTCTTTATTATTTTTGACTAACGCTTTTCTTTCTTTCCTTTCAACAGGCATTACTGATGAAGAAGCCATTGCTGCTTCTCTGAGGACTTTTCAGGAGGAGGAACGTCTCAGGGCATCTATGGGCCTTAGTAAGTTTCCACTCATCAAGTTTTTCATTTTCCTTGTGTTATGGTCGATCTAACCCTTCCCTCTCAATTACAGAGACTTCAATGCCGTTTCCTCCTAGCGACGCAGATGTTGTACCAGCTGCTGACGTTCCTGCTTCTTCTGGGCCACCGCAGGAGGTTCGTCTTGGAGAGCCGATGAAAGATGCCTTAAAGGCTCTGGAGGCATCCCTGAATGAAGACAATGATGCCTTGAAGGAGGCATCACAGAGGTCCTTCGTGACCGCTCGGGAGGAGAGGAAGCGGTTGAGGCGTGAGGCGAAGGCGCGCAGGGCTGCCCTGGCTATGGGAGCGGGCCCGAGCACCGCTCCTCGAGCTGATACTCCATCCAAAGAGGCCCCTGTCGCCCTATCCACTGCCCGCAGAGAGGTGGCGCGTGCAGTTCGGAGCGCAAACGGTAAATCCGCTTCAGGTAATATTTCTCTCA
Source organism: Agapanthus africanus (assembly GCA_030015575.1). Lineage (NCBI taxonomy): Eukaryota > Viridiplantae > Streptophyta > Magnoliopsida > Asparagales > Amaryllidaceae > Agapanthus > Agapanthus africanus. The sequence continues at coordinate 670,405,211 of CM057344.1, read as the reverse complement.
GAGTTTTTATTATAAAGGGTTTTTAATGTCATTGGTCCTTATATCCCTCATCTTGCAGGGCCGAGTCCGATCGAGGGGGAGGCGGAAACCGTTGATCCTAAAGAAGCAGAGGAGGCGGTACCTGCCGAACTCGAGCCGACGGTGGGCAACGTCGTTGTGGCTTTGGAGCCTGAGGCGGAGGTCGAGGGGCCTGCCGCCGAGAAGGTCATTGATGCTGAACCTGAAGTGGCGGCAGATGATATGATCATTATAAATGAGTCTACGGTGGCGGCGAATGAAGCGCTCGAGGCCGGCGATCCCCCGGCGACGGTGGACGATACAACCGCCACTACCGAACCTGAGATGGTAGTGGGCGAGGTGGCCACGATTCCTGAAGACGAGCCAGCCGCTCCTTCTCTGGAATCTGGCAATACTCCAGTCATAGCCCTTCCCGTCTACGGTCCTCCGCCGTCTCCCGGTCGTGCAAGCACGACGACGGTCCCCATTGAGTCGGGCGATGAGGCCACAGGCGGTGGTCTCATGTCGATAGAGGAGGGAGTCGTCTCTGTTTCCGCCGGGAGCTCCTCAGGTACACCTTAAGTTGTTGTTTTTATTTGCTTTACAATCTTTTCTGACAAGTTCATTTTTCGTAATGCAGGTGCAGCTAGTGTTGATGCCCCAGTACTTGAGGGAGCTCCTTCCACGACTGCCTTGGCGATGGTTACCCCTCAGCCCTCTCTTACACCGTCAAAGATGTTGGAAGGTATGAGTTTGCAATTTACTAAACCCATCTTTCAAACGTATAATCCATATACTATATTCACATTGTTGTGTTTTTCAGGAGTTCTTTTTGACCATTTGTATCAAGTGTTGGTCCCACACTTCTCCTTTTCATCTGAGCTCGCCTCTCCCTCTGGTGGCGCCGGTGAGTACTGTTCCTGATTGATATCTTTGTTTTTCCAGTGGTAGAATTATTTCTAACTCTCTCTTGTCCTGACTGCAGTGTTACAAATCGAAGGGGGAGAAGAAAGATCGGTTGCGCTACCGGCCCTTCCGTCCTTGCCACCTGCTCCCACCGGTATAGTAATTATCTTGTCAATGATTTTCTCCATATCTATTGGATCATCATCTAATCACATTTTGTCTTTTTCAGCTGTCGTTCCAGTCTCAGTGCCTTTTGAGTCTCATATTACAATACCGGGCGGCCCTTCCCAGCGACGTCCGTCCTCGAAAGGTGCCGCGAATAGTTTGCGCATACTGAGCGACTACATCGAGGAGCTCGACATCGAGGCTCCAGTATCTGCAGAGGATTTCGCCACGACGGTTAACCCGATGTTGGCGATATTTGCTACCTTCCATGACGAGGGTGCTGTCGCCTCTTGGGTTAACTATTGTCGGGAAATCGAGGCTTGCCTTCATCAGCTAGAGTCAATGCGCCTGCCCCCTGAGACTTTGGCCTCGAGCACTCAACGGGGAGCGTGGCTCGAGCAAAGCGCTTCTCATTTCCGTCATCTGGAACAAGAAGTGGTTTTGAGGCTGAAGGAGTGCCAAGAATCTTCAAGCAACACTGCTCGCCTGCGTGCTGAAGTTGAGACGAACGCCGCTGAGGTAAAGGCCGTCTTCGAGGGCCTTCTAGAGCGCATCTCAAATGGGCTGAGATTGAAGCGGGCACTCGATATTGCCGAGCGTGACATCGCGGGCCGTGAGGCTGCTCATCAGGCCGTCAGGGATCAGCTTGCTTCCGTCGCACAGCAACGGGCCCAAGTGGAGGCGGAGTTGGCAGTGGTGGCCAATCGGGAAAAGGCATGGAAGGAAGCGTGCAAGCAATTGCTGGATCTGTGCAAGACGCTTCCTTCTCAGTAATTTTCCTTATATCGTTAGTATTTGTAACATATATGTATATCTTGTATTCTTTAGTACGATGTATCCTAAACTCCATCAAATTTTATGAATGAAGGATGCATATTTTGTAATGTCTTGTGTCATTTCTCCGTCTTTTCTTTCTTTTATTATCAGCATGCTGTCTTGATAAACATGATTGACAGGTAATAGAGTAAGCATTTTGGTTTCTTCGAGATATAGCGATGGCTTAGGCCGCAGGTTCAGATCTGCTGTCTAAGACTTTTCAACTCTATGAGCCGTGAGGGTCTCATAGAGACTTTTCTCCCTACGGATCGAGAGGATCTCGTAGGTGGATTTTCTCCTTAGGAATCGTGAGGATTCCTAAGTGTGGTTTTCTCTCATAAGTCGAAAGGATCTTATGAGAGAATTTCTCCCTCTTACGAGTCGAGAGGGCTCGTAAGCGGTTGTTTCCCTCTTTGTCGAGAATCGACTTCAGAGAGTGAGACCCGTGAATAGTATGCAAGAGACCATTTAGGATTGACTTGTAGGGTCCCATTGCCCTCTTACGAGTCGAGAGGGCTCGTAAGTGGTTGTTTCCCTCTTTGTCGAAAATCGACTTTAGAGAGTGAGACCCGTGGATAGTATGCAAGAGACCATTTAGGATTGACTTGCAGGGTCCCATTGTTTCAGGAAGCAAGTTTTTGAATCCTTACTGCCTGAGATGTGAGTCAAAGAAGCTCTCGTCACGGAGTGTTTGTATCCGTGAGTTGAGAAGTTTTGCGAGGGATTATTTGTTTCCCAAGCGCCAAGGATTATTTGTGTCCTTGGGATTTGAAGCGAGTCGATGGTTCCCACGGAGGCGCTGGTGGCTCTGCGAGTCGACGCGGATCAGAAGGCTCTCGTCAAGGAGTGTTTGTATCCGTGAGTTGAGAAGTTTTGCGAGGGATTATTTGTTTCCCAAGCGCCAAGGATTATTTGTGTCCTTGGGGTTTGAAACGAGTCGAGGGTTCCCACGGAGGCGCTGGTGGCTCTGCGAGTCGACGCGGATCAGAAGGCTCTCGTCAAGGAGTGTTTGTATCCGTGAGTCGAGGATTTTGCGAGGGATTATTTGTCTCCCAAGCGCCAAGGATTATTTGTGTCCTTGGGGTTTGAAACGAGTCGATGGTTCCCACGGAGGCGCTGGTGGCTCTGCGAGTCGACGCGGATCAGAAGGCTCTCGTCAAGGAGTGTTTGTATCCGTGAGTTGAGAAGTTTTGCAAGGGATTATTTGTTTCCCAAGCGCCAAGGATTATTTGTATCCTTGGGGTTTGAAACGAGTCGATGGTTCCCACGGAGGCGCTGGTGGCTCTGCGAGTCGACGCGGATCAGAAGGCTCTCGTCAAGAAGTGTTTGTATCCGTGAGTCGAGGATTTTTTGTTGAAGTCACTGGCTTCTTCGGTTGAAATGAACCATTGAGGTTTGGCTTCGTCGTTTGCCGGAATCCGCTGGGGAAGTATGGTTCCTTCTTTGTTTACGCCCTTGGATTGTATACAGGGATCGATGTGATCTTAACTGTAGGGCCAGAGTTTTATCATTTCTTTTTTTTTTATTTTACTTTATTTCTGCGATGCTCTATCATTTCAGCTTTTATATCGCAAAGGTCGATTGCCCAATCATTTCGGCTATTTTTCGCAGTGCCCAATCATTTCGGCTTTTTATCTTTACTCGTTGCTTTTTATTACGAGTTGCCCAATCATTTCGGCTATTTTGCATGCATACATTTTACTTGCTGCTTTTTATTGCAAGATGCCCTATCATTTCGGCTATTTTGTATGCATGAGCGGCCTACTGGTTTTTCGCCGTAAACCTGAAATTGGACACTGATTTCGGCATCAGCACCGCTGCAACTGGGATATTGCCAGAAGCGAATCATCATTTGCCTTCGTCATCAAAGGAGGCTTAGCGATCAGGGTTAGGGACCTGTCGGCTAAGGCTTTTGACTTCATGAGCCGTAAGGGTCTCGTGAAGGTGTTTCTCCCTACAAGTCGTGGGGATCTTGTAGGTGTATTTTTTCCTTAGGAATCGTAAGGGTTCCAAAGTGTTTTGTTCCTCTGTAAGTCGTAAGGATCCTACAGGGGGGTTTTCTTCTTGTAAATCGAGAGGGCTTACAAGGGTTATGCGAACATATCCCCGGTCATGGATGGACCTTGGTTAGGGAAACGTTTATTCGTGCCCGTGGATTGTATACAAGGGTCAATATTGAACCACTTGTAGGGCAGCATTGGAAGTTTGTGGGGGTTTGCTTAAGCACAGGTTTAGGTCTTTGTGACTTAAGACTTTCAAATCTTATGAGCCGTGAGGGTCCCATAAAAGAGTTCTCCTTACGAGTCGTGAGGATCTCGCAAGCGTATTTTCTCCTTAGGAATCATGGGGATTCCTAAGTGTGTTGTTCCCTTGTAAGTCGTAAGGATCTCACGCGGGTGGTTTCTCCTTACAGGGTCGAGAGGACCTTGTAAGGGTTCTTTAACGAAGTTGCGCCCTTTCGGGTTTTCACAAACATTCGCCGGTAGTCCTGCTGTTTTTACTCACGGAGCCCTTTCGGGTTTTCATCCGTGCCCATCTTGCTTATGGACATACCGTTTTTTTTATCTCGTCATTCTAAAGATGCTGCGGTAGTAGTTTTAAAGACGTTTCGGTCTGCCAGTAGTTTAAGGACATTCCGGTCCGGCGTTAAGGAAGGCCATTTGCTGCTTATAGAGTTCGGGCTTAAGAAGATAGCGAGCGGACACAGTTGTCGTCATCTATCATTAACCTAGGCCGTAGCTCATTAAGCGTAGTATTTCTTTAGGAAACGACCGTTTATTGGCCTAAAAGGCCTTTCACCGTGCATGTCCATGAGTAGATAGGCCCCACCTTGGTAGACCTTATCTATGATGTATGGGCCTTCATAGTTTGGCTCGAATTTTCCTCGCTTGGCGCGATTGGGGATCATAGGCCTTTTGACCACTAGCACGAGTTCGCCTTGACGAAATGTCCTCAGTCGGGTTAGTCTTTCGTATGAGCGCGTCATCTTTGCTTTATAAGCTTCCAGATTTTGTTGTGCTAGAAGCTGGATTTCATCAAGAGCGTCGAGCTCTTCAAATCGAAGATGATCATTTTCTTCGTCTGTCAGTTCGTAGTGGATTGCCACTCGTAGAGAGGGTAATTCTATCTCAAGAGGGAGTATTGCTTCTGTCCCAAACACTAACGCGTATGGCGTTGTGTTTGTGGCTGTCTTGAACGTGGTCCGATATGCCCAAAGAGCTTCTTGCAGTCTCTCGTGCCAGTCTTTCTTATTTCGGGACACTGTTTTCTTTATGATTTTCGTCAATGTCTTGTTGAAGGCTTCAGCTAATCCATTGGCTCGCGGATTATAAACTGAGGAGTATCTCCAGTCTATATTGTGCTGCTGTGCGAAGCGGCTAATTTTATGACTTCGGTAGGCTGGCCCATTATCGGAGATGATCCTTCTTGGGGTTCCGAACCGGTATATGACATGCGTTTTGAAGAAATGGAGAATATTCTCCGTCTTCACTTCCCTTAACGGTACCGCTTCTGCCCATTTGGAGAAGTAATCAGTCGTCGCCAAGATGAAACGATGTCCCTTGGACGATGCTGGTTCGATGGGGCCAACTATATCAGTCCCCCACATTTCGAATGGCCAGCTAGCCACTGTTGGGTGTAGCAGATTTGGATGTTGATGGATGAAGTCCCCATGAATTTGGCATGAGTGACATTGCCTCGCATACTCGAGACAATCTTGAATCATCGTGGGCCAGTAGTAGCCCATTCGTTTTATCTTCAACTTCATCTTAGGGCCTGCTTGGTGGGAACCGCAGAGTCCGTCGTGAACCTCTTGGACGACCCTTCTCGCTTCGTGAGGTCCTAGGCATCTCAGCCACAGAGAATCGAATGTCCTTTTGTATAGAGTATCGTTGACGAAGGCGAAAGACAGAGCTCGTTTCACGAGCTGGTGTCTTATAGACGCTTCTTCAGGTATTCGGTGGAACTTGAAGTAATCTATGAAGACTTCTCTCCAGTCTTCGGCGTTTTCCCAGTCTTTTATTTGCAAGGTCGTCTCCTCGTTCGCTCCTTTTTCTTCAGACGATTCCGGAGATACTTCTGTTGGGGCAAGCACTCGACGGCTTTGTACCACGATTCTAACGTCGTCGAGGTTCTCGTCAGCCAGTTCTTTAGCAAGTTTGGCTAGTGCGTCCGCTTTGCTGTTTTCCGCGCGAGGTATGCTCTCTAAAGTATAGGAGGGAATTCGGGTCAACAGTTGTTGTACCTTTTCACCGTATTTCACCAACTCCGGTTTGCACGTTTGGTAGTCGCCGTTCACTTGACTAACGACCAGTTGGGAATCCCCATATATGAGGAGGTCTTCAATTCCCATGTCAATGGCGATCTCGAGGCCTGCTATCAAAGCCTCATATTCAGCTTCATTATTCGTTCTCGGCTCTGTCAAGGAGAAGGCGAATCGCATTATTCCTCCTTGTGGGGTTACGAAGATAAGACCTACCCCTGATTTGATCATGGGCGTATTTTGTTTATGCTTTTTCATGGAAGATGCTCCATCGAAATAAAGCTCCCACCGGGTATCACTACTGTCGATTGCGTCAAACGCATGTCTGTCCGGCAAATCACAATTTAAAGGAGAATCGGCAGGTATAGGATGCTCGGCAAGGAAGTCGGCGATGGCCTGACCTTTTACCGCCTTGAGAGGTTGATATGTTATCGAAAATTCCATCAAGAACATGGCCCATTTAGCGAGTCGCCCTGTTAATATGGCTTTTGACATTAGATATTTGAGAGGGTCCACTTTTGAAATGAGATGGACTTCGTGTGCCAATGCATAATGTCTAAGCTTTGTTATTGCGAAGATCAACGCCAGGCAGTGTTTTTCAATGGGATAGTAGTTGCTTTCTGCCCCCAGCAGAACTCGACTTAAGTAGTAGAGTGCTCTTTCTTTCCCTTGATCGTTCTCTTGCGCCCATAAGGCGCCTAAGGAACCTTCGAGGGCGGTCGTATAAAGAATGAGAGGCTTCCCCTTAACCGGGGCAGCCAACACCGATGGGTTCTGCAGGTATTGCTCGATCTCGTCTAGTGCGCCTTGGCATTTTTGATCCCAAACGAATGGGGTTCCTTTCTTCATCAGGTGACTATAAGGACGGCATTTTCCTGAGAGGTTGGCTATAAATCGCCGAATGTATGCGAGCTTTCCTTGGAGAGACCGCAGCTGTTTAAGAGTTCTCGGCGGAGGCATTTCCATGATCGCCTTGATTTTAGACGGATCTATCTCAATACCTCGGTGTCGGACGATGAATCCCAGGAACTTGCCCGAGGAGACCCCGAACGCACATTTAAGAGGATTCATCTTCAAATTGTATTGCCGAAGGCGTTGAAATACGGTCTTCAAATGCTCGAGATGTTCCTCGTATGATTTGCTTTTAACCACGAGATCGTCGATATAGCATTCAACGATTTCGTGTATAAGGTCGTCGAAGATCTTTGTCATGGCCCTCTGATAAGTAGCACCGGCGTTCTTTAAACCGAAGGGCATTACTTTATAACAAAATATACCAAGAGGAGTCCTGAAGGCTGTGTGCTTCTGGTCTTCGGGATGCATTTTTATCTGGTTATACCCCGACGAGCCGTCCATGAAGGAGAACACCTCATGAGTGGATGTATTGTCTATCATAAGTTCAGTGACAGGCACTGGGAAGTCATCTTTTGGGCAGGCTTTATTAAGATCCCGAAAGTCTACGCATATGCGCACTGTCCCATTTTTCTTCATCACTGGGACGATGTTGGCGATCCATTCAGGGTACTGAACTTCTTGGATGAAGCCAGAGTCGATTAGCTTTTTGACTTCGGCATTGATGCTCATTTCGAGCTCGAGTCGCATTCTTCTCGGCGCCTGTTTGATCGGCTTGACGTCTGGGGATATTGCTAGTCTATGTACAGCAACTTCTGGATCTAGCCCCGGCATCTCGGAATAGTTCCATGCGAAGCAATCTTTATGCTGCACAAGGACATCTTTTAACGCAGCCACCCTCTCTTCCGACAGCAGTTCGCTGACGAATGTCGGTCGCGGATCATTTATTGTCCCTAACTCGATTTTCTTGAGGTTATCTGCAGTAGTATGGATTCCATCCTCCAGTTCTTTCGGAGCTGGGGGAAATTCTGAGATTACCTCATCGCTGCCGCTTTCAAAGCACCAAGGGAGGTTGTTCATGTCCTCGGACCCTTCTTTTAATATTGTTATCACATGGCAGGTGCGAATTTTCTGCCAATCCCAATACGGAGTGGGTTTTATCTTTGTGTTTTCGGGTTCGTGCTTTTGCGGCGGCGATACTCTCCAACTGTCAGACAACGCGAATTTGCCAAGCTGATATTGGTCCTCAACCCAATTCTTAAAGGTGAAGCAATCTTCAAGCGGATGCCCTACTACTCGATGGTAAAAGCAATACTTTGGGTTGGAGACTTCGCCTGCTTGCTCAGGGTGTTTAGACTCTGGCAGGGTAAGCATTTGATGTTTTAGAGCAAGATCAAGTATTTTTCCTGTTTTGTTCCGAGGAAATGAGTATGCTCGACCCATTTTCTTCATAAGGGCTAGGTCAATAACGCTCGACTCTCGGATGCGTGGCTTCTTGGCTATTTCTTGTGGTTGTCGGGCACCTTTTCGGCCCCTCGACTTGTTTTTGCTTTCGCGTCGAACCCTTTTTGTAGCCGACTGACGTGGGGCAACATCTTCGTTCTCTACTGCCTGTCGAAGGAGACGCTGTGTCTTGGCTTTCTCATAGATTGCCATTTCACGATCGTGATCATCTCGGGCTTTTTGACTCACATCCTTTATAAGTTTGCTCATCTGGTCTTCAGACAATGGACTGGGCGGTTTTGTGTCAGGAACTTTTGCTGATTCAGGATTAGCGTCCTCCCATTGAGCGTCAGCCTCTTCATCGAAGTCATACATGGCATAACAGCTGTTTACTAGCTCCCGTTTCTTTGGCCGGATGTACCCGAGCCCTTTTGTTTCCGTTCTCCCGTTAGGCAGTTTGCATTGAGTCCCGGGAACGTTCCAGACCTTGTCATAGAATTTGGCTTTTCTAACGGTCTGTGTGAAGGACATCCCCTGGCGCTTTAGTAGTTTCTTCAAACCTTCGGTATAATATCTGGGAAGACGGATAGGCTGAAGCCTGTCGAGCGTGGGATCTGCGCCATGCCAAATTTCTTTTTCCACCTTGTTTTCTTCAGAACGGTAGAATAGGATTGCCTTCCCGCCTTTTCTTCCGGGAGGGATATAGAATGTCTGCAATTCTTCTACGCTGTTGGTGGCGAGTGCATCCAGTTCTTTGTAATGTTCAAGCGGCACCATGGTTACCTGCAGACTTCGCTCTTCATCAGTGGAAATCTGTATTGAGGGCCGAGCGGGGAATACAGCATGAACTTCATCCTCTGAATCACTACCGAAGATCAATGAAGGAACAGATGGTCCTGGCCTGGTGGACTGGGATGGACCTGAATAAATTATATCCTCCTCCTCCTCGGTGTCACTGCCGAAGACAGGGATGGTTGCGTTAGTTTTGTTCTCCGGTTTGTGACACCTTTCCGTGTCTTCGAAACTCGGTAAGAAGTATTTGGCATCTTCATACTTGCGAACTTCGTTCACGGAAAACGGATTCAACTCTCCTGCTACTGTGTACTCGAGGCCGTCCCTAGAATACTTCATGCACTGATGCTGTGTAGAAGGGATGATATTGTATTCGTGTAGCCATGGTCGGCCGAGCAGAGCATTGTAGCACGTCTTGGCGTCTATAACGTGGAATTTGATGTCTGTGACGAGCACCCCGAAGCGTAGCGTCAATATCACAGATCCAAGAGTCTTTGAGGATTGAGAGTCGAAACCGGAGATGGTGATTTTGTCCCGGGCGAGGTGTTGGACACTCATGCAAATCTCCTTTAACACTCGCACATTGAGTAAATTGACAGACGATCCGTTATCGACCAAGATTTTTCCTATCTTTATGTCATGGCAGTATCCTGAGACATAAAGGGGGCGATTGTGTTCACACGTCCCGAGGAGAAGGTCTTCATCACCAAAAGCAACGTCGGCTGTGTGCACCTCTTCTAATTCATCCTTCATCTTTTGTTCGGCTAAGAAGGCTTGGAACTGGTCCGGATCTTGTAGGGCCTTAATCAAAGAATCCCTCGCTTCTTTCGATAGCAATAGGGCATCGAGAATGCTGAGTTGTGAGGGTAGCTTTCTCAGATGCGCCAAGACATTGTAATCTACTTTATTCCTTTTTGGGGGATTCTTGGCTGTTAACTCTTCCGCAATTTGGTCATCCAAAGCGATGTCTTCAGAGATCTTCTCTTTCCCTTTGTTTTTCTTATTCAAGGGTCCGAGGTTCTTTTCGGGTAATGTTCGATTGCGCAGCTGTATATTCTCGCAGGCCTTCAGTTCTTTTTCTTTTCCCGAAGTGGATTCTTTGAAGAGGGGGCCAAGCTCTAGCTCTTCATCGGAGTCGCTCCCAAATGTAGGCACTTGTGATCCGGTAGTGTTAACCGTGTAACAATTGCCGGCAGTTCTTTCAAGTTCTTTAGTCGTATTTCTTTGCTCTCGGCGAATTTTACGTTTTTCCCGTTTAAATCGTTATCGATTAGCGACGTATCCTTGCCACCATCCATTGAAAGCTTTGCAATCTTGGGTGGAATGCGAGACCTTCTGATGGTATAAGCAATAAGAGGGGTGCATTTCTACCGCGCCAGTAACTTTTTTTTCAGAGGGTGGTAGCTTCATGCCCATCGATATGGCCTTAGCAAACTTCTTTTTTATCTTGAATTGGCTTTTGTCAGCGGTGGAGGTATTTTGTTCCAGCGGGATCATTTCAGTTCCTTCCTCAAGTCGCCGACGCTTGGCCCTTTCGAATATAGCCGTCTCGCGTTCTCGATCAGCCTTGCTTTTCAACCGAGCTTCATTAAGAAACGCGCTAATCATTTCAACCGGTAACCCTGGGGTTCCTGATTTGGCATTTGCCCCCAGCGTTTCAGTGCCAGAAGTTCCTTCATCGTTCGTGGTCGAATGGGAGATCATATGACAGCTTGCCACATATTCGTCAGATTCATCCGACGAACTTTCCCCTTCATCTTCTTTTTGGAAGACGTGATCAAGGAAATCTTGGAGCGTAATGGGAGTTCGCGCCTTTTGGTTATATTCATCCAGCGCGTCGATTTGCTTTTGTAAGTCCGTGCGCTTGTCATCAGGCTTCACGGGCTTCTTAGATTTCTTCTTCTTCTTTTTCGAAGATTTTGACGGCTGACTATGAGCGCTTGAACTACCACCATCGGTCTTCGGAATCGGTCGTGGATTCAACGTCCCCTCAATAACCTGCGGTTCCAAGGGGTTCTTCCACTTGACCGCTGGACAGGTCTGAAGATCATTTAGCATTCTCCTCGTTTTGGATGATAATACAACCTCCCAGGGGGTTTCTTCAATAACGGAGCATGTTGCCCCCGGCGTATTCGTCCCCTTAGAGGTGTGGGGCTGCGGAGGATTCACCTTCCATTTGTCAGATAGCGCAAATTTGCCCTGACGGTACTGGTTCTCAAGCCAATTCTTGAAAACGTAGCAATCCTCAATTGGATGGCCTAGCACTCGATGATAAGGGCAGTAATTGGGCTCGTTGACGTCACTCGGTTGTGACGGACGTTTTGGATCTGGCAGATTTATGAGCCTGTTGCGCAATGCCAGCTCGAATAGCCTCCTTGTTTTATCACGGGGGAAGGAGTAAGCACGTCCCATCCTGTCCTCAAGGGGTACGTATGGGCGCGTATTGTTTGGACGAGCAACCGGCTTCGAGTCGTTCGGTTGTTGTTGGGCATTAGCGACGATGATCGCTTTTCCCTTTCCTTTATCGTTTCGGGGGTCCGGCTTCGGGAGAGGGGGTTTATGGCCCATCTGGTCCATCTGCGCTAATTTTTCGATCAAAGCCTGGAAGGAAGTCGACTTGAAGAACATCATGAACTGTGAGATGGTTGCCTGTGGATCAAGGGTTCCAACAAACATTCCCACCGCTGGAGCTTCTTCTATGCGTTGTTCACACTTCGACCATAGATTTCGCCACCGTATAGCGTACTGAACCCATGTCTCGCCTGGTTTTACCCTGGCATTGATCAGTGCCGTCATCGGGGTACGCTCACTGGCACTTGCAAAGCGTTGGGTGAAGAGTAGCTCCATCTCCGCAAAGGTTTTTATAGAGTCGTTGGGAAGCTCAGAATACCATTCAAACGCCGTATCAGATAAACTTCCAACAAACTGGCGAAGCAAAAGCTTGTCGTCGCCGCCGGTATTACCGCAAAGAGCCCTGAATTGGACCACATGTTGATGGGGATTGCCGGTCCCTTTGTAGACATGAAACTTGGGGATCGTGTAGCCCGGCGGGTACCTGATTTGGTCATACCAGCCTGGATATGGTCGCCCCATTTTCACGACGTGTCCGGCTGCTTCTGCCGCATTATTTGCTGGGCTATGTATTCGTCCAGATCAGTCTTAGAGATTGTATCCTCTTTAGCTGTTGATAGAACGGGCTGAGGGTTTGATGTCTCTCCCCTATCATCTTCAAGAATGATCGGGGGATCTCCAGCAGGTGGATCTGGTTGAATCATCATACCCACCACATCCTGGAACAGGAGGGCCATTTTCTTTATGTTGGCTGCCTGTTCCGCAGCCTCTTTATCTTTCTTCTCTAGCACGCGCCGAAGGAATTCGGTGTCCGTCTCTTGTTCTTGACGTTCTTCTGAGGATGTTTCCGGGGTTTCTTTCGGCCCAGTGAGTGCAGCCATTGTGGTCATCATCTCCTGGAGTTTTTGTTGCTGCTCCTGAGCCTTGGTCACTGATCGGGTGAGCGGTCGGTGACCCGTAGAAGTACGGCTTTCTTCCTTTCCAGAAGCCATGTAAACCGTAATGAACAATTATGCCCCCTGACTTGGGGCGTTTAGGTTCACCATTGTTAACTCTTGCTGCTGATGCGGGAGCTTTCTCTGGCCTCCTTCTTTTGTGGGCCATCGAGGTTAAAGGAGCCGTTGGAGTGGGCATCCTAGCAACCGTCGCCCCCTGCTGTTTAATAGGGCAGTTTTTGTTATTTTCCACCTTCGCCCTTTTCTGGTGACGCAAGTGGTCTGGATCGATCACAGAGTCGTGAACCCTACTGTCACGACCCGAAAGTACGGAACGTGACCGGCACTTAGATTACGAAGCGTCTAGAGGCGCCACGTGACCTAAGTAAGCCGAAGCCCAGAAATCTAAACCATAAAAGAGGAAAAAGAAGAAAAGAAAATAAAACAAGTATAAAAACATCAGCAAATTCTACCAAAAATTTCGGCAGAGTCTCCTCTGTAAAACTGGCCCCCAAACGGGTACAACAAGTATAATATGAATAAACAATAAAAAGCATCCCCAAACGGGTGCTAGCTCAACGCCAACAGGCGGAGACAACCACAACAATCACAAAAAATATACAACGCCAAAGGGCGAGGCTCAAATCTCAAAAGAAAACACAAACCACCAGATCAGAAATAATACATGCGCGACTCTAAGGTCGAAATAAAAGACTGGTCCAATAAACTTATCAAGTAATACAAATATGGTTGATGGAGCTTTCTAGATACAAATGAAATAATAAAAATACAACGGCTGTTCAGATACAAATGAACCAACCTACCGTGCAAATCACCCGAAATGAAAATGATGTGCCAGCAACTGCCAAGGGAAACCTGTACATCGCACCTGAAAAGAATTTGGCACAACGGGGGTGAGTTGCCAACTCGTGAGTAGAAGACATCTACGAAAAGAAATCGAATGCACGACGCTATCCTAGGTCATAATAATACACTACTATATCCCAAACAACTAGTAATAGCAGGGTAATACTACGTGTAGGTGCAGATAATCCGTGTTCGTGTCAGTGCTTAATATAATACTATGTCATATGAAATGAAATGCATGCACCATGAATGTAAAGTAACAAATCCTGAAATCCAGATATACATGAATAAGAACTCTTTAGCTATTATCATAGTAAAGTGTGTATAAGCATCTGAAATCTCAACAATGAAATCCATAGAAATCCGTGTCAAGCATCGACACAACACATGTACTCTCAAGTCTCAATATGTCGGGCTCCGTCAGTCCGGATCGGCCCATATCATCAAATCCCACGACAACGGTCGGTATCCTCCGGATATCCGCCGCGCCAGACATCACCGGTAGGTAGCCTTCCCCTGCCAGGCTCATCGTCTACAACTCGATCTTCTTGCCCCGGGGTACCATACCGGGCCCACCATGTACCCGAGACGGTTCATCCACTCCTCGAATCGGGTCTCGAAATCCATCAGAAAACATGAAATACTCATGGTGGACGACACATACATCACGAGAAAACCGCATCTTATTTTAAAAAGAGAAGAGGAGAGAGAGAGAAGTTTTTATATATATTCTTGCGGTTTTCCCCAAAAATCCAGAAATCTCACAGAAATCCAAATCTCAAAATCATGAGTAGTATATGATAAATGTCGGCATATGCTCATAATACTGTGCGATAACATGAAAATATGAATGCAGGAATGTCTAAGTTATGAATATCATGTCTATACTAACATCAGAGAGTAATCACAATATTATATCGGTTTAGTTGTTAACTGATTCTATCAACAAAATATAATATGATCTAAAGTGTACGTGACATAGCAATTACCGATGATGATGTGTGTGAGCCGGTAAATAAGTGTGTGTGGAATATGTGCATCATCGGTAATGGTGCTGGTGTCCTAACCGGTAAAGTTTATATTGATTAGCAACATATAAAAGAGCATGCACCATGATGGTTATAGTATGAATGTAAATGCAGATGTGCATTATCCACTCCTCTGCGAGATACGAGTACAACTACCACTATGTGAGTCGAACCTAAACCAGTATCCATCTAACATCCTAAGGAACTAAACCTAATAGACTAGTCAGTAGGAAACTAGAGTCTACCTAAGGTCTGAATCATTATCTCCAATAGTCGGCGATTCCGCCTCAATAGTATCACGTACGTAGTACGGCTTCCTCGAATCCAGAGTGCGGATCAATCACTAAATCTAAGCCTCGTACGGTAAGATCCCTCGTACGGCATCCCAATATCAGGGTACGGTCAAGTATCTCCTAGGTGTCCCCTCATTCGTATAATGTCAAATGTATCTTATTGTGATTAAGTTATACTTATGTGATATCGACATCAGGTCACACCAATATAATGTCGTAATCAAGTTATACATATATCATATAGTGATCAGTCACAAGTTACAGTCCGGGTACTATTCTAGCGTCCCATGTACATCAATATCACCACCACTCCTTATAACTTATATAATCCTGTTCATTATCTCATTCTCTAATGATCCGCTAACACTCAATACGACTGTATAGTCAAGAATCACGGCATCAAGCCAGTTATACTGTTTCATCATATCTCGGATATCATATCACATCAATGAAGTACCTATACGTGTTGTACATGTATGTATATACCTATACCTAGTTCTACATATATCCACATACGCGCACCCCATGTCGAGTTTCAGTGTGTGCGTCGGTGTGTTCTATCTGAAACCTACGAACCTCTTCCAAGGTATTCATTCTCCGATATGGTCTTCCTAAATCTGTCTAGTCCAGCCTAGGGTCAATACTAGAGTCCTACTAGGGTCACGTCTGGTTTCTTAATGTCAATAAGTACTAATCCTATTCTACGTTGCGGGGGTGCTAAACGCCATCCACCCGACTTTCCCCCGTAGATATGCATCTACTCACCTGGTCCATGTCTGCCGACGACGGTGTCGCGATCCTCCTCTTCATCGCCCGTAGTCCACTTGAAGGGTACCTAAACGCAAACATATAAATAACATCGTAAACCGAATCACATACAAAAGTCAAACGATACAAGGAACAAGCATAGGTTAAAACCTATGTCTCGTCCACGCAAAAGCACCAAATACCGCTCGATATCGGTGTACAAACGCCGACTGATCGAGGTAGAAACCAATAAACAACCCGTAGTTTCAAAACCCATTACTTATAATATTAAACTTGGTTCAAATCATCGGAACCCTAAAATCGATTAAATCATCCAATTCCGAAAACCTTGAAAATATCAATTCACCATTTTACTTCAAAACTTGACGTTTAATGAAACTAATGGTCATAATATTCATTAAATAACATAACTAAGTTATAGAAACCTTTACCATATTTTTATTACACTAATTTATATTACAAATAATTTCTAGTTTGCAATTTTATCAATTTTCCACAACTTACAAGCAAAATTCCACAATTCCACAACAACACTTGATTTTGTATGAATTAATGTTTCAAACTACAATTTACAATGATAATGATATAATAAAACCTTAATTTATATTTTAAATCTCATTTATTTAATAATTTCCAAAAACTAGTTAGCAAAAATAACAATTTTTATCAAAATTTATCAATTATCAATAATACTAGTAACTAAACTAAGTTTTTCCATTCCTTTAACATGTCAATATCCTCATTTAAACAACAATCTATTGTTACAAACATTCATTGGAATTTATCTCACCACTATATAAAATATATAGAAATCTAGTTTGCTAAAAATGGTTTAATTTAAGAAATTTGGATCACAATTTGCAATATATCAACTATGCATTATTTTCCATTTGTAAAAGTGCTAATCTAGTTATTATAAACCTAATGATATAATAAAACCCCAACTTAATTTTACAACCCCTCACTTGAATTTTTTAAAAGTAGTAAATAGAATTAACATATTAAATCTAATTAAGCTTAATGAAACATCTAATAAAAATAAAACAAAAGAAGAAAATTTATACCTCCAAAATTATGAAATCCAACATGAAAATGAGCCTCCAAATGCATGCTTCCCATCTCCAAAATCCATGTAAAAAATGAGAAAGGAATAAAGGGTAGAGAATAGATAGGATTTTGTGCACTTTTATTGAATTTTTGTGGATTTTTAATGATTTTGTGTAATAAAATGAGGTGGGAAATTGGGGGGGGCTGCCATGGGCATCATGGCCGGCCACAAGAGGAAGAGGAGAGAAAGAAATGAGTCATGAATCATGTAGAAACTTCCTCCAAATATCATCATCTTTATGTCTTTTCAACCTTTATGCATTTTCCTTTTCTTTTCTTTTCAAAAAACAAATTTCTAGAAGGCACTTGAAAAATGAAGTGAGAGGGGCTGCCAAGATCAGCCAAAAATAGTGTGAGGGAGTAAAATATAGTGTGGTTTTGTTTGGGAAAAGATAAAAGTTATACCGCACTCCGTTTGCACTAATTTCACCGAAAAAAAGCCCTTTTTCTTCGATATTTTCTATCACCGGATAACAACCCTATTTCAATTCAAAAACCACATGATAAAATTTTGCTTAATGTATAATGATGCAAAAAATTTGTTTGAACTCATTCCAGTTTGTAATTTTCCTGAATTAAATGTATTAGTGACGGCTTAAAATAATATTAAAATAATTAATTTCGGA
The DNA here is from genome assembly GCA_030015575.1 of Agapanthus africanus. Taxonomy (NCBI): domain Eukaryota; kingdom Viridiplantae; phylum Streptophyta; class Magnoliopsida; order Asparagales; family Amaryllidaceae; genus Agapanthus; species Agapanthus africanus. The sequence continues at coordinate 670,387,784 of CM057344.1, read as the reverse complement.
AAAATTTTCAGAAATTTTGAAATCTCACCAGTGGCTCAATAAACACCAAATACTAACAATTACATAATTAGAATATTTATATTTAATTTTAAAATAAAGATATTTGTATTTTGACTTTTTACAGAAAACCCCCTTATTTTGCCGATTTTCCGAAATTTCACCAAAACGATTTTCACAATGTTACAATCTTCCCCCCTTAAAGAAATTCGGTCCCCGAATTTAAATTAAAACTCCCCCTCCAAATACTAAAACATTTATCAAAATACTCAAATCGTCGGAGCTCCGAAATCATCAATACATAACAAAAATCAACTCCGTCAAGCATAATGCAATCATCGGAGTTATGGCGAGAATAAAATATCATAACCCAATATGAAAACCATTATAATATACATCAATCTATAACTTATATATAGTGTGCATCATAGTGAAACCGTACAAATATCCGGATAAGGAAATATGCAAACCCCCTTTTTGAAAATTGCCATGTGATGCACGTGTCACGGCATAAGTAGCGGACGTTTATTTTTTTTAAAAAAATAGTTATATATATATCTTTTATTTAACATACACGTCCCGCCTGGTTACTAAATCAAATAATAATGATTATGAAAATATACTGCTCAAACTGAAATCAACCCCAATCACATCAATAAAATGTCATGTGCGTCCGGTGCGCACTGAAATCGAAACCAAATGCAGAAACCATGAATACCCACAAAACAGAACTAAGTGCAACAGGTGTGCACCAAAAACATCTGTCAAGTGCAACGGGTGTGCACGACTCAACATCAGGTGCATCTAATCTGCACAAAACCCCGATTTAGTGCATCTGGTGTGCACAAAATCGCATTAAGTGTGCCAAGTCTGCGCAAGAATCCTAATCAGGTGCACATGGTGCACGAAAACATACATCGAACATCAAAATCGAAATCACAGTACAAAAATGCACGAAAACTAGGTCAAAACATATGTCAAAATCATGTGTTACCCCTATACACGAAGTCAAATCAAAAATCTCAATATATATAAAACCAAATCAAGTGTACTGGGTGTGTACTAAACAACATCAATACAACTGGTATATGAAACACAACTAGAATGTAATGAAGGTACACACATGAAATACCAATCGAAAAACAAAGTCCTCAAAATACAAAAATCCAATCAACGAAAATAGAAAATTCAAATCACTAAATCACAATCGTAACCACTATCGTCAATGTGCGCCTCTTTCCTCTGATGCCGACCGCTTCGAACTCGTTCTTTCATAGGTGTGCTGACTGCGCTACCAACGGCCATACTCATGTCTAGAGCCTCCCACATAGTCGATCCCTTCACTTGATATCCGGACTACATTAAACTTTTCGATCGATCCATCAAAATTCCATAATTCCCCGAGAGCTCAAAACTCAAGTACAGTTTAAAAATATCCGGTACATACCCCAGCATCGATGATCCAGCTGTAGAAGGGCAAACCCAAGCCTCACTAATGGCACAGCGGAACTGCCGTAAACCCTAAGGTTCAAGGGCGTTCTCGTGGTCATTATGTCGAGTTAGGGTTTCATTCTTCTAGAGGGTCCATCGAAATACCTGCATGTTCTTCCGAATACTTTAAACTTAGGAAAATGGTTTTCTGATCATCGTTCGAACCCCTTTAACTTCATCCGGACGGCATGTGAATACCCTTCGTCCACACGCTAAGCAATGCTTCAATCCTCAAGAATAACCAATACTCTAATGGTTATCGCATTCGAGCCGCAGCTTCCTCTGCCCGTGCGCTCGTGGTAACAGAACCACCCTCCGACATCGACGAAGATAGATCAAGGAACGAATGAAATACGGTGCAAGCAAATGTACATCCTAAGGCTCCTTAAGCAGAGTAGCGTATCGTAAGTATGCCGCGGACCATACCACGGTACGTTACTCTACCTAATCGCCTGCTCCATCAACCAAGGGTCATCTAGACTTATACAGGGTTAAACCTAGCGCTCTGATACCAACTTGTCACGACCCGAAAGTACGGAACGTGACCGGCACTTAGATTACGAAGCGTCTAGAGGCGCCACGTGACCTAAGTAAGCCGAAGCCCAGAAATCTAAACCATAAAAGAGGAAAAAGAAGAAAAGAAAATAAAACAAGTATAAAAACATCAGCAAATTCTACCAAAAATTTCGGCAGAGTCTCCTCTGTAAAACTGGCCCCCAAACGGGTACAACAAGTATAATATGAATAAACAATAAAAAGCATCCCCAAACGGGTGCTAGCTCAACGCCAACAGGCGGAGACAACCACAACAATCACAAAAAATATACAACGCCAAAGGGCGAGGCTCAAATCTCAAAAGAAAACACAAACCACCAGATCAGAAATAATACATGCGCGACTCTAAGGTCGAAATAAAAGACTGGTCCAATAAACTTATCAAGTAATACAAATATGGTTGATGGAGCTTTCTAGATACAAATGAAATAATAAAAATACAACGGCTGTTCAGATACAAATGAACCAACCTACCGTGCAAATCACCCGAAATGAAAATGATGTGCCAGCAACTGCCAAGGGAAACCTGTACATCGCACCTGAAAAGAATTTGGCACAACGGGGGTGAGTTGCCAACTCGTGAGTAGAAGACATCTACGAAAAGAAATCGAATGCACGACGCTATCCTAGGTCATAATAATACACTACTATATCCCAAACAACTAGTAATAGCAGGGTAATACTACGTGTAGGTGCAGATAATCCGTGTTCGTGTCAGTGCTTAATATAATACTATGTCATATGAAATGAAATGCATGCACCATGAATGTAAAGTAACAAATCCTGAAATCCAGATATACATGAATAAGAACTCTTTAGCTATTATCATAGTAAAGTGTGTATAAGCATCTGAAATCTCAACAATGAAATCCATAGAAATCCGTGTCAAGCATCGACACAACACATGTACTCTCAAGTCTCAATATGTCGGGCTCCGTCAGTCCGGATCGGCCCATATCATCAAATCCCACGACAACGGTCGGTATCCTCCGGATATCCGCCGCGCCAGACATCACCGGTAGGTAGCCTTCCCCTGCCAGGCTCATCGTCTACAACTCGATCTTCTTGCCCCGGGGTACCATACCGGGCCCACCATGTACCCGAGACGGTTCATCCACTCCTCGAATCGGGTCTCGAAATCCATCAGAAAACATGAAATACTCATGGTGGACGACACATACATCACGAGAAAACCGCATCTTATTTTAAAAAGAGAAGAGGAGAGAGAGAGAAGTTTTTATATATATTCTTGCGGTTTTCCCCAAAAATCCAGAAATCTCACAGAAATCCAAATCTCAAAATCATGAGTAGTATATGATAAATGTCGGCATATGCTCATAATACTGTGCGATAACATGAAAATATGAATGCAGGAATGTCTAAGTTATGAATATCATGTCTATACTAACATCAGAGAGTAATCACAATATTATATCGGTTTAGTTGTTAACTGATTCTATCAACAAAATATAATATGATCTAAAGTGTACGTGACATAGCAATTACCGATGATGATGTGTGTGAGCCGGTAAATAAGTGTGTGTGGAATATGTGCATCATCGGTAATGGTGCTGGTGTCCTAACCGGTAAAGTTTATATTGATTAGCAACATATAAAAGAGCATGCACCATGATGGTTATAGTATGAATGTAAATGCAGATGTGCATTATCCACTCCTCTGCGAGATACGAGTACAACTACCACTATGTGAGTCGAACCTAAACCAGTATCCATCTAACATCCTAAGGAACTAAACCTAATAGACTAGTCAGTAGGAAACTAGAGTCTACCTAAGGTCTGAATCATTATCTCCAATAGTCGGCGATTCCGCCTCAATAGTATCACGTACGTAGTACGGCTTCCTCGAATCCAGAGTGCGGATCAATCACTAAATCTAAGCCTCGTACGGTAAGATCCCTCGTACGGCATCCCAATATCAGGGTACGGTCAAGTATCTCCTAGGTGTCCCCTCATTCGTATAATGTCAAATGTATCTTATTGTGATTAAGTTATACTTATGTGATATCGACATCAGGTCACACCAATATAATGTCGTAATCAAGTTATACATATATCATATAGTGATCAGTCACAAGTTACAGTCCGGGTACTATTCTAGCGTCCCATGTACATCAATATCACCACCACTCCTTATAACTTATATAATCCTGTTCATTATCTCATTCTCTAATGATCCGCTAACACTCAATACGACTGTATAGTCAAGAATCACGGCATCAAGCCAGTTATACTGTTTCATCATATCTCGGATATCATATCACATCAATGAAGTACCTATACGTGTTGTACATGTATGTATATACCTATACCTAGTTCTACATATATCCACATACGCGCACCCCATGTCGAGTTTCAGTGTGTGCGTCGGTGTGTTCTATCTGAAACCTACGAACCTCTTCCAAGGTATTCATTCTCCGATATGGTCTTCCTAAATCTGTCTAGTCCAGCCTAGGGTCAATACTAGAGTCCTACTAGGGTCACGTCTGGTTTCTTAATGTCAATAAGTACTAATCCTATTCTACGTTGCGGGGGTGCTAAACGCCATCCACCCGACTTTCCCCCGTAGATATGCATCTACTCACCTGGTCCATGTCTGCCGACGACGGTGTCGCGATCCTCCTCTTCATCGCCCGTAGTCCACTTGAAGGGTACCTAAACGCAAACATATAAATAACATCGTAAACCGAATCACATACAAAAGTCAAACGATACAAGGAACAAGCATAGGTTAAAACCTATGTCTCGTCCACGCAAAAGCACCAAATACCGCTCGATATCGGTGTACAAACGCCGACTGATCGAGGTAGAAACCAATAAACAACCCGTAGTTTCAAAACCCATTACTTATAATATTAAACTTGGTTCAAATCATCGGAACCCTAAAATCGATTAAATCATCCAATTCCGAAAACCTTGAAAATATCAATTCACCATTTTACTTCAAAACTTGACGTTTAATGAAACTAATGGTCATAATATTCATTAAATAACATAACTAAGTTATAGAAACCTTTACCATATTTTTATTACACTAATTTATATTACAAATAATTTCTAGTTTGCAATTTTATCAATTTTCCACAACTTACAAGCAAAATTCCACAATTCCACAACAACACTTGATTTTGTATGAATTAATGTTTCAAACTACAATTTACAATGATAATGATATAATAAAACCTTAATTTATATTTTAAATCTCATTTATTTAATAATTTCCAAAAACTAGTTAGCAAAAATAACAATTTTTATCAAAATTTATCAATTATCAATAATACTAGTAACTAAACTAAGTTTTTCCATTCCTTTAACATGTCAATATCCTCATTTAAACAACAATCTATTGTTACAAACATTCATTGGAATTTATCTCACCACTATATAAAATATATAGAAATCTAGTTTGCTAAAAATGGTTTAATTTAAGAAATTTGGATCACAATTTGCAATATATCAACTATGCATTATTTTCCATTTGTAAAAGTGCTAATCTAGTTATTATAAACCTAATGATATAAAAAAACCCCAACTTAATTTTACAACCCCTCACTTGAATTTTTTAAAAGTAGTAAATAGAATTAACATATTAAATCTAATTAAGCTTAATGAAACATCTAATAAAAATAAAACAAAAGAAGAAAATTTATACCTCCAAAATTATGAAATCCAACATGAAAATGAGCCTCCAAATGCATGCTTCCCATCTCCAAAATCCATGTAAAAAATGAGAAAGGAATAAAGGGTAGAGAATAGATAGGATTTTGTGCACTTTTATTGAATTTTTGTGGATTTTTAATGATTTTGTGTAATAAAATGAGGTGGGAAATTGGGGGGGGCTGCCATGGGCATCATGGCCGGCCACAAGAGGAAGAGGAGAGAAAGAAATGAGTCATGAATCATGTAGAAACTTCCTCCAAATATCATCATCTTTATGTCTTTTCAACCTTTATGCATTTTCCTTTTCTTTTCTTTTCAAAAAACAAATTTCTAGAAGGCACTTGAAAAATGAAGTGAGAGGGGCTGCCAAGATCAGCCAAAAATAGTGTGAGGGAGTAAAATATAGTGTGGTTTTGTTTGGGAAAAGATAAAAGTTATACCGCACTCCGTTTGCACTAATTTCACCGAAAAAAAGCCCTTTTTCTTCGATATTTTCTATCACCGGATAACAACCCTATTTCAATTCAAAAACCACATGATAAAATTTTGCTTAATGTATAATGATGCAAAAAATTTGTTTGAACTCATTCCAGTTTGTAATTTTCCTGAATTAAATGTATTAGTGACGGCTTAAAATAATATTAAAATAATTAATTTCGGAAAAATTTTCAGAAATTTTGAAATCTCACCAGTGGCTCAATAAACACCAAATACTAACAATTACATAATTAGAATATTTATATTTAATTTTAAAATAAAGATATTTGTATTTTGACTTTTTACAGAAAACCCCCTTATTTTGCCGATTTTCCGAAATTTCACCAAAACGATTTTCACAATGTTACACCTACGCCATACTTTATAAACTTTTGAGGATAGCCGTTGAGGGGGCTGTTCCTGCTTCGTCTCCGAAGCTTTTTCCATGGGCGGAGGAGACCTTTTCAATGTAGCAACCGGAGAGTTCTTTCTCACCTTCCTCAGCAATTCGAAGCTGTTCCCAGTTGGAACAGCAGCATTGACCTCCACCGCTGGAGCAGGTGGGGTTAGCCCTGAGGGGGAGTTGCCCCCTGCTTTCCTTACTCGCTGCCAATGGCGGCGTTGCGCAAGACGAGCCGTTGGGACTGGCTCGGAAATCGAGATAGTTTCTTGTTGCCCCCTGTTTGGGTGTGGGGTAACTGTCGACGTCAGCCTATCGAAGACTGATGCTTTTTGACCAACTGGGGGAGGAGTGGGAACCGTCAGTCTTGTGAAGACCGACTCTCTGATGGGAGAAGCCGCTTTAACGACTTCCAAAGCAGCGGCCGTTGCCCTCTTTGGGACGGCCACTTTATAGTTCTGACCTAGCCTGGTGAAAACGGAGGCTGTCGGTTTAGTAGCAGGCGACCCGTTGACAGGGGTCGTGGTGGCAGTGAGCCGGTCAAATACCGACTTCTTGTTCGCTTCTGGTGCGGATATCGGCATAGAGAAGCTTGCAGGGGGGACCATGGTCCCGAAAAATAGGCCGGTGGTGGCCTGGGTCACCTGCTCTACCGGCAGAGTAAGGAAAGAGGCCGCTTGGGGCCAATATGTTACACCTCTCGGTGAGGTGGAGCGTCCGTTGCAGTGGTGCTTCGCGCATTTGGTGCAGTGGGAATCCATGGATGCTTGAGTTCTGCGCCAGATAAAAGACTAAATCTTAGCAACTTGAAATCCGAAGACAACCATTTAACAAACCGCGATTGATTCGCGAAGACGACACACGAAGTGTGGAGTGGAAAGAGGAAAAGGTCCCACCGGGCGTGCCAGAATCTGTTCCCCTCCGAACGGCGGCCTGGACTTCGCGTCCGTGACTGAAGTTCGGGGCAGATGCTATTTGGTTTTATCCGTTTATCTCTCCAAAGATGCCAAGTTGATTTATGGCACCGTGTATCGGAGGTTTAGACGGATGCGGCCGATGTAGCAGACTTCGTCAGATTCCCCCTCAGGGTGAGGGGTTTTTGATTGTGGGGACGCTCTTCCCTGCAGGCGCAAGCCCCTGCAGTTAATTACGCTACCGCATCGCAGTAACAACTTTCTCCTTCTCCAGAATTTCACTTCGTGTCGTGTGTGTTTGTTTTGTTTGTGGTTGCCCGTGGATTGTATACGGAGACTGAGTAATACCGTCGCCCGTAGGACGTGGATTAGTCCAAATCCGCATTTACTTAGATTTGGGTTTGGTGTTTTTAGTTTAAGGATGCATTAGTCGCGTTGCGGCTAAGATCAACTTAAACGTTCGTCAAGGATACGTTAGTCCTGTTTTGGACTAAGGTCGACTTGACGTAGTGATTGATTTAATTATCTGGCCTTCGGGACTCGTCACCTCTCTGACGTCGTTGAGGAATTACAACGACAGGCGTCAGAGGAGTTCAGAGATGTACCCTTGAACCAAAGTTGATTTGGAGTTTTATTGTTTATTTAAATATCTAAGGACACATTAACCGTATTTGGGGCTAAGATCAACTTAGACGGAACCGTTTAGATCCGGCAAAAGAGCATTCGGACTCTATTGCGCCAGTTTAAGGACGTGGTGGTCCATTATTAGTTTAGGGACGCTTCGGTCCGTCGCCAGTTTAAGGACGTAGTGGTCCATCATTAGTTTAAGGACGTTTCGGTCCATCGCCAGTTTAAGGACGTAGTGGTCCATCATTAGTTTAGGGACGTCTCGGTCCAATATTAGTTTAGGGACGTCTCGGTCCATCATTAGTTTAAGGACGTTTCGGTCCGATATTAGTTTAAGGACGTTTCGGTCCATCATTAGTTTAAGGACGTTTCGGTCCGATATTAGTTTAAGGACATTTCGGTCCATCATTAGTTTAAGGACGTTTCGGTCCGATATTAGTTTAAGGACGTTTCGGTCCATCATTAGTTTAAGGACGTTTCGGTCCGATATTAGTTTAAGGACGTTTCGGTCCATCATTAGTTTAAGGACGTTTCGGTCCGATATTGATGTGTGGTCGTTGGGACCCGTCACCTCTCTGACGTCGTTGAGGAATTACAACGATGGATGTCAAAGGAGTTCGGAGATGTACCCTCAAACCGGACGTGAATTGATTTAGGAGAGCCATTTTGCTCAGTCAATTTAATTTAAGTACTTATGGCCACGATTGGGCTAAGTCCATTTTAACATTTTATTTGCATTGCATTTTTTTTATTTAGGCTCTACTCACAAAAGATACAGAATATCAGTTTATTTTGGGCTCTGCCCATTAGCAAAAGCATCTACTTCGTTTGGGCTTTGCCCCTTTTTAAAATGCCTAGCATTCTGAATATTTTGTTTGGGCTCTGCCCATTTATAAATGATGCAAAGCATCTGTTCTTGTTTGGGCTCTGCCCCTTAAAATAATGCATTTGCGCTTTATTGAGCCTGTTAGGCCTTCTCTTAATTGGGCTTGGCCCTTTTTAATGCATCTGCGCTTTGCGCTAAGTAATGAGCGCAAGTCCATATGGTGATGACACGTGTCGTGCTCTGATGAGCGCAAGCGCACTAGCGCAGTGCAATGCGCTGTTGCGCTGCTGACACGCGACGCGCTCTCAGCGAGTTGCGCCAATTCCAGAGAGCAAAGCTCTATCTTAAGGGCGCTTAGCGCAATTGGTTTTATGGCCGGCACGTGGCGCTCTCTTAAGAGCGCAGCGGCGCAACTTGGAAGTGCAAAGCACTAAGAATCTTTTTAGATTCAAGAAGGGAAATGCAAAGCACTGTCTAAGTTCTTGATCTAAATTAGATCAAAGAAAAATAAATTTCTTCTTTATTCGAAGAACAGAGGTTCATAAAAGTGCAAAGCACTATTCTTTTATTTTTTTTTATATCGTTTTTAAAGAACCGAAGGTTCACAAGAAGTGCAAAGCACTGTTTTTTTTTTTATATAAAGATCATTGATCTTATATTTTTTTAGACTAATGGTCTTTTAGAAGGAATTTCTTCTAATCCATGAAGGTTCTTTACCTTTTTCTTGAAATCTTCTCGGAGTTCTTTCCGTTTAAGGTTCTTGAATTCTCAAGAGAAAACTCGATGCCTTTGAATTGAGGCCTAAGGTCCTTTTTATAGTGCTCACAAATTAGTTAAATTTGTTAAAGAGATCATCCTCTGAGTGATTTGGGGAATTTTCCCCACCGTTGGATCTTTGATCCAAGGGCTTCTGCTTTGCAGAAGGAAATCTTCTTGTTCCAACAAGAACAGAAAAGAATTCTTAAAAACCTTAATTTAGTTTGGCGCAGATTCCCCAGCGCGTGACACGTGTCACGCAGCGCAGAGCGCAGCGCAACTGCGCTAGCGCATCTGCGCTGACACGTGTCGCGCAGCGCAGAGCGCAGAGCGCTAGCGCAAAGGATCTGAAGCGTCGCTTCCTTTAAACAGAGCTTTGCTCTGATTGGGCGCGTCTTCTTGTGCGCAGCGCTGATATATCTGCGTCTGACACGTGGCGCGTTGCGCTCAGCGCAGAGGATCTGAAGCGTTGCTTCATTTATTAAATTTTGGAGAATCAGAAGCGTCGCTTCATCTCCTCTTTTCAAGTCAAACTTGTATTCCCAAAATTCTGATTTCCCGGGCCTTGGCAATGATTTCATTGCGCACAGAATTTTCTGTGCTTGGGTCTATATATATAACTCAAGGCTGAGCCTTTTCTTCTCTCATTTTCAGAGAACTTCTTCGATCATGGCTTGCAACCGCCCTCACGCCCGCCGACAACCATGGGAGGTGCCGATCCGGGACATCGTTCCTCGTTTTGCTGCACGTTTGGTGGACCCTTCTCTCTCGGACGAGCAATGCGACGCTGCAATGCACGAGCTTTTGACTTGTGTGGGGTCTCCTCTCCCTCCGAATTCCATTTGGCTTCGGATGATCCTTGCCTCGGCGCTCGCCGACATTCCCCCTCCTCCAGCAGAGATGTCCTCAGCAATGCTGGATGCCGCCGAAGATAAGATTGAGTGCTTTCTCGAAGCGCACTTGATCACCAAACCCTTGAGGGACTGCTCTTTCCACTTGCTGAGCCAGATACGGGCTCGTCGAGTCGTCATCGCCACTTTCTCCCAGGAATGCGGCGTCGACCGTTGGATGGCTACCCCTCGGGAAGATCGCCGCTTCGACGCGATGGAGAAGGCGGAGAGGGAGCTGAATAATTTTCTTTTTCTTTTTGTGAACCCTTGTCTCTCTGATCCCGTATTCGGTGATCTTTTTTAAATTTAATAATAAATAAATGTTTTGATTAAGTATTTTATTATCTGTTAAGTGTTCTTTTTATTTGAACTCTTTGTTGTGCTTGTGCATCGTATTTTAATTTGTTGTTATCAAGTGCATGTAATTTTGCATGGCTAAATTGCCTTTGGCACTTAGCCCCTTTCTCTGCGCTAGCGCATCTGCGCTGACACGTGTCGCGCAGCGCAACTGTGTTGCCACGTGTCGCACAGCGCAGAGCGCAGCGCGGCGCTTCCTTTAACAGAGCCTTGCTCTAATTGGGCGCGCTGCGCTAATGTATCTGCGCTGGACACGTGGCGCGTCGCGCGCAGCGCAAAGGATCTGAAGCGTTGCTTCCTTTAAACAGAGCTTTGCTCTGATTGGGTGCGCTGCGCTAATGTATCTGCGCTGGACACGTGGCGCGTCGCGCGCAGCGCAAAGGATCTGAAGCGTCGCTTCCTTTAAACAGAGCTTTGCTCTGATTGGGCGCGCCTTCTTGGGCGCTGCGCTGATATATTAGCGCCAGACACGCGGCGCATTGCGCCTGAGACTTGAAGCGTTGCTTCAAAAATTCAAAAATTTAAATTTTGAATTCAAACAGAGCTTTGCTCTGATTGGGCGAAACAAACTTGGAGGCTTACAAAGCAAGGATGACACACTCATACGAAAGATTGACTAGACCGAGGACATTCCTCCAAGGCGAACTCATACTAGTTGTCAAAAGACCTATGATCCCCAATCATGCCAAACGAGGGAAATTCGAGCCGAACTACGAGGGCTCGTACATCATAGACAAATTCTACCAAGGTAGGGCTTACTTGCTCATGGATATACATGGCGAAAGACCCTTCAGGCCAATAAATGGCCGGTTTCTGAAAAAATACTACGCCTGATGAGTTACGGCCTAGGTCAACGATAGATGACGACGCCTATGTCCGCCCGCTATCTTCCCAAGCCCTAACTCTATAAGTAATATCCAGCAAAACTGTTGTCTCCAAAACGGCAACAACGGACCGAAACATCCCTAAACTAACAATGGACCGAAACGTCCCTAAAACTATTAATGGACCGTAATGTCCTAAAACTAGTTTCGGACCGAAACGTCCCTAAACTAGCAACGAACCGAAACGTCCCTAAACTAACAATGGACCGAAACGTCCCTAAAACTAACAATGGACCGTAATGTCCTAAAACTAGCTATGGACCGAAACGTCCCTAAACTAACGACGGACCGAAACGTTCCTAAATTAACAATGGACCGAAATGTCCCTAAAACTAATAATGGACCATAATGTCCTAAAACTAGCTGTGGACGGCAATGTCCTAAAACTAGCGACGGACCGAAACGTCCTTAAACTACTACAAACCGCAGCATCCTAGAGCTGACCCAAAAAAGGTATGTCCAGAAGCAAAATGGGTACGAATGAAAACCCGAAAGGGCACCGTGAGTAAGAACATCAAAGCTACCGGTGATGTTTGTGAAAACCCGAAAGGGCGCAGACTTGTAGAAGAAAAAAAGGGGCGGCACGTCCACAAGCAAAATAGGCACGGATGAAAACCCAAAAGGGCTCCGTGAGAAAAAACAGCAGGGCTACCGACGAGTTTGTGAAAACCCGAGAGGGCGCAGGTTCGTAAAAATTCGTGCACTTGCGAGGTCCTCTAGACCATGTAAGGAGAAAACACCTGCGTAAGATTCTTATGACTCATAAGGGAGCAACACACTTAGGGATCCCCACAATTCCTAAGGAGAAATTACACTTACGAGATTCTCACGACTCGTAAGGAGAAAGCTCTTATGAGACCTTCACGGCTCATAAGATTCAAAAGCCTTAAGCTACAGGGATCTGAACCTGTTCTTAAGCCATCACATTTCTCAGACTGCCCTACAAACGGTTCAATATTGACCCTTGTATACAATCCACGGGCATAAATAAACGTTTCCCCTACCTAGTTCCATTAATGGCGCGAAATTTCCTCATGTGGTGAATGACACTTGTAAATCCTCTCAACTTATAAGGAGAAAACACTCTTGTAAGATCCTTACGACTTATAAGAGAACACACATTTAGGAATCCTCACGATTCTTAAGGAGAAAACGCACCTACGAGATCCTCACGACTCATTGGGAGAAACACCTTTATGAGACCCTTATGGCTCATGAAGTCAAAAGCCTTAGTCGACAGGATTCTAATCCTGTTTGCTAAGCCATCTTTGTTTAAATCGACAAAGGCAAATGATGATTCGCTCCTGGCAATATCCCAGTTGTAGCGATGCCGATGCCTAAATCAGTATCAAATTCCAAGTCCTTTCACGGCAAGTGATGATTCGCTCCTGGCGATATTCCAGTCGCAGCGATGCTGATGCTAAGATTGGTATCAGATCTTGAGTTCCATACTCACAAAAAAAATGCATATGAAATAGCCGAAATGATAGGGCAACTTGCAACAAAATCAGCAAGTAAAATGTATACATATAAAAATAGCTGAAATGTTTGGGCAACTCCCAATAAAAAGCAGCGAGTAAAGAAAAAGAAAAATAGCCGAAATGATTGGGCACCGTGAAAAATAGCCGAAATGATTGGGCAATCGCGACTTCCGCGATATAGAAAGCTGAAATGATAGAGCATCGCGGAAAGAAAAAAATGAAAGAATGAAACTTTTGCCCTGCAGGTAAGTCCATACTGACCCTTGTATACAATCCATGGGCATAAACAAAAGGGAACCACATGTTCCAACAAACTCTGTCAAAGGGAATGTCAGATCTCGATAGAAACATCTGCATCCCAGAAGACCAACAATGGCGTTCCTCCTCATGCCAGCAGGGCACGGACGCGACACCACCAATTGGAGCCATGACAAAGTCCCCAGTTCCAAGACTCTACGGTTCACAGACAACCTAGAGTCAGCCCTGACACCGCAGAAAGCGGAGCAAGTCAACCCGACACCGCAGAAAGCGGGGTACGTCAGCAAATGACCTCGTCGTGGAAACATGTCAACCCTTGACCTCCCTGTCGTCAAGCAACGCTTCGACTCGGATACATGTCAACCCCTGACCTCCCTGTCGTAAAGCAACGCTTCGACTCAGATACATGTTAAACCCTGACCTTTCTATCGTCAAGCAACGCTTCGACTCGGATACATGTCAACCCCTGACCTCCCTGTCGTAAAGCAACGCTTCGACTCGGATACATGTCAACCCCTGACCTCCCTGTCGTAAAGCAACGCTTCGACTTGGATACATGTCAAACCCTAACCTCTCTGTCGTAAAGCAACGCTTCGACTCGGATACATGCCAAACCCTGACCTCCCTGTCGTAAAGCAACGCTTCAACTCGGATACATGTCAAACCCTGACCTCCCTGTCGTAAAGCAAGGCTTCGACTCGGATACATGTTAACCCCTGATCTCCCTGTCGTAAAGCAACGCTTCGACTCGGATATATGTCAACCCCCGACCTCCCTGTCGTAAAGCAATGTTTCGACTCGGATACATGTCAAACCCTGACCTCCCTTTCATAAAGCAGCGCTTCGACTCGGATACATGTCAACCCTTGACCTCCCTGTCGTGAAGCAGCGCTTCGACTCGGATACATGTCAAACCCTGACCTCCCTGTCGTGAAGCAATGCTTCGACTCGGATACATGTCAACCCCTGACCTCCCTGTCGTAAAGCAACGCTTCGACTTGGATACATGTCAAACCCTGACCTTCCCTGTCTTAAAGCAATGCTTCGACTCGGATACATTTCAAAACCTTGACCTTCCCCTGTCGTAAAGCAATGCTTCGACTCAGAAACATGTCAACCCCGAACCCCCCCCGTCGGAGCAATGCTCCATCTCGGAAATACATCAATCCATGATCTCCCCGTCGTAAAGCAATGCTTCGACTCGTAAATAAGTCAACACATGAACCTATAAAAAGAAAGTTCTCTTGTGAGATCCTTATGACTCTCACAAGAAAAGGCACTTAGGAGTCCCCACGACCCCTAAGTAGAAATTGCACCTACGAGATCCTCTCGACTCGTAGGGAGAAAAGTCTTTATGGGACCCCCACGGCTCATAAAGTTGAAAAGTCTTAGGCGACAGATCTGAACCTGTTTCCGAAGCCATCGCTGCCCTACAAGAAAACCAAGATAAACTACATATGAACCACATCCACCAAAGCTACATGCAAGCATGAGATAAAAAAAATATGTCTTTTATTCATGTATTCAAAATGAATACAAGATACATCTCATAGGAGAATCAAAATGAATACAAAATGTTTTTATTCATAAGTGGATAAAAAAGTGATAATAAAGAAAATACAATGAAGAAAAAAGTCTTTAAACCTGCAGGTGACACAATAAGCTCCTCAATCCATCGCTCTTCCACTGGGCCTCGGCTTCAAGCTTGGTCATTGCCACAAGACAGGTTTCCACCTGAGACTATTGGGTATGATACGAGACGAACCGGCTCTCGAGCTCCCTTTCAGTTGCCTTATGATTTTCAACCATCTTACGGGTAAAAATAACGGCTTTATCAAGAGCTACCACCTCCTTGATAGCTTCTTGAACTACCCGCCAAAGTTCGTACGCACGAGTGTTCTTAGCGATTGGCCGTGCACCGTTCGATCCATCTTCACAAAACTTGATTTCACGACGTCGGAGGAAAGGCGGATGCATTCAAGGCTGTGTAGGCAGACTTCCACTCGGCAACAATACTCAACCCAAAATACGCGCAAATCATGTGCTATGTAAGGCAATGAGGAGAGTCCTTGGTATACACCCTATTAAGCATGCATTTGCAACTATATGCTTGCTTAAATAGAAATGGCATCCAAAACATGCTGATTTGCGGGAAACACGACAATAGCACTTGCACTTAAAGAAAATTCCTAGGGGAAAAGTATAAAGCTCATGTACACAGGAGGGATGCACGAACGAATATATGACGAACAGAAAAATTCAATAGAAGAACATTCAACAGTCAATGATAGGAGAAATACATTGATTTAAATATACTACTCTACAGGGAAAAGGTCACCAAATATGGAATCGGAGATATAAGGGTTAATAAAACAAAATACAAAGTTCTCTAATTCCCTCTTTGCTTTCTCCAACACGTCGAAGCGACGGTTTTCCCGAAGAGTCGCTTCCCACCGGTTAGCACCGTGCTCATCAGTAAAAGCGAACATGATGGCCCGCCGAGCTCTTATTTGACCCAGTAAATGAATCGAGTGATCCTTCAGAGGCTGGGCAATTAAGCATGCCTCGTGAAAACACTCGATTTTGTCCTTCGCCGCATCGAGAATCGCTGGGGTCATCTCTGTCGGATGAGGAGGGATGTCGGCAAGCACGGATAAAAGGATCATCCAGAGCTAAATGGAACCCATAGGAAAAGGAAAACCCCTACGAGTTTGGAGTTCGTACATCACTGTGTCAGATTCGGTGTCGGTGAGATGGGGATCCACTAGCCGCGCAGCAAAGCGAGGAATCATCTCCTCGACGGGCCCTTCCCATGGTTGCCGACGAGCGTGAGGGCGGTTGCAAGCCATAACCTCTGGTCTGTTTCTCAAAATGATCACCCTAAGGCTTAAATGGGTTTCTCTTTGAAGAGAGGAAGAAAAGGCACGGCTTCAGATTATAAAGAGAAGCATTCAATGTTGTGTACAGAAAATATTGCGCATGGTGGAACTATTCCCAAGGCCTAGAAAAAGGGAGAGCATGGGAAATAAAAGAAGTGACTCATTGGAATCAGAATAAGGAGATGAAACGACCTCATCAGCAGAGTCT
The DNA here is from genome assembly GCA_030015575.1 of Agapanthus africanus. Classification (NCBI taxonomy): domain Eukaryota; kingdom Viridiplantae; phylum Streptophyta; class Magnoliopsida; order Asparagales; family Amaryllidaceae; genus Agapanthus; species Agapanthus africanus. Next base: position 670,371,106 of record CM057344.1, on the reverse strand, counting down.
CACAGGCATGGCACGTGAGCACCCGTGTTGAATCATTTTGAAAATTAAAACAGTACCGCACATGCATAACACGTAAGCAGGCGCTAATCTAGGATTGAAATCCCCAGTAGTGCCTCATGCGCAAAACATGCGAACACCAATAACAGTATGACAAAACCTCATACAGAACACATGTAAACGTAAAAAAGGGGGAAAGGAAAGTTTTTTCATTCATTCTCCGAGATTTCATACAAAAATAAAAGAAAATGTTTACAACGGTAAAACATTAAATCCAGGACATGGATTAAGAAATTCGGAAGTAAGGCCGTCTAAAATGCTTCTGGTCTCTCTGACCATTCTTGTGTGCATCATCTCGCGAATGCAAGTGTAAAGATCCTCGCTAATGTCCTCCGCCCTCTGATAAGCAGCGATTATCGTCGTCTGTTGGAAAATTTGATGCAAGATATCAACAAGATTATCTTGCTATTTCTTCGAGATCAGGCCTATTAGACATACTGAGTGCACCTTATCTTCAACATCGTCCAGAGCCTTAAGCTGCATGGCTTCGTAAAAACCAGGAAGTGCGTTCCAAATTGCTCTCACGACGAGCTTCAAAAGAGCGGAGCGACGAGGAAGTAGTTGACCGTTGTATTCATTAAAACGACTCTTAATCTCAGCACATTGAGCATTTGTGAACTCCTGGTTTTGACAACGGCCTAGTGCGCGGGTGTCTCCATAAGAAATAATTTCATCAAGATCGTACAGATGAGCGACCATAGTGTCTGGAAGGAAAATCAGTGAGAGTTTAGTGGTCAGACTGATTAAGAAAATACTTATTGAAACAGACACAGGAATTTAAACAACTCTTGATATTCTCATGGAGAAAACAAGTTCTGTTAAGTTACCAACAAATTCAAATTTGTGCGAATAAGGGTAAAACCCTATGAAAAGATTCTCAAGAACACTAGGGAATAAAATTCCCAAAAGGTCCTCCTGATCTTTCAGAGCTAAGCTCTTTGCTGTAGGAATTAAATTCCTATTATATGATGGAATTAAATTCCAGAAACTCACAAAAAACATATATGAGAAATGAAATCTCATGAATCCTAAACAATAGAGGTGAATGTTCAAGATATGGAAGTTTACTACTCAAAGATCACATCTTTTGGATTCCTAAGAGGATGAGTTTCTTAGGAGAGCAAAGCTCTCATGATGGATTTAAAATCCAGAAATTTTTTGTTCAAAAAGGAAAGTTTTCTGATGTACAAAAGCTTTACCTAAAAAGGGTTTCTTTTGACAGAGTTTAACTCTGGAATTATAATGGCAGATAACTAAGCTCTGAGGAAGAGAATTAAATTCTCAAAGAAAACAAAGAAGGAAGAAGATGAAGGAAACAGTTGCTGCGTAAGAAACTAAACCCTTGCATTTATAAGACGTGACAGGGGCGGTTCATCTCCCCGTTCTCTTAGGCAATCCAACGGTTATAAAGGTGACAGCGTTGCACCCACGTGCAAACCACGTGAGAACAACACTGTAGGGGCATTTGTTCCCTTACAGAAAATAAAGAAATAAACAAAGCAACGGGAAAAAGTCCCCAAGTGAAGCATCATGTGCCCACACGTGACAGGCGCTGCACTTGACGAAACTAAGCCAAAATTGGGCCTCACGTGCAGACATGTGACCGTTATAGACAAAGTATATAGGCGCCTGAATAAAGCAAGAAATTGGAAAAAAACACTCACGTGATAGCACGTGACACTTTTTTGTGGGCTTAACTTGGTGGGGTTATGTGCTACACGTGATAAACTCTTATACCTTTTGAACCGATAGAAGTAAATTCTAATTAAATGGGACCAAAAGCCTTATTTAGAAAATATTTCCTTGGATCTTTCTAAACAAGAAAGATTACGCTCTGTAAAACAGAGCGCCGTTGGATTAAAGATCCAAAGGTAATTAAAAATCACTAATCTACAGAAAAATTCTGTGCAAGGAAATATCTTCCTAAACTTATTAAGATCAACAAAAGAAATATTTTCTGTAAAACAGAAGTCCTTGGATTAAAAATCCAACGGTAAATAAAATTCACCGAGTAATCTAAAGGATCATGTTGGTTGATTAGAAAATCAATCAAAATCTCCCAATGAGAGATTTTCTAAACAAATTGATTCCCTTCTTTCTCCTATAAATAGGAGCCAAGAGACGCAAAAAAGAGGAGATACGGAAAAAAGGATAGAGAAAAAGGGAGAGAGAGAAACCCCCTCGTAAGCTTAGAGAATTTAATTCTCCAGAGAGAAGAAGGCCACTTAAAACAGAAAAAGAAACTCTAGGTAAGAGAAGGAACGAAACACAGAGAATATCTCATCTCCTTTTCACTTCCATAAGAGTTTAACTCTTCTAAAAAGAATTTAGTTCTTCCTTTGGTTGAGATCTGCAGAAGCAGATCTCCCCACAAGTTGAGAATTTAATTCTCATCGGGGAGATCCTGCCATGCAGATCCAAAACCCAGGGGAAGATCTAAGTGCAGAGAATTTAATTCTCCCTAAAAAATATATAGGAATTTAATTCCTCTGATAAAATAAGGGTTTAACCCTTCATATAGAACTTAGTTCTTTCTTATAGTGAAAAATCTGCAGAAGCTGATCTCCTCACAAGTTAAGAATTTAATTCTCAGCGAGGAGATTCTTCTATGCAGATCCCAAACCTAAGAGAAAAAAATTAAGTCCTAAGAATTTAATTCTTATAAAACAGTGGGCTTGAAAGTCTCAAAACTCAAGATCTCCATGCACGTAAAAAGATTAGCACCCAATATGATAATGGCCGATCATGTGCTCCCACGTGAGCACCCTTGGTGAGTGAAAGAGAACAACTAAGATCAGGTCATGTGATCCTATGTGACCCTTCTAAAAGTGCTTAGCATTTCCAAAAGGGAAAGGGTATAAACCCCAGAATCAGTTATCACCTTTGTGACGCCTCACGTGATCCCACATGGCCCTCTAAAAGTGCTTAGCACTTATACAGAAAAGGGAATGAGCCCAAATGCAGCGCTTACATTTGGATAATACCTCACGTGTCCGCACGTGACCATTTAATGAAACAATTGCTCAGGACTCGTATGGAGAGAAATATATCTAAAAGCAGCGCTCATATCTTGAAGGCGCCTCACGTGTCCACACGACTGCAGGGAGCTAAGTGTTTAACACTTCATATAAAAGAATACAAGTAAAACAAAAAGGAAGAGGGGTGTCAGAACCCAAATGAATGCCCAGCATTGTTGAACAAAAAAGGGACCGAGCCCAAACAAATGTTCAACATTTTATTCAAAACTGAGTGGACTGGGCCTAAGTTGGCCTCAAGTCCTTAATTCAGATCAACCAAGCCTATGTGCTCACAATCTTTTTTAATTGGTCTTAGTCCCAAACCTGACTACAGATCCCCTAATCAACATTGGTTCAAGGGTACATCTCTTCATACCTCTGATACATGTCGTTGTAATTCTTTAACTTCTTCAGAGAGATGGAGGGTCTCAATAACCAATAACTTTTGGCGCATCCCCAAACGGTTAAACCAAAACCATACAGACCATGATGACTTTAAACCTCACAGATTATGACGTCTTTAAACCAGACTATGATGTCTCTAAACTCGATGGACTGCAATGTCCTAAAACTAACAATGGACCGTAACGTCCCTAAACTAAAATGATAGAGTTTAAATACTCTTTCGTTGGATCTAAATGATCCTCAAATCATGTTGAGTAGATCTTAGTTTGAGATTAGACTAACGTATCCTCAACAAACGTTTAAGTTGATCTTAATCTAAAATAAGATTAACGATTCTTAAACCAACCCCAACCCAAACCCAAATCTAAGAAAATACGGATTTGGACTAATCCACGCCCTACGGGCGACAATATAAATTAGTCTCCGTATACAATCCATGGGCAGCCAAAAATAAAACAAACACACACGACACAAAGTGACCATATAGAGAAGGAGAAAGTGGTTACCGCTATGCGGTAGCGTAATTAGCTGCAGGGGCTTGCGCCTGCAGGGAAGAGCGTCCCCACAATAAAAAAACCCTTCGTACACGAGGGGGGATCTGACGAAGTCTGCTACAACAGCCGCATCTGTTTAAACCTCCGATACACGGTGCCATAAATCAACTTGGTATCTTCGGAGAGGTGGACGGATAAAACCAAATAGCATCTGCCCCCAAAATTCAGGTCAGACGTCCCAACGTCCCGGTCGCGTCTTTTGGCAGAGAACACCACATATTTTAAAAAAAAACCGGTTTTGTTTTAAAGCGGTATTTGTATTCGTTTACAATTATGCATTTACAACTCTCATTAGGGGACCCGCTAATGGATGGTACGGATTATCACATATTCCGAGGATAGTAGAGCGAGATGCAGCACTCCTCGCAGAATATTCGATCTCAAAAGGATATAAAATACGGTTTTTAAGAAATGCAAATTTTCTAAATAAAACTAATTTTCAAAATTAAATAAAATTATAAATCCATATTTTCATTATATTATGAAACTATATTTTTCTAAAAAAATGAAAGATTAAAAAATGTTAATAAAATACCATCATGTTACTAAAAATGACCAGATTTCAATAAAATACTATAAACTTTTAAAAGCTAGGTATTTATCATTAAAACATCCCAATAATTAAAACACATGCTCATGAAAACCCTAAATGTTATAAATCACCCGCGAGCTTTTATTTTTAATCTATATTAAAATATTTTTCATAAAACCCCTTCGAGATATACAAAACAATATTTTAAGGATTTTAGTAAATATACGTTTAAGCGGGATCAATTCTCTTGAGCCCCAGAGAACCAGAGAAAGTGAGTGCTTGTCTATTCAGGTTAGACAATTTAACGGAGTTATCAATGTCAATTGTCTTGGAAAAGAACACAAATCCTGCCGTCTATGTACAGCAGTTGCCGATTACTCACGAACCTAAAAATTCAAGAGTTAAATCAATTTACAAGTGTTTGACTCAATCTGAGTCCAAACGCAACCCGAATCCAAAATAAAACATGAACTCGAATACTTATCATGAAGAAGAACACTCAAAATCAATATCAAACTCAAACTTGTATACTTATCTTGACTTGACCGAACCATAGTTATAACTTGATATGAACTCAACATGACAACTTAAACACATGATTATATCATGAACATGAACCTGAACATTTTATATCCATGGTTTCGGTTAAGACTTGTAAACTTAATTTATACAATATATTGCGCGGGGATAAAATGGTAGACTGGTACGGAACGTATATCGTGTTGTTGGGGTCAAAAGTTACACCCCGGTTGACTAAGTCAAAGTCAAAGTCAACCCCAAGCCAGGTGGGCCCAAGCCCAGGCCAAGTGGGCCCATGCCCAACTCGATCCCCGCGGCCAGCCTCACCCATGCCAAAATGAAAATTATGTAATAAATAATTTTGATGTAATTTTCATACATGAATGTAAGAAAAATGGGCATAAAGCCAAATTTTTGTAAAGCTCGTGGCTCATGTGCAAAAGAAATGAGCTCATGAGGCATGAGATGGGCAAAATACCATTTTGTAAAGCCGAAGAGGCTATATGTAAATTTGTAAGCCTATATAAGGCAACATGATAATGAAATAAAAAAGAGAATTCATTCCCTTCGAAATTTAGGGTTTCTGTGCCTCCTTCTCCTTCCTCAAGATTCTAAACCTTCTTTCCTTTTCTGAATTAAATCAAGAGTTTCACTCTTCCATTTAAAAAAAAAAAGTTTTTCACCATCAAACCCTTGAAGGGGAACTTAGATCTTCCATCAGATCTCAAAAAGGGAAGATTTTTAAATTTCACCCCCTTTTCTCTAAGATCCGGCCAACAAAAGAGGAGGAAGAAGGAGACCCATCTCCAAAAATCCCACCTTCGGAAGATCCAAGGCCTAAAAGAAGATCCAGGGCCAAAGAGGAGAAGAAAGGGGTCTCCTTTGATCATTTCCAAAGATTTCCAGGAGTTTAACTCCATTCAAGATCTGTTGGAGTTTAACTCTATAAATCAAACCCCTTTTTATAGGAGTTTAACTCCATTCAAAATCTTTCGGAGTTTTAACTTCATAAATAAAAAAATCCTCTATCGGAGTTTAACTCCTACTTCCGGGGATAAAAGACCCCTCTTTCCGCCAGCGCCCAAGCGTCCAGCGCCCACGTGCCGGGCACGTGAGGCGCTAGTACCCAAGCGCCGGGAACATGAGTCGCTGGCGCCCAAAAGCCCAGCGCTAACGCCAGCGCCCAAGCACCCAACGTCCAGCTCCCTAGCGTCTTTAAGACGCTCCTCACCCTACTTTTTCACACTCCACAACACTTCCCCCGTTAGAAAAAATTTCTAACGGGGCGCTGCTAGCCCCCTTGACCCTCAGCCCTCTATCCGGATAGCAGGACCCCCGTAAAACTTTGCGGGGCCCCCGATATATCCAAAACCCCTCAAGACACACATACGCACACTGCACATTGAGTTCACATGACTAGTTTGACTCGTCAATCGGAGGTTCCCTCGCTCCAAAGGCGAGGGGTAATTAACGACAGCTTAGTCCGCGGCTGCCGGAGATTCGGATCCCCACAACCAATAAACCCCCGCCTATCCTAGGCAGGAGGAATCTGTAGTACGCTTGACAAGCGTGCACGTATTCCCATCTCACCGGGGTGACAAAAAACACCCTACAGATTCTGGCACGCTCGGTGGGACTAATCTCTCCTCCCATATTTCGGGTTAAATATCCATGCGAAATCAATTAACATATACATTGATTGCCTGTACTGAAATCATGCTTCTATTTGCAGGTTAATGACTTTCGACTGCAATCCTCGGACGCAACAAAATGTCTCCAAGGACAATCTCAGCTTCCGGCACAATTTCCATCTCCTACACGATGAAGATGGACGCCAGAATGGTCCTTCCAGCCAGTCTCGAACGACAATGGGAAGAGCCGCTGCTACCATTCGGCTCTATTCTTTTCGTGGCAGCTAATGCCATCTCAGCTCCTCAAGCTCCGGTGAAAGACAAACCGGGCTCGAAAGGTAAGATGCCAAATGTAACAACTCCAAATTTTGTGTATATAAAATTGTTTAAAAGTTAATGTATACTTGGGGTATTTACAATTCCTGTGAGTACTATAAGTATTTGATTTAATTTTGAACAGCAAGAAAGAGCTTATAGCTCACTAGTAAGACCTTGCACTACTGAACCAAAGCATCAGAGTTCAAATCCCATCAGCCATAATATCTTTTTATTTTAAATTCTTTTAACCCTTTAGAAGTCCAAGAGTTTACACATGCAACAACGTAATAGGGTAAGTTACAGAATAAACAAACATAAACACGAGGGCAATTGAAGCGACAGGGACACGTGGCCTAAGAACCAACACCTCCCGTCGGAATTGGGCCGGCGACATGGGAAATAAAACCGGCGACGTCGGTCTCCCCTGTCCCAAATGCTCCAAAACTTCACCCCTGCACCCTTTCAGCTACCCCACTACTCTCTTATTACTTGTTTACTCTGAATTAAGCCAAAGAGCAATAAAATGCCTATTTAATCTCATTTTAATGCATATTTCAATACATTCTTTAAACACCCTAAACCCTAATTTTCCCTATAAATACCACCCTCATTTCACATCTCATCTCTCACAATTCCCTGCCAAAACTCTCATGAAATTTCCAAGTTCGCATAGTGTACAAGTGGAGTTAACAAAGGGCGAAACTCCGACGAAGTTCCGGCGACGATACGAGGAGTTTCCGGCAACGAAACGAGGTATCGCCGAATCCTTGACCTCCTCCTACCTCTCCCCTCTCATCAAAGCCAGTAAGTCCCCATCCCCCTCTCATTCTCTAATCTAAAAACTTTAAATTCTAAAACCCGACGGAAGCGAAGTTAATCCGACTTCCGATACGGTTTTTCTTTAAAAACTATAATTTTTCTTAATCAAGATACCTTCATATCATCACATATTGTTCATTAAACATTAATAAATATCTTTAATAAGTTTCATTACAAAAGATTGTTATATGTATCTTTTATTGAAATTTTATATTAAAATACCACAAACTTTAGCTTCCGACATAAACTCTATAATACCTTTATACCTTTAGAAAACTCATGAGGTAATGACCCATCTCCTCACAATACACATATCTAATATAGCACGATAAAATTTGGGAATATAGATTTGGGAAAATACGACTTTACATATAACTACTTTCAACTTATAAAACATTTTCTATAAGAAGGGTATTTAACAAATCTTTGCAATTGCGTCTCTACAACCCACTCTTGGAAACCCCATTTAGGATGGTGCAGATTATCGCACTTCCTCAGGCCTACTAGAGTGAGATGCAGACCTCTGCAAGGAACATACGATCTCGAAAGATTTTTAAAACATTTTTCTTTAGAAATTGTTATTTCTATTATAAATAAAATTTATATTTTTAATAAATAAACATATATGTAATTAATATCAAAATATCTATTTTTTTATATTTATAATATTCCAAATTTCCAAAATTCAAGAAAAACATTCTATTTACAAGAAAATACCATACAATTTCAATATTTCAAATAAATACATTATACTTTAAAACTAGGTCATATTCAGTAGAAATTTCACATTTAATAAAAGAAACATCTATGAAAACTCTAAAGACGATAATTAAATACTTGAGATATATTTTGAAAGTATAACAAAAACTATTTTACATAAAACCCCTCAAGTTATACTAAATTACAATAAGGACCCTAGTAAACATAGGTTTAAGCGGGACCAGTCTCTTGAGCCTCACGGAGTCGGAGATATGGGTGCTTGCCCATTTAAGGTAGACAACTTAACAAACGGTGCTATCAACACGGTAATTGTCTTTGAAAAAGACACAAATCCTGCCGTCCATGTGCAGCAGTTACCATAACACCAAAACGATCAGGATTTCAAGTTCTTTTAAAAGTGTCTGACTCAGACTGAGTCTCGATATAATAAAACTGACTTGAATATGATTCAAGTATATTTTCAACATGAATCCATGAATCCATATATTCAATCTATTCAATTTATACAACTTGACCGAACCGAACTATGGATATACTCCATTTACATGTTCATCCATTATATCCGTTCCATTACTGATATCATGATTTCGGCAAGTCATCCATCTATATACAATATAAAAGTCAAACAATACAAACAATACAATCAAGATATCGCGGGGTTTATAAGGGGTAGATTGGTACGGAAGGTGTTAGAAGTGGCACGAGACCACAACTATAAGGCATCTAACCTGAATCTCCATTGCCGTTGTACCGTGGCTGAACGGTTCCTTATACTCCGTATACCGTAGTCTCTGGTATAGTGAGACTCCTTTTGTATACACTGGCCTCTTTTGTACCAAGCTAAACAACAGCGTTAACAATATAATACAAGTTTAAAAGTTGCACTCTCTCTCTGTTTATTCTGTTTCTCCCTCATCTTTGGGACTTACCGAGCGATTGTTCGCTGACGACATTCTTTTTTCTTTCTTCTTTGGAATGTTGTCAGGTGGATCAGACCTTCATGTAACGACCCCAATATTACTATACCATCGTGTTTTCTTTCTTTAGTAAAATATTGTATTTATTTATTCGTAGTATTTTTCCGTATATTTTGTTTTCTATTATATATATATTATTTTATTATTCCATCTATTTTTTTTCCAAACCTAATTTTTCAAACTAAATCTTAACCTATTTCAAATTAAACGCAAGACCCGACCCAGCCAATAACCCAAATCTAATCTCATTTTCATTTTCTTTTATAAAAACTATGAGCCCAAAAGCCCACTTTCTTTTTAAGCAACAACAAATATTTAATTCTAATTAATATGTGCATGAACGATCTTATAGCACATTAGTTAAGTTCTTACATTATTATTCCATAAGTCATATGTTCAAATCCAAATTCTTGCAATTATTTTTTTTTATCAATTTTTATTCTTCTCATAACTTATAAATGAGACCTTTCATTCCAGAATGATGACCTTTAATTTCTCTTTTAATTCCCATATTGAAAGCATATATTATGATAGATAATTCACAATCACACCATCTTTATTTGTCCCCCTCTTTTTTTTTTTTCCCTCACATTTTTCTATCTCTCCCTTCTCCCTCTTCACCGAGAGTCCTAGAAGAAGAACACAAAGAAGTTTTCAAGAAGGTCTCGCTAGTAACGCGAACCTATAGGCGGATAGACAAGCCCGGTGACAATACCCGCTTGTGTATGTAAGTCTCTTCTCTCTCCCCCCTTCCATCTCTTTATTCTCCTCTTGTCATATCTCGTGAACCCGCTATTCTTTTCATATCATAATCTATAAAAGAAGATAAACATAAACACATACATATATATAAGTTTAGATATATATGGTTCTTATGGTTTAATAATACCTTATTACATCTTGTTAAAATTAAAGAGTTTTCAATTCTTTGTTCATGACTATGAATGTTTATTATGAGTTGTGAGAACATAAATTTCATGCCACAATATATCTACGATATCTCATAGAATCGGTTTGCTTATTAAAAGAAAAGGAGAAGCTTGCATAAAAAAAAATGCTAGTTAATCTTTTTGCAGATTTTAGCATACATATCAATACCTGTTCCTTTAAAATAAATTTTATAAATTAATTTTTAGTTCTGGAAATTTCAGCAAATTTACATATGATAGAATATATTTTTCTGTACACAATGTAAAAATTTTAGATCGAATCGCTCAACGGTTTAGAAATTATATCATTTTTATTCACTGTTCGTAAAACAGAAAACTGCAGTTATCGGTCAACTTCTACGATACATAACCTGGTATAATGATATCCAAATTGAGCAAACTCAGGTGTTTTTGATATCTACATCGAAATATCTAGATTTTCTTATTTTTAAGTTTTTACTGAAAATCGACGTAAGATATAGAAAACTGCGTTACAATATTATGTGACGGATCTGGACAGAATCTGTCCTGATTCGCACACAATTTTTAAATAGGACATAACTTGAACACCCGATGTCTGTTTGTGACAAAAGTTTAGATGTGTAGATGCATAATTGATTTAGCTATAATTTTCTGTGTATTAGATTACTTAGAAATGCATGAAACAACCCGACATACGATTTGCAATATAACATATAGTTGCTGTCCAGAAATCTGAATTTCTGTTTTAAACGCTGATATTAAAATGATTATAACTAGAGCTTAAGAAATCCAAATCATGTGAAGAATGGTGTTTTGGATAGGTATATCGAAAGACCTACGATTTTCTAATAATCTTCGTAACCTGAAACCCGATAAAAATTAACTCAAACTGCGTTTTAAAAATATGTGACGGTGCTGAACAGATTCTAATTTATTTTGTGCAACGATACGGAAATAGATATACCTCTCAAACCGGTAGTCGTATTTAGGTGAAACTGGAACTCACGTATGAAAAACACTTAGAGCCATATTTCTGTTTATATTCCGCATTCGTTCGACTTGATTAATTAGTCGTACATAATATTTCTTTATATCATTGTTTTTGGTAGTTACTTGTATAATATACTTGATTCATTTCATGCTATTCGAACATGTATACATATTTATCTTGATCATTAAATTGTTGTATGTACATAAAGACGATAATTAAATACTTGAGTTGTATTTTGAAAACTATACAAAATTATTTTTACATAAAACCCTCTCAAGTTATACTAAATTACAAAAAGGACCCTAGTAAACATAGGTTAAAGCGGAACCAGTTCTCTTGAGCCTCGGGGAGCCGGAGAATATGGGTGCTTGCCTATCTAAGGTAGACAATCTAACAAACGGTGTTATCAACACGGTAATCGTCTTTGAAAAAGACACAAATCCTGCCGTCTATGTGCAGCGGTTACCAATAACACCAAAATCTAATTCAGGACTTCAATTTCTTTTCTAATTGTCCGACTCAGACTGAGTCTCATTATAATCAAACTGACTCGAATATGATTCAAGTATGAAATTAAAAAACAACAATTCAATATGAATTCATGAATCCATATATTCAATCTATTCAATCTCTATTGACCGAACCGAACCATGGATATACTTCCATTTACATGATTCTCCAGTTACACCCATTTACTGATATCATGGTTTCGGCAAGTCATCCAATTATACAATCTATAATAAAAGACAATACAAGTTGCAATACAATACAAACAATACAATCAAGAAATCGCGGGGTTTAAGGGGTGGATTGGTACGGAAGGTGTTAGAAGTGGCACGAGACTGCAAGATTTAAGACACCTAACCTGAATTCAATTGCCGTTGTTCCAGGTTGTATAACGGAGTCTTGTACTTCCATTTTCCTTTAGTCTCTGGCATATAGAGATTTCTCTCGTATACACTGGTATCCTTCTGTACCAAGCTACAAACAACAGCGTTAATAAATACAACAGTATAACAATATAATACAACTTTAAAAGTTACACTCTCTCTTTTTCTGTCTTTTCTACTTCTTCCTTATCTTTGGGACTTACCGAGCGATTTGTTCGCTGACGACATTCTCTTTCTTTCTTCTTTGAATGTCGTCGGGTGTTTCGGACCTTCCAGAGATCAAGCCTAGAACTGAAGACTTGGACCAGTTTATTGAAGATCCCGAGCTGTAGTTACACTTGTATACATTTCATTTCAGTATTTTCCATTTCTGTTATGCCACTGTTTAGGCATTGCTTTCATTCAGATGTATTTACTTTTCAATGCATTGTACAAAAGAATGTATATAAATAAAGTTAATGTTTCATTACATTTGACTCTTGTGTATTTTTCTTTTATATTGCTTAGTTATGCTTAGTATATTTATTTCCGAGTAAATACGTAGCGACCTCGTAGTGACCCCTTCGCCGTACACCGGGAAGCGGTGCGTGACAGGTTTTGTTGGTGGCCCATGCAGGTCTGAGCTGTATGGAACTCTACCATGCAGTTCAACACTGTGTAGATAACCTAAGCAATATAACACAAGAAACAGCAACTGAAAATATTCTATACATTACATATTCCTTGAATCCATCTTGAACTCCACCTTCTGCTTTCTTGAAGTCCATCTCAAGACTTTTGAATTCTTAACTCTTAATCATCCTTTCTATTTGTATCTCGTTGGCATATTAGCTCAATTGGTTAGAGTATCAATCGACGGAGCTCGAAAACGACATCATCTTAATCCTATTTCCTTACTTTGTTGTAATATCCTTTTTGAGTAATTTCAAGGACGAAATTAGTTTTAAGGAGGGTAAAATGTAATGACCCCAATATTACTATACCATCGTGTTTTCTTTATTTAGTAAAATATTGTATTGATTTATTCGTAGTATTTTTCCGTATATTCTGTTTTCTACTATATATATATTATTTTATTATTCCATCTATTTTTTTCCAAACCTAATTCTTTAAACTAAATTTTAAGCTATTTCAAATTAAACGCTAGACCCGACCCAGCCCATAACCCAAATCCAATCTTATTTTCATTTTCTTTTATAAAACTATGAGCCCAAAAGCCCATTTTCTTTTTAAGCAACAACATATATTTAATTCTAATTAATATGTGTATGAACAATCTAATAGCACATTGGTTAAGTCCTTACATTGTTATTTCATAAGTCATATGTTCAAAATCCATTCTTGCAATTATTTTTTTTAATCAATTTTTATTCTTCTCATAACTTACAAATGAGACGTTTCATTTCCAAAATGAATGGTGACCTTTCATTTCTCTTTTAATTTCCATATTAAATGCATATATTATGATAGATAATTCACAATCACACCATCTTTATTTGTCCCCATCTTTCTTTCTTTTTTCCTCACATTTTTCTATCTCTCCCTTCTCCCTCTTCACCTAGAGTCCTAGAAGAAGAACACAAAGAAGTTTTCAAGAAGCTCTCGCTAGTAACGCGAGACTATCGGCGGATAGACAAGCCCGGTGACAATACCAGCTTGTGTATGTAAGTCTCTTCTCTCTCCCTCCCTCCATCTCTTTATTCTCCTTTTGTCATATCTCGTGAACCCGCTATTCTTTTTATATCATAATCCATAAGAGAAGATAAACATAAACACACACACACACACACACACACACACACACACACACATATATATAAGTTTAGATATATATGGTTCTTATGGTTTAATAATACCTTATTACCTCTTATTAAAATTAAAGAGTTTTCAATTTTTTGTTCATGACTATGAATATTTATTATGAGTTGTGAGAACATAAATTTCATGCCACAATATATCTACGATATCTCATGGAATCGGTTTTCTTATTAAAAGAAAAGGAGAAGCTTGCATAAAAAAAATACTAGTTAATCTTTTTGCTGATTTTAGCATACATATCAATACCTTTACCTTTAAAATAAATTTTAGAAATTAATTTTTACTTCTGGAAATTTCAGGAAATTTACATATGATAGAATATATTTTTCTGTACACACTGTAAAATTTTTAGATCGAATCGCTTAACGGTTTAAAAATTATATCATTTTTATTCATTGTTCGTAAAACAGAAAACTGCAGTTATCGGTCAACTTCTACGATACATAACTTAGTATACCGGTATCCAAATTGAGCAAACTCAGCTGTTTTTGATATCTACATCAAAATATCTAGATTTTCTTATTTTTAAGTTTTTACTGAAAATCGACGTAAAATATAGAAAACTACGTTACAATATTAAGTGACGGATCTAGACAGAATCTGTCCTGATTCGCACACAATTTTTAAATAGGACATAGCGCGAACACTCGATGTCTGTTTGTGACAAAAATTTAGATGTGTAGATGCATAATTGATAAAGCTATAATTTTCTGTATATTAGATTACTTATAAATGCATGAAACAACTCGACATAGGATTTGCAATATAACATATAGTTGCTGTCCAGAAATCTGAATTTCTGTTTTAAACGCTGATATTAAAACGATTATAACTAGAACTTCAGAAATCCAAATCATGTGAAGCATGGTGTTTTGGATAGGTATATCGAAAGACCTACAATTTTCTAATAATCTTCGTAACCTGAAATCCGATAAAAGTTAACTCAAACCGCGTTTTAAAAATAGTTGACGGTGCTGAACAGATTCTGATCTGTTTTGCGCAACGATACGGAAACCGATATACCTCTCAAACCGGTAGTCGTATTTAGGTGAAACTGGAACTCACGTATGAAAAACACTTAGAGCCATATTTCTGTTTATATTCCGCATGCGTTCGACTTGATTAATTAGTCATACATAATATTTTTTTACATCATTGTTTTTGGTAGTTACTCGTATAATATACTTGACTCATTTCATGCTATTCGAACATGTATACATATTTATCTTAATCATTAAATTGTTGTATGTACATAAAAATGATAATTAAATACTTGAGTTGTATTTTGAAAACTATACAAAATTATTTTTACATAAAACCCCTCTCAAGTTATACTAAATTACAATAAGGACCGTACTAAACATAGGTTAAAGCGGAACCAGTTCTCTTGAGCCTCAGGGAGCCGGAAAATATGGGTGCTTTCCTATCTAAGGTAGATAATCTAACAAACGGTGTTATCAACACGGTAATCGTCTTTGAAAAAGACACAAATCCTGCCGTCCATGTGCAGCGGTTACCGATAACACCAAAACCTAATTCAGGACTTCAATTTCTTTTCTAATTGTCCGACTCAGACTGAGTCTCATTTTAATCAAACTGACTCGAATATGATTCAAGTATGAAATTAAAAAACAACAATTCAATATGAATCCATGAATCCATATATTCAATCTATTCAATCTGTATTGACCGAACCGAACCATGGATATACTTCCATTTACATGATTCTCCAGTTACATCCATGATTCTCCAGTTACACCCATTTACTGATATCATGGTTTCGGCAAGTCATCCAATTATATAATCTATATTACAAGACAATATAAGTTGCAATACAATACAAACAATACAATCAAGATATCGCGGGGTTTAAGGGGTGGATTGGTACGGAAGGTGTTAGAAGTGGCACGAGACGGCAAGATTTAAGACACCTAACCTGAATTCAATTGCCGTTGTTCTGGATTGTATAACGGAGCCTTGTACTTCCATTTGCCTTTAGTCTCTGGCATATAGAGACTCCTCTCGTATACACTGGTATCTTTCTGTACCAAGCTACAAACAATAGCGTTAATAAATACAACAGTATAACAATATAATACAACTTTAAAAGTTACACTCTCTCTTTTTCTGTCTTTTCTACTTCTTCCTTATCTTTGGGACTTACCGAGCGATTTGTTTGCTGGCGACATTCTCTTTCTTTCTTCTTTGAATGTCGTCGGTGTTTCGGACCTTCCATAGATCAAGCCTAGCACTGAAGACTTGGCCCAGTTTATTGAAGATCCCGAGCTGTAGTTACACTTATACACATTTCATTTCAGTATTTTCCATTTCTGTTATGCCACTGTTTAGGCATTGCTTTCATTCAGATGTAATAACTTTTCCATGCATTGTACAAAAGAATGTATATAAATAAAGTTGATATTTCATTACATTTTTCTCTTGTGTATTTTTCTTTTATATTACTTAGTTACGCTTAGCGAATTTATTTCCGAGTAAATACGTAGCGACCTCGTCGCGATCCCTTCGCCGTACACCGGGAAGCGGTGCGTGACAGGTTTTGTTGGTGGCTCATGCAGGTCTGAGCTGTATGAAACTCTACCATGCAGTTCAGCACTGTGTGGACAACCTAAGCAATATAACACAAGAAACAACAACTGAAAACATTCTTTACATTATATATTCCTTGAATCCATCTTGAACTCCACCTTCGGCTTTCTTGAAGTCCATCTCAAGACTTTTGAATTCTTAACTCTTAATCATCCTTTCTATTTGTATCTCGTTAGCATATTAGCTCAATTGGTTAGAGTATCAATCGACGGAGCTCGAAAACGACATTATCATAATCTTATTACCTTACTCTGTTGTAATATCCTTCTTGAGTAATTTCGAGAACGAAATTATTTTTAAGGAGGGTAGAATGTAACGACCCCAATATTACTATACCATCGTGTTTTCTTTCTTTAATAAAATATTGTATTTATTTATTCGTAGTATTTTTCCGTATATTTTGTTTTCTATTATATATATAATATTTTATTATTCCATCTATTTTTTTTCCGAACCTAATTCTTTAAACTAAATCTTAAGCTATTTCAAATTAAACGCAAGACCCGACCCAGCCCATAACCCAAATCCAATCTCATTTTCATTTTCTTTTATAAAACTATGAGCCCAAAAGCCCATTTTCTTTTTAAGCAACAACATATATTTAATTCTAATTAATATGTGCATGAACAATCTAATAACACATTGGTTAAGTCCTTGTATTGTTATTCCATAAGTCACATGTTCAAATCCCCATTCTTGCAATTATTTTTTTTATCAATTTTTATTCTTCTCATAACTTACAAATGAGACCTTTCATTTCTCTTTTAATTCCCATGTTGAATGCATATATTATGATAGATAATTCACAATCACACCATCTTTATTTGTCCCCCTCTTTCTTTCTTTTTTCCTCACATTTTTCTATCTCTCCATTCTCCCTTTTCACCTAGAGTCCTAGAAGAAGAACACAAAAAAGTTTTCAAGTAACTCTCGCTAGTAACGCGAAACTATCGGCGGATAGACAAGTCCGGTGACAATACCAGCTTGTGTATGTAAGTCTTTTCTCTCTCCCTCCCTCCATCTCTTTATTCTCCTCTTGTCATATCTCGTGAACCCGCTATTCTTTTCATATCATAATCCATAAGAGAAGATAAACATATATATATATATATATAAGTTTAGATATATATGGTTCTTATGGTTTAATAATACCTTATTATCTCTAATTAAAATTAAAGAGTTTTCAATTCTTTGTTCATGACTATGATTGTTTATTATGAGTTGTGAGAACATAAATTTCATGCCACAATATATCTATGATATCTCATGGAATCGGTTTGCTTATTAAAAAAAAAGGAGAAGCTTGCATAAAAAAAATACTAGTTAATCTTTTTGCCGATTTTAGCATACAAATCAATACCTTTACCTTTAAAATAAATTTTAGAAATTAATTTTTACTTCTGAAAATTTCAGGAAATTTACATATGATAGAATATATTTTTCTGTACACACTGTAAAAATTTTAGATCGAATCGCTTAACGGTTTAGAAATTATATCATTTTTATTCACTGTTCGTAAAACAGAAAACTGCAGTTACCGGTCAACTTCTACGATACATAACTTAGTATACCGGTAACCAAATTGAGTAAACTCAGCTGTTTTTGATATCTACATCGAAAAATATAGATTTTCTTACTTTTAAGTTTTTACTAAAAATCGACGTAAAATATAGAAAACTGTGTTACAATATTAAGTGACGGATCTGGACAGAATCTGTCCTGATTCGCACACAATTTTTAAATAGGACATAACTCGAACACCCGATATCTGTTTGTGACAAAAATTTAGATGTGTAGATGCATAATTGATAAAGCTATAATTTTCTGTATATTAGATTACTTATAAATGCATGAAACAACTCGACATAGGATTTGCAATATAACATATAGTTGCTGTCCAGAAATCTGAATTTCTGTTTTAAACACTGATATTAAAACGATTATAACTAGAGCTTGAGAAACTCAAATCATGTGAAGCATGGTGTTTTGGATAGGTATATCGAAAGACCTACAATTTTCTAATAATTTTCGTAACCTGAAATCCGATAAAAATTAACTCAAACTGCGTTTTAAAAATATTTGACGGTGCTGAACAGATTCTGATCTGTTTTGCGCAACGATACGGAAACAGATATACCTCTCAAACCGGTAGTCGTATTTAGGTGAAACTGGAACTCACGTATGAAAAACACTTAGAGCCATATTTCTGTTTATATTCCGCATGCGTTCGACTTGATTAATTAGTCGTACATAATATTTCTTTACATCATTGTTTTTGGTAGTTACTCGTATAATATACTTGACTCATTTCATGCTATTCGAACATGTATACATATTTATCTTGATCATTAAATTGTTGTATGTACTTAAAGACGATAATTAAATACTTGAGTTGCATTTTGAAAACTATAAAAAATTATTTTTACATAAAACCCTCTCAAGTTATACTAAATTACAATAAGGACCCTAATAAACATAGGTTAAAGCGGAACCCGTTCTCTTGAGCCTCAGGGAGCCGGAGAATATGGGTGCTTGCCTATCTAAGGTAGACAATCTAACAAACGGTGTTATCAACACGGTAATCGTTTTTGAAAAAGACACAAATCCTGCCGTCCATGTGCAGCGGTTACCGATAACACCAAAACCTAATTCAGGATTTCAATTTCTTTTCTAATTGTCTGACTCAGACTGAGTCTCATTATAATCAAACTGACTCGAATATGATTCAAGTATGAAATTAAAAAACAATAATTCAATATGAATCCATGAATCCATATATTCAATCTATTCAATCCGTATTGACCGAACCGAACCATGGATATACTTCCATTTACATGATTCTCCAGTTACAGTCATTTACTGATATCATGGTTTCAGCAAGTCATCCAGTTATATAATCTATATTACAAGACAATACAAGTTGCAGTACAATATAAACAATACAATCAAGATATCACGGGGTTTAAGGGGTGGATTGGTACGGTAGGTGTTAGAAGTGGCACGAGACTGCAAGATTTAAGACACCTAACCTGAATTCAATTGCTGTTGTTCCGGGTTGTATAATGGAGCCTTGTACTTCCATTTGCCTTTAGTCTCTGGCATATAGAGACTCCTCTCGTATACACTGGTATCCTTCTGTACCAAGCTACAAATAACAGCTTTAATAAATACAACAGTATAACAATATAATACAACTTTAAAAGTTACACTCTCTCTTTTTCTGTCTTTTCTAATTCTTCCTTATCTTTGGGACTTACCGAGCGATTTGTTCGCCGGCGACATTCTCTTTCTTTCTTCTTTGAATGTCGTCGGTGTTTCGGACCTTCCAGAGATCAAGCCTAGCACTGAAGACTTGGACCGGTTTATTGAAGATCCCGAGCTGTAGTTACACTTATACACATTTCATTTCAGTATTTTCCATTTCTGTTATGCCACTGTTTAGGCATTGCTTTCATTCAGATGTATTTACTTTTCCATGTATTGTACAAAAGAATGTATATAAATAAAGTTGATGTTTCATTATATTTGTCTCTTGTGTATTTTTCTTTTATATTGCTTAGTTACACTTACCGTATTTATTTCTGAGTAAATACGTAGCGACCTCGTCGCAACCCCTTCGCCGTACACCGGGAAGCGGTGCGTGACAGGTTTTGTTGGTGGCCCATACAGGTCTGAGCTGTATGGAACTCTATCATGCAGTTCAGCACTGTGTGAACAACCTAAGCAATGTAACACAAGAAACAGCAACTGAAAACATTCTTTACATTACATATTTCTTGAATCCATCTTGAACTCCACCTTCAGCTTTCTTGAAGTCCATCTCAAGCCTTTTGAATTCTTAACTCTTATTCATCCTTTCTATTTGTATCTTGTTGGCATATTAGCTCAATTGGTTAGAGTATCAATCGACGGAGCTCGAAAACGATATCATCCTAATCTTATTTCCGTACTCTGTTGTAATATCCTTCTTGAGTAATTTCGAGGATGAAATTATTTTTAAGGAGGGTAGAATGTAACGACCCCAATATTACTATACCATCGTGTTTTCTTTCTTTAGTAAAATATTGTATTTATTTATTCGTAGTATTTTGCCGTATATTTTGTTTTCTATTATATATATTATTTTATTATTCCATCTATTTTTTTTCCAATCCTAATTCTTTAAACTAAATCTTATGCTATTTCAAATTAAACGCAAGACCCGACCCAGCCCATAACTTAAATCCAATCTCATTTTTATTTTCTTTTATAAAACTATGAGCCCAAAAGCCCATTTTCTTTTTAAGCAACAACATATATTTAATTCTAATTAATATGTGCATGAACAATCTAATAGCACATTGGTTAAGTCCTTGCATTGTTATTTCATAAGTCACATGTTCAAATCTCCATTCTTGCAATTATTTTTTTTATCAATTTTTATTTTCTCATAACTTACAAATGAGACCTTTCATTTCACTTTTAATTCCCATGTTGAATGCATATATTATGATAGATAATTCACAATCACACCATCTTTATTTGTCACCCTCTTTCTTTTTTTTTTTCCTCACATTTTTCTATCTCTCCCTTCTCCCTCTTCACCTAGAGTCCTAGAAGAAGAACACAAAGAAGTTTTCAAGAATCTCTCGCTAGTAACGCGAGGCTATCGGCGGATAGACAAGCCTGGTAACAATACCAGCTTGTGTATGTAAGTCTCTTCTCTCTCTCTCCCTCCATCTCTTTATTCTCCTCTTGTCATATCTCGTGAACCCGCTATTCTTTTCATATCATAATCCATAAGAGAAGATAAACATAAATATATATATATATGTTTAGATATATATGGTTCTTATGGTTTAATAATACCTTATTACCTCTTGTTAAAATTAAAGAGTTTTCAATTCTTTGTTCATGACTATGAATGTTTATTATGAGTTGTGAGAACATAAATTTCATGCCACAATATATCTACGATATCTCATGGAATCGGTTTGCTTATTAAAAGAAAATGAGAAGCTTGCATAAAAAAAATACTAGTTAATCTTTTTGTCGATTTTAGCATACATACCAATATCTTTACCTTCAAAATAAATTTTAGAAATTAATTTTTACTTCTGAAAATTTCAGGAAATTTACATATGATAGAATATATTTTTCTGTACAGACTGTAAAAATTTTAGATCGAATCGCTTAACGGTTTAGAAATTATATTATTTTTATTCACTGTTCGTAAAACAGAAAACTGCAGTTATCGGTCAACTTCTAGGATACATAACTTAGTATACCGCTATCCAAATTGAGTAAACTCAGGGGTTTTTGATATCTACATCTAAATATCTAGATTTTCTTAGTTTTAAGTTTTTACTGAAAATCGATGTAAAATAAAGAAAACTGCGTTACAATATTAAGTGACGGATCTGGACAGAATCTGTCCTGATTCGCACACTATTTTTAAATAGGACATAACTCGAACACCCGATGTCTGTTTGTGACAAAAATTTAGCTGTGTAGATGCATAATTGATAAAGCTATAATTTTCTGTATATTAGATTACTTATAAATGCATGTAACAACCCGATATAGGATTTGCAATATAACATATAGTTGCTGTCCAGAAATCTGAATTTCTGTTTTAAACGCTGATATTAAAACAGTTATAACTAGAGCTTCAGAAATCCAAATCATGTGAATTTTGGTGTTTTGGATAATTATATCGAAAGACCTATAATTTTCTAATAATCTTCATAATCTGAAACCCGATAAAAATTAACTCAATCTGCGTTTTAAAAATATGTGACGGTACTGAACAGATTCTGATCTATTTTGCGCAACGATACGAAAACAGATATACCTCTCAAACCGGTAGTCGTATTTAGGTGAAACTGGAACTCACGAATGAAAAACTCTTAGAGCCATATTTCTGTTTATATTCCGCATTCGTTCGA
The DNA here is from genome assembly GCA_030015575.1 of Agapanthus africanus. Taxonomy (NCBI): domain Eukaryota; kingdom Viridiplantae; phylum Streptophyta; class Magnoliopsida; order Asparagales; family Amaryllidaceae; genus Agapanthus; species Agapanthus africanus. The sequence goes on along the minus strand of CM057344.1, from coordinate 670,348,413 downwards.
CTTGATTAATTAGTCGTACATAATATTTCTTTACATCATTGTTTTTGGTAGTTACTCGTATAATATACTTGACTCATTTCATACTATTCGAACATGTATACATATTTATCTTGATCATTAAATTGTTGTATGTACATAAAGACGATAATTAAATACTTGAGTTTTATTTTAAAAACTATACAAAATTATTTTTACATAAAACCCTCTCAAGTTATACTAAATTACAATAAGAACCCTAGTAAACATAGGTTAAAGCGGAACCAGTTCTCTTGAACCTCAGGGAGCCGGAGAATATGGGTGCTTGCCTATCTAAGGTAGACAATCTAACAAACGGTGTTATCAACACGGTACTTTTCTTTGAAAAAGACACAAATCCTGCCGTCCATGTGCAGCGGTTACCGATAACACCAAAACCTAATTCAGGACTTCAATTTCTTTTCTAATTGTCTGACTCAGACTGAGTCGCATTATAATCAAACTGACTCGAATATGATTCAAGTATGAAATTAAAAAAACAATAATTCAATATGAATCCATGAATCCATATATTCAATCTATTCAATCTGTATTGACCGAACCGAACCATGGATATACTTCCATTTACATGATTCTCCAGTTACATCCATGATTCTCCAGTTACACCCATTTACTGATATCATGGTTTCGGCAAGTCATCCAATTATACAATCTATATTACAAGACAATACAAGTTTCAATACAATACAAACAATACAATCAAGATATCGCGGGGTTTAAGGGGTGGATTGGTACGGAAGGTGTTAGAAGTGGCACGAGACTGCAAGATTTAAGACACCTAACCTGAATTCAATTGCCGTTGTTCCGGGTTGTATAACGGAGCCTTATACTTCCATTTGCCTTTAGTCTCTGGCATATAGAGACTCCTCTCGTATACACTGGCATCTTTCTGTATCAAACTACAAACAACAGCGTTAATAAATATAACAGTATAACAATATAATACAACTTTAAAAGTTACACTCTCTCTTTTTCTGTCTTTTCTACTTCTTCCTTATCTTTGGGACTTACCGAGTGATTTGTTCGCTGACGACATTCTCTTTCTTTCTTCTTTGAATGTTATCGGGTGTTTCGGACCTTCCAGAGATCAAGCATAGCACTGAAGACTTAGACCAGTTTATTGAAGATCCCGAGCTGTAGTTACACTTGTACACATTTCATTTCAGTATTTTCCATTTCTTTTATGCCATTGTTTAGGCATTGCTTTCATTCAGATGTATTTACTTTTCTATGCATTGTACAAAAGAATGTATATAAATAAAGTTGATATTTTATTACATTTGTCTCTTGTGTATTTTTATTTTATATTGCTTAGTTACGCATAGCTTATTTACTTCCGAGTAAATACGTAGCGGCCTCGTCGCGACCCCTTCGCCGTACACCGGAAAGCGGGGCGTGACACTTCAGGAGATCGAGCTCACCAGCGAGGACTTGGACCAGCTAGCTTACGACCCAGAATTTTAGATTCCTTGTACATATTTACATTTCTGTATTTTTTTCATTTCTGTTATGCACTGTTTAGGTATTGCTTTCCATTCCATATATTTACTTTTCAGATATATTGTAAAAAGAATGTTAATAAATAAAGCTGATGTTCATTTACTTTTGTCTCTTGTGTACATTTTATTTTATATTGCTTAGATACGCTTAGCGTGTTTACTTCTGAGTAAATACGTAGCAGCGTGGTCGCGTCCTCCACCCGTATACTGGGAAGCGGGGCGTTACACCAAATGTGGTGGTCTCGAAGGCGCCCCAACCCAAACGCAAATCGGTGTTTGAACGACTTTTCTTGGCCCCATCCAGAGGCAGGGACATCAACGCCAATAAAGCAATAAGGCCACTTGAGCAAGCTCCAGCGGTGCCCTTGACAACTGCTCGATCGGGTATCTTCTCTATGCTCCCCGTCAATCGAATCACGATGGCTTCCTAGATGACGGATGCCCGTCAAGCCCTCAAAATCGACAAGCTAAGACAGAAAAAGCTTAGATATAGAGCCAACAAAAGAGCTATGGCTCATGCTAGGCTGAACTTCATGAGGTTCCAAGAACAGGGTTACCCTGCCAAAGATAAAGAGATGGCTGGATATGTGGTCCACACTGTCTACATGGTAGGCACGCGTAGCAAGACCAAGGATGGGGCCACCACATCTCAGATCCAATCTGGTATGAATGTGGCTGCCACTTCCTAAGACCGGCATCCTCTGGGAGGTAATGAAAACCCTTCCAGTGAGGCTGATAAGCAGAGAGATCCCTCGGTTCATGAGGAGTCGGGCTCGGAAAGCGAAGATGAGCCAATCTTTCATCCCAAGACCGTAGAGCAGCAACTTCTCCAAGAGCTCCGAAAACAGTTCAGAAGTAAAGACAAGGAGATGGCCAAACTTTACTTCAAAATTGACGACATGACGGATGTCGTGATGCAGCTCACGGCCCAAGTTGCCTCTCAGTCGTCCAATCAAGCGCAAGGTTCTGCTTATGAACTGGGAAACGGTGTCCCGAGACAGCCGATGCCTATTCCCTCAAATCCAAAGGTAGGCGGTCCGCATGAAAGTCAGTCGCATCCTATCTTGGAAAATGTCTTGGCTACCGATGACAGTAGCCCACTAACCTAAGATCAAATCATGGATTTGGTTGCTAACAAAGTCAAATCATCGGTAGCTGAATCCGAAGCATAAAAAGACATCGGCAGTAGTGGGAGACCATATCCTGCTCAGTATGATCTGGTAGAATTTCCTAGCTTCTATGTCATCCCCAAATTCGGAAGATTTGATGGGACGGGAAATTCGAATCAGCACATCGCCTATTTTAAAGTCTCATGCGGGAATACTGGGGTGCAATGTTGCGCTTCTCCTCCACCAGTTTGTTAATAGCCTGACCGATGTCGCTTTCGACCGGTACACCAGCATACCGGATGGCTCCATTACTACTTTCGTCCAAATAGAATCTTTGTTCCGACAAAGGTTCATGAGTGTCAGCGATAAGATTACCATTGCCGACCTCGTAAGGACCAAGCCAAAGAACAATGAAAGTAGCACGGATTTTATAACCCGATGGCGCAATTTCTCTGTCAAATGTGAACCGCCGATAGAGCAAGACCAATCTGTCAGCCTCCTCGTCGGAAATCTCAACAATTGGATGACCCCGTTTCTATGCACGGCGGGTCTCAAAACATTCTAAGAGCTGACCAGAAAAGTTCATATGTTGGAGCGCTCAAAATAGGAGTCCTCCTCTGATTCCCAAAATAACAATAGGTCATGGAGAAACCGAAAGGACGATAATCGCAAAGGCGAAAGTTCCGACAATGTTGAATCTTTTAACAATTCGGCTAACCGAAATAAGCGAGAGATGAGCGGGCCTAATGCCAACCGGCCTCGGAAGCTAGTATTCGGAGAAGGAGGAGAATATCTACTGAAAGAGAGGCTGGATAAGATCTATTCCTTCAGAAGGGACAAAGTCTGTAAAATATTCAAAGACACCCTAAGGAACGGTCTACAATTGCCAGAATCAAAAAGACCGTAATAAGTGAATATGACCGACGACCCCAAATTTTGCCCCTATCATAGAGTGATAAGTCATGCCATTGAGGACTGTTTCGTCTTCAAAGATTTGGTCGAAAAGCAATACAAGGCAGGAGAGATAGAACTGGCTAAAGGCGTGTTAACAAACAGTCAAGCTGCGACCGCCAATTTCATACAAATGGAGACCGAAGTCCTTCGGGAACCTGATTCTCTCAAACATCTGTCTTTCTCTAAAAAGAGCGGACCGCCACGTCATTAATCTGGGAATAAACGACCCCTAAGTCGTTAAACTGGGAGTGTAAAAAAATGTGTGTAAATTAAAAAAATGTGTAAATAAAAGGAAAAAAAGAAAAGCCGAAATGACGGGGCAACTCGCAATAAAAATTAGCGAGTAAAATAAAGATGAAAAATAAAGCCGAAATGATGGAGCAACCGCGAATAAATAGCCGAAATGATAGGGCAATCACGACCTTCGCGATGAGAAAAGCCGAAATAATAGAGCAATCGCGCAAAAAAAAAACTCCAAATGGCAAATGATGAGTCGCTCCTGGTACCATATTCCAGTGCACGATGCAAACGCTAACCAAAATCCAAATCCCCAAATGGCGAATGATGAGTTGTTTCTAGTACTATATTCCAGTGCAGCGATATCGACACTAACCAAAATTTCAAATCCCTGGATGTCCCAACGGCGAATGATGAGTCGCTCCTGGTACCATATTCCAGTGTGGCGATGCAGACGCCAACCAAAATCCAATTTCCCAAAATTCTCCCAGCCCTACGGTTGGCGCCCAAATTGACTACCGTATACAATCTACGAGCTCAAATAATTCTTATCACACCCATACCCCACCGCAATCACCAGTCACGCGGCCGGTCTCCGCCCTTGGAATATACTCCATTAGGGAAGACTCACTCATGTGTCCTCACGATACATGAGGAAAACAAACCTTACGAGATCCTTTCGACTCGTAAGAAAACACCTTCGTGGGATCCTTACGACTCGCAAAGGAAAAACACACTTGGGAGTCCCCACGACTCCTAAGGAGAAAACACACCAACGAGATCCTTTCAACTCGTAGGGAGAAAATGCTTTAATGGGATCCTTACGGCTTATGAAATTGAAAAGTCTTAGGTGATAGGGACCTAAACCTGTCTCTTAAGCCATCGCTCCCCAACAGGCAAAGGCAAATGATGAATTGCTCTTGGTACCCATGCTTTAGTGTTAGCAACGCTGATGCCGACCCCTACGCCAAAATTCCAAACTTACGATCCAATAGACCCCTAAGTCTCTAAACTGGGAACAGATGACCTCTAAGTCGTTAAACTGAGAACAGAAGACCCCTAATTCTTTAAACTGGGAACAGATGATCCCTAAGTCGTTAAACTGGGAACGAAGGAAATCTCCTCATGGCAAATGATGATTCGCTCCTAGTACCATATTCCAGTGTAGCGACGCTGATGCCAAACCAAAACCAAAATCTCTAAATCCTCTCATGGCAAATGATGATTCACTCCTAGTACCATATTCCAGTATAGCGATGCTGATGCCAAACAAAAACCAAAATTCTCAAATCCTCTCATGGCAGATGATAATTTTCTTCTGGTACCATATTCCAGTGTAGCGATGCTGATGTCAACCCAAATCACAATCAGCAAGTCAACTTCAACCACAACACCGCAGAAAGCGGAGCAAGTCAACTTCAACCCCAACACCACAGAAAGTGGAGCAAGTCAACTCCAATCCCGACATCGCAGAAAACGGAGCAAGTCAAATCAAATCCCGACACTACAGAAAGCGGAGCAAGTCAAATCAAAGCATGGACCGTCCATGTAGCTAAAAGGACAGCATCGACCGTCCACGTCGCTAAAAGGGCAACACAGACCGTCCACGTCGCTAAAAAGGCAGCATCGACCGTCCAAGTCGCAAAAAGGTCAGCACCGACCGTCCAAATCGCTAAAATGGCAGCACCGACCGACCACGTCGCTAAAAAGGCAGCATCGACCGTCCACGTCGCTAAAAGGGCAGTATCGAACGTCCATGTCGCTAAAAGGGAAGCACAGACCGTCCACGTCGCTAAAAGGGCAGCACAGACCGTCCACGTCGCAAAAAGGGCAGCACCGACTGTCACGCCCCGCTTCCCAGTGTACGGCGAAGTGGACGCGACGAGGTCCGCTACGTATGTACTCAGAAGTACATACGCTAAGCGTAGCTAAGCAATATAAAATAATCACAAGAGACAAATGATATTGAAATAACAGCAACTTTTATTAATAACATTCTTTGTACAATGCATGAAATGAAAATACAACTGGAATGAAAAAGCAATGCCTAAACAGTGGCATAACAGAAAATGAAATAAACTGAAAAGAACAAGGTACAGTATCTAGAGCTCTGGGTCTTCCTGGAACTGCTCCAAATCTTCACCGGTGGGCTCGATCTCAGCTTGGTCCAACGCACCTGACGACATTCAAAGAAGAAAGAATAGAATGTCGTCAGCGAACAGATCGCTCGGTAAGTCCCAAAGAATAAGGAGAATGACAATGACAGAGTACAGTATATATTTTCTAAAGTGTTATATTGTCGGATATTATGAAACATTGTGTAATGCTGTTGTTTGTAGCTTGGTACAGAAGGATGCCAGTGTATACGAGGGGGATCTCTATATGCTAGAGATCAGGGCAAAAGGAAAGTACAAGGAACCGTTATGCCACGGTACAACAGCAATAGGATTCAGGTTAGGTATCTTAATCTGACCACCTCGTGCCACCTTTAACACCTTCCGTACCAATCTACCCCTTAAACCCCGTAGTGTTTTAACAGTATTGTAGTATTGGAATATGTAAATTGAGTGACTGACCAAAACTATGATATCAGTAAGCATGTTGTAATTGTATAATCAGGTAAATGGAATATCAGGATAATGGATGAATATCCATGGTTTGATTCAGTCAAAAAGAATATATTGTTAACTGGATTTAGGGTTTCATGTATTCAAATTGGGTTGGAGTATAAAAGAATATAGGTTGATTTGAATCATATTCGAGTCAGGAATAGTCAGACTCTAACCCGAGTCAGACTAAAAGAAAGATAATTTGAAGTCCAATATTAGTTAGGGGCCTTTTTGTAATTTGTAAAACTTGAGGGGGTTTTCTGTAAAAAGTACTTTTGTATAGTTTTCAAAATACACCTCAAGTATTTAATAATCGTCTTTATTGTTATAATGAATGTGTATTTTATTTGTGTTATTCTAGTGAATATATCCTAATAAAAGTATTAATTGTTTTATTTGAAATTCATGGTATTTTAACGTAACTTTTAATCTTTTAATTTTTAGGAAAAAGTGGAAACTTTAGATTATGATAAAATAGGTGTTTAAATGTTAATTATATATATATTAACACATGAATAATTTTATATAAATATTTTATTTAGAGAAAGTCGCATTTTCCTTAAATATCGTATTTTAAACTTTTCGAGACCGAATGCTCCTTGCGGAGGTCTGAATCTCGCACTACTAGCCTGCGGGTGCACGATGAACCGTGCTATCCCTAACAGGTTCCCAAAAAGTGGGTTGTAGCGGCACTTTGCTTAGGTTTTATAAACACTTCTCATTTAGGAAAACGGTTTTATAAATATAAGGTATTTATTTGCAAAAGAGTTTAGTTTTCCGTATTTTAGTTGTTAGGGTTTCCTAAGCCAACTAGCCTACTTCTAAGGTCTAAACGATGAGTCATTAGAAGCCTCAAATCGCCTCTTCACCGTCAATTGCGGCCAGGTAAGTGCCAGGTAAGTGGGAAGGAACCACAGTCGTGGGCCTAATTAAAAACCACTAGCCTTAGACACACTTGCCTAGGCACCACAAGACAGTTTAGATAAACGATCGATGTCCATGACCAATCGTGCTTTCATTTTATTTAGAAATGTTTACAACTTAAAGTTTTAAATAAAGATTATAAAGATTAGGGTATTTTAGTGAAAAGTCATGTAATTTCGTATTCTGTGATTTGATATTTATCAATTAGGGTTATATTGAGTGTGTGTAGAGGTAGGTCATTACCTCGTGACTTATTTTAGGTTTTGGTGAAGTTTAAAGGTAAAATATGCTATGTTAAACTTAAAGGTATTATAGCGCAAGATTACAGTATTCGAAAACGTTATCATTTTATGTATGAAATTTCATTCAAATTGAGTTCTACAAATTTTGTGATCAAGATGAACATATTTAGGAGTGAGGTAATTGATTAAACTAAGAAAAATGAATTTCATGGTATTTTTATGAAAAGAATACGGTTTTGCAAAGAAGCTATCATTTCATGTGAAAAAGTTTGATTAAATTGGTTTATAGGTGATTAATAGTCAACATGTATATGGGTAGATAATATGTATTAGGTGACAAGTGGAAATTTATAGAAAAACCGAATAGGAAATCGGTTTGTCCGATTTCCGTCGGGTTCCAAAAAGTCGTATTTTTACATTTATAGAAAAGAGAGAGTGAAGAGGTGGGACTTACGGTTTGGACAAGCTAATGAAGCTAATGGATGTGGTGGTTGCCGATTCGTCGAAAGCGTCGCGAAGGTTCTGATCCGGTCGCCGGAATCCGTCGTCGATTTCGGCAGCGCTTCGCTTCTTGCTCTTCGTACCGAGTTCTCGAGAATTTGAGAGAGTAGACTTAGAGTTGTGAGGGGAAAAGGTAGAGGATAGGGGTCTTTATATAGGGCTAGGCTAGGGTTTGGGTTTGGATTAAAAAATATTAAAAGAAAATATAAAAAAACATTAAAAATTCATTAAAAATCATTAAACCTAGGAGTAAAAGGGATTTATTGGCCAAATCAAAATCGATCCAGGTATAATAAGTATGCAAGAGGGTTGACCAAGTCAAGAGCCAACTTTTCTCAGTTGGTGACTCGGCCGTCCGGCCAAGTCCGGCCGGCGGCGCCGGACCGAGTCGGCCGAGTCGCCGGCCGGCGGAGCCGAGTCGGGCCGAGTCAAGGGTCCAATGGCCGGGGGTTTTCCTGAGGAACAACTTGGTATTTTTACTTTTTGTTGTCCAGTACATATTTTGGGAGTTACAGCCTTTTTACCGTTGACTTCCAAAAAAAAATAAAACAAAATAAATACAAAAATAATGTGGGGCATGGGATTTGAACTCCGGTGGCTTGGTTCAGCAGCGCAAAGTATTACCAAAGAGCTACAAGCTCTTTCTTGTAATTATTGTTTTTTTTAATTACTTAAATTGATAGCAGCAAGAATAAATACTCCTATTATACATTAAATTTAAAGTAATTCCTTGTACACTAAAAATGGAGTTATTTCATTCTTGTAGCTTGTAATTAAAAACAAAAATAATTACCTAAATCTTGTGCTCAGGCTAAAATACCCCTTTGTGGATTTTAAAAATATTTTGAAAAAAATTTGTATAGAAAAAGTGTATAAGAAAATTAGGGTTGTTACATTCTACCCTCCTTATAAAAATTTCGTCCTCGAAATTTACAACTTTTATTTAAGGACAAATTTACAAAACGGTGCGGATATCTTGCACGCATCTCATCCTCTCTTTCCTACGTGGATTCTCCTGGAGTGTCTTTCCTCCACATTACCCGGACCAAATTAACTTCTTTGTTCCGAAGTGTCTTCACTTTCCTGTCCAGGATCTCCACAGGTTGTTGCTCACAAGACAAATCGGGCTGTATCCTGAGTTCGGAATGATCAAGTACATGGCTGGGGTCACTCACAAACCTTCTGAGTTGAGATATGTAGAACACGTTATGCACTCCTTCCAGTGAGGGTGGAAGCGCTAAACGATATGCCACTTCACCGACTCGTTCGAGTATATCGAACGGTCCAATGTATCTCGGACTCAACTTTCCCCGTCTTCCAAATTTGATCACTCCGCGGTTCGGAGAGATTTTCAGAAATACATGATCTGCTGGCTGGAACTCCAAGTGTCGTCTCTTCGCATCAGCCCAGTGTTTCTGTCTATCTTAGGCATGCGCATTCATTCCCTGATAGTACGAACCACATCGACGGTCGCTACTATCATCTCTGGTCCGAGGAGTTCTCTATCTCCGATATCGTCCCAACTTAATGGCGATCGACACTTCCTTCCATATAATGCTGCAAAAGGTGCCATTCCTATACTTGTTTGGTAGCTGTTGTTGTACGCAAACTCCACAAGATGCAGGTGATCCTCCCACGATCCTTTGAAGTCGAGCATACATGCTCTGAGCATATCCTCCAAGATCTGAATAGTTCGTTCCGACTGACCATCTGTTTGTGGATGATAAGCCGTGCTGAAGTTCAGACTTGTTCCCAAGCTAGCTTGCAGACTTTGCCAAAATTGCGATCGGAACCTGGTGTCACAATCGGAGACAATGCAGACCGGTACTCCATGAAGTCTCACAATTTCCTGTATGAGTTCATGGGTATCAGAGATAGTACAGTATGAAGAGTTTAAATCTTAAATTAGATTATTACCTCCATGTACTTCTTCGCTAATGTCTCAGTTGATTGGCCAACTCGAAATGGGATGAAGTGAGCCGACTTTGTGAGTCGATCCACAATGACCCAAATCGCATCGTTACCCTTTGTGCTGCGAGGAAGAGAAGTTACAATGTCCATCGTGATGTGCTGCCACTTCCATTCTGGAATTGGTAACGGTTGAAGTAGTCCAGCTGTCCTGTGATGTTCAGCCTTTATCTGCTGACACACCAAACATTTTGCGACACTTCTGGCTACTTCACGCTTCATTCCATGCCACCAATAATTCTGACGTAGATCTTTGTACATTTTGGTACCTCCAGGATGTACTGAATAGGGAGAGCTGTGAGCTTCTTTCATTAACTCTTCCCGAACAGGATCCTTTGGTACACACAATCTGCTGCCGTATCTCAAAGATCCGTCTTCATGAATGATGAAATTTGTTCTGAGTCCATTCCCCACTTGTTCTCTGATCTTTTGCAACTTAGCATCGCTGCCTTGAGCTGCTTTGATCTGATTGACAATATTTGATTGAACTTACAGATTCATCAAATTTGAAACATCACCTGGCATGACTAGTTCGATCTCCATCTGATGTAGGTCTTGCTGAAGCTTCCACTGAGCGGTGAGATTCATTGCTAATGGTTGGCGACTAAGAGCATCAGGTACTACATTTACCTTTCCTGGATGATATTGCAAGTTGATGTCGAAGTCCGCCATGAGTTCTAACCATCTTCTCTGCCGCATATTTGACTCCTTCTGAGTAAACACATACTTCAGACTCTTGTGATCTGTGTAGATGTTCACTCGTTCACCAAGTAAGTAGTGGCGCCAAATCTTGAGAGCAAAAATGACGGCTGCCAACTCCAGATCATGCGTCGGATAATTGCGTTCATGAGTCTTCAGTTGTCTTGAAGCATAAGCCACAACCTTACCGTGCTGATGTAGAACACATCCTAGTCCCTTACCGGATGCATCACAATGTACTTCAAATCCTCCAGATTGATCCGGTATGACGAGAATAGGTGCAGATGTCAGTCTTGATTTGAGTTCTATGAAAGCTTGCTCGCATGTTTCTGACCACACAAATTCTTCATCTTTTCGTGTGAGCTTGGTCAGGGGTGTTGCTATCTTCGAAAAGCCTTCAATGAATCTTCTGTAATATCCAGCTAAACCTAAGAAACTCCGAATATCCTTCACTGATTTTGGTGCAGGCCATTCGCTGACTGCTGAAACTTTTGCTGGATCCACAGAAATCCCTTCTCCTGATACGATGTGTCCAAGAAAACCAACTTGTTTTAGCCAAAACTCGCACTTGCTGTATTTGGCGTAAAGCTTATGTTGTTGAAGTGTTTCTAGGACAATTCGTAAGTGCTCCGCATGTTCTTTCCGATTCTTAGAATATACCAGGATGTCGTCGATGAAAATGACAACGAACCTGTCTAAATACTCCTGGAAGACTTGGTTCATAAGGTTCATGAAGATTGCAGGTGCATTGGTCACTCCAAATGGCATTACTAGAAATTCGTAATGTCCACAGCGAGTTCTGAAAGCTGTTTTGTGAATATCAGCTTCCTTGACCTTCACTTGATGATAACCTGAACGAAGATCCAGTTTAGAGAAGACACAAGATCCACTTAGCTGATCGAATAAATCGTCGATACGTGGAAGTGGATATTTGTTCTTTATTGTAACTTCGTTCAAGGCCCTATAGTCGATGCACATTCTGTATGAACCTTCCTTCTTCTTCACCAATAGTACAGGTGCTCCCTAACTTGAAGTGCTGGGACGAATCCATCCTTTCGCCAGTAATTCGTCCAACTGTGTTCGAACTTCTTTCAATCCTTCCGGACTTAGTCTATACGGTGCTTTGATTACTGGTTGTGCTCCTGGTACTAAGTCAATACTGTTTTCAAGAGCTCGATCGGAAGGCAAACCTGATATATCGTCAGGGAATACATCGTCGAACTCTCGAACTACCTCCGGTCTTGATTGTTCCTCTGCCTGAGCTGCTGCAACTACTGCTTCCTTTGGCTTTGCTTTGTAAGTACTTGGCTCCAGGGTGCGATCTCCACTCTTGAAGTAGAAGATCGGATGATCTGGAATCTCAAATACTACCCTCCTTTGACGACAGTCGATGGTAACATAAAAGGTTCCAAGCCAGTCCATTCCTAGAACCACATCGAAGTTTGGTATGTCCAGTACCTTGAAGTCGGCATAAAACTCTCGACTGCAGAAGACGACTGGACACATGCTGTATCCCATAGTTGCCTTTAGAACACCATTTCCAGAACTGACGTTCCAGCTGGATACAAACGGTGAGACTGGAATCGCATGGGTTCGGACAAACCTTTGCGACATAAAGCAGTGGGATGCTCCGGTATCAAACAGTGCAAGTGCAGGTAGTGAAGCTACTAGGATTGTACCTAAGGTATATGGGATAGGTTTTAGGTATAGGGAGTGTGCAGGTAAACAAGACTAAAAGATAAGTTTGAGAAAGAAGATTTACCAGTGATGACTTGGCCAGTGGCCTCAGCTTCTTCCACAGACATCATGAAAGCCTGACGCTTCGGCACATTCCTCTGAACGTTCCTTTGAGCTTGATGGAACTGTCGAGGAGGTGGTGCAGCTTGTGGTCCCCTGGGTGGTGCAGGCAGTGCAAGTCTGGGAGTAGGTGCCTGAAGAGCTGGTCGCTGCTGATAAGTATTTGCTGGCCTGGGTGCAGCAACTGGGTTCTGCCTTTGGGGACAAGATCCAATATCATGAGTGGCTGAACCGCAGACTAAGTAGAGGCGGTTGGCTCGACGGAAGTCCTTCATCATATGTCCAATTCTCTTGCAGTACGTGCAAAAGGCTGGGCTAGGACGATGAGTTGGTACTCCGGGTCGCCTCGGCACGAAAGATGGTCTGGACGTGGCTCCACCTGCTATCTGGTCGGCTGGGCGCTTGACTCTTGCAGACTGAGGTCTGCCCCTCTCTTTTATCACTGCCTCATAACTGCGGGCAGCTTCTAGGGCTTCCTCATGAGTCAAAAACTTTCCTGTGGCTAGAGCAGCCTTGATCTCTGTGTCCAAACCTTGCTGAAAACGACGGGCTCTGATCTCGTCCGTCGGTATCAGGTGTGCCGCGAATCTGTTTAAAGATTGTGTTAGCTGTGTAGTATGTGATATTTTAAAAATTGAACTATTGTGACATATCTTACCGGCTCAACATAGTGAACTCAGCATCGTATTCATCTACCGATTTCTCCCACATTGATCCCTGCTGTTGATGAATAAACTGCTGCTCCATAGCGAACCTGGCAGTCACAGGGAAATATTTCGCGTCAAACTTCTCGCGAAATGTCTTCCATTCGATCGGCTGCGCTAGACGGGTATCTTCCGCCTTCCACCAATTGCGAGCATTATCCGTGAGCTGTAGCTTCGCTACACGGACCCAAGCGTGGTCTGGCGCTTGAGCTGCTGCCAGATCGTCTTCGATACTTTGTGCCCATTCTTCCGCTTCGAGAGGGCTTCCTTTACCCAAAAATTGCTTTGGGTGCAAAGCCCTGAATTGCTTTACTCCCGGTGCATCGTTATCAGGACGGCTCAGAAGTTGTTGCTGTCCCTCGAGAAGACTGCGGATCGCATCAAATAACATCGTCTGCTCAGTGGGTGGTGCGGGAACAGTTGGTGTGAGAGGTAGTGCTGGTGGGGTGTTGTTGACGTTGGTGCAGGTGTTGTTCGGGGAATCCATAACCCTGAAGAAAAATTTGGATTAGGACAGATTCAAATACATGAAATGATAAGATTCAAGGAATAGAGATTTGCAAGATTCAGCGAACATGAATTGTAAAGAATGTTTTAGTTGCTGGTTCTTGTGTTATATTGCTTAGGTTGTTCACGCAGACCAGAACTGCATGACAGGGATTCATATAGCGCTGACCTGCATGGGCCACTAACAAAACCTGTCACGTCCCGCTTCCCAGTGTACGGCGAAGTGGACGCGACGAGGTCCGCTACGTATGTACTCAGAAGTACATACGCTAAGCGTAGCTAAGCAATATAAAATAATCACAAGAGACAAATGATATTGAAATAACAGCAACTTTTATTAATAACATTCTTTGTACAATGCATGAAATGAAAATACAACTGGAATGAAAAAGCAATGCCTAAACAGTGGCATAACAGAAAATGAAATAAACTGAAAAGAACAAGGTACAGTATCTAGAGCTCTGGGTCTTCCTGGAACTGCTCCAAATCTTCACCGGTGGGCTCGATCTCAGCTTGGTCCAACGCACCTGACGACATTCAAAGAAGAAAGAATAGAATGTCGTCAGCGAACAGATCGCTCGGTAAATCCCAAAGAATAAGGAGAATGACAATGACAGAGTAACAGTATATATTTTCTAAAGTGTTATATTGTCGGATATTATGAAACATTGTGTAACGCTGTTGTTTGTAGCTTGGTACAGAAGGATGCCAGTGTATACGAGGGGGATCTCTATATGCTAGAGATCAGGGCAAAAGGAAAGTACAAAGAACCGTTATGCCACGGTACAACAGCAATAGGATTCAGGTTAGGTGTCTTAATCTGACCACCTCGTGCCACCTTTAACACCTTCCGTACCAATCTACCCCTTAAACCCCGTAGTGTTTTAACAGTATTGTAGTATTGGAATATGTAAATTGAGTGACTGACCAAAACCATGATATCAGTAAGCATGTTGTAACTGTATAATCAGGTAAATGGAATATCAGGATAATGGATGAATATCCATGGTTTGATTCAGTCAAAAAGAATATATTGTTAACTGGATTCAGGGTTTCATGTATTCAAATTGGGTTGGAGTATAAAAGAATATAGGTTGACTTGAATCATATTCGAGTCAGGAATAGTCAGACTCTAACCCGAGTCAGACTAAAAGAAAGATAATTTGAAGTCCAATATTAGTTAGGGGCCTTTTTGTAATTTGTAAAACTTGAGGGGGTTTTCTGTAAAAAGTACTTTTGTATAGTTTTCAAAATACAACTCAAGTATTTAATAATCGTCTTTATTGTTATAATGAATGTGTATTTTATTTGTGTTATTCTAGTGAATATATCCTAATAAAAGTATTAATTGTTTTATTTGAAATTCATGGTATTTTAACGTAACTTTTAATCTTTTAATTTTTAGGAAAAAGTGGAAACTTTAGATTATGATAAAATAGGTGTTTAAATGTTAATTATATATATATTAACACATGAATAATTTTATAAATATTTTATTTAGAGAAAGTCTCATTTTCCTTAAATATCGTATTTTAAACCTTTCGTGACCGAATGCTCCTTGCGGAGGTCTGAATCTCGCACTGCTAGCCTGCGGGTGCACGATGAACCGTGCTATCCCTAACAGGTTCCCCAAAAGTAGGTTGTAGCGGCACTTTGCTTAGGTTTTATAAACACTTCTCATTTAGGAAAACGGTTTTATAAATATAAGGTATTTATTTGCAAAAGAGTTTAGTTTTCCGTATTTTAGTTGTTAGGCTTTCCTAAGCCAACTAGCCTACTTCTAAGGTCTAAACGATGAGTCATTAGAAGCCTCAAATCGCCTCTTCACCGTCAATTGCGGCCAGGTAAGTGCCAGGTAAGTGGGAAGGAACCACAGTCGTGGGCCTAATTAAAAACCACTAGTCTTAGACACACTTGCCTAGGCACCACAAGACAGCTTAGATAAACGATCGATGTCTATGACCAATCGTGCTTTCATTTTATTTAGAAATGTTTACAACTTAAAGCTTTAAATAATGATTATAAAGATTAGGGTAATTTAGTGAAAAGTCATGTAATTTCGTATTCTGTGATTTGATATTTATCAATTAGGGTTATATTGAGTGTGTGTAGAGGTAGGTCATTACCTCGTAACTTATTTTAGGTTTTGGTGAAGTTTAAAGGTAAAACATGCTATGTTAAACTTAAAGGTATTATAGCGCAAGAATACGGTATTCGAAAACGTTATCATTTTATGTGTGAAATTTCATTCAAATTGAGTTCTACAAATTTTGTGATCAAGAAGAACATATTTAGGAGTGAGGTAATTGATTAAACTAAGAAAAATGAACTTCATGGTATTTTTATGAAAAGAATACGGTTTTGCAAAGAAGCTATCATTTCATGTGAAAAAGTTTGATTAAATTGGTTTATGGGTGATTAATAGTCAACATGTATATGGGTAGATAATATGTATTAGGTGACAAGTGGAAATTTATAGAAAAACCGAATCGGAAATCGGTTTGTCCGATTTCCGTCGGGTTCCAAAAAGTCGTATTTTTACATTTATAGAAAAGAGAGAGAGAAAAGGTGGGACTTACGGTTTGGACAAGCTAATGAAGCTAATGGATGTGGTGGTTGCCGATTCGTCGAAAGCGTCGCGAAGGTTCTGATCCGGTCGCCGGAATCCGTCGTCGATTTCGGCAGCGCTTCGCTTCTTGCTCTTCGTACCGAGTTCTCGAGAATTTGAGAGAGTAGACTTAGAGTTGTGAGGGAAAAAGGTAGAGGATAGGGGTCTTTATATAGGGCTAGGCTAGGGTTAGGGTTTGGATTAAAAAATATTAAAAGAAAATATAAAAAAACATTAAAAATTCATTAAAAATCATTAAACCTAGGAGTAAAAGGGATTTATTGGCCAAATCAAAACAGATCCAGGTATAATAAGTATGCAAGAGGGTTGACCAAGTCAAGAGCCAACTTTTCTCAGTTGGTGACTCGGCCGTCCGGCCAAGTCCGGCCGGCGGCGCTGGACCGAGTCGGCCGAGTCGCAGGCCGGCGGCGCCGAGTCGGGCCGAGTCAAGGGTCCAATGGCCGGGGGTTTACCTGAGGAACAACTTGGTATTTTTACTTTTTATTGTCCAGTACATATTTTGGGAGTTATGGCCTTTTTACCATTGACTTCCAAAAAAAAATAAAACAAAATAAATACAAAAATAATGTGGGGCATGGGATTTGAACTCCGGTGGCTTGGTTCAGCAGTGCAAGGTATTACCAATGAGCTACAAGCTCTTTCTTGTAATTATTGTGGTTTTTAATTACTTAAATTGATAGCAGCAAGAATAAATACTTCTAGTATACATTAAATTTAAAGTAATTTCTTGTACACTAAAAATGGAGTTATTTCATTCTTATAGCTTATAATTAAAAACAAAAATTATTACCTAAATCTTGTGCTCAGGCTAAAATACCCCTTTGTGGATTTTAAAAATATTTTGAAAAAAATTTGTATAGAAAAAGTGTATAAGAAAATTAGGGTTGTTACATTCTACCCTCCTTATAAAAATTTCGTCCTCGAAATTTACAACTTTTATTTAAGGACTAATTTACAAAAAGGTGCGGATATCTTGCACGCATCTCATCCTCCCTTTCCCACGTGGATTCTCCTGGAGTGTCTTTCCTCCACATTACCCAGACCAAATTAACTTCTTTGTTCCGAAGTGTTTTCACTTTCCTGTCCAGGATCTCCACAGGTTGTTGCTCACAAGACAAATCGGGCTGTATCGTGAGTTCGGAATGATCAAGTACATGGCTGGGGTCACTCACATACCTTCTGAGTTGAGATATGTAGAACACGTTATGCACTCCTTCCAGTGAGGGTGGAAGCGCTAAACGATATGCCACTTCACCGACTCGTTCGAGTATATCGAACGGTCCAATGTATCTCGGACTCAACTTTCCCCGTCTTCCAAATCTGATCACTCCGCGGTTCGGAGAGATTTTCAGAAATACATGATCTGCTGGCTGGAACTCCAAGTGTCGTCTCTTCGCATCAGCCCAGTGTTTCTGTCTATCTTGGGCTATGCGCATTCTTTCCCTGATAGTACGAACCATATCGACGGTCGCTACTATCATCTCTGGTCCGAGGAGTTCTCTATCTCCGATATTGTCCCAACTTAATGGCGATCGACACTTCTTTCCATATAATGCTGCAAAAGATGCCATTCCTATGCTTGCTTGGTAGCTGTTGTTGTACGCAAACTCCACAAGATGCAGGTGATCCTCCCACGATCCTTTGAAGTCGAGCATACATGCTCTGAGCATATCCTCCAAGATCTGAATAGTTCGTTCCGACTGACCATCTGTTTGTGGATGATAAGCCGTGCTGAAGTTCAGACTTGTTCCCAAGCTAGCTTGCAGACTTTGCCAAAATTGCGATCGGAACCTGGTGTCACGATCGGAGACAATGCAGACCGGTACTCCATGAAGTCTCACAATTTCCTGTATGAGTTCATGGGTATCAGAGATAGTACAGTATGAAGAGTTTAAATCTTAAATTAGATTATTACCTCCATGTACTTCTTCGCTAATGTCTCAGTTGATTGGCCAACTCGAAATGGGATGAAGTGAGCCGACTTTGTGAGTCGATCCACAATGACCCAAATCGCATCGTTACCCTTTGTGCTGCGAGGAAGAGCAGTTATAAAGTCCATCGTGATGTGCTGCCACTTCCATTCTGGAATTGGTAACGGTTGAAGTAGTCCAGCTGTCCTGTGATGTTCAGCCTTTACCTGCTGACACACCAAACATTTTGCGACACTTCTGGCTACTTCACGCTTCATTCCATGGCACCAATAATTCTGACGTAGATCTTTGTACATTTTGGTACCTCCAGGATGTACTGAATAGGGAGAGCTGTGAGCTTCTTTCATTAACTCTTCCCGAATAGGACCCTTTGGTACACACAATCTGCTGCCGTATCTCAAAGATCCGTCTTTATGAATGATGAAATCTGTTCTGAGTCCATTCTCCACTTGTTCTCTGATCTTTTGCAACTTAGCATCGCTGCCTTGAGCTGCTTTGATCTGATTGACAATATTTGATTGAACTTGCAGATTCATCAAATTTGAAACATCACCTGGCATGACTAGTTCGATCTCCATCTGATGTAGGTCTTGCTGAAGCTTCCACTGAGCGGTGAGATTCATTGCTAATGGTTGGCGACTAAGAGCATCAGGTACTACATTTACCTTTCCTGGATGATATTGCAAGTTGATGTCGAAATCCGCCATGAGTTCTAACCATCTTCTCTGCCGCATATTCGACTCCTTCTGAGTAAACACATACTTCAGACTCTTGTGATCTGTGTAGATGTTCACTCGTTCACCAAGTAAGTAGTGGCGCCAAATCTTGAGAGCAAAAATGACGGCTGCCAACTCCAGATCATGCGTCGGATAATTGCGCTCATGAGTCTTCAGTTGTCTTGAAGCATAAGCCACAACCTTACCGTGCTGATGTAGAACACATCCTAGTCCCTTACCGAATGCATCACAATGTACTTCAAATCCTCCAGATTGATCCGGTATGACGAGAATAGGTGCAGATGTCAGTCTTGATTTGAGTTCTATGAAAGCTTGCTCGCATGTTTCTGACCACACAAATTCTTCATCTTTTCGTGTGAGCTTGGTCAGGGGTGTTGCTATCTTCGAAAAGCCTTCAATGAATCTTCTGTAATATCCAGCTAAACCTAAGAAACTCCGAATATCCTTCACTGATTTTGGTGCAGGCCATTCGCTGACTGCTGAAACTTTTGCTGGATCCACAGAAATCCCTTCTCCTGATACGATGTGTCCAAGAAAACCAACTTGTTTTAGCCAAAACTCGCACTTGCTGTATTTGGCGTAAAGCTTATGTTGTTGAAGTGTTTCTAGGACAATTCGTAAGTGCTCCGCATGTTCTTTCCGATTCTTAGAATATACCAGGATGTCGTCGATGAAAATGACAACGAACCTGTCTAAATACTCCTGGAAGACTTGGTTCATAAGGTTCATGAAGATTGCAGGTGCATTGGTCACTCCAAATGGCATTACTAGAAATTCGTAATGTCCACAGCGAGTTCTGAAAGCTGTTTTGTGAATATCAGCTTCCTTGACCTTCACTTGATGATAACCTGAACGAAGATCCAGTTTAGAGAAGACACAAGATCCACTTAGCTGATCGAATAAATCGTCGATACGTGGAAGTGGATATTTGTTCTTTATTGTAACTTCGTTCAAGGCCCTATAGTCGATGCACATTCTGTATGAACCTTCCTTCTTCTTCACCAATAGTACAGGTGCTCCCCAACTTGAAGTGCTGGGACGAATCCATCCTTTCGCCAGTAATTCGTCCAACTGTGTTCGAACTTCTTTCAATCCTTCCGGACTTAGTCTATACGGTGCTTTGATTACTGGTTGTGCTCCTGGTACTAAGTCAATACTGTTTTCAAGAGCTCGATCGGGAGGCAAACCTGATATATCGTCAGGGAATACATCGTCGAACTCTCGAACTACCTCCGGTCTTGATTGTTCCTCTGCCTGAGCTGCTGCACTACTGCTTCCTTTGGCTTTGCTCTGTAAGTACTTGGCTCCAGGGTGCGATCTCCACTCTTGAAGTAGAAGATCGGATGATCTGGAATCTCAAATACTGGTCTCCTTTGACGACAGTCGATGGTAACATAAAAGGTTCCAAGCCAGTCCATTCCTAGAACCACATCGAAGTTTGGTATGTCCAGTACCTTGAAGTCGGCATAAAACTCTCGACTGCAGACGACGACTGGACACATGCTGTATCCCATAGTTGCCTTTAGAACACCATTTCCAGAACTGACGTTCCAGCTGGATACAAACGGTGAGACTGGAATCGCATGGGTTCGGACAAACCTTTGCGACATAAAGCAGTGGGATGCTCCGGTATCAAACAGTGCAAGTGCAGGTAGTGAAGCTACTAGGATTGTACCTAAGGTATATGGGATAGGTTTTAGGTATAGGGAAAGTGTGCAGGTAAACAAGATTAAAAGATAAGTTTGAGAAAGAAGATTTACCAGTGATGACTTGGCCAGTGGCCTCAGCTTCTTCCAAAGACATCATGAAAGCCTGACGCTTCGGCACATTCCTCTGAACGTTCCTTTGAGCTTGATGGAACTGTCGAGGAGGTGGTGCAGCTTGTGGTCCCCTGGGTGGTGCAGGCAGTGCAAGTCTGGGAGCAGGTGCCTGAAGAGCTGGTCGCTGCTGATAAGTATTTGCTGGCTTGGGTGCAGCAACTGGGTTTTGCCTTTGGGGACAAGATCCAATATCATGAGTGGCTGAACCGCAGACTAAGCAGAGGCGGTTGGCTCGACGGAAGTCCTTCATCATATGTCCAGTTCTCTTGCAGTACGTGCAAAAGGCTGGGCTAGGACGATGAGTTGGTACTCCGGGTCGCCTCGGCACGAAAGATGGTCTGGACGTGGCTCCACCTGCTATCTGGTTGGCAGGGCGCTTGACTCCTGCAGACTGAGATCTGCCCCTCTCTTTTATCACTACCTCATAACTGCGGGTAGCTTCTAGGGCTTCCTCATGAGTCAAAAAATTTCCTGTGGCTAGAGCAGCCTTGATCTCTGTGTCCAAACCTTGCTGAAAACGACGGGCTCTGATCTCGTCCGTCGGTATCAGGTGTGCCGCGAATCTGTTTAAAGATTGTGTTAGCTGTGTAGTATGTGATATTTTAAAAATTGAACTATTGTGACATATCTTACCGGCTCAACATAGTGAACTCAGCATCGTATTCATCTACCGATTTCTCCCACATTGATCTCTGCTGTAGATGAATAAACTGCTGTTCCATAGCGAACCTGGCAGTCACAGGGAAATATTTCGCGTCAAACTTCTCGCGAAATGTCTTCCATTCGATCGGCTGCGCTAGACGGGTATCTTCCGCCTTCCACCAATTGCGAGCATTATCCGTGAGCTGTAGCTTCGCTACACGGACCCAAGCGTGGTCTGGCACTTGAGCTGCTGCCAAATCGTCTTCGATACTTTGTGCCCATTCTTCCGCTTCGAGAGGGCTTCCTTTACCCGAAAATTGCTTTGGATGCAAAGCCCTGAATTGCTTTACTCCCGGTGCATCGTTATCAGGACGGCTCAGAAGTTGTTGCTGTCCCTCGAGAAGACTGCGGATCGCATCGAATAACATCGTCTGCTCAGTGGGTGGTGCGGGAACAGCTGGTGTGAGAGGTAGTGCTGGTGGGGTGTTGTTGACGTTGGTGCTGGTGTTGTTCGGGGAATCCATAACCCTGAAGAAAAATTTGGATTAGGACAGATTCAAATACATGAAATGATAAGATTCAAGGAATAGAGATTTGCAAGATTCAAAGAACATGAATTGTAAAGAATGTTTTAGTTGCTGGTTCTTGTGTTATATTGCTTAGGTTGTTCACGCAGACCAGAACTGCATGACAGGGATTCATACAGCGCTGACCTGCATGGACCACCAACAAAACCTGTCACGCCCCGCTTCCCAGTGTACGGCGAAGTGGACGCGACGAGGTCCGCTACGTATGTACTCAGAAGTACATACGCTAAGCGTAGCTAAGCAATATAAAATAATCACAAGAGACAAATGATATTGAAATAACAGCAACTTTTATTAATAACATTCTTTGTACAATGCATGAAATGAAAATACAACTGGAATGAAAAAGCAATGCCTAAACAGTGGCATAACAGAAAATGAAATAAACTGAAAAGAACAAGGTACAGTATCTAGAGCTCTGGGTCTTCCTGGAACTGCTCCAAATCTTCACCGGTGGGCTCGATCTCAGCTTGGTCCAACGCACCTGACGACATTCAAAGAAAAAAGAATAGAATGTCGTCAGCGAACAGATCGCTCGGTAAGTCCCAAAGAATAAGGAGAATGACAATGACAGAGTAACAGTATATATTTTCTAAAGTGTTATATTGTCGAATATTATGAAACATCGTGTAACGCTGTTGTTTGTACCTTGGTACAGAAGGATACCAGTGTATACGAGGGGGATCTCTATATGCTAGAGATCAGGGTAAAAGGAAAGTACAAGGAACCGTTATGCCACGGTACAACAGCAATAGGATTCAGGTTAGGTGTCTTAATCTGACCACCTCGTGCCACCTTTAACACCTTCCGTACCAATCTACCCCTTAAACCCCGTAGTGTTTTAACAGTATTGTAGTATTGGAATATGTAAATTGAGTGACTGACCAAAACTATGATATCAGTAAGCATGTTGTAACTGTATAATCAGGTAAATGGAATATCAGGATAATGGATGAATATCCATGGTTTGATTCAGTCAAAAAGAATATATTGTTAACTGGATTCAGGGTTTCATGTATTCAAATTGGGTTGGAGTATAAAAGAATATAGGTTGACTTGAATCATATTCGAGTCAGGAATAGTCAGACTCTAACCCGAGTCAGACTAAAAGAAAGATAATTTGAAGTCCAATATTAGTTAGGGGCCTTTTTGTAATTTGTAAAACTTGAGGGGGTTTTCTGTAAAAAGTACTTTTGTATAGTTTTCAAAATACACCTTAAGTATTTAATAATCGTATTTATTATTATAATGAATGTGTATTTTATTTGTGTTATTCTAGTGAATATATCCTAATAAAAGTATTAATTGTTTTATTTGAAATTCATGGTATTTTAACGTAACTTTTAATCTTTTAATTTTTAGGAAAAAGTGAAAACTTTAGATTATGATAAAATAGGTGTTTAAATGTTAATTATATATATATATATTAACACATGAATAATTTTATATAAATATTTTATTTAGAGAAAGTCTCATTTTCCTTAAATATCGTATTTTAAACCTTTCGAGACCGAATGCTCCTTGCGGAGGTTTGAATCTCGCACTACTAGCCTGCGGGTGTACGATGAACCGTGCTATCCCTAACAGGTTCCCCAAAAGTGGGTTGTAGCGGCACTTTGCTTAGGTTTTATAAACACTTCTCATTTAGGAAAACGGTTTTATAAATATAAGGTATTTATTTGCAAAAGAGTTTAGTTTTCCGTATTTTAGTTGTTAGGCTTTCCTAAGCCAACTAGCCTACTTCTAAGATCTAAACGATGAGTCATTAGAAGTCTCAAATCGCCTCTTCACCGTCAATTGCGGCCAGGTAAGTGCCAGGTAAGTGGGATGGAACCACAGTCGTGGGCCTAATTAAAAACCACTAGCCTTAGACATACTTGCCTAGGCACCTCAAGACAGTTTAGATAAACGATCGATATCCATGACCAATCATGCTTTCATTTTATTAAAAGATTTTATTTAGAAATGTTTACAACTTAAAGCTTTAAATAACGATTATAAAGATTAGGGTATTTTAGTGAAAAGTCCTGTAATTTCGTATTCTGTGATTTGATATTTATCAATTAGGGTTATATTGAGTGTGTGTAGAGGTAGGTCATTACCTCGTGACTTATTTTAGGTTTTGGTGAAGTTTAAAGGTAAAACATGCTATGTTAAACTTAAAGGTATTATAGCGCTAGAAAACGGTATTCGAAAACGTTATCATTTTATGTGTGAAATTTCATTCAAATTGAGTTCTCCAAATTTTGTGATCAAGAGGAACATATTTAGGAGTGAGGTAATTGATTAAACTAAGAAAAATGAACTTCATGGTATTTTTATGAAAAGAATACGGTTTTGCAAAGAAGCTATCATTTCATCTGAAAAAGTTTGATTAAATTGGTTTATGGGTGATTAATAGTCAACATGTATATGGGTATATAATATGTATTAGGTGACAAGTGGAAATTTATAGAAAAACCGAATCGGAAATCGGTTTGTCCGATTTTCGTCGGGTTCCAAAAAGTCGTATTTTTACATTTATAGAAAAGAGAGAGAGAAGAGGTGGGACTTACGGTTTGGACAAGCTAATGAAGCTAATGGATGTGGTGGTTGCCGATTCGTCGAAAGCATCGCGAAGGTTCTGATCCGGTCGCCGGAATCCGTCATCGATTTCGGCAGCGCTTCGCTTCTTGCTCTTCGTACCGAGTTCTCGAGAATTTGAGAGAGTAGACTTAGAGTTGTGAGGGGAAAAGGTAGAGGATAGGGGTCTTTATATAGGGCTAGGCTAGGGTTAGGGTTTGGATTAAAAAATATTAAAAGAAAATATAAAAAAACATTAAAAATTCATTAAAAATCATTAAACCTAGGAGTAAAAGGGATTTATTGGCCAAATCAAAACCGATCCAGGTATAATAAGTATGCAAGAGGGTTGACCAAGTCAAGAGCCAACTTTTCTCAGTTGGTGACTCGGCCATCCGGCCCAGTCCGGCCGGCGGCGCTGGACCGAGTCGGCCGAGTCGCCGGCCGGCGGCGCCGAGTCGGGCTGAGTCAAGGGTCCAATGGCCGGGGGTTTTCCTGAGGAACAACTTGGTATTTTTACTTTTTGTTGTCCAGTACATATTTTGGGAGTTAGGCCTTTTTACCGTTGACTTCCAAAAACAAAATAAATACAAAAATAATGTGGGGCATGGGATTTGAACTCCGGTGGCTTGGTTCAGCAGTGCAAGGTATTACCAATGAGCTACAAGCTCTTTCTTGTAATTATTGTGGTTTTTAATTACTTAAACTGATAGCAGCAAGAATAAATACTCCTAGTATACATTAAATTTAAAGTAATTTCTTGTACACTAAAAATGGAGTTATTTCATTCTTGTAGCTTGTAATTAAAAACAAAAATAATTACATAAATCTTGTGTTCAGGCTAAAATACCCCTTTGTGGATTTTAAAAATATTTTGAAAAAAATTTGTATAGAAAAAGTGTGTAAGAAAATTAGGGTTGTTACATTCTACCCTCCTTATAAAAATTTCGTCCTCGAAATTTACAACTTTTATTTAAGGACTAATTTACAAAAAGGTGCGGATATCTTGCACGCATCTCATCCTCCCTTTCCCACGTGGATTCTCCTGGAGTGTCTTTCCTCCACATTACCCGGACCAAATTAACTTCTTTGTTCTGAAGTGTCTTCACTTTCCTGTCCAGGATCTCCGCAGGTTGTTGCTCACAAGACAAATCGGGCTGTATCGTGAGTTCGGAATGATCAAGTACATGGCTGGGGTCACTCACATACCTTCTGAGTTGAGATATGTAGAACACGTTATGCACTCCTTCCAGTGAGGGTGGAAGCGCTAAACGATATGCCACTTCACCGACTCGTTCGAGTATATCGAACGGTCCAATGTATCTCGGACTCAACTTTCCCCGTCTTCCAAATCTGATTACTCCGCGGTTCGGAGAGATTTTCAGAAATACATGATCTCCTGGCTGGAACTCCAAGTGTTGTCTCTTCGCATCAGCCCAGTGTTTCTGTTTATCTTGGGCTATGCGCATTCTTTCCCTGATAGTACGAACCACATCGACGGTCGCTACTATCATCTCTGGTCCGAGGAGTTCTCTATCTCCGATATCGTCCCAACTTAATGGCGATCGACACTTCCTTCCATATAATGCTGCAAAAGGTGCCATTTCTATACCCTCAAGTTATATGCGTAAGTCAAGTCAGGTATCCCGTAATCAAGAAACTAATGCTAACACAGGATCAGGTAAACAGGTTTGTCTGGATAGACAACAGGAATGGTCCATGAGGACTACATGTCAGGTTTGTTGGCATTAGACACAAGATCAGGTAACGGGTCAGGTCATGGTACATCAGGTCAAGTCAAGCAGTATACGGTACCATGTCGGATAAATCAATATATATGTAGCAAGTCAGGTCAAGATGTAAACAATATCATGGGTGTACTCACAATCAGTTATACAAGCAAGCAGGTTATCATCAACATGATATAAGCAAAGAATTAAGCAATAGGCAGATTTACTCAATTTGCAGTATAGTTATCAGTTGTGTCACAGAGATGATTTCAATGTTATGCGAATGCAGTATGACAATTATGGCCTTTTAATTATGTTAACAAGTTTAAGAACTTTAGAGGTGCAATGATTTATATAAAGGTTCAATACAACTATTACAGGTTAAAATGCATACGAGTGTCCGAATGGAACAAAACTATAGAGATAAATGCCATAAGCTATGTCAATATAAAAAAATGTGATTAAACAGGTAAATGTGGTTATTAGGTTCAATTGAAAACTGTAGGTTCCAAGCTTGAAAGATAAAATGATATATAACAATATTGTACATGAAAATGAGAAATGATAGTACCAAAGTTAAATTGCGGGTTTTAGGGTGTCATTAATTATAAGTAAATATTGATTAGCATGTAGCAAGGGTTACTTGCCTCGACAGGTCGCGAATCGGGAAAACGGAACGATAAACGTCGGCGGGGAAACTCGCGACGGCCGCACGGTTCACGGAATGAACCCAAACGATGAACAGTGAAGCCACACGGGTCGGGGTACCACGCTGGAACGTCGGGATGCGTCGCCGACACGGCCGGTTTCCGGCGAGATGCAAAACAGCGACGATCAAGAATTGCAATCAAGAAAAGAAAGAAACAAAGAAGAAGGGGAGAAGAAGGTCTTACTGGTAGGGTGTTATGAGATTTCAGGGGAGTCGGCACGGGGCGACGGCGATGAAGGTTGCCGGCGTGGTGATATTCCGGTGAAGGCAGCGGGTTACTGGTGTGCAGTCGTGGTCGTGGGGTCTGTAGAGGGTGGTGGCAGCGGTTTGGAAGGCCGGGACGTGGAGAGGGATGCGAGGAGGAGACGAGGGCGATGACGGCGAGTCACCGGCAAG
Source organism: Agapanthus africanus (assembly GCA_030015575.1). Classification (NCBI taxonomy): domain Eukaryota; kingdom Viridiplantae; phylum Streptophyta; class Magnoliopsida; order Asparagales; family Amaryllidaceae; genus Agapanthus; species Agapanthus africanus. Next base: position 670,320,884 of record CM057344.1, on the reverse strand, counting down.
GTTGGGCTCGCGGGGGTTTGCACTGGTGGCATCGTCGGGGTGTGCAGGCGCTCGGGAACGTGGGGAATGGAGGAAGGAGGTGGGTGTGGCTGCGATGAGGGCGAGGAGGCGAGGACGCTGGTGACGTTCGCGTCGGCGTTGGTGCTGCAGCGGCGAGGGGTGAGGCGGCCGGGTTCGACGAGGTTGGGTTTACGTTTTAAAAGAAAGGAGGAGGGAGATGAATATATATGAGAGAGAGAGAGAGAGAGAGAGAGAAAGTGGAGAGAGAGAGTGGATATATGAGGAAGAGAGAGAGAGATACGGGAGAGAGAGAGTTAGAGATAGAGAAGAGAGATGGGGCCCACGGGGAGTAAGTAGAGAGGTCGCGATTGGTTGTGAAGGGATTTTGTGGGTTTTATGAAAAGATTAAAAGATTTTTAAGATTTGAGTGAACGGTAAATTCATATAGTTAAGAAAATATTCGGTGGTTTAAACATATTAAAATTTGGGATTTTGGCGCAAAGTAAAACATTTCCAAATCGCGCCCGGGTCGGGTCCAAAAATTTGAAATTGAAATAATAGAATTTTAGGCGGGATCCAAAATTTAAAATGAAGTGTTTTATGACCAAAAAGCATACCCCCAAAACGGACACACGTACGTGCACGTAGCCGTCCAAACTCGCCCGTTTCACTGAACGGGACGAGAACACGACTCACGGACGCTACAATGGGGTTAGGGGTGTCAAGCAGGCTAAGATGAATATTTTTAATTTTATTTTAGATGCCAAAAAATTGTTATATGCGGTAATGAATTTGCCGGGTAAAATTTATAGTAAGTAACAATCAAGCAAGATAAATGTAATGAGTGCCACACTACGTTCAAATGGTAACTGCAGTTAGTAGCATTGGGCTCGGGTGTTACATTATACCCAACTACAAAAAGAATTTCGTTCTCGAAATTCCAAGTATACAAAGACAGATAACTACAAGAAAAGGTGAGGAAACTTCTGCCGGATTTCATCTTCTCGTTCCCAAGTGGACTCTCCATGCGAGCGATTACCCCAAGAAACAAGCACAAGAGGGATCACCTTGTTCTTAAGAACCTTTTCCCTTCGATCCACGATTTCCATCGGTCGCTCCTCAAAAGTCAAGTCTTCTCGTACTGTTAGTTCCGAATGATCCAATACGTGCGTTTCATCTCGAACATACCTACGGAGTTGAGATACGTGAAACACATCGTATACAATTGCCAAGGACTGCGGTAACGCCAAACGATACGCTACCTCACCAACACGCTCCAAAATCTCAAAGGGTCCAACGAATCGAGGACTAAGCGTTCCTCGACTTCCAAAACGAATCACCCCTCTAGTCGGTGATATCTTCAAGAACACCAAATCACCCACGGCGAACTCTAGAGGTCTTCTTGACGTGTCTGCCCAACTCTTCTTTCGGTCTTGTGCTGCCTTCATATGATTTCTGATAGTGTCAACCTTCTCAACTGTCTGCACAACCAAATCTGGTCCCAATAATCTTCGTTCACCGACCTCGTCTCAACAAACAGGTGAACGGTATTTACGACCATACAATGCTTCAAATGGATCCATCTGGATAGTTGCCTGAAGACTGTTGTTGTAAGAAAACTCCACCAAATGTAGATGATCTTCCCATGAACCCTTGAAGTCCAACATGCATGCTCTCAACATTTCCTCATGAGTTTGGATCGTTCTCTCCGACTGACCATCAGTTTGAGGATGATAAGCTGTGCTAAACTTCAATCGGGTCTCCAAACTTTCCTGTAAACTCCGCCAAATTGTGATAAGAACCGAGTGTCCCGATCGGACACGATGCTCACCGGTACTCCATGCAATCATACAATCTCATGCATGTACCGCTCTGCCAAAGTCTCTGTTGATTCACCAACCTGGAAAGGAATGAAGTGAGCTGTCTTGGTCAATAGATCAACAATCACCCATACAGCATTGTTGCCCATTGGACTCCGCGGTAAAGCCGTCACGAAATCCATGGTTATATGCTCCCACTTCCACTTAGGAATCGGAAGTGGTTGCAATAAACCAGCAACCCTTTGATGTTCAGCCTTAACTTGCTGACACACCAAGCACTTTGCCACAAAGCGAGCAATCTCCCGTTTCATGCCTTCCCACCAGAAATGCTGTCGAATATCTCGGTACATCTTGGTGCCTCCTGGATGTACAGAATAAGCTGAACTGTGTGCCTCCTTCATAAGCTCTTCACGAATATCTCCCTTTGGTACACACAATCGGCTACCATATCTCAACGAACCATCTTCGTGGATCAATAAATCTGTTCGTAGTCCGGCTTCAACCTGTTCTCGAAACTTTTGCAGTCTAGGGTCCTGCGATTGTGCTGCTTTAATATTCTCGATCAACGATGACTGTACTTGCAGCTGCATCAACTGTCCCGTAGAATGCGGTAGCACAACCTCCAAGTCAAATCTTTGAAAATCTGCAACGATCTCCTTCTGCGTAGTTAACACCCGAATTGCCGATAACCGACTAAGCGCATCCGGCACGACGTTAACCTTCCCCGGATGGTACTTAAGATCAAGATCGTAGTCAGCCATCAGCTCCAACCATCTACGTTGCCTCATATTAAGCTCTTTCTGTGTGAACACATACTTCAAGCTCTTATGATCAGTAAAAAATTTGACCCTTTCGCCCAAAAGATAGTGTCCCCAAATCTTCAAAGTGAAAAATCACAGCCGCAAGTTCCAAGTCATGAGTTAGATAATTCTTCTCATGGGTCTTCAACTGTCTCGATGCGTACGCTACAACCTTCCCATGCTGCATCAAAACACATCCCAATCCTTTCCCAGATGCGTCGCTGAGAATCATCAACCCTCCAGAATTGTCAGAATAGGGGCGGTTATCAACTTCTGCTTCAACGTCTCAAAAGCTAACGCTCATTATCCGTCCACACGAAAGGTAGCTCCTTGCGCGTAAGCTTGGTTAACGGCTCTGCCAGACGAGCAAATTTCCCCACAAATCTTTTGTAATATCCGGCGAGTCCAAGAAAACTTCTTATCTCCGCAACATTCTTTGGAATCGGCCAGTCTCGAACTGCTATAATCTTTTCTGGATCGACAGCAATTCCATTGCCAGAGACAACATGCCCCAAAAACTTTACTTCTTCCAGCCCAAACTCGCACTTACCCATCTTCGCAAATAACTTCTCTTGTCTCAACGTTTGCAGTGCGATCTTCAAATGCTCAGCATGCTCTTCAAAACTTTTCGAGTAAACCAGAATATCGTCAATGAACACCACAATAAACTGGTCCAAGAATGGTGAAAAGATTCGGTTCATCAAGTCCATGAATACTGCCGGCGCATTTGTTACTCTGAAGGGCATCACTAAGTATTCGTAATGTCCATACTGGGTTCGGAACGCCGTCTTGCAAATATTCTCTGCTTTCACCCGGACCCGATGATATCCAGATCGCAAATCCAGCTCCGAGAATACCCTCGCGCCACTGCCAATACGAGGGATCGGGTACTTGTTCTTAATAGTCACCCGGTTTAATTCTCGATAGTCGATGCACATCCTTCTTGTGCCATCCTTCTTCTTTACTAGAAGAACTGGAGCTCCCCAAGGCGAGTTACTGCTTCGAATCCAACCCTTCCCAAGCAATTCAGCATCCTGCTCCTTGACTTCTTCCAACTCTATTGGCGCCATTGGATAATACGCTTCGGATGCTGGCGCTGCACCAGGAATAAGATCAATTGCGAACTCCACATCTTGCTTCGGCGGTAAACCCGATATATCTTCAAAACACGTCCATAAAATCACGAACAACAGCCGGCTCTTCACTTTCATCACTTCCATTGATGCAAGAATATTGTTTGTCGGCTTAGCCCTAAACTCGACTGGCCCGACAGAACTGCTTCCTTACCGCAACTGTTGTCTGCTACAAACTCTCCTTCATCCCAGGTAAACTCTGCTGCTCTCGGCTGCCGCAAGTACTTGTGAGAAAGTGGTCAAACCCAAGGAGACAATCTGCCCCTGGATGTCCACGTCCAAGCTGCGCATGAACCTCCGTGCCCTGTCTGCATCGTTGGCAACCAAAAGTCCAGCGAATCTGCTGAGCCTTGTCCATTCTGCTGCATGTATATCTACGGGTGCTCCATTCTGCTTTAGCCTGAGGAACTTCTCTTTCATTTCCTCCCGTGCGGTATGCGAGAAGAACTTCTCCAGGAAACTCTTTGAAAAATCCACCCACTTGATCGGCTTGGGCAAACGGTTCTCCTCCACAAGCCACCATTCTCAGGCGTAGTCCACTAACTGAATGCGTACCACATCAACTCTTTTCTCATCTGGAATCTGTGCCGCAACAAGAAAATTCTCTGTGTCCACTAGCCACTGCTCCGCTGGCAACGGCTCCTCCAAACCAGTAAATGTAGACGGACCCAAACGCCTGAAATCTGCTACGGTCCCTACTCGGTCAACTGGTTTAGCTCCAACATTGTTCACAGGCTGCTGAACGATCTGTAAACCTTCCTGAAATGATTCCGCTTGCTGCTGAATCAGCTCGGTCTGTTTCTTTTGATTCTCCAGCATTCCTCTTATCACTCCAAGCATGGCGGCTTCGTCCACACGCCTTTGGTACGTCTTCAATTTCTTACCGGCCATAATCCTCGAAATCAAAACACCCAACATTAGCATGATGATAGATTCGAAATATAGATCAAGGCTAGAACTCCAAGATACTTAAATAGAGTGCCGCATTGTAACTATGCCGCGGTATCATAGCCACAATTACATAACTCCACCCAAGTCGCCTAAGTCCTAAAGATAACAAGGAATCAGGTTTCGAGTCGATATGCAAAGGAAGTTTGCACATCGTAAAAGATATAATCAGGAAGAATGTGATTCAAGAATGGTTAAACGGCAAGGTGGCAGGACATGTTTCCTAAACACGGGTATTCTGATTCGTGTATTGGGTACAATACCCAACTACAAAAGAATCAACCCGACTAACCTATGGCTCTGATACCAAAAGAACCATGTCACGCCCCGCTTCCCAGAGTACGCTAAGATGGGCACGTGACATAGCCAACCATACTACCTGTGGGTAGGAAGCATCCCTCCACAGTCACATTACGGTTGTAGAGATATCAAAAAACAAAATAAAACTATCTAAAACATGTCCATAATCCAAGATAAATCATGAGTCAAGAATAAATAAATGCGGAAGCGAAAGATCCAATACAAATAACTGGAATGTATGTCCCATAATGCGGGCTCACATCAGGAATAAAAAAAATGCAGGAAAGAAAAACTAACTACTGCTGACACTCACAGCTCAGCCTGTCGGCTGAAGTACTCCTGCTCGGACTGCAACAGCGGTACAGAATCTGGGCCATGCAAAACCCAGACGTCAGCGCGTCATGTCATCAAGTAATATAATATGAACAGTGTAGCAGGCAATGCAAATATAAACATGAATGGGAAACCGTGGTAACAGTAATATAAATCAGAGCAATGCAGGGTAGTGTGCAGTGGGTAAACTAAACTGTTCTATCAGGCTCTAAAGTCTTTGAAACCAAATAATGTAATCCTCATCGTAACTCGTCAGTAGTTATTCCGTAACGCCCGGAAAGACGGCAAACAATAGGTATTCCATAAAGCCCGGAAAAACGGCAAACAATGGGTATTCCGTAACGCCCGGAAAAACGGCAAACAATAGGTATTCCGTAACGCCCATAAAAACGGCAAACAATGGGTATTCCGTAACGCCCGGAAAAACGACAAATAATAGGTATTCCGTAACGCCCGGAAAAACGACAAACAATGGGTATTCTGTAACGCCTGGAAAAACGACAAACAATATGTATTCCGTAACGCCCGGAAAAACGGTAAACAATGGGTATTCCGTAACGCCCGGAAAAACGGCAAACAATAGGATGGCCCTTGGAGTTACGTTCGGTTACAATACTGATTTCCCCATACCCTCAAGTTATATGCGTAAGTCAAGTCAGGTATCCCGTAATCAAGAAACTAATGCCAACACAAGATCAGGTAAACAGGTTTGTCTGGATAGACAACAGGAACGGTCCATGAGGACTACATGTCAGGTTTGTTGGCATTAGACACAAGATCAGGTAACGGGTCAGGTCATGGTACATCAGGTCAAGTCAAGCAGTATATGGTACCATGTCGGATAGATCAATATATATGTAGCAAGTCAGGTCAAGATGTAAACAATATCATGGGTGTGCTCACAATCAGTTATACAAGCAAGCATGGTTATCATCAACATGATATAAGCAAAGAATTAAGCAATAGGCAGATTTACTCAATTTGCAGTATAGTTATCAGTTGTGTCACAGAGATGATTTCAATGTTATGCGAATGCAGTATGACAATTATGGCATTTTAATCATGTTAACAAGTTTAAGAACTTTAGAGGTGCAATGATTTATATAAAGGTTCAATACAGCTATTACAGGTTAAAATGCATACGACTGTCCGAATGGAACAAAACTATAGAGATAAATGCCATAAGCTATGTCAATATAAAAAAATGTGATTAAACAGGTAAATGTGGTTATTAGCTTCAATTGCAAACTGTAGGTTCCAAGCTTGAAAGATAAAATGATATATAACAATATTGTACATGAAAATGAGAAATGATCGTACCAAAGTTAAATTGCGGGTTTTAGGGTGTCATTAATTATAAGTAAGTATTGATTAGCATGTAGCAAGGGTTACTTGCCTCGACGGGTCGCGAATCGGGAAAACGGAACGATAAACGTCGGCGGGGAAACTCGCGACGGTCGTACGGTTCACGGAATGAACCCAAACGACGAACAGTGAAGCCACACGGGTCGGGGTACCACGCTGGAACGTCGGGACACGTCGCCGGTACGGCCGGTTTCCGGCGAGATGCAAAACAGCGACGATCAAGAATTGCAATCAAGAAAAGAAAGAAACAAAGAAGAAGGGGAGAAGAAGGTCTTACTGGTAGGGTATTCTGAGATTTCAGGGGAGTCGGCACGGGGCGACAGTGATGAAGGTTGCCGGCATGGTGATATTCCGGCGAAGGCAGTGGGTTACTGGTGTGCAGTCATGGCCGTGGGGTCTGTAGAGGGAGGTGGCAGCGGTTTGGAAGGCCGGGACGTGGAGAGGGATGCGAGGAGGAGACGAGGGCGATGATGGCGAGTCACCGGCGAGGTTGGGCTCGCGGGGTTTGCACTGGTGGCCTCATCGGGGTGTGCAGGCGCTCGGGAACCTGGGGAATGGAGGAAGGAGGTGGGTGTGGCTGCGATGAGGGCGAGGAGGCGAGGACGCTGGTGACGTTCTCATCGGCGTTGGTGCTGCAGCGGCGAGGGGTGAGGCGGCCGGGTTCGACGAGGTTGGGTTTACGTTTTAAAAGAAAGGAGGAGGAAGATGAATATATATGAGAGAGAGAGAGAGAGAGAGAGAGAGAGAGAGAGAGAGAGTGGATATATGAGGAAGAGAGAGAGAGAGAGATACGGGAGAGAGAGAGAGAGAGTTAGAGAGAGAAGAGAGATGGGGCCCACATGGGGTAAGTAGAGAGGTTGCGATTGGTTGTGAAGGGATTTTATGGGTTTTATGAAAAGATTAAAAGATTTATAAGATTTGAGTGAACGGTAAATTCATATAGTTAAGAAAATATTCGGTGGTTTAAGTATATTAAAATTTGGGATTTTGGCGCAAAGTAAAACATTTCCAAATCGCACCCGGGTCGGGTCCAAAAATTTGAAATTGAAATAATAGAATTTTAGGCGGGATCCAAAATTTAAAATGAAGTGTTTTATCACCAAAAAGCATACCCCCAAAACGGACACACGTACGTGCACGTAGCCGTCCAAACTCGCCTGTTTCACTGAACGGGACGAGAACACGACGCACGGACGCTACAACGGGGTTAGGGGTGTCAAGCAGGCCAAGATGAATATTTTTAATTTTATTTTAGGTGCCAAAAAATTGTTATATGCAGGAATGAATTTGCCGGGTAAAATTTATAGTAAGTAACAATCAAGCAAGATAAATGTAATGAGTGCCACACTACGTTTAAACGGTAACTGCAGTTAGTAGCATTGGGCTCGGGTGTTACAAGAAGCTCCTGCTGTGGGCATGTTCGTAGGGACCCTTGACCCGTAAGCGACTATATCCCAGTTTATGATGTTTTTCAAGCCTACCACTTTCCAAGGCTTGATCGACAAGCTGGCCCAAATGGACCAGATGGGCCATAGACCGCCCTCCTCGAAAATGGAGTTTCGAAATAAAAAGGGCAAAGGGAAAGCGAACTTCGTCGCCAACGCTCAGTAATAGCCGAGTGATCCAAAACCAGCTGCTCGCCAAAACGATAAACATCAATCACTCGGAGAAAAGCTGAGACGTCCTTACTCATTCCCTCGGGATAAAACGAGAAGACTGTTCGAACTGGCGGTGCGCAACAGGCTTATCACTCTACCAGATCTGAGATGCCCACTGCAACTGGACGACGTCAACAATCCCAATTACTGCCCCTACCACCGAATAGTGGGCTACCCGATCGAAGATTGCTTCATCTTCAAAAATTGGATTGAGGACCAGTACCAATAAGGCAAATTCGCACTGTCTGAAAACTGGAGGGTAAACCCACCACAACCGCACGCTCCTAAAAAGGTGGACACGCCGGGGGCATCATCCTCATTTATAGAGGAAGCTCCATAGGAAGTGGTTCTTTCAGAAAAGACTAAGAGAATGCTCATGGATCTTCAACCATGTCCGGAAATCAGATGGAAAAGCCCGCTGGAGTCAGAGATCATTGAGGGAATGATGAAACCGCGTCCAACACCGAGAGTTGGTAGCAATGGGCAAAATACCCAGGCCCAGCCGTCAAAGTTTTCAAAGAAAAAGAAGAAGACCAAGAAGCCCGCACAGCCTGATGACAGGCGCACGGACCTACAAAAGTATATTGACGCGCTGGAAGAATATAACTAGAAGGTACGAACTCCGGTCACACTCTAAGAGTTTCACAACCATATCCTTGAGAGCAGAGATAATGACAATGACGATGGAAATGATTCGTCAGAAGAACCCGAGGATTATGTGGCAAGTTGTCACATGATCTCTCATTCACCAATAGACGATGAAGAAGCTCACTTGTCATCAGAAGATAATACAGAGGAACCGGGGTCAGGATCGGTTCCAAAATCCTTGGACCCGTCAGACGAGATGATTGACATATTGCTGAACGAAGTCCGTCAGAAGAGGAAAGCTGATCAAGAGCGTGAAATGACCATATTCGAAAAGGGCCAAGAATCGGCATCAAGTTAAACGAGTCATGGTAGGAATAGGTCACAAAGCACTCCAACCAGATCAAAGCGCGCCCGCAGTAGACAAAAACATGCTTAAGACAAGGAAACTGTTCGCTAAAGCCCTGTCAATGGGAATGAAACTGCCACCTTTCAGAGGAGATACACCTGGTGGTATATACCTTGACAAAGCGGACGTTCATCCGAGCTACTGCCTGTACCATCAGAGGATTGCACACCCTACCGAAGAATGCATAACCTTTAAGAAGTCGTGGCAGTGATATGTTGCTCACCGACAACATTTCAAGCGGAAGAAGCGCAAAACTCATCGGGAGTGGAGAAATACGACAGATGAGCATAAAAGAACTGCTAGCAACAGTCACATGGTTGATACTAGGGGATCGCAAGTTCTCACATTCGGAAGCGACTCTGATGAAAAAGTAGCCCTCGGCGCTCTCTTCAAGGAATCCACCTCAGAAAAAGAGGAAGAGATAAAAAACTGTGAAAACATTCAGCTGCGTATTCGTACTTTGCCCGAAAAAAATCTTGTACCTACAAATAAGGGATCGAACCAAAAATATAAGGGGAAGGAAAAAGTCCCTGAGGATATCGCCCTCGATGATTGAGTCGTCGAAGAGCTGGCAGCCAAGGACCCGCCCAAGAAAAACAAAATGGATTACAATGTCCTGGAACACCTGAGGAAGATACCCTCACAGCTAAGCATTTTAGATTCCTTCCTGTTGTCTAAACAGGCACGGGATTCTCTGACCAAGGCCTTACAAGAGCCCGAGCAGTTTCAAGCTTTCCTTGCCGAAGAAAAGATGAAGGATGAGCTGGAAGAAGTGCACACAGCTGACATCACTTTCGGCGATGAAGATCTTCTCCTCGGAACGTGCGAGCACAACCATCCTCTGTATGTCACCGGGTATTGCCATGACATCAAGATAGGGAAGATCTTAGTTGACAACGGGTCCTCTGTCAACCTCCTAAATATAGGGGTGCTAAAAGAAATCTGCATGAGCGTTCAGCACCTCGCTCGGGATAAAATCACCATCTCCGGGTCCGACTCCCAGTCAACACGAACGGTCGGGTCTGTAATACTGATGTTATGCTTTGGGCTGCTTATCACTGACATTAAATTTCATATCATTGACGCCAACACCTGCTACAACGCTTTGCTCGGCAGGCCTTGATTACACGATTGCAACATCATCCCTTCTACACAACATCAGTGTATGAAGTATTTCAAAGATGGTCTCGAGTATACCGTGACGGGGGAACTAAACCCATTCTCTGTAAATGAAGTCCAAAAGTATGAAGATGCAAAGTATTTCTTACCAAACTTTGAAGACACGGAAAGATGCCATAAACCGAAGAATAAGCAAAAAGCTATCACCACTATTCCGGTATTCCGGAGCGATACTAAGGAGGAAGAAAAGATAGTCTCTTCGGGGCCACCCCAATGCAACAGGCCAGGACCATCGACCCCTATTCTAGTCTTTGGCAGTGACTCTGAAGACGAAGTCAACGCAGTGTTCTCGGTTCGTCCATCACTGCAGGCCCTCACTGGAGATGATCAGAGTTTGCAAATCACCATGGTTCCGTGGCAGCATTACAGAGAGCTTGATGCGCTTGAGACATATAGCGTGTAAGAGCTGCAGACATTCTACGTTTCTCTCAGGAGAAGAGGTGAAAAGGCGATCCTACTCTATCGATCCGGGGAAACCAAAGTCGAGAGAGAAGTCTGGCGTGGTGCCGATTTTGCGCTTGACAGGCTCTAACCCATCCAACTGCCCAGATACTACACAGAGAGATCAAAAGGTTATTAAGATGCTAAAGCGTACCTTTCAAACAGACTCCTCGACAAGCTCAGTTCTACAACAGGATTTGGAACGTCTCTGGAACTCATCGAAAATTGCCTAACGGAAAAATGGAAACGATTGGGCTTGGATATGTCTAGTCCAAGAAACGGGAGCAATTCCATGACTACCATGTCATAAATGACCTCGATGAAGAAGGGGATACTCTTTTAAAAGACGGTGACGCTAAACCAGAACGAGGTCCTATCATAAAAATGCCGAGTCCGTCGTTTGAAGAGCAAGTGGACAAGCTAGTGAGGGAAGCGAGTCAAAAAGTTCGGAATGACCACAGCCGCGAAATGGCCATTTACGATAAATCCAAGATGCAACACCTCCTTCAGCAGGGTACGGAGGATGATAATGCCCTTCACCGTCAGCCCGCCATGCATTCCCAAGATAAGAAAAAGGCACGACGCGGAGGCAAAAACAAGTTAAAGTACGGAAAAAACGTTCGACAGCGGTAAAACGGATCTAAAAGGCCACGCGATCGAGAAAAGGTCAGCCGGAATCCGTCTCTTATGAAAAAGATGGGTCGAGCATATTCTTTCCCTCGAGACAAGATAAGGAGAATTTTTGACCTTGTCATGAAACATCAAATGATGACACTCTCAGAGTCTCGGCATCCCGATCAAGCAAACGAGGTTCATTACCCGGATTATTGCTCCTATCACCGAGCGATAGGACATCCTCTTGAAGACTGCTTCACCTTCAAAAACTGGGTCGAAGACCAATATCAACTCGGCATATTCGCTCTATCCAACAGGTGGGGGGTAGCCCCACCATAAAAGCATGTACCAAAAGCATTGTATATAGCGAGAGTAGGACCAGATCAACATCGGTCTTGGAAACGATCTTGTACCTGTCACGTGATAACGATGTCGGAAGAAGGAGTGCACGAGGATATGGATGACCTCTCCTGATGCTTCGAAAACGAGGATGAAGAGGAGTTGATCTCAGAATTCCCACCGGCGCCAAAAGAATTGGAAGATGGAATACATATTACTGCGGACAACCTAAGGAAAATCGACTTAGGGACGGCAAATATCCCGCGGCCTACGTTCGTCAGTGAGCTGCTGTCAAAAGAACAGGTGGCTACGCTAAAAGACGTGCTCATGCAGTATAAAGTCTGCTTCGCATGGAACTATTTCGAGATGCCGGTGCTAGATCCAGAAATAGCTGTGCATAAATTGGCGAAATCTCCGGACGTCAAGCCAGTCAAACAAGCACCAAGAAGAATGCGGCTCGAACTTGAAATGAGTATCAACACCGAAGTTAAGAAGCTAATCGACTCCGGTTTCATCTAAAAAGTTCAATACCCCGACTGGATCGCCAACATGTCCCAGTGATGAAGAAAAATGGGATGTTGCGCATCTGCGTGGATTTCCGAGACTTCAACAAAGCTTGCCCGAAGGATGATTTTCCCGTACCGGTCACCGAATTGATGATAGATAACACGTCCACTCACGAAGTCTTCTCTATCATGGACGGATCATCGGGGTACAATCAAATAAAGATGCACCCCGAAGACCAGAAGCATACCGCTTTCCGGACTCCTCTGGGTATATTCTACTACAAAGTGATGCCTTTCGGTCTAAAGAACGCCGGTGCTACCAATCAGAGGGCATTACAAGGATTTTTGATGACCTCATACATGAAATCGTCGAGTGCTATATCGATGACCTCGTAGTGAAAATCAAATCGTATGAGGAACACTGGGAGCATTTGAAAACAGTGTTCCAACGTCTTCGTAAGTATAACTTGAAGATGGACCCTTTGAAATGCGCATTTGGAGTCTCCTCAGTAAAATTTTTAGGGTTCATCATACGACACCGGGGTATCGAAATAGATCCATCGAAGATCAAGGCGATTATGGAAATGTCCATTCCAAGAACTTTAAAACAATTGCGGTCTCTACAAGGGAAGCTCGCGTATATCCGACAGTTCATAGCCAACCTCTCCTGAAAATGCCATCCCTACAGTCACCTGATGAAGAAGGGAACGTCGTTCATTTGGGATCGTAAATGCCAGAGTGCACTAGACGAAATCAAGCAATACCTGCAGAATCCGCCGGTACTGACCGCTCCAGTTAAAGGAAAGCCCCATATCCTGTACACAACAGCCCTTGAAGGTTCTTTAGGCGCACTATGGGCACAGGAGAACGACCAAGGGAAGGAGAGAGCCCTCTACTATTTGTGTCGAGTTCTCCTGGGGGTAGAAAACAATTACTCCCCTATCGAAAAACACCGCCTGGCGTTAATCTTCGCTATAACGAAGTTTCGACATTATGCTTTGGCGCACGAGGTCCATCTCATATCAAAAGTGGACCCTCTCAAATATTTGATGTCAAGAGCCATACTAACAGGACGACCCACTAAATGGGCCCTCCTCTTGATGGAGTATTCGATAATCGATCTAACCCTCAAGGCAATGAAAGGCTAAGCCATCGCCGACTTCCTCGCTGAACATCCGATACCTGGCGACTCGCCTTTAAATTGCGAACAGCCAGACGAGCACGCATTTGACATGATCAACGGGGAGAAAGGAGGGAATGATACCCGATGGGAACTTTATTTCGACGGAGCATCTTCCATGAAGAAGCGACAATACAACACCCCTATAATCAAATCTGGCGTAGGCCTTATCTTCGTGACTCCGCAAGGAGGGATGATGCGCTTTGCCTTTTCCCTAACAGAGCCGAGAACAAACAACGAAGCGGAATATGAGGCTTTGATAGCAGGTCTTGAGCTTGCTGTTGACATAGGGATCGAAAATCTCCTTATATACGGAGAATCCCAGCTGGTCGTTTATCAAGTAAACGGCGACTATCAAACGTGCAAATCAGAGTTGGTAAAGTACGGCGAGAGAGTGCAACAACTGCTGACTCAAATCCCTTCTTACGCCCTAGAAATCATACCACGTACAGAAAATAGTAAAGCGGATGCATTAGCCAAACTCGCTAAAGAGCTGGCTGACGAAAACTTCGATGATGTAAGAATCATTATGCAGAGCCATCGGGTTCTTGCACCAGCAGAAATATCTCCGGAGTTTTCTGAAGAAAAGGAAGCGACCAAGCAAACAACCCTGCAAATAGAGGACCAAGAAAAAGCTAAGGATTGGAGAGAAGTCTTCATAGACTACTTCAAATCCCATCGAACACTTGAAGATGCATCCTCAAGACATCAGCTCATGAAACGAGCTCTGTCTTTAGCCTTCGTTAATGATACTCTATATAAGAGATCGCTCGACTCTCTGTGGCTGAGATGCCTGGGACCGGAAGAAGCAAGGAGAGTCGTCCAAGAAACTCATGATGAACTCTGCGGTTCTCATCAAGCCGGGCCAAAGATGAAGCTGAAGATCAAAAGAATGGACTACTATTGGCCCACGATAATTCAGGACTGTCTCGAATACGCGAAGCAGTACCACTCGTGCCAAATTCATGGAGACTTCATCCACCAGCATCCAAACCCGCTACACCCAACAGTGGCTAGTTGGCCATTCGAAATATGGGAAACCGACATAATTGGGCCCATCGAACCAGCGTCATCCAGAGGACATCGGTTCATATCAGTGACAACTGATTACTTCTCTAAGTGGGCATAAGCCATACCGTTAAGAGAAGTGAAGATGGAGAATATCCTCCACTTCTTCAAGACACACGTCATCTATCGGTTCAGCACTCCACGATGGATTATCTCCGATAACGGGCCGGCTTACAGAAGTCACAGAATCAGCCGCTTTGCACAGCAGCATAATATAGACTGGAGATACTCTTCGGTCTATAATCCCCGAGCTAACGGTCTAGCTGAGGCTTTCAACAAAACCTTGACAAAGATCCTAAAGAAGACGGTGTCAAAAAATAAAAAGGACCGGCACGAAAGAATGCATGAAGCTCTCTGGGCTTATAGGACCACGTTCAAAACGCCCACAAATACAATGCAATTCACGTTGGTATTCGGCACAGAAGCGGTACTCCCCCTTGAGATAGAGCTACCCTCTCTACGAGTGGCAGTTCATTACGAGCTAACAGATGAAGAGAATGCTCATCTTCGGCTTGAGGAGCTAGACGCCCTCGATGAAACTCGTCTCGTGGCACAGCAAAACCTAGAAGCTTACAAAGCAAGGATGATGCACTCATACGAAAAATTGACTAGGCCGAGAGCATTCCGCCAAGGCGAACTCGTGCTAGTTGTCAAAACACCTATGATCCCTAATCGTTCTAAACGGGGGAAATTTGAGCCAAACTATGAGGGCCCATACATCATAGACAAAATCTACTAAGGTGAGGCTTACTTGCTCATGGATATGCATGGCGAAAGACCCTTCTGACCAATAAACGACCGATTCCTTAAGAAATACTACGCCTGACAAGTCACAGCCCAGATTAATGATAGACGACGATGCTTGTGTCCGCTCGCTGTCTTCCTGAGTACCAAACTCTGTAAGTGATATACGGCAAAACTTTGCAACAGAAAACTAGTTGCGGACCGAAACGTCCCTAAACTAATAATGGACCGTAATGTCCTGAAACTAGCTACGGACTGAAACGTCCTTAAACTACTACAAACCGAAGCGTCCTTAGGCTAACGCGGCAGCAAAAAAAAACGGTACGTCCATAACCGAAATGGGCACGGATGAAAACCCGAAAGGGCTCTTTAAGTAAAAACAGCAGGGTTACCGGCGAGTTTGCGAAAATTCGAAAGGGCGCAGACTCGTAAAAAATTATCCTGTGCACTTGCATGGTCCTCTCGACCTCGTAAGGAGAAAATACTCGCGTGAGATCCTTACGACTCACAAGGGAGCAAAACACTTATGAATCCTCATGATTCCTAAGGAGAAATTACACTTACGAGATCCTCACGACTCGTAAGGAGAATTCCCTTATGAGACCCTCACTGATCATAGGATTCAAAAGTCTTAAACTACAGGGATCTGAACCCGTTCTTAAGCTATCACATCCCCCAGGCTGCCCTATAAACGGTTCAATAATGACCCTTGTATACAATCCACGGGCACAAATAAACGTTTTCCTCTCTGAGTCCCACCAACGACGCGAAATGTCCTCATGTAGTGAACGGCGCTTGTAAGTTCTCTCGACTTATAAGGAGAAAACACTCTTGTAAGATCCTTACGAATTATGAGAGAACACGCATTTAAGAATCTTCATGATTCTTAAGAAGAAAACGCACATGCGGGATCCTCACGACTCCTAGCGAGAAATACTTTTATGAGACCCTTACGGCTCATGAAGTCAAAAGCCTTAGTCGACAGGATCTTAACCCTGTTTGCTAAGCCACCTTTGCTTGAATCGACAACGGAAAATGATGATTTGCTCCTGGCAATATCCCAGTTGTAGCGATGTTGTTTCCTAAATCGGTAACAAATTCCAAGTCCTTTCACGACAAGTGATGATTCGCTCCTGGCAATATTCCAGTCGCAGTGATGCTGATGCTAAGATTGGTATTAGATTTCAGGTCCATACTCGCAACAAAATCAGCGAGCCAAAAATACAAAAAAATGTATACAGCCGAAATGATCGGGCAACTAGCAATAATAAGCAGCGAGTAAAAAGAAAAATAGCCAAAATAATTGGGAACCACGAAAAATAGCCGAAATGATTGGGCAATCGCGACTTTCGCGATATAAAAAACTGAAATGATGGAGCATCGCGAAAAGAAATAAAAAAAATGAAAGAATGAAACTTTTTCCCTACAGGCAAGTCCATACTAACCCCTGTATACAATCCATGGGCATAAACGAAAACGGAACTATATTTCCCAACAGACTCTGTCAAAGGGAGGGTCAGATCTCGTCGGCAACATCTGCATCCTAGAAGATCAACACGGCGTTCCTTCTCGACACCGCAGAAAGCAAAGCAAGTCAACCCCGACATCGCAGAAAGCGGAAACAAGTCAACCAATGACCTCCCCACCGGAACAACGTTCCATCTCAGAAACAAGTCAACCAATGACCTCCCCGCCGAAACAAAGCTCCGTCTCGAAAACAATTCAACCAATGACCTCCCCGCCGGAACAACGCTCCGTCTCGGAAACAAATCAACCAATGACCTCCTCGTCAGAACAATGCTTCAACCCGGAAACAAGTCAGCCAATGACCTCCTCGCCGGAACAAAGCTCCGTCTCGGAAACAAGTCAACCAATGACCTCCCCGCTGGAACAACGCTCCGTCTCGGAAACAAGTCAACCAATGACCTCCTCGTCAGAACAATGCTTTGACCCAGAAACAAGTCAGCCAATGACCTCCTCGCACGAACAAAGCTCCATCTCGGAAACAAGTCAACCAATGACCTCCTCGTCGGAACAAAGCTCCATCCCGGAAACAAGTCAACCAATGACTTCCCCGCCAGAACAACGCCCCATCTCGGAAACAAGTCAGCCAATGTCCTCCCCGTCGGAACAACGCTCCGTCTCGGAAACAAGTCAGCCAATGACCTCCCCGCCGGAACAACGCTCTGTCTCGGAAACAAGTCAACCAATGACCTCCCTTCCTGAAAAATGCTTCGACCCGGAAACAAGTCAACCAATGACCTCCTCGACGGAACAAAGCTCCGTCTTGGAAAAAAGTCAACCAATGACCTCCTCGTCGGAACAATGCTCCGTCCTGGAAACAGGTCAACCAATAACCTCCCCGCCGGAACAACGCTCCGTCTCGGAAACAAATCAACCAATGACTTCCCCGCCGGAACAACGCTCCGACCCGGAAACAAGTCAGCCAATGACCTCCCCGCCGGAAAAACGTCCGTCTCGGAAACAAGTCAACCAATGACCTCTCTGTCGGAACAATGCTCCGACTCGGAAACAAGTCAACCTATGAACCTCAACCCTTAAAAAGAAAACTCTCTTGTGAGATCCTTACGACTCTCAAGAGAAAACGCACTTAGGAGTCCTCACGACCCCAAAGGAGAATGTTCTCCGCCGAAAAGACGTGACCGGGACGTTAGGACGTCCGGCCTGAATTTTGGGGGCAGATACTATTTGGTTTTATCCGTCCACCTCTCCGAAGATGCCAAGTTGATTTATGGCACCATGTATCGGAGGTTTAGACGGATGCGGCCGTTGTAGCAGACTTCATCAGATTGCCCTTCATTGTGAGGGGTTTTTGATTGTGGGAACGTTCTTCCCTGCAGGCGCAAGCCCCTGCAGTTAATTGCACTACCGCATTGTGGTAACCACTTTCTCTTTCTCCAGATAGTTACTTCGTGTCGTGTATGTTTGTTTTATTTTTTTGTTGCCCGTGGATTGTATACGGAAACTAATTTATGTTGTCGCCCGTAGGGCGTGGATTGGTCCAAATCTGTATTTTCTTAGATTTGGGTTTTGGGTTGGGTTTAATGATCGTTAATCTCATTTGAGACTAAAATCAACTTAAACGTTTGTTAAGGATACGTTAGTCTAATTTTAGACTAAGATCAACTTAACAATTTGGTAATGATACATTAGTCTAAGTTTAGACTAAGATCTACATGACAAGATCATTTAGATCCAACAAAAGAGCATTTGGGCTCTATTGTTTTAGTTTAGGGACTTTGCGGTCCAATTTAAAGACGTCATAGTCTATAAAGTTTAAAGACATCATAGTCTATGAGTTTAAGGACCTCACAGTCCATGGTAGTTTAGAGACATCATAGTCTGTAAAGTTTAAGAACATCACAGTCCATGGTAGTTTACAGACATCATAGTCTGTAATGTTTAAGGACATCATAGTCCATGAGTTTAAGGACCTCACAGTCCGTAAAGTTTAAGGACATCTTAGTCCAGTTTAAAGACACCATAGTCTATGAGTTTAAGGACCTCACAGTCCATGGAATGTTTGGTTGTTGGGACCCGTTACCTCTCTGAAGACGTTGAAGGATTACAACGACATATATCAGAGGTATGAAGAGATGTACCCTTGAACCAATGTTGGTTGGAAGGCTCTGGGAATCACTTTGAATGCCATATGAGATGATCATTTTTAGAAGGCAAGAGTATAATTGAGGTTCAGTTTCAAGGGATCTTGCCTCTGGAAGACATAGCTAATTTGGGCTAAAATTGGTTCGAATATAATGTTAAACACTAGAGTATATTCGGCGCTCACGTGCTCCCACATGAAGCGCTTAAAGTAGTGTTAAACACTAAAACTGAAGCGCTCACGTGGGGTCACGTTAAACACTTGACCTTCATAACCATCATGTGTGGGCACGTGATAGGTGCCCATGCGTTGGATATTAAAAGAATTTGTCAGAGGTCACGTGGGGACACGTGAGGCATCTTTTAGGCGGGCATTGCCTTTGGGTAGAATTCTCTTTTGTTTGCTAATTGCTAGGGGTTACGTAGAGACGCCCAAAAAGTGAAACTGCCTTGGCTTCACTCCCTTTTTATTTTAGGGAGCTTTTTAAGGGTCACGTGGGAGCACGTGATGCGCCTTAAAATAGGAACTGTCTTTATTGTTTTCCCTTTTCCCATTTAAATAAGTGTTAAACACTTTGGAAAATCTTTTTTTCCTAATTCAAAGAAAGGGGGCTACGTGTTATCACATGATCATGTTGGGTACTGATCTCTTTTTCATGCATAGAGAGTTAAATCCCTTATTTAAGAATTAAATTCTTTTGATAGGGTTAAACCCTAATTTTATTTAGAGAAATTAAATTCCTATATGTTTGAAAGAATTAAATTCTTTAAACCTAATTCTCCCTCTAAGTTTCGGATCTGCATAGCAGAATCTCCCGATGAGAATTAAATTCTCAACTTGTGGGGAGATCTGCTTCTGCAGATTTTCAACCAGAGGAAGAACTAAGTTCTTTTTTAGAAGAGTTAAACTCTTGGTTTGAGAATTAAATTCTCTCTTTTTTTAACGGGAGCTTATAGAATGATCTCCTTCCTTCTCTTACCTAGAGTTTTTTTTCTCTGAAGAGATCTTCTTTTCTCTCTGAAGAATTAAATTCTCTTCTTTTTTTCTGTTGTTCTCTCTCTGTTGTTGTATCTTTTCTTTTTTTTCTCTTTTCTTCTTGGCTCCTATTTATAGGAGAAAGAAAAGAATCAGTTTGTTTACTCAATCTTTCATTGAAAGATTTTGATTGATTTTATAACTAACATGATATTTTAGATCACTCGGTGAGTTTTATTCACCATTAGATTTTAATCCAAAAGATATTTTATTTGTTGTTCCTGGAAAGCTTTAGGAAAATATTTCTTTGTAGAGAATCTTTCTATAAATTGATGATTTTTAGTCACCTTTGGATTTTTAATCCAACGGTGCTCGACTTTACGGAGCGCAATCTTTTCTGTTTGGAAAGATCTAGGGAAATATTTTTTCCAATTAGGGATTTTCGATTCCCTTTAATTAGAATTTAATTCTATTAATTCAGAGGGTTTAAGAGTCTATCATGTGTTGGCACGTGACCTCACTGATTAAGAAATTAATTAGAATTTAATTCTATTGGTTCAGAGGGCTCAGGAACCCATCACGTGTTGGCATGTGACCCCACTGATTAATCATTTAATTAGAATTTAATTCTATTGGTTCAGCGGGTTTAGGAACCCATCACGTGTTGGCACATGACCCTTCTGATAAAGCATTTAAATAGAATTTAATTCTATTAGTTCTGAGGGCTCAGGAACCCATCACGTGTTGGCACGTGACCCCACTGATTAACCATTTCCAAGCGTTTATTCCATTCAGCGCCTATAGGCTTTGCCTGTAAAAGGTCACGTGTCTGCACGTGAGACCAGGTCACGTGTGGGCACATGATGCCCCCTTTGTGGGTTTTTCTTGCTGCTTTATTTGTATTTTATTCAGTGGGTTCAAAAGCCCATCACGTGTGGGCACGTGACTTTTTCGATTAGGCATTCAGGCGTAGATAGAATCTACCCATAAAAAGGTCACGTGTTTGCACATGAGGCCTGATCACGTGTGAGCACGTGATGCCCCATTTGGGTGTTTTCCTTGCTGCTTTATTTGTATTTTATTCAATTCCCATGAGGGAACAAATGCCCCCACTGTATTGTTCTCACGTGTTTGCACGTGAGTACAACGCTGTAAGCTTTGTAGCCGTTGGATTTGCCTAGGGAACGGGGAAGATGAACCGTTTCCTATCATGTCCTATAAATGCAGCGTTCTCATCAGCAACGCCTCCATTCCTTCATCTTCTTCCTTTTTCAATTTCTTGCCTTGAGAATTTAATTCTCTTTCTCAGAGCTCAGTTCTCTGTTTAACGAAACAAAATCCAGAGTTTAACTTTGTCAACAAAAAGAATCCTTTTTCAGGTAAGGATCTTAAACGGCCGAGGAACTTTTCTTCTCCTTTTATAAAATTCTCTTTGGATTTTAAATCCACACCAAGGGTTTTTTCCCTTTAATAAAAACTCATCATTCCGAGCTCTAAGAATGCATGATCTTTAGGTAGTAAGCCCCCAAACTTATTGTTTGTTTCAATAAGCTTTTTCTTAATCAGTCTGCCTACTAAACTCTCACTGACTTTCCTTTTTAGACGTTATGGCCGCTCATCTGTATGATCTCGACGAGATTATTTCTTATGGAGACATTCGCGCACTAGGCTGCTGCCAGAACCAGGAGCTTACAAACGCTCGGTGCGCCGAAATCATACGTCGCTTTGATGAATATAATGGTCGACTGCTTCCTCGCCGTTCCGCTCTTTTGAAGCTCATTGTGAGAGCGATCTAGGAAGCACTTCCTTTATTCTATGACGGCATGCCGCTTAAGCATTGGATGATGCCGAAGATAAGGTACATTCGGTGTATCTGATGGGCCTAATCTCCAAGAAAAGGAGAGACAATCTTTTTGATATTCTGCATCAAACTTTTCAACAGGCAACGATAATCACTGCCTATCGAAGGGCGGAGGACATCAGTGAGGACCCTGACGCTTGTGATCTTGAGAGGAAGCATACGAGAATGGTCCGAGAGGCCCAAAACATTTTAGATGGTTTAACTTTTGAATTTCTAAATCCATGTCCTGGATTTGATGTCTTGCCATTGTAAACATTTTAATGATGTTTTTTGTTTACCGTTTTCATCACTGTAAGAATTTTCTGAAGTATGAATAGACAATTTTTGTTTCCGCGTGTTTATTTTATGCACTAAACCTTTTCTGCACGTACATAAATGGGCATGCTTCGAACGCTTAACTGGATGCAAATTAAATGTTCTTTTTACTGTCATTCATAGTATGTGGTTGACGTCCGTAGGTTATGCCTTTTCATCTTGATTTGACGCAGAGCAGTTTACACACTCTTGAGTAGCACCTCCATTTCTCTAGCATGTAATTTTTGCAAATGTGGTCTGTAAATAGTCCATCTTGACCTTTTTGTAGGGTAGGGATGGCTTAGGAGTCAGGTTCAGATCTGCCTCCTAAGGCTTTCCAACTTTATGAGCCGTGAGGGTCTCATAAAGATTTTTCTCCCTACGAGTCGAGAGGATCTCGTAGGTGTATTTTCTCCTTAGGAATCATGCGGATTCCTAAGTGAGTTTTTCTCTTGAGAGTCATAAGGATCTCCTAAGAGAATTTTCTTTCTTACAAGTCGAGAGGACTCATAAGTGATTAATGAGTTGACCTGCTCCCGAATCAAAGCATTGCTTCAACGGGGAGGTCGAGGGTTGACTTTGACCATATGGGGTCGAGATTGACTTTAGCCATACGGGGTCAGGATTGACTTTAGCCATATGGGGTCAGTTGATGACGTATTTCCGCGATGGGGTCATTGGATGACGTATTTCCGCGACGGGGTCATTGGCTGACGTATTTCCGAAACGGGGTCATTGGATGACGTATTTCCGCGGCGGGGTCATTGGATGACGTATTTCCGAAACGTTGTCATTTGCTGACGTATTTCCGAGACGGGGTCATTGGATGACGTATTTCCGAGACGGGGTCATTGGATGACGTATTTCCGCGACGGGGTCATTTGCTGACGTGTTTCCGCGACGGGGTCATTTGCTAACGTGTTTCCGATACGGGGTCATTGGATGATGTATTTCCGAGACGGGGTCATTGGATGACGTATTTCCGCGACGGGGTCATTTGCTGACGTGTTTCCGAGATGGGGTCATTTGCTGACGTGTTTCCGCGACGGGGTCATTGGATGACGTATTTCCGAGACGGGTCATTTGCCGACGGGGTCATTGGATGACGTATTTCCGAGACGGGGTCATTTGCTGACGTGTTTCCGCGACGGGGTCATTTGCTGACATGTTTCCGAGACGGGGTCATTTGCTGACGTGTTTCCGCGACGGGGTCATTTGCTGACGTATTTCCGGGATAGGGTCATTGAATGACGTATTTTCAAGACGGGGTCATTGGATGACGTATTTCTGCGACGGGGTCATTTGCTGATGTGTTTTCGAGACGAGGTCATTTACTGGCGTGTTTCTGCGATGGGATCATTTGCTGATGTATTTTCACGACGGGGTCATAGGCTGACGTATTTCCACGACGGGGTCATTTGCTGACGTGTTTCCACGGCGGGGTCATTGGATGACGTATTTCTGAGACGGGGTCATTGGCTGAGTATTTCCGCGGCGGGGTCATTGGATGACGTGTTTCTCAGACGGGGTCATTGGATGACGTGTTTCCGCGACGGGGTCATTGGATGACGTGTTTCCGAGATGGGGTCATTGGATGACGTGTTTCCGCGACGGGGTCATTTGCTGACGTGTTTCCGCGACGGGGTCATTGGCTGACGTCTTTCCATGACGAGTCATTGGATGACGTGTTTCCGTGACGGGGTCATTTGCTGACGTATTTCCGCGACGGGGTCATGTGCTGATGTATTTCCGCGACGGGGTCATTTGATGACGTATTTCCGAGACGGGGTCATTGGCTGACGTGCTTCGTTTTCTGCGGTGTCGGGGCTGACTCTAGATTGTCCGTGAACCGTAGAGTCTTGGAATTGGGGACTTCGCCGTGGCTCCGATTGGTGGTGTTGCGTCTGTGTTTTGCTGGCATGAGGAGGAACGCCGTTGTTGGTCTTCTGGGATACAGATGTTGCTGTTGAGATCTGACTTTCCTATTTGATAGGATCTGGTAGGGGACATGTGGTTCTTTTTTCGTTATGCCCATGGATTGTATACACGGGTCAGTATGGACTCGCCTGTAGGGCAAAAGGTTTCATTCTTTCATTTTTTTATATTTCTTCCCACGATGCTCTATCATTTCAGCTTTTTGTATCGCGAAAGTCGCGTTTACCCAATCATTTCGGCTATTTTTCGCGGTGCACAATCATTTCGGCTATTTTTGTTTTTACTCGCTGTTTTTTATTGCGAGTTGCCCAATCATTTCGGCTATTTTTGTATGCATATCTTTTACTTGCTGATTTTGTTGCAAGTTGCCCCATCATTTCGGCTATTTCATATGCATTTCTTTTACTTGCTGATTTTGTTGCAAGTATGGAACTTGGAACCTGATGCCAATCTTAGCATCAGCATCGCTGCGACTGGAATATTGCTAGGAGCGAATCATCATTTGCCGTGAAAGGACTTGGGATTTGATACCGATTTAGGCATCAACATCGCTACAACTGAGATATTGTCAGGAGCGAATCATCATTTGCCTTTGTCGGTTCGAACAAAGGTGGCTTAGCAAACAGGGTTAAGATCCTGTCGACTAAGGCTTTTGACTTCATG
This sequence comes from Agapanthus africanus, assembly GCA_030015575.1. Classification (NCBI taxonomy): domain Eukaryota; kingdom Viridiplantae; phylum Streptophyta; class Magnoliopsida; order Asparagales; family Amaryllidaceae; genus Agapanthus; species Agapanthus africanus. The sequence continues at coordinate 670,296,108 of CM057344.1, read as the reverse complement.
AGCCGTAAGGGTCTCATAAAGGTGTTTCTCCCTACGAGTCGTGAGGATCTCATAGGTGTGTTTTCTCTTTAAAAATCGTGAGGATTCTTAAGTGTATGTTCTCTTATAAGTCGTAAGGATCTTACAAGAGTATTTTCTCCATATAAGTCGAGAGGACTTACAAGGGTTGTTCACTGTGTGAGCATATCCCTAGTCGCTGGTGGGATTTTGTTAGGGAAATGTTTATTCGTGCTCGTGGATTGTATACAAGGGTCAACATTGAAATGCTTGTAGGGCAAAATCCGGGTGTATGACGGCTTAAGAACAATTTCAGATCCATGTAGGTTAAGGCTTTTGAATCCTAAGAGCCGTGAGGGTCTCAAAGAGGAATTCTCCTTACGAGTCGTGAGGATCTCATAAGTGTGTTTCTCCTTAGGAATCGTGGGGATTCCCAAGTGTGTTTCTCCCTTGTGAATCGTAAGGATCTCACGCAGGTATATTCTCCTCACAGGGTCGAGAGGACCTTACAAGTGTCTTTTAACGAGATTGCGCCCTTTCAGGGTTTTCACAAACTCGCCGGTAGTCCTGCTGTTTTTACTCACGGAGCCCTTTCGGGTTTTCATCCTTGCCCATCTCGCTTATGGACGTACCGTTTTTTTTTGCGTCAGCCTTGGGATGCTGTGGTCCGTAGTAGTTTATAGACGTCTCGGTCAGGCGTAGTACTTCTTCAAGAAACGGCCGTTTATTGGCCTGAAGGGTCTTTCGCCATGCATATCCATAAGCAAGTAAGCCCCACCCTGGTAGACTTTGTCTATGATGTACGGACCTTCATAGTTTGACTCGAATTTCCTCCGTTTGGCACGATTGGGGATCATAGGTCTCTTGACCACTAGCATGAGTTCACCTTGGCGGAATGTTCTTGGCCTAGTCAATCTCTCGTATGAGCGTGTCATTTTTTCTTTGTAAGCTTCCAAATTTTACTGCGCCATGAGCCGGGTTTCGTCAAGGGCGTTGAGCTCCTCAAGCCGAAGATGAGCATTCTCTTCGTCCGTTTGTTCGTAATGAACTGCCACTCGCGGAGAGGGTAACTCTATCTCCAACGGAAGTACTGCTTCAGCGCCGAATACCAATGCATACGGCGTTGTGTTTGTGGCCATTTTGAACGTAGTTCGATACGCCCAGAGAGCTTCATGCAGTCTTTCGTGCCAGTCCTTTTTATTTTTGGACACCGTCTTTTTCACAATCTTCGTCAAGGTCTTGTTGAAAGTCTCAGCCAGACCGTTAACTCGGGGATTATAGACCGAAGAGTATCTCCAGTCTATATTATGTTGCTGCGTGAAGCGGCTGATTTTGTGACTTCTGTAGGCCGACTCGTTATCGGAGATAATCCATCTCAGAGTGCCGAACCGATAGATGACTTGTGTCTTGAAGAATGGAGGATATTCTCCGTCTTCACTTCTCTTAGTGGTACTGCTTCTGCCCACTTGGAGAAGTAATCAGTTGTCGCCAGTATGAACCGATGTCCTCTGGACGATGCTGGTTCAATGGGCCCGATTATGTCGGTTCCCCACATTTCGAACGGCCAGCTAGCCACCGTTGGATGTAGAAGATTTGGATGCTGGTGGATAAAGTCCCCGTGAATCTGGCACGAGTGGCACTGCTTCGCGTATTCGAGGCAGTCTTGGATCATTGTGGGCCAATAGTAGCCCATCTTTTTGATCTTTAGTTTCATCTTCGGTCCAGCTTGGTGAGAACCGCAGAGTCCGTCGTGAGTTTCTTGGACGACACTCCTTGCTTCTTCAGGTCCCAGGCATCTTAGCCATATAGAATCAAATGATCTCTTATATAGAGTATCATTGACGAAGGCGAAGGATAGATCTCATTTCATGAGCTGATATCTTGAGGACACATCTTCAGGTTTTCGATAGGATTTGAAGTAATCTATAAAGACTTCTCTCCAATCCTTGACATTTTCCTGGTCCTCTATTTGTAGGGTCGCTTGCTTGATCGCTTCCTTTTCTTCAAACGACTCTGGAGATATTTCAGCCGGTGCGAGGACCCGACGGCTTTACACAACGATTCTTATGTCATCGAGGTTTTCGTCAGCCAGTTCTTTAGCGAGTTTGGCTAATACATACGCCTTGCTATTTTCCACACGAGGTATGCTTTTCAGGGCGTAAGAGGGAATTTGAGTCAGCAATTGTTACACTCTCTCACCGTACTTTACCAACTCTGGTTTGCACGTTTGATAGTCGCCATTTACTTGACTAACGACCAGCTGGGAGTCTCCGTATATGAGGAAGTTTTCAATTTCCATGTCGATAGCGATCTCGAGACCTGCTATCAAAGCTTCATACTCGGCTTCATTGTTTATCCTCGGCTTTGTCAAGGAAAAGGCAAAGCGCATTATCCCTCCTTGTGGAGTCACGAAGATGAGGCCTACACCAGATTTGATTATGGGGGTGTTGTGCTCTCGCTTCTTCATGGAAGATGCCACGTCGAAGTAGAGTTCCCATTAGGTGTCACTCTCTTCTTTCTCCCCATTGATCGTGTCAAACGCGTGCTCGTCTGGTAATTCGCAATTTAGCGGTGAATCGGCAGGTATAGGATGCTCGGCGAGAAAGTCGGCGATGGCCTGGCCTTTCACTGCCTTGAGCGGTCGATATGTTATCGAGAACTCCATCAAGAGGAGGGCCCATTTAGCGAGTCTTCCTGTTAGTATGGCTCTTGACATCAAATATTTGATAGGATCCACTTTTGATACGAGGTGAACCTCATGCGCCAACGCATAGTGTCTGAGCTTCGTTATCGTGAAGATTAACGCCAGGCAATGTTTTTCGATAGGGGAGTAATTGTTTTCTACCCCCAGGAGAACTCGACTCAAATAGTAGAGGGCTCTCTCTTTCCCTTGGTCATTCTCATGTGCCCATAGCGCACCTAAAGAACCTTCAAGGGTGGTTGTGTATAGGATGAAAGGTTTTCCCTTGACCGGAGCTGTCAGTACTGGAAGATTCTGCAGGTATTGCTTGATTTCATCCAGTGCGCTTTGACATTTGCGATCCCAGACGAAAGGAGTCCCTTTCTTCATTAGATGACTGTAGAGGCGGCACTTGCCGGAGAGATTGGCTATGAATCGTCGGATATATACGAGCTTTCCTTGGAGAGATCGTAGTTGCTTGAGAGTTCTTGGCGAAGGTATTTCCATAATCGCCTTGATCTTCGATGGATCTATTTCGATGCCTCGATGTCGTATGATGAACCCTATAAATTTGCCCGAGGAAACTCCGAACGCGCATTTGAGAGGGTTCATCTTTAGGTTTTATTTCCGAATACGCTGGAATACTACATTTAGATGCTCCCAATGCTCCTTGTGTGATTTACTTTTTACCACGAGATCGTCAATATATCATTCGACGATTTCATGTATGAGGTCGTCGAAAATCTTCGTCATTGCCCTCTGATAGGTAGCGCCGGCGTTCTTCAGACCGAAAGGCATTACTTTGTAGAAAAATATCCCCAACGGAGTCCGGAAAGCGGTATACTTCTGGTCTTCCGGATGCATCTTTATTTGATTGTACCCGGATGAGCCATCCATGAAGGAGAAAACTTCATGAGTGGACGTGTTATCTATCATCAGCTCGGTGACTGGTACGGGAAAATCATCCTTCGGACAGGCTTTGTTAAGGTCCCGAAAGTCCACGCAAATGCGCACCGTCCCATTTTTCTTCATCACTGGGACGATGTTGGCGATCCAGTCAGGGTATTAAACTTCTTGGATGAAACCGGAGTCAATTAGCTTCTTGATTTCGGCGTTGATGCTCATTTCAAGTTCGAGCCGCATTCTTCTCCGTGCTTGTTTGATAGGCTTGACGTCCGGAGATATCGCCAATTTGTGCACAGCTATTTCTGGGTCTAATTTCGGCATCTCAGAGTAGTTCCATGCGAAGCAATCTTTACATTGCATGAGCATGTCCTTTAGCGTAGCTACCTGTTCTTCAGACAATAGCTCACTGACGAACGTCGGCCGTGGGTCGTTTGCCGTTCCCAAGTCGATTTATCTGAGGTTATCTGCAGTAGTATGTATCCCATCTTCCAGCTCTTTTGGCGCCGGTGGAAACTCTGAGATCACTTCATCATCATCGTTTTCGAACCATCGGGAGAGGTCATCCATATTCTCGGGCCCTCCTTCTTCTTTCATTATCACGTGACAGATACGAGATCGCTTCCAAGACCGATGTTGATCCTGCTCTACTCTCGCTGCATGTGTGGCTTTCGGTTCATGCTTCTATGGCGGGGTTACCCTCCAACTGCTGGATAAAGCGAACCTGCCTTACCGATACTGTTCTTCTACCCAGTTTTTGAAGATGAAGTAATCTTCAAGAGGATGTCCTATCGTTCGGTGATAGGAGCAATAATCCGGGTGAGAGACCTTGTCTGCTTGCTCAGGGTGTTTGGACTCCGGGAGCGTAATCATCCGATGTTTCACGACGAGGTCGAATATCTTCTTTGTCTTGTCTTAAGGAAAAGAATATGCTCGACCCATTTTCTTTATAAGAGACGGATCCTGGGTTCCGAATTCTCGATCGCGTGGTTTCTTGGACCCGCTTTCCCGCTGTCGAACGTTTTTTCCGTTCTTTAATTTGTTTTTGCCTTCGCGTCGGGTCTTTTGTATGACGGGCTGGCGACGGAGGGCATTGTCATATTTCGTAGCCTGCTCTTTTGTTGAAGCTGTTCCCGGTTGGAACAACATTCACCACTGCGGTTGAAACAGGACCTTATGGAGAACTACCCCCAGCTCATTTTGTATGATGTCGATATCAACGTCGACCATTTATTACGGCCGGGATTTGATTAGCCTCAGGATTTTGCCAAGCCTACCCCCTGTTTCCTTTAGGAGCTTGAATATTCTGCCCCCTACGTCGACCTTAGTCCTTGGCAGGTGCCAATTGTTTGAGGACTGATTCTGTCGGCAAAGTTGCATCTTGGGGAACCAGTCTGTGGAAGACAGACTTCCTCTGGGTTTCCTCCATCGGCGTTGAGGCACCGAGGGTGGGAGGTGAGAGCATCGACCCAAAGAGAAGCCCGTTGATTTCTTGAAGAACCGGATTGTAGAGATTTGAGGCTGCAAGTGACCCATACTTGACTCCGCCAGATGTGACAGAGCCTGAGTTGCTAGGGTGGGAGTAAATGCCATTCTTCATAGAGACGAAATGCCGGCTTCAGTATCCACTCCCATAAGGGCAACCACAAATATATATACTGCGATTATTTGATCGCGGAAAAACACGACACACGAGTGGAAAGAGGAAAAGGTCCCACCGGGAGTGCCAGAATCTGTTCTCCGCCGAAAAGACGCGACCGGGACGTTGGGACGTCCGACCTGAATTTTGGGGGCAGATGTTATTTGGTTTTATCCGTCCACCTCTCCGAAGATGCCAAGTTGATTTATGGCACCATGTATCGGAGGTTTAGAAGGATGCGGCTGTTGTAACAGATTTCATCAGATTCCCCCTTATTGTGAGGGTTTTTTTTTATTGTGGGGACGCCTTTCCCTGCAGACGCAAGCCCCTGCAGTTAATTACGCTATCGCATCACGGTAACCACTTTCTCCTTCTCCAGATGGTCATTTCGTGTCGTGTATGTTTGTTTTATTTTTTGGTTGCCCGTGGATTGTATATGGAGACTAATTTATGTTGTCTCCCGTAGGGCGTGGATTAGTCCAAATCCGTATTTTCTTAGATTTGGGTTTTGGGTTGGGTTTAAGGATCGTTAATCTCATTTGAGACTAAAATCAACTTAAACGTTTGTTAAGAATATGTTAGTCTAATTTTAGACTAAGATCAACTTAACAGTTTGTTAAGGATACGTTAGTCTAATTTTAGACTAAAATCTACTTAACAGGATCATTTAGATCCAACAAAAGAGCATTTGGGCTCTATTGTTTTAGTTTAGGGACTTTACGGTCCAGTTTAAAGACGTCATAGTCTGTAAAGTTTAAAGACATCATAGTCTGTGAGTTTAAGGACCTCACAGTCCATGGTAGTTTAGAGACATCATAGTCTGTAAAGTTTAAGGACATCATAATCCATGAGTTTAAGGACTTCACAGTCCGTAAAGTTTAAGGACATCTTAGTCCAGTTTAAAAACATCATAGTCTATGAGTTTAAGGACCTCACAGTCCATGGAATGTCTGGTTGTTGGGACCCGTCACTTCTCTGAAGACGTTGAAGGATTACAACGACATATATCAGAGGTATGAAGAGATGTGCCCTTGAACCAATGTTGGTTGGAAGGCTCTAGGAATCACTTTGAATGCCATATGAGATGATCATTTTTGGAAGGCAAGAGTATAATTGAGGTTCATTTTCAAGGGATCTTGCCTCTGAAAGACTTAGCTAATTTGGGCTAAGATTGGTTCGAATATAGTGTTAAACACTAGAGTATATTTGGCGCTCACGTGCTCCCACATGAGGCACTTAAAGTAGTGTTAAACACTAAAATTGAAGTTCTTACGTGGGGTCACGTGAGACGCCTGAAGATTGGGCCTTACTTCTTTTATTTTACTCTCAGAATAAGCGTTAAACACTTGACCTTCATGACCATCTCGTGTGGGCATGTGATGGGTGCCCATGCGTTGGATATTAAAAGTATTTGTCAGATGTCACGTGGGGACACGTGAGGCATCCTTTAGGCGGGCATTGCCTTTGGGTAGAATTCTCTTTTGTTTGCTAATTGCTAGAGGTCACGTAGGAACACGTGAGACGCCCAAAAGGCTTCACTCCCTTTTTATTTTAGGGAGCTTTTTAAGGGTCACGTGGGAGCACGTGAAACGCCTTAAAAGAGGAACTGTCTTTATTGTTTTCCCTTTTCCCATTTAAATAAGTGTTAAACACTTTGGAAAATCTTTTTTTCCTGATTCAAAGAAAGGGGGTCGCGTGTTATCACGTGATCATGTTGGGTACTGATCTCTTTTTCGTGCATGGAGAGTTAAATCCCTTATTTAAGAATTAAATTCTTTTGATAGGGTTAAACCCTAATTTTATTTAGAGAAATTAAATTACTATATGTTTGAAAGAATTAAATTCTTTAAACCCAATTCTCCCTCTAAGTTTCGGATCTGAATGGCAGAATCTTCCCGATGAGAATTAAATTCTCAACTTGTGGGGAGATCTGCTTCTGCAGATCTTCAACCAGAGGAAGGACTAAGTTCTTTTTTAGAAGAGTTAAACTCTTGGTTTGAGAATTAAATTCTCTCTTTTTTTTATGGGAGCTTATAGAATGATCTCCTTTCTTCTCTTACCTAGAGTTTTTTTTCCTCTGAAGAGATCTTCTTTTCTCTCTGAAGAGTTAAATTCTTTTCTTTTTTATCTGTTGTTCTCTCTCTGTTGTTGTATCTTTTCTTTCTTTTTCTCTTTTTTTCTTGGCTCCTATTTATAGGAGAAAGAAAAGAATCAGTTTGTTTAGTCAATCTTTCATTGAAAGATTTTGATTGATTTTATAACCAACATGATCTTTTAGATCATTCGGTGAATTTTATTCACCATTGGATTTTAATCCAAAAGATATTTTATTTGTTGTTCCTGGCAAGTTTTAGGAAAATATTTCTTTGTACAAAATCTTTCTATAAATTGAGGATTTTTAGTCACTATTGGATTTTTAATCCAACGGTGTTCCACTTTATAGAGCGCAATCTTTTCTGTTTGGAAAGATCTAGGAAAATATTTTTCTAATTAGGGATTTTTGATTCCCATTAATTAGAATTTAATTCTATTAATTCAGAGAGTTTAGGAGTCTATCACGTGTTGGCACGTGACCTCACCGATTAAGCAATTAATTAGAAGTTAATTCTATTGGTTCAGAGGGCTCAGAAACCCATCACGTGTTGGCACGTGACCCCACTGATTAATCATTTAATTAGAATTTAATTCTATTGGTTCAGCGGGTTTAGGAATCTATCACGTGTTGGCACGTGACCCTACTGATAAAGCATTTAATTAAAATTTAATTCTATTAGTTCTGAGGGCTCAGAAACCCATCACGTGTTGGCACGCGACCCCACTGATTAAGCATTTCCAAGTGTTTATTTTATTCAGCGCCTATAGGCTTTGCTTGTAAAAGGTCATGTGTCTGCACGTGAGACCAGGTCACGTGTGGGCACGTGATGCCCCCTTTAGGGGTTTTCCTTGCTTCTTTATTTGTATTTTATTCAGTGGGTTCAAGAGCCCATCACGTGTGGGCACGTGACTTTATCGATTAGGCATTCAGGCGTAGATAGAATCTGCCTAAAAAAAGGTCACGTGTTTGCACGTGAGGCCTGGTCACGTGTGAGCACGTGATGCCCCATTTGGGTGTTTTCCTTACTACTTTATTTGTATTTTATTCAATTCCCATGAAGGAACAGAGAAATTACACCTACGAGATTCTGTCGACTTGCAGGAAGAAAAGTCTTTATGAGACCCTCACGGCTCATAAAGTTGAAAAAGTCTTAAACGGCAGATCTGAACCTGTCTTCTAAGCCATCGCTGCCCTGCAAGGCGGTCCAAGATGGACTATTGTATACTATCCACGGGCCATACTCCCCCAAGTCCAATATCGATAAAAAGGGAAACAACCACTTATGAGTCCTCTCGACTTGTAAGGGATAAAATTCTCTTGTGAGATCCTTACGACTCTCAAAAGAAAACACACTTAGGAATCCTCACAATTCCTAAGGAGAAAATACACCTACTGCATCCTCTCAACTCGTAGGGAGAAAACTCTTTATGGGACCCTTATGGCTCACGACGTTGAAAAGTCTTAGGCAACAGATCCGAACCTGTTTCCTAAGCCATCGCTGCCGTGCAAAGAAGATCAAGATAGACTATCTACAAGTTACATTTGCCAAAAAGACACGCCCATATAAAATGAAGGATGTCTTTTATTCATGAATTCAAGTGAATACAAAATACATTTCACAAAGGAATCAAAATTAATACATGTTATTCATAAACCGCAAGTTTACAGTAAAAAAGGGGTACAAAGATGGTTATTGAGGGAAAGGCGTCTTCAACAAATCAGCCAGCTGCTCGCGTGCTCCTCTCAATCCCTTCTCATGGCCAGCCGCCGCGGCTAACTCCGCCTTGACTTAAGTCCGCTACCGTAGACAAGAAGAAAGATTTTCATCGGTTTCTAGCAGGGCAGCTTTGCAGTCCTGCATGACCCGCTCGGCAGAGTCATGCGTCTTCCTCAGCGTCAACCCATCCGAAATGCATCGCTGGAGATTGTCGAAGACAGCTTCTAACTGCGCAGCATTTGCTTCAACCTGGACGCATAACCGGGCAGATTCGCTTGAATCTACTTCATGTTTCTTTCGCCTCAGGGTCACCTCTTATTCAAAATGGCGGATGAAAGAAACACTACTCTCGACCCACGCAGCCCGCTGGGAGTTCAAAGCTGATACTTCAGAAGCAAGACACTTGAGCTCAATCTCGTGCAGGCAAGCCTCAATCTTTCTGCAGTAATTAACCCAGGACTCGACGACACCTTCATCATGGAAGTTCACGAGCGTCGTCAGCATGGGATTAACCTCAGCAGCAAAATCTATAGCAGATGCGAAGGCCTCGACGTCAAGATCCTCGATGAATTCGCTCAACATTCGCCGGCTATTTGCAGCGCCCCTGGAAGATGGGCATTTAGTAAAGGGCCCTGCTGGCATTGGGATGCGAGACTCAAAGGGAGCTGGAGCTGGTGTGATTGCTGCAAAACAAATTATGGTCAAATGTCGACTCAGGAGGTAAGGAAAATGCACAAGCGATGTAGTCTACTATACTGGCTGTGGTAGGTGGCAAAATTGGGAGTGTTGGAGGCGCGGCTATTCTCTCGTTCCCTCCTTCAATCCGTGACGTCGCGATCAATACAAGGAAGACTTAGCAACAATACGGCTATTCATAAAAGAAAGAAGGAGACAATAGCTGAAAGATATACTAACCAGTACCAGGAGGCGGAATGGCTTCCGACTGGAAGGAGAAATGCAGGTTCAGCACCTGATATAGATGGTCAAAAAGGACTCCTGCAAAGTTGTGACAATATACTGTCAATACAAGGAGAATGGTACCCGCAGTTAAACTAAATAAATCGCAAACCTATACCTTCCAACATTTCGGAGGACATAGGAGAAGGCGAGGGAGCAACAACCATCATGGTGGCGACCGGAGGTGCTTCAGATGGTGCAATCTCAGCGTTCACTGCACCTACAAACAAAATATCGTCAGAAAAAGCTGAACGGGTTTGAGAAATAAAAAGAGAACGGTGACCCAAGACCTATCTGATGGGTCATCAACCAAAACCGCGATGGAAGCATCACCACGCATAGCGGCTTCTTCGCTCTCCTTCAGTGGAATAGTTTCTGCCCCCGTGGCTTCATCCCCTAATTCGACAAGAGCCGTCGTGACGCTGGCGACACCCGCCGATACCAGGGAGCCACATGGGGAAAGAGCGGTGATCTGGACTATCCCAGATTCTAAAGAAAGGGTAGCAATTTCGGGCACGGTAACCGCCGGGCTTTCACCCATCATCCCATCACCAAGACTTCGCCCTGCAGAAAATGCATATGTCAAAATTCGAAGATCTAGTTCTAATAAAAAAAACTCAACATTACGTTACCTTGGAGCAGCTTTTCGGTTTCTTCCCGAGCTGCGCACGCAACTTGTCTACGGGTGGTAGACAACGCGGGGGGAATATCCGCCCAAAGAGTATCAATAAAGGGGATGCTGCTTGATCCTGCACTCACGGCCAAACTGGCATCACGTTCCCTCTCGACACGTTTCCTACACTTCTTTTCGGTCTGAGCAGTGAGAAATGATCTCTTTAAGACCTCTGACAAAGGGACGTCGTCGTCCGAACCAAGCTCTGCCTCCGGAGCCGTTACGGTGTCTGTCATCGGCTACTTTAGCGACGCCTCCTGAGGTAATGTTGGGGGAGCTGGGGCCACAATAGCTGGCTCTGGAAGCGTCGCTGCACCACCGCTCGGGATCGGTACCGCACTCGGAATAATCTGAGTCAAGATAGTCCCTGCAATAAAATAAGGAAGAGGGTCAAAGCACGAACAAATAAAAAAAGGGGAATGAAGGCATAATGAGCTGAATTATACCAAGACCTAAAGAAGCGCGGAGCCTTTCTTCCTCCTCGAATGTCCCCCGAGAGCCTCTTCGGCAGAAATACGTGTTGAAGAAAAGGACATTAGTAAAGCATAATAATAAGGAAGGAATGAAGGGGAAAAATACAACTAAAGTATGCCTGACTTCGCAATGGTGATCAGCGCCGCTTCTTCGTGAGACAGACACTCGGAAGCCACCAGGGCAGCTTGTAGATCGGTGTCGGTCACATGCGTGTCAAACAAGCCATTGTTAGTGCCATACTCACACAAGCCTTCGCTGTAGAGAGCATGGGGCTCCTGACCGAGTACAACATCGGCAGAAAAGAGCGACTTCTTCTTTTTCTGTGAGCGAACACCGGCGGCCGATGACACAAGTTTGCGCTTGACGGATCTAAAGCAAAAGCGTATTTTTGGGTGACGAGTCCCGATCTCCGTACCCATGCCAGAATCCGGGGAAGCTGCAGCTACCGTTTCTACAGGAACACGGGGTAGAGGATTCTCAAGAAAGGCATGCGGGGCCGCAACCACGACAGCTTCTCTTAAGGAAGGACCAACAGTGGTCCGTCGCTTTAAGGGGACAGCTGGATTACCGGCAGGGACTGCACCCTTGCGATCGTGCAGTAACCGCCTTTCTTCCCTAATAATAGCACCCGTCGCATGCTAGTACCACGCCACGTATGCGTTCGAGCCTTTCGGTACGCAGCTCGGCTCACTGATAAAAAAGTTGGACCCGGTGTTTAGCTGCATGAAATGATGCCGCGCGCTGCGGATACCCTCTTCTGTAGCAATCGGCTCAGCTAAAAAAGGCTCAAGCGGGACACCCTGATCGTAACTCGACTGTTGAGCGAAATAGTGCGGGTTGTATCTCATGAACAGTGCCGGGTCGTTCTGCCTGAACACTAAAAAGCCCAGCTTGATTGAATACAAATGTAGAATCTCCCGAGCCTTTAATGTAGGAGACCCTTCTTTGAAGGTATCGCGCAACGGCTGCACCGTTTTAGTGGATTCCTTGCCGATAGTTAAGACCTTATCGACGAAGGTTATGCTATCCCCGACCATACACGGACGAAGGACCAGACCCCGAGCCTCTCGCTGTGACGGATCTAATGCAGAAGCGTCAACTAGGAACAGAATCTGAGGGTAATTATAATTGTCGTAGAAACGGGGCCGTTTGTGGACTCCAAAAGCATTGAGCACATGCAGCTCGATCCACGACGTGAAATAGTGCAGCGGAGGATTTACGGGCTGTGCCCCCGGCTGAGTGGTGTCGGCCGCTAAGCTGAGGCCATGATACAAGTGAGCCAGCCCAGCGATCCCGATGGCCACTCACGTCTCGGCAAGCATTCGGTGAGTCGGATAGAAGATGGATGGCCTCATATGGCGAGGGTGCATTGGGAGCACAAACCAGCTTATCCATAGGCCAAGGAACCCCAAAAAGAACGTCTCTTCGTCGATATCTGAAGCTGCGAGCTCTGCAAAAGGGACGACCAGGTGTCTAGGAGGAAGAAATTCCTTTGATCTGCTTCCGCTGTCGGCTGGCTGTCCAAGCCGAAACCAAAAGGATCGTCAAGCTTGGCGAATTTCGTGGTTTGTTTTGACAAGGCTACTGGGTGAAGAAAGCGGGCGATGAAATCTGCGAAGTTGATTCCGTGCCCTCCGGACTCGAAAAACAGACTTTCGCAAATGTTCAACACCTTCATTAGACTCGGGGATCGATGTTGAATAGCATTCTCCAGAGTAAGACCCATCACCACTGATTTGGTGGCGAAGATGTATTCGTTAGGGGGAAGTATTTCCTCGTAATGCTCCACTCTGACGGGTAGGCCCGAAATTTCTGCAAATTCCTCCAAGAAAATCGAAACCTCCCGGTCCGGTAAAAGAAAGGAGTGAGTCGGGGTATTCTACTGTTCCAAGAAAGCCTTGACCCACCATACGTGAAGCCCGGGATACTGGAAAAGAGACACATAGATAGCAGGGTACAACCTGAGCTTCAGCAGCAGCGACTTTTTGGCCGACAAGATGTATCGAGCCCACTGCAAGTATCCGGCTGAATGGCGAGGAGTCAAGCCTATCATGTATGCCTATCACCAAGGGCATGACTTTCCTTAACATATGCGCCGCCCCAGAATATCTAAAGCCATCGGCGGCTGTACAGGTATCGAGCCTATAGAGGGCTGGAGGCGTCCATCTGTAATCCAGTTAACTTCGTCCACAACATAATTCACCTGGGTGAGTTAGCATAATGAATGGCGGAAATTGGCTCTGAAGGCACCGCACAAGAGAAACTGCGCCGACCCTGAATAATTTGGTTGTACCACAACCCCCATAAGTGAAGAGAATTTTGCTCTGGGTCATGATCTTTAATCAATGAAAAAACTTCCCGATCTACGGGCGCGTCGGCGTATGCACTCTCTGGGCGAACAAATGGAAAAGAAGAGTAAAAAGACATAGTAACTGCGCGAAAATAAATAAGGGTTAGATGTCAATTCTACATTACAGATTCTGACATCCGGTACTTTAAATTTGTACCACCCTACAATGCAAGAAAAAAGGGACCGAAGGGGACCCACAAAATTAAAGTGACGGCTCATCATTGATGAGACAGTCAATTATTAAAGAAGAAATCCTAAAAAAATTCTCATTTAATGAGAAACTCATTGGGCCAAGAAATTAAACTCACTCGAGAGCGGTGCTCTGAAAACAGAAATTACATCTGTCAATTTTAATTATGAGGGGAATAAAAATTCCCCAAAATTTCTAAGAGCCATGCTCTGTGAAAACCATGGAGTAATCCATCAGAACCCTAAAAAAGCAAAACTTTTTTACGGAGTAAAAACTCCAAGATCTTTTAGATCTACAAAACGAACTCTAAGAGTTCTTCATAAAGATGAACAATATTCTAACTAATGGGTTAAGTAACCCTAAAAATCCATTTTAAGATCTATAATCTGAGAAGAGAAAAACTCTGTTAATAGGTTCGATCCTTACCAAACTTGGATAGAGTTCTAACTCTAAAGGAGTTTCCGTGGGCAGAGATCTAAGCTCTGAATGGAGAATTAAATTCTCATAAACAAGAAAGCAAGAAGATGAACAGAAGTCATCTCAAGGGCCAAAGGCCCTACTTATAGGCGCTGGAAGACGATCCAACTTCCAAGATGATCCAATGGTGGAAAGGTTGCCACCGCTGCACTCACGTGTGAGACACGTGAGCGCAAGGGTGAGGGGGGGCATTTTTCCCCCCAATAAGAGAGCAAGACTCTGTTCAAAATTTGAACTGAGGCAGCGCCTCACATTGAAAGCACGAGAGCGCCAACGCCCGGAGTTAAAAAAAACTCTAAGGCAGCGCCTCACGTGCAAAGCACGAGAGCGCCAGCGCTAGAACTATAAAGTTCTCTACCCTTAGATCAAACATCCAACGGAGATGATAAATCATCAGAGCACAGAATTAATTCTGATTGAGGAAATACTCCTCAAATCTTTCTAAACAAGAAAGATTGTGCTCTGTAAATCAGAGCACCTTTGGATCAAAGATCCAATAGTGATTAAAAATCACCAAGATACAGAATAAGTTCTGTATGGGAAAATATTTTCCCAATTTTGTTAAAAAAAAGAAAAATGTCTTCTGTAAAACAGAAGTCCTTGGATCAAAGATCCGACGGTGGATAAATTCCCCAAATCAATTAAGAAATCTCTTAATGAGAGATTTCCTTAACAGAATCAACAAATCAGCCTCCTCTATATAAAGGACCCAAGACTTCAAGTCTTGTATAGAAGAACCCCCCCATAAGCTTCAGACTCCATGATGAGAACGATTTCTCCTCAAGGTCAATAAAAAGAAGAGAGATCATAGCATCTCTACCATATCTAAGAGTTTAACTTTCACATCAGAAGAACTTAGTTCTTTTTCCATATCACAGATCTATAAGACAAAGTCTTTCATAATAGTAAGAGAGATCATAGTATCTCCTCCAGATCTAAGAGTTTAACTTTCACATCAGAAGAACTTAGTTCTTTTTCCAGATCTCAGATCTATAAGACAAAGTATTTCACAAGTAAGAATCAAATTCTAAGAGAATTGAATTGGGCAGAACAAAAACTCAGTGCTTAGCACTCAAACTCTGGTGCTCAGCGCCAAGCGCTCCATGTGCTTCTCACTTGAGTGCTATTTGAGAAGAAACGCTCAGCACTCAAAGTTTGGCGTTCAGCACTCCACGTGCTCCTCAAGTAGGCGCTATTTTATAATAAGCGCTTAGCACTCAAATTCTGGCGCTTAGCGCCGTGCGCACGTGCTCCTCTCGTGGGCGCTATTTGATAAAAAGTGCTTAGCACTTAGTGTTTGACGCTCAGCGCCGAGCGCCTCACGTGCTCTGTATGTGGGCGCCATAAATTGTTTAACACTCTGTATAAAAGAATATGAATAAAATAAAAAGAAAAAAGGGTGTCAGAGCCTAAATCAATGCTCAGCAGTGCTGATACAAAAGGGGATCAAGCCCAAATAAGTAATTAAGTGGGCTGAGCCTAAGGTTGGCAAAACCCCAAATTGACCGAGCCCATATGTCTTCTTCTAAATTGGCTTTAAACCCATACAAGACTACCAAGTCCCTGATGAAAATTCATTGGTTCAAGGGTACATCTCTTCATTCCTCTGATACATGTCATTGTAGTTCTTCAACGTCTTCAGAGAGGTGGCGGGTCCCGACAATCAATAAACAATGGCCCGCAACGTCCCTAAACTAAACTTCATGGACTATGATGTGCTTACACCCAATGGACCCCAACGTCTCTAAACTAAACTCTATGGACTATGATGTCCTTAAACATGGACTATGATATCCTTAAACCCAATGGACCGTAATGTCCTTAAACTAATATTTATGGACTATGATGTCCATAAACCTAATGGAAACCCAATGGACCGCAATGTTCTTAAACTAATGATGGACTATGATGTCCTTAAACAATAGACAACATCGTCCCTAAACTAAACTCTATGGACTATGATGTCCTTAAACCCAAAACTCTCTGGACTATGATGTCCTTAAACACGGACTATGATGTCCTTAAACCAATGATGGACTATGATGTCCTTAAACCTAATGGACCGCAACATCCCTAAACTAAACTCTATGGACTATGATGTCCTTAAGCAAGGACTATGATGTCCTTAAACCCAATGGACCGCAACGTCCCTAAACTAAACTTCATGGACTATGATGTCTTTAAACTCAAAACTCTATGGACTATGATGTCCTTAAACATGGACTATGATGTTCTTAAACTCAATGGGCTGTAGTGTCCCTAAACTAAAACGATAGAGCCCAAATGCTCTTTCGTTAGATCAAAAATGATCTTGAACCCTCGTTAAGTAGATCTTAGTCTAAAATTAGACTAATGTATCATTAACCAACATTTAAGTTGATCTTGATCTCAAATGAGATTAATGATCCTTAAAATCAAGCTAAACCCAAATCTAAGAAAATACGGATTTGGACAAATCCCCGCCCTACGGGCGACAACACAAATTAGTCTCCGTATACAATTCATGGGCAACCAAAAATAAAACAAACACACTTGATATGAAATGAACATCTGGAATAGGAGAAAGTGGTTATCACTACGCGGTAACGTAATTAACTGTGAGGGCTTGCGCCTGTAGAGAAGAACATCCCCATAATCAAAAAACCCTCACAACGAGGGAGAATCTGACGAAGTCTGCTACAACGGTCGTATCTGTTTAAACCTTCAAAACATGGTGCCATAAATTAACTTGGTATCTTCGGAGAGGTAGACAGATAAAACCAAATAGCATCTGGCCCCAAAATTCAGGCCAGACGTCCCAACGTCCCGGTCGCATCTTTCGGCAGTAAACAGGCTCATGTCCAAAACAAATAAGCACATGAGGCATGGGATGGGAAAAATTCTACTTTGTAAAGCCCAATGGGCTATATGTAAATTTGTAAGCCTATATAAGACAACATGATAATGAAATAAAAAAGAGAATTCATTCCCCTCAAAATTTAGGGTCTCTGTGCCTTCTTCTCCTTCCTCAAGGATCTAAACCTTCTTTCCCTTTTTGAATTTAATCAAGAGTTTCACTCTTCCTTTTCTAAAACAAAACAGCTTTTCACCAACAAACCCTTGAAGGGGAACTCAGATCTTCCATCAGATCTTAAAAAGGAGAGATTTTTAAATCTCACCCCCTTTTCTGTAATATCCGGCCAATAGAAAAGGAGGAAGAAGGAGACCCATCTCCAAAAATACCACCTTAGGAAAATCCAAGGCCTAAAAGAAGATACAGGGCCAAAGGGGAGAAGAAAGGGGTCCCCTTTGATCATTTCCAAAGATTTCCAGGAGTTTAACACTATTCAAGATCTGTTGGAGTTTAACACTATAAATCAAACCCTTTTTTATAGGAGTTTAACTCCATTCAACATCTTTCGGAGTTTTAACTCCATAAATAAAAAAATATTCTTTTGGAGTTTAACTCCTACTTCCGGGGCTAAAAAACCCCTCTTTTCGCCGGCGCCCAAGCGCCCGGCACCCACGTGCCGGGCACATAAGGCGCTAGCGCCCGATATATCCAAAAACCCTCAAGACACACATATGCACACTGCACATTGAGTTTGAATGACCAGTTTAACCCGTCAATCAGAGGTTCTTTCGCTCCAAAGGCGAGGGTAATTAACGGCAGCTTAGTTCGTGGCTGCCGGAGATTCGGATCCCCGCAATCAATAAACCCCCGCCTACCCTGCGCAGGGGAAATTTGTAGTACGCCTGACAAGCACGCGCGTATTCGCATCTCAGTGGGGTGACAAAAAAACCCTACACATGGCACGAGAGGTCACTTAAAAGACACCTACATGAAATCACGTGTCGTTGTCCCGTGGGTTATGACGGGGCCTTATACTACATATTACCATAGTCCACGGGGTAAGATGGACTCCTATCGTATACATAAATACATTTTTTTATCAAATTACAAATAACCACGTTAGAATAACTATCCTATACCTGTAAACGATCACATACAATTTTACCTGTTCATTTCACAGGTTACATACTATCCTCTATTTCTTCTTTTGGGACTTACCGAGCGTTAGTTCGCTGATGATATTTCTTTCTCTTTCCTTCTTTAGAATGTTCGTCAGGAGGACCGGACTCTGAGGAGATAGAGCCGAGCCAGGAGGACTTGGACTAGCTTACAGCTCAACCAGATTAGTAGCCCCTTCCAGCCTGCACTTATTTTCTGTATGCCAGTTTTTAGTCATTTGCTTTACATCATTGTATCTTTTTATTATAAACAGTTGTATGTAAATAAAGTAGTTGTTCATTTTACTACTCTTGTCATTCTTGTCCGTTTATATAGTGCTTAATTATGCTTAACGTATTTATTTCATAGTAAATACGTTTTGGGCTTGCCACGTCACCGTTTCCGTCTACTGGGAAGCGGGGCGTGACAAAAACCCTATAAATAGAGACTTTCAAACTCTATTTTCTCACATCACAGAAGTTCGAAAATTCTGGAAAAAAATACCCAGACCTTCGTATCGACGATGCTGCTGTGGTTCCACCTGATCATCGAGGAAAAATCAGAACGCGGAGGTATTCGTGTTTTAGTGCAATGAGACGTTTTCGGATTTTTCATCTCAAAACAAAAATAGGATCCGCCTCTCACCATCTTGTATCTGTCACATTCTTCCTTAACTCCTAAATCTGAAATTTTTTTAATCTCTTCACACTTAATAAAATGATATTAAAAATAAATATTGCTCGTTTAGATTACAGTGCCATCATATTAAATAAAAACCAAAACTTTGATATGGATATCACGGGGTAATGACCTATCCCTCATGTATACACATATCCATGATCATAAAAACTACACTTGCTTATTAGATGCTAAGTTGACACGACAATCTTACCCTATGATACCAATTAGGTATCGAAATAGGTTACTTCCATAATATGCCCTCATATTATGAAAAGTTTATGTTTGAAAACATATACTGTTTAGGTAAGTATTTTAAAAGGGGTTTAAAAAATAATATAATATATTTTTATTGATATAAATCTTAGTTTCGGTAAAATACCCCAATCTTTGAAAAGTCATAGTATTAGATATATCCAAAAAATTTCAAAACGGCCTATAATCGCATAAATACCATATTTTTCCATGTTACATAAGTTAATTATAATATAGTGTTTTTATCTATACCCTTCCATTTAAGGGAATATTTGTTGTCTATAGTGCCCTCAAGTCAATTATTGGATCACATGCACGTGATTGCAATGATTGAGGGAGGACCTATACCGGTAGAACAGTCTTACTCGAGATGATAGTATGCTATCTGGTTTGTTTTTATCATCGTGTATATGCTTTAGGTGACATTACAGATCACTATTACATATTGATAGAGCCCATAGGATTCTTGCTTGAGTATCAGCAGTGTGATGGCAATCATATACGTGAGAGTTGGGTGGTCTATAAGCACATCCTAAAGTATCCCTAGTCGTGGGAGTTTCGAGACCGGGCATCGATACTCCGAGAGTAGAATAGTGTATACGGATCGAGACCCCGACAAGGGGCGGTGGCTGGTTTCACAAACCATTGGTGTCAGTTGGTTCACCTAAGATATATACATGTGCTCATTGGGTTATGAGTACACCGGACGGACTTGCCGAGAACATGCTAGTTGGTATTATATATATTGTCAGATAGCAATTCCCAGGTGACATGTGTACAGGTTAGTCTATCGACCTGAGATTGTCATTTGTCTCGTGTGAGTTCCCACTGTACTTTGATTACTACCCTACCACGGCTCAAAGGAGTCGTGCAAACAGGTTTTAGTTGGGTACAGTCCCGAGCCACATGGAGGCAGTGAGCGGATCGTCAGGGGATTTGTCTCTTCCGGTATCGGGGTTGATGTTGCGGAGTGCACAGGTGGCCATCACCAGAAATCCTCAGCCGGGGTAGACGAGAATTAATGATTTGGATCAGTAGATTCTCAGCTGGTGATAGGTTTCATACCGATACTAAATGTCGCGTTATTAAGGGTCTGACTTTATCCCCCCTCTATCCACCCTCCTAGACTCAATATGCGATACTCATAGATG
Organism: Agapanthus africanus; assembly: GCA_030015575.1. Lineage (NCBI taxonomy): Eukaryota > Viridiplantae > Streptophyta > Magnoliopsida > Asparagales > Amaryllidaceae > Agapanthus > Agapanthus africanus. The sequence continues at coordinate 670,275,881 of CM057344.1, read as the reverse complement.
AACTGACCGGACTGTACGAATATTGTCACTGTCAGGCTCAGTAGGGTTTCAGGATGAGTTTGCTCGTCGGGCTCCCTTTCGCTCAATACCCGGGTAGCCATTAAGTACAGCTAGTGCCACTGACGTTCTTGTGGTTAAACCCACTGCCAGCGTATTGACGAGTCTTTAGAGTCCCACACAGAGGGTTTCCCTGATTCAGGCAAAATTTTGTAGAGGCCGTATGGTTTTATGGCAGGGTTCGATCATATTCGTGCACTTATGCACAGATCATGATCGGACGGATAATGCTAGTGGGCTTTGGTTTAAGCCGGATCCTAGTATTATATTGTTGGATTATTTTCGTCTCGTTGTATTCGTATTCAGTCGGAATACGGATGCAAGTATGTATATATGGATGAGGGGTATTCTTGTAATTCGTTACGAGTTTACTTTAGGGTTGACATTTCTTTTCTTTGTATTAAATATTTAGAGTTTTTTAAATGTTTAATATTGTTGAAGTGGAAAGTGTGATTGCAAGTCTTGCCTTGTGGCATTTATTGATGAGGCATGGACCATGCTTATTTCATTTATTGATTGTCGATTTTTGGTGAGGCAAATTAAGTAGATGTTGATTTGTTGTGCAAGGGGTTAAAAAATTGAAGTGGCTGTAGATTTTTATTGGGGTGTGCAGGGGCTAATTCGAGGCTGCTCTTTTTGGTGGAATTTTTTTTTCTTTTCTTTAGTTGCTAATTCCTCACTACTTCATTAGCAGCCACTTCATTCACAGCCAATTCATTAGCCATCACCAATTCAACAGAGCCTCTTCTTTTTATTTTCAAGTCTTGGCCAAAACTCTTGAGCTCACATTTTCCATCCATGGCAACTTCTTCACCTCCACCCATTCCATCTCATGTGTTGAGAATCATTAGGTGTTTTGAGACAAAGTAATCACAAACACACTCTACTTCAGCTTGGGCATCTAGGCTAGCAAATTGGATGTCCGAATTGCTTCGGTTTTGAAGCGGGAGCCCGTATTACTAATTCTCGACGTGGATCTTCTTTGATGTGGGGAGACCGGAGATCAAATTTGATCGAGGAAGCCGCGAGGAGCTTAGGACAGAGGTTGAAGACCGAAGGACACGGATCGATCGTGTTAGTTGTATATATATGCCCTAGAGGCCATTGTTGTACATATGATGTATATTATAGTGGATGCTTGGATATATATAGTGAGGACTTTTTTGCTCGATATGATAGTATGCTATCTGGTTTCACTTTATCTTAACATGTTGACTTGTATTGGTTTACTGTCTTACTCTCACATGTTGATAAAGCCCTTAGGATATGTACTCGACTACTAGGACTATGATGCAGATCATACTAGTGGGGACAGGGTAGTCAAAGAGTACATCCTATAACTGTTCCTAGTTGAGAGAGTATCGAAATAGGGCATCGATACTCCAGAGTAGACTAGCGTATACGCATCTTGACCCATATGATGGGCGATGGATGATCCTATATCCATTAGTGTTGGACATCAAAGATGGTGTACGGGTGCTCAGTGGAGACTGGGTACACTGAACGGACTCGCCGAGAACTCCTAGATGGTATTATACCTATCGTCAGATTGCAGTTCTCAGGTGGCACTGGTACAGGTTAGTCTATAGACCCGAGATCGTCATAGAGTCTTATGTGATTCCCACTGTGTTTTGATTTCCACCTTACCACGTCCAAGAGGGCGTGCAAAACGGCGGCTTTTGGGTACAGTCCCGAATCACATGGAGGCAATGAGCGATAGGAGGGGTTTCGTCTCTCCCGGTATAGGGAGTTGATATTGTGATGTGTTCGATTGGCTATAACTGGAAGTCCCTGGCCAGGGCTGATATGGAGATTTACTGGTAAGAGTTATCAATAGTTTCTTGACCCGTTATGAGCCTTACATCGACACGACTTATCGGTTACTGGGGTCTGACGTTTTACCACCCCTAGACTGGATATGCGACATATCAGACGAAGAGACCGGACTGTATGGTAGTGTTACTGATTGGATTCACATGAGAATGTACAGGCTTGCTTGTTGATCTTCTGATCGTTCAATACACGGGTGGCTGTTACATTTAGCTGACCACTTGCAGCTTGTGGGGTGTTTGATATGATCATCACCTACTGCTGGCGTATTGACGATTCTTTAGAGTCCTACACAGAGGTTTCCTGGCTCAGGCAAAACAGAGTAGGGGCACATATGCGATATGTGCGGGACCGAGACTAATACGATATGAGATACCGTATTCTATTCTCGCGATATGTGATATCGGCCGGGTATATGTGATATAGCCGGGTCATCGGATCAAGTGTTGATTCGATGAAATGGTACTTGTTATATTAGTCGGTTATATGTAATATAGCCGGGTTATCGGATCAAGTGTTGATTCAATAATTTAATGTATAATTATATATGAGATATATTACGTTACATTAACTAATATAAGCTCGCTTTATTGATTCTTTTTCTTACTTGGATAATACATTGATGTATATGCGATATATGTTAATTGTATTATTTTCTTTTGTTATATTATCTATTATATATGTGATATATAATATTGTAACGTGCTAGGTTAAAATTGCAACTAGGGTTTATGAGACTTGAACCATGCTAGGGTTAGATTAGGGTTTATAATTATTATTAAGGAAATACAAATAATGGTGGAATTATCCATGGTTGATATTTTGATGGAAGCTTGTAAGCTTCTTTGACTTTGTCCACCATTTTTGTCTTCCTTAAGATATTTGTTGACCTAACTCTAACCATAGCAAATGGTTATGTTTCTACAAGGGTTAAGGATGTTATCTTTAACCCATGGTTGCAATTCTAACCACACAACAATTCATTATTCATCACAAAAGCTTTCTTCTTCTTCCTCCTCCTTGAAAAAGCTTTCTAGCATTTTGTGTTGTGATGATTTAAAGTGAGAAATTGAAAACAAAAGAGAGAAAAATTCCTACTTCATCATCCTCATCTATTCTAGCTACTTAGATTAGGGTGTTCACTTCACTAATACTTGATTAAAGAAGTGAGAGCTTGGTTTTGAGATTCTTCAAGGTAGATCATCTTCGAAAAAGGAAGATTTCAAGCAAGCATGGATCATTCGACTTGTGGAGCCTCTCTAGAGTTAGGGAGTTCATGGATTGTGGCGAAGAGACTACTACTCGGAGCTTATGAAGCGAAGGAACAGACTACAAAGGTTGTAATCCCTCTCTCTTAGATGTAAAGTTGTTTACATGCAAAGTTAACCCTAAGTCTCTGGTTAAGATCTTAGTTAGGGTTTGTTTAGCACCCCAAAAATATTAAAGTAGCATGTTTGATACTTGCCAAAACCTTGCTAAGGTGCTAAGCTAACCCTTCAGATCGGTATAACCTCTCTAAACTCCTTTTACAATTAACTAGTATAGGGTTAATGGTTCGATCCGGGAATCGGATTCCGCTAGCGCCGGGTTTTAAAAACTTTTTGTTCCGCGTTTGGCCACGGATTGATGGCAGGGGCGCTGGCATAACCTTACAATATTTTCATATTAATACCTTTAATCTATAACCACTATGGTTTAATAAGATATTCTAATAGGGTAATATTTTACATGAAACACTCCATGGCAACTAGACAATCGTCGCTGAAAAAAACACAAATCCTGCCGTCCATGTGCAGCGGTTGTTAATACGGAGTTGTTTTTGTAAAATATCACCTTTAATAAAATACTGTAATTTTAAATAGGATAATATTTACATAAATATTTCGTGGTTGATAGGTAGTCGTCCTTGAAAATAACACAAATCTTGCCGTCCATATACAGCGGTTGCCAATATGGACGTATTTCTAAAATGTTGCCTCCAAATAAACACTATAATTTTATAAAATTATTATTTACACTAAAATACCTTAATCTATCCAAAAAAGATATAATTTCATTTAAATACCTTGATCTTTACTAAAAGGTTATTTTCAGCAAAAACCATAACCTTTATAAATGATACTTTCCAAAAAGAATACCTAAAACTTTATTAAAAGATAATTTTAAATAAATAGCATAATCTTTCATTAAAAAGATATTTTCATTAAAATACCATGGTTTTCCCAAAATTATAATTACTCTAAAATATCATGGTTTTCTTATAAACAATAACTTCAATTAAATGCCATGAACTTTATTAACTAAGAGTTCTATAAAATATTATGATACACCTTACAGATTTTAAAAGGTAACAAAATAAAATGAGTGGTTGTGGAAGACTATATTAAATGAGATCAACTATCCGAATACAAACTTACGACATACCTAACACATGATACGGTTAGGGTTAGAATGCGCGAACCTAGGTATGGAATAATTTATAAATGAAGATTCCTGCAGGAAGGGTGAACGGTTCAATATGTGGACGACTACTAACCCGGTCTTCGGGCGAATGCTAACCCGGTCTTCGGACGAATACTAATTCTGCTTTGAGGGCGAATAATCCAATATGTGGGAAACTACTAACTCGATATTCGGGAGAATGCTAACCTGGTCTTCATGCGAATACTAACTAGGTTTCGGGCGAATACTAACCCTATTTTGAGGGCGAATAATCCAATATGTGGATGACATACAATGTGGAAATTCCATGTCTAGATGATATACGCACTAACTATAATTCGTCAAAACCTTTATACTGAACAACGGAGATGGGTAGTTTGATTAGGTAAGGAGATGCTGAACTCGGATTCCCTTACTACTCGATTATGATCCCGGGAAGTGAAACGGTACATTTCACTTCCCCAGTTGTTGTTCCGTGGCCACAATGGAATAATCGCAAGTATCCAGACCCTTATTTAACAAACTAATGCAAAATTTTGCCTAACAGATACCTCATACAACATACTCTTATTCACATATACCTCATACAACATACCCTTATCCATATATAGCTCATTCAACATGCCCTTATTTCCATACACCTCATATCCTCATACCCATATGCATCATATCTGTACACACACTTCATACCTATATACATTTGCTCGCTTTTGTACCTTTACTTCCTTATAAGTCAATCCTACTCGAGTGTAACTCGCTGACGGACTTTCCTTTTCTCTTTTCTCTATTCTGGAATGTCCGTTAGATGAGATTGAGTATTATGATGAGGATCAAGGTGTGGAGGCTACTAATGAAGATTATGCAGACTTGACGACGGAAGACTATCTAGTTATATTTTTGTTTGTTGCCCATATGTTTAGGGCTTTTGCTTCTTTCTTCGATGTAATTAAACAATTAGTTTATTTTACTCATTCTTTTGGAATGTAATAAAGTTTGGTTAATGGAAATAAATGCCTTCCGCTTTTATTATTTTGTTTTGGTACATATCCTGCATATTATAGACATTCATATGCTTAACGTAACTGTATTGAATAGACCACCTTCAATACAGTTAGGTTGCGGACTATACTGCGTTACCTCTTCATCTTCTTTTGGGAAGCGGGGCGTGACGGATTTTAGTGGTGGCCCATGCAGGTCCTCAATGTACTAAAATAAAACCGTTAATTGACTTATTATATTTGTGAATTTCATCCACTTATATCGATTTCATAATTTCCCCATGTTCCTTATCCTTTCCTTAGCATTTTGCATCCCGACCATGGCCTTCCTTTTAAGTCGTGACCAATCTTTCGGATGAGGACAACATGTCAGACATCACCTTTGATTCTACGCTTGGATATTTGGATGACGAAGTATTAGGCCCCCAGACAGTTATTTCTGACAACGACTCGGAGGGTGAGGAAGTTAATATTGCAGCACCGGAGTCTATGATGGCCAATAACTCCGAAGACGAAGAAGAAGATCCTATAGATGATGATCCTGAAGAGATGGTTTCCACAGAAGAAAAAACCCTATAGAGGTGAAGTCCGAGAATGAGGCTCCAGCCGAGAACGAGTCAAAAGATGAAACTTTGAGTGAGGAGGAACTCAAGGCCGAAGAATCTCAGACAGCTGTCCCCGCAAGATACGGTGGGAAGAGTTGTCTCTCTCTTAGTGCGACAGCCTATCACAACATGTTGAGCTTCCATAATCGAGATTAATAAGACCTGTTTTCCTTTTGGCGAATAAAACAAAGTTTAGCAGTAGGGACATGTCCTTTCATTTCAGTTGTGCTCTCCTTATTGAAGTTGAATAATAAAATCTTAGTTTTGAGAAAAATCTCTCTTGTGTCTCTTACTTTTCTTTTTATTAGTTTTTCTCTTACATTAATTGTTTTTCTTTCATGCAAGTTACTATCTTGTCTCATCTCTCAGTCTGTTTGTAACCTAACCTCCTTATAATTTAGATCACAATAGTCGGACGACACCCTAACCGCAACAGAAGAGGAAATAGGATCAATGAAGTCGCTGCTCAACAAGCAACTGTGTTACAAATGATGCAAGGAATACTAGAACAACAATAGCAGCAGACGGCTGCTCTTCATCAGGAGCTGCGAGAAAGTAGGCAGCAACAAGCGGAGGCTTTAAGGAAGGCACTAGCCCCAGTTCCTCAAGGTTCGGCAGGAGTGAAGCAATTCATATCACTTCACCTTAAAACCTTTTCATGGAAGGAAACTCCCTTAGAAACTGAATAATAACTCAAACGAACCGTCAATGATCTTGGTGCCTCTCAAATTCCTAAGGAGGCGTGGATAAACATTGCTAAACTGCAACTTATGGATAATGCCAGAATATGATGGGAGGTAAAGGAAAGTAGACCGAAGGAGCCCATCGACTGGGAAACGTTCAAACAACGTTTTGATACCCATTACTTTCCAGCCGTGGCACACCTAGATATAGAAAGGGAATTTGTACAACTCCAACAAGGGAGATTGTGGGATAAGCCTGTAGACGAGTACGCTTCAGAGTTCGCAAGGTTAAGTCGGTTCTCATATCATCTGGTGGCAACCCCAGAACTATATGCTAAGAGGTTCTGACAAGGGTTGGACGTGAAGACGCAGTTCTCCATGTCTTCTGCTACCCTTTCGACTTATGACGCAATCTTAGATGCAGCACGAAACTTTGAAGATCTACAGAAACGCATAAGGAAGAATGCCCATTCGTCGGGTGTTAAGCGACCGGCAAGCCAATTTTTTGGAGAATTATTATCCAAATTCAACGGAGGGCAGCAATTCAAGAGGCCAGTAGGGCCAACTGTTTCAAGAAAACTAGCCGTTATATGCAACCATTATGGTAGAACCAGACACTACATGAGAGACTGTCGCATTTTGAACAAACTCTGCATAGTCTGTGGGTCTCCGGATCATGCTATTAGGGACTGTCCTCAGAGAAGGAGACAATTAGGCCCTGTCAATAAGCCGACTAACTATGGGGCACCACAACAGGGAAACCGGCTACTTTCTGCCACTAAACCAACCAGTTAAGGGGCGTTACCAAAAGGACCACCCTTGCCATTACAGGAGCGTGTTTTTCAGCAAGCGTAGCGGAATGGACCCAAACGCCAGACCTTCATCATGACAGCCGAGAAGGCTGATGCCATATGGCAAGATAGCAGAGGTACTCTTTTCTTTTTCAACTTTCCTTTTCGATACCATACTTATTTATCCTTCGATACAAATCTTAGTTAGACTCACCATAATTCTTCTAGTTTATGTATTTTCGACTAGTTGTCTTTATGTTTATATCTCTCAAGTTTTCCATTAATTCACTTATACCTTTCTTATTAGTTTAGAAATACCTATAACCCTCCTTCAACTTCAAAACTTTTCTATCCGGAAGCAACTACTGATTTTACACTTTCTGATTCTTTATATCTAAACCATTCATAGACTTTCCATGCATCAAGCGATACACCAACTCCCGAGAGTGACACATATAGTAAAAGAGGGTTCCTGACAGCGTTACTGATTTCCGTGCCCAGTAGTGGCTACTCCTTTGAAAATTTCAAATATGAAATTACTCTAAGGAGGGTTGGTCGTAACCAACGCACCCATCCTTGCCATACCCAATACACCCGGAAGTTTTAATATCTACTATATTGTTTTTGGGATAGGACTTGGTGGTGCGATGTATCAGTGCGGCAATGTAATTGCATATGTGTCAAGATAACTAAAGACTCATGAACGCAACTATCCTACTCAATCTATAACCGGCAATTGTGATGTTCATTTTGAAGATATAGAGACACTACCGTAAGGAGAACGTGTGGACACGGATGGTTGAAACACATGAAGCAGATGAGAGGGGTAAAGTTTTATATGGGAGAAGTGGCGATCTATTGGGACGATCCTGAAGATTGAGAACTTATAAGATTGAGATAACAATAGAAACAATGGAGATGGTGATACGATGCGGAAAGCGCGGAAAGCTCAGCCCACGATTCATCGGCCGTTTAACATCCTGAAAAGAGACAGTGTGATTGTGTATAGACTAGCTTTGCTACCTTCTTTGGAGGGCATGCATAATACTTTTATATCTCACAGTTAAAAGGGTATGTCGGTGACCCTCGTCACATTTTTATCATTCCGAAATCATAGTAAGGGCTGACGTAACCTATGAGCAGCAACCGGTCGGGATACTAGAAGGATGAGACCTTGAGGGATAAGAAGATCCAGCTGGTTAGACTTATGTGGAGGAAGAACTCCCAGGCGAACCTACGTGGAAATGAGGAAACGAGACGAAAGAGCGAGACCCAAATTTTTAACCACAATAATCCCTTCTTGATAATTTATCCTTAGCCACTACCTTATGAAATTTCGAGGACGAAATTATTTTATGAGGGTAATTGCAACGACCGTATTTTCTAATACCCTAAAAGATCTTTTATTTTGTACCAAGTATTTATTTGCGTATTTAGTTGATGGGGACATATTTTATTTTAATGATTTTATTTTTAAAAGTAATGTTAGTAATTTTTAAAGCATTGAAATATAATTAAAGGAATTTTCTAAAATCTATTTATATTTTTCTGGGCTTAAAATATTTTAATAAAATTTTATAATACCTTAAAATAATTTACATATTTTTATTATCAATTAAAATAATTATTTCGTAATTAAAATAATTTTCAAGGATAAACTAGATTTAAATAATTATAATAACTAAAAAATATCATAGATATGGGAATATTATTTAGTTTTAGCCAAAAATCATTTTTAAACTGAAGATAACAATAAAATATATTTTTCTGATTTTTCTCAAATTTTTCCGTATTTTAAAAAATATTTTAACATTTTTTTCAAAACAAATTCGATTTAATAAAACAGTTTTAGATTTTAAAATAAAAATAAAAATAAAATAAAATATATATAAGTGGGGAAACCTGGACAGTTGGATTCAAAATCCAACGGCCCAGAATCATAGCGGCGGCGGCGCAATCATCTGGCGATGATTGTAATCATTGTGAGCACGGATTCTGTGATTTTTTTTGATGAGATTTGAATCAGATTTTGGGATTTTATTGTTGGGAGAAAAACCCTATAAATAGAGACCTTTAAATTTTATTTTCTCATATCACAGAACTCCGAAAATTCTGGAAAAAAAAATCCCAGACCTTCGTATCGCCGACGCCGACGCTGTGGTTCCACCCGATCGTCGAGGAAAAATCAGAACGCGGAGGTTTTCGTGTTTTAGTGCAATGAGACATTTTCGGCTTTTTGATCTCAAAACCAAAGTAGGATCCGCCTCTCACCATCTTGTATCTGTCACTTTCTTCCTTAACTCCTAAATCTGATTTTTTTTAATCTTTCCACACTCAATAAAATGATATTAAAAATAAATATTGCTTGTTTAGATTACAGTGCCATCATATTTAAATAAAAACCATAACTTTGATATGGATATCACGGGGTAATGACCTATACCTCATGTATACACATATCCATGATCATAAAAACTACACTTACATATTAGATGCTAAGTTGACACGACAATCTTACCCTATGATACCAATTAGATATCGAAATACGTTACTTCCACAACATGCCCTTATATTATGAAAAGTTTATGTTTAAAAACATATACTATTTAGGTAAGTATTTTAAAAGGGGTTTTAAAAAAATAATATAATATATTTTTATTAATATAAATCTTAGTTTCGATAAAATATCCCAATCTTTGAAAAGTCGTAATATTAGATATATTCAAAAAATTTCAAAACAGCCTATGATCGCATAAATACCATATTTTTCCATGTTACATAAGTTAATTATAATATAGTGTTTTTATCTATACCCTTCCATTTAAGGGAATATTTTCATATTAATACTTTTAGTCTATAACCACTAATGTTTAATAAGATATTTTAATAGGGTAATATTTTATATGAAACACTCCGTGGCTACTAGACAATCGTCCCTGAAAAGAACACAAATCCTGTCGTCCAAGTGCAGCGGTTGTCAACGCGGAGTTATTTTTGTAGAATATCACCTTTAATAAAATACCCTAATTTTAAATAGGATAATGTTTTACGTAAATATCTTATGGTTGATAGGCAATCGTCCTTGAAAAGGACACAAATCATGCCGCCCATGTGCAGCGGTTGCCAACACGGACGTATTTCTAAAATGTTAACTCCAAATAAACGCCATAACTTTATAAAATTATTATTTACAATAAAATACATTAATCTATCCTAAAAGGATATAATTTCATTTAAATACCTTGATCTTTACTAAAAGGCTATTTTCAGCAAAAACCATCACCTTTATAAATGATGTTTTCCAAAAAGAATACCTAAAACTTTATTAAAAGATAACTTCAAATAAATACCATAATCTTTCATTAAAAAAATATTTTCATTAAAATACCATGGGTTTCCCAAAATTATAATTACTCTAAAATATCATGGTTTTCTTATAAATAATAACTACCATTAAATACCATGATCTTTATTAACTAAGAGTTCTATAAAATATTATGATATAGCTTACAGACTTTAAAAGGTAACAAAATAAAATGAGTGGTTGTGGAAGACTATATTAAATGAGATCAACTATCCGAATACAAACTTACGACATACTTGACACAAGATATGGTTAGGGTTAGAATGCGCGAACCTAGGTATGGAATACTTTATAAATGAAGATCCCTGCAGACAGGATGAACAGTACAATATGTGGACGACTACTAACCCGATATTCGGGCGAATACTAACCCGGTCTTCAGGCGAATACCAACTCTACTTTGAGGGCGAATAATCCAATATGTGGATGACTACTAACCCGATATTCGGGCGAATACTAACTCGGTTTTCGGGCGAATACTAACCCGGTTTTCGGGCGAATACTAACCCTACTTTGAGGGCGAATAATCTAATACGTGGATGACATAAAATATGGAAATTTCATGCCTAGATGATATACGCACTAACTCTAATTCGTCAAAACCTTTATACTGAACAACGGAGATGGGTATTTTGATTAGGTAAGGATATGCGGAACTCGGATTCCCCTATTACTCGATCATGATCCCGGAAAATGAAACGATACATTTCACTTCCCCAGTTGTTGTTCCATGGCCACAACGGAATAATCGCGAGTATCCGGACCCTTGTTTAACAAACTAATGTGAACTTTTGCCTAACAGATATCTTATACAACATACTCGTATTCATGTATACCTTATACAACATACTCTTATTCACATATATCTCATTCAACATGCCCTTATTTCCATACACCTCATATTCTTATACCCATATACATCATATCTGTACACACACATCATACCTATATACATTTGCTCGCTTTTGTACCTTTACCTCTTTATGAGCCAATTCTACTCGAGTGTAACTCGCTGACAGACTTTCTTTTTCTCTTTTCTCTATCTCTGGAATATCCGTTAGATGTGGATGAGTATTATGATAAGGATCAAGGTGTGGAGCCTACTAATGAAGATTATGCGGACTTGACGATAGAAGATTAGCTATTTATATTTTTGTTTGTTGCCCATATGTTTAGGGCTTTTGTTTCTTTCTTCGATGTAATTAAACAATTTAGTTTATTTTACTCATTCTTTTGGGATATAATAAAGTTTTGTTAATAGAAATAAATGCCTTCCGCTTTTATTATTTTGTTTTGATACATATCCTGCATGTTATAGATATTCATACGTTTAATATAACAGTATTGAATAGACCACCTTCAATACAGTTAGGTTGCGGACCATGTCACGTTACCTCTTCACCTTCTTTTGGAAAGCGGGGCATGACAGTGTTCAATACTTATAAGGTGTTTTCTAGCTTCGGTATCGAACCAATCTTTTAGGCACACTGCGACCTCCACTGCTTCATTCGATAGTGTCGCTCTCTTGTTCTTTAGAACTCTTTTATCTGCACTAAAAGCAGATTCCGAAGCAACTGTGGACATCGGAGTTGTAAGCAAATTACGAGCCATGGCAGAAAGCACAGGATACATATTGTAAATCCCCGTTTCCGTTCTAAATAAAATTCTCCTTTTTCTAAATTCTAGTGACTTTCTTTTATTCTCCTTCATATAACTGAATTGGTTGTTTAAACTAAATATTTATTTTTCCAAACCTAAAAGTTAAAACCCAGAGTTAAAACCAAAGCCGAATTAAAACTAAGGTTAATATAAATTAAAACCCTTTTATTTAATTCACAGCCCAGCCCATTCAAAACCTTTGTTTTAATTAAATCCCTGCAGCCCATAATCCGTTTTAATAAAATCCTTTTTCAAGAATTTACCCTCGGCCCACTATCTCCTCAGCCCGCTTCCTTTTTTCAAAACGAAATTCTTTTCTTAAGCCGGCCCTTAACTTTCTCCCCAGCCCACTCAACAATTCACAAAGAAATCCTCTTAGCCCCGGCCCGCTTCTAATTTCCTCAGCCCACATTTCTTTTTAGAAAAACAATTCATTGGCACAAGTCCAGCCCGACCCAATCCCCACCTTCCTTCCTCCCTCGTTCACAAAACTTTTCCCGCTCGTTTTTCTTTCCCACGTCGCCCCCGCGTCGCGACGAGCTCCCCACGTCGCCCACGACCCCGACCACGACTCCCTCTAACTCGCGCTCTCCAAGGTCCTCAAAACTCTAAACCCCTCCGAGTTTTCCCCCACGAACCCACTTCGAAACAGCCTTCTGCACTCCACCCCCGACGACGACATCGCCGACGACTGCAACCCCCTCTTTCATCCTCCCTCGCTCTCCTTCCTCCACCAACAGAGCATCCCTGCAGCCTCCTCCATCAGCACGAGCTCACCCCTGCAGACATCCCCTGCACACAACCCAAACTGCAACAGAGCTCGGCCACCCTACCCCCTCGACGCCGGCGAGCCCCACTTCGTCTGAACCATCTCTGCGACCCCCTACATCCTCAGCATCACCACCCTATCTCCCCAAACCCCCACTGCTCTCTCTCTCTCTCTCTCTCTCTCCAAAAGAGAAAACCCCCTGCACGTGCACTGTGCACGTCGCCGGAGCGACCACGGCCGACCATCGTCGATCCCAGCAAGTCCCAAGAGACCCACAGAGCACACTCTACACTTCCAGCGAGCACTTGGAAACTCCGACGGAAAACCCGTGTTTCGATCGAAGCTCGCGCAAACTCGTTCCGCGGCGTACAATGCGCGTTCGTGACGACGTTGCTGCATTGCGACCCCGAAACGCCTCCAGGCAAGTGTTTACTTGCTTCATGCTAAAGTATTAGTGATATGAACTTAAAATATCTAGGTTACGGATTTGCCAAATATCGATACATAATACAACCTAGGTGTTCGATGCTAATATCCCACAAAAACGATTGTTTATCTTGACAGAAATTGATGCTATCTGTTGGCCCATATAGTGATAAGTATAGTGTATGGATCTCGCTGGAAAACACGATTGTTTGTAACAAAAATTGATACCCCCAAACATGCCATTAAAACTAGAATTTTCTCGTACCTGAAAACGAATAAAATCACCATAAATTGTATTCAAACTGGATTGATGTGTTCTAGGGCTTAAATCGAAGCCGACTTGACGAACTTTAACCCTATGGAAAATCCTAATGATTTCTGTTCTGTAATCATGATGATAACTGGGTCGGAACACGACTCTGGACTGCAGTCCAGAGCGTTCCTGATTATTGTGCTCTGTTTAAAGATCTGCACCACTGTGTTTCTTGAAGTCGTGTGTTACGGAATCCTACTGTAGATTAAAGATAGTTCTGTTAGTTTAACAAACCAAGTGGTTCCATTCCATTTCATCGCCATTTGCTATTTTAAAATGTAATTAAAAGGGCAGAACGTATATCTGTCCAGAACAGGTTCTGAAATGACACACTGAGATTAAACTGGTTACAACTTTCAACGTACAGATGCGATTGAGGATCCGTCTGTTGCATTGAATACTTTATCGAAAACCCTAAATTTCATTTAACTGTGACATCACTAAATTCTTAGCCCAACTGGGTGCAATTCGCGCCGCGAAATGGACGTTCAGTTCTGAAACTGAATTTCCAGCCGCGAGCACTTAAAACTGAAATAGCTATATCTTGAGAACCGAAACTCCGATTTAACTGAAACAAATTTTGGTGAATTACCGACTGATTGTTCTATGTATCTTACCTACATCATTTGTACTGAATTCTTAACATGTTAAATTGTACAATTTATTTTCATGACATGCATGTTGATTCATAATATACAGAACTCATTGGTAGCATACATACATATATCATACCCTTGCCATATACTCAGTGTTAGTACGTGTGAACATTGCATTATCGTACGTGACAGATGTTGGTTTAGTTGTGACAAGTACATCAATGGAAAATGAACATTCGTGACGGTGATTGATACAGTGAACAGTGATAAAAATCGTGCCATTGATATACTTGTACATAACTAGATCAAGATCATAACTAGTGAGAACCTGGGGAAAAAGGGGAAATCAAAGTGGAAAGAGTATCGTATTTAGCGGGACCGTGTTTAGAGGATGATCATTCGAACAGAGATACTGATACATGTAGGACAGGATCTAGCGATCCGGCTGACAGGGTTATGTCCCGGGCATGTGGGCCGTTGTCTCGGGTATGTACGAGACTCCTGTTAAACATGATCCTCCTTCCACTATGTGATTTCAAACTTGACCTAGAGACCGATAGGAACACATAACATATTCTGCATTATATAGTGACTTAGTGATTACTCGCATTGTTCTTACACTAGTATTACCTCATATACCTGTTTCATCTCATCATAATAATATTGTTATGGTGTCGCTCTGACGACCTGAGTATGCATGCTCAGATCCCGCGGGAGAACCAGCACAGGAGACGGATCTACCCTTCGAGTTCACGGAGATTTAGACTGGTGTACTTTCTATTTTCTGCTTTCCATAAAAGTGATCGTAAGTTTGACTTTTATTAGTATTTGTTCTTGTTATCCGTAATTTGTGAACAATGGAATATTAATGTAATAGATTAGTGATGTGATTCCTTTACCACTGCGCTTTATTTACTGATTACCATGTAATGCTAGAAGCCGAAGTGTGACTACAGCGGGATGATTCCTTGACCGTAGGAGCATGGCTGGCCTAGTCATCCCTCGTTTTCCGTATTTTGGGAAGCGGGGCGTGATATGGTTTAGTTGGTATCAGAGCCTGTGTTTAGTATCAAGGGATAACATTAACTATGCAATATTACGTTATTCTTGTTTCACTACTCTTAATTTCCATCCTTGAATCTGATCCTATCCTTTTGAATCTTCCAGTGATATGACGTCCCCGGACGACCCCTCCTCGGACTCCAGCTTTCAGGACCACACAGAAAGGATGCTCACCGCACTGACCACTCTCGCGGAAGCTCAGGAGAGGAAGACCGACTTGCTCACTGAGGGACTCAGGGCGATTACCGCCACAGGAGGACCGTCCGCATTTATTACCGCCCCCGAGGGCGTTGTTCCACCAGCTTATCATGCTAGGGCTGGTACAGTAGCAGAATTCCGACGGTTACACCCAGCTGCGTTCACAGGGTTAGCTGAACCCCTTGAGGCTGAGCAATGGTTGGTGAATATGGAGAATCTATTGACTGCTGCCAGGGTTCCAGAGGAAGACAGAGTGGACGTGATAAAGATACAATTAGAAGACGAGGCCCGCACATGGTGGTCGGTGGAAGAGAGCAGACTTGACAGGCCAATCGAATGGAGCAAGTTTAAGGAGTGCTTCCTAGATCATTACTTTCCTTCCACAGCCAAGGCAGAAATGGAGGAGAGGTTTATTCTTTTGAAGCAGAATGGACGCCCAGTGGATGTTTATGCGGCAGAGTTCAACCGCTTGAGTCGTTTCGCTCCATACATGGTCGCCTCAGAAGTTACCAGGGCCAGGCGTTTCCTTCAGAGGTTAGATTTTGAGTTGCAGCAGTTGATTGCTTCGTTGGATTTACAGACTTTCGCACAGGTGCTCAACGCAGCGAGAGTTCAGGAGCAACTGATTAACAAGTTCAGGAGACCCCCAGTCATTCCAGCACGTACCCACACGCCATCTCGAGGAGACATACCGGTTCACAGGCCAGGGACGACGCAAATGAAGCGCCCGTTCGTACCACAGCAGCGCCCCCAGAGACAGGGCGTGACTTGCGGCTATTGCGGTAGAGGAGGACATACTCAGAAGGACTGTCGCCGTGCCAAGGGACAGTGTTTGATTTGCGGTTCTAGTCAGCACAAGATTGGCAGTTGCCCTGAGCGAGCAGAGGCACAGGCAGGTTCTGGACCGTCACAGCAGAGGCCGCAGGAGCAGAGACAACCATTTACAGGTCGCGGTCAGGGACGGGCTTTCACCTTGACCGCCGAGCAGGCGGAAGCGTCAGGAGATGTGGTTACAGGTACTCTACTCGTGCATTCCTTACCAGCTAGAGTACTATTTGATTCGGGAGCATCGCATTGTTTCTTGTCTGAGCATTTCACTACTACACACTCAATACCACATGAAACACTAGCTAAGGGATGGGAAATTCATACGGGTAATGGCATTATTATATCTAGCCGAGAATGTAGATTATGCCCGGTTGTAGTGTGTGGCAGGGAATTCTATGCGAATTTCCTCCTAATTCGGACAGGCAGCTACGACGCAATTCTTGGGATGGATTGGATGAGCACTTTTCATGCGGTTATCGATTGTCGTGCAAGGAATGTGATCTTCCGCATTCCCAATCACCCGGAGTTTATCTTCGAGGGCGGAAGCGAATCTTTGGAGCCAGCTAAATACAGAGCAAAGCCTAAGGAGCTGACAGCTATGGAGATTGATAGGAGTCCGGACCCAGAAATTGTTCGGGACTTTCTGGATGTTTTTCCCGAGGATTTACCAGGTCTACCACCTCCTCGAATTTTGGAATTCTCAATCGACTTGATTCCAGGTACAGCCCCAGTATCCAGAGCCCCTTACAGAATGGCACCAGTTGAATTGGCAGAATTGAAGAAGCAGGTTGAGGAACTTTTGGAGAAAGGATTCATTCGGCCAAGCGCTTCACCGTGGGGTGCACCAGTTCTATTGGTAAAGAAGAAGGATGGATCGTTGCGAATGTGTATAGATTACCGGGAGCTGAACAAGGTCACCATAAAGAACAAGTACCCAATCCCGCGCATCGACGACCTATTTGATCAGCTAAGTGGAGCCAAGGTTTTCTCGAAGTTGGACCTCCGTTCTGGGTATCATCAAATCAGGGTAGCAGCCGAGGACGTGTGCAAGACGGCTTTCAGGACCCGATACGGACATTACGAGTTCCTTGTGATGCCGTTCAGCGTTACCAACGCCCCAGCAATATTCATGGACTTGATGAACAGGGTGTTCGCAAAATACTTAGACACGTTTGTCGTTGTGTTTATCGACGACATACTTGTCTACTCGAAGACTCAGGAGGAGCATGCTGAACACTTGCGCACAGTCCTACAAATTCTTCGGGAGGAGAAGCTGTATGCGAAGCTAAGCAAGCGTGAGTTCTGGCTCGACAAGGTGCAGTTTTTGGGACATATTGTTTCGGGCGAAGGCATCTCGGTGGACCCGGCAAAGATAGAATCTGTCAGAGATTGGCCGACGCCGAAGTCAGTAGCTGAGATCAGGAGTTTTCTGGGATTAGCAGGCTATTATCGGAGATTCGTCCAAGATTTCTCAAGAATCGCGGAACCATTGACGAGGCTGACACGGAAGGACGTGCCGTTTACATGGACAGAGGAGTGCACTCAGGCTTTCGACACACTAAAGCAGAAGTTAACCACGGCGCCTATTCTTACTGTACCAGATGATTCAGGTGGTTTGGTGATACACAGTGATGCCTCAGGGAAGGGTTTAGGCTGTGTTTTGATGCAGCACGGACGTGTGGTTGCTTACGCCTCTCGACGACTGAGAAATCACGAGAAGAACTACCCCACACATGACTTGGAGTTAGCTGCGGTAGTCTTTGCATTGAAGATTTGGAGGCACTATCTATTGGGTGAGAAAGTGGAGGTGTACACAGATCACAAAAGTTTGAAGTATGTTTTCACCCAGAAGGAATTGAATATGAGGCAGCGCCGATGGCTAGAGCTGATGGCAGATTACGACTTGGACCTTCAGTACCACCCGGGGAAGGTGAATGTTGTACCAGATGCGCTCAGTCGCAAGCCAGCGGTCATGATGTTGACCGATCAGAGGAGTATTATTGAGGATTTCCAGAGACTTGCACTTGAGGTCGTTACGCCGAACGCACTCAGTCAACTTTGGCAACTGCAGGTGCAATCTTCTCTGGTGGACCGCATCAAGACTGCGCAAGCGGACGATCCCCGATTGCAAAAGTTTAGAGAGGAAGTGAAAGCTGGACTAAGAACGGATTTGATTATACATGAAGATGGCTCTCTGAGATTCGGTAGCAGAATCTGCGTACCTAAAGGAGGTGTTCGAGAAGAAGTTTTGGCTGAAGCACACAGTTCAGCTTATTCAGTGCATCCGGGAAGTACAAAAATGTATCAGGACCTAAAGCAGCACTTTTGGTGGAATGGAATGAAGCGGGAAATTGCGAGGTTCGTATCCAGGTGCTTGGTATGTCAGCAGGTGAAGGCGGAGCATCAGAGGACAGCAGGACTGTTACAACCCCTGCCAATACCGGAGTGGAAGTGGGAGCACATTACTATGGATTTCGTGACGGCCCTACCACGGAGCCCTAGAGGCAATAACGCCATTTGGGTTATCGTCGATCGCCTCACAAAAGCTGCACACTTTCTACCTTTCCGAGTAGGACAGTCGACAGAATCATTGGCAGAAAGATATATGCAGGAGATTGTACGACTTCACGGTGTTCCAGTCAGCATTGTGTCAGACCGGGACACGAGATTCTTGTCGCACTTTTGGAAGAGCTTACAGGAGAGCTTGGGTACCCGCCTAAATTTCAGCACAGCTTATCACCCACAGACGGATGGACAATCCGAGCGTACGATTCAGACGCTCGAGGACATGCTGAGAGCCTGTATGTTGGACTTTCAAGGTTCTTGGGAGGACCATCTGCATCTAGTCGAGTTCTCTTATAACAACAGTTATCAGGCTAGTATTCAGATGGCTCCTTTTGAAGCACTATACGGGCGGAAATGTCGGTCACCAGTATGTTAGGATGATGTGGGAGAACGAAGACTGCTAGGCCCCGAACTCATTGTTCAGACAGTTGACAAAGTCCAAATGGTCAGACAGCGTATCAAGGCGGCTCAGGATCGACAGAAGAGTTGGGCAGATACCAGCAGAAGGGCACTTGAGTTCGAAGTCGGAGATCATGTGTTCTTGAAGATTTCCCCTACTCGAGGAGTTATCAGGTTCGGAGGTCGGGGAAAGCTTAGTCCCCGCTTCATCGGACCTTTTGAGGTGCTAGAGCGAGTAGGAGAGGTGGCCTATCGACTCGCCTTGCCTCCATCGCTAGCTGGTGTGCACAATACCTTCCACGTGTCTCAGTTGCGGCGTTACGTTCGAGATGAGAGCCATGTCCTGGACCACTCAGAGCTAGTTTTGGGTACTGATTTATCGTACGAGGAGCAGCCTACTGCCATTCTCGACCGCAGAGAGAAAGTGCTGAAGAATAAGGTCATTCCGTTAGTCCGAGTGTCTTGGGGCGGTCGTTTCCCAGGAGAGTCCACCTGGGAGCGGGAGGAAGACATCCGTGATCGTTATCCACATCTTTTTGTTTAGTACTTTGTATCCTTGCATTCTTGTCAAATTTCGAGGACGAAATTTTTGTTAAGGGGGGTATGATGTAAATCCCCGTTTCCGTTCTAAATAAAATTCTCCTTTTTCTAAATTCTAGTGACTTTCTTTTATTCTCCTTCATATAACTGAATTGGTTGTTTAAACTAAATATTTATTTTTCCAAACCTAAAAGTTAAAACCCAGAGTTAAAACCAAAGCCGAATTAAAACTAAGGTTAATATAAATTAAAACCCTTTTATTTAATTCACAGCCCAGCCCATTCAAAACCTTTGTTTTAATTAAATCCCTGCAGCCCATAATCCTTTTTAATAAAATCCTTTTTCAAGAATTTACCCTCGGCCCACTATCTCCTCAGCCCGCTTCCTTTTTTCAAAACGAAATTCTTTTCTTAAGCCGGCCCTTAACTTTCTCCCCAGCCCACTCAACAATTCACAAAGAAATCCTCTTAGCCCCGGCCCGCTTCTAATTTCCTCAGCCCACATTTCTTTTTAGAAAAACAATTCATTGGCACAAGTCCAGCCCGACCCAATCCCCACCTTCCTTCCTCCCTCGTTCACAAAACTTTTCCCGCTCGTTTTTCTTTCCCACGTCGCCCCCGCGTCGCGACGAGCTCCCCACGTCGCCTTTGCCGTCGCCCACGACCCCGACCACGACTCCCTCTAACTCATGCTCTCCAAGCTCCTCAAAACTCTAAACCCCTCCGAGTTTTCCCCCACGAACCCACTTCGAAACAGCCTTCTGCACTCCACCCCCGACGACGACGTCGCCGACGACTGCAACCCCCTCTTTCATCCTCCCTCGCTCTCCTTCCTCCACCAACAGAGCATCCCTGCAGCCTCCTCCATCAGCACGAGCTCACCCCTGCAGACATCCCCTGCACACAACCCAAACTGCAACAGAGCTCGGCCACCCTACCCCCTCGACGCCGGCAAGCCCCACTTCGTCTGAACCATCTCTGCGACCCCCTACATCCTCAGCATCACCACCCTATCTCCCCAAACCCCCACTGCTCTCTCTCTCTCTCTCTCTCTCTCTCTCTCCAAAAGAGAAAACCCCCTGCACGTGCACTGTGCACGTCGCTGGAGCGACCACGGCCGACCATCGTCGATCCCAGCAAGTCCCAAGAGACCCACAGAGCACACTCTACACTTCCAGCGAGCACTTGGAAACTCCGACGGAAAACCCGTGTTTCGATCGAAGCTCGCGCAAACTCGTTCCGCGGCGTACAACGCGCGTTCGTGACGACGTTGCTGCATTGCGACCCCGAAACGCCTCCAGGCAAGTGTTTACTTGCTTCATGCTAAAGTATTAGTGATATGAACTTAAAATATCTAGGTTACGGATTTGCCAAATATCGATACATAATACAACCTAGGTGTTCGATGCTAATATCCCACAAAAACGATTGTTTATCTTGACGGAAATTGATGCTATCTATTGGCCCATATAGTGATAAGTATAGTGTATGGATCTCGCTGGAAAACACGATTGTTTGTAACAAAAATTGATACCCCCAAACATGCCATTAAAACTAGAATTTTCTCGTACCTGAAAACGAATAAAATCACCATAAATTGTATTCAAACTGGATTGATGTGTTCTAGGGCTTAAATCGAAGCCGACTTGACGAACTTTAACCCTATGGAAAATCCTAATGATTTCTGTTCTGTAATCATGATGATAACTGGGTCGGAACACGACTCTGGACTGCAGTCCAGAGCGTTCCTGATTATTGTGCTCTGTTTAAAGATCTGCACCACTGTGTTTCTTGAAGTCGTGTGTTACGGAATCCTACTGTAGATTAAAGATAGTTCTGTTAGTTTAACAAACCAAGTGGTTCCATTCCATTTCATCGCCGTTTGCTATTTTAAAATGTAATTAAAAGGGCAGAACGTATATCTGTCCAGAACAGGTTCTGAAATGACACACTGAGATTAAACTGGTTACAACTTTCAACATACAGATGCGATTGAGGATCCGTCTGTTGCATTGAATACTTTATCGAAAACCCTAAATTTCATTTAACTGTGACATCACTAAATTCTTAGCCCAACTGGGTGCAATTCGCGCCGCGAAATGGACGTTCAGTTCTGAAACTGAATTTCCAGCCGCGAGCACTTAAAACTGAAATAGCTATATCTTGAGAACCGAAACTCCGATTTAACTGAAACAAATTTTGGTGAATTACCGACTGATTGTTCTATGTATCTTACCTACATCATTTGTACTGAATTCTTAACATGTTAAATTGTACAATTTATTTTCATGACATGCATGTTGATTCATAATATACAGAACTCATTGGTAGCATACATACATATATCATACCCTTGCCATATACTCAGTGTTAGTACGTGTGAACATTGCATTATCGTACGTGACAGATGTTGGTTTAGTTGTGACAAGTACATCAATGGAAAATGAACATTCGTGACAGTGATTGATACAGTGAACAGTGATAAAAATCGTGCCATTGATATACTTGTACATAACTAGATCAAGATCATAACTAGTGAGAACCTGGGGAAAAAGGGGAAATCAAAGTGGAAAGAGTATCGTATTTAGCGGGACCGTGTTTAGAGGATGATCATTCGAACAGAGATACTGATACATGTAGGACAGGATCTAGCGATCCGGCTGACAGGGTTATGTCCCGGGCATGTGGGCCGTTGTCTCGGGTATGTACGAGACTCCTGTTAAACATGATCCTCCTTCCACTAAGTGATTTCAAACTTGACCTAGAGACCGATAGGGACACATAACATATTCTGCATTATATAATGACTTAGTGATTACTCGCATTGTTCTTACACTAGTATTACCTCATATACCTGTTTCATCTCATCATAATAATATTGTTATGGTGTCGCTCTGACGACCTGAGTATGCATGCTCAGATCCCGCGGGAGAACCAGCACAGGAGACGGATCTACCCTTCGAGTTCACGGAGATTTAGACTGGTGTACTTTCTATTTTCTGCTTTCCATAAAAGTGATCGTAAGTTTGACTTTTATTAGTATTTGTTCTTGTTATCCGTAATTTGTGAACAATGGAATATTAATGTAATAGATTAGTGATGTGATTCCTTTACCACTGCGCTTTATTTACTGATTACCATGTAATGCTAGAAGCCGAAGTGTGACTACGGCGGGATGATTCCTTGACCGTAGGAGCATGGCTGGCCTAGTCATCCCTCGTTTTCCGTATTTTGGGAAGCGGGGCGTGACACATATGTTCATGTATTTTCCACCAATCCAAATTATCAAAATTTTCTATTTGTTTAGAAGTGAAAAAACTATTGAAATCATTTTGTAAATATATTGTAAGTTCATTACAAGAAGAAATAGAAACAACACTATTTTGTTTCTTTTTACTTAAAAATTCAAAAATTCCTTTTTAGAAGATTGAAGTGATGAGGAAGATGAAGAATAAGTCCTGTTTTTACCGTATTGTGAGTCATATATGATAAACATATTTTGTAAATAAGAATCTAAACTATTTTTATAAACTTCTATATCAGTATTCAGGTTATCATGATATCTCTCTAATAAATCAAATAAACTATCTAATTTAATTCTAGGATAAAAAACTGTAGCAAAACAAAACAATGCAGGAATTTCCCCTCAGCATTTATTCAATTTAGAAAGCATTCTAACATTCAAGAAAATTGACCTTCAGTGTCAAGTTTATGTTCATTAAAAACATTGCTAATATAAAATAATTGTTCTACCGCTATACATATAGTTGGATAATAAATACGAGATAAATTAGTAATTACAGTATAAAATATTTTAAAGAAATTCATAACATATTCACAAACATACCAATCAAGACCCTCTAAATAATTAGTGGGCATTTGTTCATAATAAAATAAAGTAATATAAACTTTATATTTAAGAAGACATTTCATAAGTAGAATTTCACCTAATTGGAATGTTGAATTTCAAAGATCTAAATCTTCAATTTAACTTGGTACAGATTTGCTTTAAAATTTGTTTTCTAGGATCAGAAGTTTCAATAAATATCATGGCATCTTTAAGTTTTGGTAATGAGAATCAATAACTTTAAGACCATCATATACAATTAAATTTAAAATATGGCATGCACATCTTTGATGAAATAATGTTTCATTTAAAATAGAATTTAAAAAAAAATAAATTGTTATAGCAGCAGTATTATTAGTAGTATTACCAAATCTAATTGAAAATATTTTATTTAGAATATCATAGTCACGTACAATGCTCATAATACAATTACTTATATTATTTGCAGTATTTGGATGCTCCATTTTCGAAAAACCAATAATTATTTTTTGTAACAACTAATCATTATTAATAAAATGTCCAGTAACACAAATATAACTAATACTCCATTTTGTTGTCCAAAGATCAGAAATTAATGCAAATTTAGCTCTAAAATTACTAAAATATTAAACAAATTAGTTTTGGCTTCATAAAAAAATTTAAAAGTATCTCCTCTAAGTGTATTTCTCGGTACTATTTGAAACGTAGGATTATATGCAGTTTTTACTAATCTATCAAATGTAGAGTGTTTTTGGTCATTCTATTGAGATAGGAATACGCGTCGCTTGTCAGGCGTACTACAGATTCATCCTGCCTAGGGTAGGCCAGAGTTTATTGGTTGTTGGGATCCGAATCTCCGGTATTCGCGGACTAAGCAATCGTTAATTACCCATTGCTTTTGGAGCGGGGAGCTTCCGATTGACGGGTAAAAATGGTCATGCAAACTCCATGTGCAGTGTACGTGTGCTGTGTTTTGAAGGGGTATTGGACGTATCGGGGGTCTCGTAGAGTTTACGGGGGTCCTGCAACCCGAATAGTGGGCTGAGGGTCAAGGGAGCTAATAGCTACTTTGCGGGATACGGGGCAGCGCCCCGTTAGATTTTTTTTAACGGAGGATGTGTTTTGAGTGTGGAGCGTGTAGGAAAAAGAGAGGTGGGGAGCGTCCTAAGGACGCATGAGATGGCACGTGAGCATTGGGCGTCAGTAGCCCACGTACATGGCGCCTGGGCACTGAGCGCCAGTAGGTCACATGCTCCGTACGCGGCCGCTGGGCGCCAGCGGGTCACGTGCTCCGCACTCGGCCGCTGGTGCCAGCGAGAAAAGGAGTTTAGCCCCTGGACTGTGAATTGAAATCCCAAGAGACTTTAGAGTTAAACTCTTAAAAGAAAAATGATTTTTATTTGGATTTAAACTCCTAAAAGATCCAGATTTTGGGGTTAAACTCTTTTGAGGGTATGGATATTATAGTTGAACTCCTCAAAAATTGGTTTGGAATTAAACTCCTAAAAAAGAGATTCTTGTTTTGGAGTTAAAACTCCCAAAACATTTTCGGAGATGATGAAAAGATACCTTGAGCCCTGGATCCTCTCTTAAGCCTTGGATCTTCCCAAAATAAGATTTTTAAAGATGGATCTCTTTCTTCCTCCTCTCTTTGGTTGGATCTTGGAAAAAAAGGACGGTGAGATTTAAAAATCTCTCATTTTAGAGATTTGAACTTCTCGTCAAGGGTTTTATGGTGAAAAATTATTTTTTTGGGAAAAGAAGAGTTAAACTCTTAATTTAATTCAAAAAAAAAGACGATTTAAAATCTTGAGAAAGAAGGAGGCACGAAACCCTAGAATTTTTTAGAGAATAAAAGTTGTTATTGATTTTCTCATCATGTTTGCTTTTTATAGGCTACACACTTTACACATACCCCTTGGGCTTTTCCATATGGCACTTGTGCCTCCCCATGCCTCATGTGTCTATCTCTTTTTGCACATAAGCCATGGAGTTTACAAAATTTTGGGCTTTTTGCCCCTTTTCCATACATTTATTGAAAAAAATACATTAAACTAACTTAAAACTTCATTCTTTTTGTTATGGGCTGGCCCCTTCCATGCATGGTCTTAACTTAGGCTTGGGTCCACTTGGATTGGGCTTGGGTCCGCTTGTTTGGGCTCGGGCCCATTTGGTTTTGGGTTGACTTTGACTTTGACTTGGTCAACCAGGGTGTAATTTTTTACCCCAACAAAGTATCCCCCCATCAATAAAAGCACACTGCGTGTATGGGTTGTGTGCATGAAATTGATGGATCTTGTTCTATATGGGAATTGATTTGGTTTGGTTCTTTGTGGAGAGTCGGTGCTGCCCTTTTAGCAACATGAACGGTCGATACTACCATTTTTGCGACTTGGACGGTCGGTACCATTTTTTGCGATTTGGACAGTCGGTGCTGCCATTTTTGCGACTTGGATGGTCGGTGCTTCCATTTTTGCGACTTGGACGGTCAATGCTGCCATTTTTGCGACTTGGACAGTCGTTGCTGCCATTTTTTGCGACTTGGACGGTCGGTGTTGCTGCCATTTTTGCAACTTGGACGGTCGATATTGATTGTGATTTGGACGATCGGTGCTTAATTTGACTTGCTCCGCTTTCTGCGGTTTCGGGATTGAAATTGACTTACTGATTAGATTGGTTTTGGGAGTTCCCTATCCGTCCAACGGGACTTTTGAGCTTGAAAGCACTGCTGGGTGGGTCGTTAATTTGATCAGTTTGATTTTTGCTTTATTTGGCGGGACTTTTGAATTTGAGAGGAACTTTAAATTTGGATTTTTTTTGGCATCAGTATCGCTGCACTGGAATAATGGCAGGACCAACTCATCATTTGCTTCGGGAGAACTTAGGATTTGGTTTTTGGGTCGGCATCAGCACCGCTAACACTGAAGTGTAGTGTCAGAAATGACTCAACATTTGCCTTTGGGAAAACTTAGGGTTTGAGTTTTAGGTGGGCATCAGCATCGCTGACAGTGAAGCGTGGTGTCAGGAGCGACTCATCATTTTCCATTGCCCGTTGAGGAGCGATAGCTTAGGAGATGTTCATATCAGAATTTTGCATTATTATATCGT